>OZ004706.1:126908837-128392528 GCA_963924515.1 Vespertilio murinus | reverse complement strand
CCTCTAAGCATGTCCTCCAGTGAAGATTAAAAAAAAAAGGAATCTAGCCAATAAACCCTAACATAACCACTTCCAACCTTCTATGAAAATTGAGGATCTAGACACCAAAAAAAGGTAAATGCTGGGCAGAATTTCCTTTAATTTTCAGACGGAAGGAATAGAAGAAAAAGTTACAACCTAGGAATTGCTTATATAGTGGAACTGAAATAAAGCAAACATATCCACTAGAAAACAATTAAATAATTCATTAGCCTTATCTGTGGTCTATTCATTGGTACAAGGAGGAAACAAAAAGTTCTTACCAAATAAAACAATTGGCATCTTCTACTGCCTGTGATGCTGGATTTTTGTGATGGCCAAGTGTGGGCCTGGTTTATACCTGCAGCCATAAATATTTCTTGGTCTACATCTCACTACTAATAGGCCACACTGAGTCAAAAGTAGAGATTCACAAGCAGTACTGAGTAGCATTCCAGGTAGTGGAGTCAGATGCTCTTAGTTTACACAGTACTCAGTAGAGAATTTGTTCAAAGCATTGGTATCCAGGCCTTCCAGCTCCTCACACTAAAGATTGTGATAAAGGAGTTCGGGAGGTTAGGCCCAAGGCTCTGCATTGTGATGTTGTTACAATTTGAAAATCTCATTGTCATCTAAAACCTGCTGAGAAGAACTCTTGTAATAATGCAAACTGAGAATAGCTTAGTTTTCTTTTGCACGTACCCTATCCACTTAGCTTTATATTATACATTTAAAAAAGAAGTCCTAAGTCAGTTCTGTAAAAGTGAAATACAATGGGAACTACACTGTGATTCCTAATTTTCACCTGTTATCATTGGCTGCAGGTTTGAGACAAGAGTTTTACCAATATCTAAGCAGAGACAATGCAAAGCCAAAGGAAATTAACTTACCTGTTGGTCAGCTGGCAAACCCTAGGACTGGACACATTTTCCTTGTGTAAGAAAAGGATAACAGGAAGATAGCAACATATGAGATCCATGGAAAAACAAAACTGAAAGGACAAATTTCCGTAGATACCAAGGAGAAGAATAAACCTCTGAAAACAACCTACTACAAAAACAGAAAGAGCTCTAACTGGTTTTGCTCAGTGGATAGAGTGTCAGCCTGTGGACTAAAAGGCCCCAGATTTGATTCTGATCAAGGGCACATGCCCGAGTTGTGGGCTCGATCTCCCCAGTGGAGGATGTGCAGGAAGCAGCCAATCAGTGATTCTCTCTCATTATTGATATTTCTATCTCTCTAGCTCTCTCCCTTCCTCTCTGAGATCAATAAAAATATATACGTTTTTTTTATAAAAGCAAAGAGCTTTCTTTAAAAAAAAACAGAAAGAAAACTTTATAACATTTTTGGTCTCTAAATTATAGTCTTGTTTTCTTTTTAGCAGATCTAGGAAGTCATAAGAGAAAAGTTTGAGATGACTCGACTAAATGAGATGAAAAAGATAAAAGAAAGAGCCAAAACCTGTTTGGCTTAATGGATAGAGCGTTGGCCTGCGGATTGAAAGGGCCCCGGTTCGATTCTGGACAAGGGCATGTACCTTGGTTGCATGCACCTCCCCAGTAGAGGGTGTGCAAGAGGCAGCTGATCAATGATTCTCTCTCATTAATGTTTCTAACTCTCTATCCCTCTCTCTTCCTCTCTGTAAAAAATCAATAAAATATATTAAAAAAAGAAAAAGATAAAAGAAAGAGAAGGGGGAAATTAAAAAGAAAAGGAGAAAGAAAAAATTAAAATATAATATCAAAATTAGGATGAAATAAAAATTAAAAGGCAGAAGGTAATCATCAATTGAAGGAAAAACATAAACATTTCTCCTGTAATATACTTTGAACTAAAATCTACTCCAGTTGTTATTGAAGAATTCTGCAGCCCAGGAGGAAAGCTCAATATTGCAGTACTCTCTCCTAACTCTCTCCTGGAATTCCACTCCTTTATCAGGTCCAGGTAAGGTGTCTACTAACCAATAATTTATTCCAGATTTGTTGAGCTGGAATCTCTTGTTTGTTATTTTTTATATTAACATAATACAATATTTCTGCTATTTTTATTTAGCACGTACAAAAAGTATCTAAACTATTTGCATGAGACACTCTGCCAAGAGAAACTTTCCTCACCCTTCCCCATAAAATAGAGTCACACAGTGCAAACCCTCGCCAAGTATCTTGAGTAAATAGTTTTGCATGGTCAAAACACATACTAAATGGCCTGAGTAATTTTGCTTAATTAAGAGAGATAAATAAATTATCCAGGAACAGATATTAGTTGTCACCATACGCTGGGTCTATTATCTTCTATAATCTGTAAATGACATTTTATTAACATTTTTAAATGTTATATATATATGTAAATTATACATGTGATATATGATAATTCCACTTAAAGTATAATATATATATACACACAAATACATACATATTTATAATGTTAAGAAACCTAAAAAAAACTTCAAGAGCTACAAGGAAATACATCTATCTCTTAATACCAATTATCTATTGTTGGTTAGGTTTTAGAATGATTTTATTGCCTTCTTTTCTATATTTTCCAAATATTGTAAATTTACCTTTTTAAAATTAGAAACAGTACTTTTAAGTACATATAAATGTATATAATTATATAGTGTATCCCTCAAATATTATTTTAAAAAATAAATCTACACTTCTTCCAGTTATGATGAATTAACAAAAATTGAGCTTAACCTCTGATTGTAAACAATGAGCAAAAATATGAAACAACTGCTTCATATCCCCAGTTGGGGCATGTAGGGAAGGCAACAGATCAATGTCTCTCTCTATCTTTCTCTTTCTGGTATTTCTATGAGAAGGAGGAAAACGAAGGTGAGCTCTACACTGATGCTGGTTTTCTGCCTGGTGCCAAATACTGAGAGAGAATGCAGAGAGGGTTCAGTTGGCCATACTGAAATGAGGAGAAATTTGGGGAGGCTGAAGCAGGTGGACATTTTGGGACAAAGTTCCTAAAAGTGGGCAGCATGAATAAAGAGGGGCCTGTTAGGCATCTCATTGGGTCTTCACTGAGGTGTAGGCCTGACAAGCTTAGACGTAGTTCAGCTCTGGCACCAACAAATATGTGCTTATTAAACTAGCTCTCCTGTAGATAATAACCATGTACTCTGGACAAAATGCAAAACAAATTACCTGAAGGAACTGATAGTGCAAAACAGAAGGCAGATTCTGAACTTAGTAAGATAGGAGAGAAAGAATGGCACAGAAGCAATATTGAAAAATAAACATCAAATGTTCCCAAATTTGGTAAAGAATTTACAGACTCAACACTAGGTAAGTGTTGTGAGTGTGTGTTTTTCATGAGAGCAAGCTACACTCGGCACCATGCAGAGTGGCTAAAACTCAGAAGAAAACACACTGTCAAACAAACTTTTAGACCTGAAAAGTTACATAAAGGATGGGTGCTGGAAAAAGAGGGGGCAGAATAAGCACCAAGAGCACCAAAGAGTGAGAGCCACAGACTTTTCATATAATCTGCCAACATTTCTAGGTGACCCATGAACTATGCATGGAGCTGACTTAAAACAGCCCAGCTAAGAAGAACTGAACTGAAGGTTCAACTGTTATCCTAAAGGCATAATTTGTAATCTGAGTCCAATCAAGATAATTGCATATAAAAACAAAACAATTTGAGGTTTAATAAAGTAGAATCTAGAGTCTCCACAATATAATATCAACAATACCAATAATTCAATCCCAAATTATTTGGCACATATAATAACAGAAATATATGACTGATTCTAAAGTGAAAAGAAAATTAACAGAAATGGACCTCAGATAAAATTATCAGACAAGCACTGTAGAGAAGCTACTATAACAATGCTAAAGAATAGAAAAAATGCTCATAATGAATCTAAAAGAAATAAATTTTAGCAAATAAATGGAGCTACAAAATAGAAACAAAAAAAAGTATAGAAATCAAATATAAAACACCTGAAGTTTAAAAGTTTACTGTATTGGTTTAATAATAAAATAGAGATTAGCAAGGAAAAACATTAGTTAGCTTGAAAATTAATTGAGTCATTATGATCTGAAGAACAGAAAGAAAAAGCCACACACACACATACACATGAGTCTTAGGGACCAGTTTGACAATATTAAGAAGTTTAACATCCACTAGGAAGTAATCCTAGTAAGATAGGTGAGAAAGAATGGGACAGAAACAATATTGAAAAATAGAGATCAAATGTTCCCAAATTTGGTAAAGAATTTACAGAATCAAAAAGATCAGTAAAATTCAAGTGGATAAATATGAAGAAAACTACACTTACGCAGATCATAGTCAAGCTGCTGAAAACCAAAGAAAAAAGGTACAATCTTAAAAGCAGCCATAGTAAAATGACACAATGCCTGGGAGGATGGGACAAATGATTCAAATGACCATTAGCTCCTAATCCAGAAAAGCAGAGGCCAGGAGACAGCAGACCAACATTTTAAAACTGTTGGAAGAAAAACAAACAAACCTGGAATTCTACATCTAGCAAATACATTCTTTAAGATAAATCAGACAAAAAACAAAACTGAGAAAATTCATTAGTAGCAGGTCTGTTATGAAAAATGTTAAAGGAATTTCACCAGGAAAGGGGAAAATAATACAAAATGACAAGGAAAATACACAAAGAAAGACAGATTGCCAGAAATACCAAATAAATTAATAAAGGACATTTTTTTCCTAATTTATAAATTTCTTTAAAAGATAACTGTTTAAAGAAAATACAGATGAACATCATGGGTTTGAACATGGGCCCACATATACCTGGAATTTTTTTCAATTGGCCCATGAAGTTAAAATCAGTGTTGTTCAAGGGTCAACTATAGTTATGTGGATTTTCTTTTTCTTTTTTAAAAAAATATATTTTATTGATATTTTACAGAAAGGAAGGGAGAGAGATAGAGAGCCAGAAACATCGATGAGAGAGAAACATCGACCAGCCGCCTCCTGCACTCCCCCACACCGGGGATGTGCCCGCAACCAATGTACATGCCCTTTGGCCAGAATCGAACCCGGGACCTTTCAGTCCGTAGACCGATGCTCTACCACTGAGCCAAACCGACCTCAGCAGTTACTATGTGGATTTTCAACTGCACAGGAGGCTGGTGCCCTTAACCCATACCATGTTCAAGGGTCAACTATACAATGTATTGAACAAAGTGGTACAGTTAGTCAGCCAATAGAGGGAAAAAAATCTTCACTTTCAAATATTCAATTAATGTGTAAAATTAAGAAAAAATAAAAAACAAATGAAAAAATTAAAAAAACAAATATAATATGATATATTTAAGCCCAAATGTATCAGTAACTACATTAAATGCAAATGGTCTACAACTAATTAAAAGGCACAGGTTGCCAGATGATAAAAAAGCAAGATCTAATGACATACTGTCCCAAACAAACTATGTTAAATATTTCAAGATGTAAATTAGTAGTAAAAGAATGGAATACTGGAAAATACATACCATGCAAGCACTAAGTAAAATATAACTGGCATGATTATATTAAAATCAGACAAAGTAGATTTCAAAAATAAGGAATATTATTAGAGATAAAGAGTTATATTTAATCATGAGAAAGGACCGTTCTCAAAAAATGATTAACTTATATGCATGAAAGACCTTATATGCATTACCTATGGATACATACAATAGGGTGGTGTAGGCCTGGGGTGGGGAATCAGATAGAGGGAAGCAGTGGGGGGCAGTGGAAGGGGAGATATTTGTAATATTATCAACAATGAATATTTTTAAATGTGTATGCACCTAAATAACAAAGCTTAAAAATACATAAAGCAAACTTTAAAAAACAAAAAGGGGCAGGGGTGAGGTTTCAGGTCCCTGCAAAGTTTTAGGGGTAAGGGTCTGTGTCCCACCTCAGTTCTCCCCCAAGTTCTCTCATGATGGCCCCTCTTCTACTGTGCCTGTCTTAGGTTGTTCCTTCCCTGGGGAATCTTACCCATCGCAGCCATCCTCTGGAGCCAAACAGGGTGATGTGAGTTCTGTCTCCTTGGTATCCTATGGCCCCGTGGCCTCCACTTCCAGCGCCTGCCTTAGGATCCCCTCACCTGCTGGTGGGGCCCCAGCACTGATCACATTATCTTGGGGATCTCAGGTGTTTGTGTTGAGGTTGAAGGCTCGTGATGACTGGTACCATAGATCTGTCTCTCACCCAGTGGGGCAAGCTGGGCCCTCCTTGGAGAAGAAACCTGGGTTTCTTGCAGGGGCCTGAAACCTCACCCTGGCTGAGGGAGTCTCCTGCCCCCATGGCTGCTTAACTTCCCATGCCCAGCTCAAATCGGGACCTGGGTAAAAAGACAGAGACTTGATTGACAGCAGCTGCCCTCACACTACAAGACTTATTTTGATATCTAAATCCAGCCTACCACTAGGAATGCTCAGGGCCTACTCAAGAAGGCAAATAATCCTTTCTCCTAATATTTACATGGTAAAATAAGATTGCTTTAGAGTAATAAATTTGACAGTAAAATAGTAGACAAGTTTTCAGGCTAATTTAAACTGGCTAATTGAAATAAGCGAATATCCTAGAAAAATTAATTGCACTGGACAAAAAGCTGTTCCTAAAGTGTTAACTAAAATTTTTATTGGTAGTTCATCTCAGGATAAAATCTCATAACAGGAAATGAACCTAAAGCAGTCATATTATAGTGCAAAAAATTAAAATTTAAAAGCTATCAAGACTACATTATAAATTTTTCAAAAGCCTCCTAATATTTAAATCAAAAAAGGAGGAAAGTAGAAGAATATCATGTAAGGAAAAATATCCTGCTAGTAAATTACATCTAGAAAATTTGTACTTTAGAAAATTAATTGTAATGCTATCAGCAAGACACCCATGAAAAACACACATGGTGTCAAAATAAGCTAGAGGAAACTCATTTGGGCAAAAAATGAAAAAAGGATCCCAAGTCAAATTTATAAAAAGTATGCCTTTGTTAACTTTTGGTCAAGAATATGTTCGTATATTTTCAGAAAACAACCCCGAGACCATGTGGATTCTGACAACATAGAGGAATTGACAGGACTACTCCAACCATGAAGACAGAAGAGAAGCAGTCCAGAGATGGAAGTCGCTGACGATGCCTTTCCATAATAGCAGTCAGCAGCTGTGTATCACTGCAGGTTGCCCAGGACCAAACCAGAGAGAGTTGGAGCTGCATTACCACCATTTGCCCACCATCCAGAACTGAAATATCTTTGCTGACATGTACACATAAGGAACTATTTGACATTGAAATTGGGTCTCAAAAGAACTGGTGGCCCAGAAAGAAACTCACTACAGACTGATTCATATGCCTTTCAGAATAACAATTATTGCTTGTCTCATTTTTGATTCTTATAAGTATATTTTCAGTAGGTCATGATCTTACTCATCTAGGGGAAATGGTGAACAATACAGACTGATGAACAAGAACAGACCCAGAAATAAGGAGCCATGGGTCAGACTGTTGGACCTCAAAGGGAGGGTGGAGATAAAAGGGAGAGATCAACCAAAGGACTTATGTGCACACATATGAGCCTAACCAGTGGTCAAGGACAATAGGGGTGTGGGGGCATGAGTGGGGGAGTGGAGGATTGGAATGGGGGGTTGAGGACAGATATGTGATATCTTAATCAATAAAGGAATTTTAAAAAAAGAAAACAAAAAAGGGGGGAAGGGACAAGATATGAATTATATTTAAAGGTTTCAACATTTTTTTCTCAGTAATTGATATAAGTAAATGAAAAATCAGAAAATATTAATAACTTGAATAACATTATTAAATTACTTGATCTAAATGATCTTTATAGACCATTCCAAAATTCAACAATTAAAGGATATATTTATATATATATATATATATATATATATATATATATATATATATCCCTTTTAATTGCACACTAAGATAGACTATACCTGGGCCATAAAAATGTCTTAATAAAATGAGAAGACTGAAAGAAATGTTTAATATATCCTCTGACTAAAATGGAATTGAATTAGAAATCAACACTAGAAAATTATAAAAAAATAAATATTTAATAAGTATTAAAATTCAATATGTTCCGTAAATTAAAGAAAAAAATCATAAAGGAAATCAGAAAATATTTTAAGTAAGTTAAAATAATACAACATATCAAAATCAGTGAGTTATGATTAGTTTTTTAGATTAACTTATAACTTTAGAAGTTTATATTATAAAATAAACAATCTAAAATTAATATATGCCTTAAGAATTTATACAACTTATTTTTAAAAGAGAAAATTAAACTCAAATTTAGTAGAAGAAAGATAAAAATATAAGAGCAAAAATGAATAAAATAAAACATTTTTTTAAAAAACAATAAAACTAAAAACCGAGTTTCTAAAAAAATCAATAAAGTTAATAAATTCTTCTTTTAAGTAAAGGGGAAGATACAAAATACCACTATTATAATTGAAAGAAGAGATATCACTATAGGTAACAGATATTAGAAGAATAATAAAAGAATAGTATAGATAATTCAATGCCAAAAAAAATTCAACCACTAGAATATAATGAAAAAATGATACATACAAACTCAAATAACAAAACCAAAAAAGAAAAAAGAACCAAAATAAAGAAACTAATTTTGTAATTCAAAATATTTCCATCAAGAAACCTGGTAGGAAGATCATTTTACTAGTAAATTCTATCAATTATTTAGGAAGAAATAAAACCAATCTCACACAAACTCTTTTTTTAAAAAAGGATGAGAAAGGAATGCTTAAGAACTCATTTTCTATATAGAGACTTTGTAAGAAAATAAAAACTACAGAGCAATATCTCTTATGAACATAGATTCAAACTTTCTTTAAACTTGTCTAGTCCTATATAATAAAAGGGTACTATGCAATTTGTCCCCTTGACCTAGAGTTGCCTCGGAGTTTGACCAGAGGTGGGGCCAGCTGAGGGAGGGAGGAAGCACCCTGCTGGCAGCCAGCAGCCACTAGGGACCCTACCAGTGCATAAATTTTGTGCATTGGACTTCCAATTACATATAAAAAGGACTAGAGGCCTGGTGCATACAAATTCATGCACTAGAGCGGGGTCCCTCAGCCTGGCCTGCCCCCTCTCACAGTCTGGGAGCCCTCAGAGGTGGGAGGGGACCTGGCAACCAGGGGAAGGCGACACCCCCATCACACCTCTGCTGCCGCCACTGACTGCAGTGTGAGCCTGAGCTGGCCCTGGTTACCTGAGCCTCGGGAGGCCCTGGGCAGCTGGGCAGCCACCATCCAAGGCTTGCCTGTGCCTTGGGCCCATCCTGGATGGCTGGGAAGCCGACATACAAGGCTTTCCTGTGCCTCAGGTGTTGGCTGGACAGCCGACATCTGAGGATTGCCTGTGCCTCAGGCCAGCCCTAGGCATCTGGGAGGCTAAGGGTGGGTCTTGCCACACTGTGCACCTACTGCTCCCCATCCCCTTCCCACCGCCACCCCCAGCTGGGCTGCAAGGACTGTGAGACTTCGGCAGCAGGCACAAGGAGCAGCCAGACCCACTTGAGGGCAGGTCCAGTTGCACTGTGCACCTGCCATTCTCCCCCCTTCTCCCCCCCCCCCCCCCATAGAGCTGAAAGGACTGGGGAACTCTGGCAGGGGTGAAGGGACTGAGTGCCACCATCTTGTGGCTACAGGTGCGGCCATCTTTGTGATGGCATGGTGGTCAATTTGCATATTCCCTCTTTATTAGATAGGAAAATATAGCATGACCACTGGGGATTATTCCAGGAAACCAATATTGCTTTCACATGTGAAAATTAATATACCATTAACAGAATAAGGTAAAACTAATATAAGTATTTCAATAGAACCAGGAAAAACTTTTTTTAAAGATATTTTATTGATATTTTACAGAGAGGAAGGGAGAGAAATAGAAAGCTAGAAACGTCGATGAGAGAGGAACATCGGCCAGCTGCCTCCTGCACAACCCCACTGGGGATGTGATTGCAACCAATGTACATGCCCTTGACCGGAATCGAACCTGGGACCTTTCAGTCCGCAGACCGACCCTCTACCACTGAGCCAAACCGGTTTTGGCAGAACCAGGAAAAACATTTGATAAAATTTAATACCCATTCTTAGTAAAAATTCAGGACACTATAAATAGAAGAAAAAATAACTGCACCAAGACTAGAGTTCCTTCTATATCCATGGAATGCTCCTTTCTATGTCTAATTTTCCTTTCATCTGATAATATTACTGGCACCTGAATTTAAAAAAAATAAAACATAATATCCAGATTAATCTATTATGTACAAGTTGTAACAACAAAAATTAACAAATACTAGATGATAATAATTATATTTAGTAAATTCCATTTAAAATTCTTCACTAACTCTCAGCTTCTAGTTTCTCTGAGTTGTTCTATTCAGAATTCAAGAATCATTTGAGTTTTATTTTCCTCCTCAGAAGTACACTCCAGATACTTTTTATTACTCAAATTAATATTCCTAGAGATTAACCTACAAATTGTTCCTTGATCATCTTAATGATCTCCTTTGACATATATATAGGGTTATACTCTTGACTGGAATGCTCTCTTTTCTTTTTTCTATATACAGGAATTTACAAACTTTTTTCTGGAAATATCCAGATAGGAAATTATTTAATCTTTGCAAGCCAGAGGTTCTTTGTTTGCAAATATTCAATTCTGCTACTTTAGGGTGAAAGCAGTCATTTTATATATAAGAAAATGTATGTGGCTGTGTTGCAATTAAACTTTATTTACAAAAACAAGTTCTGACCTGTATTTGGCCCATGGCCATAGTTTACTGACTTTATTCTCTAATATCTTTTCCCTCATTCAAAAGATTATTCAAACATATTTTACAGTTAGGAATGGGAGGATTCAACCATCTTGCTTACTCTATAATATTTGCAGTCATTATAGAAGAATCCTAATATATAAAAAGCTAGGGGCTATCACAACTGAAACAACTGTATTGACAACCGAACAGGCTGTGTGGGGCTATCAGGTGGGCAGGGTGGTTAGTGAAGAATGAATAGCAGGCTGTGTGGGACAACCAGGCAGGCAGGGGGGTTAGTGAGAAACCACCAAATGGCTGAACAGAGGGCTGTGTGGGGCAACCAGGCCAGCAGGGAGGGCAGTGAGGGGCTATCTGGCCGGCAGGTAGAAGCAGTTAGGGGTGATCAGGCTGGCAGGGTGGAGGGCAGTTAGGGAAGACTGAGACAGCAAGCAGAGACAGTTAGTGGTGGTCAGGCTTGCAGGAGGACAGTTAGGGTGATTAGGCAGGCAGGTGAGCAGTTAGGAGCCAGCATTCCAGGATTGTGAGAGGGATGTCCAACTGCCAGTTTAGGCCCAATCCCTGTAAACTGGCAGTAGGACATCCTTTGAGGGTTCCCAATTGGAGAGGGTGTAGGCTGGGCTAGGGGATCCCACCCCCCCATGCACAAAATTTGTGCACCGGGCCTCTAGTAAATGAATAAGAATTTTAAATAAAAGTACTTGGGGGAACTACTAAGCAATGTTATCTGACATGTCCACTGTGGCTCAGTTAGTTGGAATGTCCTCCCATGCACCAAATGTCATCAGTTTGACTCCCAGTCAGGGTGAATACCTGGGTTGCTAGTTCCATCCCTGGGGCATGGTTAGGGGGGCAGCCATTCAATGACACATCCATGTTTCTCTATTTATGTCTCCCTTCTTCTCTGCCTAAAATCAATTAAAATATTTTTTTAAATGTTGTTTGTATATTTGACTTTTCCCTGTTATTAGGATTAAATTACTCAGGAATGAACCTCCAAGTCTCCCATTTTTGTGGACACAAAAGAAGAACAAAAAAAAAAAAAGATTAAGATCATAATATCCAAGCTGACATTAATGTAAACTTCTTAATAAGTACTAAATAGTGCTTAAAAAAATCCAGCAAAGCTCTGGCTGGTGTGCTCAGTGGTTAGCATGTCAGTCTGTGCATAGAAGGGTTACGTGTTCAAGTGCCAGTCAAGAGCACCTACCTGAGTTGCAGGTTCAATCCCTGGCCCTGGTCATCATGATTGGGAGGCAATCAATTGGTGTGTCTCTCTCACATCAATGTTTCTCTTTTTCTCTTTCTTCCTCCATCCCTTCCACTCTCTCTAAAAGTCAATGGGGGGAAAAATCTCAGCAAAGAGAGGGACATCCATTTTAAACCTTTGCTTGATTCATTTTTGGAGTGATCAGGTAGTTTGCAGAATAGCCAAGGGAAGAATAGATGTCCATGTGGTATTAATCATTTCTTTGGTTCCTAAGACTAAATGAATGGACACAATGAAAATAAAATCTAACATACAGTAAGTGCATGGGTTTTTGGTGTTTTGTACGGATATGTATTTACACTTACTTGAGCAACTTGGTTAGAACTGCAGTAAAGAATTAATCCAAGAACAAATACCAGGATTGAGGCTCATCACAAATGCTTTTAATTAAGAGTTTGTTTTTAAATGTTAGCTAAATACTTCCACAGCATTCCATTCACCCTAATAATCCATTGACAAGCTCTCTTGATCTAGGTCCAGTGTATTTTCATCAGTGAAATAAATCTTGTTCCAACCACCAAAGTGATTCTATTATAGTTCCCTAGGTCTTACACTTAGCATATAAAAATGTAGGATCACACTTCTCTGCCCTGCTGGAGAGCACTGGCTCACACTGCCTAAGAGAATTCTGGCTCAGTTCGGCTTA
The DNA here is from genome assembly GCA_963924515.1 of Vespertilio murinus. Taxonomy (NCBI): domain Eukaryota; kingdom Metazoa; phylum Chordata; class Mammalia; order Chiroptera; family Vespertilionidae; genus Vespertilio; species Vespertilio murinus. Next base: position 128,379,798 of record OZ004706.1, on the reverse strand, counting down.
CTTTGAAATCATATGGATTGAACTTTACACCTGCATTCTTTTCATTCTAAGGCCTCCATGCAATGTGAGTCATTACCATTCCCTTTAGCCACGATTGTGTGGGGGTAGTAGGTAAGCTCTCCCATAAAACGTTGTTCAGTCTAGCATATCCTCAGCTGAATCAAATGGTTATATTGAGTGTAAAGTATCATCAACACAAGCAGGCAGAAAGCTACTTCTACTGCCTCTAAGTCCCCCACCTACCTCTCCTTTGTTAACAATGCTTTGATACTTTGGGACATATGCTTAAAACATATGGAGTTTATTGCTGCATTCTAAGTTCCTAGTGCAAACATGAAACTGTTTAATAAGTAACAGTGAACTTAAAATTAAAAAGTTCTTCATAAGAATTTGCATTCCATCCCTCAAGTTTACTCTATTTTACCATTATAACAAGATTAATTAGAAAAATGTTAGCTAAACTTTCCATATTCCCTTGATTTTTGATCAACCAATATAGTGTGGTTAGGGTAGAGTTTTTAAAATTAGATATGAAAAAATTACTTTTTTAAATTTCCACTACTAAGGAAAAAAGGACCCAGAAGAAAGGGAGCATATAGTTTTCATTTTTTTATTGTTTAAAGTACTACATATGTCTCCTTTCCCCTGATTGAAGACCCCCGCCCATCTACTCCCACCCCTAAGGGCAAGCCCCAGTCCATCAATGTCTGAGTCCATTAGTTATGCTAAAATGTATGCATACAAGTATTTTGTTTCATCTCTAACCCCCTTCTCTGGCCCTTGTCTCTGTATCTTTTCTTCTTCTTCCTCTTTTTCTTCTTCCTCTTTTTCTTCTTCCTCTTTTTCTTCTTCTTCTTCTTCTTCTTCTTCTTCTTCTTCTTCTTCTTCTTCTTCTTCCTCTTCTTCTTCTTCCTCTTCTTCTTCTTTTTATTTTTATTTTTACTTTTAGAAACTATTTTCCATCAACCTTATTTCCGTCCTGTTAAGAATTTGTGGAAGAACAGCTTAGGACCACTCAGTAATAGTTCCTACCTACTCAGTAGCCTGAGCAGTGGGGGCTGCAGAACGGTCTCCAGTGGCATGCTGAGCACTCCAGTCCTCAGTAGGAAACTGCTGATGGTTAAAAGGGCACCTGCATGCCTTCAGACCAGTCTGCAACCTCAGGCTGAGCAGCAGTGAACTCAGGAACAGGAGCAGTCCCTTCGCCCTGAAATTCCTCCTCCATCACATCAGCAGCGGCCTGCTCTTCCTTTTCAATCTTTCAGGATCTCTGTAGAAGTATAGATCAGGCGTGATTTCCCACGGGTGTTCACAGGAGATGGTGCCACGCATGCGTAGTACTTCCGGGCCAGCATCCACCACATCAGGCCCACTGAGTGAAGCCCCTTGTTTTGCAAGGGATAGCAATGTCCACATAGCACAGAGGAGAGTCTGTGTTACACAGAGCAGTGGTAGGTAGGTTAACATAAGAGGCCTCTGTGAGAGGCTGGAGGTCAGCCCTGGGGTCAGTAACCACCAGAAGTCCCGGCTCCCGGAAGGCTGCCTTGGTCTGGTTGGTAAAGATTCCAGGAGAGAAGCAGCGGCAATAGGAGTGGCTCCAGGGCAGCAGCAAACCTCAGCACAGCTGGCTGGCCAGGATTCCTGGACCATACGATACTGATGTCAGCTGGGTTTTCCATGGCAACAATGGCAGGAGCTGCCAGCAGAAGCTTCTCCCAGGTTCTCCTCAGATTGATGATGTGGGTGCCATTGCTTTTCCTTTTGTAGATGCACTGTTCCATTTGGAAGTCAAGGTTGGAGCCACCTAAGTGGGTTCCTGCTGCAAGGAATTTGAGGACATCCCCCTTCTTCATTTGCAGGACATCAAGGGTTCTGGACATTGTGAAAGTTTCCTTTTAAGTTACATGGGAACCAAGAACAGCGCCATATGGAGCCCTCCCTGAGTAGTGCAGAAAGTTGGATATATTTTTCTTCACCAATGTATATGGTTCATTATATCCCACATATGAGTGAGATCATGTGATATTTTTCTTCCTCTGACTAGCTTATTTTGGTTAACATAATGTTCTCCAGGTCTATCCATGCTGTTGCAAATGGTAAAAGTTCCTTCTCTTTTATAGCAGCATAGTATTCCATTGTGTAGATGTATCACAGTTTCTTAATACACTCATCTGCTGATGGTCACTTAGGCTGTTTCCAAATCTTAACTATTGTAAATTGTGCTGCTATGAACACAGGGGTGTATATATCATTTCTGATCAGTGTTTTTGGTTTCTGGGGATATAGTCCTAGAAGTGGGATCACTGGGTCAAATTGAAGTCCCATTTTAAAATTTTTGATGGAACTCCATATGGTCTTCCACAGTGGCTGTGGCTATACAGTCTGTATTCCCACCAGCAGTGCACGAGAGTTCCTTTTTCTCCGCATCCTCACCAACACTTGTTATTTGTTGATGATAGCCCTTCTGACAGGTGTGAGATGGTACCTCATTGTTGTTTTGATTTGCATCTCTTGGAGGGCTTTCTTGTTGTTTTGTTGATGGTTTCTTTTGCTGTACAGAAACTTTTTATTTTGATATAGTCACATTTCTTTATTTTCTCCTTAGATTCCATTGCCCTAGGAGTGTATCGTGAAGATATTGCTATAACATATATCTGATATTTTGCTGCCTATAAAGTCTTCTAAGATTTTTATGGTTTGCCATCTTACATTTAAGTCCTTTAACCATTTTGAGTTTGTTTTGTGTCTGGTGTAAGTTGGTGGTTTAGTTAATTTTTCTTTTTCTTTCTTTTTTTTCTTTTTTTTTTTTTTTTTTTTTGCATGTCTCTGACTAAATTTCCAAGCACCATTTATTGAAGAAACAGTCTTGACTCCATTTTATTCTCTTGACTCCTTTGTCAAATATTAATTGAACATAATGGACAAAAATGGACAAGGGACAAAAATGAAGATACCTAGGAATAAACGTATTTAAGGAGATAGAAGACATGTATTCAGAAAACTACAGGATATTGAAAGAGAGATAGAGGGAGACATAAACAAATTGATGAACATACCATGCTCATGGATTGGTAGAATCAATATCATCAAAATATCCATACTACCTAAAGCAATTTATAGATTCAACACAATCCCCATTAAAATACCAATGGCATATTTCACAGACTTTGAACAAACTCTCCAAAATTTCATCTGAAATAAAAAGACCCTGAATAGCCACAACAATCCTGAGAAAGAATAACAAAGTTGGAGGGATCTCAATAAAGGATATCAAGCTGTATTAGATAGCCACAATTTTGAAAACTGCCTGATACTGGCACAAGAACAGATACATAGACCAATGAAACAGAACAGAGAACCCAGAAATCGATTTATTCCTAGGTATCTTCATTTTTTTGGTGCAATGGTAAATGGGATGTGTGTGTGTGTGTGTGTGTGTGTGTGTGTCTGAGAGTCCATTGTTGGTGTATACAAAAGCCATAGATTTCTGGATGTTAATTTTTGTATCCTGATACAAAACTGAATTCATTTATTAGGTCTACTCATTTTTTATGGAGTGTTTGAGGTTTTCTAGGTACAATATCATATCATTTGTGAATAATGACAGTTTTACTTCTTTTCTAATTTGGATGCCTTTTATTTCTTCTTTTTGTCTGACACCCTTCCATAGTTGAGTGTTATGCGTGTTCCCAATATATGTAGACTTGGTGCAGTGCAGTCTCCCTCTGACACTCTAGTCCCAGCTGTGCATGTTTCTTCTTCCAGCCCAGTTCCCTGATCCCACCTGACTATCTCTGATCTTTCTGTCCATGGATTGTATCTACAGCTGTGTTGAATTTGCCAATTCTGGGTAGATATTATCTGATTCAGCTGTTTCTTCTATCTGCTCTGTGAGAAGGTGCAGGACCCATCAGCCTATTCAGCCACCATTTTGCCCCCCCTGGACAAACTTTTTAAGAGCTCATGGCTGGAGAGGTTGGAGTCTAGGTATTCGTGAGTTCTCAGCCGAGGCAGCAGGTGCTTGGCCAGTGTGGCTGTAGGGGTCCTGGGTGGTGTCCAAAGTATCCCTGGGTGGAGGTGAGGATGGGCTCCCAATCACAGCCACTCTCCTCTTCAAGATGGCATGGTCTCTGTGGCAGAGTTGGCTGCTCCAGGAGAGATTTCAGCAGCAGTAGAAGCTGCCCATCCAGTGGAGTCTGGTCTGCCAGTCCCCAACAGTCCCTTGGAATATAACTGTCCTTCATGCACACATCCACATACGCCTCACACATCCACACACTCACCTTTCACTCTCTCACTCACTCACACTCTCTTTCTCATTGCTGTCCTGTTGGCTGTCATCTCAGGTCCCCTATAGTTTTCATTTTGTTCTCCAACCTTTTGCAATTTATTTTTTTCATGAAAAAAAAAATACCTTCTCTTTTATATTTTTCTTTTAAATTTATTTATTTATTTTATTTTATAAATTTAATTTATTGAGGTGAAATTGGTTCAAAAAAACCATACAGCTTTCAAGTATACAACTCAATAAAACATTGTTTGTATATTGCCTCATGTGCCCATCACCCAAAGCAAGTCTTTTTCTTCCCCCATTTATTTCCCCTTTTACCCATCTCCGCCTGAACACAGCCTTTTCCACACTATTATCTGTATCTATGTATTATATGTGTGTGTATAGTTTTGCTTAATCACTTCACCTTCTTTCATCCAGCTCCCCCAAACTCCTCCCTTATGACAGCTGTCAGTCTGTTCCATGCCTCTGTTTCTATTTTATTCATTAGGTTCCTCATGTAAGTGATATCATATGATATTTGTCTATCTCTGATGGGCTTATTTTATTTTGTTTAGCATAATAATCTCACGGTTCATCCATGCTTTTGCAAAAGGTAGTTTTTTTGCCCTATCTGTTGTTGCTCAGTGGTTAGAGTGCTGGCCTTTGCTCCAAAGGTCCTCAGGTTCAATTCCTAGTCAAGGGTACCAACCTGGGTTGCAGGTTTGATAATCCATCCCATTTGAGGTACATAGGTGTGGGAGGCAACCAATTGATGTGTTTCTCACATTAATCTCTCTCTCTCTCTCTCTCTTTCTCTCTCTCTCTCTGGTTTTCTGCTTCCCTACCACTCTTCCATGCTCTCTAAAAATCAATAGAAAAATATCCTCAGGTGAGGGGTGAGGTTTAGTAAACAAACAAGGACAAAAAAGGATTTCCTTCATTTTATGGCTGAGTAGTATTCCATTGTGTAAATACATCACCTCGTTTTTATCTACTCATCTACTGGTGGGCACATGGGCTGTTTCCAGATTTGGACCATTGTAAACATACTGTAATGAGAATATGGGTACATATATTCTTTCAAATTAGTGTTTCAGGTTTTTTCAGATATATTCCCAGAAGTGGGACTGCTGGGTAAAAAGGCAGATCTATTTTTAATGTTTTGATGAAACTCCATACTATTTTCCACAGTGGCTACATGAGCATGCATTCCCAATAACAGTGCACAATGGTTTTCTTTTTCTCTAAATCTTCTCCAGCACTTGTTATTTGTTGATTTATTGATGGTAGCCATTCTACCAGGTATGAGGTGATACCTCATTTTAATTTGTTTAATAGATTAATGATGTTGAGTTTTTTTTTATATATGCCTATTGACAATCCATATGTCCTCTTTGTATAAGTGTCTATTCAAGTACTTTATCCATTTCTTAATTGGGTTGTTTATCTGGGTGTTGAGTTTTATATGTTCTTCATATATTTTAGAAATTAAGCCCTTATCAGATGTATCATTTGAAAATATGTTCTTTGATTTGGTGAATTCCTTTTTAATTTTGTTAATAGTTTTGTTTGCTGTTCAAAAGATTTTTAGTTTGATGTAGTACCAACAAAAATCTAAAAAAAAAATTGCTATTCAGGGTTTTTTGAGGCTCCATATAAATTTTTGGAATATTTGTTCTAGATCTGTGAGATATGCCATTGGTATTTTAATAGGAATTATTTTGAACCTGCAGATTGCTTTGGGGAGTATGAACAATTTAATGATGATATTTTTTCCTATCTGCAAATATGGCTTCCACTTATTTGTATCTTTTTCAATTTCTTTCTTTGATATCTCAGAATTTTCTAAGTACAGGTCTTTAACATCCTTGGTTAAATTTATTCCTAGTTACCTTATTTTGTTGTTGTAGTTACAATAGTAAATAGGATTTTCTTACTTTTTTATTTATTGATTTAAGAGAGGGAGAGAGGAAAGAAGAGAGACAGAAACATTTATTTGCTGTTCCACTTACTTATGTATTCATTGGTTAATTCTTACATGTACCCTGACCAGGGATTAAACCTGCAACCTGACCTCTCAGGACAATGCTTTAACCAACTAAGCCTGGCCAGGTGTGATTGATTTCTTAATTTCTCTTTCTGGTAGTTCATTATTGGCATATAAAAATGCCACCAATTTCTGAATTAAATTTTGTATCCTTCTACTTCGCTAAATTCATTTATTGGAACCATTAATTTTTATGGAGTCTTTGGGATTTTCCATATATAATATCATGTCACCTATGACTAATGGCAATTTTACTTCCTCCTTTCTATTTTGAATGCCTTTTATGTCTTCTTTTGGTCTGATTGCTGTGGCTAGGACTTCCAGTACTATCCTACATAATAAGGATGTAATATGTAAATGGTTGTTATGCTGTGAAGCCTAGCTACTGAACAAGTAAAAACTAGATCACAAATCAGCCAGAAAGTGGGGCAGGGAGCTACAAGCAGGCTGGGGAGAGCTACAGGAGGGGGCAGGGCAGCAAGCTATGAGGGGGAAGGGTGGGGTAGAGGGAGCTAAAGGAGGGCAAAGCAGTGGACAGAGAGCTATAGGAAAGCGACAGGGAGCTACTGGCAACAAGCAGGCAGTGGAGAGCTTCAGGAGGGGCAGGACAGCAAGCTAGGAGGGGGTCAGGAGGGAGCTACAGGAGGGCAGGGCAGCAGGCAGAGAGCTACTGGCACAGGGATTTGTGCTCAGGGCTACTAGTGTTGAATAAGAGTGGTGAAAGTGGACATCTCTTGTTCCTCCTCTTTAGGAAAATGCTTTTAGTTTTTGCACATTGAGTATGATGTTGGCTATATGCTTGTGATTAATGACCTTTATTATATTGATCTGTGATCCCTCTATTCCAACTTATCTGAGAGGTTTTTTGTTTTTTGTTTTTTCATAAATGTGTGCTGGATTTTATCAAATGCTTTCTCTGCATCCATCTATTAATATGATCGTGTGATTTTTGTCCTTCATTTTGTTTGTCATGTATCACTTTTATGAAATAACCTTGCATCCCTGGGATAAGTCCCACTTGATCATGTTGTATGATCTTTTTAATGTATTCCTGGATCCAATTTGCTAATATTTTTCTAAGGATTTTAGCATCTATGTTCATCAGATATATTGGCTTATAATTTTCTTTCTTTGTAGTACCTTTGTCTGGTTATGGAATTGGGATAATGCTGGCTTTATAAAATGACCTTGGAAGTCTTATTTCCTCTTGAATTTTTTGGGATAATTTGGAATAATTTCAAGTGCTAGTTCTTTCAATGTTTGGCAGAATTGTTCTGTGAAACCTTTCAATCCAGGATTTTTGTTTGCTGTGAGCTCTTTTTAAAAATATATTTTTATTGATTTCAGAGAGGGAGGGAGAGGAAAAGAGAGACAGAAATATCAATGAGGAGAGAGAAACTTCATCATTGGTCTGCCACCTCTTACATGTCCCCCACTGGGGATTGAGCTCATAAACTGGGCATGTTCCCCTGCCCTGAATTTAACCTAGGATCTTTCAGTTAGCTCTATCCACTGAGCAAAACTGGCTAGGGCTGCTTCGAGTTTTGTTATTACTGCTTCAATTTCATTAGTTGGCATTGGTACATTTAGATTTTCTGATTCTTTCTCATGTAGTCTTGGAAGTTTGTATGTTTTTAGCAATTTATCCATTTCATCCAGGTCATCCAATTTGTTGGCATATAGTTGTTCATAGTAGTTTCTTAGAATCCTTTTTTTGTTTGTTTGTTTTTGTGATGGCAGTTGTTATTCTCTTTCATTTCTGATTTTGTTTCTTTGGGTTTTCTCTCCTTTTCTTCATGAGTGAGTCTGGTTAAAGGTTTGTCACACTTGTTTATCTTTAATTTAAAAAAAAAAAACTTTGCTTTCATTGATCTTTGTTGTTGTTGTTGGTGGTGGTGGTGGTGGTGGTGGTAGTGGTGGTGGTGTGTGTGTGTGTTTTAGTCTCTATGTCACTTATTTCTGCTCTAATTTTTATTTTTTCATTTTTTCTGTTTACTTTGGGCTTTATTTGTTATTCTTTTTCTAATACTTTTAAGTGTATGGTTAAATTACTTTTTTGAGATTTTTCTTGCTTTTTGAAATAGGCCTGTAATGCTGTAAACTTCCCTCAGAGTGCTTCCACTGTGTCCTATAGATTTTGGGTTCTTGTGTGTTCATTTTCATTTATCTCCAGGTAATTTTGAATTTCTTCCTTGATATTATTCGTTCTTTAATAACATGTTATTTAGCCTCTATATGTTTAAATGTTTTTCAGATTTTTAATTATAATTGATTTCTAGTTTCATACTATTGTGGTCAGAAAAGATTGCTTGATATGATTTCAATCTTCTTGGACTTATTAAGATTTATTTTGTGTTAAGGTGTGGTCTATTTTTGAGAATTTTCCATGTGCATTTGAGAAAAATTATATTTTGCTGCTTTGGGATGAAATGTTCTATAAATATCAATTAAATCCATCTGATTCATTGGGACATTTGAGCTTGCTATTGCCTCATTGATTTTTTTTTTCTGGAAGAACTACCCATGTTAATGGGGTGTTAAAATCTCTGCTATGACCACATTGCTGTTGATCGCTTCTTTAATGTCCACCAAGATTTTCTTTATATATTTAGGTGCTCCTATATTGGGTGCATATACATGTATGTTTATAAGGATTATATTATCTTATTAGATAGATCCTGATAGTATTTTTGTAGTGAACTTTTTAAAATCTCTTTTATGGGTTTTTTTTGTAGTCCATTTTGTCCTATATAAGTATTGCTACCATATATTTTTTGTTTTTTCCATTTACATGGAATACTTTTTTTCTACCCCTTCACTTTCAGTCTGTATGTATCTATTTTCCTTAGGTGGGTCTCTGGTAGACACCATATATAAGGTTCATCTTTTCTTACCTATTCAACTAGCCTATGTATTTTGTTTGGAGCATTTAATCTCTACATTGAAGGTTGTTATTGATAGCTAAATATTTGTTGCCATTTTATTCTTTACTAGAGGCTTGGTGCATGAAAATTGTGCATGGGGGTATATGTCCCTCAGCCCAGCCTGCATCCTCTCCAATACAGGACTGCTCACCTGCCTGCCTTCCTGATTGCCCCTAACCGCTTCTGCCTGCCAGCCTAATCACCCCTAACCACTCCCCTGCGAGCCTGATTGACGCCTAACTGCTCCCCTCCCAGCCTGTTTGCCCCTAACTTCCCTCCTCTGCAGGCCTGGTCACCCCTAACTGCCCTCCCCTGCAGGCCTGGGTCTTCCCAACTGCTCTCCCCTGCAGGCCTGGGTGCCTTTCAACTGCCCTCCCCAGCTGGCCTGATCACCCACAACTGACCTCCCTTGCAACGCCTGGTCTCTCCTAACTTCCCTCCCCTGCTGACCATCTTGTGGTGGCCATCTTATGTCCACATGGGGGCAGCCATCTTTGACCACATGGAGCAGCCATCTTGTGTGTTGGAGTAATGGCCAATTTGCATATTACTATTTATTAGATAGGATATCTATGTTCCTCTATGTATTTATTTTTCTCTCTTCTTCTTAAAGCAGATCCTTTAACATTTCTTGCAGTACTGGTTTGGTGGTAATAAACTCCTTTAGATATTTTATATTTCTGTTTTTGCCTGAGAGACTGTTTATTTCACCTTTAATTTTAAATGATAGCCTTGCTGGATAGAGTAGTCTTGGTTGTAGATCCTGGCTTTCCATCACTTTGAATATTTCATGTAAATCCTTTCTGGCATAAATTATTCCTGTTTATAAATCAGCTTAGATCTTTATGGAAGCTCCCTTGTAAGTAGCTATCTATTCCTCCTGCTGTTTTTTTTTAAGATACTCACTTTGTCTTTAACCTTTTCCATATTAATTATGATATGCGTTATTGTGGGCCTCTTTTGGTTCATTTTGATAGGGAGTCTATGTGCTTCCTAAACTTGTATGACTTTTTCCTTTATCAAGTCAGGGAAATTTTCAGTAACTATTTCATCAAACAGGTTCTCTGTCCCTTGCTCACTCTCTTTTCCTTCTGGTACCCCTATTATGTGGATATTGTTACACTTGATATTGTCCCAGAAGTCCCTTAGACCCTCCTCATTTTTAAATTCTCTTTTCTTTTGGATGTTCTGCTTGGGTGCTTACTGCTATCTTTGTCCTCTAATTCACTGATTGAATTCTTGGTTCCAGCCTTTTTTCCCCCAGTGTATTCTTTATTTCAGATATTATATTCTTCATTTTTGACTAGTTCTTATTATTATTTTTATGTGCTTTTTAATGGTTGTTACCTCTTTGTTTAAATTCTCAATGAGATCATCCATTATTCCCTAAGGTCCCTTGGGCATCCTTATAACCATTGATTTAAACTATGCATCTGGTATCTTGGTTGCTTCCATCTTATTTAATTATTTTTATGGAGATTTCTTTTTCCTTTTTCATTTGGGCCATATTTTGTCTCCCCATTTTGTCTCTGCATACTAGGTAGATCTACTATGATTCCCAAACTTGTTATGATGGCTTTATGATGTGGTTGTCTGTGGCTCAGTGGCACAGTCTTCCAGATTACTTGAGCTCAGTGTTCCAGGAAAGTTTCTTGTGGGTTTGTGCACTCGCCTGTTGTAGTTGAATCTTGAATGCTATTGTTCCTTTTGTGGGTGGGGTTAACTCTTGAGGCCAGCTGACTATAAGAATAAACATGATCTCTATGCATGAGTTGCTGTGCATGGTATGTCCTTCAAGGTGGAGTTGCTACTAGCAGGGTCTGGTGCCTGCCAGAATCTCCCTCTGCATAGCCACTTGTGTGGCTAGTTGGGTGTGGTTTGATTTTGGTTTGATTCTGGTCAAGGGCATGTACCTTCTTTGGTTGCTGGCACATCCCCAGTAGGGGGTGTGCAAAAGGCAGCTGATCAATGATTCTCTGTCATCAATGTTTCTAACTCTCTATCCCTCTCTCTTCCTCTCTGTAAAAAAATAATAAAATACATATTTTTAAAGAAGTTTCATCATTTCGACGTATATACATATGTACTTTATGTTTTGTTTTTTTATTTACCAGGAAGTAAAGATCAGGAATTTTTTTTTTTTTTTTTTTTTTTTTTTTTTTTTTTTTACTGTTTCGCATTATTACTGCTGTGTATGTGCTCCATGTGATATAGGAGCTTATGTAGGTGGGTTCTGACTTACGGTGAAAATCGCATTACATCACATGAATAGATCTCTGACATAACCCCAGGACCTACTGTATAAACATGTCTGAGGGGGACCAATCTGTGGACAAGCATCTGCTTCCTCCCGCTAAGAGCTAGAAGAAGATGTATAAAAGGTCCAAGGCTCCCTGAGGCCTGCCTCCACCTGTAGTGACTCTGCCTTTCCCTGAGGTTGTTTGGTCTTCCTCCAGAGCCTTCTAAAGAAAGACTATAGAGTGAGCTGTGACCACAGACCCTTCCATAGATTATGTGTTTTGTACAGAGGGGTGACTAGGGTCAGTAGGATCGGGCTAATGAGTTCCCTACTTGGGGTCCATATGGTCAAGCACTCAGTGAGGGGAAAGTAGCCCAGAGCCATACCACTCAATCTTACAGAGTTTCAAAATCTTGCTCCCCCATCAGGGGAGATGTGCTGCTGGTGTAGGTCAAGGTCAGTAAACAGTATCAAGAATTTACTCATTTATTCAATGACAATCATGTCATCATCTTCTGGAACATCATCAAAACAATCCAATTCCTGAATTTCCTGGTGAATTTCTTGTGACTCCATTTCTTTCAGAATCAGTGGACCAAATCTCTCATGTTTAGCAATAGCACTGTCTTTAAATGAGTACTTCTTGTCAAGGTAGCCTGCTCGCAGTGCATTTGCAATGCAACTGTCACTGATTTTCTCCCATGAATTCTTCACCCAAGTCACAACTTCTTGCAGTTTAGGTTTCACAAAGTTTCCACACTGATTTCTCTCCATTCACACAGCAGTGATGTCAGGACTCCACATAATGTCACTGATTGCTAGATGTCAGTCGGGGCAGCCCTAGCGACCAGTTTATGGTAAATTAATTTTCATTCTGAGACAGAGCCTGGGGGCCTTATTTTCGGGGGGGATGCCTTATATTTCACTCAGAAGGAAACCTGTAAGTAGGTATTATTTTCGGAGGATGTCTTATTTTTGGGGAAACACGGTAGTGCTCAAGGAGGTACTCTAAACGTCCCAGCTCCAAGCAGCACCCCCTCCCCCCTGAGAAGTTGAGCTCAGCAAGGAGGTGCCACCAGGACTTAGGAGGTCAGATCCAGTCTCCTATTGGATATGGTGTCAGCAAGCCTACAGGGGCAGGACAGGCCTTTTCTCCCTTCCTGACCAAATGTCTCTGAGGGAGATATGCACCAAAGGTCCCAGCACTGAGAAGCTCTCAGATTTCCATAGAGGGTGGGGCCCACCAGCTGCCAGATGGCAAGTCAAATGAGTCTCCCACTGGGAGCACAGATTGAGCTCACAGGAAAGATAGCAGTGACCCCATAATGTAGGACAAAAGCCTTCCCTGAGACATGTTCCAAAAGTCCCAGCTCTGAGAGACACTCTGATCCCTCTGTGGGACTGAACCCAGCAGGGAGGACCACAGGGAGTGAAAGGGCAGGCCAAGTTATTCAACCAGTTGGGGTGGGGACAAGCTGGCTGTGCACTCAAGATGAGGAAGAATGATTCCCTTTCCAAAGCTACACAGTTAAATCACTGTCTGAGTCCCTGCCAAGAGCTTCTACAGTAGAAGAGTACCCCCCAAATCCCTGCTGGGTGCAGCAAGCAGATTCTTCTGTAGGACATGAGCACAGCGGAATGGTATCACAAATAGTTAGAGGATGGAGCAGTGCCCTGCCCATGCTGGTGCTATAACAATAGGCGTGCTCAACCCTGGGAGGTAGCATCTGGATCTCTAGCAGAATCCCTTCTCTCCTAGAAAGACTGAATTCCCACAAATTTTCATCACCAGATGCTATTTGGGCTCCTCTCTGTTGCTCTGGATTGGGGATCCCTGTATGGGATTGAGACACCACATTCCTGGGGGGAGGGAGTTTTGCATCCTCCCATTTCTCAGCCAACACACATAGGTGTGGGGGCCAGCCCTTTCCCCATCTCCACCCTTCTTATCAGTTTCTATGTGGCTTCTTCTGTAAATCCTTGGTTATATTTCAGGTCAGCTAGACTTCAATTGGTTATTCAGTTTGGTTGTTCTCTACTTTAGCTGTAAATCTGGTTTGGCATTAGGAGCAATGAGTGTAGCTTTAACCTACTCTGCAGCCATCTTGAAACCTCCCTTCTCTTTTCTTTATAAAACCTAGGAATTCAAGAATTTCTCCTAGCTTATTAAGCAGAGTACCTTCAGACTTTCCTGTGTTATGTGTTAGTTTATTTTTCTTTGCCAGTCCACCTAAATTTGAACATAGACATGGTGTGCTTGGTGTGCCTGGAGGAAAAACATATTAGCTTAAGGAGTCATTTTAATGCCAGATTCCATGTGAATTTGCTCTTTTCCTTATTTAGAATTAACATCTGGAGTGGTTAGGCTTCCAAAAACTATGCCAACTGTACTGATTCAGGTAAAGAGAGATCCCATATAACTCAGGCACTAGTCCTGACAACCATCAACAACAGTTTCATGGAGTGTTGCTGGGGGAGGGTATTGGTATTTATCTTTCATCATTTGATCCCTTTATGTACAGTGGAACCTTGGTTCTTGAGCTTAATTTGTTCCAGAAGGCTGTTCGAGAAGCAATTTGTTCTAAAACCGTATCATTTTTCCCATTATAAATAACGTAAATTGAATTAATCCATTCCAGATTCCAAATTCTTCCCTGTTTAACTTTTCTTATATACAGTACACCCCTAATGTTTAATTAATAAATAAACACTTCTTTTCTTAAATTTATCCAGTCACCCTCAAAAAGCCTTAAAGCACTCCAGGTCAGCATTCAGCATCTTTGCTTGTTGACAAATCACTGTCTCTGCCTCTGAAATGCTGTCATTGGCTAACTGCTTTTCCTTTATCCAAATCGACAGCAGTTTTCCTACATTTTCAATTGCTTCTTTCTCACCCTTAGCAACATTAGCACTATTGATGGCCTCTTTATGTTTTAAAATTGTGCTAACCCATTGATTTTTGTCAGGGACAAAAGCATTCTCTCCTTTGTTTGATACCTGAGAGACAAGCTTTTTTGTCATGCTAAGGGTTGTCAATAGAAAATCAAAATTTGGTTTAACAATTAAGACATTTTGCCTGTGAACAACTTGGTGGAGAACCAAATCCTTTGAAATGGGAAACTCTCAAAATATGAGGTTTGAGTGATAAGAAACATAGACCATCATGGCTTTTCCAGACTACTCTACCTCCACCATTACAAAGTTGCCTTTTAGTTCATTCCCTTCTGGTAATATAGTTCCTAAAGGCAGATGTGCTCTCACTTTTGTTAGAAGAGAATGCTGTCCAAAGAGGTAAAAACAGAGTCTAGTGGAGACAATTTTTTTTTTACATTTTTACATCTTATAAATACTTTCAGAGCAAGCAGACAATGGGTAAATGTATCAAAAGAAAAGGAAAAAAAAATGTGACTGTACTAATCAATGCTGTTTTTGGATTATTTCCTACACAGTGCACACAGGAATATACACATTACTAGAGGCTCAGTGCATGGATTCGTGCACCAGTGGGATCCCTTGGCCTGACCTAGCTCTCTGACATCCCCTGAGTGGGTCTCAGATTGCGAGAGGGTGCAGGCCCTCTGATGCATCCCCTGAGGGACCCCACTGGTGCACAAATCCATGCGCCTGGCCTCTAGTATACATATAAGATCTCTTAATCTCTTCATATCCTCCCCCCTCCTCCCTTCTCTCTGAGATTCATCAGCCTGTTCCATGTTTCCATGCCTATGCATTGAGTGTCTTCCCCCTGGTAATTATTGCATGTCATAGCTATTGGCCAGTCACTTAGGCTTTTATATAGAGAGATATATAATAAAACTTTAAAACATAGTCACTCTTCTTCACCTGCTTGTAATCCAGTGGAGAAGCAAAATTTACCCACTTGAAATAGTAAAAGTGTAATTAACTCTTTTACTGATAATAAGTATAACTGACAATTGAAAAAGAGGAACAGATTATATTATATTGTTATATAGAGTCATCTTTGATTTTCCTATCAGTGATATTGAAAATCCATCTTTGTGGAAACCTTAAGCAATTACAAAAAAAATCACCTTATTTATTCCAACTGCCAGAGCGGAATTCTTCTCAATAAAGCTAAAACTGAAGCTATAACCCAACTCTGGATCTGGGACCACTGATGCTCATGTTTTGACTCATTTAGATATGTGACCTTGGACAAGTTTCTTGACCTCTTTGGGCATCAGTTTCTATATTTATAAAGTTGGGTATTTCTAGAATATTTCTTATAGGATTTCAGTGAGGATTAAATGAATTCATGTTATTTCCAACACAGTGCCTGATGGTAAGCACAACATAAGTATTTGCTATTTCTGGTTTCTACCACAAACACAGCTAACCTTCCCCAAGACATGAATATAATTTGGGAATGACAGACCAGCATAGTACCTTGCAATTAGAAATCCATGAATACAGAGTACAAAGACTTTGAGTAGGCCCAGAAGGTAGCAATGTAAAAATATTGGCCAAATCCTTCCTCACTCAAAGAAATTATTATTTTAGAGAGTTAAGAAGACTTCACATCTGCACTGACAACTTAGGTCCAAATATTGTAATTATATTTGTGTGTGCTGTTTTTACTAGTATAGTCAGCTGCTTTTCTATCTGAAGTCTCCAGAATCCAGGGAGGCCCTGAAGGTGTCAAGAGGATCAATTTGCTCAACATCCTGAGATTTCCTGAGATAGCCATCAGTGCAGCCCTGCAGGAAAGCAGTAGAAAATTAAACATGATTAACATGTTTCCTTAAATCACTCAGCGTTTAGTTTTGTTTTTCTTCACGGGAAATCTCGTATTCCCTTTCCTCCTGATGAAAAGTCCGAAAGTTCACATCTATGTCTGTAGCTGAAAGAGCAGTGCCATATTAGACTTGAAATAAGAGATAATAGTCCCCAGCCATACCATATTTTACTTTTCTGTATTGTGTTCTTTCTTAAAAAAAATAAATTTATTGGGGTGACATTGTTCAACATGAACATATAGGTTTCAGGTGTGGTTTCTATGCTATAAAATCTGTATATTGCTCACCATGTGCTCACTACCCAAAGTCAAATCATCTCCTCTCACACCCATGTATTAGGACCTACCTTCTCCCCTTCTCCCCTTCTGACTATATATATATATATATATATATATATATATATATATATATATATATAGTTTTCAAGTATTATTGCAATCCTATCTAATAAAGAGGGAATATACTAATTGACTGTCACACCATCACAAAGATGGTGGTCTCCAAGCCAATAAGGAGGGAATATGCTAACTGGCTGCTATGCCCTCAAAGATGGCAGCGCCCATAGTCACAAAATGGTGGAGCCCAGCACACTCAGCCCCTCCAAGGTGGCAGGTGCATGGCACGGCTAGGCCCACCCCCACGCAGGTCCAGCCACTCTGTGTGCCTGCCTCCAGAGTCCCCCAGTCCCCTCAGCCCCCCAGGTGCCCAGAGCTTGCCTGAGGCACAGGCAAGCCTCAGATGGCAGCTGCCCAGCTACCCAGGGCCAGCCCAAGACTCAGGCAAGCCTCAGTTGGCGGCTGCCCAGCCAGGGCCAGCTGAGGTTTGGGCTCCTGGCAGTGGCAGCAGCAGAGGTTTGATCCTTCCCCTGATCACCAGGTCACCTCCCACCCATGAGGGCTCCCAGACTATGAGAGGGGGAAGGCCAGGCTGAGGTACACCCCCTTCAGTGCATGAATTTTCATGCACCAGGCCTTTACATGGTGCATGTATCTTTACATGGTGGGAAAGAAGTTGTCTTTAGCCTCAATTTTGTTGAAACTGTGGCTTAGAGACATACAAAGTTTTTATCCAATCACCTTTTCACACCAAAAATGATATTCATTCCAATTGAGTTTCCACTCAATCCCCTTCTCTTTGTAATTTTCATGAATTTCCACAATTGCTGATAAAACTGCAAAGAAAGGGGTTTAAATGATTTAGAGAAGAGATCTTAGCCTGACTCTCATTTATTATATATATATAATTTAAAATATAATTTTATTGATTTCAGAGAGGAAGGGAGAGGGAAAAGAGATAGAAACATCAATGATGAGAGAGAATCATTGATTGTCTGACTCCTGCACAACCCCTACTGGGGATTAAGCCCTCAACCTGGGCATATATCTTTGATCAGAATCGAACGTGGGACTCTTCAGTCCTCAGGCAAATGTTCTATCCACTGAGCCAAACCAACCAGAGCACATTGATTTATATTTTACCCAATTATATTTGCTTCCAAATGGAATGAAAAATAATTATTAATTCTGTGTTTCTCCCAAGTCTTTGTCTCACAAAAGGGAGTGCCAAAGTTAGATCAATGAACACACAACATAAAATTATATTATGTGTCTGTTCTTTTTCATTACTTCTAGAATCCATAACTTCTAGTTAGTCCTGCATAGCTGTCTAGTCCTTCTTCCCTACACCCATATGCCAGATAAGGGGGATAAATCCCCATAATCAAGATACAAAGAAGAGCAAAAGTCAAGAGTTTTTCTAAACTGGTAGAAAATGCAAATACTCCATTTTCTTATTGAGTAATAAATTTATTAATACATTCAACAAAATATTTACTACGGATTTATGATGGCCTAACCTCTGGAATAGGTGCTGGGAAACCAGATTTAAAATAAAGTAAAATAGACCTGGTTTCAAAGAGCTTATGTCCTGTGGGTGAATATAAATTCTCTGAGATAACTAAGGAAGGCTTCGTGGGGGGGTAACATAACATACCAGAGACTCAGATCTTGTAGCAACACTAGACATTTGAGAAAAGGAAACATCTGTTTCCATTGAAATGCCACCAGCATCATTGAAAGTTATCCAAGGACAAGTCGGAGAGTGGCGATTGGGAAGAATTGGTGCTACTCTTCCCCCATCCAGAGATATTTTCATATAGATGAAATCAGCATTAAGACACCTCTGAAAGGAAAGAAGTGTACAACAGGCAATCCTGAGGTAAACGGATGTGGCGGGAGGAGGTTCCATCTCTCTGTCTTGGTGGTCTGGGCAGGAGCACCTGAGGCGAGACTGTATCCTCTTCACTATTTCCTTCAGCTCCACAAAGGTTTTCAGATTCCCTGGAGAGGTTAGGCAGAAATCAGTAGCTCTGGGTGATAAGAAAAAGTAAACAAATAAAACATAAAAGAGATGAGGCCCTAGGCAAGGGCAGCAAAAAGGAAAATAGATACAAACAGAAAGAAAGAGGTGCAGTGTTATTTTTCCCTGAGCAGAGAGTTTTCACCCATTTAAAAAATAAGAAACAATTTTAGAAATGGTACTGATAAACGAGATTCACTGATTTTACTGTTGATAGGATTCTGACTTTCTTTTGTTCTTTCAGACTTTTTATTTATTTATTTATTTATTTATTTATTTGGAATTCTGACATTCTCCTAAAATAAGACTTTTTAACAGAGATACACAAAACAAACAAATAAACAAATCCCATTAAATAAATGTCTCTGAATTTAATAGCCTAATTCAGCTCTGATATATCCAATAATAATAAATAACAACAAATAAGTGAGTAAATAAATAAATGGCTTCATAGTTTTAAAACTATAATTATAAACAGGACACGGTGCTAAGACTCGTCTGGAGTAGACAGCTGACAGGACTGAAGAGTGGAGGGATAATGAATAATGATAAAGGAATGAGTCTGTTAGTGCTAAATTGCATGTAAAAGGGAAATTCCAAGTATGTCTCAGTCTCAGATCAGGGGGTGGGGCTGTTCAGAAGCCCAAAGAGCAGCCAACTGAGGTCATGTCTAGGCTGAGGCCATACCTACATACTGATCAGTGGAAGTTAGTATAAGGATGCCCAAGTGGTACATCTTCCCAAGAAACCATCAACCTTTAGTTAGGATAACTGGGGAATAAAGTAAAAATTGGGGATGATGTGCCCAGTTACCTTTATTAATTGAATTTTTAAGTTTGAATAATTTTAAGGTAAAGACAATCAAATATTTTTTTATTAACATGACCATGCCTGCTGTTACTGATCAGAGGCATCTCGTTATAGTAAGATGAGTTTTTAAAGCTTAGAAAAGCTTAGTTGCTGGTAGGTAATAAACATGTCCATGTTCCCAACGTAGTAAGACCCACTGGGTTTTTCTTAGGGCCAAAGGGCTGCCCACTCTGATAGGTCAGACCTTCATTTTGATTCATGTGCCTCTGCCATTCTGATTGTTAAATATTTTGACTATTGCGAAGAGCAATCTTGTTGTTGTATTGTTGTATTTCTAAATAGTGGGGCCAATCAGCAAGTTGGAACTGCTGTGAAAGTGTCTATATTAAAATGAAAAACTATATGAAGCCAGTATATTATGCTGTAACTGTTAAAGAGGCCGGCTCAAGGAAACCACAACTGTCTATTGGCAAGATAAGAATCCACTGGGAAACATAACCTTCCTGATTTACCCACATGAAGCTTCCTGTCCTAAACCTGGGGAGAAGATTTGGGGAAGCTCTGGTCTCCTGGGATATTTCTAAGTTCAATAATGCCAAAGAGATCTGTAACCTAGCAACAACAGATATATCTTCAAGTGCTTTTGGACTCTTTCCAGCCGCTTCTGTGCTCCCCAGTACTCCCATAACAGTGCAGCCAGCTTTCATACCCGGCCACTGCAGTGCACAGACTCTTTGCCTTGTCACTGCAAACTCTGGAACTCTCTAATGTTCATAACCTATTGTGTAATGAGTAAGGAAGGGCAGCCAGATAGATCACTAAGTGTGGCATGAAACATGCAAGATGACAGTCACTCCGCTTGGGAGCTGAGCAACGGCACTAGCTAAAAAAAAAAAAAAAAAAGAAGTTGTGTTCTGGGGCATGTCTCCATCCAGAGAAGACTGATGGTTCCATGCAGCTGCTTGCTGAAATCTATATGGCTTTCAGGAATCCAGCTCTCACAAGGTAAAGAAAATGGAACTATAGAAGGAAGTTGGGGACAGGGCCATAGAAAGGCCTACCATTTGTATTCTATGAAGGTTTATTTTTTAAACAAGAAAACAACTTTCTTATTTAGTTTTTTGTGTGCTATTTTTTTTGGGGGGGGGGCATGTTTTAGTTTTCCTCTCTATTGAGAAATGTCAAAGAACCTCATGGAGAATGATAGGCATCTATTTTTGTCTAATAAGAAAAACTATCATGGATAAATAAGTCTGACACACAGGTGTTCCTTGGACACATTTCACCTCACAGAGTTCTGATTTTTCTGTTCCTTCATTATTTAGGAATAATTTCCGTAGTATCAAGCTCCTAGACACCTGGTCACACATGGCAAAAACACAAGCTCAGGCACAGCAAGTTCTCCAGGCAGGCCAGGTATTTGCTTCGCTTCACTTCTAAAGCAGCCTGCATGTGACAACATGGCTTTGCTTTTCCTTCACATTCTTCTGACTACGTATGCCTGTCAGAAACTTGAATGAAAAATACCCAGACCCTAACCATTTCCCCTCTAGACTTTTGCTTTGATGGAAAGCAAAATCATATCACACGTTATATGTGTAGGGCATGGATTCTGATTACTTGGCAGCAGATCATGGCACAGATATACTCACATGAAGAGTCAATAGTAACTATATACTTTGCAGGTGGAGATGAACTGGTGAAATTTTAACATGGATGGGATTTGATCCTGATAGTAAAACTTGGAGCCATAGGGTCAATTTCTCAAAATCTAAGCACAATTGAAATTCTACCTTCACAGAGATCTCAAATATTTAGATTGTAAAATGATTACTTGCTTTAGTTTGAATCTCATATTTCTAGAAAAAATGTCCTATTTGAGTCCAAGAATAGAACCATAATAAGGAGAAATGTTAACATTTAATTATTTATTGGATATTCATTCATTCATCCCATAAATATTTATTGAGCACCTGTTATATGCCAGAGAAAGTACTATGCATTAAGGATACAAAAATGAAGAGTGAAGCTTATATATATATATATATATATATATATATATATATATATATGGCTAAGTGACCATCAACTGGCCAGTGCATATGACATGCACTGACCACTAGGGGCAGATGCTCAACACAGGAGCTGCCAAGCTGTGGTGACTGGGCAAGCAGTGCTTCTTGGGTGACACACCTAGAACCAGAGAGGAGGGAACCTGATTCTTCTCTGGGCTGCACTATTCCACTTTCTGCCATGGGTGCCGAATCAGTTCCCCGGGCTACTAGTATGAAATAATGGAATGCATTACAAGTACTAAAAAGAATAATAAAGCAAAGGAAAAAGCTAAAGTGTAAGTACTATTTTATGTGCTTTCCTGGTCTGGGTGTTTATGAGAAGTAATTTGAATTAAGAGTTAAGGACATAGAAAATGACTTTATTTTGTTATAGAATATAGCAGACATTTTAAAACAAACATTTAAAATATATAAATGGATAAAGGTGTTCAAAAGGTATGAACCTGTGGTTAAAACTTAATAAGTTGTGGGGCTAAAAGCTGGTGACTGTAGTTAACAATACTGTGTTGTATATTATAGGTTGCTAATAGAGTATATCTTAAAAGTTATCACAAGAAAAAAATGTAATTATGTGAAGTGATAAATGTTAACAAAATGTATTGTGGTGGGTGATCATTTTTCAATGTATGCATATGTCAAATCATTATGTTGTACACCTAAACTAATATGGTGTTACATGCCAATTATAACTCAATAAAATGGGGAAATTATATATATATTTGCAATCCTCATTATTATATAGAATGGATATATATATATATATGGATATATATATATATGGATATATATATATGGATATATATATATGGATATATATATATATATATGGATGAGTTCACTTTAAGTGGAAAGAGCTCTAATAAGCTATTTGCACAGGAGAGAGAGAAACAAAGAAAGTACAGTTGGAGAGAAGGAATAACACTGAGAAACAGAGACAACTGTATTTTTTCTGCAGGATATATGGAATTGTCCAAGATACTGTTTCATATCCTTGACCAAATCACACACCATTCATGGAAGCTATAGAATTGGTAAGTGGATTTAAAAAACAATGTCCCTGAATGGCTGGCCCAGTTGGTTGAAGCGTCCTCCCATATGCCAAAAAGTTTGCAAGTTTGATTCCCAGTCAAGGCACATACCTAGGTTGTGGGTTCAATCTCCAGTCAGGGTGCATATGGAAGGCAACTGATCAATGTTTCTCTTTCACATCAATGCTTTCTCCTTCTCTTTATCTTCCTCTCCTTAAAAAAATCAATAAAAACATCCTCAAGTGAGGATTAAAAATGCACTATTATTTTTATCCCAATCAATACTTGATAAAAACCCTAAATTTGAATGAGTATCATGACAAGGATGACATAGGAGCTGAAGAATTAACAGTCGACATTAAGAGCATACATAAACTATCTGTATATACTAGTATAAAATCCTAATATGCAAATAGACTGAATGATGTAACAACCAAACAACCAGACAACTGGTCTCTATGACATATGCTGACCACCAGGGGGCACACACAGAACATGGAGGGCATCAGCAGCAGGTGGTAGAGCATGGAACATGCTGGTGTCAGCTGCATGAGATGGTGGAGCAGGTGAGTTGGGGTGCCAGACCAAGGCGGGGCACTTGTTGCTATCATTGGGGCAAGCCTCTGGTGGTTACTGAAAATGCTGTGCTCCCTCACACAACAGTCCCACCCGGTGTTTGCACCTGCTGCTGGTCCTGGTGCCAGCCTCAATCGCTTGGTGCTGTCAGCGGGTGCAAGTGGAGACTGCCAGCACTGATCACCCCTCAGGGCTTCTCCATCTCCCCCTGCTTCTCACGTGTAGTTAGAGCTGGCAGGCACCTCTCATACCTGCTGCCGGCGATGGCCCTGCTAGCACCCACAGCAGACATCAGAGTTGCCGTTAGCACCTGCTGCAGGTGCCTGGCACTGGTCCTGTACTGGGTACCGTCAGCAGGTGCAAGCAGCAGTGAGAATCTGGGCTCTCCACCTCTCCCTGCTCCTGAGGGGTGATCAGAGCAGCAGCCACTGCTCACACCCACAGATAGCGCCAACCCCACTTGCACTTGCTGCTGGTCCTGGCCCCAAAAGGTCCTAGCCGTCAGTGGGTGCAGGCCAGCAGTCAGCATGTGGGAGCAGCTGCAGTGGATTGGGCTGCTGCCAGACAAGGGACCAGGGGTGTGGTGGGAGGGGCCAGGTGGAGATGTGGAGGATGGGCCGAGACCTGCCTCTGTGTCCACTGTAGTTCCTTTCAAGGTGCATGAATTCATGCACTGGGCCCCTAGTCTCAAATAATCTTTTTAACTCTTTTTTTCAACTTTGCCAACCACTGTAAGGAGCATTCAGAACTGGAAGGGAGCTTAGAGCTCATCAAATCCAAGTAGGCCAAGATTATATACCCAGAGTCACTTTGCTGAGCTATAAAAAACAAGGCTTAATACCTTCCACTTTAGAATAACCATAGGCCAGTGGGACCACACAGCAACCAACAAACAAACAAACAAACAAACAAACAAAAAAACCCTTAAACACAAATACAGCAAAAAGTAAGGAGGGGGAGGAGGCTAGTGGATTCAGTAGTTTACACAAGAGGATGTGTTCCAAAAACTTCTTAGCTTACTTTCTGGTCCAATACTGTTTATTGGACTGAATTACCCAAGTCATGTAATTTCTCTAAGCCCAACTTTTATTTTCCAGACAGAAATAACATTACTAATCACAAGATGCAATGAAGAATACAAATGAACAAAATAAAAGGAGCAGTGAAGGTCTGAAGAACTATAAAATCATGGATTGAGAGAGAGAAAGGCCTTGGCAGGTAACCTAATTTAAAATACAAAATTAGGTGAATTATACTCCTCTGCCCTAGCATCTAATAGAAATTTGTATACACATTCATTTATATCTCCAGAACACTTTATCATGCAGTTGAAAAGAATACAGAATAGAGAGAGTTTCTTGATTTACTTCTACTCTTCTTCTGCACTGTGGGGCTCTTTGCTTAGTCCCAGGTGAGGGATCAATTAGGACGACAGAAGTCATTGTGAAATAGAGTGAAATTTATCTCTGGAAACTTTCCATCTATTTCCATTCTTTCAACAATCCCGACTCCCCCACTGCCTAGCTGTCCTCCCCACTATTTTTGCCATAAATACTTTTCCCATGTATCTTTATGCTATCCATGATTATCCAAGGCTACACACCACTGACCTTAATGACAAGGATGTCCTCCACCAAGAAACAAATTCAATTTGTCTCTATACCTATAAAAGTAATAGCTAACACATAAACTTCATATATTCCTCCACAAACACTTGGAGTCCAATTACTTATTAGGTGCTATTATTGGGTGCTAGCTTCAGCTTACAGCTAGTCTTCTCGCACCACAAAAATCCTTAACCAGATGAAATACAGCTAGGTCCCAAAAGCTGACAGTGATAGAAATGTCAGGTATGCAGCAGGCCAATGTAGTCAGGTACCCCCCCCCCCCTCAGAGGTTGAGAGCCATAATCTATTTGGGACAAGGCTGGTGCTTAAGCAGCTGGACAGAAGCAGGATCCAACAGTCTCCTTGACCTTCCTGTTCTCTGTCCAGCTGCCAAGCCTACGCTTTCATAAATGAGCACGTGAGCATATGAGACACTCAACTCTGGGCAGCCACATGCAGTCAGGGGATAAGAGTGGTCAGCATATATTGATCTGGCTCTGAAAGGGAAAGAGTCCATGCAGGTAGAGGAAAGCTTGTTCCCTCCATGCCCAAAAGACAAACAGTTCTTTTTACAAAAATTAGAATGAAGTCTGATGTGCACATGTGATCTCAGATTGAAGAATAGCTAAGTATTTACAGATTTTGCCAGTGATGTTCAGAAAGAGTCTCCATTCTGTTCAAGCGGCATGTCTTCAACTCTCACGGCACTTGCTATGAATAAACCAGACTGCCTTGTTACCATCTGAAATTCCATAACAAGTATTTTTCAGCCTTGGCCAGCATTCCAAGAACAGCAGAATTCTCACCAGTGCAAAATCCAAGGAAGTCAGAATATGAACCCGCTGTTGATATATTTTCTTTTGACATACACGATTTTACTGAAACTGCTGACTTGGTACATGAAATGCAAAGATGCTTTATCTGAAAACTCTACAAGGACCTATGGCTTCAAGAAAGCCCATTCTAACCATATTGCTATAATGCCATATAACCTACTGGTTCTGAATTCCCTATGTTCTGATATCTAGAATCCCTTTCAAAAGGTTGAAATTATACTACCCAATGTAAACTCCCTTTCCCTTTATTATTTATTTTGTAATTGTGCACCAATACTCACTATGCAAGATGCTTCATTTAGAACTGCAGTTAGCAGTATATCTATTCCGGGTTTCTGAAGCATCTGCCAAGATCTATGTTTCAGTCCATGAGCAAAAATATCATGGACTCTTTATAGACCTTTGTTTTCTAGGAAGATACGTGAGATGGAAATTGGCAAATTGCAATTGCACTTTAGAGTGTCTGGTGAAATTATTTTGGATCCTTGATGTATGGGAAAGTGGTTTGGATGGCTGGCCAGACCAGACATTGTATATGCTCATGCCAGAGGAGTCAAAGCAATATATTGACCTATTCCAAACCATTAGGGGGAAATCTGCTTAATTAGGGAAGTCTCTAGTTCTGAAAGCTGGGTGATTTAAATGCTCAGTGGGAAAGGTTATTGGTCAGTTGACAGGTCAGCCATGGTCTGAAGACTTTTTCTCTAAATGTAACAATTTGTCTTCAGACTTTTTAAAACCTCCAGTAGACTCCATGCTAGCCAAATATTTAGTGGTTTTGTGAAGTTTTTGGTATTCATATCAACGGCAGTTCTTCAGAAACCCATTTAAAATGTTGTTTCTTTTCCATATGGCATTCTAAAGGGAACTGGGGATTACAAATTTAAGATTGTGACAAAAAATAATGCTCTTTGTAACTATTTCCATACTTTCTGAGCTTTTGAAATGAGTTTGATTTATATTGTGCCAATACTGAATACCATGTTTATCATTAGCTTTGTGATTAAAAAAAATATTCCCTTGGCAACTGGAATAACTCTATGCGCTCTGTGGTAGGCTTTTGGTTTAAATCTTTTGCTATGTTTTGAAGTTTGATTGACTGATTCCATAAATGAATCTTGAAGAACGATAGATCATCATAGTTACATCTTAACACTTTCAAAGCATATTCAGCACAATTCAAAGTATGAGACTCAGAGCACTGTTTGAAAAGTTGTTCTTCCTTTACCTCACTGTTTTATCATGTATTCTGAGAATACCACTTTGTAAGACTTTCAATCTCTTGGGAATGTAACTTCACTCTTTTCATGAATGTGATTCTATGACAAGCCAAATAATGTTCCCTTCTGAGAAGTCTTAGAGTCCCTGCCAAGCCCATGGCTCTCTTCAGGGTGGTTCTCCATCCATAGATTGTTACACTTTATATTCTGTGGTTCCCTCACCTACCCGCCAACACTGGCTATAGCTTTCTAGCCAAAGAATATGTGCCCAACCCCAAAGCAGCCATCCATAGACTAGGCAAGGGCCAAAAAGAAGTCCAACAAAATGATGGAGTAACTGATTCTATCTGATATCTTACTTGGAATCTGTATGGGAGAAGTGCAGAAAAGCATTTGAAGAGAAAAAGAAAAGAAGGTAGAAGGCATAACCAAGGGGTAGGAGCCCAAAGGCAACAAGAAATAGAGAATAAGAGGAGAAACAGGGAATAAGAGTGACACTGGACCACTAACATGGTATAATATCACTGGGTTGTCATGCATCAGCAAAACTGCAGATAATGCTGCATTCTTACTGATTCCCTAGTTCTCCATCAATTTGGCAACAGAATTGCTCAGACTGTCTCCTGTCCTTCTTACAACACATCTTTATTACACCTGGATATGAGAGTCAGTCTTTCTAAATTCTGAAAAATTATATTGGGACCTTCAGTAAATAATTAATTTATATCTATCAACAAGTGAATCTAAAAGTCAACTGAATTAAAAATCTATGGAACAGAATAAACTGGTAAATAAAATATAATCAGGGGCATAGAATGGGAGGGGATTGATAATTCTCAGGAGGAAAGGGGTGTCTTTGTGGAGGGTATGGGGGAGAGACTGAACAAAAATCATATACCTATGGATGAGGACAGTGGTGGGTGGTGGGTAAGGGCAGAGGGTGGAGTGGGGACCAGGTGGAGGGGAGCTATGGGGGGAGGGAGGAGAAACAATGTAGTAATATGAACAATAAAGATTTATTTAAAAAATTCATTTATTATAAAAGTAAACATGGGTTTTGTAGATAGATGTTCTGGCAGGTTTTATGAGGGCTGCAAAGATGAATGTCTAAAATTCCTGCTGTCAAGGGGCACATTGGCTTAAAGAAGTATGATCGTTCAGTGTTGATAGAGACTGTGAAGGATTAAAAGTGGGCATTCTGGACTGCTTGCTTTCAAATCTTACCCCAACATCACTAGCTTTGTGACTTTGGGCCAGCTACTTGACTTCTTTGTGCCTAGTTTTCCTCATCTATAAAATGAGGGCAACACTATAAAACCTACCTTGTCAGGATTATATAAGGTTAGATCTATAAAGGGCTCAGAACAGAGTTCAGAATAACTGAGGCTGTCCACCTCCTTCCCATGTGTCTGAGATCAGTGTGGAAAAGAAAAGAATTGGGGAGGATTAGAAGCAACTCTATAAACTCATGAAATGGTCGACTCTTACACCTAGATTCCAAGGCAACTATACATAGACCAGATACAGCTCAGTGCCCTTGTTCCTTGGCATAGAAGAATATCCCTCCTTTTATTGGTCATTCACATGCCAGAAAAGGAATTTGCGCACCGCCCGTCCCCCCCCTCCCCCCCCGGCCTGTTTTCCAACTCTCTCTTTGCTCTTCCCTTTGCCAGACATCTGTTACATACACTGCACTGGTGTCTGCTTCACCTTTCTCTGCATGATCTTATTCTCCCCCTTCTTGTCCCTCCTCATACTTTCTTACAGGAAAGAACTAGGGGCGATTTTCTTTACAACATATGTAACCACACAAAACATACATTTCCCACTTGGCTCTGGTGTGTTCATGAGTCTATGAAGACCATCTGCACTTGCATATCCAATATCCCCCAGCCCACCTCACCCCCTAAATCTAATCCTTTCAGTGTAATTTAACAGGGTCTTTGTGCTATAAAGCCCTTAATAATTTTTAAACAAAATTGCCTTAATGCACAGCAATTGCTAAATGCAATACGGAAATATTTACCTTTCTTGCCAGCTATAGATTCCTGAGTCTGTAGCTGCATTGCACAACTTGCAGAACTCTATGTGATGCAAACCATAAAAGACACATTTCTTAAAAGCTACTCCTTTGGGAAGTCTAGCAACACATCACATTCAATTGTACAAAAAATGAACATTGCAAATTACCAACAAGTTAATTGCTCAGGGCAAGAACCCAAGCTGCCTTATAAAGTTTAATTTCCCCTTGACCCTCTGTGGCTGACATCTGATAGGCAATATTGAGTCTTTCCTGTGGCACCTGATTTCCAATTGTTGACTTGTGCTTATCATCACTGTAAAACACTCAGACATAAGTTCTACTGACAGACAGGAATCCAGTTGGAAAGTAACACAATCAGAGCATTGTGGAATATGTAATATGGTCATATAACTGCAGTCATACATAAGCATCGAAGATAAAAAATAATGTTTGTAACCCTATACTTACAAAACTATTTAAGTGTTCATAAATTTTCCAGTGGATTTGGAAATATCTTAATAGTCATTCTTTTGAGAATTCTTGAAACCCCACAAATTTGCTATTTTCTCCAATGAATCTTTGAAATGTTTTGAACTCAGCCAGATCATTCAACAAATGCTGGTTGAATCCTTTGTTGTATTAGTACACTTGGATAAATTCTGTGGAGAAATGCAACATCAGATCAGATACACAGTGTAACTTAAAATCTAGTAGAAGAAATAAGATGCATACATGTGGTAGGCAGATTACTGATTCCTCAAAGATGCCCAGTCTCTACTCTCTGGCACCTCTGAATATGTTACCTTATATAGCCAAAAGGACTTCACAGATATAATTAAGGTCAAGGACCATGTGATGGGGGAGATCATCTTGGATCATTTACTAGTAGGTGGTTCCAACCTAATCACATGATTTCTTAATGGAGAAACTTACCCATCTATAGTCAGAGGAGATGTAAATAATTAGAGAGATACAATGTTGATGGCTTTGAAGATGGAAGGGGCCATGAACCAGGGAATATGGGTGGCCTAGAACCTTGGAGGTAAGGAAATGAATTCTACATTAAAGCCTCCAGAAAGGAATATAGTTCTTACCACATCTTGATCAGATTTCTGACCTCCAGAATTGTGCGCTAGCAAATTTGTGTTATATTAAGTCACTAAATTTGTGGTTATTTGTTATAGTAGCAATAAAAAAACTAATAGACATAATTTTAATATAAGTTAGAATGTGTCCATTCCTATAGAAGAGATATACTGTAAAGTTAATGGGATCTTAGATGAAGGTTAGCATGAGAAAATTGACTATATTTATCTTCTCCTTTAGTTTTGTCACTCCTGTCTCCAGATTTGTATCTCTTTAGGATTTATAACAAATACACCTATATCTAAAGATCTTCATAACGTGCTCCCCATCTTCCTAGGAGCTTGTGTAGCACAAATCTTTATATCATACAAGTGGGGTGAGTAATTTATGGAAAGTGGGAAGGTGGCAAAACCAGCTAACCCTGAGTTGACCACAATCCACATTCAGGAGGAAGTTTCCAAAGCTAAGATTAAAAAGCCAAAAATAAATTTCACTTATCACAATGACAAATTCATGATAGAATAATAGTGATACCACATGTAATGCCATATAAAACCTTGTTTTCATTTAAAAAATTATACTGATAGAACTCCTGGAGTCAGATTTCCACTTTAGCAAGATGAAGAAACTATGTACAAATATTAACTCATTTGCTGTAGTCTGCATGATGTGTAAAGGAAAGATAGAATTGCTAAAATGATTCTGACTAAAAAGAAAAGATAAACAAAATAAAAAGGAGGAAAAATAGAATCTGAATGAGATTCAATTGAAATAATACATTATGTTCATGCATATATATACATGATTATACTTAACACTTATCACAATGCTGTGAAGGTCTTATTATCCTTGCTTTACTGATAAGTGATCACAGAGATTCAATGACTAGTTACTAAATAGCAATGTCCAGTCTTAAATTAAGGATAACTAATATACTATACAGTATAATAAGTAATGAACATACTCTGTTTTGCTAAAACCATCCAAGAGAAAGATACTAGAGTGTAGGTCCCTCAAAACCAAAGGCTGTAAATGCTGACAATACCACTGCCTACTCAGCACTTGATATCGTGCTTGTACCTAGGAGGGCCTTACAATTGCTTGTGAACTGAAGGAATGCTGTCTGGTGAATAGCAGACCTCTCTGTAAGCCTCATTACCAGGCAGAACACAAGATAGCACACATTTTGACAAAGTCCTCAAGTTTGTTTCAGATATGGTTTTTAAGCCTTTGGGACATATCTGAATCACCTGTAGAGCTTTAAAAATCCAGACACATGGCCATATTGTAACATCCAGACTTGCCATTGTAGGATGCCTATTGTAGGACACCTGCTATAGAGAACTGTTGTAACCCCTCTTTGGGTTAGGTCTCACTATGAATCATTTAATCTCATTGAAACACAGGATTCGGGACATTACAGAGCAAAAGCAAAATTGTCTTCCTCTATATTATTTTCCTACTACACAATATATTAAGTAATAAACAAATGATACTCCAAAATAACATGAGTGAATACAGTCTTGGACTGTGAGCAGACATGGCTTCCCTAGTAATAGGGTGAACCCAGAGGAATTTTGCTCACAGCTGATAATCAAACTCTGTTGATAAAAGGATAACAATGGGCAACTGAAAAACTCTTCTTGTTATGTTGAAGAGGCCTGTATCCTTGTACATATAGCCAGAAATTGAAGGTTCATGAGAATATTGTACCACAACTTACCTCATTCTTTACTCTGAGGGCCTTGTTTTTCTCTATTATCTAATGGAAACCTAAAACATGAGTGACCATAATTCTAAGTAGAACTGTAATTTCAATGGAAACTCTGTGAACATTAAACTATCTCCTTTGCTGTGGTGTGTAGTCTATTTTCAGCCAAAGGGACACAGAGATCTGGGTGAGCTAAAAACAATGGTCACAGTTTATTGAACCCATCTGTTTTCTTTAAAAAAAAATAGTGAAATTGTTACCTGATGGTGTGCAAGGCACTCCTAAGTCCATCCCAGACACACAGATTGTTTTTAAAAGGTCCATTGATCCTTGGAGGCACACCAAAAACAATTATCAAAACCCTAAATTCCCACATAGATGATCTGTGGCCAACCTTTTATTGATTTATCATGGAATGAATGTGAGTCTTAAATCCATACATCCTCCATTGTCTTTTTAAAATTATATATTTTATTTATTTTTTACAGAGAGGAAGAGAGAGGGATAGTTAGAAACATCGATGAGAGAGAGTCATCGATTAGCTGCCTCTTGCACACCCCCTACTGGGGATGTCCCGACAACCAAGGTACATGCCCTTGACCAGAATGGAACCTGGGACCTTTCAGTCCTCAGGCCGACGCTCTATCCACTGAGCCAAACAGGTTTTGGCCATTCTCCATTGTCTTAATGGAGACAATCCTCTCAGTTCTCCTAAAAGGGACTAGTGAAATCTAGGAAGGAAAATACTATATGAAAATACAAACTTTTAAAATTTAACTAAAAAAGAATAGACAAATCAATTTACATGGTCTTATGGTAGGATTTTCTCAAAAAGATAAAAACAAATGTTCAAGTAACCCCTTTGCAAGACAGCCCCAATAATGAGGTCAGTCAAGCAAAGTGGCATTTTTCCTTGGAATTCATTGAGGTATTCAGGTCATAATTGGCTGTGGTATTTGGGAAAATATGGGGGAAGAAACTTGGCTCTTGGAAAAAAGGGAAAAATGATCTCAATGCCCCAGAACTTCTCTTTCAAACTCCAGATTTGGAGTGGGAAATTTGGAGTTAGAAATTCCAATAAAGAATAGGATATATTGAAGCCACAGGTTTCAAACAAGAGGAAAGCTCAAGAAGATGGTTTAAAAAATAAAGAAGACTCTAGTTAAAAAATAAAAAAAGGCTTAGCTAGTTGAATGGTCAAATAATTAGAATCATAGGGAAGAATGATGTCATGTCTAAATGTAAATTGGGGGTGGGTATGAGTGTCATCTGCTTATAATCTGATTACACATTTGTTGCCCATATACATGCCATTAAAAAGTTTCATTTAGCAATTTTAACATGATAATTTTTATCATATTCTGTAAGAATCTGTCTTGCTTTTCATATTATTTCCCTGAAAAGATTGAGCATTTTTAATATCTCAATCCATTACTTGATTATATATTTCAGGTGTACCCACTAATTGCTGGGTGCTGTACCAAGGAATATAACTATGAAATAAGAAAACCATGATACCTACTCTTAAAAAAAACGTAACATCTAATTGTAGAAATAGATCTTAAGCACATACACACTTGAAGTAGCAATTGTCAATGGATGCCAATTGGAAGTGCAATGTAATTTCTGGATTGAGAGGGAGCAATATGGAGTAGGTTATTTGTGGAATGACCTCAGAGGGAGGTTGGGCTTGATCTATACCATAATGAATGGAATGGTGTGGGAGGCATTACATAAGAAAGTGTTAAATGAGCTCAGAGGCAGCAAGTAAAAAGCTCAGAGAGTATCAGGAAATAAGTCTGTATGTTTGACCTCTGTTCTTGAAAATTATTGAGATTTGGGGCCTGAGTCATGGAAAAAAACTATGGCACTATGGAATGAGCCTTGGTTTTGAGGTTGAATTCTCATTTTGCCACTGTAATTTCAGCTTCCATCTAATACATGTTGAAAAGCAGAGATTTTAAATTTACTTATTTGAAAATGGCTCCTGACTCTTTTGTCCTTAGGCTCTGCACTTCTCAAAACTGCTCTAGCTCCAGCATAGGACTGCTGTTCCTCTCCCTAATGCAGGTGACTACCCAGAACTGTTAGGCACCCTCCACTCCATAGGCTGTTGCTTCTTCTCACCTGGAGAGAGTTGTGTTGAGCAAAACGCAGTACTGCTCTAACTCTTTTTTTCCATGGTGCCATCAGATAAGGCTGTTACAAGCACAACAGGCATAATGCATTAGTCCTCCAACTGGGCAGCACATCATATGTACCTGAGGAGCTTCCAAAATCCCAATATTCACACCATTGAATCAGAATCTTCTAGAGATTGAAGCCCAAACAATGTTTTTTAATGCTCCCAAGTTATTTCGATGTGCAGCCAAGATTGAGAACTATAGCTCTAAAGCAATCTTCTAGGAAATTCTACTGCTCAGTGATGACTGTCACACTCAAAATTCCATAAAGTGACCAGGAGGGAGAGACACTTGCTGCTGGAGATTACACAACCCAGCCCAGGGGAGTGTGGACCCTCTTTAATCTCACCACCAGCATGGGTTTCAGATCCTGCCTTTCATTGGCCATTGAGTAATTAATTGTTGGACCATACTTCTCCATGGCTCCAAGGATATATATTTATTCTGAAAGACTGCATAATCTAAAGCCAGGAAGGGAGTAGGAATATATACATAACTGCCTAATAGTTTCTCACAACTGAGTCGATGTTTTACACAATTATGCAGAGCTGTTCCAGTCCTTTCCTTCCTTTTCTCTCTCTCATCCTAAAACTTTTTCAGATTGTAGTCTACTCAAAGTTAAGGAAAAAGTACTGTATTCATTGAATAGCACTCTTTTATCCATACACATAATAGCTGAAATATAAGGATTATATCTCAAACACTTTGGGTTCTCTGTGAGGACTGAGAAGGTATCATTGTGTTCTAGATCAGTGGTTCTCAACCTTTCTAATGCCGTGACCCTTTAATATAGTTCCTCATGTTGTGGTGATCCCCCAACCATAAAATTATTTTTGTTGCTACTTCATAACTGTAATTTTGTTACTGTTAATGAATTGTAATGTAAATATCTGTATGTAAATATCTTAGGCTACTCTGCTAGCGGTTCTCAACCTGTGGGTCACTGTTCTAGATTACAGAGTCTAGAATGTATCTGTATAACCTTTAGCTGAGTTTTTTAGGATTTTCAAGCCTCCATCTTCTCATATATAGAAAAACAGAACTAGCATCAAATTGCAAGGTTGTATTGATATTATTTCTTACTTATGAAATAATGTATATGTGACATGTGAGTTTTAGAAAGTTTACCATTATTATTGAAAAAAATATGTCTCTGTTCATTTTAAATAGAAAAAGAAAGAAAGGGAAAAAAGAGGAATGAACAAAGAAGAATTAAAATTCATATTTTTCAAATGTCTATTTTTAGAGCAAGTGGAAAGGAGAAAGTAGGTTACCTTCTGCTCCCACCTCAACCAGAGCCAGAGATCAAACCTGAAACCCAAGTACAGGTTCTTGACTGGGAATCGAACCTCCAACTCTCCAGAATCTCATTTATTTACTTTTTAAATTCTCATTCATCACAATTCTCTACTTCTATTATTCTTTCCCTTCCAAAGGCTCCCATCCTAATGTATTTTAAGTTTATTCTTCATTTATTTGTACTCTTAAAATAGCTATAGTGACTGGTGTGTGTGTGTGTGTGTGTGTGTGTGTGTGTGTGTGTGTGTGAATTTACTGTATTGTGTGTGAATTTACTGTATTGTGATTAGCATATATTTCTAACTTTTTCACTCAATATTAAATTTTAAATACCTAATTATGTTAATGTGTACTTCTCTTCAAGAATATAAATACAAATATTTTTCAAGTATTTCTTCTCTTTTTACATATATTTCAAAGTATAGACTAAATCACGTCCTCCAGTGACAGACCTTAAGTTAGGCTGCATATTTTAATGCCACAAACAACACTTTTTAAAAAAATACTCACTTCAGGGTATGATTTTATTGATTCTAGAGATAGGAAGGGAGAGATAGAAACATCGATGTGAGAGAGAAATATCAATGGGCTGCCTCCTCTATTTGCCCCAACCAGATATTGAACATGTAAGCTGAGTATGTGTCCTGACTGTGAATAAAACCTGTTACCTTTTGATGTATGGGTGACATTCTAACCAAATTAGCAACACCAGCTAGAGTAATACATTTTTTTTTGTAGTCTGTGTGAGACTTTTTCTGGGGTATATAATTAGATAGGCCATATGGTGAACCTATTCTTGTTTTAAATTACTTCTTCTCATTAGAATGGTCTTCATGCAATCTATTTGTGTTGGAGAGTTCCTGTTACATTCCCACATTGTCTGAAGAACTTGTTATTTTAAAATAGCAGTCACCTCTTTTAACATTAAGATCTAAAGATAGAGAGACATGGTCCAAAGAAGGACATTTCATTAATCAAATCCAGTTCCTAAAACAGCCTGGTTGTGATCCCTCCACTGCAAGAGATTGAAAACAGTGCATTTATATGGTTTGAGTATCCACTAAAAGAAAGGACATTGCATGCCCTCCATTTGGAAGGATAGTCAATGCTTTAATTTAATGGGAAAACTTGCAGCTTTCTTTTGTAACCACTGTGGATTGCAAATATAACTTTTAAATGGAAGCGTCAACCTGCCAAGGATGAAGTGTAAACACCAGAGTTTCACATGAGGACACGGACCAGACAAGCCTGCAGGGATACAGTGGAAAAGAAGACACAGACAGCCCATGACCCCATGGAATTAATAGAACAATGGAAAAGATAGAAAGAAAATGATAACTACAAAAGCTACTTGTGAGCCTGAAGGATAAGTAGTCTAACTGAAGTGAACCTTTGAATCATCTGGTTAGATGGAACCTATAGTTAATTCATGGGTTCTTATCACCCAGTTTAGAAGCCTTCCCTAGTTCCCCATCTGCAAGAGTTATGGAGTCCCTTGCTTTGCATAAGCTACTTTCCAACTTGCAATATACTCTGGCCCTTGCTCGTGTTGCTTAAGTATCATTCTCTTAATTTGAATTTTTCTGGCATATCCAGATACATATTTTTGGCCAGAATATTTTAAAAGATTAATGATCCTGAGAGAATAATGTTCTTCACATTAGATTTCTCATGACTCGTTTAATCTGTTTCGTAACTCGGCAGCTGAGTGATGAGCTAGAACAAAAGTAATCTTGACAGCAATTGTCCTCATCTATTATTTTTCCTACATCTCAAGAGGGTCTGGTGGGCTCTTGAACTTGCCCCTTCAGCTAAGTAGTTGGAAAGTATTTTGATTCCTGGCAACTTTCCCAGTAGTCTGATAAATGTGACTTAGCTACTACCTTAGTTCTGGTTTGCGGGAAACGGCAGAATTTTCTATGGTTATTTTATGTACTGTTACAAAAGAGAAAACCTTTCTTTCATATGTATGGGCTCTATAGACAGGAAGGATTGTGAAGAAAAAAATTTATATGGTAACAACAAATCTGATTGACTCCTGGCATTTTGAGTATGACAAGCAGTGCTTTTCTCTCCACATTATCAATTTCATGGTATTTAGAGGTAACTGCTAGGTTTCTTTTTTTTTTTAAGTCTATTAGAAAAGATTGGCATGTGATTTACTGTTGATATGACACATGGAATAAATTTTAGCAAAAGTGCTGCTCACTCCCTACATGCTATGAGGGTTATTATCTGTGTTAAATGAAAAAAAAATACTGTGCTTTTTATTTAACTTTGTAAAATTTAATGTCTATAAAAAAGTTGTGTTGAGATGAAGAAGGCTAGCATTTTCTTTTATACAGCCACCTTTATGGTTAATATAGTCACGTAAATTAAGAAGCTGAGAGGATCCTATAATGATACTATCCATGGGACATGCACTTAATTTTAGGCATTATCTCATTTGCTCATTCATTATATTTTTAACAAATATTAAGTGAGTACTTGGTGTCTGATAGTCATTCTGCTAAACTAGACGTCCCGTGCACAAATTCATGCACCAGTGGGGTCCTTTCGCCTAGCTTGCGGGATTGGGCTGAAACCGGCTCCCTTGCAAGAGAGCACAGGCCAGGCTGAGGGACCCCACTGGTGTACAATCTAGGCCGGGGAGGGGTGTGGGGGGTTGGACAGCAGGAGAGGGACCACGAGAGGGCTCCAGGGTATGTTGGTCCTGTCTCCTTCAGTGCTAATAGGCCATATCTCAGCAGTAAGCTAACCTACCAGTCAGAGTGCCTGCTCCCTAATGGTCAGTGCACATGATAGTGACTGGTCTACTGGTTGACTGTCTGCTCCCTGGTGGTCAGTGCATGTCATAACAAGCAGTTGAACGGCCTTAGCATATCATTAGCATATTATGCCTTGATGGGTTGAACAGATGACCACATGACTGGGCACTTAGCATGTTAGGCTTTTATTATATAGGATGCTGATGCTATAATGGTAATACCTAGTCCTTAATTACTAGGGAATGCAGAACCTAAACAGAAAATGGCACATTATAATAAAATGTTTAGAATGCTATATAGAGAAACATGGTACTAAGAAGGAACAGAAGAAGAATATAGACTAAGGGACATGAAGATAAAAAAATTATATATGTTTAAACTAGAACTGAAGGATGAACAGGAGAAGAGAGAGAAGAGGAGTGATAATCTTTGGGAAGATTATAAACCAAAAGAAAGATTATAGAATATTTAAGAAACTAAAAAGAGTCTTGTTTTCTTGAATTGGTGTGTGCAATGAGAGTAAGTTGTCAAAATCAACCATAATTCAAAAGTCTTTGTATTTTTAGGGCTTTAGAATTTATTCTAAGATCACTTTAGATAGCCAGTGTTATCTTCATTTGACAGATAAGAAAATTGGCTTTGAGAGATTAAATATGTTCATAATTATTTAACAAGTATTTGGTCAAGCCAGGCTTTTATTTTTTAAATATATTTTTCTTGATTTAAGAGAGGAAAGGAGAGGGAGAGAAAGAAATATCAATGATGAGAGAGAATCATTGATTGGCTGCCTCCAGCATGCCCCACACTGGAGATCTAGTTGGCAACTCGGGCATATGCCCTGACCAGGAATCAAACCGTGACAGACCTGGTTCATAGGTTGGATGCTCAACCACTAAGCCACACCCACCAGGCAAGCTAGGTTTTTAAGCAAGTACTGCCTATCTACAAAATATATGATTTTTTACCCTTTAATTTATGTCCTCTCTTGTAATTCACATAAAATTTAGCAATTAGGTGGTCTTATTTAGTGTTATGTTCAGAGAAATTTTGATCCAATATTCAAATATGATTTTTGTAAATATTAAATATATGCTACTGTCCCTCAAAAAAATTCCAGGGTGGGAGGTGCTTCTAATAATATTTCAAAGAATAGTTTTAGACCTTCATTGCCATCTCTTTTGATTTCAGTAAACCCCATATTTATAATCTGTTTCCCAAGTCTCTCCTCTCCCCACACTCTAAACACAAATGCTCTAAGGCATTAATACTCCTTCATTTCCTCACCATTACTATAGACTTTGTGTGTGTTTTTTGTGTGTATTTTGTTGTTGTCATTGTTTTTCCCACTAGCTCTTTGTCCACTGCAATGTGAGTTCAGCCTTCATCTAAAGATGTTCTGGTTTTTCTCCTTTTTCAAATTAGCAAAGGAAGATTATACTATATCAATTCTCCCTGATAATTCCCTTTTGGAGAAGATAATCACCAAAATGATCATGGATGAGGGGAACTTAGACTCTTAAACTTTATATCCTTATGAATGAGTTGCATGTATATGGAGTATAACTAAGAACCCAGTCACTTTAAAAGAAGGCAGCTTCTCTACAAAAACAGAACACCAACTCAACATGGCAACCACTGAATGAACAAATAAAGAGAAGAAAATTTACCTAAGTTGAAAACTTAAAAGTTAAACTACTAGATGAGGTTAACCCTGCTACTTTCTGTAAATACAACATACCTGGAAATGGTATGGCACAAAGAAAAGAGAACTCTAAAACCGAAGAAGAAAATGTGAGCTAGTTTGATGAACTGCACAGTGACAAGGCCTGATGAACTGCACAGTGACAGAATGACTTACACAGGGAATTGACAAAAGAAGGTCACTCAGGTCTAATGTTTCCTCATCTCTAACCCAGCCAAAGAAAGCAGTGGAGGGAGGCTGCATTGAATGGAAGTCTCTCTGATAACATCAGATGATCCAGGCTCCATAGTTAGAAGGATAGATTCAGAGTGCTACCAAAATAAGGAGCCTGGGGAAGTATTCTCCTCCCCTACAGAGCCTGAGACTCCTGTTTTCTACTGGGAGATATTAACTAGAACTGGTGAAAGAGATTCAGCCCAGTGTGAGAAGGTC
Source organism: Vespertilio murinus (assembly GCA_963924515.1). Taxonomy (NCBI): domain Eukaryota; kingdom Metazoa; phylum Chordata; class Mammalia; order Chiroptera; family Vespertilionidae; genus Vespertilio; species Vespertilio murinus. The sequence goes on along the minus strand of OZ004706.1, from coordinate 128,339,844 downwards.
TTTGTCTCAGAGGCCTGAGGATTTCCCATCACTGGCTAGACACATCAGGGCAATGAGGAAGTATCAACCCTCCCCCAGTAGGAGACACTCAGCAACCATTTCTTGGGACAACCCTTCTCTACCCTCAGGTAACACTAGTAGGAGCAACAAGTGCATCAGTATAACCAGATAAACCAAGTAAGCCAAAATAATACCACAAAACTGAAGTATAAAAAAGTACCATTGAAACCACAGCCCACAAAGTAGGCAAAGCCTCACATGATAAACCTAAACAAGTTACAGCTTAATAAAAAATAAATTAATTAATTAAATGAGATCCAGTGTTCCCTAACATAATAGATTAAAATGTTAATAATATAATAGAAAATCTCACAACATACCAAAAAAAAACACACACAAAAGACAGAACATAATGTAAATGAGGAAATAGAATCAGCTGTCATACAGACAAAGATGAATCTGATGTTAGAATTATTTGACAATGATTATAAGGGAACTATTATAAAAAAAACCAATGACAAGTTCTCCTGGAAAAAAAAAGGGGGGGGGTGGTAAATCTTATCAGAGAAACAGAAGTTATTAAAAAGAAGGAAACAAATGGAAATTATAGACTTGAAAAATACAATAACAAAAATAAAAACTCACTGAATAGACTCAATAATAGAGTAGAGGTGAAAGGGAATTGAATTAGTGAGTCTGAAGACATAACAAATTGGCCATTCATCCAATCTGAACAACCAGAAAGAAAATAGACTGAAAAAAATTAACAGAATCTTAGGGAACTGAAAGACAAGAACAAAAATCAGCATTGATATTATTGGTATTCTGGAGGGGGAAAAAAGAAAGTGGTAATGATAAAACATTTGAGGAAATAATGTTTGAAAAATTTCCAAGTTTGGTGAAATACATAGACCTACAGATCTAAGAAGCTGTGCAAATTCCTAAAAGGATAAACTCTATAAATTCCACACTAAAACATATCATAAACTTGTGAAAACTAATGACAAATGAAAAAAAAAATCTTAGAAGCAACCAGGACAATATTTTTTAAGTGCTAAAAGAAAAAAAAAACTGTTGATTGTAAATCTAATCTTTTAAAATTATTATTTAGGAATTAAGATGGAATTTTAAAAAATTCTCTAGTGAAGGAAAACTAAAAGAATTTGTGGCTAGCAAACCACTATTAAAGCTAAATAAAGTGCTTCATAGAAAAGAAAAGTAATAGAAAGGAAGAGCCCTAGCCTGTATGGCCCAGTTGGTTGCAACATCTTCCAGTACAGCAAAAGGTGTTAGGTTCGATTTCTGGTCAGGGCACATAACCAGGCTTTGGGCATGTATAGGAGGCAACCAACAGATGTTTCTCTCTTACATCAATGTTACTTTTTCTCTCCCTTCCTCTCTCTAGAATAAAATAAACCAAAAAAATTAAATAGAAAGGAAGAAGTATAGAAAAGAAGAATATGAAAGAGAGAAGAAACCTTGTTTTTTCTCCCCCAATCAACACAATTCCTTAAAGAGTCATCCAAGTTATTGCTTATATAAGTTGTCCATTCCTTTCTTATTGTTGAGTACTATTTTATGGTATGAGTATACTATAATGTGTTTAACAATTTGATTATAGAAATAAGGATAGATTAGTGATTGCCAGGAGTTAGGGTCAAGGAGAGGAGTTGGTACAATAGGGAGGAAGGTGTGGTTATAAAAAATCAATAGGAAGAGTTTCCGTGTTTGAACTGTTCAGTATTTTGATTGAGGTGTTGGATATATGAACCAACATATGTGATTTAATTATATGTAACTTAATACATAGAGAAACATATACACACATATTCACACAAATGAGTAGGAGTAAAAGTGGGAATGCTGAATAAAATTGATAGATTATACCAATGTAAATATCCTGTTTGTAATATTATATTATAGTTTTGAAAACTCACCTTGGGGGAAAAGTAGGATAAATGTGCACTGAATCTCCAGTACAGTCACAACTTCATATAAATCTACAATTATCTCATTAAAAATCCCAATTTAACAAAAAACAAAAACAAAAACAATGTACCATTTATCTCCAAGTTGGCTCCCATTGAGCCTACCCCCTGGAATTCATCCTTGTATTTAAAAGACACAGTGGCTTCCACATTACTTTTGTCTGGATCATGCACTTCATGGATGCCACCACCTAGTATCACATTTATCATCTATGACAATGGAAAATAAAATTGAGAACTATAAGATATATCAATAGGAAAAAGTACCATTATAAAGATTCTTATCTTTCTCCAAAATAGTCTTCAGTTTCAGATCTCACAAGGATTCAAAAATTATATTTCATCTCCATGTATTCTGCCTGAAGCAATTTCCTGAGAAAGCACTTTACCCAAGAAAGTTATATGAAGTCTCTAGATAGAACAGCTGTGAGCAATGAATCTGGTAATAGTCAAAGTAAAATCTGCATAAACATTTAACGTAATTGAAATTTATAATATAGGTAATAAGTGAACATTTATGCCATAAGATATATATTCTCTGAGGGGGGAAATATATTAACAAAGTATCAAAATATGACCTCAGCAAACTCGAGTTGGAAGACAAGTGAACCAATTTACTTGGAAAGTATAACCACCCTAAAGAACTGGTTCCTGTAAGGATTATGGCAGGAATGGCCAAATAAATACAGTGGGTGGGGATCATAACATTATTTAATTTTGATACATTCTGTAGAGATAACTACTACAAATAAGATATTAAAGAAAAGAAAGTAATAACTAGTAAAAATAAGATATCTAGTCATATTTTCAAATTGAGAGGGAGAGAAAAGGAATATTTAAGAAAGAATCTGAGAATGTCCTTAGTTTAGATTTCACAGCAAGGTAGAGGTAAGTGTCTACACTAGATGCATCTGACTCCAAAGCCCATACATTTTTACATTATTTGGCCTCTATCTCTGATCCCAATAGATCTATAAAGACATACCAGGTTAATAAGCATCTATCTCACATCTTCAAGAACAGAGAACACAACATATTGTTAACAACTTGCCCTAGTACTGAAAAATATCAGGAGTTAGTAGCAACAAAAATAAAGGACAATGAAAACAATACAGGAATTAAATTTCATGGTAATAATAGGAAATGTACTAGATATGAGAAAAGGTCACCTGACTTATCCAATGACCACTCAGGAGATCAAGAAGGAAAAGTCTCATGGAATTTGAGGGGTTTAGGAACACTCCAGACATTTGGGCCTTTGATATTTGCTATATTTTTTTTCACAGAATCCTTAATTGTGTTGCTAATAAAATAATAGCTATATTACAGTTCAAAAGAAATTATCTGTTTATTAGAATAACACATTCAAATAGTTCTAGCCCTAGCTAGTAAGAAACCCTTCTAGAAATAAACATAGAGATCTGAGAGCAGGTAGGGAGAGTATATTAAGTTTGCAAGTAATTTTGAGAGAAAATTATCTTTCTAAATTAATTTTTTTAAATTACAATCTTCTTTTAGAAGAATGGTCCCTCTTTTGGGATGCTTTTAAATGTTCTGTGACAGATCTCTCCTTATCCCTCAGACCATGCAGTATTGGTCATTGCCCTAATGGTACAAGGACCTGTGAATGAAGTTTTATAGAAGAAATAAGACTTGAACCAGAAGCATTCAAATCTGCAAGAAGCACCATTGCTTAATGTTACAATGGAAGCTACAGGTACATGAGGCCTTGAATTATTTCTGTCTTACAATGTGTGTGGATAGCACACTGAAGTTTCTTAGAGAAAAGTCTCATGCTGAGAGTTGGGCCTTTCCTTTCCAAAGTAGTCAGATCATTTTTTAAAATGACAAGTTCTGAACACAAATACCAAAAGATTGGAAAATCTAGAGGCACTGGATAACAGGAAAAGATGAAAGACCTAATTCACATAGCTGGGCCAAATAATGACTAAGGAGAAATAACAACCATCTGCAATATTTGAGGGGAATATGAAGTAAGAAGGAGAGAGGAATTTCTTTGAGTTGTCCAAAGGGGTATAACTAAGAGAAACAGAATTAAATTGAGCAGAGAAAAATGTAGGCAGAGCAGGAGGGGGAAAATGACCACGTAATGGGATCTGTCAGTCTATGGAATAGTCATTCACAGAAGTTGTGGAAACCCCATCACTTGAATCTTTTTCAGTGAAGTGGAAAACTTGCTCTATTAAAGAAGACTATCCAACCTTGGAAGAAGAGACACTTGATGAGCAATGTGTCCTTTTCATCTTTAAGTTTTGGAAAAAGAGAAAAGAACAGGAAAACTAAATGAGGGAGCAACCTGATAGAATATCTTGGAGGAACTTCATTTAACCTAGAAACTACAGAGTAGCAATGATGAGCAAAGTGAACAATTGAGAGAGATAACTCACTGAAACAAACCAATTTCAATAAATAGATAAAACTTTAAAGTAAGTCCAAAGTGGAAAGCACTTCAAAAAAGATTGGGTGTTTATTTAAGAACCTTTGTTTTTCTACTGACAATAAAATATCAAATTCGTCTCAATATTCTTCTTAAGTAATTCAAGGAGTTAGACTAACACAGTTGTGTTTCTCTAGAATCCCAGAAAACCTGGTTATTTCAGAATGATATAGACCAATCAATGACCTATGATGGCTGGATCCCTGAAAAACTAGTTAGGCAAAGAACTAGGCTGATCATATTTAAATATACAATTAAATCCTAAAATATCATGTAACTTCTATAAATACATAATGATCATTGACTATAGGTGTCAGATAATGTCAGGAATAAGAAGGTATACAAAACTTGGCCATTTTTCTACTTGGGCTTTGAATCTATTGGGAAAGACAAATAAATTTAACATTTTCATAGGTCTTTTGATAAGTAAGTACCAAGGCTCTTTCTTGGAAAAAGTTTTTCCTCACACTCCTTTTTAAAGTCTCAAAAACTCAACCTGCTTTTCTCTTATAACTATTTCACCCTCCCTATCCCCTCTCCCAAACTCCTTCTTCCCCATTGTTAATGCCGTGAAGAAAAGGAGTCAATCTCTTTGTATTTTTTTCAGATTTAATCAGTACCGGGTATCAAAAGAAATCCATAATAACAACTAATATTTATTGTGCAATTCTTCTATGTAAGATACTGTGCTGAATCCCTTAACATGCACCATTGCTTTTAATCCATGTCAAAATTTTGTGAGTTGAGTAATACAATTATCCATATTACATAGATTATCAAATTAAGGCTAAGTAATGTTTATAACTTGACCATGGTCAAAAAGAAAGGAAGCAAAGGACTATAAAATATGACCACATATTGCTAGGAAATTAATCATGCCCACCTTCCCCCAATTCCTATGTTGAAGCCCTAATCCCTAATGGGATGATATGTGGAGATAAGGCCTTTAGAAGGGTAATTGAAATTAAATGAGAACATAAGGGGGGAAGGTGTTAATTTGGTAAGATTCATGTCCTTTAAAGAAAGAGACACCAGAGATGCCCTCTGGCACACAGAAAGAAAAAGCCATATAAGGATACAATGTGAAGATGCATGTCGACAAGCAAGGAAAAGAAGTCTCATTAGAATGCAACCCTAATGGTATCTTGATCTTGGATTTCCAGTCTATAGAACAGTGGGAAATAAATGTCTGTATTTAAACTACTCAGCCTAGTGATATTAGGCAACCTGAGAAAACTAATACACATGTCTTCTCACTCCATAGCTTTTTCTTTAAACCACTCCTCTCCTCCGTGAATTTTCATTCACTGAGTTTCTGCAGACATGCTACTTTTTAGGAAAACAAAGTTAAAGCATAACTATATTAATTTAAAGATTAGTTCCTACTTACATATTCCTTTATTTAGTAATTTGCTTAATCCTTTGCCCATTTTATGAACCTATCTTTATTAGTTTATGAATGGTTATCCACTTTTTTTTAAATTTATTTTTATTGATTATGGTATCACATAATTGTCCTTATCCCCCCATTCCCATCCCAAACCCCTCCCTACATATACCCCCACTCCCCTGTTGCCCATGGTCACTGGCTAGGCCCATGTGCATGCATACAAGTCCTTTGGTTGATCTCTTCCTCTTACCCCCACCCTCCCCTACTTTCCCTCTGAGGTTTGAGAGTCTGATCGCTGCTTCTCTTTCTCTGGGTTTGTTTTTGTTCACCAGTCTATGTTGTTCATTATTTCCTCTAGATGTGTGAGGTCATGTGATCCAAGAAATACCCTTGTAAGAACCTAAACTGCGACAAGCCTTAATGGTTATGCTGAGAGGCAAATTAATCAGTCTGTAGTGAGTTCTTTTCTGGGTCAACAGTTCTTTTGAGTCCCAATTTCAAAGTCAAATAGTTCCTTATGTGTACATGTCAGCCATGATATTTCAGATCTGGTTGGTGGACAAATGGTGGTAATGCAGGTTCGACCATCTCTGGTTTGGTCCTGGGCATCCTTCAGCAACACACAGCTGCTGTATGCTGGTATTGTGAGGTGTCATCAGCATCTTCCATCTCTGAATTGTGTCTCTTCTGTCTTCATGGCTGGAGCACTTCTGTCTATTCCTCTCTGTTACTGGATTCCAGATGGTGTCGGAGTTGTTTTCTGAAAATATACAAACATATTCTCGACCAAAAGTTAATAAAAATGTGTCAAAATTATTTTTGGGGAAAAAATGGTTATCCATTCTTGTGAGTATATGAAAAAGGTGCTAGAAAATCGCAGGCAAAGCTATTTACAAATAACCTTGAAGAGTTAGTCTAGTTTAAACCTGAATAATGACAATAAGGATGCCAGAATAAACAGTGAAAAGAGAATAGTTCTGAATAACAAACTGTAAAGGACTATTGGGAAAACTCATGAAGCTTTTCTATCTACTTGCAAAAAATAACCCTTTATATTCTATAAAATATAAAATACAAAATGGAGACTATTATAACATTATGTCAAATAATTTTGTGTGATTTCCTCGCCAAAAAAAAAAAAGAAACTTGACTTCCCTCTATTTTTTCTAATATTAGCACATAGTTGAAGTATATTTAATTTAATAGCCTAATTGTATTACTTTGTTTAAAAATATACTTTTATAATGTTTAGTTTTATTTTTCAATTCAAAGTCTAAACAACTTTTTGTTTACTGGTCAGTGTGAAATTCTGGTCCCTCCCTAAGGATGGAAATTCACTTTAACTAGCCTTTTCACAGAACTAAGTTATACAGTTTATAAAACTCAACTAATAAAAGTTATTTTATTTATAGTTTTTCATTTATTTCTTGGACAGTAAATGGAAAGTTATTTGGTATGTTGTCTCTACTTTTATTTCTAAACAGCAGAGTTAATCAATCCCCATCTCTCCTATTTTGGTTTCTTTCCCCCACAATAGTAATAACAGTCAACAAAGCACATTGTTTTGTGTTTAAGTTCTACATTCAATTAACCATTCTACAACTCTAATTTGGCTTACTCCTTTTATTTAAATCCAAGCTATAAAGATATATTCTATGTTCTCCAATGGGGCAGTGTTTAGGCTAAACACAAGTCAAATAGGTAGAAAGGGAACAACTCTAAGAACAAAATAGAATGTTATTTGGGAGAAGTTAGCCATAATTTTTAGACAGTATCCACTACATGTATACTTATGGAGCAAGTAGATATTTATGATGACAAATAGGGAAATAAAAATTAATGTCTTGGGAAAATGCTGCTTTGGCAAGTTTCCTAATTCAATTTGGTATCAGTTCTTGAAATACCCTCAAATATTCCTCAAGCCCAACTTTCTGGAAAGATGTCATCTTTCAACCTGCAGTCTGAAGCAAGATGTCAAATGGCCTGAAATATCCTTTTCACTTTTGAAAGCTTCAAACCTCTCTATTTATAAATATTTCTGATGTATTCAATCATTTCCCTTGTATTTTTTTCCTGGCATGATGTTAAAAGAATTATTTAAACATTAAGATTAATGTGTCATTTAAAATAAAGGCAGTTTTTTTTCAGTTGTGATTTGGCTGCCATCTGGCTAAGTAATGAGTTCCTTCCTGTTTAGTGACAAGGCAAACAGGAAAAAGCAAAGAGGATCAGATAATAGTATTATTGAATCAACTCTGAGCAACAAGTTTGGGGAACACTGTGTATTTGTGTGAGAGCATTCGTTTTGGTGTTAGACAGACCTGAGTTCTGGCTCTGAATCTGTTTACCACTTTGACCAAATATGTAGCTACTCAGACCTTCAGCTTCCTCATGATAAAATCCTATCTAATAAAATAGTAATATGCAAATTGACCATTATTCCAAGACACAAAATGGCTACTCCCATGTGGTCAAAGATGGCTAGCAAGGGAGGGTAGTTGTGGTCAGTGGGGGTGACCAATTGGACAGAGGGGGGGAGTTTGGGGATACCAGGCTAGGAAGGGAGGGTGGGGGGGGGCCCAGGCCTACAGGAGAGGGCAGTTGTGGATCCAGGCCTGTAGAAGAGGGCTGTTGTGGGAAATCAGGCCAGCAAGGAGGGCAGTTAGTGATTACTGAGCTGGACAGGAGGGAAGTTGGGGGAGACCAGGCCTGCGGGGGAGGGGGAGAGTAGTTGGGTGGGACTAGGACTGCAGGGGAGGGCAGTTGAGGGGACCAGGACAGCAGGGGAGGGGAGTGGGGCAGGGCCAGGCCTATAGGGGAAGGAAGTTTGGGGTGACCAGGCCAGCGGGGGGGGAGGGGGACAGTTAAGGGCAATCAGGCAGGCTGGGGAACAGTTAGGTGTCAATTAGGCTCCTCTAAAGAAAAATAATTCCTATAAAGAAAAAAAAATCAGCAAAAAACAGAAATCCTAAATGACTCACTAGATTAGATATAATTAATTGATATTTTGAGAAAATTCCACCCCAAAGCTACAGAATATACGTTCTTCTCAAGTGCACATGGGGCATTTTCAAAGATAAACCAAATATTGGGACACATGCAAAGTCTCTTCAAATTCAAGAAGATAGAAATCATATCAAGCATCTTTTAATATCACAATGGCATAAATTAGAAATCAACTACAGGGGGCGGGAGGGTAATCAAGAACTTGGAAACTAAATAGCATGCAAATAAATAATGAATGGATTACCAAAGAAGAAATAAAAAGCATCATGGCAACAAATGACAATGAAAACACAACAATCCAAAATCTATGGAACACAGTGAAAGCAACTGTGAGAGGGAAGTTCATACTTCTATAGTCCTATCTTAAAAAACAAGAAAAAGTGGTAATTATGTAACCCTAAAGAATTAGAAAGAGAACAACAAGAAACACTCAGAGTATGCAGAAATAAATAAATAATAAAATCAGAGTGAAATACATAACATAGAAACAAACAAAAAAATCAACAATAAAAACAAAAGATCAATAAAATCAAGCGCTGGTTCTTTGAAAGGACAAACAAGATTGATGAACCTCTAGCCAGGCTCACCAAGAAACAAAGAGAGAGGACCCAAATAAATTAGGAGAGGGAAGCACTAGCCTTTAATAGGAAGGCATGGGTTAGTTCTTCAGGCTCAGATGGATCAGTAGGATGTAGGAACTTAAGTTTTTTGATACTTTGATCTAGATGGCCCAATTTCTAGACTCAGGATTCTATGTCTTCCTGATAGGTTTTTTATATTGACATATCATATTTGCCACAGTTGAGAAGAAAACTTTCTCTGAAACTCTACTACTATAATTTCATTTCCTTCCAGATGCAGGAATTGAGAGTCACCTTTTTTGTGCTACCAAGAAAGCCCTGGCTTTCAGAGAGCATATTTTAGTAATTATCCTCAGCATTTTAATGTTCTTCAGCATTTAAATGTATCCTTCATCACTTAAATATACCAATACCACTGAGCAAATTTGTATAGTAATTATAAATTATCACTCCCAAAATCTTTCAAATGACAAAGACACTCTTACTGATGCATTTCCTTTCACCAGCATCCCATCCCAATCCACCATTAGTATATGTTTTGACAATACACCACATACCACGTTGAGGTCTATGAATATCTATCCACCAACAATGACACCAGCTGACCATTGAGAGATCCCACTCCATGATCTCACTTTGTAGTCTACTTTCTGGAACCACACCGGACATCAACTGTCAGCAGACAGGGTCCCTCTGAGAGACTCTTAGATGAAGATTTGTATGCAGGAGATTTTGGGGGAAAACGCTCTTGGGAGCAACACCTATTAAGGAAAGAAATGCATTATTTGGCAGAGGGACAAGTTGAACTGTAATGCAGTCCTCCAACAGGCCTCAGCCAGTCCTTTGGGAAGTTCTGGAGCTGGTAATAGCCCTTCAAAGCCATCCCAAGTGAAGACAATGAGGTTGAGCCTTGTACTCTTCTCAAGAATCAGTCACTGGGTAGAGGTTGCCCCTGGAAAGGAGCACAATCTTTGATGAGGTAGATTTTGTTAAGCTAAAGTCAATTTCCAGAGAAAGATCCAGCTAAAAGCTATGTGTAAGCAAAAATTCTATAGCCATGGGTCAATGAGCACTGTTGTTCTAGAAGGGTAGTATCTGGATTTAACATCAGAGAATCCACTACACCAACATTATTGAACCTACTTTTGAGTGAGCCTAGAACTCTAGACATCAAAATCACTCTGGTGGCAAAGAAACTCAGAGCCAAGAGAGTTCATGGTTGTATGATCAAGCAACACTTTGAGAAAACAGGATCTGCAAGAGAAATGGCTGACCCCAGGTGTCCAAAAGTTTTACACTACTGTGACTGTCAATTGTTTCCAAAGATCCAAGATAATTACTCAGTTACTTCTTCCCAAGGAAGTCTCTTCCAAATTTGCAAGTGAGGAAGGAATGTCATACTATTTAGAATGATAGAATGAGCTGGTAAGCTTCCAGTAAAGCCAACCCTACAGTTAAACTTCTTAAACTGCTCCTCCTGTGAATGAATGGTCAACAGAGCTAAAGCTCTCTTACCATCTTCTAAGTTTGATCTATTAGCCTGCACAATATATCTTTTCAGGACAGGAATTTCTTTTAACCCTTCCTAACAAGACACCATTCAGTCAACCAAAATGCTTGGCAAGCTCCTTTGTGCCTCTGAAAAGAACTGTTAGCTATTAGTGACTCCCAAAAGTAAAGTATACAATTTCTTTGATTAACATTCAATGTACTGAATATTATTTTTCTGATTTTTATTATATATATTTTAATCAATAAGAACACTTGTAGTAATTATTGACATACTAATTTCATAGAACTAAATAATTAGGGTTCAGAAGTAAATTCTTTCATCTAAAGTCAACATCTAAATTCAGTTCAACTTAGAACCAAATCCCTGAAATCTTCAGAGAACAAGTGAGCCCCTGATAGCTAGAAGCACTAGTTTCTTTCCTTCGTGATTTTTAATGATACTTAAAGAGGAAGAAAGCAATCACTCATTGCTATTAATCAGTAAACCATGAGAAGTGGCCAAAGGATTGATCAGAAAACTAAATTTTCCAGTTGTCAGCAATATTTAAATGTTTTCCAGAAGGCTAAATTTGAAGACTTGATCCAAATACTATTTAAATAAACCAATTAATATGTGACATACATAAGGAAATAAAAGTATGTGAGTTCATGTTAACTTTTTGTAAACAACGAACAGCCTGGGAAGACTGGTTTTATATATGTAATGTATTCTTCCCTTGGTGCATATTATGTGTTTGGGAACATGAAAATGTGTTTCAGCTGGAAAGTCAGTGAGTTGCTGCTTTATGCCTATGCTCCAGACTTTTCTTATGGACTTCATCATCAAGGAAACACTTGAAACTATGCAGAAGCTTCAACCTTTTCTGGACACAGAATACCCTGGGAATTGCCTGGCTTCCTTCAGTACAGAAGAGTCATAGAGAAATTTCCAGGCTCTAGAACCATGTTCTTCATCACTGTGTGAGCCATACCACCCCTTGTTAAAATACTATGAAGATGATGCTCTTAGCCCCATTTCACAGGTGAAGATTCTGAGTTACGGTGATATTAAACGTCTTACCCCAAGTCACAAGCTAGTAAAATGGACATAACATTCAATCTTGGGCAGTTTGCTTGGAGAGTATGTGCTTTAGTTACTTGGAAATGCTGACTTCTCACATTATTTACTAACAATATTCGTGAAACCAGGAATATGTGAGAGGGAGAAGCAAAGATGAAAAATATATGAATCACAGAAATGAAGCTGATTACCCCATTTGATCCTGTTTTTTAATCCAGTCAGTCAGGCATCTGCATTTGATTTGCAAATTTTCACCAGAATCGTGATTCTCAGTGGGCCACAAATATTTCAGACACTTAAAAAACAAACAAACCGGGTAATTGTAGTGGTGTTGGTGTTGAAAATGCTGTTACTCAAACCACTCTTTTCAAAGCTCTGAGTTATCCAGGTGGCATATTTGTTTTGCTAGCTGATTAATCTAAATGACTAGCACATGCAATTCTATCAGATGTGATTCTTGGGCTTTTAATTCAATTTTGGTGGCTTTATTTTTCTTTTTTTCTTTTTTTAAAATATTTTTTATTGATTTTTTACAGAGAGGAAGAGAGAGGGATAGAGAGTTAGAAACATCGATGAGAGTCATCCATCAGCTGCCTCTTGCACACCCCCTAACTGGGGATGTGCCCGCAACCAAGGCACATGCCCCTGACCTGAATCAAACCCGGGACCCTTCAGTCCCCAGGCCGACGCTCTATCCACTAAGCCAAACCGGTTTCGGCTGTTGGCTTTATTTTTCTAAATGGAAGTGTGAACTAAATTATATTATCCTATCTCATCTTTATTCTGATTTTAAAAGCAACATCTATTTAACGTGTGAAATATAATAGTGAAATCTAGATGAATGAAAATGAAATTTATTTGTATTTTTACCTGATAAGGGCACTAGTAATATTTTCATAAATATTTCTCCTCCTCTTCTTCTCACTTTTTCTTTTTCTCATTCATTTAGTTTTTCTGCGCCAACACCATTAGGCTGCAGATAAAGCAACACCAATGGCTTTTCATTTTGCATTATATCATTGCATATTTGCCTATGTCATTAAATATTTTTCAAAAGTAAATTTCAGTGACTGGTTGAATAATGACATGTGATATGAATGCAGTTTAAAGGACATATGGACATTTTTTAATTTAAAAAATAAAACTGTAGCCTTAGTCAGTTTGCTCAGTAGATAGAGCATTGGCCTGTGAATTGAAGTGTCCTGGGTTCAACTCTGGTCAAAGGCATGTACCTCGGTTGCAGGCTCCTCCCTGGCCCAGGCCCTGATCAGAGCATGTGCAAAAGGCAACCAATTGATGTGTTTCTCTCACATAGATATCTCTCTGTCTTTCTCTCTCTTAAAAATCAATGGAAAAATATCCTTGGGTGATAATTAGAAACACACATACACACAAGCCACACACAAACTGTAATAGACATTTCTGTTTATTTCCCTAGTCAAATTATTATTACTGGTTTCCCACACACCTGTATCAGTCTCTTCAATGAGCTCCAGCAACTTCACATAATCCCCTTCAATCTACTCTTCATACTGCAACTGACACATTTGCAAATCTAAATGATTGCTCTTGGAAGAAAGACCAGAAATTCACTATGATCCACAAATCTCTGGATGGTGTGGCTGCTGCCTCCACCGCCAGTCTTGTCCTAACCCACCCTCCATTTATTCCCTAGCCTATCACTACAGGATCTTTGCTAAGGTCGTTTCCTCTTTCTATAGTTCACCAGATTAACTATTAATCATCCCTCAAGTTTCAGGTCAATTATCAACTTTTGAGGGAAATATCCCCTGGTTGTCCAGAATTCAAACTCCATGTTATATACTTTTATGGCATGTGTACATTTCATTCATAAAATTGACTACACTTTGTAATTATACTAGTAGATTTTGTGTCATTAATTCTTATCTTCTTCCATATACAATAAAGTTACTGTGCTCTTTATAAAATTAAACATTACCTTTTACAAAAAATTCTAAATTATTTGATAGAAATGAAATACTATAATTTTGTCATTTTATTTATATTCACTTAAAAACACATTTTCAAATTAGTATTGGTCATTTGTAGTTATTCTCTACATTTGTATATGATTACTGTTTGCATTCCTATTATGTTACTGTGTTCTTATTAATTTATGAGCACTATTAATATATTAAGGAAATTAATCATGTGTCTTACTACTTGTTCTTAAAGTTTGTTTACAATATTTTTGGTATTTATAAACATTAAATTTTATGTAATAAATTTTACCAATAATTTCCTGATGATTTCATGATACTCTTAAGTTTGAAAAGAAAGGGCATTTCTTAAGAGATTCACAGACAAGAAAAAGCTAAAGGAGTTAGTTTCATCACCATCAAACCAGTATAACATGAAATGTTGAAGGGTCTTGAAGGAGGAAGAGGAGGAGGAAGATGAGGAGGAGGAAGAGGAGGAGAGATTAAAAAAATATGAACAATAAATGTTAACCAGAATGCCAATAAATACATATTTATCAACAATTGACTCTAAAGATCAAAATGAATTACTGCAGAATCCAGAATAACTGCAGAAATCTTGATGATTCTATTTGTTGTCTCTGTGGGCTACCCAGTACCCAGAGATAAAACACTTGTGATAGTAATTAGGAGCTCATCTCCACACCAGAGCCAGCTAGACCAATGAAGACAGACATTAACTCTTCTCTTCAGTCTGATAATAGAGAAGTTGATTGACTCCTGTCTCTGGGGTGGGAGGTGGGGGATAGATCATGGGAAGAAAGATCTTCTCACTAAAATATATGTGAAGTGTTTTACTGAACACACTCTCAGAGAAATCTATAAACTGAAATCCATGGTTTATTTGTACTTGTGATTTCATTTTATTGAAAACTCACTTTATCCCTTGGGCACATGAGTGAAAACCTGAAATAGACTCTATTGGTGTGTACTGTAATTATCTTTTGAAAAAAAATGCCCTTTACAGTACCAGTAATTTTTTCCTACCAGCTCTGGAGAAGGCCATTAACTTTTAAGAGATTTGTTTAGGCCAATAGCAGCAGACTTAAATGAACTACTTTCAGAGCAGTGAATGCTGTTTGGGCTTCCTGCAGGGTACAGGCTCCTCTGGCCCACAGTGTCAAGCTCTGAGGGGCTGCACATTTGCTGAGTAGCAATAAACTTTCTTCACACGAATTCTGTATATTTTGCTTTCGCCCTGCATAAACTAAAGGCAGCAAGCATGTATATATGTTAGCTAAATTCTTAAGTGTTTTATTTCTTACAGATAAACAACAGAGTATGAAATGTGATTTTTTAAATTAAAAAAAATTTTTTTTTTACTTTCTCTGGTTTCTGCTCAAAACTTCAAAAAGGCCAAGCTGTCGTGTGAATTGTAATGATTTGATGGTAATGATTCAGTAGGTGTAGCAGGTCAGTATTTTCAATCAGACTTCTTCAAAAGCTAGTTGAGAATATGTGGTGCTTTGATTCAGAAAAGGGTCTGAGAATACAGACTTCAGAGTAGCCTGAATGTACTTGTCCTAATTCACATTAGTTAATTTTTGCCAATTCATCATCTTTTCCAATTCATAAAGAGTGAATAAAGCAACCCAAAAGGGTAGTATTAAACATCAATCCAAAAATGTTATTCTTCAGATTTTTAATTTAAACATTGGTTAGAAATGAAAAGACTTTGCAGTACAAGGATGCCCTAAAGGGCCATAAACAAAAGTACAGTGACAGCTAAATCATTGAAACTGGAATTATGGACACACGTGCTTCATATAAAAAATGTCTAATGCTAAGAATGATCACCCATGCTCTTGTTTCCATTCAAATGCCACCTAGATTTTGTTTTGTTTTGTTCTTTAATAAAGTATTTTAAATATATAATTTCACTATTTCATATGATACTAGAGGCCCAGTGCACAAAATTTGTGCACTTGAGGTGGGGGGATGCCCCTCAGCTGTTGTCTGTGCATCTGTTCCCTCTAGCAGTCTGGGAGCCCTCTAGGGATGTCCTACTGATGGTTTAGGTCCACTCCCCAAGGAGCCAGCCTAAGCCATCAGTGGAATAATATCCTTAGTGCTACTGCAGAGGTGGAAGAAGCTCCTGCCACCACTTCTTAGTTCAACAACTGTGAGCCTGGCTTCTGACTAAGCAGTGTTCCCCCTATGGGAGCGCACTGACCACCAATGGACAGCTCCTGCATTGACTGTATGCCCCCTGCAGTTGGCATCATAGTTCCCGATCATTCCACTGTTTGGTCAATTTACATATTAGCTTTTTATTATATAGGATACTTTATTTTTTAAAAATATATCTTATGGTTTTTTTGCAGAGAGAGAGATAGAGAGTTAGAAACATCAATGAGAGAGAATCATCAATCAGCTGCTTCCTGCACACCCCCCACTGGGGATGTGCCCACAACCAAGGTTCATGCTTCTTGATGGGAATCAAACCCGGGACCCTTCAGTCCCTAGGCTGACGCTCTATCCACTGACCCAAACCGGTTTCGGCTATATGGGATACTTTAAAGGAAACTATTTAGTTCAGTTTCATTCCAAATTTATTCAGAAAGCATTTGTTAGTTACTCAAGGGATATGTCTAATTTGTCCCCCCAAATTAGCTTGATTTCTGAGTAACAGAACATAGAAAAGAGTAATGGGCAGTTTTCAATACCTTGTGATTAATGAGAGAGTGATCCTGAAAATAAGGCCCTCAAATGATGAGACAAAGAGAACCTAAGAAGCACTTCTTGGAGGAGAATTTTATCTCAGCCTCAAAGCTAAGTGAGATTTGACTAAGAGCAGTGTGAAGGTTATTTCAGATGGAAAGGGCACTAATGGCATAAAGAGACTTCTGTTAAGCAGATGTATTTGATTGAAGCAAAGAGTTCATAATAGTGATCAGCAGAAAATCAGAAAGCTGAAAATCAGATGAAGATGCAGGCTTCAATGGCTAAGGAATTTATTTAATGGGGAGGCTTTAAAGATCTTGGAGCAGATAAATAATATGAAAACAAACAATATTTGATAGAAAAATGTTGATATCCATATAGGGGAGTGAATAAGAAAGATTTAAATACAACTTTGTTTTTGGATCTGGGTGATATAGTCTGAATCTTTGTGTACCCCTCAAAATTCATATTGAAATCATAATACCAATGGTATTAGGATGCTGGAGCCTTTGGAAAGTAATCAGGTCATGAGAGCTTTGCCCTCTCCTAACCCCAAACCCATCCCATGAAAAGGGAGATCTAGTCTGTCTGGTTCACCCTCTTCCCCATGCCTTTAGTGGTGTTGGACATACCCATAGCATCAGTTCTCATTTAGCATTTATTAAATGAGCATATGAACAAAATCCCTCTTGTTGTATAAACCAAGATAAGTTTGGCTATGTAGAAATCCCATTCTGCGCTAAGCCCAAAGATGGGAAAATATGAGGGGAATTGTACATTTTTCTGCAAGGGTTGCTATGGATCCAGGAGTTTCCTCTGCACAATGGAAAACTTATTACCATGAAGGAAAACAAATAAAGGTTAAATTGTAAGAAATACTTGGAGATACTTGTGGACATTTAGGCACTCATTCCATGGGCTTTCTGTGAGTCTATAAACAATCAGAAGCCCACACCACATTTTTACATGGTGTGCTATTGCTTTCTATAGAGTGGGAGGAATGCCAGCTTGTGGTTTATTACAGCAAAACTGGTGGCTTGTGATACAGTAGGATTAATACTTCCCTCTCTGACAGGATCTCTCACCCTCCGTTCCCAGAGGGCAGAGACTGAGGACCACATAACCACCAAGCCCATAGCCTGACTTGTGGAGAATATACAGGCCCCAGGGTGAGTAATGAGTAAGGTCTGGCAGATTACGAGTTACCTCGAGATGCGTTGAAGAGAAACAGAACAGTGATGGAAGAGTGCCCGTGGGAAAAGAGGAGTATCAGCTCTCACAGGAACCATCGTGCCCTACGTGACTGGCTTAAACAGAAATCTGGCAGCAAGAAAGGGAATGGAACGAAGCAAAACTCAGCAGGCAACCCTGTCCCCTCTCATTCTTTAACTTTCCGATGAGGGAATAAATTGCTGCTAACAGATGTACCATCTGATAGCATTAATTATCTCATCCTTCCATCATCAAGAGAGAATCAATTCATATCATCGATAGCCTGAGACCACATTAGAAAAAGCAGTATGTTGTAGTGATTAGTTATTCAAACTCTGAATCCCATGAAAACCTGGACTCAAATTATGGTTTTACCATTTACAGCCATAACATCTTTTACAAGGGGGAATACTTGACTACCATTATATAAGATTGTCTAAGGAAAACAAAGCAATCCATGTGAAAAGTTTAATTAGGCACCTGGAACACAGAACTCTCAACAAAGAATAATGAAATATAAACATGACATAAAATTACTATTTTACTATCTAATCTTTCTTTCCTCCCAACAGAGAAAGCAAATGGCCTAAATAAACAAAAAATCCACAAAAGAGTCTATGGAATGTTTTGAATTTGAAAGCAATTGAGGAGCTAGAAAAAGTAATTATTCTATATTTAAAATATGTGTAATTCAAGAAATCCCCTCAAGGTCAAGGGCGAATTGCAGAATTTTAAGTGTTAAGATCAATAACCAATCCTAGCTGGTTTGGCTCAGTGGATAGAGCGTCAGCCTGCCATCTCAGGGTCCCAGGTTTGATTCTGGTCAAAGGCATGTATCTAGGTTGTGGGCACATCCCCAAAAGGGGATGTGCAGGAGGCAGCTCATCAATGTTTTTCTCTCATTGATGTTTCTAACTCTCTATCCCTCTCCCTTCATCTCTGTAAAAAATCAATAAAATATATTTTTAAAAGATCAATAAACAGTTACAAGTAGTGAATGAATAAAAATAATTTTAGACTTTAAAAAGAAACTTTTATTCCAATACAACACACTATTATTTTTCATTCACTCATTTGGTAAGGAATTAAAAGATGAGTGATTTCATTTAACAACAATAGTATGTAAAGAGATAGATACCCTTAACATTGTTGTTGGAAGCACAGACAAATGCAAACTCTCTGGAGAACAATTTCTAAATATGTAGCAAATACTTTAAAAATGCTTCTTCTTTGACCCAATAAACCATTTCAAGGAATTATCCTAAGGAAATATCAGAGGAATTCCACAAGAATATATTAATAAGAATCTCATTTTAGGATTGTTTCTAACAGTTCTTGGCCCCCACCCCTCACTCTTCTGCTGAAAACTTGATTATCCATATTTAAGATTTCACTAAATAGTTGTTAAATATTTTGTAGCCACTAAAAATGATAATGTAGCTATACACTGACTGGCATTAAAATGGTCATGTTGTTATTCATTTAGATATTAAGGAATAAAACAATTTAGAGTATAATCTAATTTTTGTTAAAAATAATTATTTTCATGTATGTTTCCAGAAAAGTACTTGGAAGATATATTACAAAATACTAACTTTGGTTATTATTTGGTTATGTGATTACAGTTTACCTTTATTTTATTTATATGCATGAATAAAATAAAGGTAAACTATAATTAAACATATTTTTATAATGTCCAGTCATCATTTTATATAAAGAATAAATCTATTAAATATGTTGTTTAATAGGGCGTGAAAAATTATTCTATAAAAAAGTAGCATTGCCCTGGCCACTGTTGCTCAGTAGTTAGAGTGTCAGATGTGCACTGAAGAATCACAGTTTGATTCCTGGTCAAAGGCATGTACTTGGGTTGATCCCAAGCCCCAGTCAGGATCTGTGTGGGAGACAACCAATTGATGTGTGTGTGTGTGTGTGTGTGTGTGTGTGTGTGTGTGTCTCTATTTTTTTTTTAGCTCTGTATTTAGATTTTTTTAAATTTATTAAGGTATTATATGTGTACATAGCTTACCATTTCACCCCCCCAACCTCCCATACATGCCTCCATCCCCAGAGTTTTGTGTCCATAGGTTGTACTTATATGCATGCATACCAGTCCTTCAGTTGATCTCTTATCTCCCCCAGATCACCCTACCTTCCCCACTGTCATTTGACAGTCTGCTTGTTGCTCCTGTCACTATATCTATCTTTCAATTCATTAGTATATAATGTTCTTTATTATCCATAAACACGTGAGATCATGTGGTGTTTCTCTTTCATTGACTGGCTTATTTCACTCAGCATGATGTTCTCCA
The DNA here is from genome assembly GCA_963924515.1 of Vespertilio murinus. Taxonomy (NCBI): domain Eukaryota; kingdom Metazoa; phylum Chordata; class Mammalia; order Chiroptera; family Vespertilionidae; genus Vespertilio; species Vespertilio murinus. Next base: position 128,319,661 of record OZ004706.1, on the reverse strand, counting down.
ATGCCATCCAGGTTGCTGCAAATGATGAGAATTCCTTCTTTTTTATGGCAGGATAGTATTCCATGGTGTAGATGTACCATCGTTTTCTGATCCAGTCATCTGCTGATGGGCACTTAGGCTGTTTCCAAATCCTAGCTATTGTAAATTGTGCTGCTATGAACATAGGGGTGCATATATCCTTCTGATTGGTGTTTCTAGTTTCTTGGGATATATTTCTAGTAGTGGGATTACTGGGTCAAATGGGAGTTCCATTTTCAGTTTTTTGAGGAAACTCCATACTGTTCTCCACAGTGGTTGCACCAACCTGCAATGCCACCAGCAGTGCACTAGGATTCCTTTTTCTCTGTAACCTCGCCAACATTTGTCCTTTGTTGTTTTGTTGATGTTGGCCATTCTGACAGGTGTGAGATGGTACCGAATTGTTGTTTTGATTTGCATCTCTCATATAATTAGTGACTTTGAGCATGTTTTCATGTGCCTCTTGGCCTAACTTCTGTCTTCTTTTGAGAGGTTTCTATTTATGTCCATTGCCCATTTTTTAATTGGCTCAATTATTTTCCTTTTATTGAGTTTTATAAGCTGTCTGTAGATGCTGGAGATTAAACCTTTATCAGTGATATCATTTGCAAATATGTTCTCCCATACAGTTGGTTTGCTTGTTGTTTTGTTGATGGTTTCTTTTGCTGTAAAAAAGCTTTTTATTTTGATATAGTTCCATTTGTTCATTTTCTCTTTAGCTTCCATTGCCCTAGGGTTAGTATCAGTAAAGAAATTCTTTAGGCATATGTCTGAGATTTTGCTGCCTGTGGATGTCTCTAGTATTTTTATGGTTTCTCTTCTTATGTTTAAGTCCTGTATCCATTTTGAGTTTATTTTTTGTATGGTGTAAGTTGGTGATCTAGTTTCTTTCTTTTGCATGTACCGTATTTGCCGGCGTATAAGACGATTTTTTGGCCCTGAAAAATATGCCTCCAAGTGGGGGGCAGTCTTATACGGCAAGTATATAACAAACTCTGTATTTTTAGTGGAAATGTTAGGGGGTCGTCTTATATGCCCAGTCTCTTATACGCCGGCAGATATGTATTTTTCAGGGCCAAAAAATCCTCTTATACGCCGGCAAATACGGTATCTGTCCAGTTTTCCCAACACCATTTATTGAAGAGATTGTCTTGACTTCATTGTATGCTCATGCCTCCTTTGTCAAGTTAATTTAAGTAGGCTATTTCTTCCATTTATTTTTGATTAATTAAAAGTAGTTAAAAAAATAAGTCAGTTTGTATATCAGCCCCTAGGTGACAGTGTTTCTGGATTGACTTCCCCATCTTTGGCTGCTCTAGCCTTCTTTCTTTCTCTATGGCGCTCTCTATGATACCTCCATGGAGGCTCCTGTTTGATCCCCTGTTTCCAAGCAGGCAATTTCCCCCTGCAGACTCCCAAACTGGGCAGTCTTTCCCTAGTGTTCAAAAGCCAGTAGACAAAGGGGATCAGGCACAGGATGGGTCTGCGCCAAGGTGTCCAGATGTTCCGCTTATGACAGGATAGTCCTGATTCTTAACAATTTGTCCCACGCCCCTTGGCGTTTTTTTTTTTTTTTTTTTTTTTTTTTTTTTTTAAATATATTTTATTGATATTTTACAGAGAAGAAGGGAGAGAGATAGAGAGCCAGAAACGTCGATGAGAGAGAAACATCGACCAGCTGCCTCTTGCACACCCCCTACTGGGGATGTGCCCGCAACCAATGTACATGCCCTTGGCCGGAATCGAACCCGGGACCTCTCAGTCCGCAGACCGACGCTCTACCACTGAGCCAAACCGACCTCGGCGCCCCTTGGCGTTTTTAAAAAAGTCCCGATTTTTGGGAAGATCACACCAAACCCAGCACTGGGTCTTACAGCACGTGGTTCTCTCTGGGGCCACTGCCTCTTCGGAGCCTGCTCTGGCCACGCAGCCGCTGCAGCTTCTCTGGTTGCACAGCCACTATAGGCGCCACTGCCGCAGGAGGAACCCAGAACCCCTGGCGAACTCTGACCTTTTCTTGGGTGATTGAAGAACTTCCTTGAATCCACTTGTTTGCTCTGATTGGGGCATCACAACTCTTTTGGTGGCCTCCACTGTAGTGGGCTTTTCAGGCCTCAGGTAAGATCCTCTTTTCTTTGTAAGATGGCAAAGTTTTCCCTCTGAGCTCTTAGGTCCTGGAGAAGTTCCCACTACAGTGCGGGCTGCCTGGTCTGGAAATCCTATCCAGCAGACTCCCCCTATCTTCTCCTAGAGCTCTGCCACCGCTCATCTTGCCAACTAACACTTCCCAATGGATTCTCAGGCGCTCCTTCTATCCGCTCTGGGACTAGGTTCAGAACAGGTCCATCTGATTGGCCGCCATTTTGTCTCCCTGATGTGTCTCTCTCAAAAGGATGTTTCTCTCTCTCTCTCTCTCTCTCTCTCTCTCTCTCTCTCTCTCTCTTCTCTCTCTCTCTCTCTCTCCTCCCCTCTTTCCCTCTATTTTACTCTCTCTAAAAGAAAAATTAATAATATAATAATGGAAAAATAGTCTTGGGTGAGGTTTAACAAACAAAAACAACAAAACAAACAAAAACAAAGGAGAGAGAAGAAGTAGATTTAGATCTTAATATTTATAACACACAGGCCTTTCAAATTATATTGAAGCCCTTAGCAAGTATAACATTAAATTAACATTTTCATGTACTCAAATAGATAGCAGCACTTTATTTATTTATTTATTTATTTATTTATTTATTTATTTATCCCAGGTCCCCCCACCCTCTCAGCCATTCCCACCCCGGGCAAGCCCCCACTGCCCCAGAGTCTGTGTCCATTGGATATGCTAATATGCATGCACACAAGTCCTTCGGTTGCTCTCTATACCCCTCCCCTACCATTTGTCTCTGGATCTATTTTTGGTCATCAAATTATGTTGATCATAATATTCCACATCTGAGTGAGATCATGTGATATGTATCTTTCTCTGACTGGCTTATTTTGCTTGGCATAGTGTTCTCCATTTCCATCCATGTTGCTGCAAATATTAAAAGCTCCTTATTTTTTTTATAGTGTCATAGTGTTCCATTGTGCTGATGTACCACAGGTTTTTAATCCAGTCATCTGCTGATTGGCACTTAGGCTGTTTCCAAATCTTAACTATTGTAAATTGTGCTGCTATGAACAAAGGAGTGCATATATCCTTTCTGATTGGTGTTTCTGGTTTCTTGGGATATAATTCGAGAAGTGGAATTACTGAGTCAAATGTGAGTTCCATTTTTAACTTTATGAGGAAACTCCATACTGTCTTCCACATTGGCTGTATCAGTCTGCATTTGCACCAGCAGTCCACTATGATTCCTTTTTCACCACATTCTCACCAGCACTTGTTTGTTGATTTGTTGCTTTGTTGATGATAGCCATTCTGACAGGTGAGAGATAGTACCTCATTGTCATTTTGATTTGCATCTCTCCGATGATTAGTGATTTTGAGCATGTTTTTATATGTCACTTGGCCTTCTGTATGAACTCTCGGAAAAGTATCTATTTACATCCTTTGACCATTTTTTGACTAGATCAAGTATCTTACTTTTGTTAAGTTGTATGAGTTCTCCATGAATTTTGGTGATTAAGCCCTTATCAGAAATATCATTGGCAAATATGTTCTCCAATGCAGTGGGCTTTCTTGTTGTTTTGTTGATGGTTTCTTTTGCTGTGCAGAAGCTTTTTATTTTGATGTAGTCCCATTTGTTTATTTCCTCCTTAGTCTCCATTGCCCTAGGAGCTGTGTCTGTAAAGATATTGCTGTGACATATGTCAGCCATTTTGCTGCCTATGGAGTCCTGTAGAATTTTTATGGTTTCCCATCTTACATTCAAGTTCTTTAGCCATTTTGAGTTTGTTTTATGTATGGTGTAACTTGGTGATCTAGTTTCATTTTTTTTTTGGGGGGGGGGGAGGGTGGAGAGCATGTATCTGTCCAAATTTTCCAGCACCATTTATTAAAGAGACTGTTTTGATCCCTCCATTCCCACTTGCCACTTTTGTCAAATATTAATTGAGCATAATGGTTTGGGTCGATTTCTCAGTTCTCTGTTTTGTTCCATTGAGCTATATGTCTGTTCTTGTCAGTACCAGGCAGTTTTGAGAACTGTAGCTTGGTAATATAGCTTGATATCTGGTATTATGATCCTTCCAACTTTGTTCTTCTTTCTCAGGATTGCTGTGGTTATTCGAGGTCTCATTTTATTCCAGATGAATTTTTGGAGAATTTTTTCTAGATCTTTGAAATATGCCACTGGTATTTTAATGGTGATTGCATTGAATCTGTATATTGCTTTGGGTAGTACAGATATTTTAATGATGTTGATTCCACAAATCCATGAACATGGTATGTTATTCCATTTGTTAATGTCTTTCTCTAGCTCCTTTTTCAATGTCTTGAAGTTTTCTGAGTACATGTCTTTTACATCCTTAGTTAAGTTTATTTCTAGTTGTCTTAATTTTTTTGGTGCAATGGTAAATGGCATTGTTATTTTTGTTTGCTTGTTTGTTCTCTTTCTGTGAGTTCATTATTAGTGTATAAAAAAGCCATAGATATCTGAATGTGTCCTGCTACCTTGCCAAATTGATTTATTAGGTCTAGTAGTTTTTTGATGGATTTTTTAGGATTTTCTATGTATAGTATTATGTCATCTGTGAACAATGAGAATTTTACTTATTTTCCTACTTGGATACCTTTTATTTCTTCTTCTTGTCTGATCACTATGGCTAGCACTTTCAGTACTATATCAAACAGTAGTGGTGAAAGTGGGCATCACTGTCTGCATGTCTGGTCATGTAGCTCTCTCTCTCTCTCTCCTGTGTTGACTTAAAGGCACAAAATACAACACAACAAGACAATGCACAAGGCACCAAACACAAATGTATTCATTATACTAATCACCCCAAATAAAGGTGACCACCAGAGAAAAGAGAATTAGGAAACAGAAAAGAGTGGGAAAATGCTATTGAGAAAATGAAAAAATGTAAGAGAGGAATGAAAGAGAAGAAAAAAGGGGGATAAATATTTGTATATAGGGAGAAAACTCCAATAAAAGAACAACTAATTCAAAAAATGCCAACAACAAACACCCAGAGATGAATACAAACTACAAACAACAACTAATCCAAAATATGTAAACTACAAGCCCTCAAACAACCAACACCCAGATGAATCTGAGAAAGCAGAGCTTATTTCCAGAAGGTAAGGTCAAGGATTTAGATAAATGGGGACATAGCCACAATTCAGTATAGAGAAGGTGGATAGAGAATGAGTATATGAGAAGAAAAGTAAAAAACTAAATACAAAAAAGTATATAAAAACAAAACAAAAACAAAACAAACAGAAAAAAACAAGCAATAAAACCCAAACTAATCAACAATCAAACAAATAACAAGAAGACAGATAGAAAGAAAAAAGGGGAGGGGAGGAAGACAAAGAAAATTTGTACAGTGAAAAAGAGAAGAGAGAAGTGTGTTTGGACTTGGAGCAGAAAAGCAGAAATTAGATATATGAGTAAGATCATGTTTTAACATAGAGTAAAGAGAAAGATAGAGAAAAACTAAAGCAGGAACAGGATAAGAGAAATAGGACAAAAGGGGAAAGTGAGGAGAGTGTTGGCATAAAGAAAAAAATTGAGATAGAGTAAAATAATGCTAAAGGAAAAATAAAAATAGAATGTAAAACACTAATCTTAAAATAAAATAAAACAGAAAGATAAAATAATAGTAGTAATAATAAAAATAAAAATATAATTAAAAAGGTAAAATCAAGTGAGAAAAAATTTAGTTTCTCAAGTAAGAGATAAAAAATAAAAATGTGAAGTAGTAAAAGTCATTCACTGCCTCTACTGTTCTGCTTGGTAGGTCTGTTTCCTGTCAGGTAGACAGCACAGTTTTGAAGTTCCCTGCACACTACTGCTCCTCTGCGTCATAAGCCACAGCCCTGTTTTCAAGCAGTTGGGAGCTCTTTGTTTCTCAGCCTGCTTTTAGTTGTATTTACACAAAGTCAATTTCTGATACAACCCTGGGTGGCAGTGTTTCTGTATTGATATCCATTGCTAAAAGGCTCCTCCCCTACACAGTGTTTAGATTGATTTCCCTGGAGCACTCAATACTGGGTTGGGGGATAGACTGCCCTAGAGCTGGTTTTCTGCTTGTCTTTCCCCACTCTGAATCCCAGATTCCACAAAAACAGCTTTCTCCTGCAGTCTTTCTGAGTGTTTTTAAATTGGAAGATCCTATGTACTGGACTTAGCAATCAAAAGCAAGGATTTAAAGAGAAAGAAAAAAAAGCCACAGGATGCTCACAGACTTGTGTCTTTTTCCCCTGGCACTCCGCAACTGGTATACAGGGCTGCCTTTCTGTGTCCAGCCCTGCTGTGGGTTAATTTCTATAGTTCCTTTTTGCCAGCATCCCTGTGCACCCTCTTCTAATTTCAAGGGCTACACTGATGCCAGAAGCTGCAGATTTTGTGGGTGCAGTCTTTCTCTGACTTTAGTTCCCACTGTGGAAGTTTTGCACATGTTTCACCTGTGTTTCTCCCTCCAGCCTGGACCCCAGATCTCACCTTTCCCCATATCTGACCTGTGTTTAATTCACCAATTCTGGTGGATATTAATCAACTCAGCTGTTCCTTCTCTGTGTTCTGTGAGAAGGCAAGTGTTCATCCATGTATTTATGCCATTTTATCTCCTTCTGGACAGACTTTCTAGGCATCTGCGGTTGGAGAAGCTGGAGTCTTGTTATTCCTAGGTTCGCAGCTGATAGAGCTCATCCTTGGGGGTTGTGGTTGAAGGCTCCCAGGAGATATCCGAGGTTCCTGGTTTAAGGTAAGTCTGAGCTTCAGATCACTGCCACTCTCCCCTTCAAGATGGCATGGTCTCCGTGGCAGAGCCGGCTGCTCCAGGAGTTATTTCAGTAGCAGAAGAAGCTGCCCGGCCAGGGGAGGCCAGTCTGGCAGTCCCCAACAATTCCTTGGAATATAACTGTCCCTCACTCACAAACACAGTACACTCTCCACACATCCACGCACTCTCCTTTCGTTCTCTCACTCACACACTATCTTGCAGCCTGCTGTCCCATTGGCAGCCATCTCTTTACTATATTTATCATTGAATTTTAAAAAGGAGTAAAGTGAAGAGGAAAGCCAGCATGGTGACTTGAAAATTAACATTTTTAAAATGTCACTAGATTTTGGTTATCTATTTAGAGTACTCCTAGCATTTGTTTGCTTAACCCAGAACACAGCCATTTGCCTTGCCTTGTCAGGAATATTAATAATATAGTCTTAATTTTATTCTTATCCATTATTATTTGTATAACATATTGGCTGGCCTAAAACAACACATTAGAGAATATGGTATTGCAGCACTGACTACCAATAGTTCTCTTTTTCATGGTTTCAGTGTGTTAATAAAAGTTACCTAGTCTTTTGATACCATTTCTTTCCCTTGTAAATGATGAACAGAGACACCAATAAACTGGAAGCATATAAGTAGAAATCATGATGGTAATGAGAATATTTTTAAAACCCACCACTTTAATTATAAGATTGGATTCAAAACAAGAGGAGGATTTGCAAATGCACATTTTTAAAACTCAATATTGAAAAATGTATTTTTCCTTTTTAAAACACACAGAAGCTTAAAATGTACTGTATTGTTTCCCTCTATAGCTCACATCATCACTGACACCTAGAGCATAAGCGAGGCCTGCCACTTGCCTGCCTTGGGTGTTAGTGAGGTTGTAGCAGCCACCGACAGAGAGCTCGGGTTTTGGCAATAAAAATCATTTTGTACTTGAGTTCTTTTTCTGCCTTCCTTCCAAGTCAACGTGTATTTAGTTAATGATTTTGAAGCCATTTTGGACCAAAGAGAATAAACTTTGAGCCAGATGTACAGCATATTTCATGGTATGTTTAGAATCAGGTCTATACTGCCAAAGGGAGGGAAGAAAGTTGGATAAATCAGAGTAGGACAGACAGCTCCTGTGGAAATTTCTGAGCATAAAAATCGGCCTCATCTGTCTGAAATTACCTAAATTATCAGAAACTGTTCATTTGAACAAAAAAATGGTTTCCTTTCTGACAAAGTCTTTGTGTTTCAGGAAACCAACTGAATTTGTTTTCACTAACCACCATCCAGTCGGAATGTGCTGACCATCATAACATATGATGACATATAGCGGAAGAGTCTTCAGCACCCCAGATCATGTGAGTTTTCTATCTGTTGGAGGAAATACCAAACAGGATTTAAGTACATTACAAGGTAAGCTTCAAACCAAAGTATAGCAGAAAATAATACAAAACCTATTCAGCACATGTATATTAATGCTTCTATATTAATTACATATAGCATATTAGTATATCATGTTATACTATTTAACTAAATGTTAAAAACAAGCTAAAATTTACTGCACACTTATGCCCTGTCAGGCTTTGTGTTACATGCTTTATTCCATTTACTCCTACACAGTCTGGGGAAAGAAACAATATTGTTGAGAAAGTTTAGGAAAGTTAGGAGACTCATACAAGATCATATAGTCTAGTACATAATCAAGTCATAATTTGACCCCATGCAGTCTGACTTCAGAGCCTTGTTTTTGACCATTACACTTCATTGCCTTCAGTAGTAGTAAGCATTTAGTGACCCATAAAGAAATAATAATACATACCCACTCCCACTTAATTTTATTTTTGGAATTAAGAAAAAAAAAACTTCCTAGAAATAATAGGCTGAGAAGAATGCTAGTTCCTTATAGAGGGATCCTAATTTTCTATATTCCTGAGGCCAGATTGCTAATGTTAAAGGTATCACACTCTAACATTGCCATTGTTTCAATAACTTTTGCTGACTGCCACTTCATGCCTCGTTATGAAAGGATAGAACAGGACTTGCAATTCCCGGAAGGTGGAGTAGGTAACTTTTTCATATTCTTTTTATGAGGTACAACTAAAATCCCTGGAAATTATATGTACAGGAACATAAGAAGACTTTGAACAATGGAGAGAAGAAAGAATATGACCAGAGACTTCAGGACAAAGGAACAACACAGTAGTTAATTCCCTGGGTCTTCTCTTCACTACATACTAGTATATCCTAGACTTAGAGCTGAAAAGGCCAGAAACTGAGAAATGCTAGTGAACACAGACAAAAAAAACAAAAACAAAACAACAAAAAAACTCTCTCTCCAGCCAAAGGATTAGGGAAAGGTCAAACTGGTGAGAGAGAAAACTTTTAGACAATAACCATTCTATGTTAGAGAAGAGAAGTTGTGGCTTCACCCTCACCTATGACATCAAAGGCTATATGGGAAACCTAGACTTTCAACCTTTACAGAAATGATATCTATTTGTCCCTACTTGTTAGAGTGTTATCAAATAAGGCCTGGTGGGCAATCAGGACTTTCCCTAGCACCCAGAGGAAACAAGTCTACCTGCATAGCCATGCCAGTGGAAACCACATGAAGAGTCAGAGCTTCCACTCTACCCAGTAGTAATAAGCAGTATTCTCCCTCCAATGGTGGACAGATGCCGCATGCAGAACCTGGACTTCTAACCTCATCTGGCAATAATGAAAAGGTGCAATCTCCTTTCCTCTACCAAAGTGGAATCCAAAGCATGCTAATTAAAACAGAGAAATAAACAAAATAATACTATCCAGAGCCTCAGAGCACAGTATGAAAACAACCAGAGGATAGATTCACTTAATTTTAATACTCAACAACACAATTCACCAGTTCTGGACAACAACAAAAAAAGTAGACAAAAAGACTTCAGACCTTCATGGACCTATGGGACAATAACAAAGGATCTAACATTTGTATCAGCAGGATACTCCAAGGTGACAGTAAAAAGTAAGACTGAGTATTTGAAGAAATAGAAGTAAAATCGTTTTAAATGTGAAGAGTGACATTACAAGATGGTGGAGTAGAAGTTTCCAGCACTCATATTGCCCCCTATTCAAAGAAACACTGATTCGGGTGACTATCCAGTGATGAGAGTACCTATGTAGAAGCATGAGTGTCCAGCAGAGAGGCTCTTACACTACTTACCCACATCACTCTTCTCCTGAGGATGCATAGTTCAGTGCCAATCCAGATCCCCTCAGCTGGTGATTTCCCCATGAGGAAAAGTGACAACATAGTGAGCACTTGTTTTTTAGCTACGTAAAACACATTAAAGCCCACTTTTTTCTCACCTGACCCAGAACACTAAGAGAATTGACATGGCTGAACATTCTAGAAGCAGCTAGGAGCAGGAAAAGGGGGTAAGGGCTCAGAGCAACCAGGGCATGGAACTCAACAAATAGCCATAGATTTACTAACTTATTTGTGAGGGAGTTCATCAACACTAAATCTGCCTTATAAGAAGCTAAAATGAATTCTTCAAATTGAAAATAAAAAGTTGCTAATTAGAAACATGGAAGTACAAAACTCACTATAGCCGAAACCGGTTTGGCTCAGTGGATAGAGCATCTGTCTGTGGACTGAATGGTCCCAGGTTTGATTCCTGCCAAGGGCATATACATTGGTTGCGGGCACATCCCCAGTAGGGGGTGTGCAGGAAGCAGCTAGTCAATGATTCTCTCTCATCGATGTTTCTAGCTATCTATCCCTCTCCCTTCCTCTCTGTGAAGAATCAATAAAATATATTAAATAAATAAATAAATAAAATAAGAATCACTATAAAGATAATTATATGGTAAAATTTAAAATATTCTTGAACTGTATAGTGGTGCATAAGTCACTTTTAACTCTAGTTAAAACTTAAAAGACAAATGTATTCAAAATGACTATAGACACAATATTAATTAATGCATATAGAATATGAAAATCTATAAATTATAACATGAATAATATAAAATGTGAGAGGGAAGAAGTAAATGTGTAGAGTTTTCATATTCAACTGAAATCATCAGTTTAGAATAGACTATTACTATAATTATAAGATGTCTTATATAAACCTTAGGATAAGAATAAAGAAAAAAATCTATAGTAAATACACAAAAGATAAAGAAAAAGGAACCAAAGAATATCACTATCAAAATAAATAAATAAATAAATAAAATAATCAAATTACAAAAGAAAGCAAGGGAAGAAAAAAGGAACTAAAAACAGTCAGAAAACAATGAACTAATAGAAATAGTAAATCCTTACCTGTTGATAATTACTTTAAGTATAAATAATTAAAATATCCAATAAAAATAGAGTGACTGAATCGTTTTTAAAATATCAAGCTCCAGCCAAAACCGGTTTGGCTCAGTGGATAGAGCATCGGCCTGCGGACTGAAAGGTCCCAGGTTTGATTCCGGTCAAGTACCTTGGTTGCAGGCACATCCCTAGTATGGGGTGTGCAGGAGGCAACTGGTCGATGTCTCTCTCTCATCGATATTTCTAACTATCTTTCTCCCTTCTTCTCTGTAAAAACTCAATAAAATATGTTTTAAAAAAATCAAGCTCCAAAGAGTGATACACTTTAACTAGAAGGACACATAGACTGAACAAATGGGAAAGGTTTTCCATTGATATGATAAGCAAAGGAGGGGTGGAATAGTTATATTTATATTAGATAAAAATAGAGTTTAAGTAAAAAATTACAAGAGACAAAGGAAGTCATATAATGATAAAGGAGTCAATTTAATGAAAAAGATATAATGAACATAAAGAAATAGAAAATCTGAACAGAATATCAAACAAATTGAATCAATAATAAAAATTTTCCCAGCAAGGTAAAGCACAAGACCAGATGGTTTTGGCAAGCATTTAAAGAAGAATTAATGTTTATCCTTCTCAAACTCTTCCAAAAAATGAAAATGAGGGGAAACTTCCAAATTCATTCACGAGGCCAGTATTACCTGATACAAAAGCCACACAAGGATGAAAGCCACTAAAAGATGAAAATTATATTCTGATATCCCTGTGGGGCATAGATGCAAAAATCATTTACAAAATATGAGCAAACCAAATTCATCAGCTCACTGGAAGGATCATATGACATGACCAATTGGAATTTATTCCTGTAATGCAAGGATGCTTCAATATACTCAAATAAATCAATATAATGTAATAGAATGAAGAATTAAAATTATATGATCTCAATGGATGCAGAAAAAATGTTTGCCAAAATTCAACATTCTTTAATAATAAAAAAAACTTTCAACAGATTAAGTATAAAATAAATGTACTTCAACATTACAGAAACCATATATGTCAAGCCCACAGTCAAAAATCTATTCAATAGTGAAATGTTGAATACTCTGCTTTAAGATCAGAAACAAAACAAGAGTAGTCACTCTGCAAATTTCTATTCCAAATAGTACTGGAAGTCCTGGCCTGAGCAATTAGACAAGAAAAATAAATAAAAGGCACTCAAATTGAAAAAAAGTAAAATTATTTCTATTTGCAGATGTCATTATCTTATATATAGAAAACCCAAATAGTCCACAAAAAAATCTCTCAAAATTAATAAATGAATTCATTAAAATTGCAGGATACAAAATCAACATACAAGACTCTGTTGTGTTTCTATGTACTAACAATGAACTATATGAAATATCTGAAAAAAAAAGTTAAGAAAACATTCCCATTGATTGATAATAGCATTTATAGGAATGAAATTCTTAGGGAAAAAATTAAACAAGGAGGTGAATGATCTGTACACTGAAAACTATAAAATATTGATGAAATAAATCTAAAAAGACACAAATAAATTATAAAATACCCTATGTTCATAAATTTGAAGGATTAATATTGTTAAAGTATTCATACTACCCAAAGCAATCTATAGATTCAATGCAATTTAAAAAATCAAATGTTAATTTTTACAGAAATAGGAAAAAAAACAATCTGAAACTCCTTGTGGAACTACAAACAGCCAAAATAATATTGAACAAAAAGATCAATGCTGGAAGTATTGCATTATAAAGCTGTAATAGTCAACCCAATATGGTATGGTATGGCATAAAAACAAATATATAAACCAATAAAACAGAATAGGGAGATCATAAATAAAACTACATATTTATGGTCAAATCATCTTTAATGAGGATGCCAAAAATACCAGAGTGAAAGAACAGTCACCTCAATATATGATATTGGGAAATTTGAATATCCACATGCAGAAAAACAAATTGAACTCTTATCTCATACCACTCACAGAAATAAACTTGAATGGAGAAAAGACTTATATGCAAGACCGAATACTGTAAAACTACTAGAAGAAAACAGGGAAAAGCTTCTTCATATTGGTCTGTACTCTGATTTTTTCTAATATAACCACAAAAGCACAGTAACAAAAACAAACATAGACAACCAAAATAATGGTTGAACAGCAAAGGAAACAATAGAGTGAAAGGGAAACCTAAAGAATGGGGAAAATATTTGAAACAATACATCTTATAAGAGATTAATATTCAAAATACATAAGCTAGTCATACAATTCAATAACAAACAAAAAAATATCATGATCAAAATATGGGCAAAAGACCTAAAGAGACATCTATCAAAAGAAAACATACAAATACAAATGACCATTAAGTATACAAAACAATGCTCAATATCATTAATCATCAGGGAAATGCAAATTAAAACCAGAATGCGATATCACTTCACATCTTTCAGTCTGCAGGCTGATGCTCTAACCTCTGAGTGAAGCTAGCTAGGGCTCTAGCATTCCCCACCCCCCGCCCCCAGTAATCCAAACTTTTCCCAAACCCTATTTCTCAGAGAGGAGGTTTAAGCCACATACATACGCAGGTCCTTTAATTCAATCTAACTTCAGCAATGTTGGGTTTGGCTTAGTTATTAGACAACTAATATGTCTACATAACATTTGGCGCATAGTTCTCTTTTCTTCTGTTTGTCACCAGCTGATGAAATCCAAGATAGTCTGGATATTAATTCATTGCTCTTGCTGGAAGTTAGTTTATAACATATTAACTTCATACAATGTTGTTGTTTTTAAACATCTATAAGATCTTCAATGAACTTTAAAGAAGCAATATTATTATTATCATTATTATTATTATTATTAAAACCACATGGCTTTTTAACATTCAAAAATGTTTTTCTTAAAACAAATACTATCATTCAAAGTTCAAATTGCATTCGTACTGATATAAACACAAAATAATCCTACCTAATAAAGAATAATATGCAAATTAACCATCACTCCACTACACCCACTAGCCACGCCCAGCAGCCAATCAGAGTGAGTATGCAAATTAACGCAACAAAGATGTCGGCTAATTTGCATATGCAGACGAAGGGAGGAGTAAAGACTGAAAACAAAGTAGAAGGAAGAGGGAGGGAAAGTGGAAAGCAAGGCAGCTAAAGCTGCTAGAAGGAAAGCACTGGCAGCATATGTGGGGTTGGGTGGGGCAGGGCGAAGCATGCAGCGGCAGTGTGTGGAGCCATGGAGGTGGCGGCAGTGGCGGAAGGCAGCAGGGGCAGCAGGCGCAGTGGGGAGGGGCAGGGCATGCAGAAGTGGCTCACATGGCCCCAGAGGCTACAGCACCAGGAATAGTGGTAGTGCGCATGACTGTGGAGGCAGCAGCAACTGAGGGCGTGGTGAGTCAGGTGTCCAGGGCGAGGCAAACAGAGGTGGTAGCAGTGCATGTGGCAGTGGAGTCGGTGGCAGTGGTGGCCGTGGGCGCTGTGGCGGGTGAGAGGTGGAGGGGAGCAGAAGAGGTAGTGGTGGTGGGAGGGAAGCCCGCCAGAAATCTTGCAGGAATATTCCCACAACAGGTCACTAGTAGTGACATAACTCTGTGTGTATAATGCACACCTTGTGATGTATACATAGAACTATAAAACAGATGAGGTTTGGAAGTTACTTTATGATTCTAACTAATTAACTATCGAAATCATCTTATATATTTAAATATATAAAGCAGAAATCTCTAGGCCATTTAAAACATCTAGGCCTATTCTTACATGAATCTTCATGCATCAGGCCTCTAGTATTATAATAGCCATGTATGGTGTCAGATGGGTACTAGACTTTGTAATTATATAAATGTCTAATCACTGTGGTGTATACCTGAAGCTAATATAATACTGCAGGTCAACTGTAATTGAGGAATGTGGGTGGAAAGAGATTAACTAATATGCATATATGCATAATCCATGGACACAGACGACAGTATGGTGAAGTCCTAGAAGCAGGGGAGGAGATGGAAGGGGCCAATGGGGGAAAAATGATACATCTATAATACTTTAAACAATGAAGATAAATAAATAAAAAAGAATAAAAGAATGAAAGGTTCCTGAAAGGAAGCTTTAATTCAATTGATTTTTCATTAAAAATGTATCAAGAGGCAAAAAAACAAAACAAAACAAAACAAAAAACACCATTTTTTTTAAATAAGACTCAATTGTATCCTCTTTAAAATACCTCCTGAGTGCTGTTAAAATAAAAATCATTAAAAAATATGTTAAGGGTTTTCCCCAAACTTACATAAGAGAGCAGGCTTCTTGGAGGGAAACTGAGTATCCTCATGGACAAAGCGACCTTAGGTTCCCCATATAAACCCAACTCTCTCCACTCCAGACTCTTGGCTGGACTATACTAGTATCTGGTTTGTCTGATTTGATTATGGGTCCCCTGGGCAAAAAGTTTGTCTACATCTTTGTTCTTTACAGCACCTAGCCTATTGTTGGCACTACCAAATGCCAAAGAACTCTCAATATCTCTTAACAATAATAAGATTGACTTCCCAACTCAACATGTTGACATGTCTGTCATTTTATGCCAGTGTTTTTCTTCTGATTTGTGTTTTATATTTTTGTCTGGAGAGAAAACTTCATGTGTTACTGAATCACCTTTGGAATGATCTTCTTTTCAGGAAATGTAGACATGAGGTTGAGTGTTTTTCAACCACGAGTTTTGGGAACACAGACTGCTGAAATATTCTAGGCTACACAAAGGGGGAAATTTCTGAGAGAATTGCTGTTTTTCCGCAGTACTGGGGATCTCTGTGAGCCAAAGATGCAGACTGGTCAGCAGATGTGACCATAAAACCAGCATGCCCCTTCAATGCAAACATTTCACTTTAGTTTCTCTGTTTCTAAGGAAAAACATTCAGCTTTGGGTCTATTGATGTGTTTTCTCATTGGACTTCTTCAATTGTACTTTTTATTTGCTCTAGTATTGCATTAATAACCAAGTTTCTCTTCATGTTGTATGAGTCACCATATTGATTTCTATAGGCAGCAATCAGATATTACATATAGAATTTCACAACAAAGACTTTTCCAGGCAATTCAATTTCATTCAACTGAAGGTGAAAATGTCTCATAAAGAAAGCCTATTTCATTGCAGTTTTTCCTTTATCATTTAGCTTGCCTTATAATTTTTTGAAAGTTAAAGATGATGTATTCAATACTAAGAACTAAGGGAAATAGGATTTTAGTGGGATGTTTTCTGTTTTATAGAAGTTGACTGTGCTCAATGTTTTATGTAGCTGTACACACAAGAGGTTGAAAATAACTCTATTGCCTTTATTTCTGTGCCCATTATTGTCTTTGAGCTTAGAAACTGTTCCTCAGAGACAATCTATGTCTTCCAGCCCTTTTAGTTGCAACCTACTGTTACTATACTGGTATAGGGGTGTACAGTGTAGGGGAGGAGGAATAGTCTATCATTTTATCATGAAATATCAGACTTTTCATGGGTGTCTTTCACTGGGTTGTAATTTCCACAAATATTTCTTAGCTTTATTCCTTATTTTAGCTGAAGTAAGATAGCTAGAAAACACCCAAGTTAGTTAAATGCTCTGGTTGTATTTTACCCTGGAGAATGGGCCTTTGTTATTCGTGAATGCTCTGCGTAAGTTTTAAAATTGTTACTTTTCCCTTCCCATGCCAGAGACACAGGAGATCTTTCTTGATTCTTCACCATGGACATCTGGTGGGATTCCTGGAAGTAAACACCATGAAAATGCGGGGCCATCAGAATTAAGAACGTGTACCCATAGGAGTTTCTCATTCTCACCTTAGATCACACTCTACTTCCAACAATTCATCAAAATTACCATGTAACCCTAGCTGGTTTGGCTCAGTGGATAGAGCATTGGTCTGCAGACTGAAGGGTCCCAGGTTTGATTCTGGCCAAGGGTACATGCCTGGGTTGCAAGATGGATTCCTAGTAGGGGGTTTGCAGGAGGCAGCTAATCAATGATTCTCTCTCATCACTGATGTTTCTAGCTCTCCCCCTCTCTCCTTTCCTCTCTGAAATCAATGAAAATATATATATTAAAAATTACCAAGTAACTGTTGCTATAAGTTTATGGCTCCAGTTATTTTTGCTCCAGGTAAGCAGATCTTAATTGTTATTTTGTGAATTTTCTGATTTGGGATTGGCACCTTGACCTGCAACCTTAGTTCTCTATTAGGCCCAAGAAAGGGCATTCATTTTCAGTATGTGCACCTTTTTTTCTTGTGAAGATTGGGGTGACTATTTCCAAGCTCTTTTATGTGTTGAAGATGAACCACTATATGATTTTTACAGGTAAAAATAAATGTGACAAGGGAGTTGAAGTATTGCTACAAGTAATTGGGCTAGAAATTATTTTGAAGTATCTTCCAAGCTTATTTCTCAAAATGAAATCAAGGGATTAGGACAATTAAAATGGACAATAAAGGATAGCAGGGCTTCCAGTAGTCAAATTTGAAACAATCTGTACAAATGAATGGAATAAATCACTAGAAAAAAGGAATCCATAGTACATAATGGTCCCCTAAAATAATAATTTCAAGTGTTGAGGAGGCGATTGAAAGACTCTTCTTTATAGAAAAATTATAATAAATGTAAAAGAAATAATAAAATTGGAAAATTGCCATTTTGCTGATACAACAGTAATGACTCATTCAAGCAATATGCATGTATTAATGGGCTCCAAAACCATTAGGGGAGAGATCACTGGAGAACAAGACATTTCCATAGTCTCAAAATATCACCTCACAGAATATGTATTAGTTAATAAAGAAAAGAGTACCCCAAAATGAAAAATCCCACAGATAACTCCTTAACCAACTGATCAAACTTAATTTCCCAAAGTAGGATATACTGACATCATGTACTTTCTGATATGATGCTCTGTGAAAGACACAGCATTATATATGTTGTAGTCCTGACAAAATTGTTCTTTCCCCGAAACTCAATCTGAGAAAATACTCACTTAATGGATATTGTGCAAAACAATGATGTGGTCTCTTTATAAATGTTAATGTCATAAAAGAAAAATAGAAGGGAATTGTTTTTAGATTAAAAGAGGATAAAGAGATCTGATAGCTAAATGCAATAAGTGATTCTTCATTGGATCCTGGCAGGAGGGACATGAACAGTTACAAATAATTTTATCAGGGCAGCTTTGGAAGTTTGAATATACACTGTGTGTACATAAAAGCATTATATCAATGTTAAATTCTCTTATAGTAATTATATTGTGCCTGGGGGGAGAACATCCTCATTTTAGGAGAGAAATGCTGAAGTATTAGGCTGAGTGTCATGATGTCTACAATTAACTCTTAGAAGCTGAATGTTAACAATTAATGTTTCTGATTAAAGGTCCTTTTGGCAATTTTAATGCAGGCTTGGTGTTTTACAAATTATTTTAAATGAAAACGTAAATAAAATAAATGATAGTTGTAATAATCAATATGAAATCAAATGATTTATTCTTATTGGTGCTAGGCATCATACAGAGAAAAGCTTATCTTTGATCAATAAACACACTGAACATCCTTTTATAATGCTGTGTTTGTTTGTTTTTAAACAAAGGAGATCCTAAATATAGTGAGAAAAAATTGGCCAAATATACAGAAACATAAAGAATAGAGTCCAAAAACTCTTGGGTGAAAACTCTTCCAAAATATATTGAAATTAACAGGACTTTAACAAGCAGTAGTAGAAAATTAAAAGTAAAATTTTGGACACAACATACTCATATATATTCTATTTATTGTGACATAAACATGAAATTGCCAATAAAAGGATTAACATCAAATATAAATAATTGCAGTAAAATGCCCTCTTACTTAAGAGCTTTGCACAAACCTACTTTTTTCAAGATAACTGTATTTGTTATTTGACAACATGTGAAATAATAAGAAACTATGCCCTGTTTTATCTCAAAAGCTTTCTTTAAATAGGGTACTTTTTAAAGACACCTCCTCTCTCAAAAGTGATAGTGAAGTGATTAAGATGATGGCAAAATCCAACATAAAGGTCAGACTGAGTATTGCCAAAAGCTAGGACCTTTCACAAAGTATGTCTGAGTAATGTTTATACCCTTCCACATCACCTCTTCTACTCGTGGGGTGTGCCAACACCCCGGGAAAGATTAGTCATTGTATTCATAGACAAGGCAGGACAGTAACTGGGGGGGAGAGGGGGAGACCTTTAACTATCTTATCTATCTGGGTTAAAAAGCACTAATGTTCTTAAAAAATAATAACCTTCTGTATTGAGACATGTTTTATGAATAGCTTTGTTCCAATTAGTGTCATTTATGAACTGTCTTTGCCTTATGGAATTTCAGGAGCTTGATAAACAAACAAACAAAAAAACTTTAATAAGTAGCAAATGCCACAATCAGGACTGCAGTATTTTATATTAACAATGTATACTATTATACAGGATATAATAATTAACTCACCTGAAAATGAAGTTTTGCCTTCTTCCCTGCCAAACTCTAAGAACCAGTAGTCTGGATTTAAAGGGCTACAATCACAGATGGAGAAAGGGACAATAAATTTCAAGGGGATTTAGGGATATATCCAACAGCACAAGGCAGAGGATGAAGAGCCCAGTCCCTCTAAATCCTTCCTTTTCTTACACGCCCTTTGCTGCTGGGAACTGGGAAGTGAGGGAGGGGCTGCAGCAGTAGGAAAACTAGACCGGATTTATTCCCTTCCCTCTTTGAGACATATTTTTCTCTCAAATGCCATTTTCTTCTTTTGGAGCAGATGTAGGATATTTACATCTCAGAACCTAATGAGGTTATCCCAAAAGCAAAGGGCCTAAGACTGGATGCAAGAAGTGCTAACGTCTGGGAATTTTCCTTCAATCCGTGCCCCAGCCAGAGAGGGCTGCTGCTCTGGGCTGAGTCCAGAGCCTGGAGACCAAACAGCATCCAGTTCTCCAGCCATTTCTCTGATGTGAGTTCCTGCATCTCCAGAGTATGGGCTTTGGAGTAAACCCCAGTTTTACTATTATTTTTGGTATGATCTTAACGTCATTTAACCTTCCAGAGTCTCAGCATCTTCTGTTAAAAAATCATTTTGGTGGAGGGAGGGGGATGTGAGTTGGGGGTGGAGATACTATTAACTGTTCTTAGGCTGGTGTGAGGATTAAATAGGGTTACGGTTACCGCCATGACTGACAGTAGTGAGGAAGACTCTGCTGTCACTGAGCAAGTCCAATTACTCATCTTAGAATTACAGTCTACTGAAATGCAAAATGTGAAGATAAAATCACCTGATGTAACTTTTATAAACTTTAAATAAGCTAATCTGAGTGTTCATAGCCTTCATCATTGAAAGTGTTAAATAAGCATTGTTGTCATGATTACTGGTTATGTAAACTTGATGGTGTTGGATCGTTTAGGAAACATGGATGGACTGAACAGAATGACCCATTAATTGAATCCGGTTCTTGATCTTACTGTTATGTCTGATTATTTTGCCTGAATTGACTGCTTGTTTTGGTTTCATCTAAACCAGCTCTCCATAAGTAACAGGGGCCAATCCCATCCTAATGAGCTAATAAACCCGTGTAAGCAGGGGAAGGAAAAATCGGGGAAAGATGTTGGCCATGCTCTTCAGCCGCTGAGGAAGGGCGGGGAGCAGTATCTTTCTTTGGAATCATTTCATGGAGCCACAATATATAGATCATGAAGGTTGTGATACGCAGTCCAGTCTGGCTTCCTGTAGTGTTAACCTTGGCACACCATGAGCACTAGGACTATGCTAGTTCTAAAGTAAATAGTACTTGGCTTTAGTGTTCTTGTCCTACTTTTTCCAAAACTTGCTTTCCTATCGAATACCTCTTTTTCTACGCCTGCTTTCTAGCATTGAGGCTCCATGGGGTATGCCCTCCACAGCACTCTCTGGGTCTTCACTCCTCTGGTGAACCCATCTTCTACTTTCACCAGGTTCTTTTTTGAAGACACCACCTACTACTAGAAGCAAATCAGTGACTTGAGCATACGTTCTGTCCTCCTTCATTATTCCATTGACAAGATCTATAAGTAACCAGGGATCACAGACTTGATGTCCAAATAGTGAACAGCTATTTTGTTGTATTGGGTTTTCATTGTTTCAAGAATTTTTCAAAATTTAGAAATAGTTTCCTATTTGAAATAAAATGTTAAACCCTTTAAATATTGGTATATTTTTGATAAATCAAATTGAAATTATTCTTCTAACTTAAAAAAATACAGTAATTCTAGATTAAAAATAGAAAAAATATATAAACCTTGGCTTGATGTAACTTTCAGATTAATTGTTTCCCTACCCCAAATTCATTCTCCCTAATTGTAGAATCAATTCTTATTCTCTGTAGTTCTTAGATTTTTTAAAAAGCATTCTTTGTGTAAGCAGACCATTAATCCTCATCAAGAAATAGAGTTGCTTTATAGCTTTCTGAAAATATGTTTCAGTCATACATATCTGGGCACACAGTTTGGAAAATTCAAATTAAATTTCCCAGTATTTAGTTCATTACAAAGTCCGTGTTAACTGCCAAGGAAATTGACTTTTCAGTACCTTATCATGGTTGTCACATTCTTAAGCCATGAGTTTCTTTTCACTAAAATCCATTAGTTTTCTAAAAGTGTAAGTTTTACAATTAGTAAGATCATAGCATTTCTTTTATAAAGAGCTCCTTACTCTCCACATAGCAATTTTGAGTGGGTTTTGGAAGGTTCTTTAGTTGCCATTTTTTTCTTTCTTTACCCAGGTTTAAATGTATCTCCATTTTGATGCCTTTTTCCAATATGCTTATTATGTCAAACCCCAGCATAAGTCAGCTCATGATAATATCCTTCCTTTACCACGATAATCCATAATATTATTCAAACTAAAGCCCCATGCTTTCTTTTGTTCCTATAATTGAATAGAACATCTTGGTTACCCAAATTAAAAATAAAAATGTCTCTGACACCTCTTACTACTTCCCCTCTACTCCAACACAACAAATAATAAAAACAAGATCTATACAAATCTAGATTTTTCTTTCCAATTTCTTGAATTAAGAATTCAAACTGCAGTCTTATGGTTAAAAAATGATTTAGTAAAGCTCTTTCACAGGTTGACTTGCTGTCAAGGTGTCTTTGAAAGTTCAAAGAAACCTCTATCATCAGGAAAGAATGTAAAACAAGCATTTCAAACTCATGGCCCATGGGCCGCATGTGGCCCACAATGAATATTTTTTTTGACCCAGCCAATATAATGGTATGTAAGAAACCTTTTAATAAAAATTTTGTAACTTAATTTTTACAATATTCTGTTTACATAATTATTAATAATGAACTACAATCTTCACTAATGACTGATTACTACAATCGTGTTGCATTCATTTCCCTTACATGCCTTACATGCAGTGCGCCATTTCTCTCCACTAATACTAGAAGCAAATATTTTCATAGCTGATTGCCACATCATTAGTTTTGTACTGATTTGTTTGGTGTGTGCAATATGAAATATTTTGCTTTCGGAGAACATGAAAAATATGTTTATTTGTGTTATACTTCTTAATTTGTGCAGTTATTCAGTGTCTGGTAAGTTAATGTTCAAGAAAAAATTTTAATATTTATTAAAATGTTCTATTATTTTATGATAACAACTAGAGGTCTGGTCATGAAATTGTGCACAGGGGTGGGGGGGTTGTCCCTTAGCCCAGTCTGCACCCTCTTCAATCTGGGACCCCTCGAGAGATGTCTGACTGTCCGCTGGGATCAGGCCTAAATAGGTAGTCAGATATCCCTCTTACAATCCAGGACTGCTGGCTCCCAACTGCTTGCCTGCCTGCCTTCCTGATTGCCTCTAACCTAATCACTTAACCACACCCATGTCAGTCTGATTGATACCAAATTCCCTCCTCTGCCAGCCTGGTCACCCCTAACTGTTCTTCCCTGCAGGGCTGATCGCCTTCAACTACCCTCCCTTGCAGGCCTGGTTCCTCCCAACTACCCTCCCCTGCTGGCCATCTTGTGCCCACATAAGGGCAGGATCTTTGACCACATGGGGGCAGCCATATTATGTGTTGGAGTGACGATCAATCTGCATATTACTCTTTTATTAGATAGGATAGAGGCCTGGTGCATGAGTGGGGGCCAGCTGGTTTGCCCTGAAGGGTGTCCCAGATCAGGGTGGGGGTTCCCTTGGGGCATGAGGCAGCCTGAGCAAGGGGTCTGTGGTGGTTTGCAGGCCAGCCACACCCCCCAGCAATCCAAATGGAGGCCCTGGTATCTGTGATATATTTACTTTCTTCAATTGAAACTTTGTAGCCTGGAATGGAACCAAGCCTCCTGCTCGCTCCTTGGTGGCAGCCATTTCTGTTTGGATTTGTTTACCTTCTATAATTGAAACTTTGTAGCCTTGAGAGGAGCTTGGCTTCCTCCATTACTGGGGAAATGCCTCCCTCCTGCTGTCTGTGGCTGTAGCTATCTTGGTTGGGTTTATTTGAATACTTCCTCTGATTGGCTGGTGGGTGTGGCTTGTGGAGCGGAGTGATGGTTAATTTGCATATTACTCTTTTATTAGGTAGGATTACTCATTTATTTCAGCCCTTTATATTCAGCATGTATCATTTGAAATAAACCTGTGTTTCTATGAAAATTGAAGCTTTGTTTTTTTGTGTCCCACATAAACTGAAACCTTGTTTATTTGGTCCATTGTTAGCCTTTGAGTTTGGTGTAAACTCTCCACAAGATCTTGTAAGTCCATGACTTTCATTATTTATCCTGGGTTTCCTCTTCAGGCTGTGCATTAATGCAAAGAGGGAAAAAGTGAAGCCTCTTTTCTTTTTCCTCTCCCTATCTGTACACATAGAAGCAAGATGCCATGCTAGAAATAAAATAAGCAGAGAAACCTTCTCTCTTGCCACTACTTTTCTGAGGCCAATACAAACCGAGTAGTAGCAAAGGTGGACCAGAGAGCATGCCAAGTATTTTTACATTGGTTGAAGAATCTAAATAAAAAGATGGTCCTATGGTGTGAGCTTTGCCACATTGAAATTCTGGGAGCAATCAACATGGAGAACATTCCTGGGGCTGGCACCCCTGGAGAGGACTCCCTTAAATTCTTCACAGCTGGACTCAGTAGACAAGCAGTGATCTATGTGCCAAGGACATGGAGGGAGAGGGAATTACCAGGCTGATTCCAGAGGAAGCTGTCTCCCAATCCAAATATGAAAATTACAGCCAAGACCCTGATTATTTGTCACATTTTCCCTACAATTTTGAATTGGTCATCCTATTCCTCTGAAGACAGATGTTCATAAAATTATTGGCAATTCCATTTTACTCAATCTTTAGTCATTAATTTGCTTAAATTTTATAAACGAAAGATATTTCAGTTCAAGTTTCACTGATACTACCCAGAAATTTACTAGCACTAAGAACACTGTTCAGTTTCTAAAAGTTGGTCCTTTAGGAGGTAGATGTTATCACCTTTAAATATTCTTTTAGTTTGAAGGTCAGAACCTACTGTTTTCAGGGAAGTTTTTATTTGTGCTATCTCTAAGAAAGCAATTGGCCTTCTTCATCTTCAATTTTTTAAAATTACTATTTTATATAAAATACATTCATGATTATTTCATATCTCTCATGACTTTATTACTTTCTAAATTCCTAAAACTTACTAAGAAATGCCTTACTTTCTTAATTCTTTAAGACTGGCCTTCAGGAATATGTTCCTTACCATGAACCATTGGTGCTTATAAAAAGTATTACCTTAAGGTCCATTGGCTGTTTAATAGTTACCAGAAAGAAAGACAAAGCACATTTTTTTTCCTCACTGAACTATGAAAGATTGTAATTATTTTAATGTAAAATGTAATATTTAATTACTAAGACATATAGTATTTCAAATATAAAACTTTAACTAAGTTTATTAATGACAATACCTTATTTTTGGTATAAGTATTAGTGGGGGTTGTTTTATCATCATCCAATATTTTTATGTCTGTGTGCCACTTTGGGTTTTAATGTATGATTGCTCTCATTTTAATGTTTCCTCATCTGTGTGGACTTGACTAAAGTAAATTTCTACAAGGCTATCCAGGCATCAACTGCCAGCTACTCAGACATATTATTTGGAATGATAAATTTCTTGGGTACCACTATACTATAAACTTGAATTGATGTTTCAAAATGGAACAAAAACATAAAATACCTTTCACACCTTGCCATGCTCTAGGTTACAGTTATTCTAATATAGCTAAAGGAAAACATGAATTGATATTCATAACCTTCATGCTTTCCAACACCTTGAGTATTCTACTGCCTATCAGACTCAGAAGCGACCATTCTGACACCTCTGCAGAATTCAGCTACAAACCCAGTAAAAATAAAACCTAGCTAAGTAGGTCAGGCTGCTGAGAGCTCTGGCAGTGAGATTATTTCTGACTGGCAAGGATTCTCTACCATGGAAGAATAACAAAGATAGAATAAATCCACCTTGATGCCTAAATAGAAGTTATTCAATGAGAAATCTGGAGTATTTCTCTTATATTATAAAAAGTTCTTTTTAAGTCCTGCAACTATTATCTCCTTCTGTCTCTTCTTTTCTCTCTCAACACACTCACACACAATTTAATATTATTAAAAAACTAAAAGCCCAATGCATGAAGATCCATGCAAGAATGGGCCTTCCTTCCCCTGGTTGCTGGCACCAACTTTGCTCCGACCCAGAGCCACATTTCTGCCTTCCCACACTGCCCAGAGGCCTAGAGTGACTGGGGTGGTGCAGAACACCTGCATTGTCGCCATGACAATGATTTAATCATCCCACCCTGCCCCTGGCCACTCAATGTCTGCATATGCAAATTAACCCACCATCTTTGTTGTGTTAATTTGCATGCTCACTCCTGATTGGCTGGTGGGTATCATGAAGGTACAGTCAATTTGTATCTTACTCTTTTATTAGTGTAGATATACCCATTATTGGTATAAGCTAAGGATATTTAGAATTTCATTAGTCTAGTGCCCATTATTTTGAACTAGAAGAACACAACTTAATATGTTAACCCTTATCTACACAAAGACAGTCAAGAAAGAAAGAAAAACTCCCCATCTTTATATTTCACCAATATCTCAAACTTACTTCACTGTCTTCTTGGCTATCTCAATTGTCAAGTGACCATATCCTGAATTTCAGAAATTACACCTCTTCCCCAGCAGTCAGTCAGCAAGTCTTATGGATTTCACTTTGAAGCTATAATTTGATTACATTACCTCCTTCCCACTCATATCCCATTCCTCTCCCAACAAATTGATCATCCCATCTCTCTCCTTGCTTCCAATATAGTTTTCCATTCTGCTATCAGGATTTTATTTCTGAAATACAAATCCAATCAAAGCTATTCCTCTGTTCAGAAGCTTTAAATAGCTTCCCTAATAAATGAAAAATAGATTAAAAATTTAAACATGAAATTAAGAGCTGGCCTGTAATTAGCTTCAGTTTATCTTGTTACTTTAAATGAGGTCCAATATTGTAAATGAGAATAAGTATACAGCTTTTAGACTTAAAAGCCCTGGTTTTAAACTCTGACTCAACACTTTCTAGCTAAGTGACCTTGGGAATGGTTTTTAGCCTTTCCCACTCTTAATTTCTTTATGTATAAAATGGAAAGAAAATGCCTACCTTTTATATTTGTTGTAAGAATTAAATAACTTATGTGAATACTCAATATTTTCCAATTTTTAATAACTGCACTAAACCCCACTGCTGAACTCTCTAAATCTGAAATGGCAAATAGATTATCCAAGCTAACTTTGTAAAAAGGTAGTTGGTTCTTGAGCCCTAGTGAAGGATTCTGAGTACGTCAGGCTCAGCAGGAAGGAATGCTGAAGTAAATTAGCCATTGCAGCCACTTGGCACAGAAAAGAGCATCAGTTGTATTGACATTCCAACCTATTTTCTACCCAATTTGGAATGGGTGTTGTCTCTAATATCTGCTACTTTTCCAAGTTTATCCTTTTTGTTTCCTCTGCTTAGAATGCTTGATAATTCCCTCAATTTCCCTTTCCACCTGTCAAAATCTTACCCATCACTTTAGACCAAAATCAAAGGCAGCTCTTGTCATATTCTGGACCTTCCTGTATATTGCCAACTGCACTTTGGGTCTCAGTTAGAGCTCTTATTGAAGCCTGAGTTGAATTATTATTCTCTGTATACCTCTCAGGTTTCTATGCTTTGAAGGTAAGGGCTATTTGCTCATTCACCTTTGTTTGTCCTACAGTACCTGGAACAATGCTTGCAGTAGGTCAATTGTAGCACCCGGCAAAATTTAAGGAGCTTTGAGTATATGCCATGCCTTGTAGAAACACTCTTTACACATATTACCTCATTCAATCCTCACAGACTTAGGTAGTTACATCATCGCTATTTACAGAAGAGAAAAAATAAGCATAGAAAGCTAAATAATTTGCCTAAAATCTCAAAAGTAGTTAGCAGCAGCAGTCTGTCTTAACCATTTTTGCTGTATAGTTTCTTAAAGGATATACTATATGTTTATTGAATTGAATTATTGAAAACATTTTTTTACTTGATCCATTGGAAGTACATTTTGATGGTTTTCACTTCATTTGAATGTTCAGTTTGTAGGCAAATGCATGGCCAGTCACTTTTTAAATGTCCACACTACAAAAATGCCATCTCCACATACAAAGGGGTGTGGAGTATAAACCTTGTGATGGGGACACTGTTTCCTGAAATTTTATATCATCTATAAATGTTTCAGTTCAAGTTGTTACTGGAACTGCCCATGTTTTCTTGCATATTGACATTTTTCCCTAAAATAAACACAAAATGTTTTAAATCTTTAAAATATTTCACATGTACAAAATTTAAAGTTGAAAATGTTTATTGTGAGATCATTGGAATCTAGCCAGAGGGGCCACTACACTAAGAGGATATATTGCACTCACATGTGCCAAATCAAGCCAGATGAGAACAGGGATGTTTTAATCCCTCAGTCAACCACACATATCCACACATGGGACCCTGAGGGGAGGAAGGGTGTCATATTTAACTTGGACTTTGCAACAACTCTCCCTTTCCTAATATGGATATTTTTCTAGTTATCACAGGCCAAGTCTCAACAGGAAATTAGTGTTTACACTTCCCCCTAAAATTAAATAACCAAAGAAGTAGGTCTAGATGGGACATTTTCCATGTTCCTCTGGTTTCCTTGAGCCAACCATGATGGTCTACTGAAGAACAGTATGTAAACAGTGCCATAGATATTCCTGAATAATAGGGAGGTGTGAGGTCACAGATTTGCCTTGGTAGGGAAACCTGCCAGAGCTCTCCCTATTCTACCTACCAGGCTTTGTTTCGTTGTCTAACATGCTTGTGTGAGCCTTGAGAGAATCTCAAACAAAGCTGATTAGATGGCATGTCCAATGACACCTTAATTTAACATTCAATCACATAATATCTTCATGACAATTCTATTTCCCCATGCACTAAATTTACCCTTTTTATTTAACACATCTTAATGTTTTCTTCTTTAAATGTCCCACATTTAAAGGACACCTGTAGTCCTAAAGATCCAACTAAAATAATCATGAACCTTCGGGTAGTAATAAAACACCAGCCTTTTTTTTTTAATTGTTTAAAGTATTACATGTAGTAGTACATGGAGATGTACCAGCCTTTTAAAGCACATTCATAACTATGTAAATAGAATCATACCTATTTTTCCTACACTTGAGATAATAACCGGTCGCCCTGCCAGGTCTCTCTAACTCAGTGGTCCTTGGAGCAGCACTGACTTGCTATCTTGAGACTCATGTTCTGACCTTCAGTCACATTCTTTGCTTTGACCTATTACAGAAGTGTTGGCTGTCTTTGCCTTCCATATGCACTGACTCGGCAGGGAACAACTGCATAAGCTAAAATGAATTTGGCCTGATTTGGGAAGGGTTAGCATGGTTTTTCCATCTTAAAAATATTTTATAATTAGATTTCTGAGTTACTGTCTCCTTCCAGGCACTATCGTTCAAGAGTTTCTTGTGATTTTTTTTAAATGAACTTTGAAGAATTTTTATAATTGGAGTGCTCTTTGTTCTTGATGGCTGGGGCTTCACGCTTCCAGCTGTTATCACATTTGTCCACATGCCCTTTTCTGTTAGAAAAAGAGCAAATATGTAAAATATGTGAAAGTACAGTTGTGTCTCCACTATTTATATGTACAGTTACAGAACCTATTTATTACTTATGATTGGTCTAAAACTTTAGGCAGTGTCTCCAAATATGGATTTGATGGATATAAGCCTGGTTATTCTGAAGTCCTGCTCTTGTGAATATTTACCTGATGAGATTTTTTAATGATTAAAAATGTTAATTAAAATTGATTAAATGATTTAAATGTTAATAACATCACCAGAGTTCTTTCCAAATGAAATTGTATTTTCTCTGAAAATGGCAAACTGTTTTTTCCTTTTTCTTGAGATTGATAATTCGAAGCTAGATTTTGGTCTCAGTGATAACTAGGAGAACTATCTTACTCACCTCATTATATAGCCAGGATGTATTAATTAGTACAGTCTCCAAAGTAGTTGAACTAAAAGAACCCTACTTTCTTTCCATAATACCTCTTTTAGGCTTGTAAATATTCAAATTCCTCCATTGCAGGCAATAATAATGACATTTTCAGATTTACTTTTTATAAAAATAAAGGAACTTATTGATGAATGGGGGAAGAATCCAGAATTACAATATTTACATAATATTTCCTCATAGCCATCATACTTTGAAATAATATCCATAATTTACTATAGTGCCAAGCATATAGTAAGTAATTAGTGAATAAATGAATGGGTTTATATCTTCACATTCAATATAATCTATGTAGTTATTTTAACAATTATGTAGTTATTTTAACAATACTTATTCCTGATATATAGGGCTGCCAATCGACCATGGCATTCATTCAATTGGTAAAATGGCTGAAAGAACATTTCCAAATATTGTTTGTTTTGGTTTATATTTCTTAACTAGATTTCAATATTTTAGGTAGTTTTGTGATAAGAGATGGCAATGGTTCTCTTTAGAGATTTTCCCAGATTACTCCCAGTAAGCATTTAGCAAGTTTGCAGTTCTCTGCTTTTTTGGTGATAGGTGGAGTCAGATTCCACACTTTAATCAATGAGTATAAGCAGAGTAACATGTTTTTTACAGCAAAAGAAACCATTAAAAAAAAAAAACAACAGTAAAGCCCACTGTATGGGAGAACATGTTTGCAAATGTTATCACTGATAAAGGTTTAATCTCCAACATTTACAGACAGCTTATACAACTTCATAATTGGAAGATAAATGATAAAATTAAAAAATGGGCAATGGATCTAAATAGAATCTTTTCTAAAGAAGACAGAAGGAAGGCCAAGAGGCACATGAAAACATGCTCAAAGTCACTAATAATCTGAGAGATGCAAATCAAAACAGCAATATGGTACCATCTCACACCTGTCAGAATGGCTATCATCAACAAATCAGCAAACGACAAGTGCTGGCAAGATTGCAGAGAAAAAAGAACCCTCGTGCACTGCTGGTAGGAATGCACACTGGTGCAACCACTGTGGAGAACAGTATGGAGCTTCCTCAAAAAACTGAAAATGGAACTCCCATTTGACCCAGTAATCCCACTCCTAGGAATATATCCTAAGAAACCAGAAACACAAATCAAAAAGGATATATGCACCCCTATGTTCACAGCAGCACAATCTACAATAGCTATGATTTGGAAACAGCCTAAGTGCCCATCAGCAGATGATTGGATAAAAAAACTATGGTACATCTACACAATGGAATACTATGCTGCCATTAAAAAGAAGGAATTCTTATAATTTGCAGCGACCTGGATGGAATTGGAGATCATTATGCTTAGTGAAATAAGCCAGTCAATGAAAGAAAAACACCACATGATCTCATTCATTTATGGATAATAAAGAACATTATAAACTGATGAACAA
Source organism: Vespertilio murinus (assembly GCA_963924515.1). Lineage (NCBI taxonomy): Eukaryota > Metazoa > Chordata > Mammalia > Chiroptera > Vespertilionidae > Vespertilio > Vespertilio murinus. Next base: position 128,288,417 of record OZ004706.1, on the reverse strand, counting down.
AGAGATAGATGCAGAGACAGTAAAGAAACAACCAGACTCAAATTACAGGAGGTAGGGTAGGGAGATATGGGGGATCTAAGAGATCAACCAAAGGACTTGTATGCATGCATATAAGCATAACCAATGGACGAAAAACTCTGGGAAGGGAGGGTATGTTTGGGAGTGGGGTGGGGATTTGTATGGTATGTACACATATAATACCTTTCTTAAAAAATTAGAGAAAAAAATAAAAGTATAGCACGTAAAATAAATAAACAAATAAATAAGAAAATATCTCACTCTTAAGTTCATATACGCTTTTCAAATATTTCTATTATTATATCTTCAGAGTTATAAAGTATTGCATTAGGTTTATAGTTTCAAGAAGGTGAAATAGAAGCGTTTCCATCCTCTTCTACTGAAAGCTATAACAAAACAACATGGAGAATATAAACCCCATGTTAATCAAACACAAAGTCACATATAATCCTAAATTATAATGTTTTAAAAAGAAAATAAGTAGGGAAATTATGCAACTCTTAGCAGAGAGAAGATAGGTCAAATTCAAGTACCTCTGTGTGGGAGAAGAGGTACAGTTAACTGATCAAGTATAAAGCAATTGGTCTCAGATGATTACCAGAAAGGCTCTGCAATTAAAAGCATGGAGAACAGACGGTGGAGGTTAGATAGAGACTGAAATAGGTGTTTGAAAGTCTGTATATGGAGTTATTAGGCCCTGGGTATCCACTGCAACCTGTAGCCTCTTCCCTTCTACAACTCTGTCAGACAGGAGGAATTAGTTTCAGAGAAAGTGAGTCAGGGAGGTGACAGACACTGAAACAGCAAGCACAGAGAAAGGCAGGCATGAGGTCCAGCCTGAGATAAAGATGACGAGAGTAAGTGTAAGCCGGTCTTCAACCTTTTTCTCAAATCTTCTTCCTGAGCATCAGCAATGATACTCACAGTCCCCAGGCAGAAGATTAGATAAGCCAGAAAATTGATATACAGATAATGATATTTACAGCATCTGAAATGGATATATCAGATTTTTATTCAATTATTTAAAAGTTTATCAGTTGGCATACCACATCCATGCATACAGACCTCCAATCACCTTTTTAGCTTCTCACTCTTTATAAAAGATAAAAGAGTAAGATGGGGTAAGGAAACAAATGGGCAAGTGAACTAGCAGGCAACAGAGCAAGAACTCTTTGTCTAGGGCTTATAACCAGGAGCTTGACCAATTAACCCTTCAAGATTTCCCTCAAGGTTTTGCATTGCCCTCATCCCTGATCCCCCAGTCAATCATCTTTTCTCAGGTTAGACTGACAGACAAGCACCTTCCCTACATCACCTCGACTTCAGGGTGCATGTGCCCATCTCCCCCTTTGTTTGATTCCTTCCTCCAGTGATCTGTAGGGAATGGACCAGTGATACCCTGGGAAATGTAAAGTTGTAGCTTCCTGGTGAAGCTGCCCACATGACCTACCCTTTTCCTATTACCAATATCAATACTAGCTAGTTATAATGATTACACAATGACACTAGAAAAAAATCTGAAAAAATTGGAGTTTGCATTACTCCAGTATGCTCTAGCTAATAAAAGTCAGTTACAAATCAAAATTCTATTGTTCCCAATGAAATTGGAGTCACTATCTGCAACCCTTTTATCAGAAATTATTTTCTTCATTGATTTTGATTTACTTGAACTACCCTAATGGTTTAATAGCTCTAGTTCTTATTCTGTAAATAGGAGTTGACTATATGAAACATTGTCAGGCAGCACTGGTCTCCCTGTCCAATGTGCTGAATCTCGTTCAAAACAAACATTAAAATGTATTCCACTTATTTAAGTCTGGCATCTATAACTCATTCTAACACAAATTAATTGTCAAATTTTAAAATATCCTAATTTCATGGTCCCATGTTTAATCTTGAAAATGTCTTACAACTCCCAAACTCATCAAATTTTGACTTCTGAAATCATTCACTTTCTAGCCAGGCTAGAGGGTACCAATAACACATGGGAGAAACTGAGTTGTGTGGCTTTAGGGTGAGGATCACGTTTCCTGCATTAAGCCCCCTGATCCACACCACCAAATCTTAATCTGCATTAGCCTGATGAAGCTTACTGACTCACCTCTGATGACTCCCTGAGGCTGTACCCCACCACAAAGATCTGCAGACCCCAGGTGGGTGATGGCTTGAACTTGGTGTAATACTTTTGTTAAGGAGAATCAGACTCAGCACTACACACAGTGTGAATCTGTACTAAACTGGAGAACACCACTTGCCCCTACCTGGTGATTCCCTGAGAAACTGCTTAATGCTACTTGCATATTGCTGAGGCTCTTTCAGTGGCTTAGCCTAACAGTGAGCCAGCGGGTAGCAGTGTGTTTCATGGCACCTTGGGGCCTCTGCAGACCTTCCCCTGACCCAATACTGGTCACAGAGGGCCTTGGTATGCAACTGGGCCCCTCCAACCTGCACCCAAGTCTAGAACAGGCAGCTAGCAACCATGGATTGTTTTGTAGTTCCTAAAAGGTAGCTCAGGGCTAGTCAGAAGCAGCATCTGATATTGACCTGAACCAACTCTCTCCAAGAGGCCTCAGAACCAACACACCTGGTGGTTGGCTTCAGACCAAAACAGAGCAAAGCTTGATTAGCACTACAGGTAGCATACCCAACTGGAGGGCTCAGCAGGCATCATAAGTTGCTGCAGCAATGTCTGTTTCATAGGGTCAGCCTACATACAGCAACTAGTACTGTGGCTGTGGCCAATCCTCACATCTACCCAGCCTGAGAGGCCACCCCACTCATGCATGTGACAACACCAATAAAGGCTCAACTTCAACAGGTGGGCACACATAACTAATAAAAAAAGGCACTATTGGAGCACTTGGCTCATGAGATCAGGAAAATGAGCCACTGGTTCCCAGAGGACAACAACTGCATAATGTCAATGTATCAGACTGGGAGATATAGTAGATCTACCTAAAACATAGATACAAACACAAAAAGGCAGCTAAAGGAAAATAACCCCCCCCCCCAAAAAAAAAACAAAAACAAAAAAACAGGGTAAATCTCCAGAAAAACAAGCACCAAAACTAAACAAAATGGAGGCAAGCAAGCACCAGATATAGAATTCAAAACAATGATTATAAGGATACTCAAAGAACTTAGTAAGAAATTCATAAGCACAAAAAAAGGGCACAGAACCCACAAAAAAGAACCATGCAGAAATAAGAAATATAAGAACTGAAATGAAGATTACAGGAAAGCCCTAGCTGGTGTGACAGACCATCGACCTGCAGACTAAAGGGTTCCAGGTTCCATTCCTGTCAAGGGCACATACCTTGTTTGCAGGCTCAATCCCCAGTAGGGGGCATACAGGAGGCAGCCGATAAAATATTCTCTCTCATCATTTAAGTTTCTATGTCTCTCCCTCTCCCTTACTCTCTGAAATCAATAAAAATTATTTTTAAAAGAAGACCAGAAAAACTCAACAGCAGATTAGATAAAGTAGAGTATTGAACCAGTAATTTGGAAGACAAGGTAGCAGAAAATAATCAGAACATCAAAAAGAAAAATAATTTTAAATGTGGACAGCTTAAGGGACCTCTAAGACATCATCAAGTGTAACAATAACATATCATAAGAGCATAAGAAGGAGAAGACAGAAAGCAAGATATTGAGAACTTTTTGAAGAAATAATGACTATACAATGTCCTAGCCTGGCAAAAGAGAAGACACACAAGGTAGCACAGAGAGTCCCAGAGAAGATGAATCCAATCAGAGGAAGACAAATACCATATAATTTCACTTATATGCAGACTCTAATAAACAAACAAAATATAAGCTGACTTATATATGCAGAAAACAGATTGGCAGCTGTCAGAACAGAGGGGTATTAAAGGGCTGGGTGAAAAAGATGAAAGCGAAGGGATTAAGCAAAAACAAAAACCTCACAATGACAACCATATGGTGATTATAAGAGGGAAGGAAAACAGTGGATGTTAATGAGGGTAAGTAGGGATAGATGGTGATAGAAAGAGACCTGACTTTGGATAGTTAATACACAATAGAATATAAAGATAATGTATTACAGAATAGTACAATTGCAGTCTATATAATTTACTAACCAATAACACCCCAAAAAACTCAATGAACATTTTAAAGGCATAGAGTAGCTGAATACATAAGAAAACAAAGTCCATTTATATGCTGTCTATAAAAGACCTACTTCAGATCAAAAGACAGACACAAATTCAAAATAAAGGGATTGAAAATATATTTCATATAAATGAAAACATACTCTGATTTTTTTCAGACAAAATAGACATTAAAACAAAAGCTATAATAAAATATAAAGAAGGACATTACATAATTTTAAAAGGGATTAACCCAACAAAAGGATATAACTTTTGGAAACATTCATGCACCCAATATAGAAGCACCTATAAAGTAAACATTGCTGGACATAATGGGACATAATAGTGATACAGTCATAGTAGGACACTAACACACCATGACGTCAATGGGTAGATCTTCCAGACAGAAAATAAACAAGGAAACAGTACCTTAAATGACACGTTAGACCAGATGGATTTAATTGATATTTTTAGAGCATTTCACCCAAAAGCACCAGAGTATACATTCTTTTTAAGGGCACAGAGAACATTTTCCAAGATAGACCACATGTTAAGACACAAAACAAATGTCAATAAATTTAAGATGATTGAAATTATATCAAGCATCTTTTACAGACACAAGAGTATAAAACTAGAAATCAATTACAAGAAAAAACAACTGAAAACACATAAATTTATTGTAGCTAAATAACATGTTACTAAACAATTAATGTGTTAAGAACAAGATCAAAGAAGAAAGTAAGATCCCTTCAGACAAATGAAAATGAGAACACAATGACATAAAATCTATGGGACACTTTGAAAGCAGTCCTAAGAGGGAACTGCATAGCAATACAGGCCTACCTCAAGAAACAAGAAAAATTCAAATAAATAATCTAATCCTACAATTAAAACAACTAGAAAAACAATAACAAACAAAGCCCAGAGTAAGTTAGAAGGAAGAAAATAATAAATATTGCAGTGGAAATAAATGACATAGAGACTACAAAGCTATTCAAAAGATCAATGAAACCAATAGTGGATTCTTTGTAAAGATAAACAAGATTGACAAGCTTCTAACCAGACTGATCAAGACAAAAAGTGAGAGGACCAAAATAATAAAAATCAAAAATTAAAGAGGAAAAATATTAACTGACACCACAGAAATACAAAAGATTATGAGAAAATACTATGAACAATTATGTAGACCAAATTGGACATTCTGGAAGAAATGGATAAATTCCTAGAAACATACAATCTTCCAAAACTGAATCATGAAGAAACAAACAAACAAACAAACAAAATCTGAACAGACCCATTACAACCAACAAAAATGAAGTAGTAATAAAAATCCTCCCAACAAATAAAAGTTCTGGACTGGATGGCATAACATGTGAATTCTATTGAACATTCAAAGAATATTTAACACCAATGCTTACCAAACTATTTCAAAAAATTCAAGAGAAGGGAAGACGGCCAAGCCCATTTTACAAGGCCAACATTACCCTAGTTCCAAAAAAGATAGAGACATTAAAAAGAAAAAAAATTATAAAATAATATCTCTAATGAAACCAGATGCAAAATCCTCAATAAAATATTAGCAAACAGGATCCAGAAATACATTAAAAAATCATACACCATGATCAAGTGGGATGTTTTTCTTGAGATACAGGTAGCTTCAACATCCACAAATCAATTAATGTGAAACATCTCATAAACAAAATGAAGGATAAAAATAATATGATCACATAAATAGATGCAGAAAAAACATTTTACAAAACATAGCACTCATTTATGATAAAAACTGTGAGGAAAGTGGAAATAGAGAGGACATAATAATATTAAAGGTCACATATGGCCTAAAAATAATACAGGCCATATATGAAAAACTGACAGCTCATACTCAATGGAGAAAAACATAAGCATTTTCCTTAAGATCAGGAACAAGACAGAAAATTTTAACGTTTGCCATTTTAATGCCATGTCGTGTTGGAATTCCTAGCCACAGTAATCAGGCAAGAAGAAGAAATTAAAGGGATCCAATAGGAAAGAAAAAAATAATACTGACAACTTGCAAATAGCATCATGCTATTGAGAACCCTAAAGATTCCACCAGACAAGTATTAGAACTGATAAGTGAATTTAGGAAAGTAGCAGGAAACAAAATAAATATTTAAAAATTGGTTGCATTCTTTTAAAAAATATTTTTATTGATTTCAGAGACCAAGGGAGAAGGAGAGATAAAAACGTTAGTGATGAGATAGAATAATTGATCAGCTGCCTCCTGCATGCTCCATACTGGGGATCGAATGTGCAACCAGGGCATGTGCCCTGACTGGGAATCCAAACATGACCTCCTGGTTCATAGATTGACACTCAACCACTGAGTCATGCCAGCCAGATATTGGTTGAATTTTTATACACCAATAATGAACTATCAAAAAGAGAAACAATCCCATTTACAATTGCACCAAGATAATAAAATGCCTAGCAATAAATTTAACCAAGGAGATAAAATACCTGTATTCAGAATATTATAAGACATTGAAGAAATAAACTGAACAAGATATAAATAAATGGAAGCATATATTGTGTTTGTGGATAAGAAGAATTAACATCATTGAAATGTCCATACTACACAAAGAAATCTATGGATTCAAAGCAATCCCTATCAAAATACCAACGGTATTTTTCATTGAAGTAGAACAAATAATCCAAAAATTTATATGGAACAAGAAAAACACTTTGAGAAAAAAGAACAAAGTTAGTGGTATCATGCTACCTGATACCAAACTATACTACAAGGCCATAGTAATTAAAACAGTAAGCTACTGGTATGAAAACAGACACATAAATCAATGGAACAAAATAGAAAACTCAGAAATAAACCCACACCTTTATGGTCAATTAGTATTTGACAAAGGGTAAAGACATTCTAGTCAATAAGTGGTGATGGGAATATTGGACATATATGTGCAAAAAAAAAAAAATGAAACTAGACCATGTGCTTACACCATACACAAGAATAAACTCAAATTGGATAAAAGACTTAAATGTTAGATTTTAAACCATAAAAATCCTAGAAGAAAACATAGGCAGTAAAATCTCAGACATTTCTTACAGCAATATTTCTTCCTCTGGAAAGGGAATCAAAAGAAAAAAACAAACTCAGAATTCCTCAAACTAAAAAGTTTTTCACAGCAAAAAAAATTATCAACAAAATTAAAAGACAACCCACTGAATGGGAGAAGATTTTTGCTGACAGTTTTGATATGATGTTAGTACCCAAAATTTATAAAGAACTTATAATGTGTGGATCAAGAGGTCATGGTTTGATTCCCGGTCAGGACACATGCCCAGGTTGTGGGCTTAATCCCCAGAGTGTGGTGTGCAGGAAGCAGCTGGTCAGTGATTCTCTCTCATTGTTGATGTTTCTATCTCTCTTTCCCTCTCTCTTCCTCTTTGAAATCAATAAAAACATTTTTTAAAAATTATAAAACTCAACACCAAAAAACAAATAATCCAATTAAAAAATGGGCTAAGAACCTGAATAGACACTTCTCCAAAGAGGACACAAAGATGAACAATATACATGAAAAGATGCTCAATATCACTAATCATCACAGAAATGCAAATTAAAATCACAATGAGATATCATTTCACACCTGTCAAAATTGCTATCATCAATAAATCAACAAATATGTGTTGGTGAAGATGTGGAGAAAGGAAATCCTGATGCACTGTTTATGGGAATGCAGATTGGTGCAACCACTGAGAAAAACAGTATGCAGTTTCCTCAAAAAATTAAAAATGGAACTGCCCTGTGACTAAACAATTCTACTTCCGGGTATATACCCAAAGAATCCCAAAACACTGATTCAAAATAATATACACACACCTATGTTCATTGCAGTGTTATTTTAAACTAGAGGCCTGGTGCATGAATTCATACATGTGTGGGGTCCAGCTCACTAGCCCTGATCTGGGCAGGGGAGGCTGATTGAATGCATGGCCAGCTGCGAGGAAGGGCAGTGGACAGTTGGCCAGCCAGCCCTACTCCCAATCAGGGAAGGGGGCCTATCAGGGCTGGAATAAGTGAACAAACAAAGCAGAAATAAACACAGATACAGGGGGAAAAATTATGGTTTTCTGAGGGGACAGGGGATAAAAGGCTGGGTAAAAATGTTGAAGGAATCAAGAAGTAAAAGTTGGTTTTTATAAAAAAAATAGTCTTGGGGAGAAAAGTGCAGAATATGGAATATAGTCAATAAGATTATAATAACTAAGTATGATGCCAGGTGAGTATTTGAAAGACTGGGGCATAGGATGTCACTTAGTAAATTATATGATTATCTAACTATTATGCTGTATGCCTGAAACTAATCTATAATAATAAAATCATACTATACTAATTAGACCAGGCAGCCAAATGACCTGCTGAATGTCATTCCGGATGACCTTCTGGATGAAACCACAGAAGCAGGGGCAAGACAGAGGCAGTTGCCATGGCAGGTGGGGACCAAGGCAGAGGTGGTCAGGCAAGCAGTTAAGGGCAATCAGGCAGGCATCAGGCAGAGTGGTTAGGGGTGATCAGGCAGGCAGGCAAGCAAGCAGTTAAGAACCAGTGGTCCTGAATTGCAAGAGGAATGTCCGACTGCACCCCCGAGTGGTCCCAAATTGAGAGAGGATGCAGGTGGGGTGGGGAATCCCTCAACCCCATGCACAGATTTCATGCACCGGGCCTCTAGTTTAAGATAATATTGAATGTCACTAATTTAAAAATAAAATTAGTAAAATATAAGATTAATTTATCCAAACCTTACACAATTATAGCCCAAAACTCTCTCTTATAATGGGTTTAAGAATACTTAATCAAGATTGAGGATAATTAAGGACAAAGCTTATATTTTCCCCTTATTCCTTTTAAATCTAACTTTCTCCTTCTTAGACACTCCTATATTCATACACATTTTATCTCAACATCATTTACAAAAGCCTCTGTGCATGTCTTATTCAAGCAAATTTTCTCAGAAGTTGACAACTCAATCATTTGTATAAACAGCATTCAATGTGGATTCTCTTAATATACTTTGATATATACAAATGGAGATGGATATATGTAATTTATATGTGATATTATGGGCTGCATTGTGTTCCTCCAAAATGTATATGTTGATGTTCTAACCCCTATTATCGCAGAATATGATTGTATTTAGAGATACGTTCTTAAAATGGGGGAATGAGTTAAATGAGGCCATTTGGATAAGCTGGACTCCAATACGACTAGTGTTTTTATAAGTAGAGGAAATAGAGACACAGACATGTAGAGGAAAAACCATGTAAAAACATTGGAAGAAGAAGGCCATCTAAGCCAGAGACATCAGAAGAAACCAACCCTATCAACACCTTGTTCTCACGCTTTTAGCCTCCACAACAGTGAAGAAAAAATTTCCATTGTTTAAGCCAGGAAGTCTATGACACTTTGTTATGACAGCCCCAGCAAACTAATACATGTGCTATAAAATTTAAAGCAGAAGCCCTGGCTGGTGTGTGTTGGTTGATCATCTTCCCAAACACAGAAAGATCCCAGTTCCATTCCCAGTGAGGGGATATGCCCAGGTTGCAGATTTGATCCCTAGTCAGGGTGCATATGAGTTGATAATCCTCTCTTGCATCAATGTTTCTCTCTCCCTCTTCCTTCCTCTCTCTCTCTCTCTAAAGTCAATTAAAAATATATAACATTTCAAGCAGAAGAAGGAAAAAGGTGATACAATATCTGACTCCTGGTAGATATACAAATAGAAGGAAGGAAAAAAAGAAGGATGTATAAACATGGACCTCTTAATAAATTTGCTCAATACCTGAAGAACAAAGTTTTAAAGATTATAGTTAGATAAAAAACCCAAAGAGCTGGAAAAGACATGACACATCTCTTTTTTTTCCCCATCTTGCTTTCTTCAATTAAAAAAGTAAAAGCTCAGAGAGCTAACATTCCAAGTTCATTCAGTGTAAAAGGAAGCCAATGCCTGCTGTAGGCATGGAGCATGGTTAAAAACTCAGAGGGAAATGGCATGCCATTTCCAGGAGCATGGCAATTAGAAAGGCAGAATACCTCCCCCAAATCTGCATCATGATCTCAGCAAAATAGCCTCACAGAGAGGATGGCTGGTGGTACCATTTCCTTACTCTAATTGTGACAGAATAAACCCTGAGGGGAGAAACAAAACAGAAACAAAAACAGAGCCTTAGCAGCACAGGGCCCTCTCATGTAAACTGTACTCCATGAAGAAGCGCACTGAACTGCCTGCCTCCATGCTGAACTGCCTCTGCCATCTGAGCCAGCCCTTGTAAAGGTTTCCTGGAATCCTATTTCAACCAATAGGAGTGCTGCTTTCCCTATCCAATCAGAGCTGTGCAGGTCTGACCAACCAGAGGGACTCTATTCTGGCTATTCAGGGCAGTGCCTTTGGGGCCAGAGCTGCCTAGCTGAAGAGCGACCTGGCCCAAGGCCCCTGATCCTGGGATGACCTCTCATCTCTGCTGTTTCCATAGCTGTGCTGCATCACAGTTGAGCTTTTTACATTGAATAAAGTTTCCTTCTTAGCTGCACCGCAAATTAGAGATTCCTATTGGCATTGAATTGACACCAGTGCCCATCAGTTGTCAGCTAGTTCCTACTATCTCTTTCCCTCCTCTCACTTTTCTTTCATTCCACACTTAAAAAGAGATATATGTTTATAAATGACATCTTGCTGAAAAGGACAGAGTGACATGGGATGACTTTGGGTTATTGAACCCAAAGCAACTTAATTACCCATTTTGATCAGTGCCCACCCTTGGCAGATGGATTGGCAGGGGCTGTCTTAAGGAAATGCTGAAGCAAGAGGGGTGAAGATTCTTCTCTAAGCCTCCTACAGAGAGACACATTGGGGAGGAAAATCAATCATTTTTTAACAACATAAAAACCTTTCCACGGACTGTCTTTCAAAGCTAAATCTATACGTCCCTGAAGCAAGCTGATTTGTGTCTGCTCTGCCCATTGTCTACACTCTAGCTGCTTTAGGGCTTGATTCAAAAAAAAAAAAAGAGGTAAGTCAGATTTGGGTTCAAAGAACAGAAAGCTCCTTTGTTTTCCAGGAATGTTAGGCTGAGGTAATACACCACATTTATAGAACCCTTCCCAGGGGGGGAAATGGCAGGTTTTCCACTAAGAAATAATTGATTTTGGAATGATAAGAAGGGAAGTTACTCTTGCATAAGCACGTCTGTCCTGACTGGCTATAATTTTTGCTTTTGGTTTGCTCTTTTAGGTCAGATGGTATAAATCATCATATTTGGACAGTTTAACTTTGTTAAACTATAGTTTGATTTTCTGGCATACTAAATCTAACTTAAGTGTTAAAATAAATTGGAGCCAAGCTTTACATTCAAACAAAGCCATAAACTCTACCATATTTGAAATTGAGCTGGTTGCTTACCAGCTTGAAAAGATTGAGTATTGACTTCATCGTCCATTGTTTCCTATAGAATTGCATTTATATTAATGCCAAATTCCAAAAATAAGCAATTAAATGAGTTGAATATGAACACTTAATACTTTCTAAATTCACTGAGTATGATCATAGCAGCTTTAATTCCCTAGGATTACATACATGCTGTGGACATTATTGTACCCAGTTGGGAAATGATAAATATAGAGCCAGTTCTTATGATTCACTCTGGGTTTTTTCTCTTTGAGTTTGTGTTGAGTCTACCCAATCAAAGTCAGTTTTTGATCCCATTTCTTCCTGAATTATTTTATCCAATTCAAGTAACATATCTTTCTTTCAAATCCAGGTTCTTGTTCTTAACTTTGTCCTCTTTCCTTTCCCTCTCTGCTTTCAAATATTTTATTTTTGTTCCCATTCATTCAAAAATGTAGTGAACATCTACTAACATGTACATGTGATTATGTACACACATGTATATGTACATACACAAGGGCATAGAGAATCCTCCATTTATAATAACTCAGTTTATAAGTTACAAAACTCAAACCAGGTCTTTTGCATCACACACCAGAGTCTTTATAATTTGGCATCTTCTTATTAACCCATTCTTTTCTTCTCATCTTCCTTGTCTCCTACTGTACACTCCAGAAACACTGACTTGCTTGCAGCTCCTCTCTGCTGCTTATCTTTGAATAGGATCTACACCTTAACTGAAACAAGTCTAAAACCTCTTTATCAATGGAGCATTTCTCTATCATTCTTCAATCTGAATTCAGTAGCCACATCTTCTGAGAAGGTGATTATTCCAAAACTTCAGATAATAGCCAACCTAACACCTTGATTTTGACCCTGTGAAACATGGAGCAGAGAAACTAATAAGATAATAAATTTGTGTTGTTTTAATCTGCTATTAAAATACCAATTTATTAGTATTTCCAAGGCAACTAGCTAGGCTGAACAATACCAACTAGAGCCTTCTTTATTCATTCTTAAGGGGAGAGAGAGAAGAAGGAAGAAAGGCCAGTATAAACTTTGATCACTTTCTTAATAATTTTTGTTCAGTACCTGAAGATCTCAGTTTTAAAGATTGAAAAGGTATAACTGTTAAGGTGGGTGACTTTGCCAACCTCAGTAGGAATAATCCCAAAAAACTCTAACTTCTTATCTTAAGCTTTAGTCTATGTGTGCCTCTTTCATCTAGACTATAACGTCGAGAAATGCATGACCAAGAATAGGACCATTACATTTTTGTTGCCTCAATCTCTAAGATAATTCCTAGCATACAATATGCAGTCAATAAATACCTGATCAATAAACTATCAAGGGAATAAACTTATCATGCAAAAGTAATTGCTCCCTTTATTGTTTAATTCAGAACACCAAGAAAGTGTCTGCCCTGATTGTTGCTGCTGGTGTTGGTGAATTTGAAGCAGGCATCTCCAAGAATGGACAAACCCTGTTGGCTTGTACACAGGCTATGAAATAACTGGATGTTGGTTTTAACAAAATGGATTCCACTGAGTTGCCTTGCAGCCAGTAGAGATACAGAGAAATTGTTAAAGTCAACATCTACATTTTAAAAAATGGCTACAACCCTGACCACATTGCTATGACAGACATCTTTGATAGACACATGTGTGCCAATTTCTGGTCTGAATAGTGCCAACATCCTGGAACCAAGTGCTCACATGCCAGTGGAACCACATTGCTTGAAGCTCTGGATTGTATCCTGCCACCAACTTGTCCAATTGACGAGCCTTTTATCTGCCCCTCCAGAATGTACTGTCCCTGTGGGCTGAGAGGAGAGTGGTGTTCTCAAACCCAGAATAGTGGTCACCTTTGCTCCAGTCAATGTTAAAACTGAAGTAAAGTTGTTAAAATGCACCATGAAGCTATGAGTGAAGCTCTTCCTGGGAACAACGAGGGCTTTGACTGATATCAAGAATGTGTCTGTCAAAGATGTCTGTCATAGAAATACAGGTGGTGACAGCACAAATGACCCACCATGTTCTGCCAGTGTGGTTGAGTGTCAACCTATGAACCAGGAGGCCATGGTTCAATTCCAGGTCAGGGCACATATCCAAGTTGCTGGCTGCATCACCAGTAGTATGAGGTGTGCATGAGACATTCAATTGATGATTCTCTCAGAATTGATTGTTTTTATCTCTCTCTCTAAAACCAATAAAAAAATATCTTTTAAAAGATCTACCAAAGGAAGCTGCTGACTGCACAGCTCAGGTGATTATCCTGAAGCATCAGGCCAAATCAGTACTGATATGCACCTCTGCTCGGTTGTATCACAGCTCGCATTGCTTGCAAATTTGCTGAGCTGAAGGAGATAATTAATCATCATTCTGGGGGAAAAAGCTGGAAGATGGTCCAAAGGTTTTGAAGTTTGGTGATACTGCCATTGTCAATATGGTTCCTAGCAAGCTCATGTGTATTGAAAGCTTCTACCTTCCTCTGGGCCATTTTGCTGTTGATGACATGAAACAGACAGTTGCTGTGGGTGTCATCAAAGCAGTGGACAAGAATGCAGCTGGAGCTGGCAGTCACCAAGTCTGCCCAGAAAGCTCAGAAAGCTAAATGAATATTATCCCTATAACCTGCCAACCCATCTTAATCAGTGATAGGAGAATGGTCTCTGAACTATTTGTCTCAATTGGTCACTTAAGTTTAAAAGTAAAAGAATGGTCATTGATCACAATGCACCATAAAACCTTCAGAAGAAAAGGAGGTTTTGTGGACCGTGTGTGTGTGTGTGTGTGTGTGTGTGTGTGTGTGTGTGTGTGTGTGTTAGTTTTTAAGTTATTAGCTTTTAAAACCGCTACTTTTTAATGGAAACCACTTGACCAAAAATCTTGCACAGAATTTTGGTCCATTAAAACAAAGTTTAATGAGAATCAATCAATCAATAACATAAAATAAAACCAGCAAAACAAGTTGAATTCTTCTCACATGTGGAATTCCTCCTTCTGCCACCTGGTTTCTGCCTCTTGTACTACATTTCTCTTCTGCTTCCGGCCAGAGAAAGTTTTTGGTTAAAGCACTTATCTGATTAGATTGGGACTAGCTGGATAATCCAGGACAATCTCCTTATTTCATGGTCTGTAATCTTCATTACATCTGCAAAGTCCCATTTGCCATGTAATATCACAAACATGCTTACAGGTTCTGGAGTTTAGATGTGAACATTTTGAGGAGCCATCATTCTGCCTACCACAGTGCCAATTCAACATTATAGTTTAAAATATTTCTTGTCCATTATTTACAGGGTTTAGATACTAATAAAAACATAAAATGTAAATGTATTAATTTGCTTCCTTGGGCTAAACAAAGGGAAAAACTTAAATAAAATATTTCTATAATTTTGTCCTCTTTATTTTCTTCTGAAAATCTAGTCAGCTCATTCCTGGATCCAGATTTGATGATACTACATTGCTAAATATGGAATTCTTCTCTGTGTGTATTTGCCTACACTGAAGCATATACACGGAGGTATGAAGGTTATTTATAAAATGTCCTTTCACAGTTTACTGAGTATTTCTCATTGTTTGTTTGTTTAAGTGCCATGCATTAGGCCAGTGGTTGGTTTGCCACTCTGTTGACTAATGAGTTTGCCAACCACTGCCCTCCGGGGCTTACTCACAAGGAACAACAGCCTGTAATTATTGGAACTGAGAATCTAGGCAATACTACAAAATAAAATAGCTAAACTTTATGTATCCCATCTAAGGCATCACTGCTCTCCCACACACATGGTTCCACTCCTTTCAGGAATTCTGTTTGTACATGTGCTTGCTGCAGCAATGTACTGCAGCCCTGCAGAAGTTATGGAAAGGAATGCTTTGTGCAAATATGTATCCACATTCCAGGGCCTAGCAGTGTTCCTCGAGCCTAGCACCCTGCTTAGCCCATAGTCTGTGTATATTTGATGCTTATATATTTATACAACTAAAAGTAAGGAAGAAGAGAAGAGCATGAATGGGGTTACAGAAAGCAGAAGAATAGCAAATACAAATTACATTTTCTCTGCTATCAGTAGAAAGACCTAAAACTTAATGTAAAATAGCAACTCAGAGACCCGACGTCATAAAATGAAAATTAAGTAATTTGTATTTATGCATTAACTTAATTTCTCTTTAAAAACACAGCATATGCCTTACTGGCAAGGTCTTTACATTGTAAATGCTAATGCTTTTATTTTTTTGTATCTCAAAGATAAATAAAAAGCTCCAATAGTGAGCTAAGCACTATACAGTATTGAAGGATACTGAACAAGGGGGCTGAGTCTTAACAGTGTTGAGCTAGGGAGAATGCATGCTAATAATAATAATAATAATAATAATAATAATAAAGACCAGGTTCCTTGAGAAAAGACATTGTAATAATGTAGCAAGTGTAAGTCATAGTAATTCCCAATTTCTCTAGTCCTTCCCCTCAAAGGGCTTTTCTCAGGTAATTATAAACTGTGGAAAGGGAATACATAGAAGTTTTTGAGGGATCACAGTTGTAGCGACAATTATCCCATTACATTGCTATAGTGTAATATTGTTGTCTATGTTAACTAAACTATGCATTAGATCACCATGATTTATTTACTACCTGTTGCAAGTTTGTACCTATAAACAACATAAATTTTATCCCTCCCTCCTCACTCACCTGGTAACCAGCATTTTACTCTTTGTCCTTTTATCATATGGCTTTTTTTAGATTCCACATATGATATTATACCGTATTTGTCTTTCTCTGTCTGATTTATCTCATGATCTCACTTAGCATAATGTACTCAAGGTCCATCCATATTGTTTAAAATGACAGAATATCCTCCTTTCTCATGGCTGAATAATTTTTCCGTTGTGTGTATACTCTACATCTTTCTTACCCATTGATTCTTTGATGACCATTGAGGTTGTTTCCATATCTTGGCTATTGTGAATTATGTTGCAATAAACATGGGAGTGCTGGAATTGCTGGATTATATGTCATATATATATTTTTTTATTATTTTTTGCAGAATCTCCATATTATTATTTTCCATTGTGACTGAATACTGGTTGGACTGATTTACATTCTCACCAACAGTGTATAATGATGTCCTTTTAACCACAATCTCAGCAGCATCTGTCGTTTCTTATTTTTTTGATGACAGCCATTTTAAGGGGTATAATATCTCATTGTGGCTTTGATTTGCATTTTCCTGATTAATGATGTTGAGCATCTTTTTATGTGCCTGTTCACCTTTTTGAAGTCTTCTTTGGAAAAGTGCCTAGATAGTTCTTTTGCCCATGTTTAATCTGATTTTTTGTTATTAAATTGTGTGAATTCTTTACAAAGTTTGGATATTAATCTCTTATCTGAAATATGACTTGCAAAAAAAGTTTGCCTCACCCTAGTTGGTTTGACTCAGTGGATAGACTGAAAGGTCCCAGGTTTGATACTGGTCAAGGATTCATGCTCAGGATAAGAGCTCCATCTCCAGTAGGGGTTATTCAGGAGGCAACCTGATGGTTCTCTCTCTTCATTGATTTTTTTTTATCTCTCCCTCTTGCTTCTTCTCTGAAATCAATAAAAACATTTTTTAAAGTTTTCCTCATTCATTAGGTTGTCTTTTCATTTTGTTAATTATTTATTTTGCTGCACATAAGCTTTTAAATCCAATGTAGTCTTTAATACATTCTGAGTGAAATTGTGAGATAGTGAGGTAAGGGTCCAATTTCATTGTTCTGCACGTGTTTCTCCACTTTCCCCAGTACCATTTGTTGAAGACACTCTCCTTTCTGCATTGGGAATTCTTGGTTCTTGGGTATTAGTTGACCACATATGATGGGATTTAATTCTGTGTTCTCTATTTTGTTCCACTGGGCTGTGTCTATTTTTGTGCCAATACCATAGTGTTTTTATTATTATGACTTTGTAGTATAGTTTGAAATCAGGACATATAATACCTCCAGCTTTGTTCTTTTTGCTCAGGGTCTTTTGTGAATAGTTTCTTCTGTTTTAGAATAGTTTGTTCTGTTTTTGTGAATATGCCTTTGCTATTTTGATGGAAATGGCACTGGATCTGTAGATGGTTTTGGGTAGCATGGACACTTTAACAATATTAGTTCTTCTGATTTATTAACAACTTTATTTATTTCTTCTATTTCTTTCAGCTAGGTGTTATATTCATTATATATGTGTCTCATTTTTATTCAATTTATTTCTAATATTTTGTTGGTTTTAATGAAAGTGAGATAATTGTTATGAATGCATTCCTTTCTGGAATGTATAATATACATATATTTTTATTTTATAAACTCCCTGTTTCTTAAAATCATAAATTTTACTGCTACATTATCAATGTCTATGTTCCTCCTTTTTTATTCTCTTCAGTGTTATAATAGTCAATGCTATGTTACTCTAAATTCTTTCTGGATCAAGGTAGCACATAAACACAAAAATTAAATAAAAGCTTTTGACACTATTAAACCCTTTCTTTCTTTCTTTCTTTTCTTTCTTTCTTCCTTTCCTCCATTCTTCTCTTTATTTCTGTGTTTCACCTACATTTATCAAATGAAGAATACATTCAAGCACAGTAGTACATAAGGGCAAAGAGGAGCTTTCTCTAAAAGGGGAGACAGACTAGCTCCATTAGTTACATTTAACTATAGTATAGCAAGAAGTCAAGGGAGAGAGTATAGTAAGAGCTAAGTCAAAGAGAAATGAGCACAGGATGCTATTGGAGCACATTTGCAATATTTTCCTAGTTCCTCTCTTACTTCTGAGATTTTAGATATCCTATCTCTGCCTCATTTTTTGAGACCACAAATTCTTTTCTTTATCTTTTACTAGCACCATAATTTCATCTGAATACTTCAATGTCCAGTTCTTTTCCATACCAACTACCAAACCTCTGAATCTGTATATATTCCAATCTGAATTTGTAATAACAATAGCTGTCTTTAAGGCTTGCATTGCCATTTTAGGCAGGATATATATATTCTGAAACTTGGAGTGTCAGTGATTATTTACTCTTTTTTTAAAATAGATTTTACTGATATTTTACAGAGAGGAAGACACAGAGAGAGAGAGAGCTAGAAATGCCGATGAGAGAGAAACATCGATCAGCTGCCTCTTGCACACCCCTACCGGGGATGTGCCCGCAATCAATGTGCATGCCCTTGACCGAAATCGAATCCAAGACCTTTCAGTCCACAGACTGATGCTCTACCACTGAGCCAAACCAGTTTCGGCAATTATTTACTTTGTTATCAACTACTGAGATTCCTAAAAAATAAATTTTGAAATTACTTATTGTCTCCATTTTTAGTGATTTCCATTCTTCATCTAAAATGTTATTAAATTTTATCTTTCTTCACACCCATTACCACCACCCATAACAATAACTTCATCAGTTCATGTCTGAAATAGTATGCAACCTTCTTTACCAACTCTGTGACTATTTCTATCTAGTCTAGACATGTATCTTACTAAGACTATCCATCATATCACTTCTTAACTAAAAAGACAATATAATGAGCATCAGGGTTTTTTAAAATATATTTTGTTGTTGCTGTTGATGATTTTTAGAGAGGGAGCTAGGGAGAGGGATAAAGAGATAGAAACATAAATGAGAAACATTGACTGGATGCCTCCTGCATGCTTTCTTTTGGGGATTGAGCACACAACTTGAGCATGTGCCCTGATGGGAATGAAGCAAGTGATCTCTAGCTTCGTGGGTCTATGCTCAACCACTAATCCAGCCGAGGAAGTATCAGTTTTATGTTCAGAATTGTGCTAAGTACACAAAGATTTTAGCAAGCAATATAGATGGATGAAATATTTGCAAGACATATAATAAAGAATTAACTTCAGGAATAGTTGGGAGAAAATATGATATATATTATACATATATATTGTAATATACACATGAATAGGCAAAGTTAATAACCCAACAGAAATTGATTAAAGAATATCAATGATCACTTCACAGAAGAGAAAATCCAAATGGATCATCAACATTTGAAAAGATGCTCATCTCAATTATTATCAGAGAAATGTAAACAAAACCAAGTAATGTGTTTTTGTTTTTTTGTGGGTTTTTTTTTTTTTTCCACAATAGTATTGGCAACATTTAAAAGTCTGACAATACCGTGTTGGGGAAAATATTGGAAATATGATCCACCCACTCAGATACCAGTAGTGAGAAGGTAAATTTTTATTACCATTTTGGAGAGGACAGCTCATTCTAAAATCACAAGTATATATAATCTATAACCCAGATATTCAGTGTATATTTCCTAGAAAAACTAGAAATACACAAACAAGGAGACAAGTACAACAATATTAGTTATAGCAGTGTTGTAAGAATAAAATATTTAAGAATAAACAATGTAAAGCCAAACCTGTGTTGCCCAGTGGTTGAGCATCAATCCATCAACCAGGTCATGGTTCAATACCTGGTCAGGTCACACGCACAGGTTGCAGCTTAGATCCCCAGTGGGGATTTGCAGGAAGCAGCTGATCTATGATTCTCTCTTATCACTGATTTTCTCGCTCTATCTCCCTTTCCCTTCCTCTCTGAAAACAATAAAAATATTTTAAATATACAATATAAAGAGAAATAATCAAATTTTATCTACATAGTGGAACAAAATAATGAATTTTAAAGTATTTATGCTGATAAGAATCAGGATGACTACAACATAAAATTGATTGTGAAATAACAAGAAGCAAATCAACAAAGTACATGCAAAAACAAAATATAATACTATATTTTGTTATGAATGCATCTGTATGTGGACTGGGTGTACACACATACAGATGCATGGGTGAAGCCCATGATAGTGGCTGCTGTTACAGTGAGGGAAGAGAGATCAGCCTGGATCATAGTTTAAGCAAATATCAGTTTTATCTGTAATGCTTACTTTTAAAAATTGATGTCCTATATTGGGTCAAGTCATAAGCATAAGCTAATATTTGTACTTTTTCTTTATGTTTAAGCTTTAACCAATTACTAAGAATAAATTAAATGTAATTTAAGTGTATACTAATGATTTATAAAATCTTTTTACTTCAAATATATAGATTTTTAATATATTTAAATTATTTATTTGAAAATATATGTTGCACACATATATATTGCATATATAAATATATTTATTTACATAGATATATATGTCTGTATACACACATGTGCATATACATGTTATATGTTATATTTTTAAAATTATGTATCCACACAAAATAGAAATAAACATGTCTGCTGATCAGAAACAGAATCTACCTGCAAAGCACTAAGAAGGGTTCAAGCCAAAGGCTGTTGAATACTGTGATTACAAGTACCACTGGGAATGAGGCATTTGGCTCTGCAAGGTACAGGAACAAAATGTGTTCCACACAAAATTATAGAAAGCCTGAGCCAGGTTTATGACTTAATGCCAAGGACTAGGGAGTGGCTGCTGTATTTGTAAAAGGAGGCTGAAAATAATATTGTTCAATAGTAGCCTAAGGGTATATCTTAAATAGAGTTGCAGGTCCCTACAAACTGTTAGGGTTATAGACACAACAACAAAATTGCAAATTATATTGTAATCCTAACCACAAAAAAATGAATGCCAAAATTCCATTTGAGGCCTAGTTCTGAAAGAGGGTTCGGGAACTCAGGTGAAGAAAATTGCAAGCTGTTAGAGAGATGGAAAGAAAAGATTCTCATTCAAAAAGGGCCTGAAAACCAGAATTATAAAACAGATGGAGATTATTAGGAAATAAAACAAAAAATAAGCAAAAATCAATATGCATTTACTCTGGATAGGATAGCAGTTTGATTAAAATGAATGATTCTGAACAAGAATAAGATAGATACCTTAAATATGAAAAAATTACTTATTTTTAATCTTAATAAATGAGTAAAATTTAGACTGAACACAATTAAAGAGAAAATTAGTAAAACAGTAGGTAGTAGACTGAGGAATCCATCCACAATGCACAAGAGTAAAATAAGGAGACTTTCAAAACATGAAAAAGTTGTTAAAATATATGAAAGATAATTAAGAGGCCTGGACACATTTTTAATTGGACTTTCAAAAAAATTAATTTAGACTGACAACAGGCTTCAGTTGCAACTTCAATTGTGAAAGCAAAATAAAGACAACTTCAGAAATGCAAAAATTAAGAGGGCTTATTTTTTACCTCCCTCCTAACCATTACTAAATTATGACTGTACATTAGGATATGACTAAGCAATATGGAAAAAGTAAAACATTAAGAAAAGTAGGGCCCAGGTGCCACGGTTGGCCTTGAGGCTACCCTTGGAATTGCTGGTGACAGTGACACAGTGACAGAGAGGTAGACACTGGCCTGTCAGGACAGAGTTCTGCAATACTCACTTCTGAACCCGAATAAATAGGCTGCTTGATAAGAAAAAGAAGAGGATTAAGAAGGAGAAGGAAGAAGAAGGAGGAGGAAGAGAAGGAAGAGGAGGAAGAAGAGGATGAGGAGGAGGAGGAAAAAAGAAGAAAGAGAAGAAGAGGAACATAGAGAGAAGAAAACCTACAAGAAAAATAAAGGTTAAAATAAGCATTGGGGAACACAGACCATAATGAAATCCTTTGTAAAAAAGAGGGAATAAGCTAATTGACCCTCATGCCATCGCAAAGATGGCAGCGCTCACAGCCAATAAAGAGGGGATATGCTAATTGACTTACCTTCCATCAAAGACGGCGGCTCCCACAGCCACAAGATGGCAGCACCCAGTCCCCTCTGCCCAATGGGTTAGCAGGTGTGTAGCAAAGCCAGACTTGCCCCTAGGCAGGCTCAGCCACTCCTTGTACCTGCCTTCGTAGTCCCCCAGTTCCTTCTGCCCCCCAGCTGCCAGAGCTGGCCCAAAACACAGACAAGCCTCGGATGGTGGCTACTCAGCTGCCCAGAGCCAGACTAAAGCACAGGCAAGCCTTGGATGGTAACCGAGGCCGGCCAAGGCTTGCACTGCTGGCAGTGGCAGCAGCAGAGGTGTAATGGGATGTCACCTTCCACTGATTGCTGGGTCACCTCCCAACAGTGAGGGCTCCCAAACTGTGAGAGTGAGCAGGTCAGGCTGAGGGAACCCCCACTCCCTCCAGTGCATGAATTTTCACGCACCAGGCCTCTAGTAGATTGATAAATTTAGTAAATTAAAAACCATAAAATTAGTATTTTTTTAATTAAAAATCAGTTAAAACCCACACACTAAAGAAAAACCACAAGATCTAAAGGAGGGCAGTTTATAATCATAGATAATTAAAGGATAAATATTGTCATGTTCAGTAATAGGATATAAATACTGACAAACTATAGATTTATTAGTAAGCTTCCTGGCTAAATATAAAAGTATAAAATATAAGGCTAACTATTAAAGTATAAAAATATATTATTGGAAACAAAAAACCAGCATTGTCCAGGTGTCTAACTTCCTTCCAGAAAAACCCCATGGCGGTGGGGGCTAAGGCAGAGGAAGTTAGGGGCAATCAGACCAACAGGATTGGGCAGTTGGGGGCAAGATCAGGCTGGCAGGGGAGTAAGGCACAATCAGGCTGGCAGGCTAGGGCAGTTGGGGCCAAAATGAGGCCAGCAATGGAGGGCAGTTGGGGCCGAGATCAGGCTGGTAGGGGAGGGCTGTTGGAGGTGAACAGGCTGGCAGAGGAGAGTAGTTGAGAGTGAGATCAGGCCTACAGGGGATGGCAGTTGGGGGTGATATAAGGCCAGCAAGGGAGGGCAGTTAGGGGCAATCAGGCAGGCAAGCAGAAAGGTTTTGGGTGATAAGGATGGCAGGGGGCCAAGGTAGGGGCGGCCAGGCTAGCAGGAGGACAAGGTAGGGATGATCAAGCTGGCAGGCAGAGGGTTTAGGAGCCATTTGTCCTGGATTTTGAGAGGGATTTCTGACTTCCGGTTTAGGGATCATGCCTAAACCAGCAGTCGGATATCCCCCAAGGGGTTCCAGATTGGAGAAGGTGCAGGCCATGCTGAGGAAACCCCCTCTGTGTATGAATTTTGTGCATAGGGTCTCTAGTATTTACTATAAATAAAAGTGCTTAACAATAATGGGTTTAAGTATTTAAATTAAGAGAGTAGAAGAAAAAACAGAACTTAAAGTGAAGGAAAGAAATATATAACTAAGAGCAGAAAATAATGAAATGAAAAACAAAGACACAAAGGAAGACTTATAAAACCAAGAATGTGTTACTAATAAAAAAAGTGTATAAATGAAAAATCATAAGAATGATAAGGGGTCTTTGCAACAGATATAGCAAGCACTAAAGCTGTCTTCAGAGAATATTATCATCCTTACGAAAATATATTTTTAAAATTGATAAAAATACATTTTTATAGAAAATAAGGTTAACTCAAGAAGATACAGAAAATTTGAATGTATAACACTAAAGAAAATTATCTGTTAATAATTAAGTCTTTGCACATCCTACAGTATGAGAGAAAATATTTTCAAATCATATATCTGATAATGGTTTAATATCCAGATCATATAAAGAACTCTTACATCTTATCAATAAAAAGACAAGCAATACCATTTTTAAATGAGTAAAGTAGTTGAATAGATATTTCTCCAAAGATTTATAAATGGCCAATAAGCACATGAAAAGTTTTTCAGCATCATCTGTCATTAAGGAAATGCAAATCAAGACCACAATGATATCCTTAAGGCCTGGGGTAGGGGGCCGGGGTGGGCTAGAATAAGTCAATGTGGGGGGGGAGGACATATAAAATACTTTCAACCAGCCGTGGGCCAACTAGGGCCCACGGGCCAGATCTGGCCCGTTCGGCTGTTCTATCTCGCCCTCGGAGCCGAAAGAGCAGAGGGTTCTCTTGCTCTCCCCTCTGCTCCTTCACCAGCAGTCCAAGATGAGAGTGCCAGCATGGTCAAGTTGCTTTTGTTCTGGCCCTCCGGTCCAGTTTAAGAACCCATTGTGGCCCTTGAGTCAAAAAGTTTGCCCACCCCTGCTTTCAACAATAAAGATTTAAAACAAAAATCCACAATGAGATACCATTTCACACCCATTAGATTGGCTTTAATCAAGAAAATGGAAAATAACAAGTATTGGCAAGGGTTTGGAGAAACTGGAGCCCTCTTAGATTGCTTGTGGGAATATATACTGGTGCAGCTGCTGTGGAAAAGAGTTTGGCTGTTCCTCAAAAAGTTAAACATAAAATTACCATATGACCAAATAATTCCACTTCTAGGTATATAATTCATTTCAAGTGAAATGAAAACTTATGTCCACACAGAAACTTGTACACAATTTTTTATAGCAACATTATTCATAATACCTGAAATGTAAAAACAACCCAAATGTCCATCAATAGACAAATGGCTAAACAAATTGTAGTATACATAAACAATGGAATGTTACCCATCCATAAAAAGGAACATAGTACTGATATATGCTACAAGTTGGATGAACCTCAAAAACATCATACTAAGTGAGAAACGTCAGACACAGAGGTCACAAATTATATGATTCCTTTTAAATGACATATCCAGAACAGGCAAATCAATTAAGAGAGAGGCATTTAAAGGTCACCAGGGGATGTGGGGAGAGGGGACTGGAGAGCTTAACATATATGAGCTGTTTTTATGGGGTGATGAAAGAGTTTTAAATAAGAAAGCTGGTAGTTGTACAACAGTGTGAATATACGAGGTACCAATGAATTGTAATTAAATACCTCTGAATATACACTTGAAAATGGTCAATTGTACATAATGGAAATTTCACCTAAAAAAATCTTCCACACAATAACAACAGAACAAAATAATTTTACAAGAAAGATTTAGAAAGACTTCATGAAACAAGTAGTACCTATAAAATGCTGCTTCACTACATAAGAAAGGAAAACTGCCACTTTATTTTATGAGGCTAGGAAAAGCTTAATAACAAACCTCAAATGGGATAATACAGGGAAAAAATGTCTCAGAACAATCTCATTTTAAATATAAATTCAGAGACAAGATTACTACATGCAATATACCAGCTAACTAAAACCTTCATCATGACTATAAGAATGTCTCCAAAATGCTCATCAATAAGCTTGATACAACTCAGGAAAGAATCAGTGATCATGGAAGGTAAATCAATAAAAATTACTCAAACTAAAGCATAAATATTTAAAAGGGAAAAAATTTAAATATATTTCCATCTAATAAAAGAGTAATATGCAAGTTGACCATCACTCCAACACACAAGATGGGCACCCCCATGTGGTCAAAGATTGCCACTACAAGATGGCCAGCAAGGGAGGGCAATTGTTGGTGATCAGGCCATCAGAGGAGGGCAGTTGGGAGGGACCAGGTCTGCAAGGGAGGGCAGTTGGAGGCAATCAGGCCAGCAGGGGAGGGCAGTTAGGGGCAACCAGGCCTATAGGGGAGGGCAATTGTGGGCGACCATAAAAGAAATTGATACAACATGATTTTGGCTGAAAACCAAACACAGAGAAAACCCTAAAGGAAGTAAAGTAAAAGTCATACATACAGAAGAACTGCAACCAGAGTTACAGCAGACTTTTCTTAAAAACAAACAAAAAACATGGAAGCCAGAAACCATGTAAAATGCACAGGAATATAAAAAAAAAATAAAGAATAATTCTATTAGACACACAACCTTTGTTCCCCTTAATCACTTCTTAGTAAAATCCCCTTATGCTCATCCCCGGGTAATTACTAATCTGTTTTCTATTGTCTTGGCCAGTCATATAATGGAATCAAATCAAAGTATATAAACTTTTGAGCATACTTTCATTTAACTAAGTTTATTAGATTCAGTCACCTTTTAGCAGCATTATATACACTTTATAACTTTCTTATTATATACTAGAGGCCCAGTATATAAAATTTGCCCTCCCCTGAAGGCTGGTTGCCCCCAACT
This sequence comes from Vespertilio murinus, assembly GCA_963924515.1. Classification (NCBI taxonomy): domain Eukaryota; kingdom Metazoa; phylum Chordata; class Mammalia; order Chiroptera; family Vespertilionidae; genus Vespertilio; species Vespertilio murinus. Next base: position 128,261,924 of record OZ004706.1, on the reverse strand, counting down.
GCCCTCCCCCTGCCAGACTGGTCACTATCAACTGCTCTCCCCTGCTGACCTTGTTGCCCCCAACAGCTCTCCCCTGCTGGCCTGGTCACTCTCAACTACCCTCCCCTGTCAGCCTGATCTCGCCCCCAACTACCTTCTCCTGCCAGCCTGGTTGCCCTCAACTGCCCTCCCCTGCAGGCTTGATCTTGCTCCCAACCACCCTCCTCTGCAGGCCTGGTTGCCCCCAACTGCCCTCTCTGCCAGCCTGGTCGCCCCCAATGGCCCTCCCCTGCTGTCCTGGTCACTCCCAATGGCCTTCACCTGCAATCCTGATCTCACTCTCAACTGCCTTCCCCTACAGGCCTGACCTCACACCCTACTTCCCTCCCCTGCAGGCCTGGTTGCCCCCAACTGCCCTTCCCTGTTGACCTGATCACCCCTAACTGCCTCTACCTTGGCCCCCACCACCATGGCTTTACCCAGAAAGGAAGTTGGAAATCTGGAAGATGATTGATCAACCTGGTCTAATTAGCATAAATAGATTATATAGAATAGGATTGCTTAAATGGGGGGAGGAAACCCTTTTTCAGCAAGAGGAGTTGCTCTTGGCAGACAAAAACACATAATCCCTATATCTGGACTCATAGCCAGCCATATGCACTATACTGCCAAAGCACTTTCTTACACCTTACACCAAATAGCTGTTGCCCTTAAAACCCCTCCTCAGCCCCCACCTTAGGTTCTGCCTTCGCAGTTCACCCAGATTTGGTTCTAATTGGTCAGTTTCTATGCCAGTCATGTAAAAAGTTCTGCATCCTAGCCAGCCATTGGATCTTTTGGGAAATCCAGAATGGCTCCACTGACAGCTGTCTCTCCTGGCCTATCTCTGGGCCTGATCTTCAGGCGTTATGGCAGTGGCAAGGGCATTAGGCCTCTGCCCAGCCCCTGCCTGGAGGCTAAGGACCTCATCACACCCACCTAGCCCTGCCTACCCCCTGTGGGCCACAGGGGAGGGACAGAGAGGTGGTCCATGCACTTCCTGGTGATTTGTCGTCTGTCTGGTAGTTTAAGTTATGATGGCCCTAGGCAAACCACAGCTCATAAGCCAGCTCTTTGGCCTCTTGAGTATGGCTCTTCCAAAAAATACTACGTGTGGGCATGGACATACAGTGCTATTGAAACTTCGTGGCCCATGCACAGAAGTCAGTTTTTGGCTTTCAAAACAAATGTCAATCATTGTACTGTTGATATTTGGCTCTGTTGACTAATGAGTTTGCTGACCACTGCCCTAGGCTATTATTAGTATAGACTGGGGGCCCAGTGCACAAAATTTGTGCACTGGGGGGAGGTCCCTCAGCCCAGTCTGCCCCCTCTCACATACTGGGAGCCCTCAGGGTATGTCCTTATTGGGAGTGGGCCTAAGCCACAGTCAGGCCTCCCTTTGTGAGAGGCGACTAGGCTAATCAGGGGAAGGCACCAGCCCCATCACCCCACTGCTGCAGCTACTTCCAGTTTCCATAGCTGCCAAGGTATTTTCATCAATACAGACTCTAGTTCCTTCACCATAAAAAAAAATGACAACTTTCTTCAGGCATTTTCAATATGTGTCTTTCATAGAATATGACATTTCTTTCTTTATTTTTCTTTTTATCCTCACGTGAGGATATGTTTCCATTTTTTCCCCTTCACTCTGATCCCAGGCTCAGCCCCTTTCCAAGCCTAAAGCTTCCACTCCAGGCTTTAGGCTTGGGAAGCAGCACCCTTCCCCCTGCCCCTCTGATCGCAGGCTCAGCCCCTTCCCAAGCCCAAAGCCTCTGCCCTAGGGTTTAGGCTTGAGAAGGGGGCCCTTGTCCCTCTGATGGCCAGCTTGGAGTGACTGGCTGTCAAGGAGGTTCCCAGGAACAAGATATGTATGCAAATTAACCATCATCTTTGTTGGGTTAATTTGCATACTCACTCTGATTGGCAGTGGGCATAGTAGAGATATGGTCAATTTACATGTTTCTCTATTATTAGGTAAGATTTTTGAAACTCTTGTTTTGGTTCCCATGATACATATTCCTCAGATTTCCTTTAATCTCTTTGGTATTTTTAAAAAATCTCTTTTACAAGAGCCTTTTTCTCCATTCTAACTTTACAGTTTTACTTTCTCCAGAAATCAGTCCTAAGTCCATTTCTTCTGTATATACCTTCTCTAACTTGGGTGACAATATTCATACCCATTATTTTATATGTTATCTATATGATATGAGTCATACATTTATATCCCCACACCATAAAGCTAGCTGTGCCCATCCAGTGCATCAAGATCCTATTTTTTCTTCAATGACTGGCTAAGCAGACTTGCCTTGATCCAGAGTTTGACTTTCCCCTCTTTGAGGCTCAGCCAATGAAGTTCTCAGCTAGGCTCTGTTTTCTTCACCCTCCTCTCACAGAGGGTAGAACTTCCTTGTATGACTCCAAGGAAACCTTCTAAAATGCTCTTAGTTTTTTTTTTTTTATTTGTACTCAGAACAACTCAGCTTAGCAATAGCCACCCAATTCTTATGTTAGTTCAGTTTCCGCTCTCCACATGTTTTTCAGATGCCTGATACATGAGACCAACTAATGGATTCCCTTATATTGCTAAACCATTCCATCCCAATGCACCACCAGTAAAACCTTCTACAACTAGATGGTTGTGCCAGGGCTCTCTGTGCTCCACATACCACCAGTGACAGGATCCTCATTGTCAGCCAGGGAGGAAGTGACTCATCGGCAAACCTCCATCTTAGCACCTGTTTTCTTGAACGACTCCTCTCGTTCAAGAAATAAAGCTTCACAGGTTTTATTCTCTGGGAAGCAGATGCTAAGAAAGCTTTTGGCATGCAGGATTTTTATGAAAGAGCTCTTGAAATGGATACTTGTAGAAAGCAGGTGTACAAAGAGGGAGAAGTAGGTGCAAGGAGAGTATTCTCAACTCCCATGAGGAGCTGTAGAACTAGATGTACCTTAAAGGTTGTTCCCTGTTGGAGCAAGATGGCCATGTCTGTATCAGTCATTGGATATGCATACCGCCGCCACCACCACTCCACCACACACACACACACACACACACACACACACACACACACACAGCATGACATTGTGTAAGGTGGTCTTCTGATAGGACCCCTGAAGAGGGTGACAGCTGAAGGCTGTCTTCGGATAGAACTCTCACCAGCTGGATCAATAGTCCTTCCCTGAAGGAGGTCCTGGGCGGTGAATCTCAGTATCCACCACAATGTCCCCAACCAAACTCTTGCACTTCAGTTAACACCCTCCTCCCCTAAATATGCTCTTCTCTAGTCTTCCTAACTTCAGGAAACCATCCAGCAATTCTGAAATAGTAAATGTAAGAATTCTTTCCAATATCTCTTTCTTTATTACCAGCCACCTACAATATATAGCAACAAGTACAAGCATCATTAACTCTAAATTACATCTCTAATTCTGTCTCTAAAACCACTACCACCCTCCTAGTCTGAGCCACAATTATGTCTCATCTGGACAATCCCTATAGCCTCATTGCTGACATCTTAATTGGAGAAGCAGACAGAAATAAGTCATTAAAATCTAATGTGGTAAGTACAGTGACAAAAGTTGTCAATGAATTTTATCAACTTAAGGAAGAGAAATATCTAATATAATCTGTAGGGGAAGGAGGAAGAGAGATTAAGAAAAAGGTAGAAAATTAGGAGAGAGGGGGTGTATGGTATCCAAGAAGAATTCTTAGAAGATTCAATGCCAAAGCTTAAAAGTGTGAGCAACAATTTGGCAGATGAAATGAGAAGAAATTGAAGTAAAAAAAAAAAAAAAGAAGATTCTGGGCAAAGGCAAAGGAGCAGAAGTAGAGAGGGGCCCATTCACAAGAGTGAGGTAGGAAAGCAGGCACAAGGTGGGAGGGGCTGGAAAGAAAGGCAAAGGCTATATTGTGGATGGACTCAGCCTCCATGGGAGAATCCTAAAATCATGCCACATATGGGAAAGGCTTGTGTTCATAAGTGAAAAGGAAAAAAAAAGAAATTAGAAGATTGCTTTGATTTTATTTTATATTTCCTTTGTAGCTGTTTGAACACTCCACATATAATGATTTCAACAGTTAACTGAAGTTTGTAAAAGTACTTTGCCAACTATCTTCAACATAAACTGGCCATGCTTCCATTGTGTGTTTCTCAATACTGCTATATCATTTATATGATATTGTAATGTTTACATTCTTTTGTATTTATTTCATTTCTCTATGTAGACAACAATTCAAAAATAGGCACTATGTATTTTTCTCTTCAGATCCCCATGATTTGAAATACCTCTGTAAGCATGAAGCAGCATTTAATAAATGTTCCTGGAAGAAATATGCTATTATTCTTAGGAAACTTGAACATAAAAGGAACCCTTTCCTTTTTTATGCCTGTTAATGTATAAATGCACATAAGTTGAGTATATTTTATTGCAATCTGGGCTATTCTGTGGTCTATCACACAAAATAATTTTTGAAGTTAAATTATCTGGCTGGGTAATGAGGCACATCAACTCACATCCAGCTTTTGCAAATAGTGAGGTAAAACTCAAAGACAGATTACCACATTGAATCACAATTCATACTTTGACCAGAGTTAACATAAATTCCCCCTCCAGGACACATATATGCCACCTGTCTTGTCTTTTAATTCTCAGTGAAAATGTCCTTAAGGCCCAGACTTCAGAGTCCCTACTTTATGCTGTAGGAGAGGAAGGAGGTTACTCACAAGATCCTTAGCAGTGGCAGGCAAGTTGGGAGTGAAGTGGGAACAGTAAAATGAAAAATACTGTGAGCTGGTTAAGGAAAGAAATGGCTTCTTACCACCATTCATTTTTCACTTCTTATAGACTCTGGATCTAAATGCTGAGACACAGACTAATGAACAAGATCTTATAAGTGTATCGCCAACAATGTCCTCTGAAGGGTGAATCTTCAGAAACCAAATCTCTAAGTCTTCTCTGTCTGTGTTTCTCAGAGGGCCTGTTCTGCTTTCAATGGGTTAATTAGCAAGGAAACATTTTTCCTCTGTGGTCTAGACATAGACATATCCAGATACTGTTTCCCTTGAAAGGCAGCCATCCTGCTGAATGTACTTGATCACCAATTCCCATGTTTTTCTAAGGCCAGATGCGGCTAAACACAATTTCTGAAGATTTTTTTTCTCCTTTCTTTTTTTCACCGATTAACAGCTTGTTTGTTTTCTATTAAGGATGCTGCCAGGCAGAGGGAGGGAGATGAAAATTCCTTAATTTTTAAGGTGGGGGAACTCAAGAATGACGGATATGCAATAGCCAAGAGGAAATAATCCTTGGACCTAATAAATAAGCATGGGAAAAAAGTTTACTCAAGATTGCATAATTTCAGTAGTATGAGCACATAAAGGGGATTTTGAGAATATAATTTTCCTAACCAAAACCCAATGGTATGTATGTGTTTTAATTACATCTAGGCAGAGAATGAGAGAAAAACAACAACCAGAAACCTCAACCTTTGAAAAAACTCTTCATTCCAATATTGCTAACTATCTCTATGACCTTAGATAACTAAACTAAAAGATTTAGAGGATTTTATATCCAATATCTTTCCATGTCTAAACATTTTTGATTTTCTGGGATTCTCAGCGATTAATAGTCTACCTGGGAATACCAATGTTTCTCCTCTGTTGTCTTTTCACTCTGGAGTTACATAAGTGAGACATGGCTCTGAAACCATGATAAATAACCCCAAAGTCCTGAGTGGGGCTTCCCTGCTGGAGGCCAAGAAACTCCATACAGACATGGGAAGGACTAGCTGGTACTCCAGCTGCCTGCAGACTGGCACAGGAGCCAGGTACATGAGGCCACATGAGGCTACTCTGAAACATCACTTCTTTGGTAGGACCTGGACTTCCTCTCTCCCATTATGGTGTCAGATTCCTGAGTCCCAGTGGCCCCCTGTGCAGCCATAATAAGTGGCATTGCCAGGAACAGTGGTTAAGTAGCAGGAACCTAACCCTGACTGTATCGGGACTCTCTCCAACTCTTAATAACTTGGGCAACTTACTTGCCCACCAGCACCGTTTTCTCCCAACTTTGCTAAAATAGCCACGTCTGTGATTGCTGATGCCCAGTAGTGACATTTCCATTCTAGGCCAGGGACTGTGAAAAATATGCTTTAAATATACAAAAGAGTCAATATGATTAATGTTCTTAAAACTGAATTTTTTTTTCGTATCAAAACATCATTAAAATGTCTGGAGGAACTGATCACTTTGGTTGCTCTGTGACTAAAGGGACACACTAAGTCTCCAGCTGACAGGAGGCCAAACTCTGCTCAGAAACCAGTGAGCCACATGGGAATAACAAAGCTGAATTGGAAAATGAATGGCAGGAACAGGGCCTCTCACAGGCCAGACCCCTCACCGGAGGGGTGCACAGGGTCCTCCAAGGAGTTATCCAGCCAGGGCCTCGTGTTTCTTTCTGAAACATGTGCTCCAGCAGTATCAGACACAGTCTGGAAGCAGCTAAACATTTCTGAATGATGAGTTCTGAGGTGAAGGCTTGTCAATAGAATAGTGATGTGGATAAAAGAAAAATGTTTTATTTGGTGGTAGAATTGGTTGGCCCTTAAAAAGGCACCACAAAGCTTGGTTTGACTGCCATGAAGTTAATGCTCAGGGTTCTATGTTAAATTCATTTTCAGGGGATAAAAACCAACCCATCCTCCCTTTTGTTTGTTTTTTCCTCAATGCTTGTTACATGCCACACTTGTTACATGCCACATTGAGGAATACCAAATTAGTAATTTCAGCCTCAGGGGCAAATTTTCATGTAAAACTTCTCACATGAGATCATTCTCTTCAAACATCTGGGGGTATATTTTCTGGCTCTATCTCCCCATCCTACCCCTCCACCCAAAAGAGAGTCTCAGGATCTAAACCTAATTTAATTCTATCCCATTGGATAAAACTATTGGACAGATGCCATTAAAGTGCCTGAAGGGACTGATTATTTGTGGTCACTCTATGCTTAAAGGAACGCACCACCCAAATCCCAGGTGACACACCCAAACTCTGAAACAATTGAAGCAGACTTGGCAAATGACAGCAATATTGCCTCTCACAAGCCAACCCCCCCCCCCCCACACACACACACACACAAAGAGGTGCACTATGCCCTCCCTGGAATTACAGGGCCTCTTGTTTTTTCTTGTTTCTTTCTGGAATATGTGTTCCAACAGTATTAGACATGCTCTAGAAGCAATACACATTTCTGAATAAAGTCCCGAGGTGAAAACTTGTCAGTGGTATGGTGCTATCCAGTATTCCATTCTGTGAACATACCACAGTTTATTAATCCAGTCTACTCTGGGCAGGCACTTCAGTGTTCAGGTTTTCACTTTTATGGAATGTTATTAAGATCATCTTGTACATGGCTTTTGATAAAGCTATGTATACATTTCTGTTTATTGTAGACCTAGACATGGTATGGCCTAGTATATATTGCCAAGCTGGTTTCCAGTGTGCTTGTACAATTTTCATTACCACCATTAATGCCTCACAGCATCCTCACGAGTGCTTAGTCTTCTCCATCCTCTGCTTCAGTCATTCTAGATGTGTCATATTGTCATATGGTGGTTTCTAACTTCCACTTCCCCAATAACTAATAAGTTTGATAGTATCTATAAGGTTATTTTCTGTTTTAAATGGTCTGCTCAGGCCTTGTTTACTTTCTATTTTTATCTGTCTTTTTCTTATTGGTTTCTGTAGTTCTTTCTGTATTCTGGATAAAAGTATTTTGAGATTCTTACAAAAACTTTTAATTTTGATATAAATTGAATTCTTATTATTATTTTTATAAATGTTCTTTTTTTGTACCCTGTTTAAAAGTGTATGCCTTCTTTGCTGCACAGGTTTGGTTTCTTTGTTTTTTTATCATAAGTCAAGTGACTATATATGTAAGTCTAATTCTGGATTGTAATATATCCCAACAGTCAGTTTGTTTATCCCATAACCAAAGCTACAGTGTTTAGTTACTATAATTTTATAATATATCTTAATATCTAGTAAGTAAGTCCTCTAGCTATGTTCTTCTCCAAGTATGCTTTGAATATCTTTGACCCTTTGCATTTTCAATTTTCACTTAAGAAAAAGAATCCTGGTGGGGTTTTTAAATCCTCACCCAAGGATATGTTTTCTATTTATTTTAGAGAGAGAGGAAGGGAGAGATAAAGAGAAACATTGATGTGAGAGAGACATATCAATTTGTTGCCTCCCATATGAGCCCTAATCAAGGATAGAACTAGCAAACATTTGGTGTATAAGATGATGCTCAGCCAATATAACCACTCAACCAAGGCCAACCAATATCTTCAATTAGCATTGTAGGCTTATTTGGACAGAATTAATATCATTACAATACTGAGTCTTCCACCCAAAGATATTTTGTATATCTTTTTGCATATATGGTAATACTTGATTGTGTCAGACATTACATATAAAAGTAATGATGATCTGAATGATGTTTTCTTTCACCTGAGAGGGTTCCTCCTTTCCTCTGTTATGCAGTTCAGGTAAGAAGCTGATCATTTTACCCAGTTGGTAACAGGGTCAGAGATGGGTGGCAGAGTAGGTCTCAGTCTACATATGTCAGCCCTCTTCTTGGGAATGGTGATTTCAAGCTTTTTTTTCATATTTTTATTGATTTCAGAGAGGAATAGGGAGGGAGAGAAAGATAGAAACATCAATTATGAGAGAGAATCATTGATTGGCTGCCCTCTGCATGCCCCACACTCGGAATTAAGCCCACAATCCGGGCATGTGCCCTAATCGGGAATTGAACCATGACCTCCTGGTTTATAGGTTGACGCTCAACCACTGAGCCATGCTGCCTGAGCTATTTCAAGCTTTTTGATTGAGAGTCAAGTTGGTCTCTTTCTCATTCCTGAAAGACTTAATGATTTCTAGCTCTGTTGCTCACAAATTTCCAGCTCAATTTTCAGCCTCCTACTCCAGGCATCATAATAATCTAGCAAGTGTCTTGATTGGAGTACTTAGGCAGGCTCTCTCCCCCTGCTTTGCCTTGGATTTCACTTTGCCTTTTTGAAACTTTTGGACTTTCTTCCCTATCTCTCTTCATTGCTGCTGAAAGTCTCTAGAATTGATCCAGTGTCACATTCACATGTGATAAATTAGTTTTGCTTTTGAAGAAGCACCTAAAAAGGTTCTAGTTTGTCTCTTCAGCCTCCTACAACTGCTAAAAACCAACTGCTCTTTTATCTTTCTCCTTAGAAATAGCTCAATGCCTAAATCAAACTCAGTCTGCAGGACATATCCTGAATCTTTAAATTTCTCAAAGGAAAAAATTCTCAGGATCTAGCAAATGTTGCCAAGAGGAAAATATTCACTCAACTTAGTTGTTTGTCATCCTAGATTCTTTATCTTTTTTAAAATCTATAATTCTTTTTTTTAATTGATTAAGGTATTACATATATGGCCTTATCCCCCCATTGCCTCTCACTCCCACACCCAATTATTCCCTCACCCCCTATTGTCTGCATCCATTTGTTATGCTCATATGCATGCATATAAGTCCATTGGTTGATCTCTCCCCCTTGTCCTTACCCTCCCCAACCTTTTCTCTGAGGTTTGAGCACCTGATTCTTTTTCTTTTTAACAGATGATAGATAGATAGATAGATAGATAGATAGATAGATAGATAGATGATAGATAGATGATAGACAGACAATGGAGAGTGGAAGGGAGGAGAACAGTTGAGAGGTGTTAACATGAATAGGGTTAGGGTGAAGTGAACAAAGGCTACCAAAGATAAGGAGAAATTAGCTTCTTTTTCCTCAGCCTATAAAATTAATGTCTGGCTCCTATACTCAACTAAAATTTTATTTTTAATTGTATTTATTATTTAAAGTATTACATATGTCCCCTTTTTCCCCTCATTGAACCTCTCCTAGCCCACTCCCACCTCCCAGCACAGGCCTTCACCCCCTATTGTTCATGTCCATTGGTTATGCTACATGCATACCTACAACTCTTTTGGTTGATCTCTTACCCACCCACATCACCCTCTCCTGCCTTCCCTCTGAGGTTTGACTATTGGTTCAATGCTTCTATGTCTCTGGATCTATTTTTGTTTATCATTTTATACTGTTCATTATATTCCACAAATGAGTGAGATTATGTGATACTTATCTTTCTCCAACTGGCGTATTTTGCTTAACATAATGCTCTACAAGTCCCTCCATGCTGCTGCAAATGATGAGGAGATTTATTTCTTTTTTTACAGCAGCACAGTGTTCCATTGTGTAAATGTACCACAGGTTTTTAATCCACTCATTTGCTGACTAGTTCACTCAATAGCTGTTTCCAAATCCTAGCTATTTTAAGTTGTGCTACTATGAACATAGGGATGCATATATTCTTTCTAATTGGTGTTTCTATTTCCTTAGGATATATTCCCAGAAATGGGATTACTGGGTCATATGGGAGTTCCATTTTTTATTTTTTGAGGAAACTCCATACTATTTTCTACAATGGCTGCACCAGACTACATTCTCATCAGCAGTTTTCTCTGCATCCTCACCAGCACTAATTTGTTGATGATAGCTATTCTTACAGTTATGAGATAGGTACTTCTTTGTCATCTTGATTTGCATCTTTCAAATAATTAGTGACTTTGAGCATTTTTAATATGTCTTTAACCTTCTCTATATCCACTTTTTAAAAGTGTCTACTTAGGTCCTTTGTCCATTTTCTAAAATATATTTTATTGATTTTTTTACAGAGAGGAAGGAAGAGGGAGATGAATAGAGTTAGAAACATTGATGGGAGAGAAACATCGATCAGCTGCCTCCTGCACATTCCCTACTGGGGATGTGCCCACAACCAAGGTACATGCCCTTGGCCAGAATCAAACCTGGGACCCTTCAGTCTGCAGGCTGATGCTCTATCCACTGAGCCTGATCAGTTAGGGCCCTTTGCCCACATGTAGATTGGATTGCTTATCTTACTTTTGTTGAGTTGTATGAGTTCCCTATAAATTTTGGAGATTAAACCCTTATTGGATATAACATTGCCAAATATGTTCTTTGATGCAGTGAGTTCCCTTTTTGTTTTGTTGATGGTTTCTTTGCTGTGAAGAAGCTTTTTATTTTGAGGTAGTCCCATTTGTTTATTTTCCCCTTAATTGCCATTGTCCTAGGACAGTGGTCAGCAAACCACAGCTCTTGAGCCACATGTGGCTCTAGAGCCATGATTTGCCGTTCTATTGACTAATGAGTTTGCCGACCACTGTCCTAGGAGATATATCAGAAAAGATATTACTATAGATATGTCTGGTATTTTGCTACCTATGGATTCTTCCAAGATTTTTATGGTTGCCCATCGTAAATTTAATTTTAGCCATTTTGAGTTTATTTTTGTGTACTTTGTAAGTTGGTGGTCCAGTTTCATTTTATGCATGTATCTGTCCAATTTTACCAAAATAATTTATTGAGAAGACTGTCTTTTTTCCATTCTATGGTCTTGCCTGCTTTGTCAAATATTAATTGAGCATAATGGCTTGGGTCGATTTCTGTAATATAGCTTGATATCTGATATTGTGATACCTTTAATTTTGTACTTCTTTTTAAGGATTGCCATAGCTATTTGAGGTCTTTTTTATCCCATATAAATTTTTGGAGAGTTTTATTTAGGTCTGTGAAATATGCCATTGGTATTTTAATGAGGATTGCATTGAATCTATAGATTGCTTTGGATAGTATGGATATTATATGATTCTACCAATCCATGAACATGGTATATTCTTCCATTTGTTTATATCTTCCTCTATCTATTTTTTCAATGTCCTGTAGTTTTCTAAGTACAGGTCTTTTACCTCTTTAGTTAAGTTTATTGCTAGGTATCTTCATTTTTTTGTTGCAATTGTAAATGGGGTTGTTTTATTTTGTTTTTAGTTTCTCTTTCTGTGAATTCATTATTGGTATATAAAAAAGCCATAGAGTTCTGGGTGTTGATTTTGTATCCTGCTACATTACTGAATTCATTTATTAAATCTACTAGTTTTTTTGTTTTTGTTTGTTTTTATGGAGGCTCTAGGGTTTTCTATGTACAATGTCAGGTCATCTGCAAATAATGACAGTTCTTTTCAAATCTAGATAACTTTAATTTCCTTTTCTTATCTGGTTGTTATGGCTAGCATTTCCAATACTATGTCAAACAGAAGTGGTGAAGGTGAACATCCCTGTCTTATTCCTGTTCTTAGAGGAAATTGTTTTAGTATGATGCTGGCTGTAGTTTTGTCATATAAGGCTTTTATTATATTGAAGTATGATCTTCTATTCTCACTTTGCTGAGAGTTATTATCAAAAAAGGATGCTGGATTTTGTCAAATGTCTTTTCTGCATCAATTGATATGATCATGTAGTTTTCACCTTTCAATATGTTTATGTGATGTAACATGTTCAGTGATTTGGGGATATTATACCAGCCTTACATCCCCAGAATAAATCCCATTTGATCAAGGTGTATGATCTTTGTAATATATTGCTGGATGCAATTTGATAATATTTTGTTGAGGATTTTAGCATTTATGTTCATCAGGGATACTGGCCTGTAATTCTCTTTCTTTGTGGTGTCTTTATCTGGTTTAGGGATTAGGGTAATGCTGGCTTCATGGAAAGAGCTTGGATATGTTCCTTCCTCTTGAATTTTTTTGAATTGTCTGAGGAGGATTGGTGTTAGTTCTTCTTTGAATGTTTTGAAAACTCTTCTGTAAAGCCATCTGGACCATGGTTTTTTTCCACTGAATTTTTTTTTATTATTATTACTGCTTCAATTACATTAGTAGTTATCAGCCAATTCAGGTTTTCTGATTTTTCCTAATTGATTGTTGGAAGATTGTATTTTTCTAAGAATATATCTTTTTCACTTAGGTTTCCCAGTTTGTTGGAAGAGAGTTGCTTGTAGTATATTTTTACAATCCTTTTGATGGGGTCAATTGTTACCTCATTTCTTTCATTTCTGATTTTGTTTATTTGGGTCTTCTCTTTGTTTCTTGGTGAGCCTGGCTAGAGGTTCATCAATCTTGTTTATCCTTTTAAAGAATTAGCTTTGGTTATATTGATCTTTGTACTGTTTTGTTTTTGTCTCTATGTCATTTATTTCTGCTCTGATCTTTATTATTTCCTTCCTTCTACTTTGAAATTTTCTTATTTCTCTCTCTCTAGTTCTTTGACTTGTAAGGTTAGATAAGTAATAACCAGTTTTTCTTTTCTTTTCTTTCTATGAACTTATCTCTCAGTACTGCTTTCACTGTGCACAATAGATTTTTGATTTTTATGTTTTCATTTGTTTCCAGAATGTTTTTTATTTCTTCTTTGATCTCTTTGGTAACCCAGTCCTTGTTTAATACCATGCTATTTAGCCCCCATGTATTTGTTTGTAGAGTTGTTTTTTGTTGTTGTTGTTTGTTTGTTTGTTTGTTTGTTTTTTGTATAGTTGACTTCTAATTTTATGCCATTATGATCTGAGAAGATGCTTGGTATGATTTCAATTTTCTTGAATTTGTAGGAACTTAGGCTGTATCCTAATGTGTGGTCTATCTTTAAAAATATCCCATGTGCACCTGAGTAGAATATATATTTTGTAGTTTTGGATGAAATGTTCTGAATATGTCAATTAGTTCCATCTGACCTAATGAGTCATTACAATTGCTGTTTCTTTGCTGATTTTTTATCTAGAGAATTTATTTATCCAGTGATGTCAATGGGGTATTAAAGTCCCCTACCGTGATTGTATTGCTGTTGATCTATCCCTTGATATCTTTCAGAAGTTTGTTTTTTTATGTATTTGGGTGCTCCTGTATTGGTTGCATATATGTTTACCAGAGTTATATCCTCTTGTTGAATTGCTCCCTTTAGTGGTCCTCCTTATCTCTTGTTACAGCCTTCACTTTGAGGTCTATTTTGTCAAATATAAGTATCACTACCCCATTTTATTTCATTTTCATTTGCTCAAAATTTCTTTTCCATCCCTTATTTTCAGTCTGTGTGAGTCCTTTGCTCTGAGGTGGGTGTCTTGTAGATAGCACACACACACACACACACACACACACACACACACACACACACACACATTCAGCTAACCTATGTCTTGTTTGGATCATGTAATCCAGTTACATTTAAGGCTATTATTGATAGGTACTTGTTTGTTGCCTTTTTTATTATTTAAGCACATGCTTCTTCTTCTCTTTCTACTTCTTTTTATAGCAGTTCTTTTAGCACTCCTAAAGAACTTGCATTGCTGGCTTGGTGGCAATGAACTCTCTTAGCCTTTTTTGTCTGTGAAGCTCTTATTTTCACCTTCAATTTTGAATGATAGTCTTGCTGGATAGAGTATTCTTGGATTCAGTCCTTTGCTTTGCATCACTTTGTATACTTTATTCCATTCCCTTCTGGTCAAATATTTTTCTGTTGAAAGATCAGTTGATAGTCTAATGCGAGATCCCTTGTAGGTGACTTTCTGTCTCTCTCTCTCTGGCAGCCTTTAAGTTTCTTAATTTGTCATTGATGTTTTCCAATTTAATTATGATGTGTTTAAGTTTCAGTCTTTTGGGGTCTATCTTGTTTGAGACTCTCTGTGCTTCTTGAACTTCTGTGACTTTTTTCTTCCCCAAACCAGGGAAGTTTTCTGACATTATTTCTTCAAACAGGCTTTCTATTCCTTGCTCAGCTTCCTCTCCTTCTAGCATCCCTATTATGTGGATGTTTTTCATTTCATGTTTTCCCAGAGCTTCCTTAGAATCTCCTCCTACTTTTTAACTTATTTCCCAGTTGCTGCTTTGCTTGGGTATTGTTTTCTACCCTATCTTCTAAGTCACTGATTAGGTCCTCAACTTATTCTAGTCTACTATTGAAAACTCTCATTGTGTTATTTATTGCAGCTATGTAATTCTTCATACATTTCCTCTTGATTCTTCCACATGGTGAATTTTCCATCCAGACATTTGAGCATCCTTAGAACCATTACTTTAGATTTTTTTCTCTGACAAATTGTTTGCCTCCATTTCACTTAGCTTCTTTTCTGGTGATTCTTCTTTTCTTTCATTTGTGGGTTATTTCTTTGTCACCCTATTTTTCTGTTCTTTTGAGGTTGATTCTATGTATTAGATCAAACTGCTATGCCACCCATATTTTTAAAATTAATCTTATGTAGTAGATGTTTTTCTGGGGTGTCCCAAGTATAGTCTCTCAGGTCTCCTGGGCTGGAAGTTCTAGAGAGGGCCCCCACTTGAGATATTTGGATTCTCCTGATGTAATTAAGTATTGAATGTTTTTGTCCCATTCATAAGTGGAGTCTCCTGTCATGGTGTTTGATTATGTAGCTTGATCCCTACCATGCCGTGCCAACTGTTGTGGAGGCACTGACCAAACAGCACAGAATACAACATGCCAAGACACAACACAGAAAGAAGAGAATGCGAATGTACACAAGACATTTATAACCCCAATAAAAATGACCACTAGAGAAAAAAAATAGGAAAGAGAGAAGAGAACAAGAATGTTAGCAAGAAAATAAAAAGGAAAGAAAGATTATGGGGAGAAAACACAAGAAATCAAACAAATAAACTAAAAAGTACAAAACAAAAAAACATCCAGGAAAAAAAAAGTGTGGGGCAGAATCTTTAGAATCAGAGTTTAAATAGAGAAAATAAGTTTGAGGAATTGTATAAACAGGGTAAGGACCATGGTTTAGAATAGAGTAGGGAGGAAATAAATGAAAAGACAAAATGAAAAAAAGGAAAAAAAATCTTTGTTTTAATTTTTGAAAAGGAGAATAGAGGAGAGAGCAGATAGGCCTAAATTTAGGAAGTGAACCAAGTTAAAAAACTAGAAGAAGAAAAGCGCAAGAGAAGAGAGAAAAAAAGAAGAAAATATTGAGTAGTGAAGTGTGTGCCAGAGCGAGTCCCCAAGAGATAGACCACCAGAGCCAATTTAATTGAGCATGCAAAAGTTTATTACAGATTCGAATCTGGGCTCCCGCAGTAGCTGACGCAGCAGCAGGCAACCCCCTCTGCGAGAGCCCTGTCGGAGGGGCTCTCCCTCCTTTTGTCCCCTATCCCTCCCCCACTGCTGGCTTTTTGCCCTCTGATTGGCCCTTAGGGGTTTAAGGAGCTACCTGTTGCTAGGCAGGTTTATGCAGAGTTCTTTGTTCAGTTGGGCCAGAGTCACTCTCTGATTGGCTCTTAAAGTTTAAGAAACTAGTTGTTGCTAGGCAGTTTGATTGAGAGGTCTTGGCTGGAATGACAGGAATTTTGCAAGTTCCAGCTGAGGGGGGATTGCTAGGTGGCAAGTTTAAATTTCCCCCCTCTGGCCTGTAATTTTCCCCTGGCCTGTTTTCAGTGACCTTAGCTCAGGGGCCAACTGCTACAAAGTGAAAGGCAATAGAAGGGAAAATGGGGTAAGGGCAGGGAAGAGAAAATTAGAAATATGAATAAGTCAACAGAGACTAGAATAATAACTCATCAATAAAGCAGACACATAAGGCCCATTTTTAACAAGGGAAAAAATAAAAGAAGTAGAAAAACTAAAACAGGAAAAAAGAGAAAAATGGGAAGAAAGAAAGAGAAGTGTGGAAAGTAAAGATGCTAAAAAAGTAAAAATTAAATAAAATATAATAATAAATACAAAATAATAATAAAAATTTAAATAATAAAATTTAAAAATAAATAGTGAAGTGTTCACTTCAGCTGACTTTTAATGGCTCATGGGAGCTAGTTTAGTACCCCAATCGGTCAGATAAATCTGGGCTTCCTGTTAGGTAATTAGGAGCTGGCCACTGCAAGACACTGTCTTTTGGCTTTTACAACTAGCTTGGAGCTCCTAGCAATCCACAGATTCTCTGCTTGTGTCTGTCTCCACAGGCCTTGGTTGCAATTAAGTGGGACCAATCTGCTCTCCTTGCCTATTCGTCACCTGTCAGTCTTAATCACTCCAATGTCTGTTTCTGACAGGGCTTTAGATGGGGATGGAGCTGTTTCACTTTCAGGGAGTAAGATAGGTTTTTATTTTCCGAGACTTACTCCTCCAAGAGTGGCCCAACATATTACTTTGGCCTTGGTTGTTCAGAGATCCTTGTATGGGGTTGGCTGGCAACCTGGAGTTTTTATCAGTCTGGTTCCCACAATAGCGGGGTGGGCCAGCCTCTCTTCCAGACCAGTCACTAAGGGCTCTTTGGGCCTATTCATCTCTGTAAACTTGGCCTCGGCCTTTGTTTCCTTTGTATAGCTCAAACTTCCGGCAGGGTGTGGCAGGCTGTGTGTTACCTGTCTTGAGGCTACTGGGAGGGGCTAGCTCTTCAAGGGAGAAATGGCCACTTAGTTCTGGAAGCTTAAGAATGTCCCAGTGCAGGAGTCCTGGCCAGACCCCCTGGCCTGCTTCCTTCCCCAGCCTCTCCTCAGGCACCTCAAGTCTGTGCCTCTCTCCCTGGGACAAAACCTCAGGTGAGTGTTTGCAATAAAAAAAAAAAAAAAAGTCCTATATTCTAGGTTTATTGAATAAGAGCAAAGATAAAACAAAACCAAAACAACCAGGAAACTGTGGTTTCCCCACTCCCCCAGCCCTACCACACTGCTTGGGCCTATTTTCACTGCTTCAGACTCTGGAGGCTGTTGTAGGTCCGGATTCCTGGCCACCAGCAGCCCTGTGGCTTTTCCTTTGCACAGTTAGATGTTATGCCTGTGGCTAAAGGACAGGCTTTGGTGGAACGCAGCTTCCTCCTCACACTCTTGGCCTGCTGTCCAGCTGTCACTCTCAAGCCAGACCCCAGTTCCTACCATTCTCCAGGAATCGTCTGCATTAATTGTAAATTTTCCCCTAGCTGTGTCTAATTTTACTCTTATGTGTTTCCTCTCTATTCATTAAATCTAATGAACAGTTTTTAATTTTTGCTTTTTATTTACCCTTATACAGTACTTAATGCACTATCTCAGAGACATCATAATCTTACTTAAAAGGCATTACATAACTTACATAGATTACTGGTATTATCCACTTTTTCTTTTCTTTTTTGGTTAAATCCTCATCTGAGAATTTTTTTTTCATTGATTTTCAGAGAGAGTTAATGGGAGGGAGAGAGTAAGAGTAAAAACAATGAGAGAGACACATCAATTAGTTACCTCCCACATGCACCCCTACTAAGACTGAGGATCAAACCTGCAACCCAAGTAAGTGCCCTTGACTGGGAATCGAACCTGCGACCCTTTGGTGGATGAGACAACACTCTAATCACTTAGCAATATGGTCAAAGCCATCTTATCCATTTTTTTAATTTTAAAAATGCATTTTACAGCTTTAGTTATAAAGTTAATTAATCTTGATTAAGATTGGGTTGCATACTCAAACAAAATACACCATTACTATAGCTTAGATTAAATTTAAGTATGCTATAAGCAGATTCTAGTTTATAAATCCTGCATAAATGTTACATTTACAGATCAAAGAGCATGCGTTACTCAGTTTTCTTTTAAAGCATCCAGAAACAATGACCAAAATATTTCCAACTTGTTAATGCACTTTGAATCCTGGTTATTCATTTATGCTTGCTTTTTTCCAAAGGTACCATATTTATTATCATAACATGCAACAAATTGAACCCACACTGAAAAGTTAAGACCATAGAACCTTTGGCTCTTTGACTATCAAAATTTAGCTTGTTCAGCACTTAGGGTTGTTGGCAACACCAAGATGGCATAGGAAAGTGAAAGAAACTGCATGCCAACTCTGCTCATTTTGAAAGCTTTCAGCACTGGGTTACACAATGGAAAAATCTCAAGGACATTCCCTGTGTCTGTGTATTTGTAACAATTACACGAAAGCCAAGCACAACTCCAAGAAATGAATCACGCTCAATGCTTTGGAGTTAAACTACTGAGTATGTGCACTAGGTTCCCTAATATGAACTAGGGACTGGTACTTTTATGAAATGACTTGAAAATTAGGGCAGGAGATTTGCTACATTAGCAAGGTAACTTGATTACATAGATGAGCCAAAGTAAGGAGTTAGTTTTAGATACCAATACATAGATTAACATAGTAACTCACAAATTCATAAACTTGAGAATAAGCAGTATTTTTTAAAATATATTTTATTAATTTTTTACAGAGAAGAAAGGAGAGGGATAGAAAGTTAGAAACATCGATGAGAAAGAGACATCAATCAGCTGCCTTCTGCACACTTCCCACTGGGGATGTGCCCGCAACCACGGTACATGCCCTTGACTGGAATCGAACCTGGGACCTTTAAGTCTGCAGGCTGACACTCTATCCACTGAGCCAAACCAGTCTCAGCTAAGCAGTATTTTTTATATTTGTAATGTAATAATGTGGACATTCCATAAATAAAAATGTTAGTTCTTTTTTCATCAACTTATTTAAAGTTCATTAAGGATGGACTATAAACTCCTTGGTCATGGTCTACAAAGACCATCATAGTCCTTGCCTATCTTTGCAATCCTATCTCTCCACCTATATTTCAGAAACTTTAAAGTAATTGGCATTCAAAAATGTATAATATTGTTTCTTCTACTTACCTTTCTTCTTAGTGAACCCAATTCAAATGTCACATTTTCTGTGAATCCTTCCTTGACCTCCCTAAACATAGTTAGTTTATTTTCTTGCTCTTATAGCATTCTTACCTACATGTATTTCAGCCTCACCTAATTACTATCTCTTGATTTTGCAATCTTCTATGGCAAGGAAAAAATATAAATACATTGATATCCCTAATCCAATGTTCTGCTTGAAACATTTATAGAAGGTATCTATAAATATAAAAGCCTAAGCGACCATCGCAAACAAAACAACCAAACAGATGACCGAACAGGCTGCATACCCCCGCCACCCAAAGTGCACAAATTTTCATGCACCAGGCCACTATTATTATAATGACCATGTATAGTGCCAGGTGGATACTTGAGATATTGGTTGAACTATTTTGCAAAATATTTGATTGTCTAACCACTATGATGTACACTTGAAACTAATACAAAATAATATTGAATGTAAACTGTTATTGAAAAATAAAAAAGAAATATTCTTTTAAAAATAAATTTTTATTAAGACTATTATTTAAACATTCAAAGGTTTATAGCTTATTGCTAATAAACTTTTCAATAAGCACTCCAGTCTATGATACTGAAAACAAACAAGTGGAAGAAACGATTTCATAGCTAGCCATCTGTGTAGAGGGACGTAGAGGAGGGACAGGAATGCTTCATTAATGAGAAACTTCTGATTTCCCTCTCTTAACCTAGTCTCCATTGCCTCCTAAGATCAATGGAGATGAAGACAAATTCTTTCTATTGTGTCAAGCTACACAATTCTTCTTTTAAAGACTTCAGACAAGTACTAATCTTTGCAGACTCTCTAAGATGGACAGAGGTTGAGACATACTCAGTTATGCACCTTGATTCTCATCCAGCCTAGAGTTGGGTACTTCATGTCACAGATTTCAGAGTCCCTTTGGGCTTTATTAGTCTCAACTGGGAGCCCAGCCAAAAAGATGCCTGCAGTGAAGAATTTGAGAATTCATTAATGGACTAAGCAATTTCCAGTTCGATACATGACTACCACTCAGACCCAGCCACCTCAGGCCAAATCTTGTCCACATATGTGCAGGCAAGTTTTCCTATCAAAGTCATTAAACTGTTTAAGCACAGTGAAGGGAAGAACTCAGCCCAAATCTGTGTTTTAATGTAATATCTATATCAAAATTTTTCATCTGAAATTGGCCCTAATGAGTCATGATGTCATTTCCAAAGATGAAATTTGAGTAAATGAGAACTGGACACAGAGATGTGCATTTATGTGTTCCAGTTCAACATAGGAGAGGATTCATCCAAACCAGGGGTGGGAAAACTTTTTGACTCGAGGGCCACAATGGGTTCTTAAACTGGACCGGAGGGCCGGAACAAAAGCAACCTGACCATGCTGGCACTCTCATCTTGGGCTGCTGGTGAAGGAGCGGAGGGGAGAGCAAGAGAACCCTCTACTCTTTCGGCTCCATGGGCTGGTTAGAACAGCCGAACAGGCCGGATCCGGCCCACGGGCCGTAGTTTGCCCATGGCTGATCCAAACCCTACCACAGTGATTGTGTTTATCACCAATCAATATTGGGCCATCATGCCCAATAGAAAGTGTAATTAATTAATTATATTAAAGTTCAGAATGATCGTTGTCCTTTTATTTCTAGTTATATTATTTTATCCCGAGTCAGAAACATGGGGCTAGAATTTGCACCAGAATTAAAGAAATGCAATTTAGTTAGTGGAAGGAAACAAAAACTTTGTAAATTTATTAAATGGAATATAAAAAAAAACCTGGCCAAAAAAATTTCATCGTTTGGATTCATATGAATACAAAATTGAAGATAATGTCAGTAAGTAATGTCAGTAAATTTTTAACTAATTTAATGAGCAACAATACTCCTTAATCGCCAACAGCTTAGATATATTGGTTTACTCCAATACCACCTACTCAATAACCCTGTTGTATAAAGACACAAAGAAAAGTGATAAAGGACTAGAACTTTCCTGGGAAGATATGATTTGGTAATATATCTTAAAATCTCCATTTTTATGTTTGAACATATTTTTTAATGCTAACATCTTTGTATCAGTTTATCAATTTTAATTATTACATTTTACGTGTATTTAAATATGGATATCATTATTAAAATAAATGCTATGGAAACTTACATTAATCTATGATTACACTCATTTAAGCTAAAATGACGTCCATATCGATAGTATTATACAAATTCTAAAAACCTTAGGAATAGAATATATTTGAGGAAAAGATACGGTAAGCAAATCCACAGGAATAACAAACTACCTTTCAGGCACACTATCCCTTTCTAAGTCATCTGAGACTTACTATTTTCATACTCTGGGAAAAGAAAAAAGACCAAACCACATTCATCATCTCTTGCCAGGAAATAGCTCTGTAGATTCTCTTTGCTTGTGGCTGCATCAGTTCTGCAGCAGCTGGGTGTGTGTGTGTGTGGCACACATCAGGTCTGCTCGATTCCAAAGAGGACCCAGGGCTCCCTGAAGTGTTATAATGCCCTCTGCCTATGTGGGGGGTCCGTGGCTCCTGTCTATGTATTGGGATGGGGCTGCACGTGGAGAGGGGAAGCACCTGAGAACACATGCTTGGCATCTGTGGAGACCACCAGTATGTAAACCATTTATGTGACAAGACTGATTCTGAAGGGAAGGGGAGTAGACATTTCCCCCCTTCATTTCCAACAGCTGCAACCCTCCACACAGCTGCTACTCTGGGCTTGGGATAGAGGAAAAACACAAGAGAAGTGGGACACTCCTCGGTGGTTTGGCTGCTTAGAAGTGGGCAGCGTGTAAGGAAAGCCACCAAAACAAGAACATAAGTTTGCTCTCCACATGCCCTGTACCGTTTAGTATAGGCTGCTAAGCTGCTATGCCCCCCCCCCCACCCGATACCACAAAAGTTGACTTATTGTTCACACAAAATCCTCTACAATACAAGACACTCTCCAGGGCAACTGTCCCTCGTGTGGTGCCTCAGCAATTCAGCTTTGCAGAGAGAGTCTCTGCTCCCCGCAACTCCATCTAAAACACATGGCCCTTTTGGTTGGCATGACAGAGAGAGAGAGAGTGAGCAGGAGAGTTCCACACCAGTCATTGGGATTATAAGTAATACAAGGCACTTCTGCTCATATTTCATTGGCCCCCTCTAGTTCCCTCTACTCAATGCCTGACTTCAAAGGACATAGGATCACAGAAATGGATATTGCTGATTATTAGAACCATGTGCCCTTTTCTATGAAGCTCTAAAATCATGTTCTAGTTATATGTAGCCTCAGTTTTTCAAAAGGATGCACCTACCCATTCTGTTGTCCAGTTGTCTCTGTTCTTGCCTCTAGATTCAAGCCTCCCTAAAAGAGAGAGAGAGAGAGAGAGAGAGAGAGAGAGAGAGAGAGAGAGAGAGAGAGAGAGAAGGGAAATACTAGTACACTAAGTGTGTCTACACTCTTGGATTCTGAAATCTGAGAGCTGGTTTCCTAAAAGTCTGTAAAGGCTAAAGTGACCAAAATGCATCACAGACTAAGAGTTTAAGTAGCTCTGTCCCCTCTCTGCCTAGTAGATAGCTAGTCATGTTTGGAAATGGATATTGATTTATGTCTCCCTGAGCTTTGCCTTCCTGCCTTCTGCTTTATGACAGTCTAATTTGGTTTCTGGATAGAGGTTTTAGTTAAAAAAAAATAAAAGGAGGAAAATAGAGAAAATGGGAGGGAAGGAGTGGATGAGAGAGGGAGGGGAAAAGGACTTGTGAGAATATAAATTTCTTTCAGAGACATTGGTTGATATGAGCTTCAAAACAATTCTTGAAAGGACCCATCTATTTAACCCCAAGTTACCAGAGAAGAGCCTAAAACTCAGAAGGATAAACAAAGTGAATTTTAGGCAGAAGCAAAAGTAAGTCTTACTCAGGGGCAGTTTCCATTTATTTCAGTAGAAATGAAAACCCAAAGGCAAGACCATGTTTTAACACATGCCTGGTTTCATGAATATTAAATGTCACTTGCCTTTTGTCCCAATGGTTATTTTTATTTTTGACAACAAGTAGATTAGCTTTGTCTAAGCAATTGCTTTTAAATCCCTGGTCTCTTCACCTGCCACCAATCCACTAAAACTAAATGAAGGAACACAAACTGTGTGTGTCCTTATTTTAAGAGGCCTGGTGCCTGACATTTGTGCACTCAAGGGGGGCAGGGATCCCTCAGCCCAGCCTGTGCCCTTTAGCAGTCTGGGAGCCTTCTGGGGATGTCCGACTGACAAGTCTAAGCTGCAGTCCAACATCCTTAGTACTGCCATGGCCATCAGCCTGGCATGTGGCTGAGCAGAGCGCCCTCTGTGGGATTGCACTGACCACCAGGGAGCAGCCCCTGCATTGAGCATCTGCCCCCTGGTGGTGATTGGGCATCATAGCAACCAGTCATTACACCATTCTGTCTATGTGCCTATTACCCTTTTATTATATAGGATCATAGGCACAGCATTTTTATGGATTCTCCAAGGCTTCTCTTCCAGCACTCAATGCCAACTCCTTCTGTGGGCACTCCACTTGTCCTGTCTCACCTCCCCATGAATGGGGCTCCAGTTCAAACCAGTTCACTCCAGTGGTTTGTTTGCATCCTTGGAGGTTACAAGTAGGCATGGTTGAAAGGGTGGAAGAACTGCCTAAAGCCTGTGGGTTCATGGGCACAATGCTGAATGTTCCCTTCAGCCTAGATATTAAAAGCCAGGCTTTAAAACAGAAAATCAAAGGCTCCAATTTGCCAAGCTGCTTAGAAGAAAAATGTAAACGCTAGCAGCCCAGGCTGCCAGCAGGACTGCTGAAAGGTATGGGGACTTGCAGAGTGAGGCAGCAGCATCATGATCTCCTGGGCCAAGGCAGGCCAAGAACTCTGAGAGAGGAAGGGAGGGAGCAGGAATGTGTCTCCCAACTGCTTGTTTGAGAATAAGCAGTTATTTTCCCCAAAAGCCATCTGTGAGACTCTCGACTTGTGCCTGAGAAAGAAAAGGGCAAGGCAGAGAAAGAGAAGTGAGTTACTGGAAAAAGCAGGTATCTCTTTGGGAGTTGCGAGGGCAGCAAAAAGACTGTCTACCACTTTGTTAGTCTTGGCAGCTGCATATCTGTGAATCTGGCCTCAGACAGGGTTTCTAAGGCCATGCTTCTGGAAAATGTGGCAAGGGTTCAACCTGAAATGTGGACCGAGGATGGCTCTGGTGTGATCTAAGTCAGAGGAAACTGTGAGTGCCCAGCCTAGATTCCCCCAACACACGGAATCACTCACGTGACATCGTGACTAGTTTGGCCCTTGCTTGCAGACTGTCTTGAGTTCATGGAAGACTCTAGGAGAGTATGTCTCAAATTAGACTAGAATCTCCCATGAGGCAGGTCGATCCAGGTTTTCTGTCTCTCTTAATTGCACCCTGAGTGGTGTTGTGAACTATAGGTGATGGATGAGTAAGTCCTTGTTAAAAATTAATAGGCATTTGGCCAAGCACTCTTCCCATATAACAGAGGGCACAGTGCTTCCTCTTAGCAGCTTAGTATTCTGAAAGACGAATATCTTTTCTTCATGCCTTTAGGAGCTGTCTTGTTTAGAAACATCTCTGGTTGCAAGTAGCAGAAAACCTGCCTTAAAGCAGCTCAAAATAAACACAGGTGTATTCTTCTCACATAAGGAGATTCTGGATTTTGACAGCCGCTGGCATGGATTCAGGAACTCTGTGAAAGCAGAGCTAACATCTCCAATCTTCTCTTACTTTTCCCCTCATGTTTGTCTCTTTCATGGTCACATCAGCTGCTGGCTGCTGGTCAATGGATGAATCAATAAAGAAGCGGTAGTATACATACAGATAAAGAAACAATATTATTGGAGAACATTATGCTGAGTGAAATAAGCCAGTCAATGAAAGAAAAACACCACATGATCTCACTCATTTATGGATAATAAAGAACATTATAAATTGATGAACAAAAAGATAGATACAGAAACAGTAAAGCAACAGACTGTCAAATTATGGCGGGGAGGGGAGGGAGATATGGGGGAGATAAGAGATCAACCGAAGAAGGACTTGTATGCATGCATATAAGCATAACCAATGGACACAAAACTCTGAGGAGGGAGGGCATGTATAAGAGTGGGGGGGGGGCAATGGTAAGATATGTACACATATAATACCTTAATAAAAAAATAAGAAAGAAAGAAAGAAACAATATTATTCAGCCTTACGTAATGAGACCTTGACTTTTGCAGCAAGATATAAGATGACCCCAAAAATGTATACACATACTTTGAATAATTATAAAGGCAGTGTTCATTAAAATACATTTCATTTTAAAAACTGAGTTAATGGCTATTAAAGTGTGTATATATTTTTGGGACACCCTCTAGATAAACCTAGAGGACATTAATCTAAGAGAAGTAAACCAGACACAGAAAGAAAAATACTGCAGGATCTGACTTATGTGTGGAATCTACATAGAAGCAGAGAGTAGGGCCAGGGGCAGGGAAGAAGGGGGTGATATTGGTCAAAGGATACAAAGTTTCAGTATATAAGATTAACAAGTCCAGAGCTCTAATGTACAACATGATCATTATCCTGTCTAATAAAAGAGTAATATGCAAATTGACCATCACTTCAACACACCAGATGGCTGCCCCCATGTGGTCAAAGATGGCTGCCCTCATGTGGACACAAGATGGCTATCACAAGATGCCCAGCAGGGGAGGGCATTTGAAAGGCACCAGGCCTGCAAGGGAGGTCAGTTGTGGGTGATCAGGCCAGCAGCGGAGGGCAGTTGGAAGGGACCAGGCCTGCAAGGGAGGACAGTTGGGGGTGATCAAGCCTGCAAGGAAGGGCAGTTAGGGGTGACTAGGATGGCAGAGGAGGGAAGTTAGGGGATACCAGGCCTCCAGAGAAGGGCAGTTGTGGAGAACCCAGGCATGCAGGGGAGAGCAGTTGTGGGGGACCAAGCCTGCAGGGGAGGGCAGTTAGGAATGACTAGGCCTGCAGGGGAGGGTAATTAGGAGCAAACAGGCTGGCAGGGGAGCAGTTAGGCATCAATCAGACTGACAGGGGAGTGGTTAGGGAGTGATCAGACTGGCAGGCAGAAGCCATTAGGGGCAATCAGGAAGGCAGGCAGGTGACAGTTGGGAGCCAGCAGTCCTGGATTGTGGCAGTCTGACATCCCTCGAGGGGTCCCAGATTGGAGAGGGTGCAGACTGGGCTGAAGGACACACACACCCGTGCACAAATTTCATGCACCAGGTCACTAGTAATTAATAATACTGTATTGTATATTGGAAATTTGCTAAGAGAGAATTTGGGTGCTCTGGCCACACACAAAAAATGTGGTAACTATGTGAGGAAATGGATATTTAATTGGTTTGTCCATAGTAATCACTTCACTATGTACCTGCATCACTAAACATCATATTGTAAACCTTAACTATAGACAATTTCATTTTTTAGAATGGTTGCTGCATCATTGGACATTATGCTCATGTTCAAAGTAGGAAAAAGGGAAAGGGTAGTGTCCCTTGTGATCGCCCCCCTTTATCAGGACAGCAGCTCCAATAGAAGCCCCATAAGAGTTCTGGGCATGTCTCATCAGATCTGTCATAGCCACACCTGCCATGATAGGAGCCCAGGGGCAGGGGAGAGGATTTAGCTGGACACCCTGCAGCCTGAACAAGGGAAGTGTTCTAACAACTACAAAGAGGGAATAGTTTCAGGGGCAGCAATTAGCAGTTTAAATAACACTGATCTAATTGCATTAAAATGTCTTGTCTCTGTCACCTCTCCCTTCATAGTTAATGACACTTGATAGACAGAGGCACCCAATCATTCTGTTATTCCTAGCACATGGCATACTGCCTGGCACAAAATACTTAATATACCCAACTCATCCTCACCCCCATGCAGCAGAATATCTCAAATCTAGACCTACATATAGGAGTAGAAACTTCTTCTCCCACCTAACCCCTGCTGTGGCATCTTTGATTTCCCTAAAAAGCAAATCCCTTTTTCCTATAGACATTCATTTAGATGAGGTTTCCTCTAAAGTGCCAAAATCCATACAGTGTCCATAATTACAGATAAGAATTATAATGAGAAGAAGAAAACATCAACTTAAATACTCAAGGTCATCTCAAATCCTGAAGAGTTCCAGGGTTCTGTGACAGAGGAAGAATTTCGCTGTTAAATACTTGAACATCCAGGCAAATATTCTCTATGTCTTCATCTCTGATTCTTAATTCTTTGACATACTGTAAGACTTAT
This sequence comes from Vespertilio murinus, assembly GCA_963924515.1. Classification (NCBI taxonomy): domain Eukaryota; kingdom Metazoa; phylum Chordata; class Mammalia; order Chiroptera; family Vespertilionidae; genus Vespertilio; species Vespertilio murinus. The sequence continues at coordinate 128,234,018 of OZ004706.1, read as the reverse complement.
TCGAATCTAATTATGTATAACAAGACCTAAGATTGTTTTGTAAATATTTGATTTAAAAATTCCTAGGTAAACTTCATTTGCTAATTTTCTATTTTACTATTTATATTTTATCTTTGATTCATATACTTCTTTTCCCCCATAAGTTCTCTAGGACAATTCCAAAACAAAACAAAAAACAAACAAACAAACAAACTATTAGTCCTAATGTTCAGTTGGAGGCGAATTTATCCCAACAATCCTCAGGTTTGTGACTGTCTAGAGCTTAAATCTGGTAAGTCAGATGGGCTCCGACAGCAGCCTGAGCAGTGGAGTAGGGTGCAGTTTGACCACGGCATACTTCTATCAAGCTCAGTGCCCCCAACATACACTGATGCCAATGAGCCACAAGTTGGTGTTTTCACAGCACTTCAGTGCCATGGACTTAAATCCAATCAGCGCATCATCTCTTTTGTCCTGATGGGACTAGAGTCCACATAATTCCAGAAAAATAAAAAGGCAGGCAAACAGATGGATCACAGGAGCCCTTGACAGCAGACCATCCAAGTAAAGCTCTCCAATTAAAAGTGAACCCCAGGGCTAATTGAGGGCAGTGCATAATTCTTTTCATTAGCGGGTAGGTGATGACAAGAAGTAGGAAGGCTGTTCCAAGAGCTATACTGTAGTAATTCAGACACAGAAGAACAGTGCCAGGGTCAGCTCTCCCTCGACAAAAGAGAAGGGCTGAAAAGTTGAAATGTCTCTAGCAGCTATTGGGCAATTTGCTGTTCTTGAAAACTTTTTTTTGTCATATTCCCAGGCCCACATGTAATTACTAGTACAGTCTGCTCCATGTATCAGAATATCTCCAGGGCCAAATAGGGCTAATATGTACCAATCTGGTAAACAACGTGGTTCAGCTGTCAAACCAATGCTCTAAGTACATGGCAAATACAGCAGCTGGGTTCCAACAGGCTTGTCCAACTGCATGAGGTGCAGGTATGGCTGCAGAGGAAGTGCAGGCAGAGTCCAGAATTCCTGTGGCCCACAGGCTGTGCCTAGGCCTGTGCAGCCACAGCCCCACTGAGAGTGGCCAGTCCCTCATGGTGGGTACACCAGCTACACTAGCCAGCCCCTCAGCCACACCTGAAAACTTCTTCTTCTTCTTCTTCTTCTTCTTCTTCTTCTTCTTCTTCTACTTCTTCTTCTTCTTCTTCTTCTTCTTCTTCTTCTTCTTCTTCTTCTTCTTCTTCTTCTTCTTCTTCTTTTTCTTCTTCTTCTTCTTCTTCTTCTTCCAAGAACAAAAACAACAAAAAACAAAACAAAAAAATTACACACACACAAACACAAACACAAACATTTATTAGGTTGACATTGGTTAAAGCTAAACAAGTTTCAAGTGAACAATTCTATAATATTGTGTATTGCCCATTGTGTGTTCACCACCCAAAGTCAAGTCTCATTCTCTCCTCATCTATTTAACCCAATTCTACCTCCCACAACCCCCCTTCTGACTCTTCTTTCATTCAGCAGCCATTAGACTAAACATGAAGACTAGCTGAGGTATGTGTTTGTGGCTTTGGAGCACGGAATGAAGCATGTTATGAATTTCTATAAACTCAGATGAAAAATTGGGAACAAAGAAGAAATTGCTAGGTTTGGGATTATGGCTTCAGGTTGCCCACAATGGTCTACAAATGACTGCAGTCCCCTGGCCATCACCTCTTTCTCTCATCGATTAACGATGTTCTGTGCCAACAGCTTGGAGCCAGGTACACTTCAGTGGGGAAATGTGATATTTCAAACCTGACTTACCTAAAAACTAACATTACACAGCCTATGACCTGTGGGTGTGTCCAAATGGTATCGGTTGCATTGCTCATGGCAAGTACAATACAGATGAGGTTCTTCATCAAGAAATCAGAATCTAATTCAATAAAACTTACTCATCCAATTCAAAAACAGTCCTCTCTGAGGATTTCATGATGCCCAGAGCTGTAAGACAAGCCCATCCAAGTAGTGTTCATGACATCTGCACTCTCCTAAAACATTTTCTTCTGAGGACATGTACAAAGTAAGGGTGGATTTAGATGCAGTGAAAAAACCTCAGCTAAGTCACAGTAAAGCAAAACTGGCTCTTAAGAATCTTGAGCTCAGCAGCAAGAAGAAACAGAAAATTTCTCCTTTATACTGAAAAAAAAACACACGTAGCTATTCTAAGCTATTCAGGCACAAATAGAGACTGTGCATTTTGGCAGGAAGCACTGATTTTGGATTTTAAATTTAAAGCCAAAATTATAAGTTCAAAAATGGTAGAAAAGATGAACTAGGTATTGTTAGAAATAGAATCATTATATTCTTCATATTTTACCCAAAATAACAATTATACATTTGAACAATGTTTTTTTATATTAAATGGATTACTCGGGAACTTCATCCTGGCTTACTAATAACAAGGATACCATCTACACTAATAAAAGAGAAATAAGCAAATTGACCATACCTTTTGATGTCCACCAGCCAATCAGGAGTGGGTATGCAAATTAACCCAACAAAGATGGTGCGTTAATTTGCATATGTAGGCATGGAGTGGCCAGGCGGGGCAGGACACCACACCAGCTATGAGGGGGAGTTCGGCGGTGGGGGGCAGAGGGAGCTACAGGAGCAGTGCTCTGGCCAGAGCAAATACTGAAGACTCTGCATGGAATGAAGGCAGAAGGCGGCAGCTAGAGCAAAGGCCTGGGTCCCAGGTGCCAGAGGAAAACCACTGCCATACCAGCAGCCAAGGGAAAGATGGCCTATTCTTGCATGAATCTTCGTGCAACAGGCCTTTAGTTATTTAAATAAGAGTACAGAGTTTACAATTGGATAAACACTGGGAAGAAAAGAAAATCTCATTGCACTAGGCTGAGAATATCTCGTGTGTCACATGTCACTTGCAGTTCCAGGGCCTTTAGCCCAAGTCCATGTGGTCACACAAACCTGAGGCTGTGCTCACACCTTCAGGGCAATGGCACCTATTCCACCACTTTTCTGTGGTCTACAAATGTCTTTCAACCAACTCTATACCAGAGTTATACCCTGAAGTGGACTATGTAAGGAAAGAAGAGGGGAAAGAATATTAACTTGTCAGAATCTGTGCAATTTGGACCTCTTTGCTCTGGTCAGGGAGCAGGAGGATTGTTGCCTGAGAAGGGAAACCCCTCCTTTGAACTCTACTACTGATTGCAAGTTATAGAATCAACATCCTGCCTGGCCGGTGTGGATCAATGGTTGAGCATTCACCTATGAACCAGCTTAAGGTTTGATTCCCTGTTAGGGCTTTGGGCTCGATCTCCAAGAGGATTCTCTCATCTCTTATCATTGATGTTTCCATTTCTCTCCCCCTCTCTCTTCTTTTCTGAAATTAAAAAATATATGTATTTTTTTTAAATATAGAATCAACATCCCATAGAAGAAGTGAAACAACTGGCATTTTAGCATCTGCACCTGCTTGGGCTACGTGTATTATTCCAGAAAACATAGTGAGTTGTGGGAATAAAAGACAAATGCTGCCCCACAATGCCTGGAGTTGAAGAACTTCCAACATACCACTTGGGAGACGATCTCAGTTCTGATGAGACCACTACAAATGCAATGACAGAAGGTATTGTGGCACTGCAAAAAACTACAGAGAATCTATGGGGAAAAACGAACTTCTTAATTTCTTTTGGATTTTTTCATGGGAAAGTATTTTTTATCACAATCATTAAATGAGAACACTAGGAAGAATAACTGAAGACAGTTTTGCATTCATACATGTAACAGGAACATTTTTGTTTGTAGTAAGCTTGTTTTTCCTTGTCCATTTGTTGTTTTCAAATTAAGGGCTAAATTCACCTCTCTCCTAAACATGAGGGGACATAGATAAGAAAAACAATTGATAATTATAATAAAATACATACTATGACATATTTTCATATTTACTATCACAAATTAAAGATCAAGGCAAATCAAAATATTATAAAAATCTACAACCTATAACCTTCAGACGACACACTATATACCTAACAGTGGGTGCACGAAATATCCCATTCCTACATCCCTTTCTCTGAAAATGCTGGCCGGATTCAATCAGAGGAACTAAAAAGCTAGAAATATAAGTTTCCCATGCCCTGAAAGCTGAGAAAAGGAAACTGTGATGTGTACTTCGCAGGTCAGATTTCTTTTCTCTAACTTGAATCCAATTTGGTCATAATAACTAGCACGTCTTTAGCTCCTACTTGCAAACAAGAAGCTTTTATGTACAGTATGTGATTTCCATGAAACTATGTCATTCCACTCTGTGCAGCTTCTAGAAATTGGAAAATGTATGTTCTGCTTTACATATATGTAGTTCTTAAATAAGTCTCTTCTTTATTGATATGTTAGTAAAAGCCTGAGCCACAGGCCTGGGTACCAGAAGCAGCTTTGAGACACACTCTCAGGGATTTATTTGTTTAGGACAGGGCTTAGGTTAAAATGTAAATCTTTGGGATTAGGTAATACTTTAATTGTAGTTAGAATCAATTACACTTTAGTGTGAATAAAAGTTTCCAGTACAGGGAAGTGAAGGGATTAAAAGTAAAATAAAATAAATGCAGAGCTTTTCTATTTGTTTGTTTGTCCTCACCCAAGGATATTTTTTTTCCATTGATCTTTAGAGAGAGTGTAAGCAAGGGAGGGAGGAAGAAGGAAATATAAATGTGAGAGAGACTCATGGGTTGGTTGCCTCCCACAACCTCAACCGGAACCAGGGATCAACTCAGGTTCATGCCCTTGGACAGGAACCAGACCTGTGAGAATTTCCCTGCATGGGCCAATGTTCTAACCACTGTTCTCAGGGCAGAACAGAGCTTTTTGAAGGCACATGTCACCTCTTCACTGACTTGCCTTAGGCTGGCATCGACTGCAGCCAGGTGGTCTTTCCCTGCATTCACCATGGGCAATAGGACCAAACCCCTCTTAATAAACTATAATGTCATAGAGTACAGACCACAGCTGCATGGCCTGGTCACAACTCCATAAGTCCTCAGTTATGAGTCATAAAGGGAGTAAGTTACAAACTTAAGTTGTACAATGATCTGGAGCCTACAAATTGTGAGATGGGAGTTTGTCACCAATTAGCTGTGTAACTAAGGCTTTGGGTTAATAAGTGTTGTTTTTTTTAAAAAGAAAAAAAAAAGGGCAAGAGATATTGATAATAAAATCAAAATGGGAAATTCTGCTTTAGAAAAAAATAATTCTTTTTTTCATTTTAGGACTCATCAGGGACTAAAGCTGTTAAGATGAACTGTCTTTCTCCAGGAAGAGAAATAGAGTTCCCTGTTACCCAAACTTATTTTACCTTCAAACCCTGTTTTCAAATATCATTTTGCAGAACTAGTATTCTACTGAACTTAGGAATTGCTAGACTAAAAGACTTCCAAAGCCTTTTAAGAATCATATTTATTTTATTTTTTAATTCTTTATTGTAGAAAGTATTTACATATGTCTCCTTCTTCCCCCTCTCCCTCAGCACATGCCCTCATCGCCCTATTGTCTGTGTCTATTGGTCATGCTCATATGCATGCATAAAAGCCCTTTGGTTGATCTCTTATCCCACCCTGTTCCTTCCCCTGCCTTCCCTCTGAGATTTGACAGTCTGTTTCACGCTTCTATGTCTCTGGATCTATTTTTGTTCATCAGTTTATGTTGTTCATTATACTCCACAAATGAATAAGATCATGTGTTATTGATCTTTCTCTGACTGGTTTAATTTGCTTAGCATAATGCTCTCTAGGTCCATCCATGCTGTTGCAAATGGTAAGAGTTATTTCTTTTTTATAGCAGCATAGTATTCCATTGTGTGTGATGTACCACAATTTTTTAATCCACTCATCTGCTGATGGGCACTTAGGCAGTTTCCACATCGTAACTATTGTAAATTGTGCTGCTATGAACATAGGGGTACATATATTATTTCTGTTTGGTGTTTCTCATTTCTTGGGATATAGTCCTAGAAGTGGGATCACTGGGTCAAATGGGAGTTCCATTTTTAGATTTTTTGAGGAAACTCCATACTGTTCTCCACAGTGGCTGCACCAGTCTGCATTCCCATCAGCAGTGCACGAGGGTTCCTTTTTTCTTCTCATCCTCACCAGCACTTGCTATTTGTTGGTTTGTTGATGATAGCCATCCTGAAAGGCATGAGAAGGTACCACATTGTTGTTTTGATTTGCATCTCTTGGATTATTAATGACTTTGAGAATGTTTTCATTTGTCTCTTGGCCTTCTGTATGTCCACTTTCCAAAAGCGCCTACTTAGGTGCTTTGACTATTTTTTTATTCGTTGTTTATCTTCCTTTTTTAAATATGAGTTTCCTATAAATTTTGGATCTTTAACCATTATTGGATGTAACATTGGCAAATATGTTCTCCCATGCAGTAGACTCTCTTGTCCAAAGCCTTTCCAAGCAGTTATATTCTGAAAATTTACCCTACAAGTCTCTTTCTTTCCTCTAATCCATAAGGACCTCTCCTTAAGATTCTATGCATCCAAGCTCTTTGAAAACTTCAAAATACCAAATAATTGTTATAATAACATAGGGCCAGGGCCTGGGGGAGATGGAGCACATCCTTCTGTCATCACACTTTCTTTCAAGAAACCCAGAGAGGCCGGAGAACAGGCAGTTTCCGCTAGAAAATCTCTGGGCAGGCTGACCTTTGAGCTTGTTACATACATGTACTTGATGACACACTTAGAAAATAAATCCTAAGATTCTGGCACCATTGTGTTTAAGAAAATAATAAAATGCTTTGTTTTGTGTTGATGGTGTTGTAACTAATTAAGGGGGAAATTAGCTGCCAGTTTACATGAAAAGACAAGGCCTGATTCCACTGACATCTTTGCTGATGGTCTGCTGCCTGTGTGGTGTTCCGCTCAGCCTCTGCTGACTGGGAATCATTAGCTAAGGGTTACAAATATGTAACCAATGCTTTTTCCAGATACTGCACTGCAAACTGAGTACCACGGTGTCTGTCCCCTGCCTCGAAGGCCTGGGTCTGAGCCACTCATGACACTCCCTCCAGCTCAGCCCGGAGTCTGTGAATTTCATTAGATGGATGTCATCATATCCAACCAAGTGTTAATGCACTAGAAATATTCCTTTCTTCACGGGGAGGTGGAAAGGAGGATGAACATGGTAATAAACAGCCACCTTTTAATTTCTTAATTTTAATGTTCAATAGACAATTTTCTGTTCTACTTTTATTTTCCTTAGGCTAAATCGATATGTAGTCTAAGTGGCTTAGGGAATTGGATAGATATTACAAAAGCTTGTTTTCTCAATGGGCATTTGTCACGATCTGTGATTTGAGGGGCTTATCATAAGCAACATTAACCAGAAAAGCCCCAGAACTACTGATGTCTTGTGGGGCCCAGGATAATGAAATGTCACTGCAGACATCCAAGGCCTGAATGAATACAAAGAGCCACTCTCAGCCCAACAGCATGGTCCAATTTTCAGTGCTCTGGTACATTGCTGTGGGCAGGCTCAAGGCCAGGCTGAGCAAGGGAGCTTTCCACCATGTGGGATACCCTCCCTGGAACTCTCCACTTTGCCCTGAGAGACTGTCCTTTAGGTCAGAGAGCAACAGCAGATGCACTGTCCCTAGATAGCTGCTGTTAAAATCTACAACTATTCCTTACCTCACCTTTACCTATCAGATTAAACCATCCCCTTGAAAGAACTGAGAAAATGAGTCCATGTCTAGGGAATATGATTGTGGAGTGTGATGGGGTCTTGACAGGACCCAGGCGGCAGAGAATGGCAGGGATAAAGGCTGCTTTGGGGCCTTAGTATTCCACAAGACATGGCCAACAGGAGAATGAGAGGAGGAGTTTGAGATGTGTGTCAAGAAAGAATTACTAAGGGAGCTTGGAGGAAAATGGAAGAGTGACAATGGCCAGCCAGCTTCCCAAACAGCTGACAGGAGTTCCCCAGAGAAATGTGCATGCTCTCCCGCAAACCCCGCCCAGGCCTTCATACATGCTCTCGTGAGAGCTTTTTCTAGGCAAACGAGAAGTTATCTATACTCTCAAAGAAGGGAAAGAAAAAAAACAGTGAACCTAGATCACTTCCATTATGTAATACTTTCATGTGTCCTGGAGACAACCACAGCAAGATTGTAGAGTGACACGTCAGGACACAAAACAAGTCTCAATAAATTTAAGAAGACTGAAATCATATCAAGCATCTTCTCCAACCATAATGCTATGAAACCTGAAATCAATTACAGAATAATACTGAAATACATGTTTTCTCAGCAACCACACACTTAAGCTTCAGTCAATTCAATTCAAGTGGAAATTCAGGCCCCAGGTATAGTGACTTAACTTGTTCCCAAAAAGAGAGGAAGGGGCATATGGATAGGACCAACCTTCTGCATTTGGCTAAAAGAGAGGAAGGAAAAATAAACAACTGAGCTCAATAGCCTTGTTTTTTTTTCCAGTTGAGGCTACTTTCTCAAATATTACCCACTTACTCTCAGTAGTGAGAACTCCAAACCTTGGTAGTTCTGAAGTATTGCCACAAACTTTATTCTTGAGAAGCCAAGAGTAGCAGAAAACCTAACTGCAAGTTTTGTTTGCTTGTTTTTGCTTATTTATTTATTTATTTATTTATTTGAGGGAGCCTTGAACTCCCTTCACAGAAAATGTCTATGAGTAAACAAGATAAAGCAGACTTGAGGAGTGGTGTTTCAAAAAAAAAAAAAATTAGACTTCCCTACATCCAGGATATTCCAACTGAACGGCAGTGAAATTTCAATAAATAAACATGAAAAATAAAATAAGTCTTTTTTTCTTGTACTGACAGATACTTTAAAAGACCCCAAATGTATGATCTTAAGGGGAAACCCAAGAACTACTTAAATAAGCCCCGTTTTTGCCTGGCCAGTGTTGCCCCAGGATTGAGCATTGACCTATGGACCAGGAGGTCATGGTTTAATTCCCTGTCAAGACATGCCCAAGTTGCAGCCTCCATCACCAGTAAGAGGTGGGCAGGAGGCAGCCAATCAATGATTCTCTCTCATCATGGATGTTTCTAACTCTCTCCCTCCCCCCGTCTTCTCTAAAATCAATAAAAATATATTTAAGAAAAAATAAGCTTCATTTTAATGAACCATAGCATAGCTGATCGCTAATGCACCCTCAGGACTACATGTTTATACTCGTGTCAGCTAGTAGAATAGGGGGCTGGCTCTTGTTTTGCTTTATCCAAGTGGAATGCACTTCTCTAGGAGCACAGTGTAGCTCAGACCTGGGTCTGGATTGCAACCAAGGAATGTGAGATCAGAGAGTGCCTGGAGTTACTAGATGATGGCCAACAGGCAATGAAGCTTTTGGTTCTGTAAAATAAAGAATTGGACTAGATGAACTCTAAAAGTCTTCCAGCTTGAACATTCTGTGATTCTATGATTCCACCCCACATTCCATATTCATCGATAAACAAGGAAAATCTGATCTTGCCTGGTGGCTTTTGAAACTTCACAATTCCATAAAGCAGCAACAAAATGTGGTCATAACAGACATATCTAATTTGTGTATATTTTAATCATTGCTGAGATCTTCCCAAATGCCAAACTGGAGCTAGGGTTCAAGAACCTTTGGAAGAAATCACAGATAGGTTTTGGCTATTGGGTTTGTGCTGTTTTGATCTATGAGAAAAATAGTAAAGTTTCTGAGACATTACTAACAGGTGTCTATAATCCTGGGGGCTACAATCAGATCTACAATGGAAAATTCTATGAAGAGAGAAATCTTTGAGGGAAGAGCTTGGAAAGGGAAATCAAAATGGTCATTCTGGAATTTTCATCCAGCTCTTATTAGTGATATTTTTGGCTAAGGGATTACCATATGAAAATGAAAGCGGCTTTTTCAAAAATAAGGTATATTTGGATAATAAAAACAAAGAAGTTAGACACTACTTTTAAAATTAAGTTTTAATTTACATCTAGAAGATTCACCCTTTGCAGTGAACAGTTCTGTGAGTTGACAAACATATTTGATCATGGGTAACTACTGCCACAATCAAGTTATAGAATAGTTCCATCATCTAAAACAGTTTTCCCATGCCCCTTTTAGTCAGTCCTTCCCTCCTTGGCCAGCCACTGGCAACCAACTATCTGCTCTCTTTTTATGATGTTGCCCTTAAATGAATTTCATCTGCATGGAATTCCATAATAGTCAACCTTTTGAGCCTGGTTTCTCTTGCTAGCACAATACATCTGAAATTCATCCATGTTTTTACATATATCAATATTTAGTTATTTTCCATTGCTGTGTTGTATTCCATTGTGTGGTTAGATCACAGATGAGAGCCGTTTAGGTTGTTTCCAGTTATTGCCAATTAAAAAAACAAAACACTATTAATATCCTGGTACATTTTTGTGTAGATGTATGTTTTCTTTTCGCTAGAAATACTTAGGGAGTGTAGGTTTGTATGTTAACTCTATGCTTAACTTCATCAGAAACTGCTAAACTGTCTTCCCAAGTGAGAATGCTAAGCCACTTGGCATTTCTATCAGAACGTACTAGAATTCAAGTTTTTCTACTTTCTTGCCCACACTTGGGATGACCAGTTTTTTCTAATAAATATGAAGTGATATCTAATGTGGTCTTAATTTGCATTTCTCTGATAACTAATGATGTTGAACTTCATTTCATATGCTTATTTGCCATCCATATATGTCTTTGAAGTGACTATTCAGATATTTTGCCCATTTTTATTGGTTTACCTTCTTATTATTGACTTTTCAGTGTTTTTGTTTTGTTTTGAAAGTCTTTTATCAGATATGTGATTTGAAAATCCTTTCTCCCACCTTGTCTTTTCATTCTCCTAACACAGATTTTTCAAGAGGAATAGGCCTATGTTAGAAGCCCACAGTACAGGGTTCAGAGATAAAGGAGAGATAATAAAAGCCCAAAATTATTATTTAATCTCCATCATTTTATTGATAATGTTCACCAGAATAAAAACTGTCCTATAAACACTAGCAAGAGAAGATTTCAACCTAAATGTATGAATAAATTTTCATAGAATATCTTATTGTCCAAACAAGAACGCACTATGCTGTCAGAGGGAGTCTCATCTCCTGTGGCTAATATAAATGCAAGCATCAGGTCTGCCTGTGAGCAAATCTAGTAGATGAACTAGAGGATTACAGACCCTCCAAATGCCTAGTTCCAACACAGAGGAGAAGATGAAAAAAGCATACACCAAAAGATAGTGAACTACACATCAATGGCAACAAGACTCCAGAATAAGAAAATATTATGAGGAGATAGATAGTTAACATGTTCTATAGGAGTTAATGTGGGTGTTTTTTTTTAATAGATCACATGATATTAACCTACTTTTCCTATTATGGCAGAGCAAGACAATGTAGTGACTACAGAACATGTGATGTCTGTACTTTGTAGTCTCTCTAAATAGCTTAGTTGATAATATGAAAAGGAAGGAAGGATGAAAGCATTATTTAGGTAGTTGAATTTGTAATTTTTGAAGAAATACGTACAATAGGTATTTATCCATGAGTCAGTGGCAACCTAGACAGAGGCTGCCCAGATTCTCTCATATCAAATAATTTTATCAATAGTTCATATAAAAATATGAAAGGTAGGTATGCTAAATTTATAGAAAGCTTTTTAAATGATTCTAAAGTCATAAATGATTTTGAAAGACTTAGGACCCAATAAAAACTAAAAACATCTTTTTAGATCACAATGAATATGTTTTAAAGGAAATGAATTTGCACTGAAGTCCAAAAAACAGTTTGAGTTTCGGGTAGTAAAAAATACAGCACAAAGAGGTGAGACTATGACTTATGGTCTAAGTCAATAGTAGGCCTGATGGGTATCAACAATGAAGTATGATGTCCAGAATTCCTAATATGCAATCTTGGTATATATTGATGAAAGTTTATCATTTTAGAATAAGGAAGGATGATAGTTCTTTTTGGACATACCTAGAGTTTGTGCACAATTACTCTCCCATAAGGCTACAAAACTAGAGCAGGTTCTGAGAGCAATAGTTAGTCATATAATACTAGAGGCCCGGTGCACAAAATTCATTCATGGGGTCAGAGAGGGGGGATGTCCCTCAGCCCTGCCTGCACCCTCTCCAATCTGGGACCCCTCGAGGGATGTCTAACTGCTCCGATATCTGAGGGCAGTCAGATATCCCCCTCACAATCCAGGACTCCTGGCTCCCAACCGTTTGCTTGCCTTCATGCCTGATTGCCCCTAACTACTTCTGCTTCAGCCTGCCAGCCTAATCACCCCTAACCACTCCCATTGCAGCCTGATTGATGTCTAACTGCTCCCCTGTCAGCCTGTTTGCTCCCAACTTCCCTCCTCTGCCAGTCTGGTCACCCCTAACTGCCCTCCCCTGCAGGGTTGATTGCCTCCAAATGCCCTCCCTTATAGGCCTGGTCCCTCTCTACTACCCTCCCTTGCAGGCCTGGTGCCTCCCAACTGCCCTCCCCTGCTGGGCATCTTGTGGTGGCCATCTTGTGTCCACATAGAGGCAGGATCTTTGACCACATGGGTACAGCCATCTTGTGTGTTGGAGTTATGGTCAATGTGCATATTACTCTTTTATTAGATAGGATAAAGGCCTGGTGCATGGGTAGGGGCCAGCTGGTTTGCCCTGAAGGGTGTCCCAGATCAGGGTGGGGGTTCCCTTGGGGCATGGGGCATACTGGGCGAGGCACCTGTGGTGGTATGCAGGCCAGCCACACCCTGTGGTGACCCAAGCAGGGGCTCTGGTATCTGGAATTTATTTACCTTTTACAATTGAAACTTTGTAGCCTGGAGCAGATCCAAGCCTCCTGTTCACGCTGTGGCTGCCACCATTTCTGTTTGGATTTGTTTACCTTCTATAATGAAAACTTTGTAGCCTTGAGTGGAGGCTTAGGCTGGCAAGGGCAGGCAGAAAGCTTGCTTCTTCTATTGCCTGGGAAACCCAAGCCTCCCTCCTGCTCTTTGTGGCTGTAGCCATTTTGGTTGGGTTTATTTGCATACTCACTCTGATTGGCTGGAGGGTATGGCTGGTGGGCATGGCTGGTGGATGTAGTGGAGTGATGGTTAATTTGCATATTATTCTTTTATTAGGTAGGATAAGCAACAGCCAAGAAAAGAGGAAAGGATGGACCTATGAGGGCAGAAAAGATGATGACTTTAGGGGCTTAAACAAGTAATTGCTGGCATAAAATACTGAGATATTTACATGTGATTAAGTTACTACCCATCTTGACCAAAATAATTCCACAGGGGTTATAACTCCAAGTTAACCCCAGAACTAAGACCAAGGGGAGAAAAGTCCTGAGTGGAGAAAATTTCTGGATAGCTACTCAAACATAAAATGTATTTTTTTAAGTTAGTAATTTTTCTTTCTTAGTAGGAGTTCAAGAATAAGCATGATTATCCCTTGGAAAAGTTATATATAAAGGAGATTTTTAAATTCAATAAGTATATAAAACAACCATGAAGGTCTTATATAACCTAATGAATATGTGTTTCAGTGATTATATGGTATTTGTTTGAACTCTTATTTCTCTGAAACTTGGGGTTGGGAGAGAAAAATTAACAAATATGTGGAATAAAATGGATCCCATGGTTCCAAAATAATATTTGGAATGAATCTGGAAATGTTTCCAAGAAGTTGCAATTGTACAGTTTGGGTTGTTTTTTTAATTTTGTGTAAAAAAATAAGATTAGATTTAAAATTTTTATGAGTTACAGAGATATTAAATTCTTTACATTATTTCTTTCACTTAACATTCATAACAAATCATAAAAAACTGATATAAAAGTAATAAACAAACACAATTTTAAATAAAGCAAGAATTTTTCATTAAATAAAGCAAACAATTTTTCTTGAGTTTTGGTGAAATTAAAGAAGGGAAAATAAACATGTGGAAAGGGGAAAAAAGGAGTGTGCTTCATAATGGGACTCAATATTGATCAACATAGTAGAAATAATTCTCTAGAATAGAATAATCAGTGGGGAATTTAAGATGAATAAAGATTTTCTTAAATGGTATAATAGGTTGTATATAATACAAGATAATAAACTGAAATAACAGGACATTTTATAGGGATAGAGCTGAGCAATGGAAATTTGCATGATAGAAAAACTGAAAACCATCAAAATCTTGTAATTACAATTAAGCACATGTCTTCCCTGAAAAAAGATCAGCACTAAGTACTGACAGGAAAGCATCCCAGGATCAATTTGCTCTGGATTCATAGAGGTCAACTGGTTAAATGGCTAAAAACAAACAATTCAGGAGCTGAAAAGTTCACATGCTCTCAAGGTGGAAAGCAGCAGTGCCAGACACAAGGATAATGAATTAAAGTAAAATTTCCCAGACTTTCTCTGTGATTCTTGGCAAAGCAATTAATACTTTTTAGCACAATGACATAACACACACATACACATATATATTCTACATGCATATATGTATGTATATAAACTTTTTTCTGTCATTCCCTTTCCTTTACCCTCATTACTGAAGTCTACACTGAGAATAAAAGTGTGGAACTTGTACATTTATATGTAGGTTTCAAGTAATAGGATATATTCATGAGTTTTTAAAGTATAAATAAAACCATGACTAGGGTTGTATAATTATACAAGCTCTCATTACAGCTCAACTAAATCTCCTAAAATTCCTTTGGAGGAATTTTTTTTCATTGTAATACAGGTGACCTTGAACAGCATGGGTCTACTTATATGCAGATTTTTAAAAATAAATATAGTGGGCTCTCCATATCCCTGGGTTTTGCATCCACAGATTCACCAAATAGCAAATAAAAAACAGTATTTTCTATCCACAATTAGGAATCTGCAGATGTGGAAGACCAACTATATACATTATTCTAAAGGACTTGAACATCTGCAGATTTTGGTATCCACAGAAGGGTCTTGAAACCAATCCACCACAAATACCGAGGGACAAGTGTAGTTAAGTTTTTAGATATACCTGGATACAACAAAAGTTATACCTGGATTTTTTCATCTGTGCAGGATTGGCACTCCTAACCCCTATGTTGTTCAAGAATCAACTATAGCTCTACCATCCAAGTGTCTGTATATCAGAAATCTTATTCTTTTTGGTTAAGCATAGTTTCCTTTTTATAATAATTTTCTTTAGCAACCAGAGTTCCTAGAAAGAAATACTCCATTAAATTCTAAAAGCTAAGTGCCAATGAGTTTGTCAATCTCTTTCTCACCCAGCAAGGGTACAGAAGAAGAATGGGGAAACACCAGACAGATATATATCACAATGTTCAAGGGGAAGAGGAGAAGGAACAAAGAAAGGAAAGATAGAAGAAGGTAAAGCCATTAGAAAATATCTCTGATAAGTCACTTTTCTTTCCCTTTCTTTTTACCATCATCACTTTATCAGCAGACCCTGGCTTTCATGATGATCATTCTTGAGTCAAATAGCACAATGCAATCAATTTTACCTTACCGATGAGCAAACTAAATTTTTAAAAAGCAATTAAAAATGGCTTGATCTCCTCTTTTCAGGTGTCTTAAGGAGAGTATTAAAGAAGCTCCTGTTGAGCAATTCATTTGTTTTTAAGAAAATCCCCCTATTTGCCTATTTATTAAAGCACCTATGATTCTATAGAAGTGACCCCAATATGGCTTGTGTGTCTCACTAATACCACTCCCTCCATGAAGCCTTTTCTGATTCTTCAACCTCCTCCAGCCATCACTCTTACTGCTCTTCTAAGGCTCTGAAGCCCTTCTCTTCACACTTCCTTCACTCTAAGGAATCATTCAAACTCATCATTCCAGTTAGATAGCAAATGCTTTTACATTCCCAGAATCTACCCCAATATTTGGCACAATCATGGGTTTGATAACACTCTAACATCTGAATACAAACACCAAACTATTTTTTACATTGTATGTGCATATTCCTAGACTATCTACTTAGATGATGAGCTTCTAGGCAAATATATTTAACTAAAGGCATGGTGCATGAATTTGTGCACGGAAGGGGTCACTTGGCCTGGCCAGTGGTCAGGGCCAATTGGGGCTGGCCGTCCAGGGGGAGAGGCCACGGGGGGTTGGCTGTGGGAGTGTACTGACCACCAGAGAACAAATCCTGCATCAAGCATATGCCCCCTGGTGGTCAGTGTGCATCATAGCTACCAGCTGGTCGTCCGTCCAGTCATCTGGTTGTAATGGTTGCTTAGGCTTATCCTATATAATAAAAGCCTAATATGCAAATTTTTCAACCAGGAGTGCAGGAATTTGACTGCTCGCTATGACATGTGCTGACCACCAGGGGGTAGTGTGGAACATGGTGGGTGTTGGCAATGTGGCGCTGGTAACAGGCGGCAGTGAAGGTGCTTCTGGCCTTGATGGGCCCCAATGATAGCAGGACCGAGGTAGGATGGTGGAGCAGGTGAGCAGGGCGGCACCAGACCAAGGTGGGTGGGAGTGGGAGCCTGATTGTCCTGAATACTGCAACAAGTGGCGGCAGTGTGGGGTGGGGTTAGGGCTGCTGCCTGGCTCCCAGGCACTGAGGGAGCCAGGTTGGGGGGGGGGGGGAGTGGGGCCGGTGCTGGCCCCGATAGATCGCTCCACAGGCAGGATGATGGGTGGGAGCAGGTAGGTGAGGGAATGGTGCTAGGCAGTGGAGTGCCAGGCAGAGCTGTGGGACTTCAAGGCTTGGGTGCAGGCTGCAAGCTGGGGCTCGATCCCCACAGGCTGCCCTGAGGGACCCACCTATGCAGAATTCGTGTACTTGGCCTCTAGTGTGTGTGTGTGTGTGTGTGTGTGTGTGTGTGTGTGTGTGTATTATAGACTAAGGCTTTCCAGCAGTAACACTTTTCTCAACGTATCACCTTTGGGTTATATGGAATTACTATTTCCTTATAACTTAGGAAATTTAGAATATGTTATCTAGACTTTAATAAATAGTAGGTAGTGATCCTACCCCACCAGGAAGATAGGGTAGATGACTTTTTTGGAATTTTCCTTCTTTACAGAACCACTTCAGAAGCACTAACAAATAAATATTACACTAACTGGCAATTCAGGCAGAAGTTATAATGACTTCTTTGTCATTACTGCCTTCATTTCACTTTTTTGAAAATATCAATGTGCTTGGGGAGGTCCCGGGGAAATGAACCAAACCTATTTAGTCAGAACAACTCAATCCTCTTTTCTTTTGAGTCCACATCCTCTTAGCCTGTGGACCAACATAGAAACCATTTCCCTCCTGCAAGGAGCCTGTCCTTGCCAAGCCAAACAGCAGGCACAAAAGCAAATGGAGCTGGGGCCCTGGCTTTACCTTTGATTGGCAATAGGCGTTTTCTTCCTCCTTCCTGCGCCTTCCACAGGATGCTCACTGACCTCCTTGTAAGTTCCAAATTTTGCTCATGGAGAGGCCAGTTGGATTTCTCTTGAAGGGTTTAAACTTCTCCACCCTACCATCTAGTCATAAAGAAATTCAGAAGTTATGAAAGTTCTGAAATCAATGGCTTCTTTTTTATTAAAGAGAATATCTTACTATGCAACCACTGACTAAAATAGCATTAACTCTAAGTGCCAGTAAATGTCAATGTTCACTTTGGGATAGTTCTTGACATTTTAACTACTTGTAGTAAAGCTAAAATATATGTGCCATAACCCAGATATATCCTATACCTTTTGTCATTATCTAAAACTTATCTAATTTATTCTCTAGAACCCTAATTAAGGCAAGCCCCTTTATTCCAAATTTTAAAAATTATTTCCTTTAGGTTAAGTTAGTCAACTCTAAGTTTCTCACTTCTTTAAGGGTTACACACAATCCCACTCCACCTTCCAAAGGTGGTATCTAAGTATGGGGGAGGCTTACATAACCTTTGTTACTATTTTTTCCCCTCTAATATATAGGAGTTGATCTAGTCTTGCCCTCAGGAATCTTTGGACAATACTGGTTGAGATGAAACTAGTTCCTGGCATGGCACTAGATTAAATTACTTCTGCTGATTTCTTGTCCTGATTTAGTGCCTAGGTGTCTCCTCAAGGTACCAGAAATAATTAAATCCCTTAAAGGCCACCACCAACTGACAGGTGCTGGTTAGTAACCAGTGGTGGCAAACTCATTAGTCAACAGAGTCAAATATCAACAGTATAACGATTGAAATTTCTTTTGAGAGCCAAAAACTGACTTCTGCGCATGGACCACGAAGTTTCGATTGCACTGTACGTGTGCGCATGGGGTATTATATGGAAGAGCCACACTCAAGGGGTCAAAGAGCCGCATGTAGCTCGCGAGCCGCAGTTTGCCGACCACTGGTCTAGTCTATTCGCCTTAACATTTAAAGATACTTACTGGTTGGCACCATAATTTTACAATGCATGCAGAAAGAAACAAATTCTTTATGGTGCTGGATTCAATATTCCTTGCCTGAAAAGTAAGGAGCTAACCCCTCTATACTGGGAGTTCTCCAAAACTGCCTGAGCGTCTCTGCTTCTCACTTCCACTTCTTAGGGTTTTCCCCAAGAGAGGAAAACTAGGACAATGGTGTCTGACTTCTTGTTTTTCTTCCCCCTACCGTCCTGTCTCCATGGGAAAACAAAAAACAAACAAACAGCATAGTACCCACACAGGAGCTTTCCTTATAACAGAATCCAACATTCTATTCAGTGACTTATAATAAAATTCCATGAAGAAAGTATGCCTGGCTTGATATTTATTTTATTTTTTTTAAATCTTTATTGTTGAAAGTATTACATAGCCCCCCTTTTTAGCCTCATTCACCTCTCCCAGTCCACTCCTGCCCCCCAGCCCAGGCATTCACCCCTCTATTCTCTGTGTCCATTGGTTATGCTTATCTGCACCCAAGTTCTTTGGTTGATCTCTTACCTGCCCCCGACCCCCTCCCAACCTCTCCTGCCTTCCCTCTGAGGTTTGACAGTCTGTTTGATGCTTCTATGTCTCTAGATTGAGAGTAGGTTTACGGGTAAAGATGGTTTAAGAAGAAGAAATATAACAGTTCTCTATTTTTTTAAATATTGATAAACTTTTAGATATCTTCCTGATAATTTAAGAAACATTGGAAGTTTTATGTTAAACACCTTTATTTTCTACAATGTGGTCTACTCTAGAGAGTTAATAAGAGAAATCAGACAAATAAAGGCTTAACAAATTTCAAATAAATATAAATAATTCCCTAAAAGCATTTTGATATGATATGTATCTTTTTTTATTGTTGTTAATCCTCAACTGAGGATATTTTTTCCACTGATTTTTAGAGAGAGAGGAAGGGGGAGAAAGGGAAATAAAAAGAGAGAGAAAGAGAGAGAGAGAGAGAGAGAGAGAGAGAGAGAGAGAGAGAGAGAGAGAAACATCCATGTGAGACACATTTCATTGATTGGTTGCCTCTCACAGGTGCCTCAACCAGAAATGAGGATGGAAACGCAGGTATGTGCCCTTGACCAGGAATCAAACTCATGACCCTTTGTGCTCTTGACAAGGAATCAAACCCATGACTCTGGTTCACAGACTGAAGCTCTAACTACTGAACTGAACAGCAAGGCTGGATGTGATGTTTTAAATTAAAACTTGCAATTTATGAAACCCAGTTGGCATATGTAGGGCCTGCCATATGCCAGGCACTGGGAATAAAGAAGTGAATAAAGATCACAGTCCTAACTATAGTTGTTTTCATGCTTGTTCTGTGATATCTTCTTATTCCTTTTTTTAACCTATCTATCGCAGACACACATACACCCACACATAGACATATTTATACCTATATCCTACACTAACCACAAGGCAATGATAGTGCTACCGAACCCAAGATGAAACAGGCTAAGCCTCTCTTAAATGGGTAGGAAGTCTCTTCAGTTTTTGGTGTGGTTTTTTTGAGCCTCTTCTAGGTTTAAAGTTTCTTTTCAGGCATTCCCCAAAGAGCTTTGCTCTGTGCATGTGCTGGTCAATGCCTTCCTGGGAAAGTAAATAATTCCTGGAAAGCAAATAACTCTTCCCTGAACCTGTTCTTGTGGATACCAGCTCCTGAGTGGAACCTGGAAAACAAAGAAAACTACTCTGCACCCACATGAAGAATCCTGCCCTGTAAAAGCCAGGCCCCAGAAACAGTTCAGGAGCTATATTCTTTCTTCATTAGTGAGTGGTCCCTTGATGCATCAAGCTCTCTCTCTCGCGCTCGCTCTCTTTCTCCTCTCCCTCCACTTTGTTTCCAGTAAACTTCTTCTTTTGCATCTGTTTCTCCTTCTCTCTTGATTTCTATTTTGGTGGGAGTGGGGGACAAGAACTCCTTTGAGGGTGACAAATGGGTTTTCTGCTTGGGGTGCTCTAATTAAGGAGAAGTGGTTGTTGCAAGATGTGGTTTATTTACTAGTAGCAAGTATTCATATCCAAAGCTATGTCTTTCTAAAAGGGGGCTTTGCTATAGCTTATATACACTATTTGGTCAATTACATGTTGATTTGTTCTTTGCAATTGGCTACATTTATCTGGCTGAGTTCCTGTCGAGCTCATCCTATTTATAGCTACATCTGCAAAATACTATACTACATTTTCACAGTTAGCAAAAATAACATTTAGAACTATCCAGACCATAAGATCCTTGTCCTATCTAACAATAGTATCATGCTATTTTTTAAAATCTATGACAAACATTGTGACAAGAGAAAGTATTAATAAGTTCATAAAAGAAGCTTATGAAAATGAGATCCAGTAAGTTTAGGTACACTGCCCAAAGTCACCCAACATGTAAATAATAAATGAGACTTAAAACCATCTGTGGCACTGAGTCTGCTATTTCTTCCATTGTACCATTCTCTATCTTCTTGTTATCAGAATCTTTCCAAGAAATGAAAGAAAAGGAGGAGGGGGAGAAGGAAGATATAAGAAGAAAAAAACAGAGAAGGCAAAAACAATTGGAAATGGGTGACTATTGTGCTTTAATGGCAGCAATGATGGAGTCCCATAGGTGATGGGTTCAAAAAAGAAACTATAAAGCTATGAAAGCATGGAAAGAAGCCCCATGGCCATAAGAATGTCTTGTGTCTTTCATGAACTTTCTATTTCATTGTTTATTATTTATTCCTTGGGAAAGCCATTAGGCAAATGAGAAACACTAAGAAATTGGTTTCCATTTATTTACTGAGCTATTTTTTTCTCATGTGGAGTAATTTGAATAAACCACAAACTAATTTTCATCTGTGGTGCCAGAATATCTTAGAGCATTTTAGGATACTCAATGTGGCTATTTGAAACTGTATTTATTTTTCAGGGCAATCTTATTGGAAGTAAAAATCCTAGTGTATACATATATTTGAAAGAAACTCCATTCTGTTTTTACTTAGGACTTTGGGTATTGTTTTTCCCAACATAAAATAACAACAGCTGTACTTAGGAAGCATATTAAATTACTCCTCCTTTTAAAGGAAAATTTATTTGGAATACTGAAAAAAGGTAGGGTAGGGAGAATTAGCAAGAATCCTATGAAAATGTGTAAGTTCATTTAAAGGAAGATTACATGAGGTTGTTAACTAAATGTTTTAACTTCAATCAAAGTATAAAGAAGACAGAACCATTGGAACCTTTCTTCTGACTTCAAGTTTCCATGCCTTCATCCCCAAATCTGTGTTTATAAGTAGTTCCATTATTCTCAAAGAAGTTTCTCCCAGCACTCTCCCAATAGCAAAGGTAACAGGTGTCCCTCATGGTAGCTGAGAGAAGTACTATCTGTCTGTATAGACAAAAAATAGGGTGTTCTTTGTCAAAGGTTGGAACCCAAGCAACCATTTGTACAGTCCCCTTGGTACCAGATTTCACCTGAGCATAAATTTAGCATGAAGAAGATATATGAGCCAGCTTGGAGGAGACCCAGAGTGACCCTCTTGCTCTCGGTGATCAGGAAAAGGCAAGCTCTCTGGGGAGCCAGACCAGCTCTATGCTTTGTTGTGCAGACAATAATAAAGTCAGGGACAATATCTTTAAACGGGGTTGTTTGAATTCCACTGAAGTCTGCTTTGGATTTGCAATTTCCAGGCTTGCTGTATTCTACTATGATTTACTGAGATATAAATCAGAGATACAAATACCTGACATTCCCTTCTTTGGGAGATTAAAATTATGATTCATGATTGAATGCCAACAACTCTTGCTATGTTACACAAGTTACTTTTAAAATAACATTATTCTATATTTGTATCATGTTTTATAGTGTCAGATTTATTATTTCATAAGTGTGTTGTTTCTGTATGATTGTCTTGTTAAATTTCTGGAAAATGTGTCATTTTATCTTGCCAGTATTTTTATTCAATGCACATTTATTTCACCAAGCACTAATTGAGCACCTACTATCTTCCAAGCTGCTGCCACACTCTAAACATGCTTAGTAAAATTAACCAATGTGTTTTTCCATCACAACCTGAGACAAATGGATCTATTAGATAATAAATCTCATGTAAATCACATTAATAATCATGCTTCTCTGAATGTCATTTCCAGTAAAAGAAAGGAGGTAAAGAATGTATTTAAATCAATTAAGCTTTGGATGACTATCTAAAATTTTCCTTGGATAAAGTTCTATAAACTGAGGTAAGCTTACAAATGTTTCTATTTAAAGCAGCTGCCCATTTCCAATCACCAAATATGTCATGAAAGACCTCTGATGTCATGTTCAATGTAGATTAGTAAAACTGTGTAACAACAAGAGAGAAGCAACATTGCTTTCTTTTACACAAGGGAGTATTCTCCCCTGATGCTTTGGATTTGCATTAATCTGTGGACGGTTCCCACAGCCGGAAACTATCCTCATGTGCCCTCAGCTTTTGTAACTACTTGCTGCCCACTCTTCTTGTTTCACAGTCACGCCTTAAGGTCTTTTTTGCCAACCCTTGCCTTCCAGTTGACCCTTTCCCTGGAAAACACTCTAGTCTCATCTTTTTCTCCCAGACACTTTACTCTTCTCCATAGACAGTATGTCCAAACAACTCCAATTTGTATTCCATGACCTTTCCAACAACCCACACACCCTTTTAAATGGATGTTTTACTCATATGATCATGATACTTTTCCTGTTTCCCTAGGATTCTATGTATTAGAGTGTTTAGAGAGCAGTGCCCTGGTTTTTAAATCATAGGCTTAAGAGCTAAGATTTATTGGATGCTTACACTGTGCCAGGTGCCATGATAGGAATCTCATTTAAGCTCCATTTTTCGAGGTCAGTATTAACCCACAATATGAATGAGGAAACATCCTTGAACAGTTAAATGACTTTTCCAAATTACTTTCTCATGATGGGTCATAAGTAGACTCTAACTTACACCTCCCAGACTCTGCATCATTCCTAGTACAGCTGGAAACCAATGCCTGTACCCAGTAATTCAACAGAAGAGTTTTACCTTAGAATATGTGTCACAAAGGTATTAGAAAAGCCCAAAGAGCAAACACTGGAAGGAAAAGCAACCAGAAATTTCCAACTGCGGTTATTCCCAGAACTGGTTGGACCAAGGGAGGAAGTGATGTCACCAGAGTTCAGGAGCTGAAGATACAGTAGAAGCTGGGACCCAGCAGGCTCAGACAGTGAGGACTGGGGCCATGGAAGAATAAGCTCTCTGGAAGGAGATGGAGATTCACAAGAGACAGTCACCACTCCCCTGCAGCAGAGAGAAGTGGAAATAAGTACCTGCATTATTCCTTCCTCCCCACCTGCTATCTCCTGACAGTTCTCCCAAGTGCTACTCCTCAGAGGAAGCTGATTAGCAAAGAAGTCTCGAAAATAACCAGGATAGCTTCTCTATCACACAGACAGGGGAGCAGAGAAAAGAGGGGAGGGGGGCAAGAGAATGGATTTGAGAATAAACAGGCAACAGTCCACCTGCATTCTAACTTCATTAAGATTATGACCCTCCATAATTTGCTTCCGGTACTGATAACTGAGTGCAGTCTATGGCTGTGACAGACAAGTCGTCCATTTGTCAATTGAATAATGCCTGTTATTCCTCCTTTCATTGCCAAGCCCCTCACACAGAGACCAGAACATGATGGGTACCCGGTGAATATTAAATGGTTTTCTTTTTCTCTCAAATGTTGACTTAGCCAATGAAATTATCTATAGTAACACTAGTGTAAACATGAGGCAAGGATTGCAAGTAACTAAATTCTAAGAAGAAATGTCATTCTTTCCCATGATTCAAGAAAGAGAACAGCATAATCTTTCAATTTTGGTTTCTATGCGACATTATTTTATGAACATTATTGCTAAATCAGTTCCATGGCTCAGATAACCAGGAGTTCACCACACAGTCCACAAGGCAGTCTAGGTAATGCTGGAGGACATCAGTGAACTGACCCACACCACCTAGCCTCAACTTCTTTCCTCCTGGGAAAACTGAGAAGGAGAAAGAGAGCAGAAAATGCCAACACAACTTTATGCCATCGAAAAGTCACTTGCTTCAGCCTCTTCATTACACCAGTTGATATTATTGTTGGAATTCATTATTGCTCAAGTGTTTTCTATTTAATCTATTTCACATTCATAAGGAGTATGAAATCCAAAACCAGCACAGACTCAATTGTACTCATTATTTGATCTTAAAAGTAATTATCTAACGTATGCATGAAGGAAAATTTTAGGAAAACGTCAATGAGTCTGCAGCATCAGAATGACAAAATTCAAATGCTGGATACTCACCCAAACATATTTAATCCCTTTCATTATAAAAATTACAGGAGGAATTTCATAAGAACCATCTTACTAGCAAAATTCTAGGTATTTCCTGTTCCCAAGGGCAGAGGAATACTGCAAAATCAACATTTTTAATGACATTTCAGTACTGTCTCTCTTGGCTAAAACAGAAAAAGTAAGAGGCACATAAAAATAAAAAATAAAAAATGTTAATTAAACATTTTCAGGCATCAAATAATTGATCTTTGTTAAACCCTTAAGCCAACTTGTATGTTATCCAAATAAGTTTTCCCCTCCATGGTGGTAGCATCATGAATAAATTAATATAAACACATCTGCTTCCTTTAAATTTAATTCTTCCATGATAATTATAACAAGAAATGAATATTACCACTTCAGTGTAAGGATTGAACACCACTTGATTGAATTGTTTGGCCGTATATACATTTTAGAATAAAATTCCATCTGCTACTACTCATTTGGAATACAGTTTTAGATAAGTTCATGTAAACTGGTGGCAAATTATAATGTTTATTAAAGTCTGTGAAATTAATTCACATTAAATATGTTCCTTTAGTCTAAAAGTTGAGTATCAAATCAGCATAAACTTCAAGTCTTCTGGCAGGAAAGTTAAGAATGTCTCTCAATTTCAGACCTACACCCCCCAACACACACACACACACACACACACACACACACACACACACACACACACAATCACACATACACATGTAAACTCATTTTTCTCCAAAATATTACCCAGAAGGCTACTATAAGAAGAATGGAATGAGCCTTGATCAATTTGCTCTCAAATTCATATTCCTTTCTTGCCCCCTGCAGGCTGCATTTCCCAAGTTTTCAGCAGGCACTGGCTTCAGCTAAGGAGAAGCAACCTGTGGGGAGATTAGAAAGCATGAGAAAAGGAAGAGTCTGGGCATTTCTACCTCTCTTTCTGCCTCAGGCTGCCTACATGGTTTCATGGCATGAAAGACCAGCTGTTGTTCCCCATTATCTTAACCCCTAGGATCCCATAAAACACACATTGCAATATAAATGCATCAAATCAATACATTTGATTTATATAACACACCCTAGATTTATATAACATTATATGTCAATTATATTTCAATTTTAAAAATACCCTTCCTTTGTTACTAATATCTGGGTTGCCACTCTCTTATTTGGTTTCTTTAATCATATATAAAACCAATTCACCTTATTAAATGTCCATATTTTAAATACTTTAAGTGGTTTCTATTTGCCTACTTGGATACTGACTAATAGAAATAGTTTTAATCAAAGCTGACATGAATTATAACCCCTGTTTTTGTTTGTTATTTCCTTACTTGGGGCTTCATAGAAACCCAAGAGAAGGTAAGAAGAGGAGAGAAAAGAGGAGAGTCAGGAGGAGAGAGGGGAGGAGAGTAGAAGGGAAAACTGAGAAGGAGAAAGGAGAAGATGTAAAGGGAAGAAAGTAGAGAACTCACTTCCCATGTGTCTCCATAGGGTTCAGTGTTGTTCTCTGGAGAGATTATTATCTGAGTCCTTTTGTTTTTCATTTACTCTGAAATAGAACCAAGTCTTGCATGACATCGCCTACCCTCAAAACAGATTATCTTTGTTCTTCCTATAATCAGAACAATCCAGCCCCCAACACAGATCCCAGAATGTCACTTCTCAGAACAAAATCAGGAATAGTCCCTGGCAAGCTGATCCATCTGAAGTTCTATGTCAGAAGCTATCCCTGCTCTGCCTTTCCTCAGGAAGAAGGAGGAGCCAGGATGACCAAGAATTTCCCAGGAATATCAAGGGGAAGTTCAACTGCTTAAAACTGTGCCATGGTATCCTGGGAAGTACATCCTCAGGCCTGAGAAGCCTCACTTCACACTGCCAACCCTAAGATCTCCAACATGCCTGCCAAGGGAACTGCTTGCAGAAGCTCCCCACATTTCCTGTCTATATGGTACAAGAACACTCCCCCCAACTCTACACATCACTTTCCACCTGGGCTCCAAGGAAGCTCTGCCAGTCAGAATCTCCAAAACTTGAATAACCAATTATTTAATACTCACTTGCCTAAATGGGAATAGGTAAGTCATTCTTATCTCTTCTGCTCCCCTCTTCCCTTCTTCAACTCTGCTTACCCCCCTCCCCCCACTCCCAAATAAAACAAAATGGCAGGATACAAAAAGTTCCTTAGCAACACTAAGTAATTTAGAAGTGGGACAATGTTAGAAGTTATATAAGATCCATACTCTTACATCCATATATTTCTGATTCCCAAGAGAGATGAACATGAAAATACAAGAGGTAAATGCTGACACAGCTCTGTGTACATAGTGTCATGGGGCAACATGGAAAGGAGAAGCCAGGCCAGCAGGAAGGCAGGTAGGCCAGGACTCTAATCTCACTTCTGCTAAAACAGACTTGGAGTTCAGAAAATATCAGCAGGTCTGAAAGTCACCGAAAAATCACATTTTGCCCTACCTGGTTTGGCTCAGTGGATAGAGTGTCGGCCCACAGGCTGAGAGGTCCCGGATTCCATTCCGGTCAAGAGAGGTACCTCAATCACTGGCCCTGGTGGTGCAGGAGGCAACCAATCGATGTGTCTCTCTCACATCAATGTTTCTCTCTGTGTCTTTCCCCTCCTTTATGCTCTCTCTAGGAAAGAGAAAAAATACCCTTGGTTGAGGATGAGCCAAAAAATAAAAAATCATCACATTTACTTTATTCATAGAGATTAAAGAAATTCTGTTACTCTTTTATTTTTCTCTGTTCCTTTTTGGAATTTGATTATCGTTGTTATTTCTGTTCATTTTCCCCAAAAACTGAGCTCTACAGCAAAATTCTAATTATATTTGCTGTAAACAATTGCTGCTGATGTTGCCAAAATTTCTTGCTGTGAGAAGTACTACAAAGTAGAAGAATCTGGGAAAAGAGAAACTAATTCTAGGTTCATAGTTACTTTTGTATTTATGTTTTCTAAGACTTTCATGAAATATTCTGATTTCCTTTTCCTAGTGGGTTTTTCCACTATTTTTTAAATGAAGGAATCAATATTTATAACTAACTTCTGGTTATATTAATTTAATACAGTAGCATGAACAATCCAGGCCTTATAAAGCCAGTTGGTTCTAGTTTTTTACTTTAACTGTGAGATTTAGCACTTTGATTCAATAAATTCTTTTTTTATTATTATTTCCATTGATGCTGTAAAATTCCAATGAAGACATAATCTTTAACAAACACATAGCTAGAATGCTTTATTCCTTAGCTGCATGTCCGTTCAGCTTATGAGAAAGAATGATATTCATAATAATGTGAGGAACTTCCGGAGGGGTCTCTATGAGCCTAGATTTCCATATTAGTCCTTCTTTGGGGGAAAACAAGTCTCGATTGCATACTTGAAATGTTTTCATTCGGCAGCCTCACATGCCAAGCTAAATCCGCTTTCTACATCCCTACTCAAATCTCTGAGATTTATGAGGACAGTGAACTTTTTCAACTGGTCAGCCTCTTTGTGCAATCAGAGATCTGCATCCTAAGTTCTAAGTCAGTTCACTGGTGCCAAATTACCTGCCTGAACTATATAGACAGCTTTCTGTTGGGTGGGTTTATGTGGGCACAAACTCCCTTGGATGAGGTGTTTGAAAAATTATACCGGGGCCTACATTGGAACTCTGAGTAAGCCTGTTTTTCGTATTAATACCTTTACTACTAAAATTATCATGAAAGTTCAAGGTAAATAATAAGTAAAGCAGTTGCTAATATTATTTACTAGAGGCCCAGTGCATGAAACCCATGTAAGGGGTAAGGTCCCTAGGCCTGGCCAGTGATCAGGGCCTATCAGAGCCTTCTGGCTGATGGTCAGGGCCTTCCTTCATTCCACACCGCCTCCTAGTGGTCAGCGCACATCCTAGTGAGCAATCCAACTCCCAGTATCCTGGTTGAACTCCCAAGTGGACACTTTGTGTATTAGCCTTTTATACATATAGATGTTATTGCATTTGAGTGGGAAAACTAAAACAGAATTCTATTAACTAATGTCATCACTGAGGAAAAAATGCATGTGGGAACACAGAGCAAACCAGGCTTTCCCCTGGTACCAGCAGAAATTCTGTACCCACATTTTGGGAAGTCTGTAGCCCTCCCTGGTAATGCAAAGGGCATACTGTTGAAATGACATACCAGGAAGGTCCTGCACTTGAAGAAGGTGTAAATATGTAACTGTGTACCTTCTTCTTCCAGTTTGATCAAGTGAAGATGCAGCTTGTCAGCCAATAAGAGAGAAAGGAGTCTTTTCCCACTTTGGTGAGGGATCGTGTGACAGCTGGCCAGGGTGAGAAAGTATGTGGTGGGAAACCCGCAGCAGCACTCACTCCAGCCTGCACGGCAAACACAAGAACAACATTTTGGAAGAACTGAAGATTGTCATCTTGTTATTTAAACTACTTTTTTTTCCATTTGTTTTGGCTGATTTTTTAAGCAAGCCTCCCACTTTGTCCTTGATTCTTTTTCTTCTTGATCTCAATGAATATTTTTGTCTGTCATTGCTACAGTATGTAAGTAGTTGTGGGCTATGTATAGGGACAAGGATTGTAAAAGAGAAAAAGTGTGAAAGCGCTATGATACTGCTTTTGGGTCTTCTGACAACGATGCATATCTTCAAATAGCTATCAGGCACATGGCTCTGAACTCAGTTTACACCCAACAAATGCTTCTAGAGCCTTGGCTAACCTGAAGGGCCCACTCTGCCCTCCTCTCACCAACGGCATTAGATTTTTTAAAAAGAGGATTAGAATACTTTCATCAAAGTATTCCCATGATTACAGTCATCAAAGTTTTCCCATGATTACAATCCAGCATTTCTGGCATAGATGAACTAATGCGGGAATTATCTTCAGCTCCCACATGGGTCCAGGCTGAACACTGTGTGCTCAGCAGCTTACAAGTGGCAGGCAGCAGAAATGACACCTTTGAAGAAGGTGACCTTGAACCACAAACAAAACATTAAGTTATTTCCTCAGATGCACCTCCTGGATTTTTAAATTAAGTTATTTCCTTAGATGCAGCTCCTGGATTTTTAAATTTTAAAAATTAAGGTTTTCATCCACTTAATTAAGATTTATCACAACTGCAGATGTTTCTTTATTAATATGTAAGCAACAAAATTCACTACCTCTATCAAACCTATAGTTTTCTCCAGATGACTCTAAATCATAGTTTCAAATGTGTTTGGGCTTTTGGCCACATGAAATATGGCATTGCCTGGGCCAATATCTCTGTCCTATGCTAGAGAAGGGAGGGTGATTAAGATAGAGATTTAAAAAGCCATCAAGCTGAAACTGGTTTGGCACATAGATAGAGCGTTGGCCTGCGGACTGAAGAGTCCCAGGTTTGATTCCTTTCAAGGGCATGTACCTTGGTTGCAGGCACATCCCCAGTAGGGGGTGTGCAAGAGGCAGCTGATCGATGTTTCTCTCTCATCGATGTTTCTAACTCTCTATCCCTCTCTCTTCCTCTCTGTAAAAAATCAATAAAAATGTATATATTTTTAAAAAGCCATCAAAATGCCAAGCCTGAAAATATATAGACCAGAGTGAAAAGTATCCAGGTGGAATATTTTTAGCTATATGGTAAAATTTGGTTCAATATGTCAGACATTTAACAGGTAGTTCAGAGCTACAAATTGTGAATAGAAATTTAGGACCAAAAAGTGCCTGCTTTTGTGTAATGTGAGCACCTAATATCATACCTTAATTACACTTAGAAAACTTGAGGCCAACTGGAGAAAGCACTAGCTTAATCATGAGTGAAACTGAATGGTTATTTAAGGAGGAAAAAAAATAACAAAACTATTCCCACAGAATCAGTAGCTATAAAATTTTTACTGAACTTTCAGAAAATCTTTCCATAGCAGATTCACCAAACAGGTAAGTATTTCTTTTTTTACATAAAGAATTAAGAAAAACTTCCAGCTGAAACTGGTTTGGCTCAGTGGATAGAACATCAGCCCGCGGACTGAAAGGTCCCAGGTTCGATTCTGGTCAAGGGCATGTACTTTGGTTGTGGGCACATTCCCAGTAGGGTGTGTGCAAGAGGCAGCTGTTCGATGCTTCTCTCACATCGACGATTCTAACTCTACCCTCTCTCTTCCTCTCTGTAAAAAAAAAATCAATAAAAATATAATTAAAAAAAGAAAAAGAAAAACTTTCAGCTGAAATTTATGACATGGGACTCAAATCTGCCTCCCAATAGGTAAGCCCAGTTATCTATGACCCAGTACCATCAGCATTGCCTGGGATCTAATTAGAAATGCACATTCTAGGGCCCCATCCTGGATCTACTTACTGAATGAGAAGCTCTGGCAGTGGGCCTGACAGACAAACTGTGTCACAAGTTTGACAACCACTGGTCTACAAACATAGAATTAAATATTGCAAAGTAGCCTTAGCTAGTTTTTTCAGTGGGTAGCACATCAGCCTGAGGATTGAAAGGTCCAAGGTTTGATTCTGGTCAAGGGCATATGTCCAGGTTGTGGCTTGATACCCAGTATGGGACATGCAGGACGCAGCCAATCAATGATTCTCATCATTGATGTTTCTATCTTTCTCTTCCTCCCCCTTCCTCTCTGAAATCAATAAAACATTGATTTAAAAAAATATTGTGAAATAAGGATGATTCTACCTCTATTCTCTTTTCTGAACCTGGCTATAAAGCACAAAATGAACAAAAAGAAGGAAATTTCATCTTAAATAGTAATAGCTACTATAATACTAAATAAAAAACTACCAGGAATACAGTAAAATTTGGAATCAATTGAGTACAATAGATGCATACCTTAACAGAACTCAGACAGGGCATGGAATTCTACAAAAGAACAGAACACAGCACTAACC
Source organism: Vespertilio murinus (assembly GCA_963924515.1). NCBI lineage: Eukaryota > Metazoa > Chordata > Mammalia > Chiroptera > Vespertilionidae > Vespertilio > Vespertilio murinus. The sequence goes on along the minus strand of OZ004706.1, from coordinate 128,202,401 downwards.
AGTGTTTTGTTATTTTAAACAGCAAGTTTGGAACGTGACAGGCAATATGGAACTAAATGAAGAATGAGTCAGACACACCATCTTTATAACTAGTAGGTTGGCAATACAGCAAAGGGAACTAGATGGTGAGTGAAGCCCAGTAGTTATTTTATAGTTGCTGTTTAAAACTGGAAAAGTAAAAGTAATAAACATGAATCCCCAATATATTGCTCCATTGCAAGATAAGCAAACTAAATGGGCTCACAGACTGAAGAGTTACAGGTTTGATTTTCAGTCAAGGGCATGTACCTTAGTTGCAGGTTTGATCCCTGGCCCCTGACTGGGCACATGAGGGAGTCAGCCAATTGATGTATTTCTCTCTTTCTCTCATAATAATCTCTCTCTCTCTCTCTTTCTCTCTCTCTCCCCTCCCTTCCATTCTCTTTAAAAATTAAAGAAAAAATCCTCTCTGATCATTAATATATATATATATATATATATATATATATATATATATATATATATGGCATGCATTTTTTTAAATGCAGGAAGAAGTAAACACAAATGAATAAAAACAGAAGGTGTATAGTCATAGATGATATAGATTAAAAATAAGTACCACTGTAAAAAAAAACTAAGAAGCATAATAAACAAATACACACACACACACACACACACACATATATATATATATATATATATATATATATATATTAATAAAAGAGAAAGATGCAAATTGATCAACCTTTGTGATGCCCACCAGCCAATAAATCAGGAGTGAGTATGCAAATTAACCCAACAAATATGGTGGATTATTTTGCATACACTGGCTCAGAGTGGCCAGAGCATGATGCTTGGTCATCACCATGGTGACAATACAAGTATTCTACACAGCCCCAGACTCTTCAGGCCTCTGGGCAGCGTGGGACGGTGGAAAGGCGGCTCCAGCCAGAGCAAAGTAGTGCTGGCAGCCAAGGGAAGGAAGGGCCATTCTTGTACAAATCTTCATGCATCAGACTTCATATATATATATATATATATTCCATATTATAACTTTTAAAGGCATATGAAAAATATATTAAAGCTGGCACTGTAAAAGACCATAAAGAAAATATCAAGTTCCCCAAAGTGACAAAATAGGCAATGTTTTCTGATCACAATGTCATAACATTAAAAATTTATAATAAAAAATAATATGATGTGTACATTAAACTTATACAATGTATAAGTCTATTATATCTCAAAAATAATTTAAAAATCAAATAGATAATTAAAATAAAAATCTGGCATTTTTCAACACATTTCAAAATTATTCTATTTTAAAGGTAAAATGGCCTAAATCACTAGCATGGTTTATTAAAAATAATGTCACATGACCTTGAACACCACTACCAAAGGTTAAGGTAAGAATCTTTAGGAATATAAAAAAATATATACACATTCAACTTTGGGATACTGAAGAAAAATGGTATGTGTATTTGCTTTTAATAATAAGATACTATTGGTTTTCCCTAAAAAGATATATTAAACATAGTATTTTTCCTAAAAAGATATATTAAATAAATATTTGCATTGAGGAAATATTTAGCTGAAATGTGTTCCAATGACACTAGACTGATTTAGAAAGACTAAAAAAATACTGGGAAATGTTAGCAATCTTAAAGAAGTTATTCATTAATTAAGACCAGGAAAGACAGGAAAGGTTCCACATAATTTCCCAAATTTTAAATAAATTATGAAGGATGAGATGTAGATCCCAGTCAAAGAAGAGGGAACAGGAAGTTTAGGAAGAGAGGATGATAGTTGCAAAGGCACTAAGTCATGCTTTGAGAAAAGTTGGGAAAATTTAGTTGATTTCTGACCAGAGTGTATATGTAAAGTAGGAGGAGATAGGTAGGAATGTGGAGTGGGATCATGATATACATTCTGTGAAGTTCGAGGTATGCTTAAACACCCAGGTTTCTTTAATAACAAGCAAGGATGCTAAACTACGGAGCCATATGTTCTATCATAGTACAACATGCTAGAGAGGAAACTGGAAAATAACCATGGACTATGGCCATTACTCAAGCATTCTATTTCAGTCTCCAAAACACCAGCATGTAAGATGAGACTTGGGAATATACTTTCTGTATAGCATATTAAAATATGCAGAAGCTCAGCTATTTCAGCATTAAAAAAAAAAAAAATCCCTGGCTGGGTGGCACAGTTGCTTGGAACATTGTCCCGTACACCAGAAGACTGCAGGTTTTATTCCCTGTCAGGACATAGAACTAGGTTTCAGGTTCTATCTCAGGTCTGGGCACATGCAGGAGGTGACTGATGAATGCTACTTTCTTATTTATCTTTCTCACTCTCTCTATCTCTCTCCCCCTTCCTCTCTATAAACAAAAAACATATTCTCAGGAGAGGCTCTATCTTAGATGAAAACTAACAGGATAAAACTGGTATTGCTAAAGCCATGGTTGGAAAATTCTACAGCTCTACAATATTTAATGAAAGTGCATCCATGAAAAATGTAGAACACAATATTAGAGAATCCCTGAACTCTGAAGGTCTCGGGCCTTCTGAGCTTCTGAAACCAAAAAACATATTTGACTTCTTTTAGAATCTGTATAGTTTCTCCAACTGTATTCTCTCCTTCCCTACCCTACTGGTATATTTATTCTCACCATATATCTCCTGGTTTTTGCTCATACCATTCATAACATCCTCCATCCAATCTGCCTATTCAAATTCTACCTATTCCTTCTCTTCCAGTTTGAGCATCGCTGAGCATGTATAAGAAACAAGGGATAGGTTTGATGGTATATAGTAGTGATAATATAAAAGAAATGGGAAAATCTATATTGAACACTTAGATTCCTCAAAAAAATTAAAAATAAATCTACCATATCACCCAGCAATTCTACTTCTGACTATATATATCCAAAGGAGATGAAGAGATACATGCACTCCCATGTTTATTGCAGCATTATTCACAATAGCCCAAAATATGCAAACAACATATAAGTATCCACCAATGAATGAATGGATAAAGATGTGGTATGTATATGATGGAATAGTATTCAGCCATTAGAAAGCAGGACATCTTATCATTTTGGACAACGTGGATAGATCTTGAACAAGTTATGTTAAATAAGATGTCAGACAGAGGAAGACAAATACTGTATAATATCACTCATATGTAGAATCTAAAAAGCAAAACCTCTAAAAACAGAGAGTAAAATGATAGTTACCTGGAGTTAAGGGTGTAAGAGGATAGGCTAGATGTTTAAGGGTAAAAATAAACAATGAATAGTAAATAATTCCTAGATTTCTAATGTACAGTACACTGAATATAGACAATATGATATTACAATCATCAAGTTTGCTAAGATACCAGAATTTAATCACTCCAACAACTAAAAAGAAGGAATGAGTATGTAACATGATAGAGGTGATAATTATGGCAATCATATTACCATATATAAATGTAACACATTAACAAGTTGTATGCCTTAAATTTACATAATGCTCTATATCAAATATATTTCAATTAAAAATTCACTTAAATGTTACTTTAATTAATGCATTATATCCCTAATTTCTTATAGGTGATGACTCAATCATTTTTTCATGAATTCAGGAAGAGAACACTAGGTATCTAAGAGGTGAGGACACTCGAATCATGCTATTGTACTCCCCAGGCCAAGAAAATCATTAGTGTAAGTCTTTTAGACCCAGTCTTTTCCCTACTGGTAAAGTTTATACACCTCAGGGACCCATTCAAATGATGAATGAGACCCCAAAATATTAAACATCAAAGATCAGCTGGTTAGGGTCAAGAGTACATTGAATATGAACTTAGGCATTTTCAATGATGAAACTGTGCCATTTGAACTTCAAAATGTGATGAGTTGGATCTTAAGAACACCAGTGTCTATCAGACATAATTACAAGTTCTGCTAGAAACCAGCACCTGGTCTCTAGAGAATTATTAAACCCTGTTTATTCTAGTTACATGAAAGCACATTCCAGTGAAAATAGAAATTAGTGTCAATAAAATCAGGTAATAAGTGTTTCTTTGGAGACTGGTGTGAACCATGTGACTCTGCAACACATCAGGTGGTTGAGTTGTCTTGCCTGATTTTGGTCATTGTCTTCGAGCCCCCTTCCACTTTTCTGTCTTAGTGACTAAAAAGATGGCTCTGAGACAGTTCCTTGTGAAAACTGGTGAAATATAGAATTTTGATCTGAATTTTATGTCAATTCTGAGGATTGTTGGGCCACACGAAAGGTAAAGCTGATAAAAGTAAGCATTGGAATGGAAGTAAACATGAAAAGCAAAGTCATTTCCACACCCTCCATAGTCACAAGAAAAGAAAGCAGATGAAATGAGAAAAATTCTCCTTGCTGACTCTTCAGAGACAAAGCAGCAGGAAATTGTGAGATTCCTCTCAGAGCCCCACTTGCAAGGAAGCCCATTTAGCAAATGGTATGAGTTGTGGGATCTGTTGTTATTGGTTTTCTTCCCTGGGAACACTGCACACTGGGGATTCAGCTGTACCACAAAACAGTCTTCAAAACCCTCAGACTTGTCAAGTGCAGACTGAGAACTACTCCTTATGGGTTTGCAAAAAGCCATAATTTTGCTTTTTGGCTCACTCATTCTTGGCAATCTTGAATTGCTAGGAGAAAGCGTTTGAACCCATTAGTCAAGACACTCAGTGTTATGGGCCACCATTAGCTCAGCCTCATAACATCTGTTCTGTGTTTATATTGCATAGGGAACCTAAAGCCCTCAGAACAAAAGTGACAGGCCAGGAACTAAGCCACTGAGAGTCTTCAGGGAGATAAGCACCCAAAATACAGCTTCCCTTACTATATACCAAAATTAGGTCAAGTTTTTCATCCTTGACAGAGGTTCTTCTAAACACCAAAAGGAAAAAAAATAGACTCCAAAATAATTTATTGTAACAGAAATATAAAGGAAATTATTCCCAAAAACATTTCTCTTATGGGGTGGGTTTACATATGTATAACATCTTAGCACTACTCATACATATGTTATAGATGGCAGGAATGGCACTAGGTGTTAGACCCAGGGGGTCAGACTGGACTTGGGTTAAGCAACTTCAGTACTTGGGTTCTGACTAGGGAAGAATTCACAGCCAAGACCCAAACTATAAGAGAACATTTATTTGGTAAAACGCAGAAGTACAGGAATTAATTCCTAGAAGAAGTGAGCTTAGGAAACAAGTTCTAGAGGAAAAGAAAGGGCCCTAAGAGCTTTGGGAGTGTGGAAGGTAATATTAATGCACCTGGGGGGCATGCAGAAGGGAAAGACCTAGAGGAAGAGTGTACTGGATCATCCATCCTAAGGGTTTTAAGGGTGGAGATTTTAGGGGAGGACCCAAGGGAAGATTTAATAGAATATTCAGCAGCTTTCCAGGTGTGTGTTTTCTGGGTCTAGGTCTCCACTGATTAATTGGTCAGCGCCAGAGCAGGAGTTCATTACTCAGTGAAGCTGGTCTTGAGGGCAACCATGGGGTTGATGGTCTGGTTTTGTTGCTTTTCTGAATCTGGAGCTGAAGTACAACTGAGGATTGCATGCTATCTCTATAGAGGAAAGATCAAGTGGTCTAAATCTCATGACCAGGGAGTAATATGCTAGGGGAGAAAAAGTCATCTTGGGGATAAGGTAGCCTACAATTGTTCTTTGCTTGGTGCCGAGGGCTTTCCATGCTGTACCTGGCCCATTGTCCTTGATCTGCTCATATCTGTCTAACTGCCTAATAGAGTTATCATCTCTATTTTACAAGTAAGAAAACTGAAGTATGTCACATGTCTAAGGTCCCAGAACTAAAAAATAGTAAAGCTGTGACTTGAGCTCATGTGGGCTGGTCAGATTCCTAGCCATCAGATCAAATTTCTTAGTGAAGCATAGAAAGTCAAACAAGGAAATGAAAATCAGTTCAGAGGTTTAAAAACCTCCTGACTTTTATCTTTGGTAATTCCTCCCACAGTATCCTCTGCTCTCTATAGGCAGGCACACAGAACAACTAAGAGGCAAAGAAGGCATCTGGAAGTTCTTTCACAGACTCGGCATCGCTATGCCACAGTAGGCACCAGCAATGCTCACAGTGCTTCCTAGACTTGAGCGTAAGAATGAAGAAGTTGCTAGGCAGCTGGAGCAACCATTCTCCTATTGATAATGAGCTATGTGGGTTAGAATTGTCTCTCTTCTGGTTCTTTGAAAGGATAAATAAGACTAATGAACCACTAGCCAAGTTCACCAAAAAGAGAGGATCCAAATAAACAAAATCAGAAATGAAATTGGTGAAGAAATAACAGACCCCACAGACATACAAAGGAATATAAATAAAATACTACGAATAACTCTACTCCAACAAACTGGACAGCCATGATGAAATAAACATATTCCTAGAAAAGTACAAGTTTCCGAAACTTAATCAGGAAAAATAAAAAAAAAACTGAATAGGCTGATAACTCTTGATGAAATTGAAACAGTAGTCAAAAAACTTCCAGCAAACAAAAGCCCTGACTAGATGGCTTCACAGCGGAGTTTTACCAAACATTCAAAGAACTAAAACCTATCCTTCTCAGACTAGTCAAAAAAAATTCAAGAGAAAGGCACACTTCCAAGCTTTTTCTATGAAGCCAGCGTTACCCTAGTTCCAAAACCAGATAAAGACACTACAAAGAAAGAGAATTATAGACCAATATCCCTGATGAACATATATGCTAAAATCCTCAAAAAAATTCTAGCAAATCAGATCCAGCATTACATTAGAAAGATCATATACCATGACCAAGTGAGATTTATTCCAGGGATGCAAGGCTGGTACAACATCTGCATATCAATAAATGTGATAAATCACCTAAATAGAGAGGCAAAAATTGCATAATCATATCAATTGATGCAGAAAAGGCATTTGACAAAATACAGCACCTTTTCCTAATTAAAAAAAAACTCTAGCAAAGTGGGAATAGAAGAATCATACCTCAACATAATAAAAGCTCCATATGATAAACCTACAGCCAACATCATATTCAATGGGTAAAAACTAAAACCATTTCCCCTAAGAATAGGAACAATCCAAGGATGTCATCTTTCACCACTACTGATGGACATAGTGCTGGACGTGCTAGCCATAGCGATCAGATAAGAAGAAGAAATTAAAGGCATCTAATTGGAAAAGAAGAAGTAAAATTGTCATTATTAACAAATGACATGATAATATAGATAGAAAACTCTAAAGACTCCATCAAAAAACTACTAGATTTAATAAATGAATTTGGCAATGTAGCAAGAATCAAAATAAACACCCAGAAATCTATGGCCTTTTTATACACCAATAATGTACTCTCAGAAAGAGAAACTAAAAAGACAATCCCATTTACCATTGCAACAAAAATTTAAGATACCTAGTAATAAATTTAACCAAGGAGGTAAAGGACCTATACTCAGAAAATTTACAGGACTCTGAAAAAAAGAGATAGAGGAAGACATAAACAAATGGAAGAATATACCATTTTCATGGATTTGTAGCATCAACATCATTAAAATGTCCATACTATACAAGCAATCTATATATTCAATGCACTCCCCATTAAAATACCAAAGGTATATTTCAAAGACCTAGAAAAAACTCTCCAAAAATTCATATGGAATTTTAAAAAGACCCTGAATACCTGCAGCAATCTTGAGAAAGAAGAACAAAGTTGGAAGGATCACAATACCAGATATCAAGCTATACTACAATGCCACTGTTCTCAGAACTTCCTGGTACTGGCACAAGACAAACATATAGACCAATGGAAAAGAACAGAGAACCCAGAAATTGACCCAAGCCATTATGCTCAGTTAATATTTGACAACAGAGGTAAGAGCATATAATGGAGTCAAGACAATCCCTTCAATAAATGGTCTTGAGAATATTGGACAGATACATGCAAAAATAATAAAACTAGACCACCAACTTACACCATACAAAAAATAAACACAAAATGGATAAGGACTTAAAGATAAGACAGGAAACCATAAAAATCTTAGAAGAAGGATAGGCATCAAAATAGCAGATAATTGTCATATTAATATCTTTACTGATACAGAGCCTAGGGCAGTGGAAACTAAGGAGAAAATAAACAAATGAGACTACATCAAAATAAAAAGCTTCTGCACTGCAAAAGAAACCATCAACAAAACAACAAGAAAGTCCAATGTATAGGAGAACATATTTGCCAATGTTCTCTCCAATAAGAGTTGAATCTCCAAATTCTATAGGGAACTCATACAACTTAACAAAAGGAAGATAAACAATCCAATCAAAAAATGAGCAAAGGATCTCAATAGACACTTTTCAAAAGAGGACACACAGGAGACGAAGAAACATATGAAAACATGCTTAAAGTCACTAATCATTCAATAGATGCAAATCAAAATAACAATGAGGTATCATCTTATACTTCTCAGAATAGCTATCATCAACATATGCAGAGAAAAAGAAACCCTCTTTCACTGCTGGTTGGAATGCAGACTGGTGCAGCCACTGTGGAAAACAGTATGGTGTTTCCTCAAAAAATTAAAAACGGAACTTCCATTTGACCCAGTAATCCCATTTCTAGGAATATATCCCAAGAAAACAGAAATACCAATCAGAAATAATATATGCACCCCTATGTTCATAGCAGCACAATTTACAATACTGTATTTGCCGGCATATAAGACGATTTTTTGGCCCTGAAAAATACGTATTTGCCGGCGTATAAGACGACTGGGCATATAAGACGACCCCCTAACATTTCCACTAAAAATACAGAGTTTGTTATATACTCGCCGTATAAGACTACCCCCCACTTGGAGGCATATTTTTCAGGGCAAAAAGTCGTCTTATACGCCAGCAAATACTGTAGCTAAGATTTGGAAACAGCTTAAATGCCCATCAACAGATGAATAGATTAGAAAACTGTGGTACATTTACACAATGAAATACTACACTGCTGTAAAAAAAAAAAAGGAATTCTTACCATTTGCAACAGAATGGATGGAACTGGAGAACATTATGCTAAGTGAAATAAACCAGTCAGAGAAATATAAATATCACATGATCTCACTCATTTGGGGAATATAATGAACAACATAAACTGATGAACAAAAATAGAATCAGAGTCATAGAAGCATGGAACAGACTGTCCCATCTATGAGGGAAGGCACGGAGTGAGGGGGTAAGAGATCAATCAAAGGATTTGCATGCAAGCATGTGAGCATAACCAATGGACACAGAGCAGTAGGGGGGCAAGGTGAGGGCATGTGCTGGGGGGTGTGGGCGGCCAGGAGAGATCAATGGGGGGAAAAGGAGACTTATGTAATATTTTAAACAATAAGAAAAAAACTTGTCTCTCTTTGGTTCACTGCTGTATTAGTCAAGTTTCTCCAGAAAAACAGAACCAGTACAAGATAGATATATTAAAACTAGAGGCCCAATGCATGAATTCGTGCAACTTGAAAGGAACTGTGGGCCTTGAGGCTACAGTGGGCACAGAGGTGAAACTCAGCCCATCCTCTATGCCCCTGACCAGCTGCTTGTGCCGTGGCCCCAGTACCCTGTCTGCCAGCAGCCCTGCTCCCACTACTGCTGCTCCCACACATTGATGGTGCCGACCCTGCTTGCACCTGCTGATGGCACAAAGTAATTAGGGCTAACGCCAATCAGCAGAAAGGTGTGAGGGGTGGCAGCCACCCCTCACACCTTTCTGCTGATGGTGCTGAGTGATTGGGACCGGCACTGGGCACCAGCAACAGGTGCAAGCTGTGGCTTCGGCTCTGGCAGCAGGTGCAGGTGCCAGATGGGACTCAGTGCATGAGAGCAAAGAATTTTCATTAACTACCAGAGGCTCGCTCCAATGACAGCAATCGGCACCCAGCCTTGGTCTGGCACCCTTGCTCACCTGCTCCACCATCCCACCATGGCCAACACCCACTATGTTCTGCACTCTTCCACCTGCTGTAGAAGCCTGTCATGGTCCATGTGTGCCCCCTGGTGGTCAGCGCACATCATAGTGACCAGTTGTTTGGTTGTTCCACTGTTCGGTCTATTTGCATTTTAGCCTTTTATTATATAGGATATGTATATATGTGGAGATTAATTATGAGAAATTTGCTCACACAATTACAGAGACTGAGAAGTCTCACATTCTGCCATCTGCAAAATGGACATCCAGAGGAGCTAAGGGTGCAAATCCCAGCCCCAAGGCAAGAGAAGACCAATAATATCCCAGTTCAAGCAAGCAGGCAGGAAGCAAAAGGGGTGAATTACACCTCCCTCTGCCTTTTTTGTTCTATTCAGATCCTCAACAGATTGGATAATTCCTACCCACATTGGGAGGTACTTTACTGAGTCTACAGATTCAAATGCTAATCTCAAACAGAAACACCCTCACAGACACACCCATAAATAATATTTCATCTGGGCACCCTGTGGTGCAGTCAAGGTGACACACGAAATTAACCATCACAAGTGCTGTGTCTAATGCACTGCTTGACATATGGCAGACATTCAGTCACTACTTGGTGAGTGAATTCAGTCATGTGTGCATGTGTCACATGGTTGCCATCCATTGTTATCTGTGACTATATTGTGTACATATACCTTTATTTTATTATGTGGAAGTTTTTAAATGATTGAGAATTCCCAGAAACCATGAACGATGCACTCAGTAAATGCCTAAATGGGAGCATACAAGACTGTGAATATTACATTTTTTAAAGGAAGGAGGATTTTCTGCTTAAAACTAACTGAAATAAGTCTGAGATAGATTGTAGATTTAATAGAAAATGGTAAAAGATAATATAGATAACTCTTTCAAGCATGTTTAATAAATTAGGGGCCAAAAATAAATTAGAGGTTCTCCTTATAATTTACACCTGCCAACTATTTATTAGAAAGCTTTGATTTGGTAGACATCATTTTTATAATGCCATCTTTATTGCCAACACCATTTTGAAAAATATTGTTGCTTAAATAAGGATAATGATCCCTACTGAAAACTGCAGCAGAATAGTAAAAAATACATCAGTTGTATTTCATCCAGAACGAAAAGAAATTAAATTAGCCTCATCTCTGGATGTGGTATTTGGCCCAAATTGCATTTTTGTAGCAGGGTGGAGTTTGAGATCAAAAAACCAGAAATATTATGCATTTAATGAAATCCAATCTTCTGGCAACTAGGCGAAGCCCTGTTTTGTCCTATTTCTATGGAATTTTGGTCATATCCCAGATATCAAAGAATATTCTTAATTCCTACAGAACTACAACCTTAGAAAAGATGGACACCATGTCTACAATGCTTAATTTAAATGTCAATTGTTTTTCTTTTCATTTGCTGAAATAAAAGTACATATGAATAAACCAACAGAACATAATACATTTAAACCCTTCACTTTAAAAATGAACAACATAGATGTCATTTCAGAAAGAAAGAAAGAAAGGAAGAAAGAAAGAAAGAAAGAAAGAAAGAAAGAAAGAAAGAAAGAAAGAAAGAAAAGATTGCCTGTCAAAACTAGCAATCACTGACATTTTTAGAGCTAAATGGGGACCTTAGAAATGATTTAGTTTCATCTTCTGGTGTCACGAGTAAAGGCACTGGGATACTAAAAGGTGTAATGATCTACACTAATAAAGGAATAAGATGCAAATTTACTGTACCTTATACCCACCAGCCAATCAGGAGTGAGTATGCAAATTAACCCAACCAAGATGGCAGGTTAATTTGCATATACAGGTGCCCAGCATCTGGGGCTGGGTGGGACACAGATGTTCCACACCACCCCAGGCGCTCCAGGCCTCTGGGCAGTGTGGGAAGGTGGAAAGGCCAATAGGATAAGGTGGCAGTACCTGTAGCCAGAGCAATGGCAGTACCTGTAGCCAGGAGAAGGAAGGCTCATTCTTACATGAATCTTTCATGCATCAGGTCTCTAGTCTATTCATAATTTCACAGCTACCAAAGTAGAAAGCTGAGAATAAGACCCAGGTCTTCCATGCATGGTCCAGACCTTTACCATTATCTCATGCATCTAGCAGCAATGCTTCATTGTCCCACCTTCAGAGACTTTGCTTAGAAGTGTATGTCCCTAGTCTTTAATGAGAGTCCTTGGACTGGCTTTCACTTAAAGATATAGTGCAGTGCCCTGGAAACCTGGCCCAAAGTGCTTGGGGTCTCTATGATTGTTAGCAACAGCACCTTGATAAGTGTGTTGAAGTTCAGTTTCCTTACAGTTGTATTATTCACTTGTGACACCCTGGGTCAGACACACATCATGACCATGTTTATTTTTGTGCTGTTCTATAATAGAAAGATTCGTCTAAGACACTTAACCTAAAAATTACCGTTCAATTAAAATCATTTCAAATTTTGTGTTATTTTTTCTGAGTGGCCAAATTTTCTATATTTGCTTATTGTCTGAAAAGAAACCTCTGTTAACATATTCCCCTTCATATATTTTCTTCACATCCTCTTATTTAAAAAAAAATATTCCATCTAATTTCCATGGAGCTTATCAAATCTATGGTAGATCAGCACATAAGATTCAGAAAAACAAAATAATGCTGTAAAAAGGCTTAAGTAGATTCCCATGATTCACCTCATCCTTTGATCAGAATGGACTATCAATCCCCAAGCCAATAAGGTTGACCCCTATGATGTCAGGCCACTGAGATGAGCTATGTCTCCATTGATGTTGCTGTCCATCTAGTTGGTAGATGTCTGGTTTTCCCAGTGTTGGTCTGATATTAGGCATGTCCAAGGTCCATGTGTATCACCCCATTGGCATTCCATCTATAAAAGAGAATTGTGTCCATTTACTTTATCTCCTTCATTCTATAATAATCTGAAGATTAATTTATATTAAATAATTCACAACATGTATGTGATAATAATGAGGAAGGGCTCCCAAGAGTTAGAAGTAAATCCCAATACTGTTTCATAACTGTTGATTTTTCAGAGCTGCCAGATACACCATTTGGAGATGTAAGAAACTGAGCAGCTGAGGTAATCATCAACCTAATTGATTCTACTTTGGTTTTGTTTGAGCTCCAGGGGTCCAATTTTGGGAACTGAGGACTCACATGAACACATCAGCCTGGTTTCTTGCGTGCTTTCCCTCAACAAGTTCTTTCATGGTCACATGCATTTGATCTCCACCAAGGGGATGTAACATCTGCTTTCTCTCAAAAGCCCATGTAAATTTTGGAGATCAAGGGGGAAAAGTCTCTGAAACATGGAGCTATCAAGACCATTATTATAAATTCCTGGTTCTACCTTTTGCATTTTAATAGAAATTCCAGTTTCATAAAATACAAATTATTGGTAGGAGAGACTGGAGTGACATTTATAACTCCTTCATGAAATGTTTTATAGTTTTATGCATTATAGTTCAGTAATAAGAGGAAAAAAAGAAACATTGCCTATTTTCTCATAATTATTCAGAGTAACATATTTTCTTAATAGAATTCTTAGGAGAAATTGCCAGTTTCTACTTTTATGAAATGATCTCAGCAATAAACTATTTTATAAAGGTGATATTTAATTATATCATCATATCCATATTATTGACATTATTAACTATTCACAATAACAATTCTCCAGAATATTCTAGCAGAACCCTGAAAAGTCATTCTCTTTTTCCTATACTCAGATTTTCATTCACTTCAGTTATTGCTCTCATAATTTACAACGCAGAAAATTTACTGTGATTCTGGTTAATTTTATGCTTAGCTTCAAGAAGTATTCCATACAGCAATAATTCTTAAACCTTTTATAACTTTGGTAATATATTTTCAAACTTCTGAACTGTTTACAAGGAGTAATTTATAAGTGCAAAGTGAGCACTTACCTTAATGTGCAGAAATATCTCAAAAGGAATTGCAGTCAACTTAAGCCAATTCAAAATAGAATCCTCCCATAATGCCTGATGTGGGTTTGAAGTTGAAGAGGAGAAATCATACTAATTGAGGAAGAAGAGTGTATTTGGTCTGTATAATTAAGAGTCTGGAATTCCTCTTCTAAAGACAATTACTACCATTTATATAATGTGCCATGCCTTGTAGGAAGCCCTGTACATGCAGGGTTTTTTTTTTCACTTAATTTTCATAATAACTCCATGGAATAGGTTCTTTTATCTACATTTTATGATGATGTTCTTAAATCTTTAAGAGGTAGGTCACACAGTAAGCAGTAGAGCCAAAAGTTGAACCCAGGCTCTCTAAATCCAAGATCAAGCTCTTAATCTCTCAGAATAGGTGGGTAAATATGTAAAGTCAAATGGGGAGGCACATTTTATTCTTTGATAAAACTTAATTACCAGGAGTTGGCTACTACATGAGATCTTGGAAAACTAAATGGTCAATTTCAAACAGGCAATTTCAAAAGAAGCACACTTGCCCCTGGACATGAGAAAAAAAATATTGAATCTCTACTAATCAAGAAAAATGCATATTAAAACAGCAATGTATTATCTGGGTTTTTTTTCATCCTTTACTTTTGGATACAAGAATTACAAGCATTAACAGTATCTGATTCAGGAGAAGATGATGTTAAATGGGTATTTCTCCTATTGTGACTGATACTGGTTAAGACATTTTTTAGAGAAAATTCAGCACTTTGCATTTATAAGGACATTTGACATTTTGGATGGAAATAATAAAACTTAAATGAGTGTGAAAAATAATGTATTTTTAATGATTACCTATTTTTTATGTATTTTCTCCATTCAAAGCCCAGACTACCCACATGCTCCAGAGAAGGAGTCCTGTGTCCATATCGGCATGTACCTGTGCTGTGACTCTGCCTCTAACATTGCCTCTCTTCCACCTGCGTGCCTGGGGTTTGCAAGGCCCATTCATTACCACCTAATCTCATTTCCTCTGACTTAACCTCTTTCCTGTCGAGTACCTGCTCGTTCCTCCCTTCCTCTGGAACTCAATAGCCTTGTCTACTGTGTTACAAGATCCTTCTTCACCCGCAAGCTTTCCTGGCCACCCTGCCCTTAGGACCTACACAAGCTGGTGTTCCAGACTTTGGGAGTTCACTTACCAGTAAACTAAACAAACACAAAAACAATGTGGAGAATTGGCAGAAGGCTGCCAAGTGTCTATTTTGCCAAGTAGTCAGTCAAAAGCAAGAAATAGCATCTATCATCACCATCGTTCTATGAAAGGAAAGCATTTTAACACTTAACATGAGAAAAGCTCACAATCTCAGAAAAATAAAAATGCTTCTCAAAGAACAGCAACTACGGGACCTTCAGGAGAGACCTGATATGGGGACGGAACATGTGCCTAGGAGGAACTAGCCCTTTAGAAAACAGCCCGGCCTCATTGTCTGGCATGGGATGCTCTTGGAAGCCAGAGCAAGTCCACTTTTTATAACCAACCCCTACCCCTCCCCTCACATCTCAAGGTCATTTGAGAGAGTTCCCCAGGCTGCTTACACTAAGGAGTCCCACTAACTGCTCTTCTAAGAAAATACCACCCATCAACAGCTGCGCACAGGCCACTCTGAAAATGTCCAGCAAAGTGAAGTTCAACACACATCTGCAGCTTGCTGCCCCCATCCAAAGGCACCACTGCCCAGACTCTTCTTTATGTTCTACAGCCTGGGACACTGTAAGACCCCCGCAAAAAGAGCCTCGTAGAGTTTGTGACACACAGTCTGTGGAGGTGTGGAGGAAAAGCCTCAGTGAGACGTGGGTAAAACTAGACAGTGGCATCCCATGGACAGGGTTTTAGGGCAATCCCTGACCTGTGTGCTCTGGTGAGAGACTCTAAAATCCGAAATGGATGTATGGGTATTTTCTAGGTGAGCATTGTTCTTAAAATGCATGCCTTTATTTACACTTAATAAAATGTATTTTAATATTCACTTTGATTATTCATTAAAATGTGTCCTAAAAATCAAAGGCTAACTGGTAAATAACCTTTAAAAAATAAAAAAATAAAAAGCCTAGGGTCCAACTATTTTGACCCAGATTGCCAGCAGTAGAAGTATTCTAACCCTCTTAGGCCTTGAAGCGCAAATCTCATACTTGCAGAAAAAAAGGAAAGAGAAGGAGTAGACCACAGGGACTTTAGTGACGAGAGAGAACTGGTGAGTCTCGGTCCACACCAGGGCATCTGGGACGGACAGATTGCATGGGTTCCCCACTTCCCCATGTGTCAAGGAAATGTTAGTGGTCAGTTTTTACAAAGGTATGGTTTATTTATTTTAGTAACATTTGGTAGCAGAAGCCTTGCTTTACACACAGGCTTACTGCTAAATAACACAGAAAAAAATGTAACAAAAAAGTTGGGAATGTGAAACACATAGTGAGGTCAGGACACACACACCCACATGCTCACACATCATGACTTTGCAGCTTCTTCTGTCACTGTGAAAACAGTTGCCATTTCTATCATCATTAATTAAAATAAAAATTCTTAAAACTTGCTGCACCATTCATCTCTAAGTAGGCTTATTCCAGGCTTCAGCCCAAGTTTCCTAATAGCCTAGCTGATTAAAAGGCATTAACATTTATATTGTGCCAACACTGATTATACTAATTGCTGGCAAGTGTTTATGTGATAACCAAGACTTAACAAGAGAGATGCAGAAAGGCATAGTGAGCATAACACTTGCATATGAGAGGTACTTGTGAGCAATTGAAGTATCTGCTTCCTTCTTAAAAAAAGGAAGGAAGGAGGTTAAGTCATGGACTTAAGGCACCTTCCAGATCTAACATTTCATGACTTTGGTTAGCAGACAACTATTCAGAAGGCATCTGCTGAATAACAAACAGGAGGTTCAAACTCCTTCAAAGCTGATTATCAATTCTTAGTACAGCAGGTCTAAGAATAACGCTGTTTTTCTAGATGAGATACCATAGGAACTTGTTTACTTGTGGTAAAACTGATTTCCCTACAGGTCATTTCACAAGTCACAGAACCTATTGACAATGTTAAATGAGAACTTACTATATTCTATAGTCTGTTGGGTTTTTTTTTCTTTTTCTTTCCTGTCTTTTAATATGTACTCATTTTTCATTAATACTGATAATCAAAGAGGGAAGAAAGATCAGTTCTGTTAACTCAAATTTGATAAAATAAAAAGTTGAAGTTCTGAGATTATCCAAATAATTTTTCAATATCTCTTTCTTCAGTGGCATTTGACAGAAAGAGTTAGCTCTGCTGAGAACTGTAGCAAGCCTAAAGATTCCTTAAAAAGCACTGCTGTAGTGAAATGTCCTAGGAGAATGCAATGAACTTCTCTTGCTAGGATTCCAATAAGCCTGGCAATCTAGAAACTAATGCTGTTTGTGATAAAAATGAAAGCAACAAATAGTCTTTCATTTAAAAAACAAAACAAAACAAACAAAAAACAGAAGCAATAACTTGCAAGTTTATAGGGAGCTTATAACCTTTAGTTCAGAAGTATTTTTTTTTTTTTGGCCAATTAAGTGTTACTTTTCACAAATGTAAAGTTAAATCAACAACTTTCTTGGCATTCAAGACACTCTAGATCAGAGAGCCTGTGAAATGTAGAATTAACTTTTCAGATTTTGGAACTGATACATAAGTTTAGAAAAATTAAATATTTGATCAGTGTTTGGCTGGCTCATTTAAACTCCATTCCCAATCATAACTCTTGAATTACAATAAGGAACAGAAAGAAAAAGAGAGAATGATATGTTCTGAACAGAACTGAGTGATCAGAGTTAAATACTCAAACATTTATTTTTTAACACTATTCATCACTACTTCATTACTATTATTAATGTGCATTAAACAGTTTAAAAAGTCATTTCACCTATTTTTTTCTCATTTTTACATGACTGTCCCAATCCTGAGATGCAGATAAAGCAGCAAGTATTCAGATGCTAAAATAATTTAGTATTCATCATCATTATCATCACCAGCACCAGCACCAGCACCAGCACCAGCACTACCACCACCATCAGCACTTCATGAGCACTTACTGTTTGCCAAGCCTTCCACCAGCAATTTTCACTTTTTCATCTCATGGTACACATAAATTAATCACTAAGATTCTGTGGTACACAAAAATATTTATTATATTTTTTGCCAATCTGGGGGTAAAAAGCTCTAATTTTAACATGGGACAGCTATTATTGTGTTGGCTATTGTCCTTTTTTTTTCTTTTCTTTTCTTTTTTTTTTTTTTTTACAATCTAAGGGGAAGAGGTTAGTTGCCCTGATTAAATAGTCAGGTATTACATGTTTTTTAAAAAATTCTTACAGCACACCTGTGTGCCACAGCACTCCAGTTGAAAATTGCCACCCTACATTAAATGTTTTCTGTGGATCACCTCATTTAATCCCCAGAACAACTGTAGGCAATTGATATTATTATCATCTCTGTTCTACAGATGAAAAAACATGGTTGATTAGGGCCTGGAATCCAGGGTTTATGAGCACAAGTCCAGTGCGCCTTCCACATTGTTTCAATAATAGAGTTAAAAAAGAACAAAGAAAATGCTAAAGTTTCCAGTTCATTTCATATCAGTTTCCTTCAGACACAAATAAAGCAAGAAAGGGACCATGAAAAGAAAGTTAAATTTGCAGCCTCTTCCCAAAATAAATAGTTACAAAAATGCAGCACGCAAAAAACATTTGCCAAATCTGCTAGAAGAGCTTTTGTAAATTGCAATAAGGTTGTAATTCCACTATACTTGCAGCTAAATGCAAAATTCTACTTTTAAACCTGCAATTGACCAAAGAACAAACAAGAACACTGTTTTGAGAAACTTAAGAGTGTGCTGGGGGGAGGAAGAGCGGGGGTTGGGGAGTTGGATAAAGCTCTTGGGTTTTCAACCACCCTGGTTGCAGCTCAGTTGGTCTTTGGCTGTATCAGAGTCAATTTCCACCCAGCGATACGGGAGTAGAGGTGAACAGGAGACTTATTGTTCCTGCCCTTCCGGAGCATATTATGAACTACAGGCAACGACAGATAAACGAGATTAATTATTGTATAGTAAGCTGCACAACAGAGAATTTATCCTGGTTTTAGGAATCAGAGGAAGCTTCTGGGGGGAAAATGGCAGTTAGATGAAACCTGAAGGAATGCCAGAAGCTGGTCTGAGAGAGGTGGCCTGAGGACTCAGGGAAGAGAGAAGATGAGGGGGCAGAAATGGAGTCACTCACAAACTTGAGAGGATACCTACATCCTCCATGAAATGAAAGCAGGTTCCATAATCCACGGCAAAGTGGGAGTTCAGGGGAGGGAGAGAAGGCTATATAGGAAATCTCCCTTTAAAATATTTTACTTGAGATGTCCACAATCTTAAGAAATGAGCTATAACTACTTTACTCTGGAAGGAAGGTGAAGGAAACAGTTTCTAAGCTAAATAGAATAGTGGTTTTATCCATGTAAGAAAATAAATGGGGGGATGTATTCATTTAAAAGGACATGGGGAGATAAAATGAAGATAGAACAAGATAATTGGGGTAAGTCTAAAAACAAAGAAAAGGAGAAATACCCTAAATGAAATATAACCATAGTAACAAAAATAAAAAAACTTTTAATATGATGAGCACCTCCATTACGTGCATCTCACCTGAAGAATTGACAACACATTATTCTAGATTCACTTACATTGCAGTTGGGACCACAAGAGATGTCTAGACAGTACAGAGTATTAACTTTCCTACGTTCTGCTTAGGTTTGTTAAGCCTGTGGATAAGAAGCAACTGCATGAGAACCCTTGATTCATTTCCTCTACTTTCTATGCCAGTTCCCTAATTCATTTGAATAATCACACAGGAATTATTTTTGGATTTCCACAGACACTAACTAACATGCTAAGAACGCAGTCCAAAGAGTGCTAGGAAAATGATAGTGTCCCAGAAGTAATTCAGGTGCTGAATATTCTCTATTTGTTTATCCAAATACATACATCAATCTGTTCCACCATTCTCAGTACACCAGAGGTTGACCTGCATCAAGGAGTACCCCAGGGCTTTGAATTGGGTGAGGTCAATGGGAGGCAACACTAGGAGATAAGAAGATGGGAGATTAATGAAAGTAAGGTGCTACACCCTTCCTGGTTGGTCCCCTTTAAACTTCCCCATAACCTTGAAAATACTGCCTTCATTAACCTCACTCCATCTCTTTCCTCACTCCCCTAAAATAGAAAAAGACAGTCTGATCACACAGAAATGCAATGCAAGCTTAGGACAAGAGTTACAATAAGAAACCCATTCAAAAACATTCTGGGAAACATTCATCAATTTTCTTCTCATATCAAGAAGAGAGAGATATAACACTACATTGGGATGAGATGCAAAAAGAGACAGCCAGAACCATTGTAGACAGTGATGCAATAAACCACCAATGGATGGGACATCTGGAGGA
Organism: Vespertilio murinus; assembly: GCA_963924515.1. Taxonomy (NCBI): domain Eukaryota; kingdom Metazoa; phylum Chordata; class Mammalia; order Chiroptera; family Vespertilionidae; genus Vespertilio; species Vespertilio murinus. The sequence goes on along the minus strand of OZ004706.1, from coordinate 128,182,014 downwards.
ACCATTGGGAGGAGTTGATGATAAGTACACAGGACTTTTCTGTAGCCTCCAAAAATAATAGCGTCTTCCCAGTTCTTACCTATGCAAATCTCCAATGGCCATTTTCCTCCTCTTCCAGACTAAGGTGAAGTCAGCGGCCTCAGCCTAACCCTTCTTTCCTAAAATGAGTATAAGAATACCTACCAATTTGGCAACAGTGCCATTAAGTTACAAACCTCAGGTTGCTAATAGAATACTAGTGAGAAAAGAACTTATCTCCTTACTGCCACTGTGGTAAAGTCCTACTGGCTTCCTTTATGCATTAAAGGAATACAACTTTAGCTAAATGTCAAGTACTAACCAATAAGTAAAACTCTCTTTGATATGGTTATTACTATCTCTGATTCTTAGATGAAAAATATATATTAAACTGCTTGAGGTAAAGCTGGACATTTTCATTTCTGCTATCTTCCTGTGTCACTCCTTAAGTAACAATGACAGCTAAATTATTTTTCTCAGCCCAAGAGTAATGTGTTGGGCTTCCTTTTTAATGACAACAATCTTTCTGTTGCCAAATGCTTCACGTCTTAAATAATGGCTTGAATCTTGGCTGCAATTATAAGATAAGCTTTTTCTCATAACCTTTTCACAATGGATTTTCATCAGCTCCTTTATAAAGGAAATTAAAATTTGCATTTTTTCTTCAAGCTCATGAATTTGAAATTGGACACACCACTGGCATATTTAGACATGGTATTTACAAAGGAATAAAATTTGGTTTATAAGATTTTTAGATAGTTTAACTCTAAAAGAGAAGTAAGATCTAATTGAAATTAATGAAGAATCTAGAGGTTGAATGGCAGAGTGACTCAAAAGTAAAGATAAAATATTTCTGTAAATATAGTGTGCTAACTTCTAAATTATGCCTCAAATTTTATATTCCAAAATTTCTCAGTAATATCTGAAATCCAGACAATTCGGCTATGAGCAGGTTTGATGTATCACATCATATAAATTGTCAGACAATGAAGACTACAATAGGTATAGGTTCTAAACAGCGAGTGGCACCCTCGTTGCTCAGGATAGGCAACACAACAATAGCTATGGTCTAATAAAAGCAAGATGTCACCAGGATTAGCAAGAAACTCCTTTCAGTCAAAGTTGTCAGCTCATTTTTTCCAGAACCCAAGCTGGGACTTTGCATAACCTAAGAGTAAACATCCCTGACGCCAGGACTTGAGAAATAACAAACTTCAAACTTGTGGAGAAGTGTCTATCCCCGTTCCTGGATTCCAGCTGCCTGCTTGCCTAGATGTCTCTTTCCTTCTTTCCTTTAACGTTGAGCAAGTAGTGCCAGCTTTGATGGGTAGGTGGGATTCGCCCGTCCCAAATAGGAGAAAACATTCAAAACTAAACGAGATAATGGCTAATTCAAAGGCAACATCTGTGGGAAATATGATTGCAAACTAGGAAAGCAAGTTGTCTATCAGGAGACGAGTGATTCATAAATGTTTCTGGCAGGGACTCACACAGATGGAGTCCTGTCCACATGCTATTTTTTCCCCACTAGGATTTGTGCCTAACAGAGTAAGTGATTGCAGACCTGAGCAAGTATGCATTGTGATCGAAAGCAAATGTAATGAACTTTTTGATCAAAGCACCATTGAATCTCTTTCCCTGTGATATTCCCCACGCTGGCTCCTTCTCTTCAGTAGGCAACTTGGGGAGGTTCTTGACTGAAATGTTTGTGCAGATGCAAATGATGTGACTTCCCTTCTGGCAGGGATCTCAACCCTGACAGGATATGGAGAAAAGAAAAGTCCCGTGTCTACTTCCCAGCAGCTCCAGAAAAAAAATGTAATCAGTATTATTTGGGCTAAATGAAGCATAAGAGTTGGTCTCTAGTGTGAAGACACTGTGCACACAGACTTTGAGAATGTTAGAACTGGGATTTAAAGGCTCACAGTCCAGGCTTTGCATTGTACAAACACTAAGGCCAAAGAGGGTCAAAAAGACTTACCAAGTGTCTCATAACAAGACAGTGACAAAGCCAGGATTATAACCCAGTTCTCCTGATTCCGCTTAATGGGCCTTTTCCCATTATGACATGTGATTATTTTTCATTCATTAACTCATTTATACATTATTTATTCAATGCCCATTATATGACATGGCAAGCAATGTTCTGAGTGCTGAAAAAAGAACAAGGAACAAGAGAAACAAAATCTTTTGTCTCAATTGGCTTACAATCTAGTGGGAAATAGCAAAATTCAGATAAACACAAGATAAATAAATCAATATATAACATAAATAAATATATAGTACTATGTCATGTGGTGAATGTTTCAAAGAAAATAAAGGTCAAGGGATAGAGTGATGATGGGCAGCTGTTTAAGAAAAGGTTATCTGAGAAATTTTCTCTGAGGTGATATTTGATCAGAGTCTAAATGAAGTGAGGGTGCAAGTCACACAAATAGCTGAGAGGAGAACTTTGTAGCATACAGAACAATGTAAACAACGTCTAAGAGGCTGGAATGAGCTCAATGAGCTTGCAGGTGAGGACCTTTATGGACTAAATGAAGGGGAACAATGAAGATGAAGGAATGCAGGCCACCAGAGGGCTTTCAGCAGATCTTGTGTGGTTTTTTGTGGGTTTGTTTTTTTGGTGTGTGTGTGTGTGTGTGTGTATGTGTGTGTGTGTGTGTGTGTTTAAACAGATTATTCTGGCTGTTATGTGAAAATAGACTGAAGAGAGAGGAGAGAGAAAGAGAAGATCAGGAGAACAGACTGTGTGCCTTTAAATCCCAATCCTCCCTAAAGCATAATTCAAGTTCCTTAAGTGCAAGGATTTATGTTTAGTTTGTTCTTTGCCGCAAAATCAGCACCAAGAATAGTGCCTTGCGCTTTGTTAGAGCCTTTGCTGAATGAATAGATGCCGGACAGGTGAGACCAATGGGAAAGTTGAAAGTGGCTTAAACTTAGACAATAGCAGTAGAGACAGTGATGTTTTGGGTAATGTTTCAAAGTAGAAATAACACAAACAAGTTCAAGATTGGATATGTACACTTAGTAAGAAAGAATTCAAGAATAATTCCTAGGCTTTTGCCTTAAACTCTCTGGATAAATAGTGGTGATTTCTCAAGGAGAAGTAGATTCAGTGGGGGGGAAATCAAGAATATTGTCTTGATCATGTTATGTTTGAGCTGCATATCAACCTGTCAAATGGAAATATTGAGTAACCAATTGAATATAAGTGTCTGGAATTTAGGAAAGAGTTTAAGGTTGAAGATATAAGTATATAGTGTTTAAAACTATTGAACACCATAAGATTCCCCCAAAGAATAAATGCAGATAAAAATTTGATGGGGTTCAAGGAGCCCTGGGCATTCCATGTTCCAGGTGGGTAGTGGGAAAAGAACCAGCAAAGGATTTTTACCTAACATGAAGGAATACAGGCAAAGAAGCTTGAGGAGACCAAAAACTTAGGTGCCCTAAAAGTCAAGCAATGAAGCTGTGTTTCAAAAGGAAGGAATGATGAGTTATTTCCATTGTTTCTGAAAAGTCAAGGTGAGAATTGAGAATTAAATTTGGCCACACTGGAATCTTTGGTGACATTAATAAGTGCAGTTAAAAAGGAAAGAAGAAAACCAGGGGAGACAATAAGAACATATTATCTCTCCAGAAAATTTGCTATAGAAGGAGTAAAAAAAATAGGGAAGGATTTGGAAGAGCATGGATTTGTTTTATCTGTTTTGTTTTATTTTTCAGATGAGAGTCATTACAATAAGTTTGTATACTCATGGGAATATACAGTAGAAATGGAGGAAATCATGAGAACAGAACTGTGATATCTACAAGAGAAAAGACTGGGTTAGACAATAGAAAATTGGATCCACTGTACAAGTGGAGGGCTTAGCTTTAGAACAGAGCATGTGCAGTTAATCTGGAAGCAAGGAAAGGCCAAATACCCTGGTGCAGTTACCATTGTTGGTAGAAAATAGAGGAAGTCCTATTCTGATTACTTTCCCTCCCCCCGCCCCCCCCCCCCCCCCCCCGTGAAATAATCAGGTCATCTGCTGAGAACATGGGAAAGAAAGGAGTATCTGAAATTTAAGTGTTACAGAATTTACCAGGTGACAAGAAAATACAAAAGGAGTACTCAGAGATTCAGGGGAAAAAAACCTTTATTTAAAGCAGTGCTGCTGGCTCAGAGGATTCAAAGATCCTGAACAATTTATATAATGAGATTACTCCTTATGTACACTGAGTGGCCAGATCATTGTGATCTCTGAACGCATAATAATCTGGCCACTCAGTGTGTATTCTATATAATAAAAGGCTAATATGCAAATTGTCCCCTCCACCAGGAGTTCAACCAGCATGCAAGACAGCCAACCACCCGTGTCCCCTCCCCCTGGCCAGGCTGGCCGGACACCCATGCAAGAATTCATGCACTGGGCCTATATATGTACACACACACACACACACACACACACACACACACACTGAGTGGCCATATTATTATGCTTTCAGAGATCATAATAATCTGGCTACTCAGTGTATATTTCAACATTCTTTACTTCCTTATTTCTGGGATTTTGCAGCCCTACCTTAGTTAGTTAGAATGGGGAAGTTAGATTGTATCTAAATGCCTGGCCTGGGTGGTGCGAGTGATCTCCCCGCCCCCTCCAGCCAAGCTGCCAAATTCTCGGCCCATGGACCCTGCAAACTAGGAGCACCCAGGAAAACAGACTATTGCCTAAGGAAGGGACAGTGACTTAATTATAAGCTAAGAAGTATGTTCGCTAGGATACCAGTCACTGACACAGATTCAGATTGCTAGCCTCCCCCCCCCTGATTGCCCCCTATATTCCTCCTCAAAAAAAAAAAGAGGAGAAGGTGAGGAAGCAGCTGTAGGAGGTTGATTACCAGAAGGACAGTCTATACAGCACCAGCAATACCAGCATAGAGCAGAATAGCATCAGACACTATTAAAGAGACCCTGCAACACCAAAAAATGGGGGTCTGCTGAAAGCCAGGTGTGGGCAACCAAGGAGGAAAGGGTGGCTCCAAGTGAAAAAGAGATACAACCAAGACCAGTTTGGCTCAGTGGATAGAGCATCGGCCTGCGGACTGAAGGGTCCCGGGTTTGATTCTGGTCAAGGGCATGTACCTTGGTTGTGGGCACATCCCCAGCAAGAGGCAGCTGATCCATGATTCTCTCTCATCGATGTTTCTAACTCTCTGTCCCTCTCTCTTCCTCTCTGTAAAAAATCAATAAAATATATTTTTAAAAAAGAAAAGAAAGAAAAAGAGATACAGAAAGAGGTAGCAGAGACCGTTTTAGAGAATACTCAGCTACCTCAAAACCTGAAAGAGAACATCAATAACTCCATGTTGCTCTTCATGGAGATGCAAATATTTAAAAAGTAATAAATTATTTTTCCTAAATTCAGGAGAAAAACATTTGTCACCTAAAAGCAATAGTTCTTTCATTTGATTAATTCATAATAAAGTAATACAGAGCAATACTTTGAACAAGCAACCACAGATGCATATTATGATATTTAATTATACATTAATAGATCCTGTACAGGCCAGAGCACAATTACTTATTAAGTTGAAACAATTCCCTAACAATAATAATAGCAACAATGACAGAATTATATGTTCCTTTAGAGTGCTTGCTTGCGAGTGTAGAAACCGGAAAGACCTACTCATTTAATCTGAATAGTTCTATTATTTATTCTCTATGACAGTTTTTATTTTTAGCTTCCTGCTTCTTTTTTTATGGGAAGTTTTAATTAATTCCTTTTAATGTTTTGTAAATCTCTCTCTCAAGTACAGCTTTAGATAACACTGTGATTCAAATCTTTGAGTAGCTTAAAGACTTCCTTTTTCTTCAACACTTTTAAAGCACATTAGTTCTAATATGAAAGAGCCAAAATAAGCAATGTAAAAGCTTAGCAATTTTGGACTTTCCTTGGGTTAAAGGGAACCACAACATTCTCATTTTCAAACTGGCTTCCCATACTACCTCATGAGGAAGAGAAATTTAAAAAAAAACAAATCATACACACATATACATACTGTCTTAGTCCACTCAGCTGCTTTAACAAAAATATCATAAACTGGGTGGCTTAAACAACAAACATTTATTTCTCACAGTTCTGAGGCTGGGAAATCTCATATGAGAGTGCCAGCATAGTCACACTGGTGCATACTGTTGACTTCTTTTTTTGTTTCTCACATGGTGGGAGGGATGCAGGAGCTCTTGCGTCCTCATTTATGAGAGCACTAATCCCATTCATCAGGGTCTTAATCTTCACGGCCTGATCACAATCCTAGTTAATATCAAACTCATAGATACAGAAAATACATAAATAAGTAAATAAATAATTTCGGGGGGGGGAGAAGAGCTTTCCATTTTAAACATCTTGCATTGTGTTAATTCAGGTCTTAGAATGTTTCAAAGTGGTTCAATATATTCAATAAGTTAAAGCTCTTTTCAGACTTTCCAAAGAAAATGTCTCCTCTATTTTGCTGTTAAATTTCTTTTATCTTTTTTGCTAATCAACATTCACATTGGGTTTCTGGACAAGATGGCACCTTTGTGCACCCAGTTGAATTTCTGTGGGTGAAGTAGAAGCCCTCTTGTCCCTCACAATCAAGACCACAGCTAGATGACTAGTTTTTTGAATGAGCCAGAAAAGAAAGACAAAAGGATTGCTGTGCTACAGTGTTCACTCTTTCTGTGAAAAATACCTTTGATCTATGTAGCTATAACCAACTAAATTGCACAGTTTGGGGCCTGATTAGGAATCTGAGAGGAGCAGGGCTACATGAGATAAATGCTTGGGATTCCAAGCTGAGTTTTAGAAAGAGACTGAACTGGGAAATTGCCCAGCCCAAAGTCATATAAAAAGCTCAGTCTTTTAGAGTCAGGCCTATGTTTAAGTACTAGCCACACAATTTAATGGCAGTTTAATATTTTAAGTGTTATTCAATATTTCTGACTTTAACTATACAATGGGGTAATACTAACCCTACATCAGAGAGCTATGGAGTTCAAAAAAGATGATACATGCAAAATTATTAGCATATAAGACATAGGTTATGCTTTTGTTGGCCCAATTTGTAAAGGAGAAAATGGATCTCAGTTAATACTCAAAACAGTCCATTGAGGTAGGGTAGGCTCTATTATTACCATTTCTGTTTTGTATACAGATAAATGGAAGCACAGAGAGTTTGAGTAACTTATTTAAGGACACACAACTATTCAGAGACAGGGATAAAAATCTAAACCCAGAACGTTCTTTTAACCACTATACAAAACTATTTCTTATAGTTCATTGTTCTGAAAGGTCTTTAGAAATGGGTATGAAAGTTGTGATCAGAACCAGTCAATGGGTAGAAAAGAAGAGGACATAGCAACAATGATGCAGATAGAAGTCAATATTAGAACCCAAATAGGCAGTACTTGCTTTTATGGTGATATATTCATATAAAGATGGACATTAGATAATAGGCCACGATCCACAAAAAGACTGGAAGAATACTCAGAGGAACCAACTTTATGTGTTGTCCTGTGATTATAAACTGAACCTTTCAGACAGGGCATAGACATGAAGGTAATGCTTCAAATACATGATATGAAGGGAAAGATTTCCCCTTTAATGCCCCAAATCCTAAATCTGATTGGTGGGAAAAATAACATGGTTCACATAAGATATCCCCAGGCCTTGAATAAAGAGAAATAAAAGCAAGGACTGGCACCCTCCATCTCAGGGCAGGATTTACTGAGACCTCCCCATCCTCAACAGGAGATGTTATACTTTCTTTCGAATGGTTAGCATGTGATGATAGTTACAGATGTAAGATGTTAGTCTGGATATGCTTGGCTGAGTTTGCTTAACAAAAACATGACATATGGCTTCAGAGGAGACACAAAAGATCATCCTGGCTTGGGGCTTCTTTTTCTAAACCTGGGCTTCTGTACCCTTTTGCACAACTTCCACTACCACCACCTTCTTATATAGGGCAATAGCTTGAGAATGTGAAGTTGTAACTAAACTTGCTTTTATCATATTTCCTTCAGTGTGCTATTAGATATATGGCAAAACAATCCCAGGATCAGGTTATATCTGGTTTCCCTTATATAGTCAAACTAGAATTGAGATTCTCCCTTGGTTGCCTGCAAAGGGGTTAGAAAAAAACAGCAGTCAAACTGGACATCTTTACCCAGTTCATATTTATACCGATGCTGTTCCCCTCCACATCTGTATTCTGCCATCCTCTTCTGATTTCCTCCCAGTGTCTCCAGATGGGACTTACCAAGACTACTAGCCTACTAACACATACTTCAGACAGGGCATAGACATGAAGGGCAAACAAGTTTTGAGCAGTCAGCACCAAAACTAGGGACAGCTCCTTTCCCTGGGGCTACCCAGCCAGGTTCCCACTTGTGTTTTTTCTGCAGGGCTGTAATTGATATTTAGAAGGCTCTTTGATCTTTTACCCTCACAGTGCCTTTTAATATCAGAGTCTGGCTTAACCATTAAGTTTATCTGCCATAATATTTTCAGATCTCTCAAGGTCTAGTGGTAGATAAGTGGAAGTCAGGAGAAATTCATAGGAAACACATCTGATCCAGTCTTAAGTCAGAACTCACAAATCAAAGACTTTCCCTGGTATTTGTTAATCAAATAAATCTCAGATGGTTGCTTGGGTACACTTAGAATCATGGAATGGGTGGGAGAAGAATAATAATCTCTGCATTGGTATTACAGAATACAACCTGGTCTGAGTTGAACTTGCTAAGCTGGACTCCTAGAATACTTCACTGCCTCTAGGTCTTAGCAAGTTCTGCTGATGCCTCCATAAACTTTCAAGAGGACAGGCTGACTGCTCTAGTACTCTTTGGATAGACCTTGGAAGCTTGAGTTGGAAATAATAAAGCTCTTAGGCATGTGTCAGGACATATTTCATGTTCCCTGGAACATTTTAGATAGTGTCTGGGATTCTCATCTCAGGCTCCCATGTTCTTTGTGGGCAACCATAAAGACAGAGCTGGAATGCTACATTTTGGGGAATTAGTGTGCTCTGGAGAAACTTAGGGAGCCATCCAAGATGCTTTAGGTACTAAAAAGTACTGTAAAAAGGTACTCGGGTTTGGGAACATGGGTTTCCGTAAGTATGATGCAGAGTATTGAGTTGTGGCAAGAGTCACTAGATTTTCCCACCTTCTTGTCCTATCTCAAAAAGAAATATCCTAATGGAATTCCAAGCATATATTTTGTCTTTGTTACCAGCATAATAAAACACTTGAAGATTCTTTTCAAATTCTTATGTGGATGTCTCATAATCATTCAAAAGGTACCATTATGATTCCAGGACATATCCAGTCCCACCACTAAACTTGTCCCCCCATTTAATGGGAGAACAGGAGAAAGACATTCTAGAAAATGCCAGAATCAGCCTGTCAGCTTCAAAGATCCCAGTAGATGAAGAATACCTTTCTTTCCAGGCATTTTTCTGAAGCGTCATATCTGTGACTGGACAAGATATAACACATTCACATGTGAGTTCCTTCTATGAGAACTCGAGAAGTCATGAACACAAGGTCAGTACTGTACAGCACAGTGATTGAGAGCCTAGATTTTTATCAAGAAACACCTAGATGACTTCAGAAAGAATACCTAGGAAAATAAGTTTCTTCTACAGGAATTGTGTTAATCATTTTAACATTTCCCACATATTCATATCCCACCACTACTATATATGTTAAAATTGCCAAAAGTAATTGTGTCTTCAGGTGCTTTTATAACTCAGCAGGGTGCCAACATGAAGCCTCCTGCAACCTCAGGCTTGGTGAAGGAAGAAAAGAACTAGTGGAGGAACAATCCATGTAAATTGTATAACCATAAAGAATTGGCCAGAGCAGCTGAACACACATGTTTTGGAGTTATAAGTATATAGATGTCAAGTGATACTCTGCCACATTTGATCTCTGTTCGAAGTTACTGTGAGCCACAGAAAGAGTAGATACATGAATTTAGAGCTCAAGAAGAGAGTCAGAGCTCCACTTTAATTCCTTATTTCATCCACAAGCCAAAGGTAAGTTTCCCAAATCTGAAAAAGCCAAGAAATTTTCTGAATATCACAAGTGGGTTTAGAGGTCCATCAACCAACTATTATTACAACAATGCTACATAACAAACATCCACAAAACATCAGTGGCATAAAACAATAAGCACTTGTTTAGCTCATGCTATGCAGGTTGAATAGAGGTTAGCTAATCCAGACCGCACTTGGCTGGATAGTTCTGTTCCACATGTCTCTCAGACATCTCCTGAGACCAGCATTAGTCTGGGAATGTTCATCTCATGAATATAGCGGAAGCAAGTGGATACACACAACATTTCTTAAGGGCTAAGCTGGGAACTGGCACACTGGACTAATACCTGATGCTATTAGCCAAAACAAGTCTCATGGCCAATCTCAAGGTCAAGAGGTAGGGAGATCAATTTTAGTCCTTTAATGGGAGAAACTGAACAATTGTATGACAAAGAAGAGGAGTACAGGGGAAGTAATGTGATCTGCCACAAAGGTGATCAACAAGCATACCACGTGGCAAGCAGACCACAATGGGACTTGTGCACAGATGTGAAGATGACTCAGTGCTCCTTTTACAAAATACATTCCCTTCCTATGATACCTGGCCTTTGTGACTATTGACTCCAGGGCAAGAAGTATTGAATCAAATCTCCTCTGGTCCCTGCATGCCTTCTGAAATAGCTCTAAAGAATGAAACCGCTGTTCATCCTTCCTCTTAAAAATTATTCTTTAAATTTACTTAGCATATCATTAATATATATGAATAAGTAAAAATAGTCAAATACCTTACAAGTCCTTTATTATCTAGTTATTGTACAATAATTACATGGCAAAGAAATAAACAACCTCTCTGTCTTTGCCAAACTTTAATGATCTGGCCATCTGGGTGTGGATACAATGAGCTTTGAAATGTCTCTTCAGAGACTTCCAAATGCATTAAATTCTCAGAAGACTTGGCAGTAATTGTAGAAATGATTGTGTTATGACAACCAAGTGAGAAAGCTAGGTCTATTAGTTGGCTGCTCAGGAGTTATTATAAAATTAAAAGCAATTCAACAGGGTCTTGGAAACTTAACCATGCCTTTGAATTTTAAACAGTGTATGAATCCATACAAATTGTTTTTCTCTAGTACGACTGGAGAATCAGAAGAATTAAGACAACACTTTCCATTTATATGCCTTTTGGCTCATACCTTAAAGATTTTTCTGTGTCTTTATAAACTTTCTTGTTTTGCTCTTTTATGTGTCTTGCCAGAGTATTTTATCTCAGAATATTTAACCAAGTGCAACTCAGCAGCTGTTCTCAGTTAATATCTTCAGGTTAAATCAGTACACAACACTGCAAACTAAAACCTGCTTTGGGTGTTGGTTTTTAAAGTCAGCAAGTACCTGCACATCTCTGAGACCTGTATTTCCCTCCTCCCCCTAGCATTCTCCAAATCAGGATGTTCTAAAGAGATCAAAGAGGTCATTGAACTTGGAATGGTAGGCATACCGTATTTGCCAGCGTATAAGAGACTGGGCGTATAAGACGACCCCCTAACATTTCCACTCAAAATACAGAGTTTGTTGTATACTCGCCGAATAAGACTACCCCCCACTTGGAGGCATATTTTTCAGGGCCAAAAAATCGTCTTATACGCCGGCAAATACGGTATATTTCAGTAGTCATAGCATCATTATGGAAAAATACAATGCATATTATTTGGTTGCCTGGATTATCAATTATTATAACTTAAAAAAATGGATCAGCCTATATAACAGTCTCACAAAGACATATAAAGAAATACATCTAGACATCATTAAATAACATTTTTCCACTGGATAATCCTCTTTATTTTTCTAAATAAGTCATGCTATTGAACTTCCAAGAAAATAATATTTCAAAATTTCTGGGCATTTCTTTCTCTAATGTGGCAACTAACAAATGGACACTGAACCTGTATAGATAAATCATATGAGGGCTCTTCAGACAATTTAATACTTCCTAAGGTAAGGGATTAGACTATCAAAAATTTCCACAGATAGGGCATTTGTGACTATGCCCAGAAGTCACAGTTACAATATGAACTCATAACTCCATGTACACACTGCTTAGACCTGGGCTTTCAAACTTGATTGACCATGACACACAGTAAAACACACATTTAACATCACAACTCAATACATATATGTATCCTCAAACACACACACATAACTGAAATAACAATTTTCAGAAATAATACTGACTTTTATTATATACTAGAGGCCTGGTGCACCAGTGGGGTCCCTCAACCTGATCTGCAAAATCGGATCAAAATTAGTTCTCCGACATCCCCTGAGGGGTCCTGGATTGTGAGAGGGCACAGGCCAGGCCAAGAGATCCCACTGGTGCATGATCATGGCCAGGGAGGGAAGTGGGAGGTTGGCCAGCTGGGGAGGGACCGTGGGAAGGCTCCTGGGCATTTCTGGCCCATCTCGCTCAGTCCCCATTGGCCAGACTCCAGCAGCAAGCTAACCTATCTGTCTAAGCATCTGCCCTCTGCTGGTCAGTTCACGTCATAGTGAGCAGTTGAGCAGCCTTAGCATATCATTAGAATATTACACTTTGATTGGTTGAACAGATGACCAGTCAACCGGACACTTAGCATATTAGGCTTTTATTATATAGGACTAGAGGCTTGAGGCTTGGTGCACAAAATTTGTGCTTGAGAAGGGGATCCATCAGCCCAGCCTGCACCCTCTCCAATCTCGGATGCTTCGAGGAATGTCTGACTGCAGGTTTAGGCTGATCCCTGTGGGCCCTGCAGGATCGGGCCTAAACCAGCAGTCGGACATCCCTCTCACAATCGGGGACTGCTGGCTCCTAACTGCTTGTCTGCCTGCCTGCCTGCCTGTCTGATCCCTAACCCCTCTACCTGCCTGCCTGATCACCCTTAACTGTTCCCCTGCCAGCCAGACCACCCCTAACTGCTCCTCTACCCACCTGATCACCCCTAACTACCTCTGCCTCAGCCCCCATATCTGGGACCCAGGTTTCCCTCCTCCAACCAGACACAGGCATCTGGGGCCCGGGTTGGTTTTGCCCAGGCCAGCCGCAGGCACCCAGGACCAGGGCTGGCTTCTCCTGGTCTGGCTACAGATGCAAGCGGCTTCACCCAGGCTCAGCTTTCTCAGGAAGAACATCCAGAAGGTAGTCTGAAAGACAAGATGTCTGGCCTAATTAGCATATTACCTTTTTATTAGTAAGATGATGCACTCTGATGCACATTCTTATGTATGTGATATCTGTGTAAGTTTGCTTCTCTTGTGTTTTATTATATTTTCAAATGCTGATTGCAATGCATTGAAAGTGATTTCACAACCTATTAATAGGTTGTGACGCCTGTTTGAATTTTGAAGTTGAGTCTTCATGAATGTCAAAGTCCAGCTTCCCTGGAAATCAGACCACAAGGAAAAACTTCAGTGCTTTGTGAGTTTTATCTCAGGAAAGCAAGAGTGAGAGGAAAAGGAAGTGAGTCAGGGAAAAAGGAAAACACATATTAAATGTACATTACTGAGCTTTGAAGGAAAACACAGCTGGTTACTCACTCACATAGGAGGGACATCTCTGCTGTGTCTCCATGGAAGCATTTTACCTGTTAGATGAGCCCTTAGATGAACCCTTTGTAGAGGATGGCAGAGAAAAGTAAGCTACTGCCTGCTGACTCCATCTCACGTGTAGTTTCTAAGTGGTCAAAATTCACCCTCTTTCAACTCCTCCACATTTTTGGACATGTGACCCAGTTCTCTGGGCAGAATCTCTTCCAATAAGGTCAGATCATTGTCATCAACCAGATCTCATCCCCAGAGACAACCTGAGATAAAGAGATGATAATAGCAGCCAGTGTTTAAGACCCTGGAGATGACACAAATTGCCACTCATCTCTAGCTAGAAGTGGGACAAGCAACAAAGGCCCAAGAATCATGTAGAGCCACAAAATCTGGGATGTTCCCCAAAATCAAGGGAGAAATACAAATCATGGAGTTGGACAATCCTAGGTTCATATTCCTCCATCTCTACTTCTTATGTATGTGATATCTGTGTAAGTTGCTTTACCTCTCAGTTAGTTGGTATTAATATACTTACAGAGCAAATATAAAATGAGAGGGGTAATTATTATTTCCTCCAAGAAGAACTTTCACATTTTTATTAGATTTATTGCTAGATAGTTTATATTTTTGATGCTACTATAAATGGTATCTTCTAATTTTCTTTTTTTTTTGTTAATTAATGCAATTAAATTTATATATAGAAAATTTTCTAAGCTTTTGTTAATTCTCATATTTTATCTAGTTTTTATTATCTATGCAAAGAATCATAGTACCTCCTAATGATATTTTTTCTTATTACTTTAGAATTTTAATGCCTTTTAATTTTTTTCAAATTTACTTCCTGTGCTAGTGAGAGCCTTCAGAACAACACTGAATAGAATTGCAAAAATAAGCACATTTATCTTATTCCTAATATTGAAGCTTTCAGTGTTGTGCCATTAAGTTTGATATCTCCTACAGGCTTTTTATAGTTGCTCATTATCAGGTTAACAACTTGCTTTTATTTATAGTGTGCTGAGAGTTGTTTCTACCAAACCTTTTTGCAGCATCTGTTGCCACAATATTTTTCCTTTGACCTGTTAATGTCGGTAATTGATTTTTGCAGTGTCTTTTTTAAACCTTGCATTTCTAGGGTAAACAGAACTTAGGTATGTTATATTATGTTTTAGACTTGCTGGATTGGTGGGCTAATGTTTTGTTTGTTTGTTTGTTGTTTCTTATTCTATAATGCAGTGTAGTTTGTATGATTATTTACAGGTAAAAATAAAAATAAAGTACTAGTAACTATTCAAAACAACATATAACTGAGGGAAGCATTGAAATTCAGTCTGTTTATTTTGAACTTTCAAAAACCAAACAACTACTAGATGCCAAGTATCAAAGCCAGTGTTTCTGAACATTTTGCTTCACTGGAACATCACTAGATTATTTGTTTTTCAATTGCAGTTGACATTCAATATTATATTAGTTTCAGGTATACAGCATAGTGGTTAGATATTTATATAACCTACAAAGTGATCTTCCTCCACAATAAGTCCACCTGGCACTATACATAATTATTATAATACTAGTGGCCCACTGTACAAAATTTATGCACATTAGAAGGAAATTAACTAGAGGAAATATTTTAATATAGCTATTTGTCCTTTCTCTATAATAGAAGTATCAGAGATGAAAGAAAATAAGTAAAATGTATATGAAAATCTCCCTCCTGTAAGAGTCTGGGGCAAGCCACCAGACCCAGAGTTAAGTCCCCACCCACCCTTGCATGCTTTGAAATCTCACGAGACCCAGACCCGGCTGGCCCCACTCTGTCAAGCCCTGCAGGGCAGGGGATGCAGTCTCAGGTACCCTGGCCTGGCGCCTGAGCGCAGCCTCAGGTTCCCCATCAAGCCCCGCCTGGCAGGTCCCCCAGTCCAGCCTCAGGTCCCCCAGCCCCGGTGCAAGGGCACAAGGGCACAAGGGCATAATGACCATTTGCATATTAGCTCTTAATTATATAGGACTAGAGGCCCAGTGTATGAAATTTACGCATGGGAGGAGGTCCCCTCAGTCCAGCCTACACCCTCTCCAATATGGGAGTCTTCAAGAGATGTCTGACTGCCAGTTTAGGCCCGATCCTCATAGTTAACAACCCTCTCACAATCCTGTACCGCTGGCTCCTAACCGCTCACCTGCCCGCCTGCATGGTCAACCCTAACTGCTCCCCCTGCCAACCTGATTGCCCCTAACTGCCTCTGCATGCTGGCCTGATCGCCCCTAACTGGCCCTCGCTGCCAGCCAGATCACCTCCAATTGCTCTCTCCCTCTGGCCTAGTTGCTCCTAACTGCCCCCCACCACCGGCCTGGCCACACTCAACTGTGCCCCGATGGTCTAGTCACCCCTCACTACCCTCCCTGCCAGCCTAATTGCCTCCAACTGCCCCCTCTGCCAGCCTGGTCACCCCTAACTGCCCCCCACCAGCCTGGTCACTTCTTATGGCCCCCCTTGCCAGCCTGGTCGCCTCCAATTGCCTTCCTCTGCCGGCTTGGTCGCTGCTAACTGCCTCCCCACCCCCATGCTGACCTGATCACCCCCATGCCCCCCCCCCCGCTGGCCTGGTCACCCACAACTGTCCACCCTGCTGGCCTGGTCACCCACAACTGTCCCCCCTGCTGGCCTGGTCACCCCTTACAACAACCCCACTGGCCTGGTCGCCCCACACAGCCTACTTGTTCAGTCATTTGGTTGTCCTTCCCTAACCCCCCTACCAGCCTGGTTGTAGGCAGCCATCTTGTGAGGGTGTGAGGGTCAATTTGCATATTACCTTTTTATAATATAGGACTAGAGGCCCAATGCATGAAATTTATGCAAGGGGCTCGCCCCTGACAGCCCCAGCTTCCTCGGCCCTGACTGCCCCAGCTGCCTCATGGCCACACAAGCCCATCCCCCACCCAATGGTCATTCCAGAAAGTCTTTCCACTATCTGTTCTAATTGGCATACTTGCTTTATTATATAGGATTACTAGAGGGCCAGTGTACGAATTCTTGCACCAGTGGAGTCCCTTAGCCTGGCCTGTGGGATCAGGACAAAACCAGCTCTCAAAAGGGGTCCCCAATTGCAAGAAAGTGCAGACCAGGCTGAGGGACCCCAATGGTGCAAGATTGGGGCCAGACAAAGAAGCGGGAGGTTGGCCAGCTGAGGAGGGTTTGTGAAAGGGCTCTAGGGCTCAGTCCCAACCAGCCAGATCCCAGCAGCAAGCTAACCTACCTGTTGGAGCATCTGCTGCCTGGTGGTCAGTGCACATCATAGCAAGCGATCAGCCTTAGCATTCATTAGCATATTATACTTTGATTGATTGAATGGCTGATCAATAGGCCAGACACTTAGCATATTAGGCTTCTATTATATAGGATTAACTAATTGCCTGTACTGTACTTTATATGCCCTTGACTATTTTGTAACTGCCAATTTCTACTTCTTAATTCCTTCACCTTTTTTATCCAACTCCCCAACTCTCCTTCCATTGGAAATCAGCAGATGGTTGGCTAATAATTTAAGATTTTATATCTATGCCCCAGAATAAGATTCACTTTCAATTTTCTTGTATTGTTCACATCAGGTTTTTGGTTATTAATGTTACACTAGTCTCATAAAACTAGTTGGGAAATATTTTCCCTTTTATTCTATTTTGGAATAGTTCCATAAGATTGAATGTATTTGTTCCTCTAATGTGTGGCTGGACTCCAGAGTAAAACCATCTAACATCTGGAGTTCTCTCAGTGAGAAAATATTTAACTACCTGTCCATTTAATTAATAGTTACATGATTTATATGTTCTATTACTTCTTGAATTCATTTTGGTAAGTTACATTGTTATAGAAATCTTCCATTTCTTATAAATTTTCCAATTAATTAGCATGAAGTTATTCATACTATCCTTTTATCATCTTCTTAATGCTGGCAGTTACATCCCCCTTTTCATTCTTTATATTGTTTAGATATTATTTAGTTGGGACAATTTTTTTTCTTGATCAATCTTTCCAACTCTTTGTCAATTTTATTAGTCTTTCCAAAAATATAAATGTTACTTTTGTTTATTCTTTTTTATTCAAACGTACTTTCTCTCATATTAATTTTGGCCAGATCTTCATTGTTTCCTTTCTTCCAGATTCTTTGGATTTATTTTGGTATTATTTTCCTATCTTCTTAAGATGAATGTATCATTCATTGATTTTCAATTTATTTTTTTTTTGTGTTTTTTTATATACCATTAAAAGCTAAAATTTCTAATTGCTGCTTTACTTGCATGCATACCTTAAGTTTTGATTGTAGTATTAATAGAGGCAGAGTGAAAATAGAGGAGCACTGGTAACACTCATAGGTATTATTAATCATGTCTGCTCTGTCTTGACCAAAGAAAGCCCACTTTCACTTGGTTGCTATGCAGAGACCCGGACCCCCTCCAGGAGTCTGCCTCGGGAATGCTGACCATTCTGTTGTCCCAGGAACAGGCTGAGCTGTTCTAAAAAGCATAGAAGATTAGCCACCTGATTATTGGACTGGAGCCAGCTGACAGAAAAAAAGGAGGGGCGGGGTTCCAGCATATGAAATCTACTATTCATACCATATTACCAACAATATGAAATAAATGCTCATAAATTCAAACTTGTCTCTGCTTATTGACACAATAGTAATAAGCAGTAATGGACTTGTTTGGGGGGGTCCAGTCCCACTATTTTCACTACCATTCTATTATAAATATTTTATAATTTCATTATGATATTTTGACTTACGATTTACTTTAAGATGTATTTATCAATTTCTCAGTATATGGAGTTTCAATATCTCTTTTGATTATTGATTTCTAGATGAACTGCACTTTGTTCAAATAATGGTACAGGATTTTGAAAATTATTGAGACTTGCTCTATGGTCAATGTTTGCAAATGTCCCTTGTGTTCATGTACAGAATGCATATTCTATTGTGGGCGCATATTTTTATACATGACCACTAAGACATGATTGTCAGTCATATTGTTTAAGTCTTCATTTTCCTTTTAGAGATGTTATTAGGTAACACAAATTTTAAACTATTATGTTTTCCTTGTGAATTCAATATTCTATGTCTAAGAAGAGATTATCTAAGTTTGCTTTAAAACATATTTTGTCTGACTGTTTCTCAGTGGTGAGAGCATAGGCTCATGTACCAAAGAGTAGCAGGTTCAATTCCCATTCAAGTGCATGTACCTGGGTTGTAGGTTTGATCCCTGGTCCCAGTTGGGGCACATGTAGGAGGGAACCAATCAATGTGTCTCTCACATCAGTTTCTTTTTCTCCCCCCCCCCCCGAACTCTCTCTTAAAAAAAAAAGGGAAAAGATATTCTTGGGTGGGGATTAATAACAACAAAAATCAAATATTTTGTCTGATATTAAAATAACTATAGCATCTTTTCTTTGATGAGATTTGCCCGATACATTGTTTCAGTCCTTTTGTTTCATCAATCTTTTTATTTTAGCTGAAGCACTTATTTCATTTACATTTTTGGTAATTATTGACATTTTTACTTGTATCTATTATATACGTTTTCAGTAGTACTATTAGTAATTTCCATTGAGAGAGTTTGTCTGAGTATCTGGCCTACCACATTTTAAATAAAGGTGATATTACTTATGTAAATTATCAGGCACATACTAGGTATTCAATAAACAGTAGATATTATAGTTGCTATAGTTTATTCTCCCACCCAAACCAAAATGTCTGTTACTTGATTTCTTCATTAAATTATCATTCTTTTTTTAAGGAAAAAAAAAGAGGAAGAGAGGGGAAAATGTTTTTAAATTAGTGAGGAACTAATTCTTCATTGGTTTTTCTATTAATAGGATGCCAGTGCTTAGTTCTGGATTCTAGTAATTTGAACCAGAAAAGGAAAAAAAAAAAGAAGAAGAAAAAACATGGTCTTACATGTGTTCCAAGTCTCTCTAATAAGACAGGAAAAAGAGAACCAGTCCCCTTTAGTTTAAGTTTGCAAACAATATCCTTGATCACGCAAAACACAGTGTAGAGTTGGAAAAACAAATTAAAAAACGAAAGACAGATGAAATTATGCAGCAAACTTTGCAAAAAAAGAAAAGGCCTATTTTTCCACATAAATCACAAGTATCAATTGGTTAATATAAAATAAAGCATTTTACCGAAACTGCGGTGTTTGGTGAGCGTTGCTGCCTCCCCTCCATCTGCAGGAACGGGAGAGATTTGACTCTATCGTTTTAGAACTTCTAAACCAGACTGGGTCACTGGAAGGATACATGAAAGTCATCATAACCCTAAATCACAAAAGTACATATGAACACTATAAATGCCAATATCTCCTCACTATCATCTCTTGCCAAGTTTGTACTGACAGAACCAATAAAAGGAAAAGTGACATTTTTCTACATTTATCTCATTGGTAAAATATCAACCACATGACTAGCTTTTGAACTGTCAACATAATGGCAACATTTAACACTTCTCAAGGGAAGATGTCAAAGAGAGACCCAAACTGTTACTTAATACTGTTACCCTCTTCAGATGTGAAGCTGTGATTCCAAGGACAGCAGTATTTCAAGAACAGCACATCTGTAAAAACAGAATTGGTCATGATAGAATAGTTCTTTCATTTGTTTGTTTGGCTTTTTCCAGATATGTTATATAGATCAAAGTTACTCTCACAGCTCTGAATTGTGAAATTGTCATTAGCCATCCTATGGAAGGATATCAAAATTTAAGAGAACTTGGATATTTCCTCACGAATGCAGGAATCATAAGCAAAGTGGAGCTCGGGTCATTTAAGGTACATTTCCATTACCAACCGGGAGATAGGCAGTGCAAGCAGGGACGTTAACCAGACATGAGACAGTTTGGAGTTAGTGCAAACTACACAGAACCAGTTATTTGCAAGTCCCCAGAACCAGTTGTGGGAGAGGAACTGGTAACTAGGACAGGTAGAGATGAAAGGGGTGAGGAAGCAGATGTTGGACACCTGCCTGACCCACAGGGAAGCTTTACCCTGGAGTATCAAAATGCAAAGGCTGGACCGGGACACCACGCACAACCTGAAACAATTGCAGAGGACAAACAAATACCAGCAACCAGATTGGACACTAAGACAAGTCACCAGGGGAAACATATCAACATAATTACAATACATTTTGAGAAACAAATATAATTGCTGAGTCTGTTGATTTCTGAATCTGCTCCAGGCCTAAAACCTGGAGCACATGCTGGTGAGTGTAGTATTTGAATCATGAGCCATAAAGTATTTTAGTTCCAGAACCAAAATAAGAAGTCCTATGGAGACCAAGCAGTTCTATGTTTTAAGGGGGATGAAGGGGTGGAGGCTGTACCTGAAGCATTTAAAGGATTTTGTTCATCTACACCTGTAATATAAATTGAAGGCCAGGTCAGGAACCAGAAAGTATTCCCTTGAGCATAATTTCCAACCCACCTAAAAGTCCTTAGAGTTTTACTCCCTGGCACTGTGTACTGTTGAGCCAACTGTATTGTGAAGCCAATCAGTTTATTGGGACAAATAGGAGTTGATACTTATTGTGTGTTGTGTGCCAGCAAAACTTTGTGAGATAGTACAAATAAGACATGGTCCTTGTCATAAAGCAAGCTGTTTCATTTTTTGTTTTTTGTTTTTGTGTGTGTGTGTGTGTGTGTTTTATAAAGAGGCCATAAAGCCTTCTAAAATCATTTATTTTTAGTATTTATCTAGTGTTTCTGTCCATGTGGCTCTAGACACTCAGACTCAAGGCAAGATGCTCCATAAATATTATTGAATGAAAAAGTATTTAGCTCATGTATTAGTTTTCTATTGCTGCCAAAACAAATAACCAGAAATGTAGTGCTTAAAACAATACTCACTCACCATCTCACAGTTCTATGGGTCAGAAGTTCAGGCCCAATTTATCTCAAGTTCTCTCTACTCAGGGATCACAAGGCAGGCATCGAGGTGTTAGTCAGGCTGGGGATTACCTGGAAGCTCTGGAGAAGATTATGCTTTAAGATAGAACCCAGTTTCCCCTGTTGTGTGACTTGGAGCCCCATTTCCTCAGCATGTGGCCCCTTGATCTTTAAGACAACAATAGGATCCCAAAATCTCAGACTTCCCCTTCTGCTACCAGCCAGAAAAAGATCTCCACTTTTCAGAATTTATGTGATTAGATTAGGTATCCCTAATCTCTCTATTATAAAGTCAGCTGATTAGTAATCTTAGTTGCAATCTGAAAAGTCTTTGTGCCTTATAATGTACATATTCACAGGAGTAACATAAGCAGGTCAAAATTTTGCTTACCATAGCCCATTTGATTAAAAGGATACAAATCTACTGCAAGTAGTTTAAATCTCAAGGGAATGTATTGGCTCACTGGGAATTTAAGGAGTGATACTGTTGTTTTTTTCATGCGTAGAGTGGAGCCATGACTAAAGGTATCAGATCTCAGACTCCACCTCTCAGCTCTGTCTCCTGCTGAGTATAGCCCCATTCTCTCCTACTGCAGACTGATTTTCTTCAATTCCAATTTTGTGTATTCCCAAATTAGTGACCAGCAGAAAAAGGGAACTTTTATGTTCTAATGCCTAATCAGAGACCCTCTCTATGGACTTTGAATTTAAGCAGTGTCCATTAATAAGTAAGTGGTTGATGCTCATTCATTCCAATACCATAATAACTCATACTTGATATTGAGACCCACTATTTCCTCCAGAACACTCTGGATTTTTACTTTTTCTGAATCTTACCCGCTTGTCTTCCTTACATAATAGAAGCTATGGTGTCCTACCCATCTCCTCTTCACCAGCCAATGTATCCATTGCCCAGCTGCAGCGTGTGCTGTATCTAGCAGCTTGTACCTGCAACTTTCTCCAAACCATTGCCCTTGGCTGACTGGAACACCTAACTCAGGATGCCTGGGAGGTTTCAGTATTCCCCATCCCAAGGAAAGCAGGGAAGCCCAGCCTCCTTGCCTTACACTTCCAAACCAAAAATAGACTTTACCTAAGACCACATCCTTGCTTAGTTCCTCATCCTTACCTATACTGCTTCTCTCACTTCCTGAATAGTTCTCTGAACCACAAACCAAAATTTCAATCAACCATGGGCACCTCAATCTCTGTCCACAGACTCTGCTTTTAGGGAACCTACCTAAGACTCTTTTAACTCTGCTATTCCCTAGTGTCCTACCCAAAGTCCCACTTTTGCTCAGCTCAGCCAGAGTTCATTTCTGTTGCTTATAATTGAAGAACTCTAAGTACTAGTATACTCTAAGAACTGAGAAATGGTCAAAAGGGAAGAGTGCTCCATGATGACAATTCCAGGAGGGCCACATGGAGTGGAGAAAAAGGTTGTGATGGGGAAAGTAGGTATTGTTGCATTTCTCAAATCCCTGACTACTTTGTATGATCCAAGAGAGTTCTAGAGAATTATGTGCTAGTCACCTTTATATCCTCCATAGCATGTAGCTCAAGGCCTTGCACAAATGACGCTTAATAAATATCAAGTTCACAGAGTAATTTCCCAATAGGGATTATTATATATCAAAAGATAATATGAAAATAGACAAAAGTGAATGGAAGTGGTTTTTTTACTTGCATGGTAAATTACAGTTTATAAAGTATGTATACATCAATCATTTATTCATTACAGCCATCACAAGGTAAGCGTTAACAATAGCCCATTTAATAGGTGATCCTTAAACCACTAGAGACTTGCCCTAAATAGTATAGCTAGTAAGCATTGAACACTAATCTCTGATCTAAATTCTATATTTCTTCTATTAAACACAACCAGGCTGGTGAAGGGGGGTCAGTCTCCTCCCCACTTGATCTGATGCTAGGTTTGCTTGATTCCTCAAGAGAGGAACTGAACTGTGATTATTAGAAAGTGTGTTGTTCACATTTCTTTCAAAATGGAGAGGAATCACAGCATGATGTAGAACAGCAGAGGGTACCTAAATAACATGTGAAAGACAGTTGGGGACATAGCATGTTGAGGGGCAGTTCTCATAGTTAGATTTTATTGTTACTTTCCTCTAATTCCTGTCATCTATTGTTTCAGCTGCTATGAGAGTTTTGAGTTTCTTCCCTAAGAAAAAAGCAAAACCAATCCAATTTCTTTTCAATTATATAGTTTCACTCACATCCCTTAAAATATAATTAATTAGTGTGGTGTGTGGCCACTTCCGAACCAGGAGCCAAAACTTTTACTTTAGGAAAATATCTCCCACCCAGGGAGAGAGCTCTCCTTACTTTCTCCCAATGCCAAAAAGCCGAGTGTGAAAAGATCATCTGTCTCACATATATAGATATCATATAGGCCCTATGTCTGATCTTTGAGGTCCAAGAAAATACAGAATCTCATCTGAGTAGCGCTTGAAAAATCTTCTGCAAATCTGTTTGAAATTGTCTGCTGGCTAGAGCTTTCACATTCACACTGATGGTGTCTGATTTTCCATTCCTTTCTTTAATAAGGTTTTTATACCTGGGGCCATTGATTTCAAGCTATTTTATTCTAGGGCTGTTAGGCTTTATACCAGCTGGAAAAACAGGAAAACCTTTCCTGGGCTCCAGGCTTCCCCTGCTGGCCCACCCCTCCAAAGGGCTCAACAGGAGTCACTCTGATCATGCCTGGCAATGTTCTAATGTCAGCAAGGAGATTCTTCCAAGTGGAATCCAAGCATGCACCAAAGACAAAATCATCTGCCCTGATACATTTGTCCTTTGACCAAGAATTTTAAAGTACCTTTCCAAGACCAAAAAGTGAAATCTCCCTCCATCAAGAGTATTTTCTTGGCCCGTATCGTTATAGCCAAAATGGTTCCAGTCATACATCTGTCTACATACTGATTTAAGGGACAAAGACATTAAGGACATGCCCTTAGTTTTCTGGGGGGTTCTGCAGTCAAGGGTGGTTTCTTGTGCACACTTCTCTCCCTGGGTCTCAGCATGGTTGTTTACAAATAACATTTCCTTTGAAAGAGCTTGTAAGTTTTTTCTTAAATCAAACCAATCATTTTGGTGCCAGATTCTAAACTTATGACCATTTCACCACCTCTTTTATCTTTTATATTCTCTATTTAACAGATTATTATTTATTTTAATGGAAGTAACATCCAATGCTCATATATATATATATATATATATATATATATATATATATATATATATTTTGGAGAGAGGGTTCGGGGTTGAGGAAAGGGGGACTACAATCTATTGGTGGTCCTAATGGGAAAGATAATTCAGAAGGAGGGTGTAATTCAGGGGCATGATTCCCAAATGTATGGATTTGGAGGAGCTATACAGAGGGAAGTGCAATAACCTGGAGAAAGTGACAGGTGAAGTCTTACCACTAATGGACCTAAAGAGAAAGGGAAGACCTTATCAGATCCAGAAGGAAAGAGTGTTCGATGGAATCTGCTGTCTTATGAAGTGACTTTTCGTAGAGAGATACAGCCAGGTCTCACAGGGAGGAGGCCAAGGAAATACATCCCTGAGATCACTGTTGTCTCCCTCCCACAGCTTCCTGCAAGGTTTTCCCTTTGGCCAAACTCAAAAGACTGAGGGCCTAGAGAGCCCTGATGATGTAGTCCATGCAGATCAGCCTCTCAGGACCAATAATTTTTCTGGGTCCTTGTGATCCTTACAAATAATAACGAAAGCCACATATTGTATTACTGATAAACAGCAGGTGCCAGTGCTTTATTTTATCTGATCCCTTTACCATCTTATATTATGAGTATTTTATCTCCATCTTACAAATGTGCAAAATGAGACTCAGAGACTTTCAATAAATGGACCAATGTCACACAGCTGGTTAGTGCCCTATCTTGGTTTTGAACTCCATTCTGTCTACCACCAAAGTTCTTGTTAGTATGTCCCACTGCATAGGAGTGCCCATCATTGTACTTAGTACTTAATAAGGCTCAGTAAAAGGAAGCTTGGAAGGTAATGCTATTAATGATGATAAGAAAAAGCTGCCTCTTATTTTTCAATCACTGTGTTCTATGTGCTGTGTGTCCTTTAAATAAATACCTCGGTTAATCTTCACAGCCACCAATAGATTTTATCCAAGAAGGTCTATTGTCCCTGGAGAGAGAAAACAATTTTGACCAAGGACTATGTGATGGCCATGAGAACATGCCTCTTGGGTTTCCCTCTGCAGGGAGTAACTGACTAAGAGCCCCAGGGCTGCTGCACTCTTAAATCGCATCATCGCCTTTGTTCTGAGGCCACACTATCTACCAGCTACTCCCAATCAATGACTGAGTGCAACTTGGGACACACTAAGTCAGGCCTTCCCCTAGGAGATGTGGGATTTCTTTGATAAGCAACATTGGCTTGGGTATTCTTTAGTGGCTTCACCAAACTTTTCTTAGAACTACCCTTCAGTCTAGGATATTTCCAAGCAACATCCCTCCCTCCCTTCCTCCTCCCTTCCTGCCATTCTTCCCTCTTCTCCTGCCTTTCCTTTCCTCCCTTCTTTCTTCCCTTTTCTCTTTCATTTGGGGTCAGCTCTGCATTATAGTCTGTGGTCTCGCCCAGTCTTCCCCAGATTCCTCCCTTTTTTTACTCAGAGGCATTTCCCCTAATTTTTTTTCTTTTTTTTGCAAGTTTAATTGTCTTAGTTTCTACCTCTTGGCAGATCTGTTTCTTAGCAGACCTTAACACAGATCATAGCAGTCTCACTGAAATCCTAGTTTTAAATATAGCATTTTACAGATGATTATTAAGTATCTGTTGAGTATCTGTTATTTACAGAGTTGTATAAAAGATAAAAAGAGAAATAAATCAAGTGCCTAGCCACAAGTAGTTTATAATCTAGCAACACACTTGGTAGGTACAAAGATATGCTGCTGGTTACCTGATATGCTAGAAGGAGAGACGTACTGGGCGGTCAGATTCCATCCTTTTGTGTTTTATGTTAGTATCAGTGGGAATTCCATGCATGTTCTCTCCCAATGTGTATTTTTTTAAATTTGGTTCTAAATCCAATATCAAACTGTGGTTTTTTTGAATCGTAAGTGGAAATCGCTTGGCAGGAAGAAAAAAATGAACCAGCTGTCTTTGTCCAACTGTTTAAAATACGTATTTTCCAAGTATTCCATTCTTTCCACTGTTCTTTTCTCTTCTTTACTTTTTCAACAAAGACCCCACAAAATTATTTTTGCCCTCAGGAAATGCTCCTCTCTTCTGGGGCAAATGAAAATAGCAACATAGTCATTCCTATAAAGCATTCTTTTTACTTATCAAACAGACCCCCCAAAAATTGTTGTCATATTTTCTTACATAGGTATTTTCTTTCCTCATAATGAATTCTGGCAGTATATGTGATATACACAATGAGACAGAGAGAGGCACATGTAATCACTCTGGAGGCAGAATGAAACATCAAGATATAGATCATTTTTATAATTTCAAGTTATGTTATTAGTTTATTTAGTGATTTAACTGATTTCTCTCATTTGATATGTTACTGAATAAAACAAACAACCAAAAACTTAGTCAAACTACTGCCTTCAGAGCTTTAAGATGTCCTCTCAACTGCCCAGGATGTCCTCATATGTACCCAAAACAGCCTATAAAATGTAAACAAGTCCTAGCTGGTTTGGCTCAGTGGATAGAGCATCAGCTGTGGACTGAAGGGCCCAGTGTTCGATTCTGGTCAATGGTACTTGCAGGGGTTGCGGGCTCCATCTCCAATAGGGGGCATGTAGGAGGCAGCTGATCAATGATTTTCTCTCATCATTGATGTTTCTATCTCTCTCTCCCTCTCCCTTCTTCTCTGAAAGCAATAAAAATATATTTTTTTAAATGTAAGCAAGCAGTCAATGGAGAAAGCCTCCACTTTTCTCGTGGCCAGATGTCCTCAGTTATGTAGTGGCATCTCGCTGATTCTGAGAAGCCCAACATGAGTTCTGACTGGAACTCAATGAAACAAGCTGTTATCTCCTCACAAGTGAGGTCTCACCCAGCTCAGCCTGTCAAAGGCCTCCGTGGGCTACCTGGCATTCAGGACATCTACCGTATTCATCTACAGGGGAAGCATCCTCTTTACCTTACATTTCAGACAACCCAAACAATTACTCTTACTTGAAAACAATCTTGACAGGAGAAAATAAGCAAGTATGCAAAACTCAAAGAAATGAGTAACATCTGTGGTCAACTTCATCAACTTTACTAGAGCTCAAGGAAAGGTGGTTTTTTGTTTGTTTGTTTGTTTGTTTTGTTTTTGTTTGTTTTTTTACAGAATCTTGCCTCCCTTCTGTGTGATTTGTAAAATTTCACAGTCTAAGTATTTAATTCAGTCACAATCTGTATTAAATGCTCTCTGCTCACCTTCCTTTAATGTAGCTCCTTTAAGGGTAAGAATCTGTATGTATCTTCCTTCCCCTGAACCACCCCACCCAGAAAAGGACACAATGGCTTGCCCTTAGTACATAAAGAAATAGGTAATGAAAACTGGATGTCCTAAAAAATAATAAATCGATTATTTTTGCTTTTGCAGATATTTTAGCTTTCTGGACTACTGCTGGATGACCAAATTATTAAAAGAGAATAATTTCAAAACATAAAGATGTTTTCTGGAATATACATAAATAATATACACAAATATTTGCAAACTGAACAATATTTGTCTTTGAATTTATGTGACCAAAACACTTGATCACAGAATTGTTAACTGGTTACTTTTGTTATTTAAAGTCATTTCTTTTTTTTTATTGATATTTTACATAGAGGAAGGGAGAGAAATGGAGAGCTAGAAACATGGATGAGAGAGAAACATCGACCAGCTGCCTCTTGCACACCCCCTACCAGGGATGTGCCTGCAGCCAAGGTATATGCCCTTGACCGGAATCGAACCTGGGACCTTTCAGCCCGCAGACCGACGCTCTACCACTGAGCCAAACCGGTTTCGGCTTAAAGTCATTTCTTATTTCTTTCTCTTTCCTGGCTTTTTTTTTTTTCATGAAAGTCTCCCTAGGAAATTTTCCTTTCAAATGAGCTCAAAAGAATGTGGACTTTCTCCTTTCTGTGAGACAACCCATCAGGGGAAGACACTAACCAACCAGGAGGGACAGAGAAGACTCATCTGAGAAACAGTTGAGCTTTGAGAGTCATTCTCTGAGGTTACATGGAATAGCATTTTGAATTGTGGTTGACATAAGGAACTAGGATTATAGGAGGAAGGTTATAACATTCAAAAGTGGAGACAATACTGATCAAAAGGTTTAAGGAGCACTCTGGGAAGCAATTCTGACTCCACAAGCAGCAATTTCCAGTCTGTCCATTTTGTTATGATTTTTGGAGAGGAGATGATAAAAGGAGGGCAAGGCAGGAAGAGGGAAAGTGCTTAAAGAAAGCTTGCCATGCCAAAGGCTTTTCTCTTCCTTCTATGTTCTCTTAACTAATCAACAAACCATGTCTTTATTGAAGACAAATACAATAGGGCCATTTTCACCTGAGAAGAATTGTACTCTATAACTGAAAACTACTAAGTGCTTTTCCCAGTACATCTGGTGTTACTAATGGCCTGGATTATTGAAATATTTTTCCAATCCCTGAGACAAAAGCAGAAGTGGCCACATCACCAGGCAGCACTAAAGAGAATTTTGAGCATCTGGCTATTTCAGTAATTAAGATGCCCAGAGCACTTCAGTCCATTATTAAGCACAGACCAAAAAAGAAGTGTTTTCTACCATTTGCAGATATATCCCCTGCCTTATCTTATTTGTATCTTTTGGAGGTTGAGCACTAAACTTAGAGGCCCAAAACTGTAATTGAGCCCCAGTACTATTTATTATCTTGTAACTTTGGGCAAGATATTTAGTATCTCTGAGCTGAAATTATTCTACGTATGAAATTGGAATAGTTTTACTTGTCTTACTTAACCAAAAGAGGTTTTTGCAAGGCCCAAAAGGAAAAATGAATGTGAAAGCATTTTATAAATTACAAATCACTGTGCAATAGACTGTGTTAAATGAATTAGCTATTGGTTGGGGTCCTTTGATGATCTTTGCTTGAGCTCCATGACCATACAACATTTGGGTGGTCCTAACCTCCAGCAGATCTCCCGTCTCCTGAATCCAGTGTTGGATGGAGCATGAATGAATTGAAACCAAATCAAATCTATGTTTTCCTTGTTCCTAACAGATCTCCTGGTAATTAGCATTCCAGAGTTGTTTTCAAAGATAAAAATTGGGAAAGAAATAATAATTGCATTGATTTGGGTCCTTAAAACTATAGGGAATTGTCTGTTTTATCTATTCTATTAAATTATTTTTGGAGAGCTCAAATTAAGTGATACACATTTATATATTCCATAGAATGTATATAAATGTATTCATTTCCTTTGATCCAGTTCTAGAAAACTGTTGTGAAAAGTATTCCTCTGCCCCTTGGATTTCAGTAAAGTTGTTTTATTCTTCCTATTAAATCATTTCAAATTATGGTCCATGCCAGAAGCATACATTATACCTCCTGCCAGTCAATAGCTAGACTGCAATGGCATTCGGCCACATTCTCATTTTTACATAAATGGTTTTAAAACACATTCTCTCTATTACATCCCAATCTCATTCTGCCCAGCAAAATATATGTGATTCAATATAATACAAATAATATTATGATGCAAAATAGTTACCAAGGAGTCAAAATGGTGTTTAAAGACTTGCTATAAAACCCATATGCTCACTCTGAAAATGTTCCAAATAAGCACTAGAAACTGACAGTTTAATGTGGTATTGAAAAGGTCAGATCAAGAAGCAGGAAGCTCATGAAACAGAAGCACATGCTTAAAGATATGGCCAAAAGAGTATCATGACTCCTGTAAAGAATTCAATATAACACGAGGCCCATATTTCTAGCCCCAAACTTAATATACTTCTTTCTGTTCACATAACAGACAAAATATCCTTTTTAAATACGTTGGAAAAGCAGAGCAATGAAGGTGTTGTGTGTTTGCACTAATCCAAAACAATGGAAAATTTAGCCATGAAATACCTTCCTTAGAATTAACAAAGTGAACACCTAGATTTTTAGTTTCCCAACATATCAAGATTTTAATTCAGTTGTCTGATGAGAATTTCCCACGTGCATATTTAATGTTTTCTATATAGTTTGCTGCTGGCTGTTTTCAAATAATGTTTCAGACATGATTATTGGTCTATACATTGAGTGGCCAGATTATTATGATCTCTGAACGCATAATAATCTGGCCACTCAGTGTATATCCTATATAATAAAAGGCTTATATACAAATTGTCCCCTCGACCAGGAGTTTCACCAGCAGGTAGGCTGTCCAACTGCCCATGTCCCCTCCCCCCAGCCAAGCTGGCCAGAATTCATGCACCAGGCCTCACACACACACACACACACACACACACACACACACACACATACTGAATGGCCATATTATTATGCATTCAGAGATCATAATAATCTAGCCATTCAGTGAATATTCCCATGGTATTTTTAGAGGGTGAATCTCAAATAATCTTTGATTGCATAAGTGTAGCTTCAAATATGCATCATTTAAAGGGACCTTGAAGGATTTGCCAAGGCCTATGTTAAATGTATGGCCTACTATAATACCATCCCTATATTTTCTCACATTCTTTTATCCCATATGGAGAAATTGAGGCAGAAAGTGGAGACTTTGATTCAGATCATTCAGTGATAGAGTCCAGGAAAAGAATTCATATTTCCAGACTACTTTCATTATAACAATTTTCTGGAGCTGCCTTATGAGACCTTCCTCCAGGCATGATCAGAATACTGACAAATAACTAACTGCCTTTAAAAACAGGAAAATAACTTCTGAAATGCCCTCTAATTGACATGAGTGAAATAAAAAACAATAGGACCCAATAACCTTGGCTCAGGCTGCAGGACAATTCTGACAGTAAAATTCTGAAATGCAAACATGCAAATGCTCAGCAGAAACTAATAAAAAGCCTCAACGTGTCCCTCAATCCAACATAAATCAAAACAAACAATAACAGAGTCATTGAAGGTACTTCCAAAATGATGTGGATGAAGCAAATCACGAAGCTGATGTATAAAATAATTGAGGAGAAGCCCTCTTCTTGGACCTCAGCAGCCAACCACAGGGTAACATGTGCTCCCTTCGTCAAGTTTTCCCA
Source organism: Vespertilio murinus (assembly GCA_963924515.1). NCBI lineage: Eukaryota > Metazoa > Chordata > Mammalia > Chiroptera > Vespertilionidae > Vespertilio > Vespertilio murinus. The sequence continues at coordinate 128,150,180 of OZ004706.1, read as the reverse complement.
CCAATGTAGGTAGCCACCTGACTCTGACTGAGTCAGGGCTGCTGCCTGTGCACCAGGTCCAATGGGAAGTTACAGCCAACCCCCAAACTCCATTTTATGAGAATTAGTCAACAAAGTATTTAATCCTATATATTCTGAAATAAAGAAAAACCAAGAAAAACAAACAAAAAAAGAATATAGGAATCATAGGCAGCAGGCTATCCTAGATTCCCTTATCCTAAAATGAGAAGTTGGAAAAATGATAAGAAAAGATTAAATGTTGAGGATTCTTTGGTTTGTGGCCATATTTGGATTCAAAATTACTTATTAATTCTTACAGCAACATTGCTAGCAATGTGCAGCAATGAATGGGTGTTTCTTATCCCAAAATTGAGAGATTGTTTCTGACTCAAAACATATTCTTTAAAGTGAGAATTAAAGAATAATAGAAGTAACACTGCCCACAGCAATCACTCATAAGTCAGCAAAAATAAGAGCAACAGAAATAAAATCTTAACTTGCTGGTTCTGAAACACTACTCCCTCCCTTCAAAACTGTTGTCACAGGTGTAGTTTTATGTTTACTTTGTAATGTATTTCATGACAAGTTCTTCCTCAGTTGAGAAGTCGTTTTGAAAATGTTTTCAATGGCAAAGTGTGTTTTGAATCATTCAAGAATTCATAGCAAATTAAATTATGCTAAACCAAATTTTATATAGCTTCTAGACCTATTTCTAAATTGAGAGCCATTTTAAAAAATTGTCTGTTCACATACATTAATATTCCATCTGCTACAAATTCATGACTTTAAAAAAAATGTTTTTACTGAAGAGCAGAAAGGAAAGGAAGAGGAATAGAAACATCAATGAAGAGAATCGTTGATCGGCTGCCTCCTGCATGCCCCCTGGTAGAGATCGAGCCCACAACCTCTTGGTTCATGGGTCGATGTTCAACCACTGAGCCATACTGACCAGGCTCAAATTCATGAATTTTTGGGGGGGGGAAAACTGTCCATAAAATCATAGAATCATAAACCTGATAAGCTAAAGAACTTTGGAGACTACCTACTATTTAGAATCCCCTCAATGGAAAAATAAGACTTGGTTAATAAACCTAATACTAATCTCAACCAGACAGTTTTACATAAAAAAATAAATCTATCAGCAAATTGCTTTTTCATTAAAGGCTTATTTCAATCTTTTCTCGGTAACTTCAAAAAAGAAAAAAATATAATTTGGCATCTTGTAAATTGCTTCCTAAAAGATGCTCAAGAGTACTAATTATCAGAGAAGTGCAAATTAAAACTACAATGAGATATCATATCACTCCTATCAGAAAGGCTGTCATCAATAAATCAAGAACAAGTACTGGTGAGGATGAGGAGTAAAGGGAGCCCTTGTACACTGCTGCTGGGAATGCAGACTGGTGTAGCCACTGTGGAGAGCAATATGAAGTTCCTTCCAAAAATTAATAATGGAACTGCCTTATGATTCAGCAATTTCACTTTGGGAATATATCCAAAGAAACCTGAAACACTGATTCAAAAGAATATATGCACCCCTATGTTCGTTGCAGTGCTATTTACAATAGCCAAGATTTGGAAGATGCCAAAGTGCCCATCTTTAGATGACCGAAGAAAAGAGTTCTGGTACATTTATGCAATGGAATACTACTCAGCCCTAAAATAAATAAGTAAGTAAATAAAAAAATAAAATTTAACAACAATGTAGATGGAACTAGATTTGACTTAGCAACATTATGCTAAGTCAAATAAGCCAGATACCATATGATTTCACTTATATGTGGAGTCTAATGAACAAAATAGAAACAGGTTCGTAGACACAGAGAACATGACTGACAACTGTCAGAGGGGAGGGTGGCTGGAAGGGTGGGTGAAATATATGAAGGGATTAAGAAAAGGAAAAAACATCATAGACACAGTTAACAGTATGGTGATTACCAGAGTGAAAGAGGAGTGGGGAAGGTAGGAAAGAGTAAAGGAGGGATAAATGGTGACAAGAAGACTAGACTTTGGATGGTGAGCACATAATAAAATGTACAGATAATGTATTATAGAATTATTCACCAGAAGCCTATAAAATTAACCAATGTAACCCCAAGAAATTATACAAAAATAATCTGCATGCACACACAGAAATTCTTTCTATTTCTGATTTTCACACATTTTTATTTTCTTATCCCGTAAGACACTGGTTTTCAACCAGTATGCCACAATAATATGTTTAAACATGCAATATATTATTATTTAGTTAGGGACGCTGACCTCCTTTCCCTTAGATTGTCAACTAAAAAATGACAACAGCCAACACAACAATAGCTGTCTGGTATAAATTGAATCAAAATTATAAGCATTTTTGTTATATCAATAAAAATGTATTTTTGGTGTACCACAGAATTTTAGTAATTAGTTTATGGATGCCATAAGATGAAAAGGGTTGAATATTGCTGCCTTAGGATAATACATTTTTCAAAGTTGTGTGTGGGAAATGTGTGTGTGTGTGTGTATATGTGCATACGTTCGTAAGAAAATGAGCATCAGGGAAACCTGAGTAGATGCAACTCTATGGCTAATGGGAGAGGGCAAGAATTAGCATTTGTAGCTGCAAACAGGGAATTTTGTGGAAGTCATTGTGACATTTCATGGAGGGAGGTGCTCCAAAATTTCTGAATAGGTGTAGCAACTATCTCATAAATTACACCTACTGGTTGTGCTTTCTTCCTGCAAACAGAATGCACGGAATTTGTAGGTGGAGCCAACATACTAGAATGTGCCAGCTCATGGTTGTAACTCCATTTGATACTTATTCTTTTATGCCAAATAAATCCAGATCCTAAAAGCCCACGTTTCATAAAGTTGAAGGGCAGATACAAAGCAGCATGATTCCTACAAATCCTTGGAAACCAAATTAAAACTTATTTGTCAAGGAACTGTAGAACCTGAAAACTGAGACCATCTTACTCAACATCCTTGTCTCCAAGATGAGAAACTTCAAGCCTAGAAAGGTGAAGTGCCTTCCTCAATGTCACAGACATAGTTCATAACAGCCAGAACACAGAAGGCCGGTCCAGTGTTTCTCCTGAGTGACAAATTCAATGGGAGAACAAGTGTGAGATGGCCCAATGTGGTTCTTCCTGAAAACAGAATGCAGCCTTAATGTTTACAAAATTTTTTTCACCTGTGATTTTTGGTTGGTACTCAACTATCATGTTGATTTGGTATATATGTTTATAAAATAAACCTAAACTCCAACTCCTCTAGACTATTACCATTTAAAATATATATTTAGTTCCCTTGAACTCTATAACTCTGCTCTTAAAACTCTGACATAAAAGACCTATCTATAATTTAAAGAATATCTTACATTCATCTCTTTCCTGATGATTTCCTGCACGCTTGAGCCAGAAAGAGAACCTTTAAGCCTTAGGCCATCTCATTTACACCTCTTATTTAGCATTTGTTGCAGACTTCCTTTACTGGTGTTATTCATATGTGCATTATCTGCCCCACCATGTCTAAGACACTTGGAGTTTAAGTGGGTACATGCCCCTTTCTCAGTTATATTCCTAAAGTACAACCTTTTGCCTTTTGGGGAAACCCATCAGCCCTTGAGAAGTTAGAGCAGGGGTGGGCAAACTTTTTGACTCGAGGGCCACAATGGGTTCTTAAACTGGACCAGAGGGCCAGAACTAAAGCAACCTGACCATGCTGGCACACTCATCTTGGGCTGCTGGTGAAGGAGCGGAGGGGAGAGCAAGAGAACTCTCTGCTCTTTCAGCTCCACAGGCCGAATAGAACAGCCGAACGGGCCAGATCCAGCCCGTGGCTGTAGTTTGCCCATGGCTGAGTTAGAGTCTAATTTGTATTGTGGTAGATTATTTATTATTCTGGATCCTGCAACAAATTAGGAAGCCATGATTCTCTAGTATTATGTTTGTCTGTTGGTTAGTTTTTAAAGGCCCTCATTGCATTTATTTTTGTGTTGTTGTTTGTATCCTCTACTTAGAGAAATTAAATACTGAAATAACATCATGCTTAGCATATAGTAGGTGCTCAAAAATATAGCTACACAACACATTCAAAAAATATAGCTACACAATACCATGGAAATCTCTATAAGGTGGTATTATAATACTAACCCCATTTTTTTAAGGCTGTGCAGTATTCCATAGCATGTATAAACCTACTTTATCCGATCACATCTATACTAATAATAGAGGAATATGCAAATTGTCCAGTATGCCATCACAGTAATGACCAAATAGCAGGCTGCATAGGGTGACAAGGCCAGCAGTAGGGTTAGTGAAGGATGGCCAAATGACTGAACAGCAAGCTACATGGGGCAACCAGGCTGGCAGGAGCGTTAGAGAGGGATGATGAAACAACTGAAAAGCAGACTGTGTGGGGCAACCAGGCCGGCGAGTGGGGGGGAGGGGGCAGTAAGGGGTGATCAGGCCAGTGGGGGAGTGGGGGAAAGCTGAGGGAGACCAGGCCAGTGGTGGGGGTCAGTTGGGAGTGACCAGGCCAGCAGGGAGGGCAGTAAGGGATGACCAGGCCGGCAGCAGGGAGACAATTAGGTGCGACCAGACTGACAGAGGGGATAGGTTGGGAGCGACCAAGCCAATGATGGGAGGGCAGGTGGGGGTGACCAGGCTGGCAGGGGGCAGTTAGGGGCAACCAGGCCAGCAGAGGGGGCAGCTGTAAAAAAAGAAGGAACTCTTGTCCTTTGAGACAGCATGGAGGAACTTGGAGAGTATTATGCTAAGTGAAATAAGCCAGTCAGAGCAAGACAAGTATCACATGATCTCATTCATACATAGAATCTAATGAACAAAATAAATTTTTGAAAAAAATAGATCCAGAGACATAGAAGCATGGAACAGGCTGTCAAATCTTAGAGGGATGGTGGGGTGAATGGGTGGGTGAGATAAAATTAACCAAAAGACTAGTATGGATAAATGTATAACCCATAGACACAGACAATAGTGTGGTGAAGTCCTGGGGTGGTGTGGGCTAGAAGGGGACAATAGGTGAGGACAGGGGACATCTGTAATACTTTCAACAATAGAGATTAAAACTTTTTTTAAAAATAAAAATAACAGTAACACAATATTACCAATGATAAATGGTTAAGAAATACATAGATCCTATAATAAACATGGCACTGGAATGTGAAAAGATCAGACATTTGCTTGAGCAAGTAGGTATCAGAAGAGTGGCTGCTTGTGAGTTACTGTGCAGTGGTGAAAGGAGGGTTATCTGAAACTGGATGGGAAGTTACATAACACCAGATGTGGACGGGTGTGGCTCCAAACGCACATACTGAACGGAGTTAGCTGGAGATGTATGAGGTGTCTGTGTGTTGTGTTTTCTCGGGCAGCTTGGTTCAGCTGGGTGCAGTTTCCTGCCATCCTTTAGTATTTCTTGCAAAGGAAATTGTGCATAAGCCAAAGCAAAATTCATGTTATGCTCAAAGTGTTCCCTAATATATCAATTGCATTGGAATAAATTCACATTTTCAAAGTAAAGCATTATAGCAGAAGTTACTTCGTGTGTATCTTAGATGCCAGGGCTTTCATTCCTATGGGTTAGATTTCCAGGATAGAGATTGATAGGTTAAAGAATTTGTGCTTGTGTTTTATTTGTTTTGGTGTGTGTGTGTGTGTGTGTGTGTGTGTGTGTGTGTGTGTTTGGGTACTTCCAGATCGTACCCCAACCAGTTTTAACAATTTTAAGATGTTTTCTATTTTCACAGCCTCAGGGCACACAATTGAGGCCCATACACTATATCGCATCACCACCACCCACTCCAGTTTGAGATAACAGTTGTGAGATTTCCAAGAAGGGACCCTGGATGAAATGGACTCTGCTTTGTATAGCAAATCCAACCAAATGATTAACTTAAAGGACCAGGCACTTTCTGGGACAATTAGGGAAGCAAGCTACTCCTACCTATCTGCCTTTTACCTCTGTCTGCACAGCTCAGGACCAAAAATAGAAGTTTCTTGAGACCCCAGGGTAGTTTTAAAAATAAAATTTCATCATAGTACTCCAAAAAAATCTCTTTGGCAAAAAATTTAATACATAAAAAAGAGGGAAAAATATTTACTTATGATTCCACCACGTGGAGATAAACATTTTTAATATATTGGTGAAGGCTATGTCTATATGTTTTGACAGAATATGATACTGAGTTTTATCTTGACTATTTTCATGTGACAATTATTATTAAGGAGCTTCATATTAACATTATTTATATACCTGCATAATACCTTATTTTACAGTATATCATCATTTACCTAGACAGTTTTCTATTATTAAAAAACTAGAGGCTCAGTGCACAGACATTTGTGGTCCTGGGCCCAGCCTGTGGCCTCTCACAGTCCAGACCCCTTGGGGGATGTCCAACTGCTGGCTTAGGCCCGCTTCCCAGAGGATCAGGCCTAGCCTGGCAGTCAGTCATCCATCTGGCAGCCTACAAGCCTTCAGAAGGTATACAACAGTCCAACATCCTTAGCACTGCTGAGGAGGTAGGAGAGGCTCCTTCCACCACAGCTGCACTCACAACCATCAGCAAGCTTGTGCTGAGCAAAAATCCCCCTGTGGAAGCACACTGACCACTAGGGGTAGCTCCTGAGTTGAACATCTGCTCTCTGGTGGTCAGTGCGCAATATAGCTACTGGCCAATTGGCCAGTAGGCTGGTCACTTAGATAGATAGATAGATAGATAGATAGATAGATAGATAGATAGATATGTTTACATATAGATGTATATAAATACTATCTAATAAAAAATTAATATGCAAATTAAGCATCACTCTGTTATCCCACACACCATGCCCACAAGCCATGCCTACCATCAAATCAGGAGCAAGTATGCAAATTAACCCAAATAAGATAGCTGCAGCCACAAAGAGAACAGGAGGGGGGCTTGGGTTTCCCTGGAGATGGAGGAAGCCAAGCTTTCTGCACACCCAGGCTAACCCAGGCCTCCACTCCAGGCTACAAAGTTTTAATTACAGAAGATAAATAAATCCAAACAAAAATGGTGGCAGGCTCAGAGCTGGAGAGAACAGGAGGCTAGGGTTTCCCCCAGTGATGGAGGAAGCCAAGCTTCTGAAGCACTGGCCTGCCTTGGCCTCTGCTTAAGGCTACAAAATTTCAATGATAGAAGATAAATAAACCTTGACAGAAATGGCTGCTGCCACAGAGCAAGCAGAAGGCTTGGCTCTGCTCAAGGCTACAAAGTTTCAATTGTCAAAGGTAAATAAATCCCAGATACCAGGGCCTCCGCTTGGGTTGCTGGGGGGCATGTCCAGCCTGCAAAACAGCACAGGCCCCTTGCCCAGGCCTTCCCACAACCCAAGGGAACCCCCACCCTGATCCGGGACACCCTTCAGGGCAAACCAGCTGGTGATCACCCATACACCAGGCCTCTATCCTATCTAATAAAAGAGTTATATGCAGATTGACCATCACTCCAACACACAAGATGGCTGCCTCCATGTAGTCAAAGATCCTGCCCCCATGTGGACATAAGATGGCCACCACAAGATGCCCAGCAGGGAAGGTCAGTTGGGAGGGACCAGGCCTGCAAGGGAGGGCAATTGTGGGGGTGATCAAGCCTGCGGGGGAGGGCAGCTAGGGGTGACCAGGATGGCAGAGGAGAGAAGTTGGGGTGACTGAACCTTTAGGGAAGGGCAGTTGGGAGGGAACCCAGGCCTGCAGGGGAGAGCAATTGGGAGGGACCATGTCTACAGGGGAGGGCAGTTATGGGTGACCAGGCCTGCAGGGGAGGGCAGTTAGGGGCAAACAGGCTGGAAGAGGAGCAGTTAGGCATCAATCAAGCTGGCAGGGGAGTGGTTAGGGGGTGATCAGGTTGGCAGGCAGAAGCAGTTAGGGGCAATCAGGAAGGAAGGCAGGTGAACAGTTGGAAGCCAGCAGTTCTGGATTGTGAGAGGGATGTTTAAATGAGCAGTCAGACATCCCTTGAGGGGTCCCAGATTGGAGAGGGTACAGGCTGGGCTGAGGGATTACCCCCCCCCCCCCCACACACACACACACACACAAATTTCATGTACCAAGCCTCTAGTACATCTATATAATAAAAACCTAGTGACCATTACCGCAGAACAACTCATCACTATGATGTCCACTGATTACCTGGGGGCAGATGCTCAATTCAGTAGCTGCCCCCTGGTAGCCAGTGTACTCCCACAGCTGGAGAGCCACTCAGCCATAAGCCAGGCTCACAGCTGGCAAGTGCAGCAGCAGTGGCGAGAACCTCTCCTACCTTCATAGCAGCATTAAGGAGCAGCAAGCAAGCATTAAGGAGTGAGCAGGCAGGTGATTAGGAGCTAGGGGCCCCAGAATGCAAGAGGGACATTAGGCCTAAACCAGCAGTCGTACATTCCCCGAGTAATCCCAGGGGCAAGAGAGCTCAGGCTGGGCTAGTGGATTCCCACACACATGAATTTTGTGCATTGGGCCTCTAGTATATATATTTATAATTATATCACACACACACACACACACACACACACACACACACACACACACAGTACATATATAATTATTTCTTTAGAATAATCTCCAAGAAGGCAAATTTCTGGATCAACATAAGACAACTTTTGTAAAATTCCTTTTCAAAAAAGTTTCACCAATTTATAGCTCCACAATCCAGCTGTACCCATATTTTAATAATAACCTGTCAACCAATCTTAACTTAATGTTTGAAATATATTCTTTTCATTTTCATTTTTGTTACTTGTTAGAATAAAGTATTTTATTATTTTTAGTAGCCACTATCTGTCCTCTCCCAAAAATGTTTAGGTTCTATCTCATAACTCTTAATTTATTACAATACTAGTAGCCCTACACACAAATCTGTGAGCCAGTAGCTCGCTGCCACCCTCCTGTAGCTCCACCCACCATCACTCCTCAACCTCCCTCATAACTTGCTGCCCTTCCCCCTCCTGTAGCTCTCTACCACCCACTTGCATTTGGCTGCCTCACCCTTCTGCAGATCTGTGATCCAGTCGTTATGCAGTTGGTCATTATGCCTCACAGCATAACGGATAATTAGCATATCCCTCTTTTATTATATAGGACTAGAGGCCTGGTGCACAAAATTCATGCAGGGGGGGTCCCCTCAGCCCAGCCTGCACCCTCTCCAATCTGGGACCCCTCAGGAATGTCCAATTGCCAGTCTAGACCGGCAGTCAGGCATCCCACTCATAATCTTGGACCACTACCTCCTAATTACTCACCTGCCTGCCTGCCTGGTTGCCTCTAACTTCCCACTGCTGCTGGCCAGATCACCCTTAACTGCCCCCTCCCTGCCGGCCTGATCACTCCTAACTGTCCCCATGCTGCTCTGGTCACCCATAACTGCCTCCCCCCCACCTGCCAACCTTGTTGCCCCCAACTATCACCCTCTGCCAGCCTGGTCACCCCTAATTGCCCCTCCTATTGGCCTGGTCACCCCAACTGTCCCCACCCACCAGCCCATTCACCTCTCACTGCCTCCCCATCAACCTACTTTGCTCCTAACTGCTCCCCCTGCCACCCTGGTTGCCCCCAACTGCACCCCCACATTGGCCTGGTTGCCCCCAATTGCCGTCTGCCAGCCTGAATCACCCCAAACTGTCCCCTCCCTGCTGGCCTACTCACCTCTAGTTGCCCCCAGCCAACCTGGTTGTCCCCAACTACTTCCCTCTGCTGGCCTTGTTACCCCTAACTGCTGCTCCTGCTGGCCTGGTTGCCCCCTATTGCAACCCCCCACCAGCCTGGTTGCCCCCAACTTCCCTCCCTCTTGCTGGCCTGTTCTCCCCCAACTGCCCACCCTCTCAGCCTGCTCACCCCTCGTGGCCCGCCTGCTGGCCTGGTTGCCCCATGCATCCTGCTTGTTCAGCCATTTGGTCCTCCCTCAGGCTAGCCCTGGGCAGCTGGGAAACTGAGGGGATTGGGGGACTCTGGAGGAAGCCATACCAACAGGGCTGAGGGGACTAGGTGCCGCCATCTTTGAGGGCATGACAGTCAATTAGCATATTCCCTCTTTGTTAGATAGGGTATTCAGTCTTAATATATTAATCATATTAATCCACTGTCTATTTTATTTACTGCAAGAATTTTAAGTTTATTGTTTATCTTTGTGAGGCTTTTGTATATTATAGAAGTTTTCTAAAGTTAAAAATTTTTATCTGGTTAGAATTAAAGTTTAATTCTTTAAACTTTGGTCATTTCAACTTGTTTGCAATTTGAGAGTTTCTTTTTAATTTTTTATTTTACATACAGTAAATTCACTCGTGGTGATTTACTATTCTATGGGTAATGAAAAAATAAATTAATCCCTATGATATCACCATAACTGTAGTAGAGAACAGTTCCATCATAGCAAAGAATTCCCTCATGCTCCCTCCTTATAGTCAAACCCTACCCCTGAGCCCTCATTCCTGGCAACTGCTAACCTGTTTTTCACCCATATAGTGATGCCTTTCCAAAAATATATAATGGAATAAAAAACACATAATCTTTGGGTGCTTTCAGTTAGCAAATTAAAGATCCAGTCTTATTGTTGTATGAGTTCATTCTTTTCCTGGCTGAGTCTATCACAGTTTGCTTACTCATTAACTAGCTGTTCCACTTTGGGAAAATATGGATGAAACTACTATAAACATTTCCATATAGATTTTTGTGTGAACAGAAGAAATGAACATATTAATTTCTCTTGGATAAATACTTAGAAGGATTTCTGAGTCATATGGTACATTTATGTTTAACTTTATGAGAAACTGAACAACTGTTTGTTTGTTTTTCTAGTGACTATAGATTTTTTAATATCTACCAGCAGTAACCCAAAAATTGCAATTGCTCTAATCCTACTCAGCATCTAGTATCTATTACTTTTGCTAGACATTTCAATAGCTATGAAATAGTACCTCATTTTTATTTCAATTTGTATCTCCCTGATGACTAAGAAAGTTGAGCCCCTTTTTGTGCTTTACTATCTGTGTGTCTTCTTTGGAGAAGGGTGTGTTCAGAGCTTTGTTGTTGCTATGGGTACCCACTGAGCACCTCAGGCTTCAAATACTCTAGAAAAACCTTCACTTAAGGGTGGGAGGACAGGTTTCCTAAACAATCTCCTCAGCATCTAATTCACTCTGAGCTTTAAGTCTTCCCTTTGCACCAACTTCAGAAAAGGTATGGCTACAGATTCTTGCAACAATACTAAGAGTTTACCCCTGGTGTTTGCTGCTTTATACTTGATGGCCTGGTGTTGGGGGTGGAATTAGTGAGGTTTAAGCCTCTATCCTGATTAAGACTCAGTGTTAGGCATATACTGTGTACCTGGGTCTAGAGATCCTGCCCCTCCTCCAGCTACAGTTCCAGATGCAGTACAAATGTATACTTGTATCTCCATCAGAGAGAGGGTTTTTTTTATTCACTTCCTCAAGATGTCTTTGCATTTGCTTTTTACTAGTGCCTTATGGGCAACAACATCTGTTACCCTCCAAAGGCATGTAGACTCAGGCTTTTGTTTCTTAGACAATATTGGGAAGAAGTGCCCTGCTGTGGATTTGAACATTCAAGCCCTCCAGTGTTGGTGAGTGGGAACCCAGGCTGCTGAGCTCTTGCACAACCTCCATCCCTGCCACTGTGGCTCACTGCCAACACTCGGGAGACTAACAGCAAACATTGGCTGACAACTGACCACGTCATTGTGTCTACTTGATTAGTACCTATGTAAGGGTTGATACTCTAGGCAAAATACTTTCGCACCTTTCCCCCCATGCTACATACCTATCCTTGTGCCTCTTCCCCAGACTTCCTTCTCTCCAAGATTCCATATTCCTGTTTTCACCACCCTGGTCCCCATCCTAACCCTGGTCCAACCACTAATCCATTAGCTACAAGTCATGAGTTCATATAACTCTTAGCTCAGGTTGTTTCTCTTTCCACACAGTGGATGACCAAAGCTTTGCTCATTGGGAAAATTCTCCCTCACTACTGATTTTCAGGGTTATTCTAAGAGGGACAGCAGAGCAGCAGTAATCCTTTTATAACTTTTCCCTATATATAAAGCCAACACATACATTAAATAAACTTCACTTTTTTTTCATATGTTGGCTGATTTTAAAGAACCCCCATGATTGTAAGCTAAATGAGAGGCTCTTATGAAAAAAAAATTTACCAGGTGGTATGTGGGTATGGACCACCTCCTCGTGCCTGACCATAGATTTGCCACAATAATGGATTACCATTTGCTATCTGCCCAATGCTCTGCTCTACCTTGGGTCACAAGGTAAGACATTCCATCTTCACTCTTCCCCACTAGCAATCCAAGAGCTATTTTCCAACAGGTTTAGGCTACATATGCATCACAATACCTGCTGCATTACAATAACTGCAGATGGCATGGCCCTGTTTCAAAGCCATAGAGGCCTATGATTATTTTCACAATCCCCACCTGGCCATCTTTTCCCACCACAGATACTTTAATTACCCAAAGGTCTGCTGGATTGCAGGCCCAATTGGTAGGGCTTTTCCTGCCCGGAGCCTCACTCAAAGTCATCTTCTGTGTCCTTTAGGAAATGAGTCAGAACAGTATGCCCAAGTATGGAATATGCTACCTCCGGAACCAAAGAAGCCACCTAGGCACTGTGATTAATTCTTTCTTTTAATTCTTTATTGATTAAAGTATTACATATTGTGTTACTGGCAGCAGTTTCCTTTGCATTGGCAGGGTGTCCTGTTCACCTCACTCACGTGCTGGGTCACTGAATTATCAGTTTATTTCTTATCATGTATCTTACCAAGGTCTCCAACATATTTATCTGTCTACTCCAATTAACATGGAATCATCCATAGATCAATGTTATGTTTTATGGAACAGCCAGGTGATCCCGATGCTGTTGGTCCATATGACAGAAGGTGGAGAGTTATTTGTAGCCCTGGGATAAGGCCACAAATGCATATTGTTATATATCTCATGTGGATGAGACATGTTTCTTGATCCATCTTCTGAATAGGTATGGGAAATAGTGCATTTTTCAGATAAGTATTGCATGCTTTGTATTTGAGGTACTTTATTAATATGCTCCAGCAAAGATATAGGAGCTATAATTGGAATTATCCCTTGCTTGAATTTTTTATCCTTCCCTAGGATGCAATCAGGTTTTTAAACACAAGATGTGTTAAGGAGCTCTTCCTCTGTGTCCTTTGAATCTCCAACAGTGGTATTAATATCTCACCATCCCTCTACCCAAGAGGGGTATTATTTTTGGTTCACTGTTTTGACAGTGAAGTGGGGACCAATTTCAGAGGCTCTCACTAATTCTCTTACAGTAGACATTATAATAGAAATTATTCCATAGGCTCAAAACCCAATTTTTATATTCTGCCAACTACCAAGTATATCTATTCCAATTATATGTTCAGGAACTGGGGAAATAATGGGGTGAGTTCCTAGCTCTAGTGAATGCATATAGCTAGTTTTGGGCCCAGACTCCATCTCTTACCTGTCCTTATAGAGACCCATTCTGACAAGGGCACTGTGATGATGCTTCAAGTCTCTAGGTATCAATGTCAATTGGACCCTGTGTCCACTAGTCCTCAAAATGTCTGAGTATTACTCTTTTCCCAATGACAGTTACCTGAGTAAATATTCTAAATCTCTTTGGGGAAAGACTGAGGGAATTATTGCTATTCTAGAGGCCCAGTGCACAAAATTTGTGCACAGGGGGTGTGTCTCTCAGCCCAGCCTGCACCCTCTCCAATCTGGTACCCCTCAAGGAATGTCCTAAACAGGCAGTCGGACATCCCTCTCACAATCCAGGACTACTGGCTCCCAACAGCTCACCTGCTTGCCTTCCTGATTGCCCCTAACCACTCCCCTGCCAGCCTGATTGATGCCTAATTGCTTCCCTTCCAGCCTGATTGCCCCTCACTGCCCTTCCCTGCAAGCCTGGTCCCTCCCCCCCCCCCCCAACTGCTCTCTCCTGCAGACCTAGTCACCCTCAACTTCCCTCCCCTGCAGGCTTGAGCACTCCCAACTGCCGTCCCTTACAGGCCTGGTCCTTCCTAACTTCCCACCCCTGCTGGCCTGATCCATCCCAACTGCCCTCCCATGCTGGCCACCTTGTGGTGGCCATCTTGTGTCCACATGGGGGCAGGATCTTTGACCACATGGGGGAAGCCATCTTGTGTGTTGGAGTTATGGTCAATTTGCATATTACTCTTTTATCAGATAGGATACATTTACCATAGTATTGCAGGGTCCTTCCTTGTGAGTACCAAGCCTCTCCCTATGTCAGTGGGTCTAGGAAACACAACTTCTGTTTGGCTATCTGCTTCGGCATATTAACTATCCATTCTTGATTTATTTTATTTGTGTAAATTAAGTAATATACTTATTAGCTTCCCATCTATCCTGACCCTGGGAAACCTAAATATTTTTAACCATTGCAGAGCCCTCTGCAGATCAGATCCTCTGGCTGCTAGGCTGACCATGCTATTCATTATACTAATTATAAACACCTTGCTTCTCATGATTAAATGTTACTACCTCCTAGACTCTTTACCAGCCCAACTTAAAGACACAAAACTCAATTAGCTTCTCAGCTATGCAGATATACCTCTTACAAGAAAATTCTTCACCACTTTGCTAAATAACTGTTCTCCAGACTCTCCTGAGGAACACAGTTAGTTGGGTATTCCCAGTTTACTTAGATATCTACTTGAGGAAGCCCTGTTCTTTCAGACTTTTCTTTTTTCTCTCAGACTTTTGATTCCTGCTTCCACTATCAGTCATGGGAATACTGACATTTCTACTTAACTTAATGTGCTCCATCATTTCTCTCAAGCTTCCAAGAGCCATTTTAACAGCATATTAGCTATATCTCCTGGGTTCTTGATAGGGTATTAAATCATATAGCCTGGAAGAGTGCTCTCATGTAAATAAAGACTCTATTTCCCAACTTGATATTCTTTCCCCACCTTGATCCAGCACCCTCAAGAAAGATGCATGCACGCACACACACACACACACACACACACACACACACACACACACATCTTCCTGGCACAAACATCTTCCTGGAACTTGCCGATATAAACTAGCCTGGCCCAATAGTTCCTTGGACATGGAACCTCTTTGCCCCCTTAGTAGGCCTAGCACACCTTGGCTGGGTTATGTTATGCATAACCCTCGTTCTTGGTCTGGTTTCTAAGTCTAGATGGAGATAGTTTCTGAAGGGAGTGTGTGTTGTCTCTCAAAACCTTGTTGTCATCTTCAAGCAATGGGGAAGGTGATGACTAATACTTAAGAGAGTTAAATAGGCTACTTCTGTGGGCCCAGAGTTTAAGGAAGTATGGAGATTCAAGATTTTTGAGGAAATAAATATAGAAGCCCCATTCCAAGTCACAACATCCTAATGCTTTCTAACTGGGGCCCTAATCTCTGTATAGTAAACTTGCTGGGGTTAAAAATTCAACCCTCTCTGAAGTTCCACTACCCTCATAATTAAGGCCTGGAATTGATCCTCAACTTGTTCTTATTATAGTTGTAGGAGATAAAATTTTCTTTGTATACTGCCAAGAATGTTCCCTGGCTTGCTCACTTTACCTTAATTTAATGATTAACCACCCTTAGTTTTTGTGTTTCTCCAATGCATTGCTTGCACACAGCAAAAGTTATCTGATTCTACTGGCCTTATAATGCTACTTCATCAGAACCTCTCAAATGCCTGAGATATTGCCCTTGCCGTGGATTCTCTCTCACTGTACCCTATCCCAGTTTACCACTTATGGAAGTTAACAACTGCACTGCTACATCATGCCATGGGCTATCAGTTTCCACCCACCACCAGGAATGGTGTTCTGATTTCCCTTGCAGCCAGCAAGTGATCCAACTCCAAAATTCCATTGCAGAGTCTGGTTCCTCAGTCCACTCAAGGCACCAACTAGTATTTAAATTGGGTTCCCCAGAAAACAGATTCTAATGCTGAACAATATCCATAAGGGAGAAAAGAATGAGGACTGGGCAGAGGGAGAAGCTGAACAGCAGTGCAGTTATGCCAGAGCCCTTGCAAATCCTTCAAGATGCCCTACAGCTAGAATGGCTCTTCAGAGTTTTCTAGAATTGAGGCAAGGAGGCTGGGTCTTTGTACACCCATTTAGATCAATTATTTAACCTGAGCTTCTCCACGAAGAGCATATGACCTTGAGCAAGGCTGCACCATTTATTTTAGAGCAATTTCCAGAGAGATTCTCAGCAGCCAATACTCTCCTCAGATGTGTGAATGGGTGCCACACACTTGCAGGGGAATCTGTGTCACATACCACAACAGCCACCTCTGACTTCCATAACAATAACAAGATAGTATTTGGGAAAGATGCTAATGAAAGTCAGCATAATGAACAGGTAGAAGAATAATTAATATTATATTTATATTATAATTTGTATTATATTATCAGTGGAGAGATTAATCACTAGTAAATAAAATTTGTGTATGTGTAACCAGAAAGAAAAGAGAAGAAAGAACAGTAGAAATGTAAGAAAAAAAATAATGATGCCGAGGTCGGTTTGGCTCAGTGGTAGAGCATCGGTCTGCGGACTGAAAGGTCCCAGGTTTGATTCCGGCCAATGGCATGTACATTGGCAGCTGGTCGATGTTTCTCTCTCATCGACGTTTCTGGCTCTCTCTCTCTCTCTCCCTTCCTCTCTGTAAAATATCAATAAAAATATATTTTTTTTAAAAAAAAGAAAGAAAAAAAGAATGACTGAGAGTTCTTCAAAATTAATATCAGACACCAACTCACAAAACCAGGAAGCTCAGAGAACACCAAGCAGAATAAATACCAAAGAGAAGAGACTGAAATTACTTGAGTAGATTAACCAGCATAGGTTATTATAGGAAGGAACACTTCAAAAATTCTGCAGCCTAGGTGATTCGGACCAGTTTTCATCATCCAATTTAATGAATAATCCACTCTAGTCAGAGACTCCGAGATCCACTAGTCTCACTTCTCCATGCAATAAATAAATAAATAAAAATTTTAACCCCACTAATGACAGGAAAAGCATCATTTTAAATAGAGTCAAATGGTGATTTCTGAACTTTAGTGAAACCAGAGATAAAATATCTTTCTATACAAAAAGTATAGGAGTTATTATATTATAAACTAGAGGCCTGGTGCATGAAATTCGTGCACGGGTGGGGGGATGTCCCTCAGCCCAGCCTGCACCCTCTCCAATCTGGGACTCCTCAAGAGATACTAAACTGCCCATTTAGACCTGATCCCACCACTCATTGCTCACTCCAGCCACTATTTCTGTTTGGTTTTATGTATCTTCTATAATTGAAACTTTGTAGCCTTGAGTGGAGGCCTAGGCTGGCTAGGACAGGCAGAAAGCTTGGCTTCTCTTGCCAGGGAAACCCAAGCCTCTCTACTGCTCTCTTGGCTGCAGCCATCTTGGTTGGGGTTAATTTGCATACTTGCTCTGATTGGCTGGTGGGCATGTCTAATGGGCATGGCTTGAGTGGAGTAAAGGTTAATTTGCATATTACTCTTTTATTAGGTAGTATGTTTTATTAACCCACCCAAGGCCAACTTTCAACTCATGAGAACTGGCAATATGGACTTAGCTTAGTCTTTAGATTAAATAAATCTAAGTTCAAGTCCTGGCTCTGCTACTTAATAGATTTGTTTTTATGGGAAGATTATTTAACTTGCCTAGGCTTCAGTTGCCTTTACATAAAATAGAGGTATTAATGATAGCTATTTCATTGAGTTGCAATTATAGTATCTCACAACAGCATAAGCAAATAGCATTAGAACTGGCACTGAGTAGAAAGTCTTTAATGATACCTGTACGAATCAAGATTATTACATACCAATTATTATTACTTGAATTAATATTAGTCACTGTGTGAGCAATCTCTTTTCTCAGTGTTCTTGGGTTGTCAGAACACAGCCTAACAGAAGCAGAAGTCCGTGCTTTAGTGTTTTAAATTGTGGTCCTCCAGAGGACCAGCAACACAACTGTGCTTGTTTAATGTGGTTTGTTCTGCACCATATGTGTGTGGGCTTTTAATAAATGCTATTTGATGATGATGATGATGAGTTCCTGGAGACAGAGCTGTGTTCAGCAGAGACACTACATTATGCTTGGCCTTACTTTCTGCTACTCAACTCTAGGAATGCTCTTGTGAGCAGTACAGAAACATCTGAAATTTCCATTTGAGGTGAAGTACCACTGCCAGCAAGCCTCACGAAGGGAGTCCTTAACCCTCACCTTTTTTTCTTGTGGCTTCTTCCAAACTAACCCTCAGAAGGGCTTTCTCAGCAGGCGTTCCTGGACTTCTCCTCAGTACTGCTCATTCCACAGCAGCGCTATCTGCCATGTTTCCCTCAAAAGCAAGGGGCTAACAGCTGCTGAGCTCAGTGGGCCAACTCCCAAAGTCCTAACGATGGAGAACAGTTTATTACAACTCCACCAGAAGGAAAAACAAACCAGACCAAGGGCTTCAGTCCCTAATAGATACAAAATGAGCTTCAGCTCCAGGGACCCAAACAGGGTTTTAACTTTTTTGAAATGTTTGCATTAAAAACAGTGATACATTAAGCACCAAGCCTGAAAACTAAGATCTAAAGAAAAGACATTTTCCTTCCCCATAACTTACTTGAAAGTGACTGGGACGTATGATGGGCATGTCATCCTCTGGGATCAAGCCATTTCAAAAAGCACAATCTCTTTTTCACAGGTAGTTCGCTTTCCAATCCACGAAGGCCTTTGACTAAGTTTTGTGTTGGTAAGTCCTCTTCACTACTAGAAAACTATATTTATCAAATGGTATTTGAAATAAAAAATGTCTTTTGTTTCAAATGTACCCACTTGTTTTTAGAAAATAAAAAAATTTCTTCTTGGGTGAAATGTCAACTTTCTTACCTATGAAATTTCTACCCTCCTGCCCAAGAGTTGTAGTTGCAAAGGGTCTAGTGACCCCTGGCACACCCTTTCCAAGGAAGATGCTTTGGACAGAGTGCTGTAAATGAACAATGCTTCCTTTCAGACAACCTGGGTTCTCCAAACACAGAGATGGCTGTGATGCTTTGCCAGATCAAGAGAGAGCCCTGTGTTTAACAGTGGTGACCTGGACTTGCAGCAACGTTATGAGCTTTGCAGACAGTCTGCCTATGCAGGCTTAGACCTGGTTTCCAAGGTTCATTGAAACTACTGCCTGAAATAGCAAGGAAGAGTGAAAAGACATTTGAGAGAGCAGAAAGACATCTAATCGTATCTGGGGGCAGAGACAACTGTGCCTGCCCTTGGAAAACAACAACAAGACTATGAGTTTAATATTGCCTTACTGTACCTAAGTTTAAGTGTTCCCTGTTATACTCCAAGCCACTCTTTCATCCTTAATCAAATTTTACAGCCACTTGATCAATCATTTCATCAAGTTTTTAAATTCATCCACAGAGACTTTGCAATAATATTCCAAATATTTTTACCTTTTTTTTTTTTTTTTTTTTTTTGCATTGTGGATAAGTCTGTTGTTACTGGCAATGCCTGTAGGAACCAGTCCTGGTGACCTCTCTGTGAACCCACCAAAAAGTCAAAATTTGCAATTTCTTGTTCAGTGTAAAGCTAAGCTTTGACCTTGGGGACTTTGTTGTGGTGGCTTTCCCCAGGAAATCAAAGAGACTGGTCATTTCCCAAGTCCCCAACAGCAATTCTGTTATAAAAATCTCTCAGGGGCCTTTGAATAAGCATCTTTCAACTTAATGGTTCAAGTATAAGTTTTCATTGGTATACAGAGACTATAATCTAAATCTCAAGTCTTTCAAGAGGTGACAGGAAAACAAAAGGAAACTAATTTCAGCAAAGAAGAGGTGGGGTGAGATAATATAAAACCTAATAGGAGGTGGTCTGTTTGTACTGAATGACCATATCAGTCTTCCCATCTTTTTGGAATGTCTCATTTCTTTTGTTGGGTCCCTTCCATTGTTCTTGCTGGCTCTTCTCATGCAGAGAGCAAATACTTTCTCTGCCAATTACAATTGAGTCTCTTACACCTCTGTGGGAACATTCTGTAGGTTGGACTTTATTTCAATTTACTTGGATGCCCTTCCTGTTGACCTTATTTTCCTTGTGTCTCACTTATCAGCCCTCCCCTAAGAAGTTACACACTGCTAATCTACACCTCACTCAGATGTTAACATAACTTTTGTCACTATCGGTTCCACTTGTCAAAAGCAGTTGTGTGTGCTATCAGATGTCCAGAGTTCAGCAGATTATCTTTATAATAAACTTCAGGGAGATGCTCAATTTGTAGATTTATTCATCCAAACCCTTCTCATCTTGTTTACCCAACCCAAGGGACCACTTCCCTCTTTCAGAACCACATGATTTTGTGAGGGCCAGGATTAGCCTGCACTTATTGAATGAACACTCATTTTCCAAAACTTTGTTAGAGAAACAAAATATAAATCATTAACAGAGCCAAAAAGGACCCTGCAGCTTTAGTCTAAAAATATCATGTCTCAAACAAAGAATCTGAGGTCCAGACAGGTAAAGTAATTTTTTTCAACTCATCCTACAATGATGTGGTGGTGGGACTAAAACAAGAAAACAATTCTTATCACAACTGCTGGGCTTTCAAATGTTCTATGGGCTTCCAGCTTATTTGTGATGTCAACTTTAATTCCATAACATCATAACCCCAAAACATTTCCATATAAACTTACATGGTCCCCTCTAGTTGAAATATGTTATGCAGTTTGATAAATGCTTATTGATGCCTCATCTTCCTAAGATTTTCCACAAAAGCAAAGTTTAAATAGAAAGCTAATAAATTATTTTATTCTTTTCATTGTTCAAATTCTCACTGACCTCATTGGTACTGGGAAATCTTCCCTAGTAGCAGTCCTACAAAAGTCATAAAGCAACACACAGACTGCAGTGACCTTAGTGAATTCCGAGCAGCATGTGACAGAAAGCCTGTGAGGAGTAAGCCTCAGAACCATATGTAAGAATTGAAAGATGGTAACTCTTATTTTGACTAGTAACAATTAGGGTAAATTAGGCTGAGTAAATCATGCAGCTTGTCCAGAACTTTCATCCAAACTAATCCATTCACTACTGAACACATGTGTCTCAAATCTGGTCCAGAGTTCCTCCAAAGTACATGTGTGTTTTATCCATACAACTTTCACTTAGTGGAATAACTACAGTGTGCAAAACAGAGGAACTTAGGGAAGAAATAAGAGGCACAGTCCCTTATAGGAACACAGCCCTCAAACCAGGGGTGGGAAAACTTTTTGACTCGAGGGCCACAATGGGTTCTTAAACTAGGTCAGAGGGCCAGAACAAAAGCAACCTGACCATGCTGGCACTCTCATCTTGGGCTGCTGGTGAAGGAGCGGAGGGGAGAGCAAGAGAACCCTCCGCTCTTTCAGCTCTGCGGGCCGGATAGAACAGCCAAATGGGCCGGATCCGGCCCACAGGCCATAGTTTGCCCATGGCTGCCTCAAACGCAACTGCCTTTATCCAGGTGTCTCCTCTTTTGAGTTGGACTAAATATATTCCAAAGTTGTTGGAAAGGTGTATATGCAGAGCATCACCTACTTAAAATTTTTTTTATAACCATACTTATTCCATTCTTGCTTCTGGCATGTGACCCCACTTCTTCAGATCTTTTGAGTCAGTACCTTAACTTCTTGTATTGGTAATCCAAGACCTTTAACTTAGAGAAACAAAATATTATCTGATCCTGCCTGAGCCCTTGAGTCCTTAAAGGTCGTTTAATTTCCTTGTCCAGGTTTCCTGTCCCTGCAGCCTTCATTCTTATTGACTTTAACCCAAGACACGTACTTGTTCTCCCCTTGCTCTACCTCTAGATTTGACCTGTGATGCTTTTGACGTGGTCCTTGCTAGCACCATTCTGACAGTATCTTCTCCAGTATCTTCTATTCCTGATGTTTGAGAAAGATATTCATGTTGACAAACAAGAGTACATGTGAGTGAGGTCTTAAAGAATATCAGGCTGGGGATAAAAACCTCTGGAGCATGATCAAAACTCATGAAGTTTTAGAATAGTTCTAAATTGAGCAGAACCTGCTTACCTCTGACTTTCAAACAATCCAAACATTTTTTTAACATGCTCAACCTTTTGACAGAAATATTAAAAGTCATTCAAGCAAACTTATATAAAAAATTTGATCTAAAAAATTTCTAGATGTCTGTCCTGGGGTCAGTATACATACAAATTATTTCCTGCAGTTTATATATTCAATTCCAAAATATCACACCAATGATCCCAGAGCAATAATAGTCTTTTATTCATGATTTAAGATTAAAATGGCCCTTGGCCTTGTGTAAACAAAAATAGGAGCAGACACTGATATATGTTGAAATAATTTTCAATATTAAAAGTTTTATTTTTTAATTTTCCAGCAAAAAAAAAAACTAATTAACTAGACATTAAATTCTAATATTTCAGTTTTAAAATAAAGAAATGGAAATTCTTTATAACTGACTTGTTAAATGACTTTTGTATACCTGAGAACTGTCAGTTCCCTAAAATGTGCCCGTATGAAGATGTCATCACTTATCCTACATCTACCAGTAACTATACTTAATCAAGTAATTTTAAGTCTTTAAACCTTATGTATAAAATAGAGTGTAAGCTGTTCAACTAAATAACTTTTAAAGTCCCTTCTAATTGTGAAATAATTTGATTATATAAATTCTATAATACTATTTGTGTGTCACCCCAATATTAATCCTATCCTCTGATAATAACAGAAAAAAACACACATAAGCACAAAATGAAGTCTCAGATGATGTCTCCAGTGTGCTCAAAGCCTGTGATTCTCATTGACTCTAAAAGGAGTTTTGCAGATGTGGAAGGAAGAACATAAATAGTGTGCCTCTGTGAAGTGAAACTGAGTGAACCAGCCAGCTGCACCCAGAGTGACTTCACCGAACTATGCTTTGGTACCTCGTACTCAAACCAGCTGTGCCACAATCCCTGATCCAATTTTATTTGCAACAAGAAAGTGTTAGGAGACACAAGGGAAACTATTTACCTGTGGGAGATTAGAGATTGAAAGATAATACAACTAACTTGCAAGTCATTGTAAATTACAGGAAATTTCTCAAACAAATATTTGCTAGGCTTTTCTGTGTTTTGTGGTTTTGTTTTTTACTTTATCTTGGAACAATATTCAGTGGAGCATCTGCTGTGTACCAGATTCTGGAGAAATAGAAGGCATAGCTTTTGTCTTCAATTCTGTGGGAGAGGTAAAACATACACAAATAAATACAGTATAATACTATATGGATTGACCCACATGTCGCTGATCAACATTCTCTAACAACTCCAGGTAGGTTTTTGGTTAATCACCATCAAGTTATTTTGACATAAATCACATAGATATAAATGATACAACTACACACACACACACACACGCACACGCACACGCACACGCACACGCACACACACACACACAGAGGAAGTATGACCATGGTAAATAAATCTTTTTAAAAAGACATTAGTGAACTAGATAAACTTGGTGATGAAAATTCAGTGAGTCATGTAATTATAACCCTAATGACATTGCTTTATCTCATTAATAAAAGTGTCAGCATCAGTTGTTCTAGCAGAGATTAGTAAACTTAGATATTACATAGATGTCCCTCTATTAAATGAAATGTTTCTTGAAAACACTAAACTGAATGCAAAACGGATGACTTTACCCCACCATACTGCTCATTGGAATTTCAAATAATCTTGTTTAAAACTTGAAGCATTACAATTTCTCATTGTCACTATATCTAACTAGTTTTTAATGGGATATTTATTATTTTTAATGGAAATAGTATATTTAATAGGAAACACAAAATAAACCTGGATTTCTGTATACATACAATTTAAGCTTCCTTATAAAATTGACCACATAAATATAGCTCTGCTCCCCCAAAAATATGCTAAGGTGTCATAAGAAGAAGAAAATATGTAGATCTTAGAAAGAGAACAATAATGAGAAAGAAAACAACAGAATATAAGAAATTTCAACAACTTTTTTGGAAAGTTGATAAAGGTGACCAGACGTCCTGCTTTTGGCGGGACATTCCCAATTTTTAATAATTTGTCCTGTGTCGTGCGGCGTTTTTAAAAAGTCCCGATTTTTTTTTTTTTTGCAGGACAAATTGTTAAAAAATCGGGACTGTCCTGCCAAAAGCGGGACGTCTGGTCACCTTATGATAGAGCGATTGCAACTAACAACTGAAGGAGTAGTAACTAAATTAACTATAGGCACGTCTTGGAAACTGGCAGGTTCAATTCCAGATCACTATAATAAAATGAGTATCACTATAAAGTAAGTCATATCCATTTTTCTGGTAGAGGGTCTTACCTTCAATTTGTAAAAAAACAAAACATCAGTGATGCACAATAAATGAGGTGTTCCTGTACAATCTGAAATGCTGGAAAAGGAGGGCCTTCAGTCAGGCTCCTTACAAACAAAGACCTAAATAGGGATTCCTGCATAAATGATTTATTGAAGAAATGTTCTCAGGAATAACATGTAAGAGCAACGAGGGAATCAGGCTACAGCAGAAGAAAAGGCTAAGCAAACATTATTTTGAAGGAAGTCTAGTTTCAGCCTGATCTCACAGAGGGCTCTGGGGGATAATGTGTACCCCTATGTTCACAGGAGCACAATTTACAGTAGCTAAGATCTGGAAGCAGCCCAAGGGCCTACAAGTAGATGAGTGGATAAAAAAGATCTGGTACATTTGCACAATCACATATTATGCAGCAGTAAAAAAGAAGGACCTCTTACCGTTTGAGACAGCACAGAGGGACCTGGAGAGCATTATGCTGAGCAAAATAATCCAGTCAGAGAAAGGCAAGTATCACATGATATCACTCATTTGTGAACAAAATGAACTGATGAACCAAAATTGATCCAGAGACACAGATGAAACAGACTATCCAGGGAAGGTGGAGGATGAGGAGATGTAGGGATGGAGCTGGAAAGAGATTAACCAAAGAACTTATATGCATATATACATAACCCATGGATACAGACAATAGTGGGGTGAAGAACAGGAGGTGGAGGTTAATGGGGGAGGGGGAAGTGAGGCATCTGTAATACTTGCGACAATAAAGATAAAGTTAAAAGAAAGGTTATCACATTATCCCAGACAGAAGGAGGCTGGGCTATTATGCCCAAGTCAATTACTCCGTGGCCAGGGGGCTACCTCAGGCAGAGGGAGAACATCTAATCTCTGTGTGTCTCTGGGCAAAGAGACCCCCCTCAGCCAAGAACTATCTTTCAAAAAAGTGTGTGGTATAAGCAACTAGCAGCCAGCATTTACAACAACTGGGGGATGATTTACACCCTAGTAAAGGGAATCAGAGCAAAATACCATCAGCATCCTTCATGTCCTGGCAAGCATGAAGCAGAACAGTGTGAGTTTTCATCACACTACTCAAAATAACTCACAATTTAAAACGTATGAATTGTTTGTTTCAAGGATTTTCCATTTAATATTTTCAGACCATGCCTGACCATGGGTGACTGAAATTGTGGTAAGAAAAACCATGGATAAGGGGGGACTACTGTATCTAATAAAGGACTTGTATCCAGAATATGAAAAGAACTCTGATCCCATTTAAAAAAAAAAAAACAAACAATCCAAATTTTAAAAATAGGCAAAATATTTAAAAAGACACTACACCAAGGAAATATATGGATGGCAAATAGGCACATAAAAATATGCTCACCATAAAAATCATTAGGGAAGTTGAAACAGCCACAATGAGATGCTACTACACTCCTATTACATTTGGTTAAAATAGAGAGATTGTCTATACCAAGTATTGGTGAGGATGTATAGAAATTGCAACACCCATAAACTGGGGAGAATGTAAAATGATATAATCACATTAGAAAATAGTTTGATAGTTTCATACACATTCTAAATATATCATATTTAAACATCATACCATATGATACAATCATCATACTCCTAGGTATTTATTTACCTAAGAGAAAACAAAGCACATGTCCACACAGAGACCTATGCATGAATATTTATAGCACCTTTATTTGTGTAGCCATAAACTAGGAGCAACCCAAATCATCAATAGGTGAATAAATAAATTGTGATAAATCCTCAGCAATAATAACTAGTGACTTTAAAAAAAGAAATGAATTATTGATACATACAATAATACAGCAACATGGATATATCTCAAAATAATTATGCCAATTGGAAAAAGTCATGAAAAAGAGTATACATTGTATGATTAATTGTATTTAAAACTCCAGAAAATGAAATATAATTGATAGTGACAGAAAAATTAGTGGTTGCTTGGGGAGAAGGTATATGGACAGGCCCAGGAAAAAGGGATAATGAACAAGCATGTGATGTATATGTTCACCATCTTGATTGTAATAATGATTTAATGGGTATATGGTCTAAACATAAAATTGTACACTCCAAATATGTACAAATTATTATAGTTAATTATCACTTGATAGAGCTCTCCAAAATCTATTCATGAAAAGGAAAAGTATTTAAATAAATATATGAATAAGTAATCCATATTATTCAGACATAGTCATTAACTAACTCATTCAAGAGTTACCATATGGCTCATATGTGCTATGTATTTCACAAGATGCTGGGAACATAAATATTTATAGACTATAACACCCATTCTCAAGGTCTTCAAAGATTTGTGAAATAATAGACACCTACCATATTGGAAAGGCAAGCTATGATATATATTTTTGAAGATGGTAGTTAATGTTCCTTATGTTTCCTTTATATCAAAAATTGGATAAAAATAATAAATAATGTTAGCAATCCCTTTTACATAAACCCCCTTTCATTTGTAGCTGTTTCTCTGTTATTCTCACTCTGTTAACCATTGCTCCTTGGGTGGCAATAATATCTTCTCTTTTCAATGCTAGTGTATTAATATTTCAAAGTCAATATTACTTATTGACCATCACTAATAATGAGGCCAACTCTCAGTTTTGATAGTGGATTTTCCAGAACTCTGGCTTTGATCTTTGCACCCTCCTGCTACTTGTATTTGTGACATTTCATTTCTTGTTAATACCTCCATCAAGGGTCTTCAGTAAGAAAGAGAAGGTAAAACTCAAGCTTATACAATATTCTTCTGAGAATCATAAAATTGGAAGTAATCTTCAAGGCTATCTATTCCTACTCCCACCCAGTGCTGGAATGTCTTCTAGCCTATCCTTGACAATTAGTCACCCAAGCCAGATTCTGCTTGAACATTTTGAATAAAACAGAGCCAATGCTCAGATACCCAAATAATAAATTTTATGGTCTACTAGTTTAGCTCTTTCCATATTAGCAGTTCAAATAGAAGTTCTGAAAGGTGATTGGAAACAATATTTAAACTTTGACTAGGGAATAGTAATACATATGTAATTCAGTTATTACACACACACACACACACACACACACACACACAGTGTGTGAGAGAGAGAGAGAGAAAGAGAGAGAGAGAGAGAGAGAGAGAGAGAGAGAGAGAGAGGATATTCTTCAGACAAAATAAATTCTTCAAAAATATTATATTATAAAAACCTAAGCCCCAGCATTCCATATGAGTCATAGAGGGATGGGAGAAAGGTGGGAATTAAAAAAATAAATCCATTAATACTGTGAACTGAATTTACCACCCTCCCCCACAACTACAAGTTCATATGTTAAAGCTGTAACTCCCAATGTGACTGCATTTGAAGATGGAGTTATTAGGAGGTAACTAAGATAAAATCAGATAATAAGAAAGGGTTTTTAATCCAATAAGATTAATAACTTTCCAGATGTGGAGACTGAGAGATGTAGCAGATTTACCTAAAACATAGGAACAAACAGAGAGGCAGCCAAAATGAGGAGGCAAAGATACATGTCCCAAATGAAAGACTTGGAGAAAACCCTAGAAAAAAGAACTAAACAAAATGGAGGCAAACAATCTACTAGATAAAGACTTCAAAATACTGGTTATAAGGACGCTCAATGAACTTAGAAGAAGAATACATTAATTCGGTGAAAACTTCAACAAAGAGATATATAAAAAAGAATGTAAAAGTCATAAAAAGGTACCAGTCAAAAATGAAAAATTTAATAACTGCAATGAAGGATACACTAAAAAGAATTAACAACAATTTGATAAAGCAAAGGATTTATCAGTGATTTAGAAAACAGGGTACCAAAAATAACCAAATAGAAAAGCAAAAAGAAAATATATTAAATGAAGATAGTTTAAGGGACCCATGGGACAATATCAAGCATAAAAACATTCACATCATAGGTGTACCAGAAAAGAAGATGGAGAACAAGAAATTGAAAATCCATTTGAAAAAACAAAACAAAACTGAAAACTTCCATAAATTGGTGAAAAAAACAGACACACAGTCAAGGAAGCACAGAGAGCACCAAACAAGATGAACCAACAGGCCCAGACCAAACTCATTATAATTAAAATGAGAGAGGTTAACAATAAAGAGAGACTCTTAAAGGCAGCAAAAGAAAAGCATTTAATTACCTACAGGAAACTCTCATAACACTGCTGATTTCTCAATGGAAACTTTGCAGGTAAGAAGAGATTGGCACAAAATATCCAAAGTGATTAAAAGTAAGGACCTACAACCAAAACTATTCTACCATGCAAGGCCATCTTTTAGATCAGGGGTAGGGAATATCCAGCCTACAGGCAGTATAAAGCCCACAAAATCATTTTGTCTGGCCCTGCCAAGGCAATCACAGGACTTGAAATTCAAGAAATCTAGGAGATTTTTTTTTCATAGCAACATAAATTTACATTAAGGAAATCAGAATAATAACATAAATCTTGAGTGATGATCCCGGGGCCTTTCACTTCTCCTTCAGCGTGGGTGCCTTTCCCTTTGGATTTGTCACCACTGTCTTCAGTGCCCACGAGCCATTCCGCTGGGGTAAGGTGTGGATCTGGGACAGGGTCCCCGGCTTCCAGCTAGCAGGACTCTCTCTTCCCATTTCTTGCCATTTTCTTCTCTTTCTGGCTGCTCAGTATTTGAGCCATGTCACTTTTCTGCCCACCTCCAGCCAGAGGAGAATCAGTATTGGGGTCCCTGCTGACCCTTCCTCATGCCTGGGTCCTTGCCCTGCCCCTCCACTTCTGTGGGCCACTCTCCGGGCGGGGGTGGGGGCAGCGCCCTGCCTGCAGGACGACCAGTCCGGTCGCGCGGGAGAGGCCTCCTTGGGCCCGCTCTCACTGCACCCTCCGCCCAGCGCCCTCTGGAGTAGGGAGAGGAGGGACTGAAGAGAAGGTCTGTTTCTACTCTTTCCTCATCCTGAGCGTCCCCTGTTTCTTGATTTGATTTTGAAAGATGGGCAAGGCTCCCTCTGACTCTGCCTGACTTCCCCCTTGATTTAATTTAATTTCCTCTCCCCAGGACCTACTGTGGGTTTTGACTAAGTGCTCCCTCCTCGCTGACTCATTTATCACACGCTAAATAAACAAGTTGAGATGAAAAATAAATAAATAAATAAATAAATAAGCAAGCAAGCCAGTCAGAGAAAGCTAAATATCACATGATCTCATTCATTTGTAGAATATAATGAACAACATAAACTGATGAACAAAAATAGATCCAGAGACATAGAAGCATTGAACAGACTGTCCAACCTATGAGGGAAGGTGAGGGTGAGGGAGTAAGAGATCAACCAAAGGACTTGTATGCATGCATATGAACATAACCAATGGACACAAACAGTGGTGGTGGGTGGTGGGGGCTGGCAGGGGAAGCAGGAGGGGGACATGTGATGGTGGGTGGGAGCAGCCAGGAAGAGGTCAATGGGGGAAAACGAAGATTCATGCAATACTTTAAACAATAAATAATTTAAATTAAAAATAAATAAATAAAATGGAAAAAGCCCACCTGGATTGTCATCACAGCTCAAAACACGCTAAACTCAATGAATTTGGAAGTCAAATGCATCTGGATAAAATCAATGCTCTTCAGTGGAGTTTGGAATCACAACAAGCTGCTTTCACTAGGCCTCATTCTTACAGAGACAATGTTATTCAGATGAGTTGTGTAATGAACTATAAAAAAAAAATTTTAAAAACTGAGGCCACATATGGAGGGAGAGTTTGTGAGAGAGTGCATGGTGGCTGTTGTGAAGTTGTTAGCACCAAAGTAAAATTGTCTCAGAGTGTTAGTTTGTCTCAGAGAACCATCTCACATTGAATTACTAACTTAGCACAAGATGTTGAAAGAAAAATTGCTGAAGGATTCTGCAGGAGATTTCCAATTTTTCTCTCTGGCTTGTGACAATGGATATAACAAATACTATCCAACTGGCCATTATTGATTGTGGGATAACTGCAGAGTTTGACATATGAGAGGAACTGCTGTCCCTGAAAGCCATACATGGCACTACAAGAGGTGAGGACTTTTTTGAGAGACTTATTTTATCAATGAAAAAAAAAAAAAAAAAACGAGGTAACATTTGAAAAGTTAAGTGGCCTTTCCACAGATGGAGCTCCAGCCATGGTTGGCTTACAAAAAGGGTTAATAGCATTTGTCAAGAAATAACTGAATTGATAGGAGAAAGAAGATAGCGGCATAGGTAAACACTCCTAAACAGCAACAGGGCACAAGAAGTTCAAAAAAAACAAACAAACTATAAAACAAACATCTCCCAAAAAACTAAATGAAAGCTGGCCGAGAGGAAGCCCTACATCTAGACTGAAAGCATAAGAGGAGAATCCAGGGCACAAGTGCTGAAAAACTGAGGTAGGGGGGTGAGGACGCGATAAGGGCTGGCAGTGGATCCAGGCTGGCGAAGGGCGGTGCTTTCTTCAACCCGAAAAGAGACAAGTGCCCAATCTCTCTGAAATCCAGTTTCTGAGAAGAGGCTAGACTGTCTGTCATTGGGTCAGAAAGTGAGGCTGGCTTACTTGCAGAGCTGAGATTGTTTGCTGTGCTGTGCTGTGCTGTGAGACTCAGGGAGACATGGGGACGCCATTGGAGAGGCAGCAGACAGATGGCAGCCATCGCTGTTGGCCACGCTCCAGCCTAGTGATGCCCTGAGAATCCACCCTTAGACTCCGCCCCTCACAATACATCCAAGCTCCAAGCAGTGGACTTTGCATATGAATGGCCCTCTCTGTTGCAGTTTAGCAAAATTACAACCTGGGACAAACAGATCCAAGGAGGACAGGACTGTGGTTCACGCTATAGCTTCTGCGATGGTACTGGCCTCAGACAGTAGCTGAACTGCACCTCACTGAGACCCAGAAACCAGAATTCTAATGCTCAGTCTCAACCGCTCACACCCATAAGTGACACATTCAGGAGACGGTCTCAGTGAGGACCAAAGTCCCACTGAAACAAGGTGTGTCTCCAGTGCAGCATTTCTTCCTTTATAGACACAGTGGATCCTCAGAGACAATTGGCTTGAAGGTCAATTTCTCCCAGTGTACCAATAGCAATCAAGGTTTAATTACACCAAGACTGCACTCAGCCTACAAAGGGATATAGCAAAAGCTACCACCTCAGGTGATTGGGGAAGCTGAGCTACTGACCCCTATATTTCACCTACCACACAAAGCCACTCCATCAACACAGGGAGGCAGCCAAAATGAGGAAACACAGAAGCATGACACGAATGGGAGAGATGGAGGAGAGTAAAGTACTGGATGACACACAGTTCAGAATCACATTTATAAGATAACTCAAGAATCTTCTAAAAACCTTTGAGAATCTTGATGAGACCTCTAAGAAGCTTGGTGAGACCTTCAAGGACCTTAATGAGAATACAAAAAAAAAATGGATAAAGACCAGCCAGAAATTAAGCATACAAAGTCTAAAATAAAGAATAACAGAAACTCAACTATAGATCAAAATGCCCCAAGAATCAAACCAAAGATCTGGAATATAAGAAAGCAAAAATCACCCAACCAGAGAGGCAAAAAGAAAGAAGAATCCAAAAGTGTGAGGATAGTGTAAGGAGCCTCTAGGACGGCTTAAAGCGTACCAACATCTGGATTTTTGGAGTGCCAGAAGAAGAGAGCAAGCAGAATATTGAAGGCTTAATGGAAGAAATGATGGCATAAAACTTTCCCAACCTTGTGAAAGAAATAGACCTACAAGTTCAGGAAGCGCCCAAGATCCCAAACAGGAGGAATCCAAAGAGGAACACACCAAGACATATCATAATTAAAATGCCAAGAGCAAAAGACAAAGAGAAAATCCTACAAGCAGCAAGAGAAAAACAAGTAGTCACCTACAACGGAATACCCATATGACTGTCAGCTGATTTCTCAACAGAAACTATGCAGGCCAGAAGGGAGTGGCAAGCAATATTTAAAATGATGGACAACAAGAACCTACAACCAAGATTACTCTACCCAGCAAAGCTATCATTCAGAATTGAAGGTCAGATACAGAGCTTCACAGACAAGAAAAAGTTAAAGGAGTTCATCAACACCAAACCAAGATTACATGAAATGTTGAAGGGTATTCTTTAAGAAGAAGAAGAAAAAGGTAAAGGTAAAAAATTATGAACAACAAAAATGCGGCAAATACATATTACCAACAAGCGAATCTAAAAATCAAGAGAATAAAAAAAAAAATCTGAAGAACAAAATGGACTGGTGAATATAATAGAATCAGGGACATAGAAAGGGATTGGACTAACAGTTCACAGGAGGAAAGGGGTCTGAGGGGTGCAGGAAGAGATTGGACAAAAATCTTACACCTATGAATGAAGACAGTGGTGGAGATAAGGGTGTGGGGTGGGGTTGGGAATCAGGTGAAAAGAAGCTAAGGGGGGGGGGAGAGGAAGACCTGTAATAATCTGAATAATAAAGATTTTTTAAAAATTTAATAAAAAGAACTGAATCATCTAATTCTTGATCCAAGTGATTTAATTATATGCCACTACATTGCATATCAAGAAAGTCTCTGTGCACAGTTGTTGCAGTTCAACAATGTAATGGCAATAGTAGTGTCATGTATAAGTTTTAGCAAAAGCAGAGGTTTTAACAGCTACCAGTTTAAGAAGTTACAGAGTGATCTTTACTCTGGTACTATGATCTTGTTTCTCACTGAAGTGCAGTGGTTGAGTTGTGGCAACAAGCTCATGAGTTTTAATGAATTGAGAATGAAGTCAAACAGTTCACTGAGATGAAGGGAAAGCCTGTCAGGAAACACAATGATAGCAACTGGCTGTGTGATCCAGCATTCATGGTGGACATTACCAAGTACCTCTCAGAGCTGAAGATCAAGTCGCAGAGCCCCAACTAGTATCTCAGCTCCCTGCTTTCAATCATGAAATCATCTGATGCTAAATTAAGGCTGTGGAAAGTGCCACTTGATAGGAACATGCTTTCTACAACACTTGAATATGCTGATGGATGTGCAAAACTAATTGAGGTATTTAATGAAAGATTCAAGGACTTGAAAAGTAAACAAATGGAATTAAACATCTTTGCTACACTGTTCAACGTGGAACCAGCTGATGTGCCTGATAACCAACACAAAATCATTCAGCTGCAAAGTGATAATGTGCTGAAAGCTAGGTACTACAACTTCCCAGTCCTTGAGTTCTGTAAGTGTTACATAAGCAGTGATAAATTTCCCACTTCGAGGAGATATGCATTGAAATATGCATCTGTGTTCAGAATAGCTTAATTGCTGTGAGTAGCTCTTTTCAAAACTTACCATCTCAAAAGTTGATTGGGCTCCAGACTGCCCAAAAGAAACCTGGAAAAGCAATTATGAATAGCAACATCATCAGTACCAACTAAGATTACACCCCTCACCAAAGAGAAGCAGTTCCAACCATCACATTAGGGGTGAGTTAATTAAATGTTTGACCAAATATACCAGGTTAATTTTTAAGTTGATAATTTTGAATGGCCCATGAATGATGTTAAAAATATCCAAATGGCCCTTGGCAGAAAAAAGGCTCCCTACCACGGATTTAGTACAAAGGAGAGGTAAAGAGACAGGAAAAGCTAAAAGAATTCATCACCACTAAATCGTTACAAGAAATGTTAAAGGAAGCTCTTTAAGAAGGAAAGACAAATATAAATATGAATAATAATACAATAATTATGTACCGATAAATAATCACTTTAAGTGTAAACGAATTAAATGTTCCAATCAAACATCAGGTGGCTGAACAAATAAGAAAACAATGGAGACCAAAGTATCCATTGGTAGAAGATTGGATAGAAAAGATGTCATACATAAATAAAACAGAAGACTATTACTCAACCATAAAAAATAATGAAATGTTGTCATTTGTGATAACATGGATGAACCTATAGAGTATTATGGTAACTGAAATAAATCAGACATAGAAAGGCAAATACCATGTGATTTCACTTTATGTGAAGTCTAAATATCAAAATAAATTAACAAACAAAATAGAAACAAACACATAGATGCACAAAACAAACTGATGGTTTTCAAATGGGAGAGAGACTGGGGGACTGGGTGAAAAAGTTAAAGGGATTAAAAAGTACAGAATAGCAGTTAAAAGCAGTTATAGGGAATATGGACAATAATCTATAAAATTAAAGCAAAATATGCTGATTAGACTAAGCAGCTGAACCACCTTCCTGACAAAGCCAGGGTTGTGAGAGCCAAGTCCCTTGCACAATTTGTTTGTGTACCAGGTCTCTAGTATTATAATAATTATGTATGGTGTCAGGAAGTTAGACTTATTGGGATGTTCACTTTATAAGTTATATAAATGTGTAATCACTATGCTGTACACATGACACTAATAAAACATTGAATGTCGGAGATCGAACCAAGATGGCAGCCTAGGTAGTCTCCTAAGCTGCTGCCTCATCAACAATTTATAAAAAACAACAACAACTAAAATCGATAAGGATTTCATCAAAACCACAGGAAAGCTGGCGGAATGGGATATCTACAACTAGAAAGAAGGAGAAGCGCCACCGCCACCATGTGGAATTTAGAGTGACAGCGTCGCCACTACCGCCACCGCCACCGGTGAGGGTGAGGGGAGGCCCACCCTCCCCACCCCCCACCCCCCACCCCCCCCACCCTACCCCCCCACCCCCCCCACCCCGGGCCCAGGGAACAGGCCTCCTTGCAGCCTGGCCTTGCTCCAGGCCACGGTCGCGCCTTCCGCTCATGGCCCAAGCGAGCCACCTCAGAGCCCGACCTCTGCACCCGCAGTGTTCCCGGCCTGCCCTCAGTGTGAGCGAGGGAGCCAGTGCCAGGCTGTGGCTGCAGCCGTGCCTTGTACTCACGGCCAGCCCGAGTGAGCCTCCACTGAGTCCCTGAGAGCCAGTGCCAAGGCGGAGCAGACCTACTCATGGAGCGTGACGGAGGACCAAGAGGTTGTATCCAGAACACTCTTTGCGGCCTGGGACTCTAAACACCTAAACCCGGGGGGACTCTGAAAGCCTGAATGTGTGAAATGAGAGTGGCGGAGGTTACTGTGGTGGAGTCGACTGGAGCCTCCCCATTCTTCCCCCTTGTTGTCCTCCTGCTCGCCTGGGCCCTGGGGGATCCAGGAAAAGAAAACATCGATCAAGTGACCCGGAGGAGCCATGTGATCTGGAGGAGCTGTGTGACCTGTGGGAGCCATGTGACCCGGGGGAGCTGGGTGAACCAGAGGAGCCGTGTGTCCCGCAGGGGCAGTGTGAACTGGAGGAGGAGCAGATTCTATTCGTGTGGTCCTGAGAAATTTGGACAGTCTGCAGCTATTTGCTACAGAACACTTTGTTGTATTTCCCTACAAAAACAAATGGGAGAGAGTGTCCCACTTGAAATTCAAATACAGGGGGAAAAAAGAAGAAGAAAATCTGAGGAACAGAATAAACTGGTGAAATAAACAGGGGCAAAGAAAGGGAGTGGATTGATAATTATCAGGAGGATAAGGGGGTGGGGAAGCAGTAAGAGACTGGATTAAAAACGTATAACCAATGGATGAGGACAATGGCGGGGGAGGGGGTAAGGGTAGAGGTGGGATGGGAACTGGATGGTAGGGAGCTTTGGGGGAGAAAAAGGAGAAACAATTGTAATAATCTGAGCAATAAAGATTTATTTTAAAAAATAAAATAAAGAGATTACTAAGTGGAAAAAAACATTGAATGTCAACTGTAATAGAAAAATAAAAATATCTTAAATAAGTTTTAAAAATATAGAAAAAGGGCATAGAGTAGCTGAATGAATAAGAAAATAAGACTAATAAATAGGCTATTTAAAGGAGACCCATCTTTTCCTCTCTTTCTTATTTATTTTTATTAAATCTTTATTGTTGAACATATTGCACATATCCCCTTTTATCCCCATTGGCCCCCTCTAGTCTGTCCCTATTCCCCACCCCAGGCTTTCACCACCCTAAAGTCTGTGTCCACGGGTTATGTATATATCCCTGCCAGTTCTTTGGTTGATCTACAATCACCTGACAGTCTGCTCCATGTTTCTATGTCTCTGTGTCTATTTTGTTTATCAGTTTATTTTGTTCATTAGATTCCACATATGAGTGAGATCATATGATACCTGTTTTTCTCTGACTGGCTTATTCTACTTAGCATACTGCTCTCCAGTTCCCTCCATGCTGTCTCAAAGGATAAGAGATCCTTCTTTTTTACAGCTGCATAGTATCTCATCGTATAAATGTAGCACAGCTTTTTTATAAACTTGGGCTGCTTTCAGATCTTAGCTATTGTAAATTACACTGCTATAAACATAGGAGCACATACATTTCTTCTGATTGGTGTTTTTGGGTCTCTTAGGATAGATTTCTAAAATTGGGGTCACTGGGTCAAATGCCAGTTTCATATTTAATTTTTTGAGGAAACACCATACTGTCTTTAAAAGAGAACCATTTAAGATCAAAAGACACACAGAGACTGAAAGAAAAGAAAAAGGGGAAAATGTATTTCATGCAAATAGAAACAAAAAAATAAGCTGGGTAACAATATTTATATCAGACAAAATGACTTCACCATTTGTCCACCAACCAGATCTGAAATATCATGGCTGACATGTACACATAGGAACTATTCGACATTGAAATTGGGACTCAAAAGAACTGTTGGCTCAGAAAGGAACTCACTACAGACTGATTCATTTGCCTCTCAGCATAACCATTATGGCTTGTCACAGTTTAGGTTCTTACAAGGGTATTTCTTGGATCACATGATCTCACACATATAGAGGAAATAATGAACAACATAAACTGATGAACAAAAACAGACCCAGAGAAAGAGAAGCAGCAATCAGACTCTCAAACCTCAGAGGGAAAGTAGGGGAGGGTGGGGGTAAGGGGAAGAGATCAACCAAAGGACTTGTGTGCATGCATATGGGCCTAGCCAGTGGCCATGGACAACAGGAGGGTGGGGGCATATGTAGGGAGGGGTTTGGGATGGGAATGGGGGGAATAAGGACAATTATGTGACACCATAATCAATAAAAATAATAATAAAAAAATAAAATAAAATATAACCTAAAAATAAAATAAAAATAAAACAAAGTGTATAATAAGAGACAAAGGGCACTACATAATCAGCAAGAGGATATAGCCCAGAAAATCAATAAGGAAATAGTGCCTTAAATGACACATTAGACCAGATGGATTTAATTTTGGTCATTTCATCCAAAAGAAGCAGAATTTACAGTCTTTTCAAGTGCACATAAAACATTTTTCAGGAGATACCACATGTTAAGACACAAATAAGTCTTAATAAATTTAGAAGATTAAAATCATATCAAGCATCTTCTCCAATCACAAACTAGAAATTAATTACAAGAGAAAAAAAACTGAAAACACACACACAAACTTTGTGGAAACTAAATATCATGCTAGTAAACAATGAATAGGTTAATAACAAGATTAAGGAAGAAATTTTAAAAAGTGAGTTGAACAAAAGGTGCATAAGCTTGAAAAAAAACCCACTTCACATGGGTAAAATTTTGATGTCATAACCAACCCATATGGCCCCTTGTTTAATTAAGATGATTAGATTCTCTGGAGGATGAAAAGGGGACTTCCCCCAGCTTACCTATCCTTACGTTATTACTGGTCAGTTTCTACTAAAGCTTGTGCTATAATAGGCCACCTCTAGGTAAATGCTCTTGCCTAGAAGAGGATTGCAATTCTGTTAATAAGAGCCAGGAGGGGGAAATTGACATTAAAAATCTAGGTCAAGAATAGGATGTAGAAAAAAAAAAAGAATCTATAGGATGGGGAAAAAAGTATAGGATAAATCTCAAAATATTGAGTTATAAAGGGACTTAGGAACAAAGTTAAGAGCAGCAAAAGATCTTTTGACTAAAGTAGAAAGGACAGTATGAAAATATTTACCAAAAAATGTTCAGAATAAAGTAATATTTACAGAACGTTAAACTATTAATCTGCAGCCATAACAAGGCCCCTTCGAGTTCCCAAAACCTTTGCTTTCTTCTCCTTTCGTTCTTACTCGTGTTTCCTCCGTTGCTCCTCCCTGGTCTGAAGAGGAGGTTGTTTGTAAGTTTTCTTGTGGAAGCTAACTCTGCTTACATGCTCATTCAGATATTTATTTTCTTTAGATTGTCCCCATGGCTTCAGTTTTCCTTTGTGTGGCTCCTAGTTGAGGGTACGAAACAAACTTGCTTTGAGATCAAACACTGGTTTCTTGTTGGAGACTGGAGTCTGTGCTGCTTCAGCTGAAAACTTGAATGGGGTAATAACTGTAGCAGAATCCCCCTTTGTGGTCTTTAACTTGTTTGTCTGGCCTTTTGGAGTCTTTCCAGATATGGACACATGTGGAGACTTTCTGGCCGGAGTCTTAGTCAGTGAACGCTTATTATATTCATTACCTTTAGTAGCAGCTGAAAACCTGACATTCATTTTAGTTGCTGAGAGAGTGGAACCCTCGACCGACCCCTTCATATACAAGGTGCTCAGATCTGCAGCACCCTGGGCCCGAGCCCTGTGAGCGCTGCTGGCTTGAGGGAGTACAAGCCATAGAGAATCTTCCTTGGAGACCCACTGGAGTTGCCACCACTTCCTTAGTTATGGACTGCTTCTTCAGTTCGTTAAGTGAATTGTGTTGTTCAAAATTTTTCTTTTTTCTCTTAATATATTGATCAATGGACTCTATTTCCTTAAAATGGGCCTCATGAAGCTTCTTAAAGTTTGGAGTAGTGATTGTATTTCTTTTATTTTTTCCAGATTTGGAAAACCCATCTGTGTAGACAGACTTCTTTCTTTCTGAAGGTACCTTTGAATCTTCATTACCATTTATTCCACTATTTCCTGAGGACACTGCATTCTCCTTTCCTTGTCTCTCATCTGGTGAAGATGGAACTTC
The DNA here is from genome assembly GCA_963924515.1 of Vespertilio murinus. Classification (NCBI taxonomy): domain Eukaryota; kingdom Metazoa; phylum Chordata; class Mammalia; order Chiroptera; family Vespertilionidae; genus Vespertilio; species Vespertilio murinus. The sequence goes on along the minus strand of OZ004706.1, from coordinate 128,110,791 downwards.
TGCAACAGGTCTGAGAGCCTGGTTTTCCTGGTTTTCCTGCTTTTCTTGATTTTGGAACTCAGTGGGATCACTTGTTTTTATCTCTGAATGATCCTCCTGGGAGTCAGGACTGCTGTGGACAGTCCTGTGCCTTCTCCTTTTCTTGGTGACATGGCCAGCTGGTTCCCACTCAGCTTGTTTCTGACTGCTAATTTGCATCTCGGTCTCATCACAAGAGGATGCAGAAGTTTGACTTTCATCCTGATTTCCATTTTCTTTTTTTTTTCTTTTTTTAATATATTTTATTGATATTTTATAGAGAGAAAGGGAGAGAGATAGAGAGCTAGAAACGTTGATGAGAGAGAAACATCGACCAGCTGCCTCCTGCACAACCCCCACCGGGGATGTGCCCGCAACCAATGTACATGCCCTTGACCGGAATCGAACCTGAGACCCCTCAGTCCACAGACCAACGCTCCACCGCTGAGCCAAACCGGTTTCGGCCATTTTCTTTTCTTGCTTCCCGTTTCAGGTGGGCTTTCAAGGCTTTTAGCAGCTCTTCTGCCCTCAGGTTAGCCCGGAGGCCCAGACTCTTGGCCAAGTTCTGCAGGTCACTGTACTTGAAGGAGTCCAGCTCCTCGAGGGAGGGGACGGTCATCCCGACCAGCAATGCAGGAAACCAAGCGAAGCACCTTCCAACCTCCCGCACACGGTTCAAAACTTGGGCGCACTATAATCGTTTAGGCCAATATTCTTGATGAATATAGATGGAAAAGCCTCAAGAAAATGCTAGAAAACTGAATTTAGCAAAGATCATACATCATGATCAAGAGGAATTTATTCCTGGGATGCAAGGTTGGTTCAATATTTACCGATAAATTAACATGAAACGCCACATCAACAAAATGTATAAAAATCATAGAATCATATCCAATGATTCAGAAAAAGCATTCGACAAAATCCAGAACTCATTTTGATAAATAACTATCAGCAAAGTGGGAATAGAAGGAACACATCTCAACATAATAAAGATAACATATGACAAACCCACAGCTAACATCACACTAAATGGTGAAAAGATAAAAACATTTTCCTTAAGGTCAGGAACAAGACAAAATGTCCACTTTCACTAATTTTATTCAACGTATTGGAAGTCCTAGGCACAGTAATCAGAGTTGAATAAAGAAATTAAAAGACATCTAAATTGAAAAGGAAGAAGTAAAACTTGTTATTTGGATATAACATTATACTTTATAGAGAATCATAAAAATTCCACACACAAACACACAAAAAAAACTATTATAATTGATCAATAAAGTTAGTAAAGTAGCAAGATATAAAATCAATATTCAGAAATCAGTTGCATTTTGCATTTTTATGCACCAATAACAGACTATCAAAAAAAGAAATTAAGAAAACAATCCAATTTACAATTGTATCAAAAAAAAAAAACAAAAAACACCTAGGAATACATTTAACCAAGAAGGTAAAAGACCTGTACTCAAAAACTTGTAAGACATTGAAGAAAGAAATTGACAAACACACAAATAAATGGAAGCGTGTACTGAGTGTGTATCAGGGATAGAAAGAATTAACTTCATTGTTAATTCCATACTATTCAAAGCAATCTACAGATGCAGGGCAACACCTATCAAAATACCAAAGGCATTTTTCACAGAACGATAGCAAATAATCCAAAAATGTGTATGGAACTCAAAAGACCCTGAATAGCCACAGCAATTTTGAGAAAGAAGAACAAAATTGAAGGTATCATATTATATAATATCAAATTTTACTATCAGGCTGTAATAATGAAAATGACATAGTACTGTCATAAAAACAAATGCATAGATCAATGGAAAAGAGTAGAGATCCTAGAAATAAACCCATTCCTCTCTGGTCAATTAATCCATAAGAAAGGAGGCAAGAATATACAATGGAGTAGAAACAGTCTATTCAATAGATTGTGTCAGGAAAACTGGACAGCTACATACAAAAAAAAAAAAGAAAGAAAGAAACTAGACCACCTTCTTCACCATGTACAAGAATAAACTCAAAACTGATTAATAACTTAAATGTAAGGTGCAAAACCATAAAACTCCTAGGAAAACATAGGCAGTAAACTCTCTGATATTGCTCTTAATCATTTTTATATAACTCCTTGGATAAGGGAACCAAAAGAAAAATATATACAAACTAAATAGCCATTGCACAGCAAAGGAAAACATCAACAGAACAAAAAGGCAAACTAGATGTTTGGGGAAGATAGTCTCCAATTATACATCTGTTAAGAAATTAATATCCAAATTTATAAAGATCTCATAAAAATCCAATTACATCACATAAACAAATTGAGAGACAAAAATCACATAGTCATATCATTTGGTGTAGAAAAAGCAATGACAAAATCTATTACCCTTTCTCTTTTTAAAATTTCTTTATTGATTAAGTATCACTTATTTGTCCTCATCCCCCCCATTCCCATCCCAAACCTCTCCCCACAGATGCCCCCACCCCCTGTTGTCTGTGTCTACTGGTTAGGCTTATATGCATGCATACAAGATCTTTGGTTGATCTCTCCTCTTTATCCCCACCCTCCCCATATATCAAGCTGTATTACAAAGCCACTCTTGTCAAAACTGCCTGGTCCTGGCACAAGAACAGGCATACAGACTAATGGAACAGAATAGAGAAAACAGAAATTTGACCCAAGCCATTATGTTCAATTAATATTTGGCAAAGGAGGCAAGAGCATACTACAGAGTCAAGACAATCTCTTCAATAAACGGTACCAATACCATTGGACAAATACATGGGGGGGGGGGGGAGAAAAAGAAAGAAAGAAAGAAACTAGATCACCAACTTACATCATACACAAAAATAAAGTCAAAATGGAGAAAGGATTTAAATGTAAGATGGGAAACAATAAAAATCTTACAATAATCCATAAGCGGCAAAATATCAGACATATGTCATAGCAATACCTTTAGGGATACAACTCCTAGGACAATGGAAACTAAGAAGAAAATAAACAAATGGGACTACATCAAAATAAAAAATTTCTGCACAGCAAAGGAAACCATCAACAAAATAACATGAGAGCCCATTTCATGGAAGAACATATTTGCCAATGTTATCTCCAATAAGTGTTTAATCTCCAAAATTAATGAGGAACTTTATACAACTTTTTAAAAAAGGAAGATAAACAATCCAATCAATAAGTGAGCAAATTACCTAAATAGACATTTTTTTTACAAAAGGGGAAATACAGAAGGCCAAGGACATATGCTCAAAGTCCCTAATCTTTTTTTTTTTTTTTTACAAAAGAAGGAAATACAAAAGGCCAAATACAAATGCTCAAAGTCCCTAATCATCTGAGAGATGCAAATCAACATGACAATGAGATACCATCTCACACCTGTCAGAATGGTTATCATCAACAAATCAACAAACAACAAGTGCTGGCAAGTATGCATCTGCAAAGTCCCAGGTGCCACATAAGGTAACATATTCTCAGGATCTAGGAATTAGAACATGGGCATTTTTGGGAGGCCACTATTATGCCTACCCAGTAATCAACTAGTAAGAATGAGGAAGAATCAAGGTATCAAGAAACAGGGTGTGGTACTGGATAGAAGAATGGCTCTTAAAGAACAAGTTTAATGGACTAAGTAAATGAAAAGTGATTAAGGGCTGCACTTTGATAGAGATAAGGAATAGTGTATTTCAGACAGCTGTGCCCATGATGCACTGAGATTAACCCTTTACATGTACAAAGTAGAGGTTCAGTAAATACAGGCTGAATGAATAAATGGTGAATGAAATGTTAACCAAATAAACAAGACTTGACAACAGTCTGGATACAGAAGGCAAAGAGAGAGAAGGACAAAAAAAAAAAAACTGACAGTCAGTGAAGCAACTAGGAGAGATTTGAGGCTAGACATTGAGGAAAACATGGGAAAAGGTTTATATGAAATGTCTTCCTTGTTATGCTCTGAAAATTTCATTGTTTTTAGAATTATTTTCTTTTACAAAACTGGAGTGAATATACTGGCAAACAGGTATAAGCTAAAGACATGTATGAAATTATATTAATCATATAATTAGAAAAGAATTATTGGGGAAAAGATTTTCAAGAAACCAAAAACTGGACATATTCTTTGTGAAAAGAATCGAGGAAACAGCTAATTATGAAAGTAGGATCATTTTTAAGGGAGTTTTTATCTTTAAAGAAACCTAAAGAGATGGCACCATGTTTTAATTATGAAAGAATGTTTTTGAGCATCTGTGACTTAGATCTCTGTAGTGGAGGTATGCTGTTGCATCTGGGTCTACTGACTCAGTAAGATGTAGAAAAAACTGAAAACTATAATAAATCACAACCCCTGTGGGCAACACCCGATTAAATTTCTTTCTGGCTTTTGCACAATGGTGGCAGGGGCTGTAATCCAGAACATAAACAAAACCTCATATGGAAGCAACAAACACATTTTTAAAAAAAACAAAACATATTATTCCCCAGTTTAAAGAACTTTTTGTCTAAGACTTCATCTGTGACTTATTTATATTACTGAGTAACTCTACCCAGTGAACATAAAGCATAGATGACTACAAAAAGACAGCATTTACATAGTTTAATGACTCCCATATATGGAGGATAGATGTGCATGCCAAAAAGTTAGACGATTCCTTTTTGGAAATTGACTTAATAAGATGGTGACAAGTGAAGTGTGTACATGGTCAGTCCCATGATAACCCAGACATTTTTATCCTCATCTCTGGAAAATCATTCTCCATTAGCAATGTGCTTTAAAGTAACACGTAAATAGTGGGCAAACTAGCATAAAATGAATTTGCTAATAAATAAAAAACGATCCCCTGGTATAAATATAAACAGAAACCTGAGCTTTAACCACTTCTAATGCAATAAAATAGCTGATGAGAATGACACAAGTTTTAAACCTCTTTTTTGAAGCTTACTCCAGGAACTTGACAAACTGATAAACAAGGACCAGAAAAAAAATCAATTTAGCCTACCACTTGAATTATGGGTTCTTCCAGATATCCACATCAATTATCCTACTAATGTAGATTTTCTTTGGTTAAACTTTAAAAGAATGCTGACTTTCCCTGCCACCCAGTGCATTCTTATTGACTGTGCATCTTTGTTAGGAGCGCTGCCTACAAAAGAGATGTAACAAGACTTGAAGTTCCCATTGAGTCTTTCTACTTCTTTATCAATATCTAAAGGGAGAGTGTATAATTGGGGATTTTATAAAGTTAGTGAAGAACTGATCCTATACTGTGGAAAAATTAACAAGTATATGCCAATATTGATAAGATTAACAATATTTATAAGATGCAAACATGAGAGTGTATATATGGAGTTTACCATCAATATGTCTAGCCTTTAATAAGGGTGTCTAGAGTCATACTCTCAACATACTTTTGTTTTTTTGTGCATCTCTTTCCAAGAGTTTTTATACAGACACAGCTTGGGTATAAGGTTTTGTCTCTCCATCCTGGGTGCCCTCTTGGACTCAACACAACACCCTGATTTCCATCCTGCCTGTCCCCACTTGACTTGATACTTGATGCCCTTGTCATTTTTATTTATCAATCCATATTTTTCTGTATTTATTGGCCATGACACTCTGTTATAGGCATCATAATAGGCACTGAAAATGGATTGAAAAACAAGACAGATGTTTGACTTTCACCTTTCCTTAAGAGGTCAAATTTTAGCCTGACACCGCCCCCCCTCCCTAAAACTATGCCTCCTTGATCTTGAAAGTTAGTTCAGACTCCTTGTCCCATTACCCTGGCACTGATTATAGACAAGTATCCCACTCAAGATGACTCTGACCCACCCAGAAAAAGTAGTTTCATGTCAGTGTCAAATAAGGAAAATAAAAGACAGAAGTGAAAATTTAGTGCAAACTACACACATTAAAAGTACATGAATTTCCAAATACAAATTAAGGATAGAGGGAAGTTTCCAACCTATCCCAAATGAGTTGTCTAGGTTCAAAATGTCTAACAAATCTGTATAAAATTCTGTGCTATAAATGAAATGTTTTGTTTGAATTTCAAGCCCTCTCCCAGTTTCCTCTCAATTCTATTATGGTCTAATATTCAGTCAATCTGTTTCACACAGGAAAATTCACTTGGAACTTTGAGTCAAACTACCTGAAGTGTATCTCCTGAGACAGTATCTGAAATAATGTGGGTATCACCAAAGTAGGAAAGTTCTCTCTAAAAACAGGGCAAGCTTTATTCTTTATAATTACAAGGATTCTCCAGATGTGGAACTGTATTGTCTTTACTCCAATGCAACTCAATAATTCTCTGACAACTAAGGCAGTAACTATTGGGGTGATATATCTCTTTTCTCAGCTACTAGACTGAGAGGTAACACTTGTCTTACACTAATCATAGCTAATAAAAAGGACATGAGATAATACATGTGGGAATGTGTTGAAAAGCCTCAGTGCTATCTCTACTTAAGAGGGAATGGTGATGTTGGGATTAGTGGTGGTCCTAGTAGTGGGGATGTGGCAATTTCTCTGATAGAATTTCTCAGTTTAGGGACTGCAGAACACGAGTTCTGTAAAAAGTGACTTGGAGGGAAGACTCAATGTAGTGTTGATTCTATAGTCAAATACCTTAGAAAACACTAGGTATAATACATCTACCTTTTAGAATTTAAAAAGGCACATGAGCTGTTCAAAGCTTGTAATAGCCCTGCAATAAGCAAATCTGTCTAATTTTAATAATCCAGAATTTCTGAAATATAGATAGAAATTATTTATTCTTCATAACATTCATTAATATTCCACTGCATAGAAGTTCTACTTAGCATTATTATTATTCAGAGAGAACAAAGAATTAGATATCTACATAATGCTCATTGTAATATGTCAACTCCTTCCCTTCATGATGTCCTAGACTCTTGCCTATAGCAACATCATGAAATATGGGATTCTCAATTTAAAACCAATGATACTGAAACACCTTCAAAAATTAGCAGCCAGGTTTGGCACCTAAAAATGATGTCCCAAATGCCTATCATTTACCTAGGCCTATAAATACTGTCATAGAAATATTCAGACAAAAATATATTGGTGGATTTTAAAGATATACAGTTTTGATAGTTTCAAAATAGAAATAAATAAACAAGTTTATTATTGCAGTTAGCCCTGTGCTAGTGCTTTAAGTTTCCTGCTTTCGAGGAGCACACAGTATTTCTGACTTCTCAATGTGAGAAATTAATAACTTAAAAGGCAAAAGTGAGGGTAACACAAATTAAAATAACAAATAATATCCATTTGTGCAGATATAAACATGAATTATGTTCAGAAATGTCACCATCAGTAGGATATCCTCTTGGTCTAGTCAGAGAGAAAATGGGAAATGGAAAAACCCGTCTGATCCTGAACAGTGTTCTTCCTATGCCTCATGGCCAGATGTGGTCCCAGTACCCACCTGAAACTCTATGATAATAAAACCAGCATTGAAGCGTAATAAAAAAATGAAAGCTCCGGAAAGAGTGCAAAATACACAGAAGATGATGAAGAAATTAGAACATGGAAGAAATGAGAACAGGAAAAATAAGGTGGAACCAAGATAGAGTGACATGGGCTCCTCTACAATCCAATGGGACCAAAACTATAAGCAACACTTTACAAAAACATCGCATGGCATCTGGCCACTTTTTCAATTTAGGTCTCACTTCTCAACAGGATACTTCTTTTCCCACTCTTACTTGTGACCTAAAGCCCCATTTAAGCACATGTCAATAGCTTTGATGATATTAAGTTTATCTTTCAAATAGACTTACCTGTTTCCTTTTTCATCAAGTTAAATTCCAAGAGTGTGACTCTCTGCCTAGGAAAATAGGTGAGTTGCCAGAGAGGAAGATATCTGGTATTGATACATTGAGGGTGCCCAGGGTCATATGGTGGGTCTAAGCAGAAATGAATGACAAGGGTCAACTATTTTATGTCCACATTTAGGAAATAAATCCATGAATAATATAGAAACCAAGGTCTGTGGGACTCAAAATTTTCCTTTTATTGTCATGGAAACTCTCTAAGAACAAATTGGAAAATGTTTTCCCTTTCAAGGAAATAGACAGAAACTAAGCACCATGAGATAGTATCCAGCTATCACAGAGGATTGAAAACTAAATGGCTCCAGTTCTCTATAGTTTTTAGCATCAGGTATAGCCTATTGTTCATTTATTTCCTCAGTCAAAACTCTTAGTGTGTGATGGTGTAGACCAAGAGAGTGTATTGAGGCTCTTTTTCCCCCAAAGCAATATTAAAACACTTTTGCTCACATGACCCTTGTACCTCAACTGACTCACCAGGTAGGCTCAGCTTGCAGGCCAACATGCAGACTGACCCTCCTGAACTCCAACCAAAGCACATAAAACATATATCATTGTACTTTTCCCCAACAAGCACAGAGGACCAAGGTGTGGATGCACGTGTGTGTGTGTGTGTGTGTGTGTGTGTGTGTGTGTGTTGTGTAACCACCTCAAAGCTCCCTTGATGAGCAAGGAGTTCCCATAGTTCCCAGTACTTAACTCAACCATAGAATTTATCATTTTGAATGAAAATTATCTACTTAACATTCTTTGTCCCCTAAATTTAAATTCCTTAAGAATTGGAAACAAGCTATATATAAACTGGTCTTTCGAACCCAGTTTCTGTGATCCTGCCAGAAACATACTGGCAACTACAAATGTGCAGGGGGTTGGGGGGTTGTTTGTTTTGTTTGTTTTTTGCTTTTTGTTTTCTATCTGAATGAGGTAAAGGGGGCTAGGAATAAAGAAAAGTATGAGAGGATTTAATGATTTGTTTTCAAAAAAAATGTTTACAATCCACAAATACATATTGACCACCTACTCTATGGCAGGCCTAGTGCCAGGGAAAGGAATTGGGCCTTCAAGGATAGAGCAGGGAAGCTGAGAAGAAAAGAGGTGAGTATGTGTATAAAACAATATACAGTGAAAAATATCATGTGAGAAGTACTAATTTCCCTGGGTGGTTCAGAAAATTTTTAAAAATTCCTGAAGAAGGTGGCATTAAAGAACTAAAGGACTGAGCATGTGTCCATATGTAGACCTGGTAGGGGAGCTCCACATAGAAGATGAAAAGTTAAGAGTACCGACATTATGAAACAAATTGTTACCCCTGACTGAAGCATAAGGTAGGTAAATGAGATTGGAAATAAAAACTGAGCTACAATCTTGGACAGAAGACTTGAATGCCAGAATACCAATTCAGATTTTTCTATAAATAGTGTGGTGTCATCAAAGGTATCTAAACAAAAGTGTGGCATAATCATTGTAGTGTTTAGAGTGATTGCTCTTGGGGAACATGCAAGGTAATTTAGGGACAGGAAAAATATACCTACAAATACATGCCAGTCTAAGACCAGAACACCTGTTAGATATCTTGTTTCATATAAACAATTTTGCCTGTAAAGTTTTTCATGAAAATCTTAAGTCGTATAAGCTATATTTCTGAGCAGAAAATATGGAACTTATTAAAATTGAACATGGGATTAATATTAATAATAACAGAGAGTAAACTACAATTAGAAAAAAGTGGAAAGTAGAAGATTAAGCAGAATTAAGAATTATTCAGCAAGAGAATTCTAGAATCAAGATAATTTCCATATTGATGAGGTCTAAGGTTCAGAGATTTCTGCCAAGTTCTGAGACTTAGAGAGACAATAGTGACAGTTAAGTGACAATGGTAGATGCTTCCTTTTGAGATTCTGTATTTCTAGTGCCCTGGAAGACCTTCACTTTTCCACTTCTGAATAAAAAGAAGAAAAAAAAACTTGGTCTACATTTCTTCCTCTTCATTGCACTGTCGCTTGAAATAATTCCTATACTACATTGACAAATTTTAAGGCATAGGAAAAGAATGGAGTGGCTTTAGGCATTATTAGTATGGGGGGAATGAGGGCTGGAAAAAGGTTCAGAGATCCTAGTGAAAGTCTAATAGTTTGGGAAACTAAAGAGTTATAGTAATTAAGTCTATATCAAAAAAGACCAATGAAATTTTTCCTAATTAAAAAACAAAAAGGTAAGGCACTTGGGATATAGAAGAATTTATAGTGGAAATAGAGTAGAGAGCTTCTTAGAAAATCAAATTAACTAATTTGGACATTAAGTAAATCTGGCAAAAATAGAATTTTCAGAAACCAGGGATCTGGGTGGTATGTTTCTATTTACATCAATCAAAAGGAAAATTACCACTTGATTTGGAAGAAGGGAGTTAAAAGGCTTCAAGGTTTAGAGGATGATAGTTAAATCTAGGAGACTTCTGCCAAGTTCTGAGTTTTAGAGAGACAATGATGACTGTTAAGTGTCAATAGTAGACCCTACCTTTTGAAATTCTGTATCCAGAATACAAGCAAGGTTTAACATTGGGTATAATCCTCTAGTAGCAAACACAGGACGAATGCAGCTATTGTCAACTGGTGTATCACAAAAATTAAATGCACTATCTGCACCGCCAGCATAATTCAGTGGTTAAGCATTGACCTATGAGACAGGAGGTCAGAATTCAATTCCCAATCGATGCACATACCAGGGTTGTGGGATTTACAGGAGGCAGATGATTAATTATGTTCCCATCATTTCTGTTTCTCTCTTTCCCTCTTTCTCTCTCTTCTTCCCTGATATCAATAAAAACATATAAAAATAATAAATTAAACATGCATTATCTGACCGATTTTCCTTCAGATTGTCAAATTTAAAAGATGACAACAGCTAATACAACAATAGGTGTCATTTGTAAATGAATAAAAATTATACCAATTTTTTTTCAGTTCAGCCAAAAAAACAGAATATGTATTTTTGGTGTGCCACAGAATTTTAGTAATTAGTTTAGGTGTACCATAAGATAAAAAAAGGTTGAAAATCGCTGAACTAATGCACTAAGAGCTCTTCCTTTGATGCTACAACTGAGCACAAGTGTCACTGAATGTTGGGTTAACTTCATGGGGATGCTGAGTGAGAGGATTAGCACACAGCAGGCATCTGAAAGGTGGAAAGAACGTTGGAGTGTTTGGTTAAGCCTCCTCATTTTACATACAGACACTGACTCCAAAAAGCATAAAACATCTGCCCCAAGTTTTCAGGGGTAGTTAGTGGCCACGCTGGGACTAAACCCCAGATTTCCTGACTCTGCACCCAGTGCTCTTTACAAAGCCAGAGGAGCTGTGAGGCAATCATCTGTAAGATCACCTGAGTCAGTCAGCTCTCTACCATCTGGACTAACAGGAAAACAGTGACTCACAGAATCCGAGGTTCCTCTGGAATGCAGGAGAGGTGTGCCCTTCTTCTGTGCTGTGAGCCTTTTCAGCTTTTGTAAATAAAACCTTCTTTTAAAAGAAGTAGGAGAGTTGGCAATTGTAAGTGCTTTGCAGGCCAAGGTCATATTTGCTGATACTTAGCACAAGCTTAAGCTGACTGACTGATGGATGGATGGAGAGAAAAATTCTATACCTCGAACTTCAAATAGTCAGTGATTTATTATTATTATTATTATTATTATTATTATTATTTGCTTAGACCAAAAGCCATGTTCATTTGCATTCGGAAGAACTTAGGAGTGGCAGGAAGAATAGAAGGTTGAAATTTGCCAAGGGTAACACATATAAAATAGTTGAAAGCTGGCTGTTTGAAAATATGAAGACTAATCTTTCAAACCCAGATTCCATTGTTTTCTAATCCAGTAACTATTGAAAACTCAAGAATTTCATACATCAGCTGAAACCAGTTTGGCTCAGTGGATAGAGAGTCAGCCTGTGGACTGGAGGGTCCCGGGTTCGATTCCAGTCAAGGGCATGTACCTTGGTTGCGGGCACATCCCCAGTAAAGCGTGTGCAAGAGGCAGCTGATCGATGATTCTCTCCATTGATGTTTCTAACTCTCTATCCCTCTCTCTCTCTGTAAAAAATCAATAAAATATATTTTTAAAAAGAATCTCATACATCAGACCTATTTTCTGGGGATAAATACTTTTTGTTACTTTTAAAGCTACAACAGGAGCAAACAATACTCTTCACATTAATTCCTCTTGTCATCCTGCCACACAGTGCTAGAATCCTGCCTTCTCCTCACAACCACGCAGTGCACTATAGAAACACTCTGGGCTAAAGCCATCTTCAATTTTGTCAACTCACACAGGCTTCCAGGTCTGCAGGGCAAAGACACCTAGTCTTCTCTATTTCTAAGTATGCCAATGGCCCTAGAGCAGTGGTAGGCAAACTCGTTAGTCAACAGAGCCAAATATCAACAGTACAATGATTGAAATTTCTTTTGAGAGCAGAAAACTGACTTCTGTGCATGGGCCACAAAGTTTCAATTGCACTGTATGTGCGTGCCCACATGTGGTATTTTGTGGAAGAGCCATACTCAAGGGGCCAAAGAGTCGCATGTGGCTCATTGAGCTGCAGTTTGCCGACCACTGCCCTAGACATACCAACAAGCATTTCTCTGCAAAACTGCTATAGACACTATTTTCTAAAAAAAGTGAAATCTTAATAATATTACATTTCCATCAAGCTATTCTACTGTTCAAAAGTCTTCAATGATTCCTCATTGCCTACAGCAGTGTTTCCCAAAGTGTGGTACGCGTACCCCCAGAGGTACGGGAAGAGTTTGGTGGGGGTACGAGTTGCACCGGAGTTTGGTGGGGATATGCACTGCACCGTGCTTAGCTGCACCTAATTCTATGTTCTCATGAGTCAAGTCAAGACAGTTTGTGAAGCGTGAGATGGTCCGGTGTGCAAATAAATGTTATTTATAATATAACTTTTATTTATATTTTATTATAAATAATTTTATTTTTTGTTTATTATTTTGTGTATGTACCAAAAAAAAGAAAAAATAAATATTTTTTGATTGTTATTAAAATACATCCATTTTTTTATGAGGGGTACACAGCGTTACGAAAATTATAGAAAGGGTACACATATGTCAAAAGTTTGGGAAACACTGGCCTACAGGATACAGTTTAGGCTGCTGAGGTGCCATGTAAGCCTTTCACAGGCTGACCCCACCTCTCCTTTCCTGCTTCTTAGCCTCATTGTTCTGCTACATAGGCCGTTCCCTTCAGTCACGCTGGCCAATTCACCACCCTCCAAATCTCCGTGTGTCTTTCCCAGTTGAACACATCCCCTCCCTTGCCCTATTGTTCATCGCCCGTCTGTGCGAATGCTACTTTGCATGGCTCAGCGCAAATGCCTCCTCCTCTCTGAAGTCTCTTTACTACCGAACTACCAGGATTTCATGCTTTTTTCCTCCATGAGAACAGATCTGCATTCTTGTTCTCCTCTGCTCTAAATGCTCCACCCTGTCTAGTGTCCACTCTCAGTAAATATTTGTTAATTGATTAATTCTAATTAAGCCAAAAAAAAGTTTCCATTCCAAAGCTCTTTAAAATAAGGTAATCATTTGTAGCTGATATGTCCACACAGTGGAAACTTCAGATTATCTAGTAAGTTGTCATTGGATTCCTTTCTTTCCACAAAAGACCAAACTAGGTCATTTCAAAGAAGCATCGAACAGACTGTCAAACTACAGTGGGAAGGTAGGGGGTGGGGTGGGGGGGTAAGAGATCAACCCAAGGACTTGTATGCATGCATATGAGCACAACCAACAGACTCGAGACACTGGGGGCAGGAGGACTAGGGCAAGTGCCAAGGGTTAGGGGAGGCTGGGGCGAGGTGAGTTGGTGGGGGTGTGGGGGGGGTGTGGAGAGAAGAGACATATATACTTACTACCATTTGTAATACCTTAAACAATAAAATAAGATAAGAAATTTTTATTAAAAGTTTAAAAAAAAAACCTCAGTCACCTTTAGAGAGCTTCTAGAAGGGCATGCTAAGAGCAAACAGATCACATTCCTGGATTCCTGACTTATTGTCCAGATCTGCTACTGAATCAGATTCAGGCAAGTGTGAACTGGAGAAATGAACTAATCACTAGCAACATCCAAACAGAAAGAAAGGAGCTCTTTTGTTACACTAGCTGGATATTCGGGTTTAAAAGAAGGGAGGAAGTGAAGGAGAAAAAAGTGGAAGAAAAATACAGCTGTCAATTGCCTTCCCTTCAAATGTGCTTTTCTTGCCTTTATTGTTTCTATTTTCCCCACTGTGTGAAGGGACTGGAATGTTTGGAAGGCATTAAATCAGGATTGAAAAGACGATTGGCTGTAACCTGATAAGACTATCTACTAACATGTTTATCATCCAGATGCTCCTCTAACTGGGTCCTGTTAAATTTGCCCAGAACACATTTCTTTGCTAAATTAAAAAGTGGCATCCTGCCTGAAAAATCACGTCTGATTTCAAGGGGTCAGCCCCAGAATAGTCAATGCAGTCCTATTTCTAGGTCCAGTAACAGGGATAATTCATTTCAAAGATTTAATGAATTTGGCCACATCCTCGAAAGACAAACAATTTGGAAAGAGGAAAACTGAGTTAGGAAGGATAAGAAGAGAGTAAAACCAAATAGCAAATGGGCAGGACAGCTAATGTGAAAGTTCTAGTTTTCTAGGCACTCATTAATTATTTTATTCATTCATTAAACTAATAAATACTGACCATTCTCTATGTGTTGGTGCTCAATAATGTAATTTATTTAAAAAGACTATATGTATCAATTGAGTATTTATTTTCTGTTAGCTAGTTAACCACTAGATATAACTTCTTCATAGCCCAAAAAGTTGCTGAGTATAATCTGAATAGGAAGCATAGAAGTAAGAAATGTTATAAGTAAGAGAAATAATCAATGTCAGAAAATCATGAGTAATATTGGATAATTGTTCTAATGTCAAATTTATTTATGACAAAGATATTAGTGTTTTTTCCTCTCATATATCATTCCTTTTCCTTCATACCTCAGGTGCATGGGGTCTTACTTACTGATTCCTAGGTGTATCCAATTGAGAATAAATTTAGTTACAAAGGAAGAAATTGAGGTTTTGGTCTCTAGAGGCAGACAGATAGAAATATGAATACGTAAAAAATTAAGTCCAGTGTAAACTTAGCACATGTGGCAGCTAGTAGTATCATCATCCAAATACTCTATTGGATATTTTCATAACAGATTTCTTTAAATCCTCCTTTATACTTGTGGATCTCTAGAACAATGGTTCTTAAAGGGAAGAGGGAATTTTGACCTCCAGAGACATTTGGCCAAGTGTAGGGACATTTCGATTGTCACAACTTGGTGGGTGGGTGGGGGTGCTACTGGCATCTAGTGGGTAGAAGCCAGAGATGCTGCTCAACATCCTGCAATGCACAGGAGAGACCCCCACAGCGAAGAATCATGTGGCCCAGGATGTCCGCAGTCCCCCCTTGGAGAAACCCTGCTCTTGGCCCACCTTTTTTATTCTCTTGGAGCCCGGTAACACCGAAAGGCATTAGGATCTAACTGGGGACCAGGCTAGGTGTTCTACACGGCCACCAGATGTGCAGGGTGCACTGGCTTTGCAAACTCACCAGCTGGGGCGCCCCCTCTTGTTAGTTTCGACTAGTTGTTGAAGCCCTTTGAGATTCCTTTCTTTTTTACTAAAAAAAAAAAAAATGTAATGTTGCCACTACTGCAGAGGTCAGTCTCCCGCGCCTGCGCCCCCCTCCCTTGGTCTTCGCCACATTATTGTCCTTGTCCATGGGGCATGCATATGTGTTATTTAGCTAATCCCTTCACTTCTTTATCCAGTCACCCCCATACGTTTTCTTTCTTTAAAAAGAAGAAAAAACTACACAAAAACGTATCATACTTACCTCATAAGGTTGTGATGAACACTGAATCAAGTTCTATATGGATATATATATATATATATATATATATATATGCCATAAAAGTTCCATTATTTTCCCAGCCCACCCACCATCCCCCTGCCCCTCTCAAAATCCCCGTCCCCAAGGTTCCAATTCTCCTCTCAAAATGCTTTCATTCCTTTGGTGGCAAAAACCAAGCTCAGGCTGGGAAGTGAGTCACCCCTCAGAAGCTAAAGGAGCTTGTTTTTCTTTCTCTGGGTGCATGGGTTAAGAATTCCTGCCTGATCCTCCAGCCGCTTGTGGTCGAATCCTCTCTTAATGTTTGAGAGAGAGAGAGAGAGAGAGAGAGAGAGAGAGAGAGAGAGAGAGAGAGCGAGCGAGCTATGGCACCAAGGCGCTTTCCAATTGTTAGGAATGAGAGTTTTTTAAATACCAAAAATAACCAGAGGGCAGGGAGCCCTGAAAATCCTGTTACATAAGCAGACGTCGGAGGACGCAGGCTGGCTGTGGGGTTCCTTTCCCCACAAGCCTGTCCTCCCCAACCTTTGCTGGGTTTACCTTGATGCTGTAGAACCCCCAGAGGGGACCCAGGATCCGCCCGCCGCGGGCAGCGGACCGTCCTGGACCATAAGCAGCGCCGGGGAGGGGAGGGGGGTGGGGACGGGCTGGTGGTCCCCGCGGGCGGTGGGGTGACCGGGCTGGGGCGCAGGCGGCGGCCGGCTCCCTCCAGCCGGTGGACGTCCCCGACCGCCCTGCGTCCGCCCCGCATCGGGCTTTGCTCCCCCGGACGCCCAGCTTCCCCTCCGTTGCCTGGCTTAGGCACCCTCCAGTTTTCCGGAACCGTTACATAGCTTTCCGCATTCACAGAAAGCACCTTTAATGAGAACAGTCACCCACAACCTACCCCCCGCCTAACCTCCCCCCAACCCCACCCTCACCCCTGGTCGTCCCACCAAAAATGCCATACAAAACCGGAAAAAAAAATAATTTAATTCTTCTTTCCTTCCAGATCTTGCGTGTTTGGGTGTCTCTCTATTTCCTATTCATTTTCTTCCCAACTTTTCCCCCGAAATGTGGTCTACATCCCTTTCTCTATTTCCCTGCATTCATTTTTTTCCCCATTCTCCTTCCTGTCTTCCCAGTCTACACTCCTCCCTCAGCTCCTGCACCCCATCCCCCCCCCCACACACACACACAACCCCCCCCCCCACCCCGCCTCTCCTCCCTCCCAGGGGCTGGGGCTCTGCCCTCTCCGCCCCTCCCCACAGAAGAGTGTCCAGCTCCTCCCGGGGCTGCCTGCCCGCCGCTCCTTCCCTGCCCACCTACCACGAGGAGCGACTCCTCCCACCTGCCCATAAAAGCCAAGTGCATGTTACCAGCACCGCATCAGAGCACTTCCCCGGTCCTCTCCTGTGGGAGCCCCCAGCCTCTCTCCTGGATCTTACGTGCTCAAGGTAAGGCAACGCTCCTGAGGATCTTACCTAGGAGGGGTAGCTGCTGGGAATGTCTCCTCTGGTCAATGGGCTGTTTGGCTAGAGCTGATTCTGAGGGCTGCCAGATCAGCTGCTCCTTTAACTAGCAACCGGCTTGCAAACAAACTTCTGTTTGAATGGTAAAATAAAAGTTCATTCTGGGCAGAAACAGAAGCATAAGTATTGCAAAATTCCTCTTCTCTTTTAAAATCACTTTCTCTGGTGCTGACTGTTGCTGAGGTTAAAATGTATCTGTGTAGGGTGTTTTCCTGATGGTTTTTTTCATTGTAAATATCTCACATATCCGTGGGGGGCAAAGGAAAACTTGGTCCCATTATCAAAAATGTACTTTAAAAGAACACAATTAGTTTCCTAAAAATAGCACAGTCAAAAGGTCTGCTAACAATTTTGCTATGTTTTCCAACCCCCAATACAGCTTCCATGAGTCCTTTTTTTTAAAAAAAAAAAAAAATATCTTTCCAGGTTGAAGTCCTTGGAAAAAATGATGATGTGAACGGGTGCCCTTTCCACAGAGACGGTAATCAGGTGGCTGGTAGATAGGAAAGAACAAATCCAAGTTTACAAGCCATGGCAGAGTGTGTTCTCACAAAGCTACCTTTTTATGCCTCCCTAAGAGGAGAATTGGATTGGAAGTCAGAAAGTGTATAAAAGGACTTCATGAATTTCTATCCACACACCTAAACATAAAGCATTTCAATGTGCTTTTACGGTAGAGAAAAATACAGGCCAGATTATACAGTGTTTCTATGCACACCAGATGGTTATACAGAAAGATCAGCTAGAAGGCTTTGGAGGTGTGAACCCTGCTTGCCACCCTCTTTTCCCTCCTGTAGTACCTCAAAATCAACCTGATTGGCACCCAGTGCTCACAGAGATATCCAGTGGTCAAGCTACCCACATTTTAAAAGACTGCTACCTTCTTATTTCTGAGGTCTGAAAATGAGCAGGGTGCACCTGTGGAAGGAAAAATATACTCCGCAGCAGCTTCTGTAAAACCAGACACTTGGTCCCTGAAGGTTGCCATCAAAATCTGTGGGCTGTGTGGGATGAAACACTCTCATGTGGGAGAAAAGCCCTTTTCCAATGCTTCCTCTGGGGAATTGCTCAAGACTGCTTAAAAATGAAAATCAAAGCTGGCAGTCAGGAAACCAAAACGCTATTTCAGTTCTTAAGGTTCGTAAAGTAAAAGAAGAAAAGTTTCACTTTTTTTTTTTTTTGGTTTGTTTATATTTTTTAACTTGAAAAATTCACAGGAGTCATAAAGAAAAATGCTCCACTATTAAGGGAAGTGGAATCATTAGCAATTTAACTGAGAGTCTTCCAAACTTGTTCTCTTTATGGTTTGCATATCAAAAGAAATAATAAAGATATTTTAAAATTCAGCTTGGCATGGAGGAGATTCAATGCTATTATTCAAATGAAAGAGTTATATGTAAAGCTTTCT
This sequence comes from Vespertilio murinus, assembly GCA_963924515.1. NCBI lineage: Eukaryota > Metazoa > Chordata > Mammalia > Chiroptera > Vespertilionidae > Vespertilio > Vespertilio murinus. The sequence goes on along the minus strand of OZ004706.1, from coordinate 128,092,059 downwards.
GTCATGTGAAATTTTGTTTCATTGGGAAAAAAAGTATTGCAAGGAGTGTGGTTTCCTTTAAGAAAATGATATAAAATTACCATTGGCCAAGATATTATGTGACCTGGGTATATTAAAATAGCTTTTATCTCAAGCCACAGTGCAGGCAGCTTGCTTCATATCTGCTGTAAGTGGGTGATCAAGCATGACAAGAGCACAGGTATGGGACAAGGCCAAACCAAGTGTGTGGTATGTCCAAGTTCGTTCTTCTTTTATGGTAGTGCCGGACTCACGCCCATCATCACAAGGGTGAAAATACACTGCTTCATTCAGCAGATCCCCTTGAGGGAAATTGTCTTTTCTGGGAGAAAATAAAAGTGCTCCCAGTGTAAAAGAGCTCCCTGTTGCTCCTAAATTTGGAGATGTAAAGTGTTCTCCCAGGGTTTGCTTCTGCTTTTCCTGGCAGTTGACCCACCCCACCAGCTATGAGCCATTTAACAGCAACTGCCTTCCCCATGTGCCATCAAGTTCAACACCCTGAATAACTGGGTGAGATCATCCTAGATTGCTTATGATCTAACTTCCACAGGGGCCTTTACCAGATACTTGAAATGATTCTTTCTCCACAGGGTACACATCAGGCAATATGATGCTTAGAATAATCAGTGGTGAGATTTTATGTAGTTCTCCACTGTCTCCCCCTTTGCAAAAGGTGTGGAGACATAACATGAGTCTCCCTTTTCGTGCCATTTTATGGCTGCCCCCAGATTGGGTTCATTGCCATTACTATGCAACATTATTCCAGCAGGTTCTGATGGACTACTTTGTTTCTCAAAAAAAGAAAAGGTGAGCAGTAGGAGGGTAATCTGGTCATCTTAAGAGCCTGCTACACCTAGGGAAACACATGTTTTAGATTTTCGCTGTTCCTACAGGTACAAACAATATTCTTTCCATCCTCAGTAATTTTACCCCATTGCATTTCTATTTGTGAATCAAAATCAGGTAAAGGAGAATAGGAATAAGTATCACATTGAGAGAGAAGCTGGGAGGAATCACTCCTAAAAAGTGCTCCAAGAAGATAAAAAGATCAGAATCTCTGTTACAAACACAACTTCTTTTGCCCTTATTTCTGTGAAAATGAGGAGATGAGGAAGATCAAAACTCTAGACCAGCTCTTATTTTTCTTTCTTAAATCAAAAAGAGTATTTTCTCTAATAAATTAAAATCTATCTCTATTGTGTCCTTCTCTAACAGGAGAGAAGTTCTAAAGACCAAAAGGATTGCAGGTCTGCCCCATATTAAAACCCACATTATTTTTTACCAGTTATAATTTTTAAAGCTGTATCATGAGCATAAAAATCCTCAGAATGTATATTTAACTGATGGGTGATTTACATCAAGAAAACCAGCCCTAACTCTCCCAAAGGACCCAGAGCTGGGTAATTATTTGAACGTTAGAAGCAGCAATGTACTCCTTCTTGTCCATGGTTATCCACTTGGGTATGACAATTTGCCGAGTAATTGAGATGCAGCCATATTTCTCAATATTCAGTCCTTCAAGTAACCCTCTGAGAACGAGGTCTTTCTTCTTGCCTAAGCTTTCTCTTCCATCAACATTCATCTGCATAATTTAAAGATGGTACAGATCTTGAGACTAGAGTGCAATCTTCTCTTTGAAGAGGTGCACAGTTCTAGCTATTGAGGGAAAAGATGAACAAAAGGAGAGAAGAGGAAAGGGTTAAGGGGAGAATAAATGCCCTTTGGAATTTAGAGATTCTTTCTTTTCAGCTTTGTGTGAAAGGGACTTCTTACTAACCCAAAGCATCCAGAAAGCTTTCTTAAAAGGAACAGCTCACAAATTGCTGCCAAAAGGTAAGACTATAAGAGGAAAAAAATTTCCAATGACCTGACAATGCTTGATAGCAGTTTATACCCCATAGTATAAAATTAGAGCTCTGCTAAACTTCCCCTTTCTAAAGAGATGAGGAGTAAAGAGTGAGAAATTAAGCACATTTCAGCACCAACAAAGAGAAGGCACTAATCTGACATTCCACCATAGTTTTGGTAACTATGTTTGCTGTTTAAGGAAGGAGGTTTTAATCTTTCCTCAAGCAAATAGATTTGCAGGGAAGGGGTTAAGAGAGTCAAACAAGGTCAGAATGTCTATAATCTGGGGGCCCTGTGTGTGCAAATCCACAAAGCCATTCTAACTGAAGTGACTAAAACAGAAATGTTCCCAAAAACTGATCCTAGAGTAATCAGTTAAATAATTCTGAATTCTAACTTCCCAGTGTAGAATAATATAAAATATTACAACACACCTGATGGTTCACCTTCAATTTCCTCCATTAATTTTGGGCTCACTTCCATTGTCCTTCCTGGAAAACAAAAGCTGCCCTTCTTCCCTTCAGCATAGGATTTGCAAATGCAGCCATGGCCTTTCTGTGCTATCCGTTTTTTTCTTTCACTGGAAGAAATCTCTGCTCAGTTCTTATAGATCAAATTTCTGGAGTACCACTCATACTTGTGGCTTTCCTCATTACCAAAAGTCTCATACTTTTCTTAAACAGAATGTAAATTTTTACTCCAACAAATAAAAAGGCTTTACATTATCTAAACCTTAACTCATATACCCAGAAGAAATGTAATTTAAAATTGCTACTTGCCTCCAATAGATTCTCTGAAATAAAGTTTCTAAGCAATTTCATTTACCTTGTCTCTATTCTAACTTGTTGGGGATTTAAAAAACTTATTGAGAAAAATCACAGAATATAAATTTTAGAAGGATCCTTGGAGCTAATATTAACAGAAGTTAATTTTACAGATGAGAAAAAGTCAGAGAGGTTAATGTCTTGCCCAAAGTCACCTAGACACGTAGCAGAACCAGGGCTAGAGGTCATGTAGCCAAACACTCTAATCAGTGATCTGTCTTGAATAATTATAATGTGTGTTCCCCACATGGTATGTATCTAAGATGTCTGACTGTACTGAGAATTCTGTTGGTATTAAATATGTAGGGAACTATAACCTGGTAGAGATTTGGGAGCTGTAGCTGTACCTTTATTATAGGCTGTCTAAAAACATTGATCCAAACCCTTGTGAAGAGTGAAATCACTGCTTATCATCATTAAAGGGACCTTGCAAGATTTTCTCCATTTCAGGACCTGGTATGTAGTATTTCCTTGGTAAATGTGTTGAGTGGGTGAGTGAATGGGGAAAAAGAAAAAGCTAAGTATGAAATTTATTTTTCTTAACTCAGTCCATAAAGATCTTTTTAAAGAGTCTATAGGGATTCATAGATATTCGATTCTCAAATATATCAAGTTTAAGATTCCCCCTTGCTTTAGGAAATGTAGGAGAGTTCTTCAGCCTTATTGATGGCCAAGCCATTTTCCTGCCTACTGTACTTCCACTACTCCTCCCACAGTTATCTGAATACTAGAAGTTATACTATTGTTTACAACCAAATATCTAGTTCCAATATTTATGTGACAGAACAAATGTATTATTTTGTGATGAATTTATAACATAACCTTCTTCTTCCCCCACCCAATAAACACTTGCACCTTCCCAAGTCTTTAATGAAAAAAGGGCAAAATATATAATGAAAAGTCAGAGAAAACTTTGAGGGATATACTGGTTGAGGAATGTAGGCATGAGAATTGCTGTGACAAAGAGGAGGGTCCATCAAGGGACTGAGATATAGACACAGGATGGTTCAGCTGAGAGGATTTATTCTCTGGAACAGAAGGGGGAGACATATCAGAGAGTTTTGAGATCCTGGAGGAGGTATTTTTAATATGATTGTCTGAACCAAGACCCTCTCAAATGTTTTGGAGATGAGATCCTATTTGGGTCAGGCTTCTGTTGGTACAGCACCATTTGAGGACTGGCTCACATGGATGAAAGCTTTGTAAGCATTCATCAAAACTCTTCTTAACCCTTGACTGTGCTTCAGTTAGGGAAAGAACCTCATTTGACCTCATTTAGACTTGAATCTTGCCCAGCATACTAAATCTATGTCATAAATGTGTTCCCTGCTAAGATTATAACACAGGTTTTGGTAGTATATAAGGTTACTCCAATATAGAAAATGATGGAGGTAGAAAAGAATATTCGTGTAGCATTTCTGGAAACAATTTATCCTAAGTGAGTGGACAGATGTTACCCCAGATGTGTCTTCACTTTCCTAAAGCATGCCTGACAATTGTTTGCATATCTTTGAAATAATAATTGTGTTTCTGAAATTGATTTATTGTATGTTAAAACTTACATAGTCTATGACTAAGAATCATCGTAAAAACATTCTAAGTAACGTTTTCTTGAAGACTGCCTCTCTTAAGCTCTCTATTGATGTGTTTACATCACAAGATATTTAGGCATTGGCATCATTTGATGTGATGAAATAAAAGACAATTAATCACTTCATGTGCTACTTTTCCAACTCTAACTGAATAGTGGGTGTGGGTGTCAGCTGTTGGCTTCTCCAGGGGGAAAAAATGGGTCTAGCCTGTTGGGGAGCTTCTCCATTCCCTTCTGTTATCTAGATAAAACAGCTGTTTTTCTGAAAGTCTGGGCCAATGGCCTTCATAATTAAGGCTTCATATACTAGGGCAACTATGGCTAGTTTATACAGAAATTGTGCTACCCGGAAGAATGGATGGGCCATAGCCTACTTCAGTTCATTTCAATAGGAGGACAGTGAATCATAAGAGCTATCTGAAGGGCATTGTGCTGGGGCAGCTGGGAGGCATTTTGGCAGCTCTCATCCATCGCATGTAGTGTGTTGTTCCAACTATTGCTATGCACACTCTAAAGATAAACCTAAACTTAGCTCATAAATTCAAAGTGATGACTATATACTATTAGAGTTCTGTACAGAACTTCTTAGCAACTGTCCATTCTTAAAGTCCAAGTCTCATGGTGTTCATCACACTATAAATTCAAACAAGAAGCCTCTTGTTAAAAGGTAGACACAAGACAAGGCCAAGAGCTACATGAAAGGAGACACTAGGTGGAGCTAAAAATTTGTGGTAAGATGGCCAAGATTGTTGAGGTTGGAAGAATGAGGGGAGAAAAGGGATCTGCAGCAAAAATATGCTATTGGATCCACAATTCCTAGTTAAACAACATGTCTAGGATCCCTTCCAGCTCCCAGATTATTCCAAACCCCTGCTGTTCAAATGAGTGGGGAGGGGAGTTCTTCACCAGTAGAGGGAACCAGGGGCCTGAGGATAGAACACTGACTCATTCCCAGAGGGGCCTTTAGATGTGAATTTTTCTGAAAAGAGGCAGAGTAAGGTGTCCTTTGCCACCAGTAGCTAAAATATCACATTCTTGGTTTCCATTAAGAAAGGGGAAAAAAAGCCAATGTAAGCCTCTAGGAATAAATCACCTACATTTCAGCAGTTCCAGAAATGCCCAGGCTTCTAAAGTTTATTAGAAAGAAAACCAAAGCAATCTTAGAAAATGTTATTTCCAAGGCCACCACTAGGCCACAATAAATGCTCAAGACTAAGTGTTCAGTTCAGTAACAAAGACATCGTGGCACCTGGGTGTGAATGGGAGACAAAGATAGAAGTCTCTCATGAGTTTAAAAGGGAAGTCAGTCGTGAGGCCCTGCCAGGACTAGACCCTCCTGTCAACAGAAGAGGGGCAAGGGAACTGGAAGAAAGCAGGAGGCATAATGGGCCAAGCAGGATCTGGAGCTTGGATCTCCAACAGAGATGGCCCAGAACCTGCACTCCTAGTTCTGGGTCTCTCCAGGGAACAGCCAGAGCCCTGCCGAGACCAAAGTGAACACTTTTCTGTTGAACATTTCCATTGCACAACTGTGTAGGGATGGCGTGAGATATTTGCATAATTCGGAATCCTTTGGAGGATCGTGATCAATTAGGACTGTAAAGAAAAATATCCCTGGCACATCAGAGAAGGACTGTTTGCTTTGTAAAAATTATGACATTCACAAAAGAACAGAACAGTCCTCTTTCTAAGGCTATTTCTGATGTCAATAGAAATGACGCCAGGAAGTTGGTATGCATGTGGCCTGAAAATCCCTGTTCCAGAAAATCTTCAGTATTTTAATTTAAAAAACACCTTGACTCTTTCTGGAGCTTCAGGCAAGTCATTGATCATCTCTGTGCCTTAATTTATCTTACATAGAAGAATGGTTCTCAAATAACTACTCTCTTTACCATTTAGAGACACTTGAAGTCTTGCCAAGTATTTTATAGAATTATGCTACTTATGCATATGTTGTTACTGTTACTTAGTATAGTGAGTGGATTATAATTACAGTACCATGGCTCATGGTATTTATACAGAACCAAGGCAAAAGGGAATAAAATTCCAAATGAGCACATAACCTTCCAAGATATAGCAAGAACATTTTTGTGTTTTAGAATCCAGAACAAATTCCTCATGTCTCAAAGGGTCAGACAAGGTCAAGAATAAGCAGAAAAGGGAAAAGAATTAAAATTATGGCTTAAGGGTCTCAATAGGCCTAAATTTTTACCTGTCCATATTTTTACACCAGTCAAAAGATAATTAATTCCTCATACACACAAAAAGGTTTTGTGATTTAAAATTTTTATTTTAACTGAAGAAAGATGAAATTCTGAGTAAAATGTCTGAGTGATACTTTTCAACATTTTCCAAAGTGTCTTTCAAAACAGTAACATCTGGGACAGAAAAAAAGGTGTGTGGGTGAATAAATTTTAGAAATACTCAGTAGAGCAACATGATCAATTATATTCTCTGCAAATTTTTTTAAATACCTTAATATGCTACATATATTTTCTTTTTTTAAATATACTTTATTGATTTTACAGAGAGGAAGGGGTAGGGAGAGAGAGTTAGAAACATCGATCAGCTGCCTCCTGCACACCTCCTACTGGGGATGTGCCCACAACCCACCTACATGCCCTTACCCGGAATTAAACCTGGGGCCTTTCAGTCTGCAGGCCAACGCTCTACCCTCTGAGCCAAACTGGTCAAGGCTATTTTCATTCTTTAAAAAAGTTAGTTAATAGTTTGTCCTAAACTGTAATCAATAACAAATCTTTCCAACCTGAGAATATCTCTTGGGACTGGTATTCTATGGAGCAGTTTTGGAACAGTTTAAGAGTCACTGTCCTGCTTCATTACTTCAAGATCTACTGGGACATGGTACTTTCAGTGTTTCTAAATATTACATAATACACATTGGCTGTCAGTATAGATTATGTGTTATGTCAACCAATAAAATACAAAAGAATCCCAGTGTGATTTCCAAACCAAGATGAAAAAGGAAGAAGCAGATGAACATCTTAGGCCCCAACTCTATTTTTTGTAGTAGTAGTAGTAGAAATGCTAGAATAATTTTAAGTATTTTACAAGTTCTTGATAGATGAATGGGCGGATAGAAGGTTAGAAGGAAGAGAGGGAGGGTAGTCAAAGTCGAACAGATTGAAATGATTTCTTCCTTCCCTTTTCCACTGTCTGCATATTGTGTTATAAATAGAGAAAAGGCCAACAATGAGCAATAAATCTAGTAAATAAGGAGTCTAGATAATTCTATGATTTAGCTCATTTATCTCTGGGCTGATAATTCTGTTTCACCTTAAACACCATTAATCAAGATCATTAGCCAAGCATCTTCCTTGAGCATTAACATCTTCATCATCAATGGGCAGCTATTTCCTATAATAGTAACACACTTACTGATATTTTAAGAATCTTTCTACATTGGAGATTATTTGATTCATTTATGACACTCGGACCTCCCAACCCCATCAAATTCCCTATTCTCTTAGAGCCCTACTTTGGGAATTCTCTTTATCCTTTGCAAAGAATTGCCTGTAAGCTAATATCTCAAAAGCAGCAAAATGGAACCATCTCCTTTGAGAAAATAAGTAGCTAAGAGTCATCCAACAGAGAAACTCAAACTCACCATTACTAGTTATAATAAGAGATATTGCTTATTAAGTGTCAGTAGGACCAGGCACTGTGCTGATCTCATTATCTCTGTTTTTTATACTAACCCTACAAGGGTGGGATTATTGTTCCCAATTTAAAAATGAGAAAAATTGAACCTCTACTTAGTCAAGCAACTAGCCCAGGGTCACACAGTTAGAAGGGTCAGAGATAGTATTCAAATCCAACTCACACTCCAAACTCCATCATCTCTCAACTCCTCCATGCTGCCTCTAATGATGTCTCATCCTATATAATAAAGAGGTAATATGCAAATTGACCATCAATCTAACACATAAGATGGCCACTCCCATGTGGTCAAAGATGGCTGACCACATGTGGAAATAAGATGGCCAGCAGATGAGGGCAGTTGTGGGCAATCAGGCCAGCAGGGGAGAGCAGTTGGGAGGGACTAGGCCTGCAGGGGAGAGTATTTGGGGGCAATGAGGCATATAGGGGAGGGGAGGTAGGTGTGACTATGTCAGCAGGGGATGGCAGTTAGGAGCCATCAGTCCAGCAGGGGAAGGCAGTTGGGAGCAATTGGGCCGGTAGGAGAGCAGTTAGGTATAATCAGGCTGGAGGGAAATAGTTAGGGGGTGATCAGGCTTGCAGGCAGAAGTGGTTAGGGGCAATCAGGCAGGGTAGCAGTTGGGAGCCAGCAGTCCTGGATTGTGAGAGGGACGTTCAAGATTGGAGAGGGTGCAAGCTGGGCTGAGGGACACCCTTCTCCCCACCCTGTGCACAAATTTTGTGCACTCGGCCTCTAGTCTTTTCATAAATGGGGGGAAAGACATTAACTCCCTATGATAATACCTCTGACTCATAAAGTGAGAGAATTCCAGTGGCTCTGTTCCTAGACACTGCCGACTGGCTCTGTTTCTTGTTTAATACTGTTTTTAATTTCTTTTTCTTTCTTGTATTTTTTTTTCCTAAAAGCATGCTGTCATTTTAGAGCCAAAAAAGTAAAGGGCTGTGTAACTAGAAAACACACACAACAACTATCATTTCTCCCTAGGGTAATTTGTAAGGGCTAAGGTTTCTCCATAAATTCTCCCCAAGTTGCTTGGCATTGATCTGGTCAAGGAATGACAACCTAGCCTGTCACTCCTAAGGCAGTAGAAATCCCCATGATTATCTGAGAAACAGAGAAGAACAAGGTTGTAGGCATGTTGAGGATATTTGAATATGGCTCATCAGAACATTTCTTTTTTTGGTCTTATGTTTATTACAATCCACAGCCAGATGGTGAGAGTCAAGACAACTTAAACAATTCCCCCAGGCCATCTGAGTCACCTAGACCAAAGTCTATGTTGTCTAAACCTACTGCTTAAACTGCCATGAAGGTATACACAGCAATAAGTATTTCTCGAGCCCTTTCTTCTTGCTATACCAAAGACAAAAGATGAAACTAGCACTTTCCATTTGGTCACATTCTGCTAAACATTTTTGCTTTTGTATTTGACCTTCCCTCTCTGCATGTAGTATTCCCTACTTAATCACTGAATTAATTTGTACCCCTCCTTCAAAATTCAGATCAGGTGTCCTCTGAGGAGACACACCTGCAGCCAACCTGCACACACTGTGCACCTTCTCCACGCTCCCTCGCACTCTGTGCACAGCCCTGCCGTGGCCATGGTCACTCTGTAATGGCCTTGGCTTGTTTTAGGTACAAGACTGAGAGCTCCTTGCACAAGGATTTTTGTCTTATCTCTTCAACCTCAATACTTGGAACATAATAAGAGCTTAATACATGTGAAAAAGAGGAAAGAAACAAAAGAATGGGGGGGGGGGCTAAAATGCAGTGATGGTGGATAAGAAGGCTTTAAATATCCTTTTCTCCATCCCCATATGTTGTTCCAAGATACAGCTTGACCTAAGTGCATTCATGTGCCTGCACATACATACCACATAGAATGTTACTAGGCTCAAATCTAGAGCTAACAATAGGGAACAAGATGAATTCCCATTGCTATGCTAATATTAAATATTGGCTTTCTGTACACCAAATTGCATAAGAAGAACATATTTTCTGGTGCCACTGTCCTAGAACTTTCGGTAGTACTCTACTCAAAAATATTAAGTGGATCCCTGACCAGTGTGGTTCAGTTGGTTGGAGTGTTTTCCCATATACCAAAAGATGGTGGGTTGGATTCCCAGTTTGCAGGTTCAATCCCTGGTTGGGGCACACTTACAGGAAGTAAATGATCAATATTTCTCTCATACATTGATGTTTCTCTCTCTCTTTCTCTCTCTACAATAAATGAAAAACATATCATTCAGTGAGGATATTTTTAAAAATTCAGTGAAGTTCTAAAATACAGAACAAACACCTTAGGTTGGTAGTTATGTTCCTCAACCTCCACCCTAATCCACCATTCCATCTGTATCCCTTTCCAGACTGTTACAGAAATTTAATCTAAGACAGATAAGCTATTATTCCCACAAGCATTCCTTTTTATTTTCTATGCTGAATATCCCCCATTGTCCTCTTCACCTGTCAAAATAACCATAAATTCAGGGTTCTATTAAAGTCTTTCAAATATTGCAACTGCATTGATCTCTCCCTATTCTCAGTTGACCAGCAGTTACTATAAATGGCAGCTATGTGTTGCCTGTACACTGAGCAGAAGACATCAGGGTATCTGCTAGAACTTCCTGCAGTGATAGAAATGTTCCCAATCTGAGCTGTCTGATATGGTAGCCACCAGCTACATATGGATCCTGGATGCTGAAAATGTGGCTAATGTGACTGAGTTTTTAAATTGTTTTTTCTATAATATCTTTACATTTTAAAATTAAATAGCCATGTGTGGCTAATGGCTGCTGTATTTGCCAACACAGAATATTTAAATTTTCATTTGCTGTGCCTTGTATCCCTTGATGAAAATATAAACTACTGGGAAAGTTGAATAAGATGCTTTTGTGTAGCCCCAGTAAGTGCCAGGAACAACCACAATAGAGTTCATTATATGTTCTGTTCAATGCATTTCTTGACTATTGGGTCAGCTTCTAATTACTGTATTATCTTAAATAAGTCTTTCCTACATAAATAATTAAATAGTATGGGTGGCTTTTTTTGTTTTGTTTTGTTTTGTTTTGTTTTTATTTTAATGGCTTAAACCCGCTTAGAATGGCATTGTACCACTACTTGGATCCTTAATGCTATACAAACAAAATTCGATGAAGAACAACTTGAAGTGAGCCTCTGAAAGAGAAAGTCCCATTATTTATTAAACCTCTTCTTTTCCATTTTGAAGGAAAAACATATTTTAAGTGCTGAGATATAGAATTACTTCATTTTTTTCTAAATATATTTTATTGATTTTTCACAGAGAGGAAGAGAAAAGGATAGAGAGTTAGAAACATCGATGAGAGAGAATCATCAGTCAGCTGCCTCTTGCACACCCCCCATTGGGGATGTGCCTGCCCTGCAACCAAGGTACATGGCCTTGACCAGAATCAAACCCAGGACCTTTCAGTCCGCAGGCCGATGCTCTATCCACTGAGCCAAGCCGGTCCCGGCGAATTACTTCAATTTTTAACATGACCATTTCTACTGAGAAAGATTGTGCTCATGAATTCGAAACGAAGTTAACTCTTTAGCATAGATTTTCCCAGAGCAGTTTTGTCTCTATTTCTGGTGAACAACCTGAGGCACTTTGAAGAAGGCTAAATCCTCTACCAGCAGGTCAGGGGCGGTAGCATGTCCTTGGTATTTGACAATGATGTGGCCCTGGCACTTACTGGCTTCCCAAAGGCCCTTAGGAATTATCATGCCAACAGGCCAACTATGCCATAAAATCTAGTGTCTGGCAAAGCCAAAAGCACAGTGATCAAATGGTCTGGCTTCAGATTAGATTCTGACTTATTAATAAGCCTTTAGAAAATAAACCAGAGTGAGTCTCTAGCAGCAACAGTTTACAGGAGATGTTTAATGATTTCAGAGGTTGGTCACACCACATGCCTTCCTCCTGACTCAGTGAAGAACGGGACAAGGACACGGGAGACTCTCAAGGAGCCAGGGCAATCAGCTGTGTCTTCTCCATTCACAGCTAAGTTTATTTGGAGTGACTGAAATAACATTTAATGAAAACTTTTTTAAAAGAATAAAAGAATTTACCCTGTTATCATGAGCCAGACAACATTGAGAAATAATTATGGGTCTGTATTTTACCCTGCCTTGTAAAATATTTACAAATTACAGCACAAACAAGCTCTAGAGTAAATGGTAAAGATAGTAATAGCATTTCACTCGTAAGTTTTTTTATATTTTGCCATAAAAGAATCACCATGTGTTTAAATCACATTGGAATATATATGAATAAAATTCTCATCTGAAGACATGAGCCAGTGACTAAAAAAAGAACTCATGACTCCTTTTGCTTTTATGAAATAAAATTTACTACCACCACATCAATGAAAGAATATCTTACCTAATAATAGGCAGACATGTAAAATTGACCGTACCTCTGCTATACCACCAACCAATCAGGAGTGGTATGCAAATTAACCCAACAAAGAGGGTGGTCAACTTGCATACACAGGCACTAAGTGATGGGGGGGGGGGGGAGGACACACTTGCATCATTGCCATAGCAATGACACAGGCATTCTGCCCTACCCCTGGTCTTTCAGGGCCTCTGGGCAGCAAAGGAAGGTGGGGCTAGAGCAGAAAGAGGTGGCTCTAGGGCCTGAGCAGAAAGGGGCTGGGCCACAGTGGAAAGGCGTTGCCAGCAGCCAGGGAAATGAAAACCCATTCTAGCACGAATCTTCATGCATCAGGCTTCTAGTTAGTAAATATCTTAATTAGGGTACTTTTAAATGGGAAGACAATGATGATGACAATAAGTAACCTTTACAGAGAAATTTACAATTTCTTACATGTATTTTCTATACATAGCTTTATTTGAATTGCATAAGGAAGGATTTAATATACATCTCACACGTGAGGCAGTGGAGGCATAGAAAGATTAAGTAAATTTTATGAACTCCTGAAGTTATTTTCTTTCTGTGAATCTAAAATGAGCCTTGACATATAATATCACATCCAAGAATGGTCCAGAGCATTCTGGCAGCATATATGAGAAACTGCAGCAAAGGAAAACAGAATGACCTGTAAGGTTACTTAGTAAATCAGATTCAGTGACTGAAAAGGTGCTTTTCAAGAATATAGAACCCAAATTCTCAATAATAATAGTGGTTAATATTATTGTAGGTTTGCTCTGTGCCAAGCAGAATGCTGAAAGCTCTTTTTTACATTATAGCATTTTTTTCTGAACTTCCTATGAGACATGAAACTGTGTGGTAGTTTAAGTAACTTCTGCAAAGTCAAATAGCTATAGTAACAGAACCAGAATATGAAACCAATAGATCAGATTCCTGTGCTCTTTTTTTAAAACTGCTATATCATTGACATTTTATCTCCAAAGAATCATCCACAATATCCTATTAATAATCTATGGACAAACAGATTTGCTCTGGTGGAAGGACCAGCAATATAAGAAACCCACTGATAATCAGCAGGAATCATTTGTAGGTTGTCTTCCATATAGTTTATGATTTTAAAGGACACATAAGCAACAGCATGGATGGAATTGGAGAGCATCATGCTCAGTGAAATAAGCCAGTCAGAGAAAAATAAATATCACATGATCTCACTCATTTATGGAATATAATGAACAATGTAAGCTGATGAACAAAAACAGATCCAGAGACAGAGAAACATCGATCACACCATCAAACCTCAGAGGGAAGGTAGGAGAGGGTGGAAGTAAAGGGGAGAGATCAATAAAGGACTTGTATGCATGCATATAAGCCTAATCAATGGACACAGACAACGGGTGGTGAGGACATAAGTGGAGGAATAAGGAAAATAAAATAAAATGTTATAACTTGAAAAAAATTAAAAATTAAAAAATTAAAAATAAAGCAAAAATAAAAGTAAGTGGTATTTTAAGGTGTTACAAACTCAGTGGTGCTGGTACCATATGTTTATGACAGTTTTGCTTCCTGTAATCATGCTGGGCTGAATACATTTGCTCTTCTAAAAATGGGAGAATCCAAGTTTAATTCAGTCCCTATGTTTAGACAGGTGATAGTGTACCCTTTTACCTGCTACTGTAATGTAAATAATAACTTCTTATAAATTCAGTCAATAAATGTAAGGTAAAATTAATTAATTTAATTAAACAAAAATAAAAATAGCCTGTATTGTTTAAAGGTATTTTATTTTAAAAAATGTATCTTTATTGTTGAAAGTATTACAGATATCCCTCTTTTTTCCCCATTGACACCACATAGCCCACTCCAACCCCATCCCAGGCCTTCATCATATACTACTGTCTGTGTCCATGGGCTATGCACATATGCATATAATGTTAATCTTTCCCCATTCACCCTCCATCCCCACCTTCCCTCTAAGATTAAACAGTCTGTTCCATGCTTCTATGTCTCTGGATCTATTTGGTTCATCATTTTATTTTGTTCATTAAATTCTATGTGTGAGATTATGTGATATTTATATTTCTCTGACTGGATCTCCCTTTTAGTTAATGCCAACATGCATTTATGGAGAAAATATCAAAACACCTGAATGAAATCATCTATGAGAAGCCACTGTAGCGCTGTGAATAAAACCACTTGAATTTAGCATAAGTCATGGGGTCTAGTCCCACTTCTGCCACCAGCAAATGCAGCCACACTAGCCAAGACAGAGGAAATCTTCCTTTCCTCTGCTCTAAAATAAATCTACCACTCAAGTGTGTCATGAATGTTTTATATGACAGTATGTGAGAAAGTGTCTGGAACTCAGGAGGTGACCAGTAAATGTTGTTTGATGATAGTGACTACTGATTATTGAATGCTTGCTTAAGTGCTAGCACAATGGGCATGGGGGTGAGCAGAAGCTTCAAATGTGCCTTTCCACAGATTGCAAATGAGGGCACTAAGGATCCCTTTGCTTGTAGTTTATTTAATGAATTCAACTCCTACTCCAGGGCACTGCTCTTAGCTTGTCATAGTGGTAGTGTGGGCAACTTTTTACACTAATTTAGATTCCTGGTCTTTTAGTTTGGGTTTTATAATTCTTAGTTAGAAGGAGGGTTTATTTGTTTATGTATTTGTTATTTGTTTGCTTGTTCTAAATGGCATTGATCAGGGATTGAAACCACAACCTACTTCATTCTCCCCACAAGTTCCCCAAAGGAAGAAATTTCCATGATATGCATACCGCTTCCAGATCAAGGCCACCTTCCTCTCTTCACCATGGCATTACACATTTTATGGAAGCCGTGTCCTCATCAGGAAAAGATGCTGTCCTGAGTGTCTCAACTAAGGTCTTGGTTCATCCCATGAGTTTTTGAAGTTTCATGCTGCTGTGCTCTACAAAACTCCCATTGAGGCTTCTGGCATCCCAAATGCATCCTGGCCCCTGCATTTTGATGCTGTAATATACCTTAAGTCATGTATGTACTCCCTATAGTATTCATTGTCAACACACCAGAATCCTAACTTACACAAGTTTCATTTTCCAGTTTTAAAAAGTCCGAACTTTTTGCCCTGGCTGGTGTGGCTCAGTTAGTTGAGTGTCATCCCATGCAGTGAAAGGTTGTCAGTGTGATTCCCAATCAGGGCACATACACAGGTTGTGGGTTCAACCCCTGATCAGGACAAGTACAGGAGGCAACCAATCAATGCTTCTCTCTCTTTTTCTCCCTCACCCTTCCTCACTCTCTAAAATCAATAAAAATCTATAAAAATAAATAAGTCATACCCATTTTATCACTATACTTTAATTATTAAGAAATCTTTCAACTCAATCTTCCTAAAGAAAATGGCTCTAAGAAGCCCAATATTTGAATAAGGGAAATTACAAGCTTACAGATGAGGCATTTTAGTTCATAAAGACAAAGGGAGAAAGAGAATAAGAGTTTAAAAGATTTTGCCCCTCATGTTCAATTACCCTAGCTTAGTTTGTTTTCTATTCCAATCTTAACCTCACTTATTCATTCATTCATTCATTCAATAAATAATTGTTGGGGACCTACTTTGTTTCAAGCTCTGTATTAGACACCATCAAGAATTAGTTCACCTGCACCTGTGGTTTGCAGCTGAAAAATATAGAAACCAGTAAAAAGCTACTTGGAGCATAAGTGTACAGGGAATGTAAGGACCCCTTTTTCTTTTCTTTAAAGGGAAGACCACTTTTTGTATATTTTTCATACCAATCAAGGTATTTGGGGGCTGATGTTTTCTCACATGTCCATCTGCACTAGCAAAAGGCTCTTCAATAACTGGTGAGGATAATATATTCAAGCTCTAGTCCACTCCCTAGTTGCCAGAAAAAGTAACCAGTCAGGACCTTATTAAACATACACTGAGTGGCCAGATTATTATGATCTCTGAATGCAATATAATCTAGCCACTCAGTGTATATCCTATATAATAAAAGGCTAATATGCAAATTGTCCCCTAGACAAAGAGTTCAACCAGCAGGCAGGCCTGCCAACTGCCATGTCCCCTCCCCCTGGCCAGGCTGGCTGGACTCCACCCATGCATGAACTCATGAACCAGACCTCTAATATACACACACACAAACATACACACACACTGAGTGGCCAGATTATTATGATCTCTGAATGCATAATAATCTGGCCACTCAGTGTATTTTCAGACATTCAACACACTTTTATGTTAAAAAATCTATGAAACAGGAAGCTATCTTTTACCTGGTATTCTTTCAACTAAAATAGTTAGGAAATCTTAATTTTGTTATCAACAAGTACAATGAGTACTGATGGTCCCAAGAATAACCCTGAGTCTTTGCTTTCAATAATTGCTTCTTAATCCCTGGAGGAACATTAAACTATTCCAAGTTGTTTTAGAATTAAAATATATTTATCTTTTCATTTATCTAGAATTCCAGTTTCTGAAAACTCTCATCCTATTGAGCACAACTGAGGACAAAAGTAAGTCAAAATGACTCAGAATAAAGGACAGTGTTCATTAAGGTTCATATTCATAAGCAATCACATGAAGTCCTTATTTCAAACTTATTTACTCCTGTTTTACAAATAATTCTAACAAACATAGTTCTCTGTGTACTAAGAACATTGCAGATTAGAATACTTAATTAGAAAAGGGAAAGGGGATACAATAAGTAAATGTACTGACAGCAGAAAGAAGTATGGAAGCCTAGCAATAAAGGAATAGGAAAAGAAGCTTTAAAAAAGATAAGAATTTTAAAGGCATAAAGAGATTTATTGAGGAGACAAGTAGTCATATAGCCTTGGGAAGTTCCTGAGGGAGACACTGAATTACACTGGAATATAAATATTGACATATTTAGTAGGTTTTTTTGAGAATTAATAAAATTGTGTAATTTAAATATGCCATAGCACAACATGCATATTTTGATCCTTATTTGTGTAAAATTAATTCTCCAAAATGCCTCATTCTATAAAGTCTAGGAATAGTTGAAAATAACTATTTTAATATATATGAGTGTGTATGTACACACACACACATACACACACACACACACACACACACACACACACACACACACACATGTATACACAGTTCAGAATTAGGGTTACCAAGCCCCTGCACAGTATAAAACTTGACTCCCCCAAAGCTTACATGTCCCTTGGTATATCCAAGACCCCCTGCAGATTCCAAATCCATAGATACTCAAGTCCCCTGTTTAAATGGTGTAGAACCATGCATGCAGTTGGCCCCCCGGATCACTGCCAATCACTGATCAAAAGAGTACAGGGGGGGTGGAATTCACATCTAAGTGGACCTTCACAGTTCAAACTAGTACTGTTCAATAGTCAATTTTATGTGTAAATTATATTATGTAGAATTTCTGTTGAGCTAGAAAACTTCATCTCCCTAACATACTGATTATTAACATTTTGATTGTTGGCTTCCAATAAAAACATGATCAAAGGGGGTACCTGGAATTCAAAACCTTAACTTCATGTTTTCTTTTCATCTAATGCATCTGAGACCAGGGAAATTACCTCACTGTTAAGTGACTCAATTTATCTATTTGTATAATGAGAAAAACAAAAGCTTACCTCACAAGGGCATGGTGGACTTTGTTCCTGTTTCAAAACTTGGAAATACTTAATATAAATCTCAATAATAGCCTGCGTTGGGGTTATTATTTTTTAAGCAAACACCCCTCAAAGAAAAGATGCAAAGGAAGTTAGTCTTTCTTTCCCTGCTTTTCTTTCCTTACAATCATTTCTTTCCAGAGAACACCACAAAGAAACAAAGAGCCAAACATACTGACTCACGTCTTTTTCTAATAGTGTTGTGGTCAATTTGCTCCCACAGAAAAAAGTAGTAGTGAAGCTTTGAACTATGGGTTTTGGAAGGCCAAGAGTGGAAAAACGTTTTGCAAAAAGAATGGCACATTCCAAATCTGTCCGGAGTTGTGCATTTGTGAGGCAAGTCTGCTTGGGCAGGCAATCCCCATGGAAGCCCTTCTCTGTTGTTAGAACTTTCTGATAAAAGAAGGAGCTGAACTTTGCCTCAATGAAATAGTGAGTTGGTTTCTTTTCTTCTTCTTCTTCTTTTTTTCTTAAGATGGTTCCTCAGTTTAATTTTTCTTTTAATGCAAATAGGAAAATGATGTAGTTCTCAAAAAGCTGGCTCCATCCTTCTTTGGGAGGAAAAGGTCTAACATGGTTCAGAAAGCCGAAGATAAGAGATTTCTGATACTAAAGCCATTATTACATTTTAAGGTTGAGCAGGTGTCATGCTTTTTGTTGTTCTAGATGTTGCTTTCTTCCAGTCTGTCACATCTAATATAGTCATACGACTTTATAGTGTACAAAGGGCTTTCACTCACCCTCATTTATTTTTAAGATCTAGTGTGTCCCTGACTTCTTAATGTTTTATAGTTGATTTTTGTTTTAAATGTTAAAGACAGTCACAATCTGAAAAAAAAGTTTTTTTTCTAAGTAACTAGTGTGATTCTTTGGCTGATAAGGTTGAGTCCCTGCCTTATCCTACATATCACTTAAAAAATTTATTATATGAAGTACTCTGAGCCATTTCAAGTGTCACTTTTTCTCTCTGGCAGGATATTTCTATAAAAACATCCTCAACTTACTGTCACCATGCACATCTTCCCTGCAGGCCACTCTATCCTTTGCTCCTTTCCCCGTTACAATGGAAGAGGTATTTCTCTTCCTAAGTCTCTTCCCTCACATATTCTTTGGATGCTTTGCATACCATCTCTCCTACCTACTGAACTTCACTCTGAATCACTTACACCATCTGCTCATCGCAGCTGTAGGCTTCTTTCTCAGTGAAGACTTGACTGTGACTCAACCATGTGGCTCAGTTGGTTCTCTTGGGGAACTGAAAGGTTTACAGGTTCAATTCCCATTCAGGGAACATGTTCAGGTTTCGGGTTTGATTCCCTGGTCAAGGTGCAAGGGAAGGCTGTCAATCTATGTTTCTCTTTCACATCGATGTTTCTCTTTCTCTAAAATCGATAAAAACATGTACTCAGTAAATATGTTCTTAAATGCTTAAAATATTTCAGATATATTTCATGGCTCTCAAATGTAAAGCCCAAACTCCATCAGAGCTGATGAGAAGGCTGAGTGTTCCAGTCTGAAAGACAGAGCTGTGTGAATTAAAGCTTCTCATGAGAAGAGAGATGGTTACCTTCAGAGAAAACTGTGATTTTAGTGTAGAGTGGGTCTGGTGACACAAGGCATAATGGCAAGGATTTTACAAGGCCTGGTCTAGGCCTGTCCATCTTTTTCCAGATCCATTCCTTGCCATACCACCTGGACTGGATCACATTGTCCTATATCCCTTTACAGCATCTAACACTCTCACTCTAGCTGTTTTTTTTTATTAACTCTCTCCTGCTGATCCCACAATGACCTGAATTACATCCATCTTACTAAGCAATGTGTCCCCAGCACAGAGCCTGAAACCAAGTACAGGTTCTTAGTGTTGGTTGAATGGAAGAAAGAATAAAGGATGTGCAAATGATCATCAGAGAAGCATAGATAGCAAAGTAACAGATTCAAGGATTGACCAGGGTTCTAGAAAAAGTGAATGGGCATAAGTCTGGTCAAAGAAGTCCAAAATCAAGAAGTCTTTAGCCACCAACAACGAAAGGCATGAAGGAAGGTCTAAGATGGGCCCTTAGCAATCACACACAAAATAACTAATTCTCACAACACCCAGCCAGTCCCCTCACCTTCATCCTGGGCAGAGTTTCCCAGAGTGTGTCATAGTGTGGTCCAAGGACAAACTGCATTGTGATTCCCCATCCCCAACTAGTCCTAATGAAGTAGAATTTCACAGTTGAAATATGACCTAAAATATGCACTTTTAACCAGCATCCCAGGTGATACTTATGCACCTAAGATCCTAGGCTGCAAATGGGGACAGCCTCTACTTCTCTGGTTAAGTAGAAAGAAACAGTAGGAAGAAATAGCCTTCCCTGGTGGTGGCTAGTTCAGCACTGTGAGTCCCCTGTTGCTCTATATATGATTCATGACTCATGGATAATGCATAGCTGACTCGTGGTTGGCCCTTAGAAGTTCCCACCAGGGTCATGTGCATAGGAGTGTGGGGTTCGAGAGGGGGGATACTTTCATGGCACTTTAGTCAAAACTGTCACTTAACTTTTCACTGTGGCCTCCCTTCTCCTGCCAGGATAATGGATCTATGCATTCTGTCTGGACAAATGAATATTAACCAGCATTCAATAAAGCAGTATTTTCTTGTCCAAGACTTGGACAAAGATGCTAATAATAATAGCTATGAAGAATCTGTTGTCAGCTATTACTTCTCTGAGGAAAGCAAAAATGTCCCCTTTAGGCCCCACTGAGCCTGTGGTTTTAAAGTCTTTCCAATTTTGCATTATTGTCAAAGAAAAATAATGAGATATGGCTGGCTGGAAAAAAAATCTAGAAAGTTCTATCTGAGGAAAAGAGGTTCACCTCAAACCAACATTTCCTGTTTTGATCTTGTGTTCCAAGAAGTCTCATATTTTCCCAATGGGTTTCACATATAGTTTTGTCATTTATGGTCATGCCCATAATCTGTCATGCTCACAACGAGTCCAGAATAAACACCGATTTTTGTTACTCCTCTATTATTTATAGCTTAAGATTACTCTGCACCTTCCTCCCAGGACTCTGTTCTATCACTGGCCATTTGATATCAGTGCACATTGCATTGTAAGTCCCTAATAAACCAGAACATATGTGATGTGGGCAGGAAAAACAATACCTCTGACTTTCCCAAAGTCGTTCAAACCAAATGTTTTAAGTGTAATTGAAAACATATTTTTACAAGCAAATAGAGCCAATAAACCAAAAAAGGCCGTATGGAAGCACCAGGCCCCACTTCTCTGGTTTTTAATAAACTGAAATTGAGGATGTTAGGAAGAGTGAAAATGTGTGTTCCAACCCAGAATCACACAGAACAATCAGTGCTCATCCAAAGCATGGTTCATCCTTCGCAAGCGCTCTGTGCAGAACGTCCCAGCAGGGAAAGAGGAGGAAATGTGTGAGGACATGGTGGCTTTGCATGACCGCCCTAATGTTAGTGTGGGAATCTCATATGCCTTTATACAGGTGGTATGATTTAAGGGTGAGAACTTCATTGCTTTTGTCCCCTTCTGGTCCCAAGACCTAAAAAATGTGATTATCTTCCTATAATTATTTTTTGAAATACAGCCACAATATATTGTCCTGGGCCAGGTCCTTTTCTTGATTGCCATGATACAACTCCTACCAAATCTGTGGGACATCGTTGCCCCATCATTTTCCAATGTCAGATATTTCAGTTGTACTGCTTTTTAAGCCCAGCACAGAGGGCCTGGCAATGAGGAAAATTCTATGCTGAGAGACTGAATCCTTGGCATAGACTGGACATTCTGGCATACTGGCCTCTCCTATAATTTCTCCAGCTATGAATTGGAGTGGATTTATTTACTCAATTTATAAAATGGCACCATTCATTAGAATAAATCACTTGAGGTAAAAGAACTAATTATAGAGCTTTTAGTAAAAAGAGTAAAAGCGTTTTACCCTAAGGCTGAGGGCAGAACCAATTTCTGAGTTATAGGTTTTTACTGTATGAATGTGTTAAAGGTCCAGGGAACATGATTTGGCCAACATTAATTTAATAGCTAACCATGATGTAACAGACTTTTACTGTTTGAAGAAAAGAATGGCGGTGTATAAAAATATACTTTTCAATGTCTATGTCAATTTTTATAATATATCTCTTATGCAGTGCTGACAAAGGAATAGAGATGGGAGAATGGTCATACACTATTGGTAAGAGTCAAAATTGGTACAACTTTTGGAAGTTTAATTAGGAATTTCACCCAGAGAATATATCTATAAAAGCCTAATATGCAAATTGTTTGATCAGGAATTCAACCTTGAATTCTACCACTTGCTATGACATGTGCTTACCACCAGGGGGTGGGGTGGAACATGTTGGGCATTGGCAACATGGTGCTGATAGCAGGCAGCAGTGGAGGCACTGCCAGCCCCAATGGGCCCTGATGAGAGCGGAATCTTGGCAGGATGGTGGAGCAGGTGAGGGGGTAGCACCAGCTCATGAGGAGTGCAAAGCAGGGCTCAGGGCTGTGAGGCTGGGGGCATGAGCTGGGGCTGCAAGCCTGAAGGTGTGAATTGAGGCCCAATCCCAATAGACCACCCTAAGGGACCTCACCCATGCACAAATTCATGCACCAGGCCTCTAGTACTCATATGTTTGTCTTAGGATATAAGAACATCCTTTAAGAACACAGTCAATAAAGTGAAAAGACAACCTTTGGAATTGGAGAAAATATATTCAGAGAACTCCTACAGCTCTACAACAACAACAAAATAAACAACCCAATTTTTAAATGGCCAAAGGACTTGAATAGACATTTCTCCAACAATATACAAATGGCCAACAAGTACATGAAAAGATGTGTAGCATCACTAATTATTAAGTAAAAACCACACTGAGATATAGCCTCACACCCATTAGGATGATGACTATTTAAAACACACACACACATAATGGTGTGAATATGGAGAAATTGAAACCCTGTGCACTGTTGGTAGGAATGTAAAATAACACACCCACTATGGGAAACAGTATGGCAGTTCCTCAAAAATTTTAAATAGAATTATCATGTGACCTAGAAATTCCACTTCTGGGTATATATCTAAAAGAACTAAAAGTATGTGCTCAAAAATATATTTGTACACCTATGTTCAATAGCAGCACTATTCACAATAGTCAAAAGGTAGAAGCAACTTAACTTTCCATTGATAGATGAATGAATGGATAAACAAAATATGGTCTACACATACATATAATGGGATAGTATTTATCCTTTAAAACAAATACAATTGTGACACCTGTCAAAACATGGGTAAAAATTTAGGGCATTATACTAAGCAAGACAAGCCAGACACAAAAGACAAATATTACATAACTTCACTTATATGAGGTAACCCCAAACAGTTAAATTCACAGAGACAGAAAGTACCATAGAATGGTGGTTGCCAGGAGCTGAGGGGAGGAGAAAATGGCAAGTTGTTTAATGGGCATAGAATGACAATTTTTTAAGATGAAAAGAATTCTGGAGATTGCACAATGTGAGTGTACTTTACAGTACAAACTGTACACTTAAAAATTATTAAGATGGATTTGCAACAGCATGGATGAGTCTGGAGAGCATTATGCTAAGTGAAATGAGCCAGTCAGAGAAAGATAAGTATCACATGATCTCATTGATTTGTGGAATATAATGATCAACATAAACTGATGAATAAAAATAGATCCAAAGACATAGAAGCATCCATCAGACCATCAAACCTCAGAAGGAAGGTAGGGGAGAGTCGGGGTAAGGAAGAGAGATCAACCAAAGTACTTGTATGCATGCATATAAGCATAATCAATGGACACAGACACTAGAGGGGTGAGGGCATGTACTGGGAGGTGGGAGTGGGATAGAAAAGGTCAAAGAGGGGAAAAAGATGAAATATGTAATACTTTCAAGAATAAGAACTTTTTAAAATTTATTTTTATTGATTATGGTATCACATAATTGTCTTATCCCCCCCACCCCATTTCCATCTCAAACCCCTCCCTACATATTCTCCCACCCCTCTGTTGTCCATGGCCACTGGCTAGGCCCATATGCATGCACACAAGTCCTTTGGTTGATCTCTTCCCCTTTCCCCCAACCTCCCCTACTTTCCCTCTGAGGTTTGAGAGTCTGATCGCTGCTTCTCTTTCTTTAGGTGTTTTTGTTCACCAATCTATGTTGTTCATTATTTCCTCTAGATGTGTGAGGTCATGTGATCCAAGAAATACCCTTGTAAGATCCTAAACTGCGACAAGCCTTAATGGTTATGTTGAGAGACAAATGAATCAGTCTGTAGTGAGTTCCTTTCTGGGCCCACAGTTCTTTTGAGTCCCAATTTCAATGTCAAATAGTTCCTTATGTGTACATGTCAGCCATGATATTTCACATCTGCTTGGTGGACAAACAGTGGTAATGCAGGTCCAACCATCTCTGGTTTGGTCCTGGGCATCCTTCAGCAACATGCAGCTGGTATGGTGAGGCGTTGTCAGCATCTTCCATCTCTGAATTGTGTCTCTTTTAAAAACTGGTTAAGATGGTACATTTTACATTATGTGTATTCTACCACATTTTTTAAAAAAGGTGCTAATTGCAGTAAAAGTGCAAATATGCAAGTTTTTAAAATGGGAAATAGCCATTGAATAAGATTCCATGCAACAATTTAAAAATGTGGTATAAATGCATGTATTGACTTAAAAAAGGGCAATTTTCAGAACAATATCCTTATAATGACTATATTATTAGTTAGTGAGAGCTACCATAACAAAATACTACAAATTAAGTAACCTAGAATAGAAAACCAAGATCCCAGAAAACCAAAATGTCAAAAGAGGTAGTTCTTTTAGAGGACTATGAGGAAGAATGTTTCATATCTCTCTATCAACGTCTGATGGTTTCCTGGCATTTTTTGTCATTCCTTGGCTTGTAGATGATGCATTACCCCAATCTCTCCCTGTATCTTCACATAATGTTCTCTATGTGCATGTTTATCGCTGTGTCTAAATTTCCCTTTTTATAAGGACACCTAATCATATTAGATTAGGAGTCCACCCTTCTTTAGTATGACTTCATCTTAATGAATTACATCTGCAGCAACCTTATCCAAATAAAGTCACTTTCTAAGGTATTAAGGGTTAGGAGTTTAACATCAGAATGGGCCCAGACTCAGGGGTGAACAATTGAACCTATAACAATTATCTCATTTTTTTTCTAATTAAAAAGCTATATACATGTACATGTACTGAATATAGCAGCAACCTCAGAGTGGAGTCTGTCCATGGGATCTAAGTAGAATCCTATTCCATTGAATGTTATATGTACATTCTCCACCATTGGAAGGATATGATTGTGTAGAATTCAGTGTGCAACCATGCTATTGACTGTTTGTTGCCTTTCTCCGACTTGAATGTAAGCTCTAAAGAACAGGGACCTTATTCTGTTCCCTGTGTGCTGAATGTCCAAGGCCTGGAACAGTGCCAGGCACAAGGTAGGCCTTCAACTACTATTTGTTGAACAAATGAATGAATGTAAAAACAAGGTTATTTTTCTCTAATGGCAACTTTCAGATTGGTTTGACTGACTCACCTTTGGCTGTCCTTAATGACATCTTAAATAGATTCTGAATCTTCCTGGTCACTTTTCAGCAATTGAAGGCTCAATACAGTTCAACCTCAAATCTTGGTGTAAATCTTTTTCCTCTCCCTCTGCTGTTTCACTTCTCCTCCCAGCTCAGCACCCTGTTATGGATGCTGAGCTTACCTTGGCTCTGGTTTTAACACCCCTTTTCTCACTTCCCTTCTGTGGAGGTCTGTACTTCAAGTGTTTGGGGTTGGAGGAGGGAGAAGAAATAGACCAGCTGTGTTTGTTTTACTTAACCTCCTGTAGTTGAAGTGCTTTATCCATCAACCAAAGCATCTTCACTGGGTGCTTTCAGTGCCCCCTCCCCACCCCCACCAATGCTCCTCAGTATTGCCATTTCTCAGATTGGAAAGTTAAGGAGCAAGTGCCAGGTTCTCCTTCTTGCAGGTACCCTTAACTTTTGTAAGGGATTCTTAGAGCCTCCTATCTTTCTGCCCCCAGCCAATAACTTGGCTTTGGGAAGTAGAAAGTTAGCTACCATCTCCCTCCCCAAAAGCACTGACTCCTCCACTCTCCCCATCTTCTTGTACTTTCTCAGATAGAGCAGGGTGGAGGGGGTGGAGGAGGAAAAGAAACATTAAGTTTGGTTGCCACAGGTCTGCTACTTCTGGGGTCTCTTAGTAAAACCACATTTGATGTGTCAGGTACAATTGGTGAATCTATTTAGATTTACCACCTTTCTGAAACCCTACACATCTATTTCAGTGCAACAAGAAAAATCCCATTAACATTCTGTTATTTGTGCTACAGAAACGATTGCCTATCTTTCTTTCTTTCTTTCTTTATTTCTTTCTTTCTTTCTTTCTTTCTTTATTTCTTTCTTTCTTTCTTTCTTTCTTTATTTCTCTCTTTCTTTCTTTGATTGAAAATGCTTTCCTTTGAGTTTTATTTAACACATAAGTATCCAATGTTAGACAACAGTGTTTCCTGATATTTCCTTTCAAGAAGATTGGCTGTCCTTTGGATTCACATCTCTGTCAGGGCCTAGCATAGTGCCTTCTTCTGTAAGCAGTGATGGAAATATTCAATAAACACATTACAATCTGGATCCAGAATTAGGTACTTGAGAAGTTGACCAGAAATTTGAGATATCAAACTGAAACCTGCTTAAAGAAGCTTGTGAGTATCATGTCATTAACCTTGGATGAAATCATGGAGACTTCAGACCCATGCAGATGTTTCTAAACTCCACTCTGAAATTTTGCAGGGTTCAAAGTTGGGTTCCAATCATAAGTGGAAAAAATATATGTGTGAATAGAACAAGGACAATATTTTAAAAAATAAAATGCATGCTTAGGGACATTAAAAAACAGAAATATTTGATAATGAGACAGTCTTTTATCTATATTTGATAAAAGTTCTTTGGGCATCAAAATGTCTCATGAGCTCCTAGAATCCCAAAATGGCCAGAAGTTGCCACAATTTACAGATGATTGGGAGTTTTGTTCCTTGGGGTTCAATTCATACAGTGGGCCTTATCACAGGGCATTCACTCTGCCACAATTTAGATGAATGAGTGGGACAGTTCCTGTGGTTTTCACTTTCTCATTCACAATTTCTCCAGCTTTTTTGGGATCTTAAATGAACACATTGGGCATGTCCCTCTGTAATTTATACATTCGGAGAACAAAAACTCAGATTAGTGTGAAAAGTTATTGTGGGGAGAAAGGATTAATCTAATTTTATTGGTTTCAATTTTTCATTGAAACTTGAATCACATTCTTATTTAAACCAATTTCCCTCTCTGTACTTTCCTTGCTCTCTTAGTAATAAGGGACAACATGTACTTTTTCAGACAAATGCAGTGTTATGGCAATTAAATGGAAAACACCTAGTTTTCATTTTGTCAATTTAAGTTCAGGCTAATTTATTGTCTATTCCGCACCAGGTTGTATGGAGAGGATTTATCATTTTATTTTTGTATTCATGATAACTCTGAATTTTGTAGAAGAAACAGATTCCGTAAGGTTAAGTAACTTGCACAGCATATGGCTTGGTCCCTCAAGTAAAGAACTTCAATCCGAACCTTCATTTAGGTAGGACCAAAACCCTAGTTCTAATTGCTGCAGTATGCTATCACCTAAATGAGCTCTGAGCTTCCTCAACTAATTCCTTTTGGTTCCATGTTCTAACCCATGAAACTATTTCATTTCAATGCAAGAAGTATCATTGGGTCAATTATTATTGCTGGCTATATACATAGCAAACATAGTATGCCTTAATATTCTTTAATTAAGTTTGTGCTGTTATGGTGGAGGAAAAAAGAAAAAGCAGGAGGTTTTATCTTCTTTAACTTCTTCTATCAAAAGCATGCTACCTATGTAAATGGTTCTCTTCTTAAAGATTCTCCCAAATAGAGATTACACAACCTCTCTCAAAAGAACATCTATTGTGTAATATTGGAGGATGTTTTTCCTGTGTCTAATGTGGCTCTCCCCTATTCTAATTTTTGTTAGTACTTGAGAGTTAATTTGATCATTGTTCCCGATCTTTCTAATGATGGGAAATAATAGGACAGGATGTGCTTAAGGGGAGGTAGAAAAATATTGTATTGAGACACCACATGGGAAGTTAATTCTTTCTTGCAATCAATGTTTCAATGTCTGTACAGATTAAAAGTAGAAGGAAAGAAATGCCTATAGACAGACAGATGGGAAGCCCAAGTCTTACATAAAAAGAAAGTGTTTAATATCCACCCCTCTTTTAAAAAACAAAATTTCAGTGTCAGCTGTGCCTGAGTTTTTTGGCCTTGAGAAATAACACTAAAAAGGAAGAGGGTGGAGAGGAAGGAAAGGTAACTCCAACTGATAGATAACTGATTTCATCAAGAATTATTCAATGTGCTTAATTAGAATTATTTTCTCCATATGTGCTGGCCCAGAAAATGAACAACGTCTTAACCATCAGTCTTTGGAGTGAATTATGCTTTTCCTATCAGCTAAACACTCAGTGAAAGGAAAAACATTTGAAAAGATAGTACAGAAATTTTTTTTTAAATTAGAAATGAATGAGAACTTGTAGGCCTCTTTTTTTCCCCCACTTTGGCAAAACTATTATAAATAGCATATTTAAAAAACGTCTGGCTAAAACAAAACAAATGTTTCCTGTCAGCATGGAAAAAGAAATTCCTGTCTAAAACTGTGTTATCTGGTTTTTAGTCCACTTAATTAAGAAAGCTGTTAAATGTCATGCTACATGTCATCAAATGTTCTTTTGAAAACTTATTCTAATTTTTTATAAATTTATTCCAGTTTTTGTCTTCTCACTATCTAATACTGTAGGATTTTTTAAAGAAGAGTCATCATTTCTCAAATTTGAAGTCACAGGATTTTTGCCATAACTATTTTTTACACATCAGAGTTAAAAGAAACCTGAACAGAGAAGTACATTGAAGATCAAGTCATCTAATAAAATATATTACATATACCATTAGTGTCTCCCATATCATGAATACTTTTAAGAAGAAAAACAGATATGAAAATTGCTTCAGGTGAGTTGAGCTATACTAATTAAATCTAAACCCTCTAAGTTTTCACATAAGAAAACTTGAGACTCAGAACTTAAATAAAGCAAAGCTCATAAAGTTTGTGCCAGGAAGCTAGTGAACTTGCTTCACTCCCACCCTGTTCAAATAATACTTATTAAGCAAGTACTATAGTCTATGCATAGTGTTAGGTTCTGGTTATACAAAAGTGAATACAGGGTGTCCAGTCTGAAGTTTATAATTCAATGAAAGCGTTAAATAAATAAATTGATAAGTATATTTTTGTTTAACAAATGACTCACAAGCTTAGCACCTTAAAACTATATGCATTTATAATCTAACAGCTTCATGGGTAAGGCATTGGGCATAATTTAGCTGGGACCTCTGCTTCAGGGTCTCTCACAAGGCTGCAGTCAAGGTGTCAGCCAGCCTAGAAGGCTCAGCTGAAAGTCAACTGGAGAAGAATTCTCTTTCAAAATCATGTGATGGTTATCCTGTGGTTTTAAGTTTCCTGTTGGCTATTGGCTAAAGACCACCCTGTACTCACCAAATCCTGTATGATTTCTGTCTCAGAAACATATGCAATACATCATTCATAGGACCCATGATAAGAAATGGTTTATATTTCATATATCTACATCAGATTTAGCTTTTTTTGCCTTGGTATGAAATATATACAATTTTGTATTTCAGCTGAAGAGCTTATTTTTTAAGTGATGTGAAAACAACAAAACAAAAAAGTCTCACTCTGACATTGGAGTAATTACCTAAATGACACATATAGGAAGTTTTCTGAACCAAAAAATGAATTTGAATAGTAATGGTAATCTCTTCTTACGTGTCAGGTATGGTTGTAGGAAATATACTAAATGAAAACTACACCTTTATGATTCTTCCATTCATATAGTGTCAGATCTAACATGGGTCAAATTTAGTCATTTTGTTATCCTATGATAATGGGTAAACCCAGCAGTAATCAGCTTTTGGAGAGAAAACAGTGGAGGGACTATTAGGGTTTATCAGTGAGGACATCCTCTTTCATCGCCTCTTGGTATGCTGGATCATTGCCTTCTTTCCTTCCTCAGCTGGGGCATACCTATCTTTCCTGGTGAGTGTGGAGGGGGTGGGGGCAAAACGTATATTCATTTCTATTAATTATCTAAAATTCTGCAACAGTACCAAAATCCTTGAGTAAAAAGATTTTTAAAGAATATGGAGCATGAACCACTGGGAAGGAAGATATCAAAGAAATAGAAGTGCAATTAATTTTAAATATGAAAAGATAAAAGTAATAACTAAGATGTATGTGATAAAACATTGTTTGAAAGTCCTGCAGAAATGACAATTCTTCAGATGCTTTGAAGTTCAGAAACATTTTTTTTAATTCTCTTGAGGAGGGGATGTTCTAAGGTAGAAAACTTAAAGCTCTTGATTATGTACATCAATTTTTGAGAGAAGTACTTAATTATCTAGACTCACTCTCCCAAAACTGCTACAAAGAGGGAAAAAAGGGACTTGAGGAACTTTAGTTATTCACTTGATTTGTCTTCATAGAACACTTTCTTAAAATATATTTTTATTGTATTGATTTTAGAGAGGAAGGGAGAGGAGAGAGGGATAGAAACATAAATGATGAGAGAGAATCATTGATTGGCTGCCTCCTGCATGTCCCTCACTGGGGATTGAGACTGCAACCCAGGTATGTACCCTGACTAGGAATCAAACAGCAACCTCCTGGTTCACAGGTAGATGCTCAGTCACTGAGCCACGCCAGCTGAACTTCAGAGAACACTTTTATTGAATTATAGGAAGTGATCCACCTTAGAGCCAAAGAGCTTTGAAAGAGAAAAGAAAGTCATCTAACACTAAAAACTGGGAGGCTCCACAGCTCAGGCAGGTAAACTAGAAAAGAAAAACTCACATTTTCAGAAAAGCTATTGAAAAGAGAGGTAGAAGATAAAATTTTGTTTCAATATCTAAATTTTTTACATGTAGATGACATTACTTGTCAAATTACAGTGGAGAGGGTAGGAAGATATAGAGGAGATAAGAGATCAACCAAAGGACTTGTATGCATGCATATAAACATAATCAATGGGGAGGGAAGGCATGTATAAGAGTGGGGGTGGGGTGGGGATTGGTAAGGTATGTACACATATAATACCTTAATAAAAAATGAGAATAAATAAATACATAAGTAAATAAAATAACTGATTCATAAGGAACATTGTGATACTTCCATTGCATATTGGAACTATTCATCTCTATTTTTCATGTTTTCTTAACTTCTTAGATTTTCCAATTTTTTTTCTCTTTGGGTTACATTCTGAGTGTTTTTCTTATGCTTTAGTCTATCTAATCCTTTGTTTAGCTCATCTCAAGTTTTTATTTTTATTTTAATAGTACATTTTCATTTTTAATGAATATATTTTATTTCTATAATTTATATTTGGTTCTCTTTTTAAATATACCCCATTTTTCAGTATTTCCTCATTTTTCTTATGAATATATTAACTCTGTTCTCATTAACTATTTTTACTGTCCTTATTTTTAACTTTCTTTTAGATAATTCTCTATCAGTAGTTTAACTTATCTAATAGAATTCTTCCATTAGTTGAATCAATTATCTCTTTGTTAAGCAATGAGTTTTGCTGGTCCTTTTCATTTGTCTGTGAGCTCATCTTCAAAGAGAGTTGCCTCCTACCTCTATACAGATTACAGCCTGGCATGGAGATTCCTTTGGAGTAGTTCATTGTCCTCTGCTGAGGATCTGCAAGAGTCAGCAGTTCTAGACCAGATTACCTTAGACTTGGTTGTGTGTCTGTTCTAGATGAGGTATTCAGATTCTAGTCCCACAAACAGCTTAGATTTAGACTTCAGTTTCCATACGTCTTTGTCTTTTCCTCTCATGGCCCGAGGCAGGCATCCTGTTTCAGGCTGCATCCTCAGTGATATCCCAGGCCTGTGTCTGGACCAGATTGTTCTAGCTCCTTTTATGACCTGGACAGACTATTTCCAAATATATTTCCCCATTGTGCAAAGAGCTTTAGACATGAGCTTCTAAAGCGTATATCTAATGCTACTAACCCTAGCCTGCTTGGCATCAACCACAACTCACTACAATGACAAATTCCCTCTATTTCCTGATACTCAGATATTTCTCTTTGGTTTGAACTCAAGCTAATATTTTAAAATTTCTATCATAGCTGACATTACAATGTATTTTCAGTTCAAATAAATCTGGTTTGACAGCCAACCTTTTCAGAAATCAATTTCATAGCTGAAGAAAAATAGATTTGAGAACTTTTGTAGCCATATATCTTATGGAAGTAGTGTTTTACAAGTAAGAAATAGACTCACTTCTTTTAACTAAACATTTATTTCTGTCGACTCTATTATTTGTGAACTTTATTTTAGCATTTAACAAACCCTTTCTAGTGAAAATGACTCAAGGTCTTAAGTCCATAAAAATTACTACATATTGGAGAAAGGGCAATACATAATTCAGCGTCACTCACTTTGGCACCAAACCACCACGAGGAAGAAAGACTTGGTTGCCTTCCCTGATTAAGGGTAAAAGTCTTTGAATTTTCTACCAAAAAAGAATTTGAGTGAATTTTCAGACTCAGATATTAAGGACATCCTCCTTCCCCTCAAAATCCATTATAAGACTATCACCCATAGGTTTTCTACATTTCTTTCCAATAGATTTTCTGAAAATGTAAAGTTATTAATTCATTTTCCTGCTTTAAATCATTTTATATCTCTTCACATATTAAAATGGTTGTTTCTACCTTTGGTCTAAATAACAGGAGTTTATTATTCACTGCATTGAATAGTTTATTATTAGTCCTTATCATTATATGAAAGTAAATTTTGAGAAACAGTACTTGGGAGAAAATAGTTTTTGCTGTTTATTATTTTTTTTTAATTTTCCTGCCTTTATTTCACTTTGATTC
The DNA here is from genome assembly GCA_963924515.1 of Vespertilio murinus. Lineage (NCBI taxonomy): Eukaryota > Metazoa > Chordata > Mammalia > Chiroptera > Vespertilionidae > Vespertilio > Vespertilio murinus. The sequence goes on along the minus strand of OZ004706.1, from coordinate 128,058,900 downwards.
TGAGACAATTGTTGGTTTTGGATATATGTTTTTAAATCCTCACCCTAGGACATGCTTATTGATTTTAGAGAGGGAAGGGAGAGAGAGAAAACATTATCAATGTGAGAGGGAAACATCTATCAGTTGCCACCTATATGCACCTTGACTAGGGATCTAACCCAAAACCCCGGTAAGTACCCTGACTGGAAATTGAACTGGCAACCTTTCGGTGCACAGACACATTTCAACCAACTGAGCCACATCTGCCAGGGCTGGGGTTTTGTTTGTTTGCTTGTTTTGTTTTTAGTCTCACTTTATGTACCATTTGTAAAGAAGTAGTAGAGCATAGGTGTTGAGCTTTACAGTTCTAAAGTCGGACTGCCTGGGTTTAAATTTAGTCTCCACCACTTGCTATTAATTGTGCGATCACTGACAAGCTTTGTCACCCCTGTGTACTTCAGTTTTTACGTCTGGACAGTAGAGGTGATGTGATGATAACAGTGCCTACTACATAGGACTGTTATAAGGACTAAGTTAATTAATATATACAAAGCACTTAAAACAGACCTCAGTACATATTGCTTATAATTATATTTCACATTTCCATGAGGCTCTTCACACACGCATCTCTAAGAAAGTGTTCCTAATCATCACCAAGGCTAATGATTTCGTCACAGAAAAATCTCAAGGCATAATATCTTGAGGCACACAGAAAGAAACAATGCTATGCTATCACCTTTCACGATCTCTTCCCTTTTCTTTTTTTTTTTTTTCTCATGAATGGATGCCTTTCCAATTAACCCTTCCTTTTTAAAATCAAAACCTTTTTTTGAGAATGTTCGTAGGAAATCTCTACAAATGGTAGGAGCGAAGGCAAAAGAAGAACCCTTAGCTTTGTGGCCAGAGCCGGCCCTCACAGCCCCTGCGGGCCTGTGGGCCAAGATAAACATCCGTGGCAAGGAGTGCCTTGCTTTCCCCACCCTGTCAATTCGGAGGTAAAGGATTTGAACTGTGGTATTTCTACTCCACCCAACTTCTGTTTCATTTTTAATATACCTTTGTATAAAAGGTATTGTACCCATTTTTTAAAAAGCCGTGGAGGTGTGGCTGACAAGAAGAAAGGCAATATCCTGCCACTGCCTCAGACATGAAAGGGCCTCCAACCCCAGCTTCCGGTTCACCCTCCCTATTCTGGCCACATAGCTCAGACCCCACATTCTGTTCAGCGAAAGCAACAACATTCACATACACCACCGCCTGGGAAAATGCCATAAATTGGTATATGATTGAGCTCACAGTGGCCAGTCACAGAAAGATTATTAGTGCACCTTGCTTTCCTCAATAAATGGGTTGCTGAAATTGCCTGAAAATCAGATATTTGAGCATTGAATCACTTCTTAAATGCATTGGGAACTTTTTGCTTAATGGATGCTGCAGAGGGTTATTTATTGACTAATAAAAATGAAAGAACAAATGATAATAATTGACATTATTACTGTGGGAATAGTAGCCAACATTAAAAAGATCATTAGAAGATATTAAGAAACAATATATACCAGTAAAGATGACAGTTTATATGAAATTATACCAAATTTACACAGAAAAAAATATGGCTGAAAGATTTGAAAATATTAAATAAAACTTTTTTTATAAAACTTCCCACAAAGAAAACTCCACATCCAGATAGTTTCACCAGTGAATTATTCCATTTTTAAATAATTATTCCAAATTAAATAATAAATCTAACACAAACACTTTCAGAGAATAGAAAAAAAGGAATAGAAGACAGTTTCCTATTATTTATCAGCCCAGCATAACCTGACAAAAATGTTACAAAAAAGAAAAATAGCAAATACATGGATGTGAACATAAACATGATTAGCATAACCAAGTCAGTATTATTTTAGAAATTCAAGGGTGAAATATGATACAAAATCAATCATTGTAATCCACCACATTAACAGAAAAAGAGAAAATCTATACTAACAAAAGGGTAATATGCTAATTAGACCAGATAGACCAGGTATCTTCCAGATGTCATTCTGGACATCCTTCCTGACAAAGCCAGGGCCCCAGGCAAAGCCACCCAGGTGTCTGCAGCAGGCCTGGGTGAAGCTGCCCAGGGTCCCAGTGCCTGCGGCTGGCCAGAGGGAGGGAAGCCTGGGACCCAGGTCTGGGGGCTGAAGCAGAGGCAGTTAGGGATGATCAGGTAGACAGGCGAACAGTTAGGGGAGATCAGGCAGGAAGCCAGAGGCAGTTAAGGGTAACCAGGCAGGCAGGAGAGTGGCAGGGAGTTAGAGTGGTTAGGGGTGATCAAGCAGGTAAGCAGGCGAGCAGTTAGGAGCCAGTGGTTCCAAATTGCACAAGGGATGGCCTAAACCAGGAGTCGGACATCCCCTAAGGGTTCCTGGATTGTGAGAGGGTACAGGCCGGGCTGAGGGGTCCTCCCATGCATGAATTTCATGCACCAGGCCTTTAGTTACATAATAAATTCAATAGACTCAGAAAAATCATTTGATAGAATTCAGCACCCATCAATGATAAAAGTGCCTAGCAAACCAAGGGGCTTCCTTTATCTAATAGCATACTTACAAAAGTTCTACAGCAAATATTACCCTTACCTGTGACTGGAACTAGACCAGGTTGCTCACTATTACCATTTTTGTTCAAAATTATACTGGAGGTTCTAGTCAGTGCAGTAAGGCAAGAAATAGAAATAAAAGGCATAAGAATTGAAAAGGAAGAAAACACAATTTTGTCATTCATTATTATAACTAATAAATGCATATACCAAATCCATTGGATTCAAAGTCTAATATTTAAGAGGCAATTAACTTCTACATACAAATATTAAACAAAAAGGAAATGAAACTTTTAAAATGATAGCATTAAAAAACATCAGTTTAGTAGGTTTGTAAAAGAATAAATGACTTTTAAGAGTAATAATTTCAGTAATAATCTGTTTAAAGATAGATTGAAATCCACATAAATATAACATTGTTAATAATAATTTTTAAAACCAATATACAAATCTTTCTTGATTTTTCTCTTTTTTGTTAGTTGCTACAGTTCTTAAATGCAAGATGTCATGGCTATTTGAAAATTCACCAGTGGTTCCCCAATATCATCAGAAAATAGAAATATGTTTTAAGAAATTTTCCATAGAAGGCATGGTTTTTAGCTGGTTTTATGCCTTAGAGGGAGAATACCAAAAGAAAATAAATTAATAGATGAATGTCAGAGGTCTTTCTGGCTCTCTTAAAACATAATCCTCCATATGATCATATAACTTCTTCATGTGGAACACCTGAAGGTGTCTCATATGAAAATATATAAGGGATCTAGAGAAGTGATTTTGAACTAAAAGAGAACTTCTGAATATGGTTGTCCCATAGTATCCAATGGGATATTGGTTCCAGGACCTCTATGGACACCTTAACCCTCAGATGCTCAAGTCCCTTATATACAATGGCGTGGTAATTCCATCTAACCTAGATACATCCTCCCCTAAACTTTTAAATAATCTCTAGATTACTTATAATATCTAATGCAATATAAATAGGTTCTATACTGTATTGTTCAGGAAATAATGACACAGAAAAAAGGTCTGTACATGTTGAATACAAATGCAGCCCTCATAGGCCTAAGGACATAGTACACATGAGCAACACCACAGCATTTTTCTTCAAATATTTTCAATTACCAGTTGGTTGAATCTGTGAATGTGAAACCCATGGGTATAGTTGGCCAACTATACTATCTCAGGCAAAATCTAGAGAATTTATATATTATATGACTTTATATGAATTTGATAGACATCAGGGCCAACCACAAATCTTCCTTTGTACTTTTCCATACAGTTTCTCACTCAGAATAGCTCCAGATGTCCATGGGAAGGCTCTGTAAGACAAAGAGCTGGGATTTGGCCATTTACAGACAGACCACAAATGAATTACCCAGAGTGTGCTGGCAGAGGGACTTGAACTTAAGGACATGGGACAATCTGTACAGGTTGCCAATGGTTTGTGAGAGTTCTGAGAAAAGAAAAGGAAAATTTAAAAAAATCTTGCTGGCATAATTTACATTGGACAACATGAGCACATTCCAGTCAATCCACTTCGTAGACATGATCTCACTGGTCTCCCCAACATCCCTACAAGGAAAGGAGGGGGACAAGTGTGACTCCACCCTTTAGGCCAAAGCCCCACCCTTTACTCCCACTTGTGGCTAGGAGTGGGTGGAACACATTTATACTGGGGAACAGATGACCACCTTCCTTGCTTTCTGATTCCTCAGCGCAGCACGTGGGTGAGCAAGTTTGCCTTTCCTACTTGAGGCCATACAATTTCCAAAACAACTTGTCTGAAATGTTGAGCACTGAGTCACTGGCCAGTGCTAATCCTCAAGTAACCACTGGTTTGTTTCTCAACCATTGTTTGGCCATGCTGACTTGGACTCAATGCCTCGTGTAACTGAGTGTCTGAGATGAAATGTTCTCATTGGCCTAGAGAGGCCTTTTAAGAAAGGAAAGACAATGGTGAATATGGAAGGAGAGGCATCTTACACTTTTGTCCTAGAAGGATATGTTGCTAGCACTATGCTCATCTATAAGACAGGCTATGGAGAAGCAAGCACCCTGGGCCCCAGAAGTCTTCCAGATGGTAGACTAGATCTCCATAGTTAGGTCATTGTTTTTCTGCAACTGCATCACCTCTCAAGACGTGTTCATTTCTCCCTTATATGTGATTTAAAAATATATCTGTGGCAAAAGTATACAAATTCTCCATTGAAACAGTTACTAGTAATTATAAGGTTGAGGAGCAGTAGTTGGAAGAAAGAACATATATAATAAAAAAGTATTACATAGTACTTGTCACATTAGATAATATCAGATAACTATTCAAAAAACCAATTCCTTAGGACTCATGTTTGATTCTTTTATACTTAAAAACATGTTTGATTTTTTTCCCTCCACTACAAATAAGAATACCCCAAATACTAAAGGATTTTTTTAAAAAGTAAATAATTGCCTTGGCTGGTGTGGCTCAGTTGGTTGAGCATTGTCCCAAGCACAGAGAGGTTGTAGGTTCAATTCCTGGTCAGAACACATGCCCCAGTTGTGGGCTCGAGCCCTGGTAGGAGGTATGCATGAGGCAGCAGATCAATATTTCTCTCTCATGAATGTTTCTCTCCCTCTCTCTTCCTCTCTCTCTAAAAAGAAAATCAATAAAAACATATTTAAAAACATATATATGTATAGTATATGTACAGAATATAATTCTTCATATAAATGTTGACACACATACTCTGCCCACATATGGATATTTCTTACAGATATGGAACTCAGCAGCTTCTAGCAGTCAACTAAGATGAGCACCATATGTGACATAATAATGCATTATTTCACTAAAGCTTTCAGAGCTTAAGAAAATAGCCTGAGGAATAAGACTGCTTCTTTCAGAGCCAAGTTTGCAATCTTCTAAGTCCAAGGCGTGTTTGAAAACAGTCATTAAGTAATTGTAAAAGCCAAGGGAGGTCAGTTTAAGAATACGAAATAATATTACTACCAACTTCCCTTTTCTGTGTTGAATCCAGATGGAAGCTAGACATGTGGGAAGTGACATTTGTATAATAGCAAAGAAAATGAGTAAGAGGGAGCAACCTTCCCACTCATGTTCTTTTTTGTAGGATTGTATTACTATTAGTTCTCTCTCTCATGCCCAGAAAATGGGGAAATTATAATCAACTCATTGCTAGACAATTTCATTTATATACCAATAGTAGTCTATTAGTTTGTTGAAACCAGCAACATGAAAGGTAGTTCTTGATATCAAATAAATAGCCTTGAAATGGAAATCAGAGTACTGCACTCTCACTAACTTGGCATATGATCTTGAGCAAGTCATTTAACCTTTCTAAGCCTTGCTTGTTCGTCTGTCAAATGAGAGAGGATCAACTGTCTCCACAGATCTTTCCAGAATTTTTCTGTTCTTTTTTGCAAATTGCTTTATGTTTGTTGAAAAAGTTCAATATGTTTCTGGCATTACATTGGCCAAATCAGAATCTATATTTGGGACAATAAGAAAAAGGGGCCAACACATTTACAAGATAAGTTACTGTGGCTAAAGATACATAAATATGTATTGGGGTATATTTTTAATATCCAGAGAAAGTTCCTTCTCTGAGTTACTTATTTAGCAACTGTTACTTCACCTATCCCTGAGATTTTCCTAAAACATTAAGTCAGCAATTGTAGACTCTATTTTCTAAGAAATTCTCTTGTATTTTTAATAAGTAAAATTTTCACACCAATGGCCTTGATCCATAAGGGTCCAAAGAAAAGTGGGAGATTAGAAGGAGAAAAGAAGGATTTATATAGAAATAGTTTCTGATCAGGGAGTGTATTTAGTCTAGAAACAAAAGTTTGCAGTGTGGCTGGCTTAGTAAAAGTCATAAAGAATAGGAAAGGCCAGCTGTGATGTATTTTCTCAGACTATAACTCAAGGAAACCACCTTTGATTACAGCAGAAGGTGGGGCTTTGAGTTAGACCTAAAGAATTTCCTGGTTGGGTCTTTGAAACAAGTCACTAAGAGAGATTTTCACCACCTCTAGAAACTTGGGGCAGATATGACACTAATAATTCCTCACATGTATTAAGGTTTTCTATATTCAGGCCCTGCACTAATTGCATTACATTTATTATCTCCTTTCATCAGCACCTTGTGAGAGAAATGTAATTGTTATTCTCGTGTTATAGGGGAAAAAAGACTAAGGTTTGTTAGCAGCTGACAAGCAAAGGATCTGGGATTTGAACCCAGAGAGTTGGACTCCAGAGCCAGCTCTACTCACCACTGGGCACTACTACTTCTCTGCAGGGAATCTATTCTCACCTAGTTAATGCCAGCTTTATTTGGAATAGAAAGTGAAGCTACTGAATTTGACTAAGTGTAAGAAGACCTTTTATACAGAAAAATTATCTGACATTCTTCATTGCCACTAAGTCCAAAATCACTAGAAATGGCTTACGTGCCTTGGAATTGTGTAAGGACCACAGAACATATCAGAATTACTGGCTTTGTGACCGCAGGCGTGTCACTTAACCTCTCTGATGCTCAGTTTCACCTATTCAACACTGTTTGCTGAGCACCTACACAGTCCATCAGAAATTCAATGGTGGATAAAATCTGGAAAATGAGAAAATTAATTACTACCTCATGGTGTTGTGTTTACCACTCAGTCAGTGTGAGTCCCTTCCCATTTTCGCTTCCGCACAAGGGACTTATGTTCCAGAAGAAAGAATTTCTGACGTAAAGCATATTGTGAAATATGCTTCTAATTGCAGAAAGGAAGAATGGAGAATTGTTATCTTCTGAATGTAAGATACTTTTTCCAGGAAAAGGTCCAGAGGAAAAAACACCAGCAGAGCTGTTATTTGCTTTCTCCTTTGTATTTTCATAGAATTTTTCATACCTCTATCACAGTGTTTATTGTGTTTTTATTATTCTTTCACATGTCTTTCTCCCTCTATGAGACTCTGGATTCTAGAAGACAAAGTCTATCTTTTGCTTTTTCTGATTTTACCAAAATCATATCAAGTCTTGGGCCTGGCACATTTTTGGCACTCATAAAGCATTGGTTAAATAAATGAATAAATGAGCAAATGATAAATGAATGAAGTCTCCTGGTTAGGAAAAAGAGAAAAAAATGACAGGAGAGAAAATATAAATTGCAACTTATTTCACAGACATACTAAGATTGATAGACCATTCATTAGAAATGGAAATTGTTTGCTTTTTGCTTTATTTAGATGCAAGAAGTGCTATAAATAAGTGCAATATTTAAGAGTCTTTCACAATTGTTTAAGACCTCAAGAGCTCCCTCCTCAGCAGCTCTTAGGGGACATGATAAATCCTAGTTTGTGAAAGGGAGTGGGTGGTCCTGCCAGGAAGCAGGTGGATGGGGCCATATGATTTCTTCCAGCCTGAGCTTCAGTGACTCAGTGATTCCAAATGAACCCTCAGGAATCCTTCCAGTGAAATGATTCTTTCCACTTACCCTGACTGTACCTCGAACAAGCTCACATTATAAAAAAAGAGTCCAGATAGTTAAGCCAATATTGTCATATTGCAAACATTCAGTTTTTACAACAGCAGATTCTTTCAGCCAAGCTAAAGTGCTATGAATGTGGGCTAGCAGAAATTCTAACTTTATCTCCATAAGACCAAAACCATAGGCTAAAAAAATCAAACATTTCATGAAACCAGGTTTTGGGGCCAAGCTCTGAAATGAGCTAATTTTTTAAATCAATTGACTAAGTAAACTGTTCAGGCTCTGGGAACCTACCTTGTTGTCATCTGGTCTGAAATACAGTGTCCTGCATTCACTCAGGCCTTTCAGTAACAGGTGACCCAGCCAACCGTGCCACCAGCAGCACATATGCGTATGACTTTATAGAAAGAGCTCTCTTCTCAAGTTTAATCACTGTGTACCTAGACCTCCTGGGTGCTTTGACTGTACTGGACATTTTATATACATTCTCTATAATCCTCAAAACAATCCTCGGAGGCAGAGACCATTATTCCACTTAAAAATATTTTTAATTGATTTTGGAGAGAGAGGGAGAGAGAGAGAAATATTAAGAGCTGCACGCTCCATACTGGGGATCGAGCCCTCAACCCAGGCACGTGCCCTGGCCTTAATCAAGCCAGTGACCTTTCGGTGCATGAGACTATGCTTAACCAACTAGGCCACACTGGCCATGGCCATTTTTCCATTTTATATGTGTAGAAATGGGTCTTGGGAGAGTGTCCAAATTACTCAAAGGTACCTAGCTACTATGTCAGAGTTAGGATTCAGACTCAAATGCATCTCTTTGCTTATCTTCCTAAAGTGGGAAGGATAGCATACTGTTGGATCATTTGTAAGCATTCGAGAATAAAAGCTTTAAAAAGATAAATCATCATACATACAGCATTATTGAATGAGTAGCTACTATTCTTTATAGTATAAAGAGTTTGTCATTTGGTTCAAACTAGTCATACTTCATTTTCTTGCTGAAATGGAGTGTTGTCAAATCTCAATAACCTATTTCCCATTGATATTTGTCAGTGCTATTTTCATGATAGAATCATTTCTTAAGGTAGAGTAGTGTATTTTCTTCATAAAGTCTGGATTTGGCACCTCATAGAATAATTTTCTAAATGGGAATTGTACTTCCATTACCTAATTGCAAAAAGTTGCCAAATTTTTAAAAAGCCCTGGGAAGGAGAGGCAGTGCAAGAATTCAAGTGGACCTCAAGGTTGCGCTCTTAAAAGAAATGGAAATATTTTACATTGGATTGTCATCCTACTTGTTGGAGTAATACTTTTCTCCCCACATTTTCACTTATAACTACAGATGAATACTGCTATTTATAAAAAATATCTCTGAGTGTTTTTCAAAATTTGCCATCTTCTAAAAATTTTTAATATGCTAGTTTAATGCCTCACTCCAAGGAATAAATAAAATTATTCTTACTGTTATAAAGACTAAGGAAAAAATGATATCAATCAGGTAAAATAAAGCACAGGCAGTGAAAACACAAGTGTCAAATAATGCAAAATACAAGATTAAAAGCTAATGGTAAGGGATAATGCTTAATGCTGTCTTGCTATCATCAAAAGTGGTGAGAGAAAGAAATAAGAATTTGTATGCCATTAGTATCTCCAAAATATTAATATCTTCCAATTATCACACATTTCACTTTTATTTTGAATTACATTTTATATATATCACCATGAAATAGTATTAATTTAGTTACATTCTACTGAATAATAACATTATTATAATATGCTATTCTTTTCTTTTCTTTTTCTTAATATACTTTTATTGAATTTTCACAGAGAGGAAAGGAGAGAGATAGAGAGTTAGAAACATCAATGAGAGAGAAACATCGATCAGCTGCCTCCTGCACACCCCCTACTGTGGATGTACCCGCAACCACAGTACATGCCCTTGACCATAATCAAACCTGGGACCCTTCAGTCCGCAGGCTAATTATCTATCCACTGAGCTAAACTGGTTTCGGTGCTATTCTTTTCATCCTTGCTAATTTCGGTTTCCTCGTGAACTTAAAAATTTGCCAAATAAAATTATATTAATTTAGTTACATTCTACTGAATAGTAACATTAGTATAGTGTGCTATTCTTTTCATCCGGTTTCCTCATGAACGTAAAATTTGCCAAATAAAATGTGTCAATGTGAAGAAATAAACATCTCTTACCTGTATGGTCTATACCAGCCGTGGGCAAACTACAGCCCATTGTGGCCCTCCAGTCAAAAAAGTTTGCCCACCCCTAGTATACCATACCCTATGTTGATATACATTTTTCTCCCCTACAATTTTAAATTTTTTCTCTTTATTTGAACTCCTTCTGATGGCTTCCCACACAGAGTAATTTTGATTTCAGTCCAAACGTGTAGAATTTAGTTCTGAGTATTTAAAGCCTATGGCCACTTCTTATTGATTGTGTTTATTCAAGTCTACAATATGGTAGTTATTAGAATAACGTTCTTTATAATAGTGCTAATCTATTCATCTATGCAGTTTTCTGTGATTAAAAAATATATATGGATACAATAGCCACACTACTTTACTCATGTAAGGTGTTCAGCTCAGAACTTGGTGACCTTTTTAACTATACAAGGGTTTTTACTTTTGCCTTTTTTGTTTTTAGTTTTACATAAAATAATTTTGGTTCTAAATATCTTAATATTTCCCTTGTTTTTCATCAAATGCTAGGTCAGAAATCTCCCAAAATAGCAAATTTTGAAAATTTCACAGCTTCAACTTTGTTAGAACTAACCAACCATGTAGCCCTAAAATTGATTCTAAAATTTCCCAGACAAGGCAAAGAAAAAAAAAATTGCCAAAGACTTGTACCCAATTTTTAATAGAATTTACCACAGTAACATACAATATTAATGATGTCCCTTATTGAATTTGGTATAAAGCTTTTCACACATATAAAAATGAAGAAAAATGAAGTAGCAATTCATTCCACTCCATGTTTGTTTATTTAATAGATTTCAGAAAATGTAGATCCAGAAAAGGGCCCACCAAATAAGAACCAGAGGATTCTGGGGAGAGGTCTATACGAAAGCCAGAAACCAGAAAAATACCTTCCTTTCCCAGGCAAAGGAGAAGAGTGAAGACTCAGAAGCTCTCCCAAGGCCTAACCACAGGAAATAGTCTTATGAGCAGAACATTAGGGGGCAGATGATTGGGCGACATAGCGGGCCACTCCTGCTATAAGCGCTCAATGTGATCACCAACTTTTGTGTCTCTCTCTGAAAGTGCAAATGCAATGAGCCACCTCACAGCAGGCTGGCCAGTAATTTCCAAGTCAGAGAAGTAAATTTCAAGTCCCACCTGCTTCCACTACCTTGTCAACATTAGATATTAGACTCTTTTAGTCCCCATTTTCTGACCTGTAAAGTAGTGATAATAACAATGTGCTAAGAATTATAAGACAACTAGAGGCCCAAATGCATGAAATTGGTGCAAGGGACTCGGCCCTCGCAGCTCCCCAACCCCTTGCAGCCCTGGCTTCGTCCAGAAGGTCATCGGGACGGTCGTTCTGCTGTTGGGTCTAATTATCATATTAGCTCTTTATCATATAGGATGGTGGTAAAAAGCATTTGTGGGCTATCGAGCACTATGCAAATGTCAGTTACCCTTACCTCTTCACATGTGTGTGTGGGCTATATGATTCTAAAACTTTTAAGTTTCACAAAAGGCGAGTGATACATGAAGGAATTGCATGCCATGTGGTAAGTGTGTGTAGGGGCAGGAGGCTGCAGCCTTGCACACAGGCACACAAGTGAATACATACCCGAGGTGTTGACAGTTACTACATGCTGTACTCTGGGTGCCATCTAATTACTTACAAACATACTTGATATGGACCATCTGTGTTCAGGGTTCAATGGAAATGCAGCATTTCAGTGGGGCTTCTGTGAAAAATTTATAATATTCTTATAATAACAGCCAACTTAATATGGTTGTTGCAAAAAATAAATGAAATGATTTAAGTGAGAGCATAACAAATGTTTGTAATTTGGAGATTTAAACAAATAATTGTACAGCCACTGTCACAATAGTTCCTTGCATTCTGCATCTTTCAACACAGTTGATGAATTCTTTTACCCATAAATTGCCTATAAAAGAAGGCAGCACGGAGAAAGTTAGCTTATGTAAGATTCCATCAACCAGATGTTAAGCCTCCCAGCACTGCTTCACCAGCATGATCATTGATGTTTATGCAAAACCCCAAAATGCCTTTCATACCCTGAAAGAAAAAAAATGTTCCAGATAGCTATAGGTTTGACTGTATTTTGTATTCTAAAATCTAGTTAAGCTATATGTGGAAGTACATATCTATTCTCAAATGATGATAGTGTATTAGTTTTCCCTTGTGCTGTAACAAATTACCACTTGGTTGCATAAAGCAACACAAATTTAATATCTTACAATTTTGGAGGTCAGAGGTCCAAAGGAATTTTACAGGCCAAAATCCAATTCCTTGCTTTTTTCCATCTTCTAAGCTCCCTGCATCCCTTGGCTCATAGCCCTGTCTGCTGTTTTCAAAGCACGTCACTCCAACCTGTTTTCATCACATCTTTTATGGCTCTGACCTTCCTATCTTCCTCTTTATAAAGACTCTTGTGACTAGATTGGGCCCACCTGGATAATTCAGAATAATCTCCCCATATCGAGACCCTTAACTTACTTACATTTGCAAAGCCCATTTTATCATATAAAATAATATATTCACAGGTTCAAAGGATTAGACATGGACATTTTGGGGAGTCTACTGTTCAGCATACCACAGATAAGTTACTGTATTATCATCATTTTTTGTCTGGAGGAAAATAAAATTAGAAGCATGGAGTTTTTGTTCACACATGCCCAATGATCCTATATGATTGAACTCAGCAATCCTTATGTCTAATTCTTCCTTCCTAAGCCAGTCACACACAAGGTTTCTCACCTTCAGCACCATTGGCATTTTGAGCCAGGTATTTCTGTTGTGAGGAACTGTCCTGTGCACTGTAGGAATTTGAGAAGCATCTTTGGCCTTTAGCCACTGCATGCCAACAGTACTACTCCCATTGTGACAACCAAAAATGCGTCTTTACATTTTGGGGCGGTAGGAAAAAAATTATCCTCAGTGGAGAATCAATGATCTAACAGAAAGCAGCCAAATTTTTGTGGTGGTCCATTTTAAGGTCCTAATTTATAGAAGGCAAAAGATCTGGTGATATTAGTTGATGCTAACTTTAAAAAGGCAAATGTGTATTATTTATCTCAGCATTGGAGTATAACTGTACTATTTTCATTTGCACAAAATACAAGAAACTCAAAATTGCATCTTATTCATTGGCACTAACTCATGTATGTTACACTGTGACATGTACAAGTGTATGTACATTGTGACATGTACAAGTGTGGGTTATGTATGAGGCTTCCAATGTTGGGGGTATCAGACTGAGAGGGATGTCATAGGAAGTAACATCTTACATAAGCAACATCTTGGCGGCAGGAACTGTGCCTCATTATCCCTGTTCCCACAGACCAAAATCTCCTGAACATAAATCCAATCACCTTTCCATTGTACTATGATAGTTCTCAAACACAAGGGGTGGCGTTTCTGAGAGGACACAGGTCAAGTCCTAGGACTCACTTCCTGACTATTTCCCCCGGCATTGATTCCCAAGCTATAGTCATTTGTACACCTCTTTCATAATTTCTTTTTGCCATTATTTATATGCTTGCTATTTGTCTTTAAGTCAACTTATTTTTTCAAACATAATACTACTTTAGAATGAATATACATGAAATCATATGTTTTAGAATGCTATTACAATTTTTCTAAATTACCTTAAATTAAATACATAACTAGAAAATGTTTCATGTCTGTCCGTGTGCCATTTAAACCTATCTCACCATTAGATGCATATATAATACTTAAAGGAATGTTGCTCTGGAGGTGAGCAACATCAGCAAAGCCTGACGTTTATTTTTAATTCTAAACATGTTTTTCCCATTTATTCTAGTTCCTCACAGATGAGGGAACATTAGATAATAAACCAAACTGCTCACAGAGAGATGCTGGGAGCTCTCACAATCAGAAGGAAAATCTCATCACACCTTCCTAAAAACTTTCCTTTTACTTTTAAAAAACCCTCTCTATATGTAAAACCCTAAAATGCGAATAGACTGAACAGAGGAAAAACTGAGCAACTGGTCGCTCTGACGTGCGCAGACCACCATGGGATGCACTAGGAACATAGTGGGCATTGGCTGTGGCAGGATGGTGGAGCAGGTGAGCAGTAGTGCCTCAAAATGCATGATTACCAGGTAGCTTGTACTGATATGTTTAACCTAAGACATTAGCCAGAAAATCACAGAAAAAGCACACTAAGAATTGGGGAAAATAATCCAGAGCAGCATTTCCCAAAGTATATCCCACAGAACAGGATCCTAATAGTTATTTCATGAGAAAAAAATGGGGCTTGGGGAAAATCTATGGTCAAATAATTTTGGAAATGCTATTAAACAAAACTAAAAGATATTTTTATTATAGGACTTCTCAGACTTTCATATTCTACTGTGCTTTGAAAAACTAAGCAAATGTATATTAAGCTGGGAGTACTAAATTTATTTATTAACAAAACCCTTTTCTTTCTAAGAGCATCTCTTGGAACTACTGTTCTAAGGAACATGCTTTGGGAAATGCTAGTCTATCTACACTGGAGAATATGTTCCTTTCTCAGACTAAAGAGAACAAGCTCTAGGATAATGGACATTTTTCAATGCATGGAGTCTCATTTTTTTTTTACAAAGTAGCTAGAGGTAAAACTGCCTTTCTGGATTAACTTTGTCCATCACTGCCTTGTACCTGCAGGGACTTAAATAATATTATTGGATATGGATGATAATTGGACATAAAAGACAATTTGGAAATTCTTTTACTAGCTATCACATGGTTTGTGCTAACTGTTTCTTTGCTTTGAGAAGTAATTAACTTCTTTTGAATCTTAACTCCTAAAGCTCCACAAAATGTGGGCCCTGATATAAAAATTTAAAAAATCTTTGCTAAATCTGATATCACCTGAAGAGCATTAGTGGGAAGCTGTTAAAATTCATGGAATCAGAAAACAGGATATTTTCCTTATTGGACTCTACGTCCTCTCCATACATAGTTCATCAATATGCAAAGGTGGATATTGAGGCCATGAGTTGAAGATTAGTTTGTTTGTGCATTTTAATTTTTCTAGTAACTACTGCATGTGGTTTGAGATGATATTGTGAACGTGAGTGAAATTGTGTGGCCAAAACACTGAGCCCAGAAGGAATCCTAAGAAAGGTGAAGCCACAAAATATTACCAAACAAGGGTTTTGGCATCGGAGGGGATAACTGAGATGTAGAAAGTGATGTTGTCATCCAACTGATTGATGGTCATAATATCAGGAGTTTTTGTATGGGCTGCACTACTCAATTGTGTGAGCTTGGGAAAATCATTTTGCCTTTTGAGGAACCACTTTAATCTATTGAATGAGAAGATTAAGGGGAGGGATAGCATCGCACCTTGATAATCAAACTGTGGACCAATAGCACCAGCATCACTTGGGATTTTGTTAGAAATGTGGGAAACTGCATTGTAGCAAGATCCCCAGATGAGCTAATACACAAGTCTTCTATCTCTGTTCCTAGCACCTCACACCAAGCCTCTCTCACCACCATCCAACCATTCTCTCAGGAACCTAAGGGCAGAGTTAGCAGTAAGAATAAAATATTTTAAAAGGTCTGGTAACCCAAGTCCTTTCTTGTGACACACAAAGAAACTGAAGTCCAGAGAGCTAATGCGGATTTCCTGAAGCCACACAGCTAATTAGTACACAGATGTTATTATTAGTTTTTCTAGTGCAGTTGATTGTAACGTTTCACGAGAAAGTTACCAACATGGTGGGATGAAATTGCCAAGTGTTAATGGTACAAGAAATGAATAGCAATTATTTTCTCCTTTTGGAAAAGACCTTTTTTAGTTTAAAAATGACTGCTGTTTAATGAAATTAATGTTATTCCTGGAGGTAGTAAGAGAAGAATTGAGTTACAGAGTGTCTCATTCCTCTTCCAAGTGGTAGAAAAGCCTCCAATACTCAGGCCAGATGCTTACCTCCCCTTCCTTCCTTCTCTCACCACCGCCCACCCCCCAGGTCCCACCCTGCACACACACAGAGCACCACCACCACAGTGTGTAATTCAGTTATGAATAGCAACAGAAACCACATGAGTCCACCATCTAGGATGCTCACAAGTCCAGTTTTAATTAATAATTCCTTCAGCAACCAACATTTTTGCCTAAAGGGGCTAAAATCTTCTGTAGCATGAAAACCAAACATACCTCAAATAGCCACAATAAAATGGATGGATATATAGGTTGAGAGAGTAATATTATGGTCACATTTAAACAAATTTTGCTAATTCGATATTGAGTATATGTACAAAGGTATTTTCTCCCAGTGACAATAGTCTCTTTTTACCATGGGACAATGTTTTTCTTTTCTGTTTATTCCCACTACTCTACTAATTGTTAAGGGTACACATCTCAAACTATAATAAATGAATCTGAGTAATAAATGAATTTTTATACCAAAATTCTGTAGCAGTCCATTCAATAGGATTGAGAGCCACATATGTAAATTGTAAATTTTCTTGCAGCCAAATTTAAAACAAAGTGAAACAGGTAAAATTTATTTTAGCAACATATTTTATTGAACACAATAAGTCTGAAATATCACTTCAACATGTAATCAAAATAAAAATTACTAAAGAGGTATTTTTACATTGGTCATAGTGGTCTCCTCATAGCATGTTAATCTTAAGAGATTAGGAAGAGAAAATAGATTTTAGACAACTTTTAAGCAATTGAAAAAGCCATTCTTGGTTATTAATCAGCATAAGCCCTAAGACAATTGAATTGTAATGGCCTTTTTTGTATAGATAAGTCTCTAAACTAAAGGTTTTTCATTATTAATTGCTATTCTATGAGTATTGTTTACTGTTAGTGGTCAAATTTCTTTATAAAAAATTAAAAATAAAAATAATTTTACATCATAAGACCAATTGTATGTTCTCTCTCTCCCTCATTCTCCTTCTCCTTTCTCTCTCTCTCTCTCTCTCTCTCTCTCTCTCTCTCTCTCTCTCTCTCTTTTTCTCTCTCTCACACACACACAACACACACACACACACACACACACACACACACACACACACACGTATTTGTTCCCATCTCAGCACTACCAAAATTTGTAATTATTTCAGTTATTTGTTGATCTCATTTTTTTTCATGAGTATCCCATAGGACCTAAGCTTCATGGTGGTAAGAACCATAGGTCATGTTCATCTTTATATACAGAGTACCTGACCTCCTACATGGCACATGAGAATCATTCAATTTTTTTAAAAGAATTAATAAAAAAGTTAAGGAATGTCAGCTAGGTCTGTATAAAGGTTAAAGTCTTTTTTATTAATAACACATACTAGAATTCTAAAAATTGGTTATCCTGGCATCTGAATTGAACAAAAAAGAGAGAGTAAACATATCAAAAGTTTCAACTTTAGTAGCACATTCCTGGATGTTTAATTATAATGTCTTCTCTCAAATATCAAGATTAATGAGATTTTTTTGTTGGCATATTTGTTTCTTTATTGATTAAGGCATTAATATGTGTCCTTATCCCCCCATTGCCTCCCCACCTCACCTCCACTTATGCCCTCACCCCCCTGTGTTTGTATCCATTGGTTATGCTTATATCCATGCGTACAAGTCCTTTGATAGATCTCTCCTCCTTACCCCCACTCTCCCCTACCTTCCCTCTGAGGTTTGATGGTCTGATAGGTGCTTCTCTGTCTCTGAATCTGTTTTTGTTCATCAGTTTATGTTGTTCATTACATTCCATAAATGAGTGAGATCATGTTATAGTTATCTTTCACCAACAGGCTTATTTCACTTAGCATAATGCTATCCAGGTCCATCCATGCTGTTGCAAATGGCAGGAGTTCCTTCCTTTTTACAGCAGTGTAGCATTCCATTGTGTAGATGTGCCACAGTTTTTTAATCCACTCATCTGCTGATGGGTACTTATGCTATTTCCAAATCTTCACTATTATAAATTGTGCTGCTATGAACACCAATCAGAAAAGATTAATGAGATTTAAAGCTTGACTGAGTTTACTCTCAGGGCTAGGAAGGATCTGCTAGGAACACCTACCATAAGAAGCCCTGACCAAGGAGTAAGATTCTGAGAATTTGGATATTTTCACCCAGAGCAGCCAACAGCAGGTCAGTCAGGGAGAGACCTTGAAACAGCGTCAAAGAAGGGAACCAAATCAGGCTGGTGAACATCCAAATATCCATGTGAGCAGAGGGTATGGACCTAGAGGGGTCAGAGGACTATTTGCATGTGGCCAACAGTTCACGGACTAGACCTGCCAGAGCCTCTCTGCACAGACACCCAGCAGCCTATCTCCAGGCTCCAGGGTCACTTGGTTACTGCAGCATCATAACAGAACCAGCCATGCTTATACCAGATTATGGCCATCAGACCTTGATGTGATAACCAAGGTAGAAATAGGGGTATTCATTTGGAATTCATATGACAGACTCAAGCATAACTGATTCAGATCTGTTTTGTTAAACTTTCACCATCTTCCTCTCAAACCCACTTTTCCTGGAGGATTTTTTTCATTTAAAAGTTTATTGTGTAGTAATTTAGTCAGTAGGCTATAATTCCCACCTGAAATACACAAAAAATGTAAAATCTACACAAAGACCCAAGTGCCTATCTGAGGTATGACACATTTCCTGTTAACTGCATGAGACTACTATAAAGAAACCTTGGGAGTGATTAGATCTGCTAATAAACTTTACAGGTTTATGACTCAGAATTAATTTGGTCAGATTAGGAAGTTAAAGAGAAAACAACCAAATTGTTTAAAATGCCGGCATTCCTGAGAAAGATCATGGAAGCTGAGATAAAAGCATGATGTGGGGAGTTAACTGAAAGTGCTTTGGCACAAGCGAGGTGATTTGAGAATCTTTCAACACCTAGGAGTGACTCTAGCTGAAAAATACACAGTTTCAACAATGATGGTTATAAATTCTCACCAACAACAGATAGTCGAAGGACACCTGAGGTATACTCGAGTCATGCAGCTGCTTCCATCTGGAAGGCCAATTTATTTGGGGGGATTTATGAATGCTTGTCTTTATATTTCTTCATCCCTTCTAACATATAGCCTTTGTCATGCCACACACACACACACACACACACACACACACACACACACTGACAGTACTACTGCTACCTAGCCAGCTCACAATACAAATATTATGTAATTGATGACAGAAAGGTTTTAGAGTAAAGCATTTAACAGTCACTTATTTGTTTTAAAAATTGCGATAAGATCTTACCCTGTCATCAATAGACCACTCTGTGTGATGAAGGATGCCACAGTAACATAAGATTGGATCACTGCCCTTGAGGAACTTACAGTCTAGTTAGAGAAAGAACACATAGGCAATTAGAAGCAAAGGCACTACACTCAAACACAATACAATAGTAGTCCCAGTCTCTAGCACATCACTCTTTTATTTTTTCCTTCACCACTGCCACTGTCTGTAATTGCTGTGCATGTTTATTGATTGTATATTTATTATGATGTATCTCTCCTACTAGAATGTATGCTCCGTTGAAAGAGGGACTAAGTCTGTGCCAAAGCCTAGAACTGAACATTAGTTTAATGATTATATTAATAATAAATTAAATCATTATGTGCCTGATGAGTGATATAATACAGAGGAAGAGTAGAGTTAGGTGTATTGTCAAGAAAAGCTCCATCAAAGAGAAGGAAACCATCCAAGAGGAGTCAGATTTGAAGGAATGGAGAAGGACCATTGCCCAATTGATGTAGAATGTGAAACTCAGAAACAAGTACTGCTGGTAGAATAGTTAAAGACTAACTCCAGAATTTATCCATGTGATAAATGTCCAATGTTAAAACCTCCCCTCACAGCACATCACTAAAAATACCATTCTCTCCATCACATCTACTCACAAACTCCTGTCCTCCCTTCACTACTTCCCCATTGCCAAAAACTGTCCAAGCTCTACAGGCTCTACCTTAGCCATCCCTCTTTCATCTTCACCCTCCACTCACACTACCACTATCCTGACCAAGCTCTTATTAATATTTATAGGAACTATTGCAACAGCCTGTAAACTGGTCTTCAAAACCTCCAATCTCTCATTCAAGACCTGATTCCTTGTCCTCGCTCTGGCTCTAGGTTTCCTGGGTGACTCTGGGAAGAGATCACAAATATCCCTATGCCTTGGTCTTGTATCTGTGCCACAAGGAACCGAGATGGAGAAATCATCTCCACGGCCCCTTCCCACTCTCACCTTAGGATCCTGCAATGTCTCTGTCCTCAGCAGAACCCAGCACTGTGCTTTGTACAGAGATGATACTCAAAGGTTATTTGAGTAATACTTCAGAGATATAGTTGAGTAATACTTTACAGATAATACTACTGAGAAATTATCTGAGAGCTTCAAGTCACGGGCCTTTGAAAGGATTTCTTTCCTAAGCTTTACTTTCTCAAGTACATTTTCACTCTGAGCACAGAGCTTTCTCCATTCTAAGCAAATCTCCCTCTGTCTCTCTCTCACACATATACACAAAGAGACATTCTTTCTTATTCTTTTTTGGTGTAGATTAACCAATCTAGTCATAATAAATATAGAGACTTTCTTATAATGTGTTAAAGTTAATAATTGTTGATAAAATATGAACAAAAGGATGTTAAAGTGATCGCTACCAAATATTCATATGCATATAATACTTCTGACAGTGTCATGAAAAGACAGATTCTGAGCACTTAGGCTGGGGTGAGGCCCAAGACAACATTTCTAATGGACTCCCAAGTGATGTAGATGTTCCAAGAACCAAGGCACTGACAACAAGGTGGAGAACACAGAAAACCTTTGGAACCATCATCTCAATCGTCCTCATTTCCACAGGTGAGGAAAGCTGAGGCCAGGGTTACTGAAATAGCATTCTCTGAGCACCACAGTTAGTACTGGCAGAAGTGGGCAGGGCATAGGTCTCCCCACCCCCTAGGCTGGCAGCCAGCAAACACCATGCAGCCCCAGCAGAGTACAGCCACACACCTGACCCTACCTGACCTGTGGGAAAATAGGTCACACTTTTGGAAGAGCAGGGCATTTCTCACCACCTTCTACTGACAGAGGAAATAAGTTCTCAAACTCATCTTCATTTACTTGCCTTAACTTCTGATGCCAAGACAATTAGGAGGGATAGTCTTAACTCTGCCAAATCAGCTTGGCTGCCTTTCTCCATTTTTATTACAGTTTTCTTTGACAGGACTATTTTCTAATAGTCTTCACCCAGCTGATTATGAAATCTGAGAAGCCCAGACTTAGAGTCACTTTCACTACCAGGGCACAGCTGTTGAGATGCCCTTTGAGATGTGTTGTGTGCACACGTACACCCACACACACACCCCACCCACTGGCAGTGTGTGTACTGGGCATCTGGACAATGTTTTGTTTACTTGGTACAAGTACCCATGTATAAACATGTAGGTTGTCTGGTTTACATTTAGAAAGTTCTAGTCACTTCTCATGCATAGGCTTCTCCACCCTCCTCCCCATAGCTTCATGATTTTACATCAAGTTCCTAGACTCAGAAGAAATTTGTTTATAAGAACAAAGGCAAAGCAAGGAATACTCAGCAATGGTATAGGTTTCTCTTCCTCTTCACTGGAGAGCATCTAAAACCATGGTGAGGCCCT
The DNA here is from genome assembly GCA_963924515.1 of Vespertilio murinus. Lineage (NCBI taxonomy): Eukaryota > Metazoa > Chordata > Mammalia > Chiroptera > Vespertilionidae > Vespertilio > Vespertilio murinus. The sequence goes on along the minus strand of OZ004706.1, from coordinate 128,036,997 downwards.
GGCGGAGGGGACTGGCAAACTGCGCACTCATTTTTAGTTTAGGGTACTAAGCAAAATACTAGCCTTGAATTCATTTGGTTTCAATTTACCTTTCATAAAATACATATATACTGAAAGATTTTGTGTTTGCGTTTTCCTTTCTGCTTGCAAAATTTCACCCCATTTAAAACATAAAAGGAGAAAAATAATGGTACTGGCCAGAGCCAAACATAATATGGGTGGACACAGTACAAACTTTCCCTTAGAAAGTTTACCCCAGGACTTCGTGGGTGATATTTTTCCTGAACAGAAAATAAGGAGCATATCCTTGGGCAGTAAAGTATCTTTCTGTCAATGTGATACAACACATACTTGAGAGGATCTCCATTTTCCTTAATTTTTGGGAACCCACCCTTTGTGGTACAGAAAAGAAAATTGGACACATTGAGGAAGCAGAAGTTTATTGACATGAAAAACATTACTCTACTAGTTTTGTCCTCTTAAAGTAGAAGTTTAATGATAATTCTTAAATTGCCAGATCCTTTCTCAGTCTGCTTCTGAATCCCATGGCACTATAAACTAGGGCACTTATACCCCCTTTTCCCCCTCCTTAATAAGAAGTCTCAGCTATCAACTGCCACTTAATTAATGAAATCTAGAAATCATAAATTTTAGATCTGGAAGATCATTAGCAATCATATCCCGTGACTGGGAACCTTTTCAGTAACATTTTTTAATTAGAGGCAGTTTTAGGACTTCTAAATCACAATTCCATGCTCTTTTCACTATATCAATTTTACATGAAAGCATTAATTGGAAAGAACCCATTCGTGTCCTCTGCCCTCTCATACTTCTGTTGTTCAGAAGGAGTGAGCTTGTCAGTAAAGAATGAGATGATCTAAGCCAATAACTATCCATGGGTCAAAGAAGTCTTTCCCTTAATGTCATTTCAAGTGCAATGGAAAGACCGTCCCTGTCTGCTTCCCCAGCCCTGCCACATGTCAACAACTTTCATCATTAGGGATTTTGAGCTTCACGTTAAGCAATACTCTATCCCTAGAGTCCACTCTTAAAATTCAAACATTCTGAAAGAGATGATACTAAGTTACTAAGCACTAACTCCGAATTTGTTTATAAGACAACTTCTCTCCATGTTGGGAGACATAAGGCCTTGATCTAACTTAACTGGACAAAAAAACTCAGAAAAAGAGAGAAAAGAACAAAAAGGAAAGATGAAGTGTGACCAACTTAATCTGCTTCAGTCTTGCTTAAGCCAACCTTATCCATACTATACACATCATTGACATGCCATTGTATATAATGAGCAAAATCCATGTAGAATCTAGTTGCCTCTAGTAACTGTAGCTAAGGAATGACTAGTGCTCAAAGACAATATAAAGATCAGTATATAAAGATTACAATTGAATCAGGAAAAAAATTTTGGCTACTAACATTCCAAAGACAATCCAGAGAACATTGTAATGCATGTGAGATAATAATGATGATGATGATGATGATGATGGTGATGATGATGATAAAGACAACAATGACAAGTAGCATCAGATATGCCGGGTACTGTTCTAAGTGCATTCATTTGTTCCCTTGTTCAACAAATGATCATTTAGTACTACTTCATATTTGTAAGGCACTGTTCTAGATGCTGGGGATTCTGTAGTGAAGTGGCGGGGGAAAATGCTCTCACTCTCAAGAAGTTTGCATTCTAATTGGGGAGGACAAGACTTATATATATATTATATCAAAAAGGAGGGCAGGGGGAATGCAAGCATAGTGGTATAATAACAGTGCTGAGTACACATGGCAGTTGCCCCTGCTTGGAAAGTAGTCTTGGGCTCAGATTCTTGGGCTCTGCCTCAGTGTTCACTCCCTCCTGCCAGTCAAACTTCTTCCCTTCTCTCTCCAAGCTCTTCAGACTCTGAACTGCCTGGATTATTTTGCTCTATGTTTTAACACTTCCAAACTACCCACCTGAATCTTGTAAACCACATAATTACACCGCGAGGAGTACAAAGGGGCTTCCCTTCTCTCACCAAGTTGGAGGGCCCTAATCGGATAGAGCAAGAGTTTTGATTGATTTGAAAGAAGAAAGGCTGAACCAGGCAATTTTGAACATGTATCCCATGAATTGGGTGACAGCCAAGGTAAGTTACCCAGTAGGCAGCTTGGAACATCAAGATGGTCTTAGATGTCTGATGGTTTGGGAATGAAGATATTAAAAGGTGGGAGAATTGCCCAGCAATAACTATAGGATGATGGTATCTTTCAGATTTGACAGACCAGACTTTATACCCAAGAAATAGATGACAACTTTATCTATGCCCTGCCCTTCTAGCATACTTGTTATTCTGCTTCTGACCCCCACAGAATAAGCTAATCAAAGTTATTTGATTTCAAAACGTGTTTTCCCATTAGAATTTCCAAGTAGTTCTGATGTACTGACTCACAGTGAGAGTTTATTTAGTCATTTAACAAATTTGTAGTGCCTCTGTTATGAATTAAGTGGTCCTCTGAAGACCAGCCTGGAGCCCAACCACTATTGTTTCTAGAGGCAACCTGTATTCTGAGTTTCTGACTACTGATTTATGTCATTGGGAGCTCTTCCCGGTAGTAAATAGTAGGTTCCTTGTGTTTTTTCTCTATCAGAATTTGCATGATGCCTTCCCTTAATTCAAAGACAGCATGAAAGCCCAGAAGAAGGGACTATACACCACTTGATTTTATTTGTTTATTTATTTTGCTATATTTGAATCATTTGCATGCTGAGAAAAGCTCATGCAACAGCATTGTTATAAAGGTCTCAGGAGAGTTATCTATCACAGTTGTGGTTGAGAAAACTATAATACAAGACAGATTATGTGGCACACACAATAGTCTGCACATAAAAAACAAAGTTTATGTTTCAAAAATTGGAAGAACTCAGAAGCTCACTTAAAAAAAAAAAAAGCAGGAGGACTTGATTTGATTTGGGTAATGAATAAATTCCTGCCCTATGGTATAATCCCTTAGGGGGCATAATGAACAAAGTAAAAAAAATTAATAACTATTTATTCAATTTACTCAATTTCAACATCTTCCCAACATAGAAGCACATTATGATATATAATATTTATATTAAAGTGTTGATGTATTTTTTCAATTCATGTTATGGTTTTGCATATCTTTCTTTTTTTAAAATATATTTTATTGATTTTTCCACAGAGAGAAAGGGAGAGGGATAGAGAGCTAGAAATGTTGATGAGAGAGAAACATCAACCAGCTGCCTCCTGCACACCCCTTACCAGGGATGTTCCCGCAACCAATGTACATGCCTTTGATCAGAATCGAACCTGGGACCTTTCAGTCCGCAGACCGACGCTCTATCCACTGAGCCAAACCAGTTTTGGCTGTTTTTGCATATCTCTCTATTCTATGTTTTCATAAACATCTTGGGCATTTTAGGAAAAAAGTCCAAATTTATTATCCTTAATCATAACTACAGTGAACTGAGTGACAGTTAAATATATTACTGTTAAGTCAGGAAATATATGTAGCCTCTGAACACACTTCAGAAAAGTGAAGGGCAATATAATCTTGGCCTCCCTAAAACCCCATTCTCTCCTCTAAATCCTGCCTAGAACCTCACAGGTTTGTGCTCACACTTACCCTCCTCAGTGCTGGAAAAGCAGTGACTGAGTGAACTCGCAATAGTAGGAAAGGATGTTAATCTCTACTTTAGGTCTTCTATTTTCTTAGCGCAATCTTATTTGAAAGAGCAGGAAATATTTTCTCAATGAAAAGCAATTTTTTTCCATAGTGATTTATTTTCTTTTGTCTTCTTACGTAGAATCCAGCTAAGGAGAGTTGGAAGTTCAGAGTCATTTTCTAAAGCAGAAGGTGCTCAACCAATACCTGATAAGGTCATTCTCCCAAGGGAAAATGGAGAAAAACTGCTAAAATGGATAGAATTTCAGGGTTAGAGTTCCAAAATCCTAAACACATTTTCAGACTAATGGCCTTGTGTGCTTACCAAATGTCCTTTACACCATGATAAACAGTTCTGACTCCTTGGCTGGTTGGGACTGGTAAGTCTGGACTTTGTCAGTTGGCTTCTCTATGCAACACAAGTTACATTAATTGAGTCACCTTAATGTGCATATTTTTATGTCATTCTCAAATAATTAATTCAGACATGGACTTTACACTTCTGCAGTGGTAGATTTAGTAACAGCTTGAGAAAGGTATGTAAACTTTGCTGTTCATGAGTAATATTGGGTTTTCTTGGAATCACTGCAAATGGGACATGCTCATATACAATATCAAGAAAGAGAGCTAATATAAGCCGGGGAGCTGCCAAGAGCTGCACCCATCTTGTTATTCAAGATCAATGCCTTGGATTGATTTATACCATACCTGTTTTATAAAGCTTTAACTTTCCTTGTTCCAAAGAGTTTGCATCAGCTTATAATGATGTAGACAATGCAGCAAGATAAAATAGGTTAAAAATAAGTAAAGAAGATGAGTCAAAGAGTAACTCAGGGTAGAAAAGTGAAACAAAGTATGGAGGAAAGGGGTACACAGAAGAGGCAACATGTGTACGGGTCCCCAAGGCTGCCTACAGATAGGGCCCACATGAAAAGAAAACATGCTTAGTTATAAACACACACACACACACACACACACACACACACACACACACACACACAGAATTAACCCCCTGCTCACAGGATCACACCAGACACCATGCTGGTCTGCAGTGAAGGGCCTCGAGCCCCTACATGGAACCAGGTTCAATTTCACATCCATCTAGAGAGCACTTTCTGCTTTATATTAGTAGTGAAACCAAAGGGTTTAAAACCTCAGTGAGCTGACCATCCTCCTTGCTTCAGCCTGTAAGGACACAAAGTATCTCAGGGAAGGCGAGTGTCTAGCTACCTCCCTACGAGGCTGGTGAGAGTGCTCAGGAAGAGATCCCCAGGCTGTCCATTGCCCTCGTTTCATTTTGTTCCTGACTCCTTAGGCAGGGCTGTAGGAAAGTAAGAGGATCTACATGATCAGACCCAGGCCCAGCATAACGTAAGACAATATTCCCAGAGAGTAGATTGGAAAAAGTGCCACCAAGTAAGATAAACATAAAATAAATAAAAACAAATAAACAACTTAAAAGCCTGCTAGTCTAAATGCATGTGTATGTCCAAAAAAATAATAGCATATACTAAGCACTTATGTGCAGGTACAGCTTTAAGAACATTACATTTCATTCATTCAATACTCCCAACAAACCTGTGAGGTAGATATTATTGCATGTGTTCCAGGTGTAGAAACTGAGGAAAAGAGAAGTAGACCATCTCTCCAAATCACAAAACTGGTGGAGAGGTACAGTCAAGATTTGAACCCTAGCTCTGGCTGGTGTTTCTCAATGGTTAGAGTGTCTGGCCTTGGACTGGAGGGTCATGGGTTCAATTCCTGATTGAGGGAAGTACCTGGACTGCAGGTTTCATCTGGTTGGAGGGGCAGGGTGTATTCAGGGAGCAAACAATTGATATGTCTTTCTCATATAGATATTTCTCTATATATACCTCCCCTCCCTTCCACTCTCTAAAAATCAACGAAAAAAAATATTCTTGGGTGAGGATTAATGACAACAATAAAAAAGATTTGAACCCTAAGGGTCTCAGTCTAGAGATGTACTCCCATCTATGAATTCCACCATCCTACCTCAGCCTTCAACCTATAGAGCATTATGCTAAATGAAATAAGTCCGTCAGAGAAAGATAAATATCAAATAATCTCACTCATTTGTGGAATATAATGAATAACATAAACAGATGAACAAAAAATCCAGAGACAGAGAAACTTCAATCAGAACGTTAAACCTCAGGGAAGGTAGGGAACAGTGGGGGTTAAGGGGAGAGATCAACCAAAGGACTTGTATGCATGCATATAAGCCTAATCAATGGACACAGACAATAGGGGGGTGAGGGCATGAATAGGGGGTGAGGCAATAAGGACACATATGTAATACCTTAATCAGTAAAAAAATAAAAAATAGCTTTAAAAATATGTGTATTTTTAACCCTCACCCAAGAAAATGTTTTTATTGATTTTTTTTTAGAAAGAAGGAATGTAAAACAAACAATCAAGGGTTGCATCCCATATACCCGGGGATCGAACCAGCAACCTAGGTATGTGCCCTAACTAGGAATGGAACTTGCAACCTTCACAGTGTTTTGTTTTACAAGATGGTGTTCCAACCAACCGAGCCATCCGCTGGGCATCCTTCACCTTTTAACAAGCATTCATAGGTCCACCATTTCAGACTTCTTTTCCCTTGAGGTTAGCCTGATTTCTGCCCCTCAAAGATACAACTGCTGGGGAAACATGGTGAGCAGGCATTTGAGGAAGCGCAGAGCAAATTCTATCCTAGAACTGGAAACTAAAGACAATGCCAGAGACCTCAAGACAGTCTGTGGTCAGAAACATAACTCAGGAGTGGCTGCTCCTAATTCTTCATTTCTCTTTCACCACTGGGTCTTCATTCCTTTTTGTCCCACATCAAAAGCTCAGATACTCACTTCTCTCACTTGGCCCATTGACTTGCTTTGCCAGAAAGTTACCAGCCTGAATTATTCTGATGGTAAAACCTTTCCGCCTGAGGCGAGAGCCCACTTCCTTCGCCCTTCTTTGATCTCTGCAGAATTTTTCTTTTTTGTAAAAACCATACTGGCAAGCACACCCAACTTCTTCTACATACTTGAGCTTTTACAGTGGCTTTTTTGGAACTCTGCTGTGTTTTACATGTCAGTCGATCTCTGCTGGAGAGAGCCCCACAAAGACCTGTTGACACCTCACGGCAGAATTTCACAGAATGTTCTAGGAAGAGATAATTTTCTAATTATACCACCGAATTTTACTTATGAAGGCATTTTCCAACCACTCTGTCTCCAGTGGTGGGAATAGTCTGAGGGTGAAACTAGACCCGGGGTGCATACTTTCCTTTCCTTTCTTCCTGCTTAATTCTTTTCTTTTTTGTATTAGGTAGTATTGCCTGGAAAACTGGACTTTCCTTTCCAAATGCTTACCTGAGAATGCAACCCTAATGAAATATTATTTTCATCAGAGTAACACCCAGAAGCAATGAAACTGGCATGCTTGCCCTAGACCCTTTGAGTTTGGGGCCCCAGAAAAGGAACTTTCTCATTATATGGTCCTTTTGCCCCATCTCCAAGACATTTATTTCTGCTCTTATCTGTCCAGACAGCACTTCCACCAACCACCAATCATTAAGGCAGCTCGTTCTCATCCATTAGTTCTTGGTTGAGCTTCAATTCTCAGAGCAACCTTTCCTGACCAGTCCGTTCTTTAAAATAGTTACAATTGTATTATATTTCTGTATTAAATCTTCCCATTGCTAAACTGAGCTAAGCTTCCAGTGCTCCATAAACAAAATTTCAGAAACATTGAATGGACTGAAGCTAAGGAAATGCAAGCACAAAGGAAGAGATTTTCACTGACCTTCCAATCCTTTAAAAACACTTGCTCAGCTACTGTCAGCCTTGTTAACTTTTAATAATAATTTTGTTCCAGGCATAGGTATTTTTACCAGTCACTAGTGTTACTATTATTACTCCTATTTTATAGATGAAATGGTAGAATTAGAGACATTAAATAACTAGCCCCCAGTCACATAAATGGTACGTGATGAAGCGAATATATGAGCGGTAAAGTCAAATCCTGGCTATATGAGTCCAGGGCCCCTGCTGCCTGCACTGTCAAGAATCTGGAAAGTTCTGCTGTTAAGTCATAATTTTTTGATGAATTGGGTGAAAGTGAATACTATATTTTCTTATGTAATTTCTGGCCCCACTCCAAGACAATGCCTACAGGAGATGAAATTCACCATGTTGGAACTCTACCTAGGTAACAAAAGGCAAATGTGTCCTCAAACCATCAGTGGTAGGGAGGAGGGTCCTCAGAATATTTGGCTACCCTGAGCCATTTATTATGACATTTCCAAGACTTTCCTAGACTTATTTTTTTCCAATTGCAAATCTTCATAGTGATCAGGCACTGCTTTTTCACTTCATTATTTCACATATGAAATCACTTCCTTTTCTGGTTTACAAGTAAAAAGGCAATTTGAAAGGTTTCTGGTTTTGAGAAACAACATAAAAAGAGAAAGAAAGCAAAGAAAAATTGTGATATTCAGTAGTTACATTAAAAATGCAGAGAAAGTGAGTCACTTTAATAGAAACAAGTATAAGAGTCAAAATATGATTAATTGTTTTGTTTTAATTTTTTATTTCTTTGTATTTATTTTAATTAAATAGATTGGGGTGATATTGGTTAATAAGAGTTGTATGACACATGATCTGTATATTGCTTTGTGTGCCCACCACTCAAAGTCAAATCATCTTCTTTCACTATGTATTTGGCCCCTTTCCCACCTCATATCCCCCTTCCCTCCGGTCACCACCATACTGTTGTCTGTGTCTATGAGTTTCAGTTTTATATTCCACGTATGAGTGAAGTGATACATTTTTTTTTAATTTTTTGACTGAGTTATTTTGTTTAACATGATATTCTCAAGGTTCATCCATGTTGTCGCAGATGGTGCTATTTCATTTTTTATTATGGCTGAGTAGTACAATGGAATACTACTCAGTATTATCCCATTCTCTATTGAAGGGTGCTTCAGTTGTTCCCATAGGTTGGCCACTGTAACTGGTGATACAATGAACATGAGGGCGCATATATCTTTGCGAATAAATGTTTTAAAAAATTTAGGGTAGATACCCAAAAGAGGGATTGCTGTGTCGAATTAAAATATTAATTCTAACCTTAATATTTTGAGGAACCCCCATACTGTTTTTCATAGTGGCTCTACCAACTTACATTCCCACCAGCAGTAAAAGAGGGTTCCTTTTTCTCCACAATCTCTCCAACATTTGCTATTACTTATCTTGTTGATAACAGAGATTCTAACCAGCGTGAAATGGTATCTCACTTCATTTGCATTTCCCTTAATAGCTAGTGAAGTTGAGCATATTTTCAAATATCTGTTGGCCATATGTCTTTTTGGTAGTGTCTGTTCAGGTCCTCTGCCCATTTTTTAATAGAATTGTTTGTTTGGTGTTGAGTTGTACAAGTTCTTTATATTTTTTGGATATTCAACCCTTGTCAAAGCTGTTGTTTTCAAATATCTTCTCCCATTTGGTTGGTTGCCTATTTGTTTCCTTGGCAGTTTCTTTTGCTGTACAGAAGCTCTTTAATTTGATTTGAGAGAGAGAGAGAGAAACATTGATGCAAGAGAAACATCAATCATCTGCCTCTTTTATGTGCTCCAACTGGGAATAGAAATAGAATGCACAACCTAGGTATGTGGCCTGATGGGGAATCAAACTCACAACATTCTTGATATACCAGATGATGCTTCCACCAATTGAGCCACCAACTGGGGCATGATGTATTATTTGTTTAATAATATTGTAATCAATGAGTATTTTGTTTAGGATTTTTGTGTATAGTCTCATCATAGAAATTAGTCTGGATTGGGGTTTTTGTTTTTTGTTTTTTGTTTATTGTTTTTTTTTGTTTGTTTGTTTGTTTGTTTTTTGTTGTTGTTTTTTTTTTTGTGTGTGTGTGTGTGTGTAATCTTTGCCAGGTTTTGGTATCAGAGTTACGTTGGCTTCATAAAATGTATTAGGAATTATTGCCTCTTCTTCCAATTTTTGGAGAAGTTGGAGAAGGATAGGTATTAAATCTTGGAATGTTTGGTAAAATTCACTAGTAAAGCAATTTAGTCCTGACCTTTTATTTTGGGTGAGAGTTTTGATATGTGTTTTAATTTACTCACTGTTGATTGGTTTATTTAGATTTTCTGATTATTCTTGATTCTGTCTAGGAAGGTTATCTATTTCTAGGAATGTATCCATTTCTTCCAAGTTATTGAATTTGGTGGCATATAGTCTTTCATAGTATTCTAGTATAATATTTTATATTTCTGTGATGTGTGTGGTAATTTCTCTTTCATTTCTGATTTTATTTGAGTCTATTATTTTTCCTTAGTAAGTCTAGCCAGGGGTTTATTAATTTTATTAATTTTTACAAAGAACTAGTTCTTTGTTGTATTAACTTTTCATTTAGTCTTTTTGTTCTCTATTTCATTCTCTGCTCTGATATTACTATTTTCTTTATTCTGCTGACTTTGGGCTCCTTTTGCTCTTCTTTCCCTGGTTCTTTAGGATGTAATATTAGGTTGTTAATTTGAGATTTTTCTTGAGATAGGCCTGTAATGATAAAAACTTCCCTCTTATTACTATTTTCACTGCATCCCAGAAGTTTTATATGTCATTTACATTTATCTCTATGTATCATTTGATCTCAATTTTTCTTTGACACACTCATTTTTTAATCATATGTTATTTAATCTCCACATATTTGTGAGGGTTTTTTAACTTTTTTTTTTGCAGCTGATTTCTAGTTTCAAAGCATTTTCATCAGAGAATACATGCTTGCTATAATTTAAATCTTCTTAAATTTTGGAGGCTAGTTTTGTGTCCCAACATATGGTCTATAGTTGAAAATGTTCTATGTGCACTGGAGAAGAATGTATAATCTGATGTTCTGAGATGAAAGACTATAATGTCAAGTATGACCATTTTGTTTAATGTATCAGTTAAAGTTGATATTTATTGATTTTCTGTTTGGATTATCTATCTAGAGCTGTCAATGAAGTATTTAAGTCCCCTACTATGATTGCATTTTTGTCAGTTTCTCTCTTTAGTTTTATTAGTAGTTGCTTTATATATTTCAGTACTCCTTGATTGGGTGCATATATGTATTAAGAAGTATTATGTCTTCTTGATGTAGCATCCACTTTATCATTATAAAATGTTCATCTTTAGCTCTTGTTACCTCTGTTATCTTGAAATATATTTTGTCAGATACAAGTTTGGCTATACCTGCTTTTCTGTGGATGCTATTTGCTTAGAGAATAATTTTCCACCCTTTAATTTTGAGTCTGTCTTTGTCTTTGCAGCTTCGATGTGTCTCCTGAAGGGCACATACGGTTTTTGTTTTATGTTCCAATCTGCTACTTTGTGCCCCTTAATTGGTGAATTCAGTCCATTTACACTTAAGGGCCATATAGAATAATATATCCAGCAAAGTTATATTTTAGATATGAAGAAGAAATAAAGACATTTTTAGACATACAAAAGCTAAGGGAATTTATCACCAGAAAACTTCCATTGCAGGAAATATTCTAGGAGGTTATTCCACATGAAATGAGGAACAAAGGTCACAAAACTACAAGTAACGTCGCCAGCAAACTCACAGAACAAATAGGAATAACTTATGACAACAAATCATAAAAGGAGAAGGATAAAGGTCTAAATTTGCAAAGAAGAATGGAGATCAGATGCATTCAAAAGAAAAAGAACTACCGTATTTGCCGGCGTATAAGACGACTGGGCGTATAAGACGACCCCCTAACATTTCCACTAAAAATACAGAGTTTGTTATATACTCGTCGTATAAGACTACCCCCCACTTGGAGGCATATTTTTCAGGGCCAAAAAATCGTCTTATACGCCGGCAAATACGGTACTTGTATATATGAAACGTTCTTTTCATAAGCCTAATGATAACCCACAACAGGCCACCCCCCAAACTTGGAAATCTAACTTACAAAAAACAGAAAATAGAGTGGAAAATTATGGAACACCACAACACAAAAACAACATACAAAACAAAACAAAAAATACAAAACACAAAGGAAAATAACCAATGGAGGCATAGAACTATCAGAGAAATAAATATAAAATGGCTATAGGAAATCATCATACATCCATGCTAGTCTGGTCACCCCGTACTGCCCCCCTGCCAGCCTGAGTGCCCCCAACTGACCCCCTCTGCCAGCCTAGTTGCCCCTACCTGCCCCTCCCACTGGTTTGGTCACCCCACGCAGCCTGCTGTTCAGTCCTTTAGTCATCCCTCACTAACCCCAGTGCAGGCCTTGTTGGTCCACGTAGCCTGCTGTTTGGTCATCTGTCTGGTTGTTTTTGGTCCTAATGGCCCCTGGCTTTTTATATATTAGGATTGCTCTTTCTGATAGAGTCAGATATTTCTCATAGTGTTCTTTAAGTTTTCTTTTATGCTTAAGTCTCTCTATTCTTCCCTCTGTGTCATTTCCAAATTTCTATTTTTTATATCACTAATTCTTTCATCAATCTGGTCAGCTTTCTTGCCTATGCTCAGTAATTCACTCTTTATCTATTTTACTGACTTCATCTCCAGTATTTTTATTTGGTTCTTTTTTAAGGTTTCAATCTCTTTGGTAAAGTATTCACTTTGTTTATTGATTTATTTCTGAGTTCATTAAACTGCCTATCTGTGTTTTCTTGTATATAGTTGGATGTTTTCAGAACTGCAATATTGAATTCTTTTTCATTTAAATAACATATTTCACAATGTCAGTTCTAGTTTTTAAGTTTATATTGTGAAGATTTTTCATTTTCTTTCTGAGTTGCCTCGTTACTTTGGTTATTCATGGTATTTGATGTATTTTTCCTCTCTATCTAGGCATTTAGTTATGAGTGGAATTTCTTTAGCAGATTGATAAAAGAAGTCTTTCTATTGTTTTACAGTAGCTAGCACTGAGTCACAAGTTTGTTTGTTTGTTTGTTTGTTTGTTTGTTTGTTTTTCTCTTGCACTTCTCTGCCAAGTGGTGGCAAATTGCCTCCCCTGTGATCCATTCACACAGGTCCCAGGGGACCAAACCCCACATGGGATGATAGGGCTTCAAATCCATGAAATCCCAATGCTGTCCCCTACAGCCAGAAGCCCCTGGCAGTGCAGAAACAATGTGTGGAGTTGGGGCAAGCAGGGGGAATCTGTCTGCCTCCTTTGTTGCTTTGCCTTCCTAGCCATGGTAACCAGCAGACCTCTATGGCATACCCCTGCACCCCCAACTGCTCCTGAGATTAGTTGCATAGTGTGCCCTTCACTCAGGGGAAAAGTATTGCTGCAGTTCCAGCTCTCGGGTTTGCAGACAATGTGCTCTGCAACCTGACATGAAGAGTGAGGGCAGGTGAGATCTGGAAGATTAATGGAGGTTGGCCAGGCTCTGTGGCTTTGTTTTTCTCTCTGGAATGCCAATTGCCAGACAACCATGACCACACCTTTTGTGCTTCATCCCTACCCAAGTCACTGGACTCAGCTACAGCTAGTACTGCCTACTCCTACAGGAATGCTCACTAAATCTCTTTGCTCCCCCTGACCAAAAGCAGTGCCAGCTACAGCCTAATTCCTCCCCTCTCTGGGCTGAGCCCCACAATGAACTTGGGCTGCAGACCTATGTTAGTGGCTCAACTTTTCTCTCTTCTTGCCTCCAGATTTTCTCCTACTTGTCCATCTTTAGATATTTTAATGTATGGATCTCTCAGATGTGTTTGTGTGTTGAACAGGGAATCCTTTGTTGAATAATAGCTATTCAAATTGTTGAAACTTCAAGGGGAGAGACCAAGGGATTCTCTCACACTGCCATTCCTCTCATGTCACTCCTCTAATTGGTGTGTTGTTGTTTTTTTTAGACTTCTGAAAAAACTTTCCCTCCTCTTCTCAAAACCTTTCCCTCTCTTCTTTCCTTTATTCAAAACCTCTGGGATTTTTTTTTTTCACATCTGCAAAACCAATGTCAGTTACAGGTTTCTGTTCTGGTGTTGAACCAATCTGGCTTCCAATCTCAGAAAAGGAAGCCAATTCTGACCAGACAAACAAATGGAGGTGATCTAATACTTGAGGGAGGTGGGGGCAGGGAGGAGGAAGCTGATTGATAAATGACAAAAGATTTCAGGACTCTCTGACAAACTGAATCATGTCAGAGCTTAGAGGCAATTGATGGAGTCATGGAAAATAGGCCAAGTTTGCTTTCAGAATAAAGGAAGAGATTATGGGAGAAAGAAAAATATAATTAAGTATGATTCTTTTAAAATAATTTTTAAGGAAAAAATCAGCAAAGTAGGGATAATATTTTCTACTTATCCACTTCCTTAATTATGATTTGATGTCTTGAAACTAAGATTTTTAAAAAATAATAAAGTACATCATTTTAATACTATCAATAAATAGAAGTGATGTTCTTTGCTTATAACTTTTCTTTCCACTCATAAAAATACTTGAGCCTGTTAGGTTTTTGTTGAGCTCTATTAAATTCAGGTAAACTTGGAAGTGAGCAATACAGAAAATTTGTACTCTTTGGAAAGGGACAAAGATATACTTTGGAATGAGAACTTTTAAAAGGTTAAGAGAGAATGCACTTAGGGCCATTTGAGGCAAAAACCAAAATCAGATCTTACTATCCTCACTAAGAACCATGAAGAAAAACTGAGTTATTGTGACTATTCAAATGGTACTTTCCTTTAGAAAAAGATTCCAAACAATTCCTGGAAACTCTGCCTCTCTAAGAAGATGGCATTTTTGTGAATTGAGGGTAAAGGCCTGAAGAACATATGGAGTACATTTCCCTTTATAACACTGATCTGTTTAAAATTGAGGGGAAAACCACTCTGCAAGGTATACTGGCCAAGGCAATGGCAAAAGTCATTTCCATTTATCCTGATTCCTTCCCATGGTCCACCTTCCAGCCTACCGGACATCAGGGTCCATGATTTATTTAGCTGCTTGAATTGAAAACCAAGCAGTTAAAGATGCCTATAGAACTCTGCTTTCTCTTGGCATGTGAAACACAAAACTGCCTTTTGCCCATGTCTACAGAAATGATGTAAGGGGGAAAAAAATCTAAAGATTTTCCAGAAACAAGGTATATTTCAAAGAGTGTTAGAGCGACTGTTTTTGAAGGGTTACCTAGCCTAAGGAAGACCTTACAGAAGTAGGAATTAAGCATGAGACCTTTTCAGAGGTAGAGTGACTCTCCAGCCTGGTTTGCCCAGGTCTCTCCTGGTTTTGGAACTAAAGGTCCAGCATCCCTGGCAACCCATCAGTCCACATAAACTGAGACAGTTGGTCACCATAGTAAGAGACTTTGGATGACTTTGTGGCTCAAATATTGAAAAAGAAAAGTTCCAGCAACACTACGAACATCTTGTTCAACCTGAACAAGGAAAAAAATTGAAATAAAAACTCTGGTGTTAGAATTCATAGAGTCCTCGTATTGTGCTAGGCCCCTCCTATGTGCTTTGCAAACATTATGTTCATTCTGATTATAGTTTTTGAGAGTTACCTCTTATTATTGTTTCTATTTTGCAAATAAGGAAACTGAGAAACAGACAAATTAATGTAACTTGCTCATACAAAAGTAAGGATGGAGTCAGAATGAATATCATGAAGTACCTTGAACTTAAGCAAGAATGATCCCTTCCACTTTCCACCAAAGTCTTCTCATATTTCATTTGCAATCTATTTAAGCTTTAAGATAGAATTAGAAGAGGATATAGTTCTTCTCTTTTTGCTTCCCCAGGAATTTGCTAGATGCCAGATGCTCCCTCATGAATACACTAAGGAAGAGAGAAACCAGTAAAACTAATGCTTGTTAAATGGCAATTGGTTTAGCACCTCCTAAAACAGAATCCACGGGCTTCTATGGAATAAAGCTTTAAACTCTCACAGCAAGGTTACTTGAATCCTGCCTCAATTAAGACCTTTAGTGCTCTCTGTCTAAAGCATTCTTTCAGTCATTGATCCTAGGCATTGGGCAACCTCTTGTGAGCTAAGCATGCTTCCAGAGAGCTTCCTGAGCCCTGTTTAATCCCTCTCTCAATGAGCCAGAGTATTGTTTGAATAAAGTTGTCTTTGTAATTGTTTGGCTGGCCATTTAAGAGTATTACAGGCTCTGGGAGTGGATTTGTGAAGAAAATACAATTAAAAGAAATGTTAACAGTGTTTTATTGAAATGCAGAGTATGTGGTTGCGCAAGAGGGAAAAACTTGCCCAAAATTGGCCACTAAAGGATTTATCTCATGGAGAGAAGCTGTTTTGCTTAACATGGTTTCCTGTATAAAAACAGAATGCCGGGAGCTTGTGACTCTGATAAAAGGGGAGGAGAAAAAGTCAGTCTGGATGTATCTACAGGTTCACACTTAAAATCGAGCAAATGGAAAACACACCCAATTGGGAGTCTAATCATTGATACACTTGGATGACAAATTGAGACTTTCATCTTTTAAATGACAGTCCCTAACATATCTCTCCCTGGACACATCTAAAAACACATGTATTCATGACTAGTAGGCCAGAGACCACTATCACACAATTGTAGTTATAATGCAAGTAGCTTTATGTGTTGCTGCTTTTTTGTTTTATTTTTTTATCCAAACCATCTGGTTTTTACTTACTGCTCTACTGGACTTGCTAAAAACTGACCCACCTCAAAGTCATGACATTCAATTTCCCCCAAGGGCACCCTTCACTAGAAAGTAAACCTTAAGCATTAGCTGGCTAGAAGGAAACAGTCGCTAAAGCTAATCCCATAAAGTTTCCATATTCTTAAGGAAACAAATAACTCGTGGAGCTCTCAA
This sequence comes from Vespertilio murinus, assembly GCA_963924515.1. Classification (NCBI taxonomy): domain Eukaryota; kingdom Metazoa; phylum Chordata; class Mammalia; order Chiroptera; family Vespertilionidae; genus Vespertilio; species Vespertilio murinus. The sequence goes on along the minus strand of OZ004706.1, from coordinate 128,020,485 downwards.
TGTAGGGTTCTAGTGCTTCCCAAAATTTCAACAGATATAATGATGAAATAGAACATATCTGAGGAGCTGACCTTTGTTCTGGGGCTATTACAACTTAAATACACTTCTGCATCATACTGACCACCTGTGAGCAGTTCCCTTTATGTTTGTTGGCAGTAGTCCCTGGAATCTGTTTCCATTTATCTATCCATCATTCATCTTTCCATCTATCCATCTATTCAGTCATGCAACAAATATTTGAGGCATGCTTTTAGGCTATTGGAGGATAGCAAAAAAAAAGGACAGACAAAGCTTTTTCTCTAAAGGAACTCATGGGTTAGTGAAGAGACAGACATAAACAAGAAAACAACCAAAATACTTTCAGATGACAAGTGCCATAAAGAATAGATATGGAATACTATATAAAATGACATGAGGGAAGTCGCTTTCCATTGGAAAAAACCCTCTGAGGAAATGATATTTGGGCTCAGACTTGAAACATTTAAAAATTTGAAAGAAGAATGTCCCAGGCCAGAGGAATTATAAATGTAAAACCTTTAGGGATAGGAGTAAGCCTTGTTACAAGGAGAACAATAATGTCATTGTGGTTATAGCAGTTGGGTGTAAGATGGATTTGGAGGTTCCTCTAAGGCTTTTCAGGCTGGGGGAGTTTGTGCCTATTCTAAATGCATCAAAAAGTCATTGGAAGGTTTTGGAGAGAAGGGTGATATGATTTGGTTTATAATTTTAATGGTTCACCAAAACCAGTTTGGCTCAGTGGATAGAGCGTCGGCCTGTGGACTGAAAGGTCCCAGGTTCGATTCTGGTGAAGGGCATGTACCTTTGTTGTGGGCACATCCCTGGTCGGGGGGGGGGGGGTGGGGGGGTGCAGGAGGCAACTGATTGATGATTCTCTCTCATCGATGTTTCTAGCTCTCTATCCCTCTCTCTTCCTTTCTGTTAAAAATCAACAAAATATATATTTTTTATTTTTTTAATTATTTTATTTTTTTAATTTATTAAGGTATTATATGTGTGCATAGCTTACCATTGTGGGCCAAAACTGGTTTGGCTCAGTGGATAGAGCATCGGCCTGCAGACTGAAAGGTCCCGGGTTCGATTCTGGTCAAGGGCATGTACATTGGTTGCAGGCACATCCCCAGTGGGGGATGTGCAGGAGGCGGCTGGTCGATGTTTCTCTCTCATCAATGTTTCTAGCTCTCTATCCCTCTCTCTTCCTTTCTGTAAAAAATCAATAAAAATATATATATATTTTTAAATTGTTTAATGGGTCCATATGACTGCTGGGTGTTGAATAAGAGGACAGATGGGATAGGGGTACAAGAATAGTTACAGGAAGAACATTTTAGAGACGGTTAAAATAAACAAATGAGAAATGGTGGTGGCTTGGACTAGTAGTAGAGACTAGTAATTACTTGGACTAGTAATATATTTTAAAGATAGACCTGACATGTCTTACAATTGTTTAGACATGGGAAATGGGGGAAAGAGGAGTCTCAGGAATGACCCAAGTACTGGGCGTATGTCATTGGGTGGGTGATAGTTCCATGTCCTGACACAGGCTCCCTATGAATAATCCTAGTCCAGGGAGGTCAAATTAGTTCTGTTAACTGTTTTCTTTCTACTCCATGTTTTTTTGTAATGTGAGTGGTTATTTATGTTTTCAGGGTTTGGCATCTGTAATGAGAGCCTGCCAGTGCCACCCTTATCTGCATATATCTCAGGACAAGCAAAAAATTGTTTGAATCAGAGGTATATAACTATCAGCAAAGACAAAATAATTCTCCTTAGAATTTGAGAAAATGGAAGAACAAACAAAAGCATCCATTCTGATTTTGCAGTCTTCCTATTCTCCTTGAAAAGAACAACTAGAATGAGTCATTACTAGGGGAAAGGGGATGCTAATAGTAGAGTTAAGGTGGAGACCTGAAATGTCTACTCTCTAGACCAGCAATTTTCAACCTTTTTCCTCTCATGACACACATAAACTAATTACTAAAATTCTACAACACACTAAAAAATATGTATTTTTTTGCCCATCTGACAAAAAATAGGTTTAATTTTGATTCATTCATACTGAATGACTATTGTTGTGTTGGCTTTTGTCATTTTTTTATTTGATATTCCAAGGAAAAAGAAGTCAATACTCTGACTAAATAATCAGGTATTGCATGTTTTAAAAATTATCGTGGCACACTGGTTGAAAATCGCTGCTCTGGGCCAATCTGCAAAGATGAGTGGATTCCTAGAGATTTCTTCTGTAAACAGTCTATTGTTCCACATTTCATGGAGTCTATGAGATATAATTAAAAGCTATTATGCATTTACTCTGGAGCATTTCTCAGATTGCCTTTATTAAAATAAGTACACTTTCTATGGTCTAGCCCCTTTCCTTAAAGGTGAAAGAGTTTGCAATTAGCAGACTGCTTGAGTCTGAATTAAATCCCAGTGTGCCACATCTCATTTTACCACACTCTGGCACACAGAGGTTGGTAATTTTAGGGCCAGACATAACCTGGCATAGGGCAGGGTAATACTTTTCGTAGTAGACTTATTAACTATAACTGATTGCTGTATGAACATATGCAAAAGATGTCTCTGAGTATTCTGACTCTCGCGTTGGTTGGGAAACACCCTGTTTATTTGATTTCCGTCAGCCTGTGAAAGTTTATCCATCATTCAGTGTCTTGAATAAGCACTAGGCAGTTGCACTGGAAAAAAATTACTTCTAAGGCAAACATTCTGTCAGAATGATTAGAACCAAAATGTAAATTCATTGACTTCCTAAAGATAATATATAGATCAACTTACTAATGCTGACAGTGGAATTTTTATAAACACACTCTCAAATGTCCCATAGAAAGAAGGCTTATTAAAAATAAGAATTTCAATCACCCTAACCAGTTTTACTCCATGGATAGAGCGTCAGCCTACAGACTGAAGGGTCCCTGGTTCAATTCTGGTCAACGGCATGTACCTTGGTTGCGGGCACATCCCCAGTAGGTAGCTAATCAATGTTTCTCTCTCATAGATGTTTTTAACTCTCTATCCCTCTCCCTTTCTCTCTGTAAAAAATTTTTTCAATAAAATATATATTTTTAAAAGAATTTCAAATAGCACACCTTGTCAACAATGCTGGGAAAAATAGAAACCCAGACAGAAATTATAGCAGGTGCGCCCCTCCTTAGAAAAACTCTTAATGGCACAAACCACAGTTGCAGTAAATTCTCAACATTTCTTTGCTTGACATTTGAACTTGCGGGTGGGGGGAATATTTAGCTAACCTCTTGGCGCTGAATATTTGACCTTAAAGCTTGCTGTTTGCTCCTTTTTGGTTTCAATCCTCATGACTACAAATGCTATTATTAGTCATAAGATTGTTCAGTTCCTTTTAAATTCCATCCATGGTATTTGACTTTCTGGACTAAACATAATAGGGAATTCAAAATCCTAATTATTTCTAAAGGTAGTAAATCCTCCCTATGTGCTTCAAGTGTTCCCAGCTTCATGTAGAAGAGGACCTGTGTTAAGTTTTAGAAATATTTGCCTCTGGAGCCTTTACTGAATAAGGATTTTCCTAGTAAAATAACTTAAAAGCATAGGTTTGTGTTTAGTCAGACCTGGAAATAAATCTCAGCATTGCTCCTGGTGAGTTTGGTGACTTTGGGAAAGTTATTAAAACTCGGTGTTTGTGCAATATATAGGAGACAATGTTTACATTAAGGATTGTTATATAAATGATACATATTACATATAAAATATTTGATGCAAAATAAACATTTAGTAAATGGCATTTATTACTTATTATAATATACATCAACATCACTCCATTAACTGCCTAAGCACTAGTTTCAATTTCAGCCTATGGCTGGCAAAGCTTATTTTAGCCTAAAATCTTTGATCTTATGATTTGACTATTTATGATCACAAAAAGGTGTGATACACCCTATATACTACATAGAACAACCCATTTAAGAGAAATTCAGTCTTACCCTAGCCAATTTGGCTCGGGGATAGAGTGTTGGGTCCCGGGTTTGATTCCAGTCAAGGGCATATTGCAGGCTCCTCCCTGGCCCAGGCCCTGAAGGCAACCAATATATGTGTTTCTCTCACATCAGTATTTCTCTCTGTCTTTTCCTCTCTTTTTGACTCTCTCTGAAATCAATGGAAAAATATCCTCAGGTGAAGATTAAGGAAAAAAGAGAGAGAAATTCAGTTGAGTTTAGTGTGAAAATCCATCTGAATGTATCAATTATAAAAGATGACATAGGTGCAAAAATGAAAAAGTAATCATAAAGTCATAGCTCTTAGAGCTCATTAGAAATTGTGGTTAAACTCCTATTACTTACAGATGCGAACCTGAGGCCCAACCAAGATTAATAACTTTGACAAAGTTGTGCAACTTAGTGATGAGCTAACATCAGAAGAGGATCAAGTCCCAATTAGGTTTATAACTTAAAATCTCTTCTACCCCAATGATGGTTCTGATACTTTCAAACTAATGGTGATCACCTTTCAGAGAGCTTGACTTACTGTGTGTTACAAGCCCATGACAAATTTGGAACTAGATTATTTGTTGTGAATTGAATTGCCCAATTCAAATATTCTCCAAAGGCTCCTCTAACTCAGTTTTTTATTACTCTCCTGCTTAATATTTTAGAATATCCTTTGCTGCATGGACACATATTAGTCATCAATTTCCAAAGTATTTCTTCTCTTCTAGTGTCTTCATGATCTCACAAACATTTATTCCATTGCCATACTTTCCCCCAGATGCACAATATATAATCTCCCCTCTTCTCTTCATTTACCCAACTTCTATGCACCCTGCAAGACCCAGTTTCCCATCTCTACTGTGATATCTTCCCTCACTTCTCTGCCCCTCATAAATCTCTTTTTCTTCTGAACTCCTACAGTCCACAAGGCTAGTACACACAGCTGAGAGCACAATTACCTACTGTGTATGACATTCTCTCCATTTCTTCTGTACATCTTATCTTCCCAGTTTGACTACTGGCCCCTTGAAGACAAGTACCAGGACTCACGTTTATCTAATTTCAATGAACCAGAACACTGAGATGACTGAGCTCATAGTAGATATTCAATTAATATACTCAGTAGACTGGGTAGGGGGCAGAGACGAGAACAAACATTTTGTCTCTTTTTTTACCATTCTTGATTTACTTCTGATATTACATACAAAACTAATACAAAAAACTTAAATCTGACAATTTTGGTTGAGGTTTTGTGCTAATTAGAACTAGTTAGGGATGGCAGGGAAAGATAGATTCTCATCCATCTTACAATCTTTTCGTTAAAATGTAGAGAAAATTCACCTGGACCTGCACAAATGACTGACAGTTGTGTCTAAATGAGTATATCTTATATTATTTTCTAATAAGTGACAGGTGGATTTTCAGGAAAGAAATAAGTGGCAAGATGTGAAACATAAAAGCTCCTAAGTCATATAGACCTTCCATTTGCCATGTCCTTGATGCCAATATTTACTGTGTATGTCTACTATATTGTTCTGGATGACTTCCTACATGGTTCTCCAGCTAACCTGAAGTTTTCTTTCTCAGAATTCAACATGATAACATTACAAAATAATAATAACAATAAAGATCTTTAGGAATTTCAAGGGAACTCAGTTCACCAAAAAGCAACCTTTCATATAAATATATCATGTGGGTTAGCATAATACCTGAGAGAACCTAAATTAAAAGTCTTTTCTATCATTGTGAGCCATTGCAGATAAATTATAAGAATGAGCCGCTTAGTGTATAGTGTAACTGGAGACCGAAAGAACAAGCCATGTGCTCAAAACCTGAAGCCTAGTTCTGAACTACCAGCAATTTTTTTAAAAGCTATCTTTGTTTTTGGAATTAAACTGGGAGGGAAAAAAATCATTTAAGTAGAGACCTTAGGAAGATGGTAAGGAGTTTCTAATAACAAACTCAAATTGGGGAAAAGACCTTTATAATGATTTGCTTGGCCCCCTTTTCCTTTGAGGCTTTACTTGTGATTTCAGCGTGGTGAAAGGAATGGAAGGAAAGAGGCAGGCAAATAAGGGGCAGGAGAGGAGTGGAGACCTGCAAGAAGTGAAAGTGATGAAAAAGTGAAAGGTGTGGCAAAGAGCATTCTCTAAGCCACTCAGACTTTCAAAAATAGCACTAAAGATAGGGGAGTGCAAGCATGCCATGCTACCAACTCACACACCAAAGCCAGGAGGCACACCTACTGTGCAAACGTTACAAAGGGACACAGCATGTAGTGGAGCTATGAGGTGCAAGACGGAACAAAAATATGAGAAGAACCATTAGAAATGTTATCTGATTGCTAAGCAGACCAGTCAGCCAGCCAGTTCTTGCTTTGAGCTCAGATGGTATAAAACCCTCCACCGCAGCCTGGATGAAAAGGACTAAGAGAGAAATAAAGAGAGGAGCAGGGTGATGTCCAGAGGAGGGAAAAGGATATGACAACACCCAGGTAGATTGTTTATGGAGGAAAACAAATTGCTGACAACCTTGTAGTAGAATAATAACTCAAGTTTATACAATTACTCATCCCATTTTGCTATCTGGAGTATGATTAAATCTGGACTTCCCTTGTTTAATTAGCCATTAGGTTTGATGAAGAACATTTTTCAAGTTGAGCAGAAAATTATTTAAAAGTAAGGTGTGTCTTCAAAAGAAAGCACAAGAGCAAACCAGGCTGATGGATGAAAGTAAAATAATATGAGAAAATATCTACCTTTATCATAAAATCCCTGAGAATGTTTCAGACACTCAGCTTTTTAAGTGATGGAGGTGATGTGGCTAACCATGGTCTGCCTTGAGATACTTAATTCAAAGTTCAGCAAAAGTTTAAAAGGAAATGAAGTGGAAATTGATCACTCAATAATAGAATCACTGGAACAAATTCCATCCCAAAAATATTTCTGCCATGGAGTCTGTAAAATGTCCTACTTTTGAAAATTCTTTCAATACAGTAATTTTTAAAATTCCATATTTTTTAAGTATTTGAAATATAAGAATCATCTTTTAAAGGGAACTCTATATCTCATCATATTTTTGAAACACTTATTTTGTTAGTATGGGCTTTAAAAGATCCCAAGTCATGAAAGACAGGACACATATCACATATTCATGTGGATACAGAAGATGTAGAATTATAGCTTTCTTTCCAGTGGATTAAAAGCTTTTTAAGAAATTATAGCTTCCTTTCCAGTGGGATAAAAGCTATTTAATAAATCTGATATCAGTGGCCTTGCAAAAAACATTCAGGTAATAATAAACTAACAAATGATTTAGCATATACTACAACACATACCCTTTGTCATTAATGTATCTTATGTAAGTTAAACCTTTAAATTTTTAACAAATAGAGTATTGAAGTACTTGATTGAGAAATCAATAATAGGATGATACATATTGACCTTTCTGAGTAAAAATAATGATATTTACAATAAAATAGTTGCTCTTTTTTGGCCCAAGGACTACTTAGAACATGTTCATAGAATTATTGGGCATTAAAGGTAGAAAAGGCCTTAAAATTACTTTGTCCATTTTCTCATTTTATAGTTCAAAGAAACAAGACATTCCTCCCATTGTGATATCTAGAGGTAAATTGTTTACCCAATGTATTAATAGGTAGAAATGGTCATTAGTATATTGAGACTAACTCACCCATTCTAAGAAAACATATAATATAAATTCCAGGAGGATCCAAGATGGCTGTTGAAGGGACAGCAGCCTACAAGATAGTGTATGAGTGAGAGAATGAAAGGAGAGCGCAAGGATATGCAGGGAGTGTCTGTATTTGTGAGTGAGGGACAGATATAGTCTAAGTAATTGTTGGGGACTTCCAGAGGCTCCCCTATCCAGGCAGCCTCTACTGCTGCTGAAATCTCTCCTGGAGAGTGGCAGTGACCTGAAGCCCAGCCTTACCTTCAACCAGAGAGACTTTGGATACCTCCCAGGACCCTACAACCACAACACTCAGGGCAAGCTGCCCCAACTGCCAACCCAGGAACACCGAAACTTCAGCCTCTCTGACAACAGACACCTAGAAAGTCTGTCCAGGAGGAGACAAAGCAGCACAAATATAGGGATGAGCTCTGCGCCTTCTCACAGAGCAGATAGAAGGAATAGCTAAATCAATTACATTGATTACATCCACCCAGAATTGGTTAATTAGATAAAGCTGGTGAGGCAATCCATGAACAGAAAGGTCATATATTGCCTAAGGAAAGTGAGGAGCAACCATGGGGAGACAAAGAAATAGCCTGAATACAAAAGAAAATGAGGAATCACCAGAAAAAGAAACAACCAAAATGGAGACAAGAAATAGGTCAGAGAAAGAATTCAGATAAATGGTCACAAGATGGTTGAAAAGGAGGGAAAAATATTCAACAACATACCGTATTTGCCGGCGTATAAGACGATCTTTTGGCCCTGAAAAATATGCCTCCAAGTGGGGGGTAGTCTTATACGGCGAGTATATAACAAACTCTGTATTTTTAGTGGAAATGTTAGGGTGTCGTCTTATATGCCCAGTCGTCTTATACGCCGGCAAATACGGTATGTAAGAACCAAAAGGAAATGAAGAAGAACCAAGAAGAAATGAAAAATGACATCGCTGTAATAAAGAACTAAATGAAAGCATCAACAGTAGACTAGAAGAAGCATAAGACTGCATCAGTTAGGTAGAAAACAAGGTAGGAAAAAAGACCCAAGCAGAGCAGCATCTAGGAAAAAATAAATAAATCAATCAATAAACCAATAAATCAATAAGGAGAGCCTAAAGGAACTTTGGGACAACACAAAACAAAACAACATCCGCATAATAGGGGTACCAGAAGAAGAGAAACTTGAAGAAGGAATATAAAACCTGTTAGAAGAAATAATGACAGAAAACTTCCTTGATATAGGAAAGGAAAAACCCACAAGTCCAAGAAGGTCACAGATTCCCAAACAATATGAACTTCAAAAGACAAACACCAAGACACATCATGATTAAATTAGCAAACACCAATGATAAAGTAAAAATCTTAAAGGCTTCCAAAGAGAGACAGAAAGTTACCTACAAAGGAACCTCCATCAGACCAGCGACTTATTTCTCAACAGAAACACATCAGGCCCAGAAGGGAATGGAATTAAATATACAAAGTCATGCAAAGGAAGGGTCTGAATCCAAGAATACTGTACCTAGCAAGACTATCAATTAAAATTGAGGGTGAAATCAGGAATTTCACAGACAAAAAAGAATTAAGGGAGTTTATTACCACCAAACCAGCAATGCAAGAAATGACTTCTGTAAAAAGAATAAATGAGAAGGGAAGAAGGAACACAGGCATAAAAGAATAAAAATGGTGACAAACAAGTACCTATCAATAATAACTTTAAATGTAAATTTATTAAATGCCCCAATCAAAAGACATAGGGTATCTGACTGGTTAATAAAACATGACCCATATATCTTTTGTCTACAGGAAACCCACCTCAGAACAAAAGACTCACACAAACTGATGATGAATGAATGGAAATAAAATTTAAAAATCTGGGGTAGTAATACTTGATCTGTCAAATTAGACCTCAAAGTAAAGGCCATGACAATAGATAAGGAAGGCCACTACATAATACTAAAAGGAACAATTCAACAAGAAGATATAACTCTGTCAAACATGTATGCACCCATACAGGAGCACCCAAATATACAAAAAAAAAAAATACTTCTGGAGGACATCAGGGGAGAAATTGACAGCAATACAGTCACAGTAGGGGACTTTAATACCCCACTAACATCACTGGACAAATCCATTAAACAAAAAAGTCAGCAAAGAAACATCAATCCTAAATGACTCACTAGATCAGATAGAATTAATTGACATCTTCAGAACATTTTACCCCAAAGCCACAGAATATACATTCTTCTCAAGTGCACATGGGTCATTTTTAATGATAGACCACATATTGGGATGCAGGCATTCTCTTCAAATTCAAGAATATAAAAACATATCAAGCATCTTCTCAGATCACAATGGCCTAAAACTAGAAATAAACTACAATAAAAACAATTTAAAAAATCAAACACCTGAAGGCTAAATAGCATGCTATTAAACAATGATTGAGTTACCAGAGAGATCAAAGAAGAAATTAAAAAAACTTCATGAAAACAAATGACAATGAAAACACAACAATGCAAAATCTATGGGATGTAGTGAAAGCAGTCTTGAGAGGGAAGTTCACTAAGTCATCCGAGATGAAAATCAAAACAATAATGAGATATCATCTCACACCTGTCAGAATGGCTATCATCAAAAAATCAACAAAAGACAAGTACTGGCAAAGATGTAGAGAAAAGGAACTCTTGTACTGCTACTGGTGCAGCCACTGTGGAAGACAAAAGTTTCCTCAAAAAGTTAAAAATGGAACTCCCATTTGACCCAGTTATCCCACTTCTAGGACTATATTCCTAGAAAACAGAAACACTAATCAGAAATGATATGTGCACCCCTGTGTTCATAGTAGCACAATTTGCCATAGCTAAGATTTGGAAACAGCCTAAGTGCCCATCAGCAAATGAGTGGATTAAAAAATGGTGGTACATCTACACAATGGAATACTATGCTGCTATAAGAAAGAAGGAACTTTTACCATTTGGAACAACATGGATGAAACTGGAGAGCATTATGCTAAGTGAAATAAGCCAGTTGGAGAAAGATAAATGCTACATGATCTCACTCATATGTGGGATATAATGATCAACATTATTTGATGAACAAGAAGAGATTGATCTAGAGACAAATGGTAGGGGAGGGGGTAGTTAGAAAGCAACTAAAGGATTTGTATGCATGCATATATAGTATAACCGAGGCAGTGGGGACTTGCCTGGGGTGGGAATGGCTGGTGGGGCGGGGGCGGGGGGGAGGGCGGAGGTCAACTGGGGAAAAAGGAGACATATGTAAAACTTTAGACAATAAAAAAATAATATAAAAAACAAAAATAAAAATTCCAACATTCTTTTAGAGTATTATGACCTAGTAAATAAGATCTGATTGGAACTAGAGAGATGGAACATATGGACATGTCAATGTTTATGGAATGAACCTCATGTAATCAATTGTGAATACTCAAAAGTTTAAAGGGTCCTAGTAGATTATCTTAGGAAAAAGCCAGAATTCAAAGTAAAAATAAATAAATAAATAAATAAATAAATAAATAAATAAATAATTTTTATATGTCCAGGAAAGAAGGCTGAGGTGTGTTGAAGGTAGTGTTCTACTCTCTAATGAGGGAAGAAGAGGAAATTAATTTAAATTGCCGCCAAAGGAATTTAAGTTAGATGAAAAGAGATTATTGGCATCAAAGGTTTTATAAAAGATTCCTGAGGCAGTTTTCAAATTCCTTATCTGGATGTGCTTAAGAGAAGAGAGATACCTATCAGCCCAGAATGGTTGAGGTAGAGATATGCCTGGCAAGAAATGGTGATGGAAGGAAGGAAGAAAGGAAGGAAGGAAGGAAGGAAGGAAGGAAGGAAGGAAGGAAGGAAGGAAGGAAGGAAGGGGAGAGAGACAGAGAGAGACAGAGAGAGAGAGAGAAGGCTCACACAAAGTAATCATTTCCTTGGAAAATCAATTGTCATGTGCTAGTTGGTTATAAATGGAATGTACAATTATAATTCACTCTGGTTTTCATTTTCTCTTTAGCTTGGTTTCCAGTGAAAAGAAGGCTTATGAAATCTCCCTGGCAGGCTATGCCCTGATTAATATATTCTTATTTTTTCTTCTTTAAACTGGTTACAACTTAATCTCTTAGACCAGTGGTCAGCAAACTCATTAGTCAACAGAGCCAAATATCAACAGTACAACGATTGAAATTTCTTTGGAGTGCCAAATTTGTTAAACTTAAACTTCTTCTAACACTACTTCTTCAAAATATACTTGCCCAGGCCATGGTATTTTGTGGAAGAGCCACACTCAAGGGGCCAAAGAGCCACATGTGGCTCCTGAGCCGCAGTTTGCCGACCACAGTCTTAGACCAACCTAAACTTTAGTAACAATACATGTGCCTTCAGAGGAGATATGTGAAAGTAGAAATGCTGTCCTCATTTCAAAGGAAAACTTTTTCCCTCCTAATTTAAATAAACAGGATGATTCCACCACTACTATCACTCTCTCCTCCCCTAACTTCACACAGATACCAGCAAGTTCTCTGCAACTTGCAGAATATCTCCTCATGTACAGCATACAAACAACACTTGCACTCACAGTTTATACCAAAACTCTCTAATTTGTTGTACTTCTCTGTTTATACAGCTGTGCATCTCTTTGCCCCACTGTGTTCAGCACATCTATTGTCTGGTTTTTATTGTGAGCACCTAGAGGTGAAGAAGGGAGTCTGTTTAACTTACTATGCACAGTATTGTGCATGCAAACGCAGGTGGGCACCACATGACCATTCTTTTTTTTTCTCTTTTTTTAAGAAACAGTAATTTTATTTTATTTATTTACTAGAGGCCTAGTGCATGAAAATTCATATAATGGAAGGGGGTCCCTCAACTTGGCCTGCCCCCTCTCACAGTCCGGGTGCCTTCAGGAGTTGGAGGCATCCTGGCTATCAGGAGAAGGAGATACCCCCATCACACCTCTGCTGCTGCCACTGCCGGCAGTGCAAGCCTTGGCCAGCCCTGATTACATAGCCTCAGCCATCCCTGGGCAGCTGGGCAGCCACCATCCAAGAGCTTGCCTGCACCTCAGGCTGGCCCTGGGTTGCTGGGCAGCCACCATCTAAGGCTTGCCTGCACCTCAGGCCCGTACTGGGTGGCTGGGGGGCTGAGGAGACTGGGCGCCGCCATCTTGTGGCTGTGGGCACTGCCATCTTTGAAGGTGTGACAGTCAATTAGCATATTCCCTCCTTATTAGCTGTGAGCACTGCCATCTTTGTAAGGGTGTGACAGCAATTAGCATATTTCCTCTTTGTTAGATAACATATGGTTAATCCTCACTCAAAGATATTTTTCCCATTGATATTTATTTAGTTAGTTGGTTAGCTATTCTTAATTCTTTATTGTTGAAAGTTTTACATGTGTCTTCTTTTTCTCCATTGACCTTCCCCACTCACTCCTGACTCCAGCATATGCTCCCACCTACATGACCTTTCTTGACAGTAATGGTCATGAATGCTCAAAAAAACCCTTCATGGACTAATCAAAGCTGGAAAGAAGGCTAAGGTTATAGAGCATGTGTCGTCCCATACTTTATAGCTTTGGTTTGGTTGCCAAAAACCAAAGCCATAAAGGGTGTCAGGGACCCTCAGAAAAGGTTCAAACAACTAGAAAATCTAGTAAACCAGGGCCTGAAATGCACAGAAAACAAGACTGCACTTATTTAGGAGCTTGTCCTCCACGGCCACCCTCCCTTTTCTCTTGGGTAAGTGCAATCTTGTGGGGGTTCGCAGCTCAGAGCACTATGTGTCAGTGCCCATTGCCATAAGAAGTTGTTATATTTCAGGCACTCCATGGAAAACTATGAAGTTCACACTATCTTGGCTTTCTTATTTCTTTATGTTTATGGAAGAAACAAAAATCATCTTCATCAGAATTAATATTTCTTCCTTCCCACCAATTCCCATGCATTCCCCCTCAAACATTCCTTTACCAGTGTTTCCCAAAATGTGGTACTCGTACCCCCAGGGGTATGGGAAGAGTTTGGTGAGGATATGCACTGCACCGTACTTAGCTGTGCCTAATTTTACGTTCTCATGAGTCAAGACAGTCTTGTGAGGTGTGAGATGGTCCAGTGTGCAAATAAATGTTATTTATAATATAACTTTTATTTATATTTTATTATGAATAATTTTATTTTTCATTTATTATTATTTTGTGTATGTACCAAAAAAAGAAAAAATAAACATATTTTGATTGTTATTAAAATACATCCTTTTTTTGACGAGGGGTACCCAGGATTATGAAAATTATAGAAGGGATACACATATGTCAAAAGTTTGGGAAACACTGCAAAGTTTATACCAATCTTCCTGACCCAAGAAGTCAAAATGATCCATATTTCTTGGTCTGGTTGAAATTTTTCATATCTGTTCATTCTTCAGTCTTTAAAGCTACATCAAAAGGCAAAGTGATTGATGAAAACCCTTCCCTCAGGAAAACCACAGGAAATCGCATTCTGTTTAATTCAACAAATATTCTTCAGTTAAGAGTCTCTCACTGTGTGCTGGGGAAACAGGGGAGCAAAACATAGATGCATTTTCAAAATCTGTGTGTGTGATTAGTTAATTTGAAGTTTTATTAAACCATTAAATGTGAGAAGATTGACTTATTGAAGGATTATAGTGGACATTAAATGATATACTATATAATAAAAACCTAATATGCTAAGTGTCCAGTTGTCTGGTCAGCCATTCAACTAATCAAAGCGTAATATACTAATAATATGCTAAGGCCACTCAACCACTCACTATGACGTGCACTGACCACCAAGGGGCAGACAGTCGACTGGTTGACCCGTCGCTATGATTGCACTAACCACCATGGGAAAGATACTTGACCAGTAAGTTAGCTTGCTTCTGGGGTCTGGCTGATTGGGACTGAATGAGATGGGCTGGACATGACCTGGAGTCCCTCCCGTAGTGCCTCCCCAGCTGGCCAACCTCGCACATCCCTCCCCGACCTTGATTGTGCACGAGTGGAGTCCCTCAGCCTGGCCTGTGCCCTCTTTCAATCCGGGACCCCTCAGGGGATATCAAAGAGCTACTTTCAGCCTCATGGTAGAATAATTGGTCACTATGACATGCACTGATCACCAGGGGGCAAATGCTCAATGCAAGAGCTGCCCCCTGATGGTCGGTGCGCTCCCACAGGGTTCACAGCTGGTGAGCACAGTGGCACTTGAAGGAGCCTCTCCCACCTCCACAGCAGTGCTAAGAACATCAGACTGCCAGCTTAGGCCCACTCTCCCCAGGGTGGGCCGAAGCTATCAGTTGGACATCCCTCAAAGGTTCTCGAACTGTGAGAGGGCACAGGCTGGGCTGAGGGGACCCTCCCCCTCAACCCACGCCAAGTGCACAGATTTCATACACTGGGCCTCTAGTAATATATATTATTTAATATACTAAGCACTGACCCTGCCATGTAAGATATCCCCAATAACTATGGCTTAATTTAAAACAATATTTTTTTTTTGAGAGGGCTTTCTTTGGAAATCAAATTTGACCTTGAATTATGGGCAGGAACTATCACATTCAAGAAAAAAAACTATCATCTAGAACATATTTTTCCAGCAAAAATGGAACTCAGCCTTATCCTGTGTCCCAAGAGAGTCTGGTTCACATCCTGCTCTCCCTATGAAGGTTTTGAAGTGTTTCAGAACCTTGGTTATGTTCCAAACACACACAACACATTATTTTTTCTGCTTCTCCTACCATGGTCCTCACATTTGTTTCACAAGTGACTACAGAAATGCACTTAAAAGTTTTATACATTTATTTCAAAGGGACATAAAATGATTATCTCCATGCTTCATTTTATTAATTAACTGTTACTGAATCAGTATCATCAAAATTTAATCTACAATTTGAATAAATTAACTTTTAGCTAGAAGTAAAACTAAGTCAAATTTTACTCACCTAAATAATTTTTTAAAACTTGCTCAAAACAAATTGCTTCGCAAGTCATATTAGATAAAGTATAATGTTTAATTAATTAACTGTATGGATGACTATATGAATAGATTATAATGCAAATTACAAGATTGAACAGGATATCATAATATACTTACCTAAACAAAGAAATCCCTTACTTTGCACATTTTAGTTCATCTTAATCATAGCTCTATAATGCCAAATATCTAGATAACAGAAAAAAGACTTCATATTAGATTCTCCTTGAATATTTGTCTTACAAAAACATGGTCTTAGCCTATTTCCAAAATTCTATTATAGAAGACTTCTGACCACACCTGGAATCACCATTAGATTCTCAATGTTTTATCCTATCTGAAGGTTCATCCAATGGTTTCATTTAAAAAGGATTATAATTTCACCTTCTATATTTTCTCAGCAAGGATAAGGGCCTTCTGGAAAACATTTGCTATATTTCTACATATTGCAAAATTCCAGAAGGATGCACCTAAAATAAAAATATCATAGACTATTTCCTGTCAAATATCACCACTTAAGTTGTATTGTAAGGGACTAATTTATATTCCAATCAGTAAAGCTATTGCTCTCTAGTTCTCTGAACTAAAGTCACTATTTCTCAAATTTATTCACATATTGAAGTGTTGATTAATTTCTCACTCCCACCTTTCTTATTCCAAATTAATAGAATCCAAACATTTCATATTTACTCCAGATATTCAGATATTTTCTGTCCTTTTACTACCAGATCTATTAGACTTAGCTTCTCTGAACTTTGTGGCCATTGAATATCATGAAACCAGAACATGGGTTTTATAAATAAAGGAAAATTAATGTTTATCTAACCAAAATGTACTTAAAAGAAAACCCAACAATCCAGACCTCCAATGGTGGCTTAGTACAACCTTACATACTTTTCCTCCTTATTCTAATTTGTCAGGATTTATTTACTAGTTCAGAATTGATCCTGTTTTCATAGAACTGGAATTATCCACCCTAGAATTTTATCTGAGACTCTGCAACCTTAGGTTTTTGTAAAGATCAGCTGAAGGATTCCTTCGGATGAGTGGAAAGGGGGAAATGGGCCTCCCACCCCTTCCTTCAGTTCTCTGAACATTATTAAGCTGCAATGAAACGAAATCACATACACTTCTCCAAAAGACAATAAGAATAGTTTCCAGGAATAGGTAAGGTGCCTCACCCAATTGTTTTTCCTAAGTCCTGGTATTTCTAAACAACCCAGATGCATAGATCCTATGGAAACCTTGTGCCAAATTTAACAGCATTGTTAATTGTGAATACTTGTGCTTCAGACAATGTCCATGAATCAGTAAAGTAAAAGATAGTGTCCCTTGAAAACCTGAGGATAATGTCAATAGGGTAATAATAGGCAGTTCTTTTGTTTTTCAACCTTGTGTGAAGGAATGGAGTCTGTCTTCTCATTGCCTTAACTCATTTGTACATGGGTATAGAAATTAGATGAGACTGCACAGATAGCACACTTAGCAAGGAGACTGGTCCAAAGGATATCATCTTTCATAGACGTGTATTTCCTTACCCTTCAAGAATCAGAAGAGTGTGGCAAGCTTGCAGAGAAAGTTCAAAACTAGTGGGGCTAGCTAGACTATGTTGAAATACACATCAAAACTTGTGTCTGAGTGTCTGAGTGTTATAAAATGTCTGAAATAGTATGGTATGTCTATAAATAGTAATTCAGATTTTTCTCATGAATTTTATAGAAATAGTTTTCATTACTGAAGAATCTTATGACCATACCAGGCCATTGAGGCCCAACCACTAAGGTTCCTATATCTCAGAGTAAATGACACTAGAAGGAACAATTTTGCTTTGCTTCTCTCATATTTTTATTGAGATATAATTGACATATAACATTATACTAGTTTTAGGTATATAACATAATGAATCAATATTTATGTATATGTATACAAAGTGATCACCACAATAAGTCCAGTTAACATAATTAAACATAGTTAAAAAATTTTTCTTATAATGAGAACTTTTAAGATCTCGTAGCACTTTCAAATATATAATATAGAATTATTAACTATAGTCACCATGCTATACATTACAAAGAGGAACTGTTTTAACTCCCATCCACCCAATAGGGTGATTAATGAAACTCCTCATTCTAGAGGGTTTTATTAAGCCAGCCTCAAAAAATGAAAACCTGCTTTCAACACTTTCAGTGCTGAAAGGGGAGTCTAGTTTCTTATCCAGTAAATAAATCACATGTTTGACAGGAGTAAAAATATTGATGGGAGGTGCACATTCTTCATTTCAAAGAAGGGAGCCTGTTGAGTGGTAGTATAGTTTTAAAAGTATCTGATTTGACAGAGGAGCTCTCATCACACTTATGAAATAATTTTATGCTGCTGTGATTTTGATTGTGGATTTTTCATTACTCAAAATTGAAGCAACGTACTTAACTCAAATCAGAACCACCAAAGCTTTTCAAAATGCCCTTATAATTCATAATTTCTGTTTTTTTTAAATGATGTCAAATGCTGTGTTTTTCTGAACTGCTAAATTCTGTGTTTCAGAAGTACAAAAAGTATTTGCAAGGCATCCAGTAAATATTTACAGAACACCTACCATGAGCCAATCCTAGTTCTGGTTGTAAGGAATGTTCCAATAAACAAAACAAGTCCCTTGCTCTCAAGAAGGGATGGGGAGAGAAAAAGGATTGGTGAAAGAAGGCTATCCTATTAAAAGGTAATATGCTAATTAGACCGAATAGACCAGACATCTTCCAGATGTCCTTCTAGACAAAGTCACAGTGGCAGGGCCCAAGGCAAAGCAGTTAGAAGTGATCAGGTCTCCAGGGGAGGGCTATTAGGGATGATCAGGCAGGCAGGCAGAGGCAGTTAGGGGTGATCAGGCAGCCCCCTATAGGGATCGGGCCTAAACCGGCGGTCGGACATCCCCTGTGGGGTCCCAGATTGAAGAGGGTGCAGGCCAAACTGAGAGGCCCCCCTCCATGCACAAATTTCATTCACTGAGCCTCTAGCAAATGAATAAAAGGTGTCATTAAATCAGAAAAATATAACTATGTCTATGGAATTAAAGATAATTAGAGATACATGAAAGAAAATGAGTGGTTGACTTTAGATTGGATAGTCAAGAAAAACCTCTCTGAAGAAGTGACATTCAAGTTGAGATTTAAATGGTGACGGGCCCAACAGTGCCTGGAGGAAGAGAATTACAGGCAGGAGAATAACAACAGCCTGAAAGTGGGGACCAGCATGATGTTTTCCGTAAGAAGGCCAATATGGCTAGAGAATAGAGGGCAAGAGGGAAAGGGGGCAAAATTGTAGGCAAAGTGGAATTATATGAGGCATGGAAGCCAAAAAAAAAAGTTTAGTTTTGTTCTAAGTGCTATGGGGAGCTATTGGATGAGAAGAGTTGGGGCAGGGGGATCTTAGGCATGAGAATGGCATGACTTGAATTACATTTTCAAAATTGACCACATCTGCAGATGGAAACTGGGGCAAGAGTAGATCCACTTTTTATGCATTTAGAGCTATTGAAGAATTGTAAGCAAACCTTGACTCTCTCTTTTTTGTTTATAATATCTCTGACTATGGTGTAGAGACTTGACTGTGGTTAAAGAGGTGTATAGAAAGAGCCAGTGTAGAAGAACCTTTAGTGAATTTGGCAAGGGTTGTGAATTTGAATATGGAGCTCAGATGGTATCCTTGGATAGTAAGAAAAGAGATAATACTTATTGATGAACTATGATGCTTTTTCATAAATATAACCTCATTTAATTATCACTACACCCAATATCCAGCAAAAGTAAGTGGCAAACCCGGGAGTCAGAGCCTGGTCTGGGTGACCATGAAGTCCAGTTTTTCTATGCTACTGTTGTGTAACTCAGGTCATGATTAGCAAATAACACATCTTTAAATTTTTAATCTATAATAAAATACTATTCAGTAATGTAAAATACATAATTTATTTAACTTTTTTTAAATCCTCACTTGAGGATATTTTTTTATTGATTTTTAGAGAGAGTGGAAGGGAGGGAGAGAGAGAGAGATTGGGAACATCAATGTGAGAGAGATACATTCACTGGTTGCCTTCTGTACATGCCCTAACCAGGTCCAGGGATCAAACATACAACCAGGTACGTGCTCTTGATTGAGAATCAAACCCTTGTCATTTCAGTGCACAGACTGATGCTCTAACCACTGAGGAATAACCAGCCAGGGCTATTTAACTTTATTGATGGACATTTAGACTTCTATATTTTTGCTCCGAGAATTAGAACTGTAGTAAACATTTTATATTTTACCTAATTTCTGATTATTTCTTACCTAAAATCCTAAATTCCCAGCAAAGTCAAATATATATTTTAAAAGCTCTGGATATACAAAAAGTTTTTGCCATTCATACTCTCACTTAACCCAAACGAACATTAAATATTATTTTGTCTTTGCCAATTTGATAACCAAAATTTTAACCCCATTGTTTAATTCACTTTTTCTTTACTTCCTAATGAAATTGAACTTCTTTTACATATTCACCTTTTATTTTTCTTTTGTGAATTATGTGTTCATTTAATTGCCAATTTTCCTATATAGTGTTACTATTTTGTTCTTGGTGTTTGTAGGATCTCTTTATATAGGAAGGATGCTAAGACTTTCTTTGTCCATTTTGGCAAATAACATCCCAGAATGTCTTTTATATTCAATTTCTAAATTTTTTATTGTGAAAATATCCAACATACAAGAGGATATGCTCCAGTTTTCTGTTGCTGCATAGCAACTCACATCAATATTTAGTGGCTTAAAGCAATAAACATCTTATTTTATCTCATAGTTGTGTGGGTGTTGGCTGAGATTTCCCTGCTCTCACAGATTACTCACCTGGCAGATTGGCTGATCTAAAGGGCCCTAAATGGCTCTACTCAAGTGTAGTGCCTGGCAGAGATAGAAGGAAGGCTGGCTCTTTGGCAGTGCCAACTGGAGCACCTACATGGTGCTGCACAATGGTACCAGGGGATTCAGACCCCTTACTTGGAAGCTTGGGGCTCAAAAAGACAGTGTGCCAGCACATCAGGCAACAACTTGGTGGCCTTTTATGACCCAGCACCAGACGCTATGTAACACCCACCTCTACTGTGTTCTATTGGTCAAAGCAGTCACAAGGCCTCCCAGATTCAATGGAGGGTCAAAGAATTTGTGGGCATGCTTTAAAACCTCCATATGACATATATTTTTTAAAAGAATAAATCAAACTCTTCTTCACCTTTTAACTTTATTTATAACATTTTATCTGCAATTGGTTCTAAATTATTTATATAAATAAATGTATTTCTTTTCCCCCTCTACCTTCTTCCATTGCTTTGTAGTTAGTTTTACAAAGTGTCTGTCTAGAAAATTAAGGACATTATCAATTAATGTATTTGGAGACAAGACTTAATGGCCTTTAAACACTTTAAGTACTATGAATTATTGTTTCATTGATTTATTTTAAGTTTTAATCCTTTTCATCCTTAAATTTTCATCAGTGACACATTTGAAAATTCATATAAATGCAGATTGGATCATACATTTAATTGTGCATTTTTTTCTGTGAAAAAAAAAAATTGGACTAAATAGTTCTTGCTCAGTATTTTGCCACATTCTGGCTCTTTCTTCCAACATGAACTGAAATACAATGAGCTGCATCTTTCCTGTAGTTCCCTTCAGGTCTTGCAGTGATGCTTGAAAATTGAGCCATTTGATTCATTTCATGAGCAGTGATTGTAGCAATCTTTCTTACAATGTTTTAAATGGCAAAGTAAAAATGTGTATCATCACATAACAGCAAGAAAGTCTTTTAGTTGGTAATTATTTTAAAGGACATTCTTCTGGTTCATAGAGAGGAAAGAATCCCTTATAAAAATATGTGGTAAGCACTCAAATGCTAAACAATGATGCTCATCCCATGCTCTAAAAAATGGTAATTGGTGGTTTTAGTCATTTTCTCCTCTTCAGAAACTGCTTTCTTCATTTCAGAAACTGCTTTCTTCATCTATCTGGGTGGTGAACTGTGATAGCTGTGCAGATATAAGTAAATTGAGTAAAATGTGTGACACATGCCTAACAGTGATCCTCAGTGTTTCTATGTAACCGGTGTATCTTTCTCCTGCTTTATTTTCACCAAATCCAAGGGGGGGAAATAAATTTTGGAAGAAGATATTGGGAAAATATTACTAGCTAATGCAATTAATCATCATCAGTCCAGGAGCGGTATCTATCTCCCCCTCCCCCCAACATTTGATCTCCAAGCCTAAGCATTGTGCCTTATACATAATAGTCCTCAATGAATATTTATTGAAAAATGATGTGGAGAGAGGTGCCAAAGTGTTTTTCAGCCTGGTCCTTCTATACAGTCTGAATCTGGAATTTCTTTTTCATGGAGGCAGCTATGTTCAAAGAAGTATCTCTTTCATATCTGTCTCTATTACCCGGCAGTCATACCTTAGCAGAAGTGGGCTGGAAAGTCATGACCTTGACTTCATTTAATGTCACTGGACTTTAGTACCAGAGATAATTTGAGATCTCATGGCCATCCAGAGGCAAAATGTTTTCAAGTCACCTGTGAGCAACACAACTTTATTTATACCTGAATATGCACAAGGTTAGCCAAAGTTCAGAATGCGACTATTTCCACCCTTCAGGTTTGTGCACACATTGTGAGGACTCCAAGGAAAGGCCACATACCAGAGCCTGGGCCTCGTGTTTTGGGGACACTCATGTCTTGTAGATATTCAGCAACTAAAACCACTCAAATATTTTCCTTTTTCATGTTGAACACTAAATACAGGTAAACTCTTAGAACTATAATTTCCAATAAGGTAGCCACTAACCACAAGCTACAGTGGGTGTTTCAATTCAAATTAATTAAAATTAAAAAGAACTAAAACTTCAGCTCCACATTTGTACTAGTCACATTTCAAGCGCCCGGTAGCCACATGTGACTAGTGCCTACCACGTTGAACAGTACAGATAGAGAACATTTTCATTGTCACGGGAAGTTTTATTGGCTAGTACTGCTCTAGAACAGATCATTTATAACACATTGCAGAAATTCTAAGTTGGATACCCAATTCTACAATTATTTCCTAATGAATCAATCTTAGTTTTCAAATATTTCTGTTTAGCTGAATGTCTGAAGTTGTCCCTATTTAAATCAATCTTTAACAACAAATGTAGGTAATATTTCCTAAAAATACATTTCTATGAACTGTAACAAAACAAAATAAAGTATGTATTATCCAAAACACAGAGTTAAATTTCTGAAATTCAATTTAAGTGGGAATAAGTCCAATATGATTTTTTAAAAATCTAAATTATAGATAATTCATAAAGTGTCTTCAACTAAATTACACAAAAAGCTCACACAAAAACCTACAAATGCTGCCAAATTAAAAGCCCTATCAGATGTGATTTGACAAAAAAACTAAGAATAATTTCTAGTTCAAATACCGTTGTGTACAGACAGATGGAAAATGTGTTGCTGGAAAAGCTCACTTTTCTAAAATGAACCTAACTTTTCTCCCAGAGGTATAACTTCCTCAGAAATTGGTTTCCTCTTTAACAAATACCCAAATCCTTTCTAAATTATCTCAAATCTGTATTAATGGGAGTTATTTTGGTGAGAACTTAGCACATAATATAACCATGAAAAGCAATAAAGATATACAATAAATCATTTTTGGGGACAGAAACTATGTATAGTATATGTGTCAAAACAAATAAGTATACATTTGCACATATTACAACAACAAAAATTCTCTCTCCTAAACAGCATTCAAATATCCCTAATATCTCCTACATGTGCTTTTAAATTTTGGCAAATAATAGCATTTTCTACTTCCATGTGTATTTACAAATTCCTATTATGTAATTTCTCCTATGATCCAAAAACAATACACTTTGATAATTCAGCTTCTTGTTGTCTTTCCAATTTAGTAAAAGCAGTGATTTTCAACCTTTTTCATCTCATAGCACATATAAACTAATTAATAAAAATTCTTCAGCACACCAAAAAAAATATATTTTTGCCCATTTGACACAAAAAAATAGGCATACTTTTGATTCATTCACACCGATGGCTATTGTTGTGTTGGCAGTTGTCATTTACTTATTTAACAATCTAAGGGAAAAGAGGTCAGTACTCTGACTAAATAGTCAGGTAGTGCATGTTTTAAAAATTCTTGCAGGCACCCTGGTTGGAAATCTCTGAGTAAAAGGATCCTGTTTTTCTATTTCAGACACTGTTCTGGAAGCAGAGCAGAAACCAGGCCCAGGCGTGCCACAGGAAGGCACAGGCGAGGACTCTGGTCCTGACTCCGCAGGCAGCCAAGTCTAAATGTGAGTGTGAGAAGCAGGGGAAGGCATCGCAGTGGCCTGGCAGATGGTGGTGCACGGGGAAAGTTGGGGGGGGGGGGGAGGAGTTGGAAGACACTTGGATATCCAGCCTGCCTGCATGTCCTATCTCCTATCCCCATCTCCACTGCTGCAAAAGCCTTTAGACTAGCTTTACTAATGCCAGGTTTTTAAATCCCTGACAGTAAAATACATGTGCAGAGTGTGATTCTAGCTGGGTTTTTTTTAAGTCCAGGCATGTTGAATAGAGTCTTAAAATAATCATTTCCATAGGCCCTGACTAGGTTATCCAAGTGTTCACCAGATGCTAGCAGCTAGATTTTAGCAGATGAAAATTGCTAACTTGAGCTGCTTTTCATGATTCAGCAGAGGGTTTCAAGCCATAGAAGATCTGGAGATTTGTAAGATAAATAATTCCCATGCAAGTGGAAAAATTAAAATAATCTTATCATCTCCCAGTCATATCTATATGTGCTTTTTGGACAATTATCAAATTTCTCTTAATTGGCCCAATTTTTTTTTTCTGGCTGATACTTTATAGTTTTAAGTAATGAGTTGTAATGAAGAAATGATTCCTTTCAGATGACTGAAGTGGCATGTACTAAATTTCCCTAAGACAAATCTAGCAAATATGAAACAGAACATGATATAGCATATGGTTTTATTCACATACTGGAAGCCCGGTACATGAAATTCATGTATGGGATGGGGGGTGGGACACAGCCCAGCCTGCAACCTCTCCAATCCGGGACCGTTGAGGGATATCTGACTTCTGGTTTTGGCCTGGGGATTGGGCCTAAACTGGCAGTCAAACATCCCTCTCACAATCCAGAACCGCTGGCTCCTAACTGCTCACCTACTTGCCTGCCTGCCTGATAACCCCTAATCTCCTCTGCTTGCTGGCCTGATTGCCCCCAACAGTCCCCCCCCACCTCCCTGGTTGCCCCTACTGCCCCCCTTCTGCCGGCCTGGTCTCCCCCAACTGCCACCCCTGCCAGCCTGGTTGCTACCAACTGTCCCCTCCCCGCATCAGCCTGGTTGCCCCTCACTCCCCCTATGCCTGTCTGGTTGCCCTCCTTCCCTCCCTCCCCCCTTCCCTCCCTCCCCCCCCCCCACCAATCTGGTCACCCCACACAGCCTGTTGTTCAGTTTTTGGTTGTCCTTCACTAACCCCCCCTGCTGGCCTTGGTCACCCCATGCAGCCTGCTGTTCAGCCATTATTGTGAAGGCATCCTGACTGATTTGCATATTATCCTTTTTTTATTAGTATAGATGATACTGAATATATTTACAGTGAAAAATGTTAACAGTATACCGGAATCTCTTTTGTCCCTGCGTTAATCTCTCATGAGGAGCAATTAATATATGAAGTATATCATTAACTTTAGTTTGATAGGGGGAAAATGCCATCCGTTTCTGACCAGTAGACATTATCTCATAGTATCCACATCCATCTTATGTTTATTACTATTGCCTGGTGTTAAGTGTGACTTTTGGACACACAGCTTAATATTTCCGAATATTGAATAGTACAATGACTCTTTATAGTCTATTTAATTTTATTTAGTAATTTAAAATGTGAATAGTTAAGATTCCTCACATTTCTGTGTTCTTGCTGGAGGTAGGTACCCTTGAACAAAAAGAAAAGCACAGCAAGAAGCTCTACAGTTAATGCCACATGACCACATCTGGTCTAGAATGAATCAATCCTGAGTTTCTGGAGAGATTCAAATATGTTAATTACTCTCATAAGGTATCACATTTTTATTACAGGTACCACTAATTATTGGCTGGATTTTATCAAAGCCAGATGTTAATCAAATGAAATATTTATAATGCAAAACCATTGAGGTATATATAGAACTCAAGCCTATCACATATTTGGAGACTCTGATTAAGGCATCAGGCCTCCCGTTACAGTCAAAATGTCAGGGTAAGGCTCTGATCCCAATCCAGGGAAACTTTATAATTGTTGTAACCAATGGCAGGCTCAGCTTCTGAATTTCTTGTAACAAAATCTTGCTGCCAAAGGCATGAATGGGCTCACCCAGTAAAAAATTACAGTAATAATATTAAACTAAATCATAAAGATGCAGAAGGTGGTTATTATAGAACAGAGGAGATAAATTGCTTGTAAAGTTATGGTGAAAATATATAAAATACATTTATTAGACTTTTTTAAAATTAAGCCTTGTTTTTAAGCTGGGGTGCAAAAACAATAAAATGTAAAGGTTACTCAATAAACTATTACATTCAATAGTCAACAGCAATGAAAGCAAAAATTTCATTGATTCAGCATGGTCATCAATTCAGGCAGGCCCTAAGCTTATAGTTGATAGTTTTCCAATAAAAATAACAAACTGAAAGTCATTTTTAAGAAAGAATAAGAATGAACTTTTTGAATGTATAGTTTTCATCTCTGTGAAAATTAACTTCTTATGCTTAATTTACATAGTATAAAACTGTAAATATTTTATGTGATTTTTAAATTCTGTGAAGAAATTCATTTGAAACAAATGTAAAAAATGGCCTCTCAAAATTAAATATGAAAACCATGATAGGATTACAATTAGGGAAAATGGAAATAGAGCATGATAACTGTGTGCCCTCACAAAAGTAAAGGACATGCTGAAACCGGTTTGGCTCGGTGGAATGAAGGGTCCTGGGTTCGATTCTGGTCAAGGGCATGTACCTTGGTTGTGGGCACATCCCCAGTAGGGGGCATGCAAGAGGCAGCTGATCAATGACTCTCATAGATGTTTCTAACTATCTCTCTCCCTTCCTCTCTGTAAAAAAATCAATAAAATACATTTTTTTAAAGTAAAGGACATGACTTTTTAAATTATTTTTTAATAATCTAGAATTTTCCTTCTAATCATCTTATTACTTTCTGAAAATATGGATTTCTGAATCACATAACATACACATTTTGGTAGATAAATTCTGTATTTTTCTCAAGTTAAATTACACCTCTCTAAGTGACAATTATCATAGTAATGGACTCCTTTTGCTCATGAAGATATCTAATGTGCCTTATACATAGTAAGCATAAATAAACATATATTGAACTGAATTATTCTCACTTTCTGTTCAGAGACTTGTGTGTCTCTTGGATTCGCACTGAGAGGTGGTGTCTCACACATGGGATTAATGAGCTACATCTGTAATCAAGAATAATCCATGGAAGACCTGCTGCATTGATTCATATCTGTTTTATTAATTAAACCAACTACGGAAGGACTTTCTTGTGGTCATACCATATTTTGGAGATAAATAGAGTGGGTAAACCACAGTTTAATTTAGAAGTTTTTTGAAACTTTGAAGAGCATGGGGGTTTATATTACATGACAGTAGTAAAGTCTAATCCCTGATAGTTGTAAATCTGATGTATCCTGTATGTAGAATATTATGGCAATGGCCAAGAAGATCCTAACTATTCAATATGGAATTCATTTCTTACTGTCACTCTCTTCTTCCCCCATTTTTTTTTTAATAAAAAGGGTTTGGGGTTTTGGAGGAGGGTTTTTTTGTTTGTTTGTTTTTGTTTTGTTTTTTTAAAACCAGCTGGTATGAACAGCCTTTAGTTGAAGCAGATGGCAGGAAGTCAGAAACCCCAGATTCTATCCTTGATTCTCCTACCCACTTGGAATGTGGCCTTGGGCAAGTCATGAGAGTAAATCTACAATAAAAGGGGTAATAATGCCTTACATGTGTATTGTGCTTTATGATCAAACAGAGCACTTTCACATATAATCTTTTATTTAATCTTTTCCACAGCCTCCTATGAGGAGCATGGCAGTTATTAACAAGCTCCATTATAGAGTAGGAATTTGAAACCCAGAGAAACTAAATCAGCTGTTCACAGTCACATCAGTAACATATGTCAGAGCCAAGAACAGACAGGGGATTACAAGTTAGTCTTTTGTCTCTTTCCTCTACATCACACTGCTGCCCTCTGGTGCTGTCCTAGTGGGAATGACTAGAGCCGTGCTGTCCAATATGGTAGCCATGAGTCACATGTGGTGATTGAGCCCTTAAAATGTGGCTAGCCAATACTGAGATAAACTGCAAGTGTAAAATCCATGAAGGATTTCTAAGATTTTGAATGAAAATGATGTAAGATACCTCATTAATACTTTTTATATAATTTGCATGTTAAAATATTACTTTTAGACATCTTGAGTTAGATAAAACATATTATCAAAATTGCCAAAACCGGTTGGCTCAGTGGATAGAGCTTTGGCCTGAGGACAGAAATGTCCTGGGTTCGATTCTGGTTAAGGGCATGTACCTTGGTTGCAGGCACATCCCCAGTAGGGGGTGTGCAAGAGGCAGCTGATCAATGTCTCTCTCTCTCATCAATGTTTCTAACTCTCTATGCCTCTCTCTTCCTCTCTGTAAAAAATCAATAAAATATATTTAAAAAATAAAATAAAATAAAATAAAATTGATCTCAACTGTTTCTTTTAACTTTTTTAATGTGACTACTAGAAAATAGGAAGTCACACACGTGGCTCGTATTGTTTCTATTGGACAGCACTGGACTGGCGGGTTCTGTTGTTCAAAGCCCACAGTATGGATTTCACAGTACAGGACTTGCTTATGCACCTGTCTTGATGTGGTTGAGACAAATTTCCAAAGACTGTCAATCGTAGAGCAGTGGGCATTAGCAGCAATGATTTGGTCATTCTCACACATCTGGCCCCCCACCCTTGCACCAGGCCTCTATCCTATCTAATAAAATAGTAATATGCAAATTGACTGTCACTCCAACACACAAGATGGCTGTCCCCATGTGGTCAAAGATGGATCCCTCATGTGGACACAAGATGGCTGCCACAAGATGGCCAGCAGAGGAGGGCAGTTGGGAGAAACCAGGCCTGCAAGAGAGGGCAGTTGTGGGCAATCAGGCCAGCAGGGGAGGGCAGTTGGGAAGGACCAAGCCTGCAGGGGAGGGCAGTTGGGGGGTACCAGGCCAGAAGGAAAGGGCAGTTGGGAGGAACTAGGCCAGAAGGGGAGGGCAGTTAGGGGTGATCAGGCCTGTAGGGGAGGGCAGTTAGGGGCAACTAGGCCTGCAGGGGAGGGCAGTTAGGGAAATAAGGCCAGCAAGGGAACAGTTAGGCATTGATCAGGCTGACTGGGAAGTGGTTAGGGGTTAATCATGCTGGCAGGCAGAAGCAGTTAGGGGCAATCAAGAAGGCAGGCAGGTGATCAGATGGGAGCCAGCAGTCCTGGATTGTGAGAGGGATGTCCCAGATTGGAGAGGGTGCAGGGTGGGCTAAGGGACAATGCACCCCGCCCCTGTGCATGAATTTTGTGCACTGAGCCATACATACATACATACATACATACACACACACACACACACACATATATATATATATATATATATATATATATATATATATAATGAATTTCAGAGATTTACCTTTCTGTATATATTATTCTTACTTAGTGGAAAATGGCCTAAAATTACTGTAAATATTTTTTGCAAAAAGGAGATATAAAGAAAAACAAAAAGGGGACCTAAATCAAAATGGCACAATCACAAAATAGTAAAAAAAAAAAAAGTTTTATAACTTTTTGTACAATAATAATGTTCTTTGAAGAGATTAAAATGTGTGTATATAAACTAATTATATATGGATTCTTAAAAGAAAACTTCAAAATATAATGTATAACTTGTTGCAAATTTTTTAATATTCATGCTTACCTAGAATGAAATAAAAAGAAAAATATTAACAATAGACAACTCTGGATGGCAGAATTTTTGGATATTTCTGTCATTATTTAACGTTTTCTATAATAATTTTAGAATAAAATTGAGCAGAGGCCAGTGACATGCATTGCTTTTATAATAAATAAATTTAAAAAGTTATCCTAATCAACTCCAAAATTGACTACAAATGAGAAAGATAAAAGTTATCTGGCTGTATAAAATGCATATTTTGTTCTCAGTCACAAAATTTTAAAATAATATGTTTATAGGTTCTTCTTTTTCAGGAGTTATTGCTCTTCCTTTGATTCAAGATAAAGCAACCTGGAGACTATTCAAGTTCTCTAGACAAGGAAGGTGAAAATTGGATTGGTATTCCTAGTTTTTCTTGAGAAAGCAGTTTACCCTCAGCTGTGAACATGAATG
This sequence comes from Vespertilio murinus, assembly GCA_963924515.1. Classification (NCBI taxonomy): domain Eukaryota; kingdom Metazoa; phylum Chordata; class Mammalia; order Chiroptera; family Vespertilionidae; genus Vespertilio; species Vespertilio murinus. The sequence goes on along the minus strand of OZ004706.1, from coordinate 127,990,288 downwards.
TAAATATCAAGGTTGTAGTATGAGCTATTAAAACTCAAAGTTATGCCCAGCTGGTGGCTCAGTGGTTGAGTGTCCACCTATGAACCAAGAGGTCACAAGTTTGATTCCTGGTCAGGGCATGTGCCTGGTTGTGGGCTTGATGCCTTGTAGGGAGCATACAGCCAATTGATGTTTCTTTCTCATAGGTGTTCCTATCTCTGCCCTTTTCCCTTTCTCTCACTCTAAAATCAATTTTAAAAATATGCATATAAGCACAACCAACAGACTCAAGACACTGGGGGTGGAGGGATGAGCGCAAGTGCCAGGGGGTAAGGGAGGCCAGGGTAAGTTCAATGGGGAGAAAAAAGAAGAGAGACATATATACTACTATTTGTAATATCTTAAGCAAAAAAATTAAAAATAAAATAAAATAATAAATCAATAAAAACATTAAAAAAAAAGTTATAACAGCAGCAATGAGAAAAGCAGAGCATTATGTAAAGGGCACCTCTTCTACCTCAAGACAAACCTGGTCATATATCAAATGGCATCTACTAAAAACTGACCTTCGTCTTAGCCTCTGAGATGTGTAAAATTTAATGGGGACTCTATATATATAAAAGGCTAAGCAACCATCCAACTATCCAACTGGTAGCTATGATGCACGCTGACCACCAGGGGCAGACGCTCCACACAGGAACTGCTGAGCTGCGGTGACTTGGCAGTAACAGTTCTCAGGTGATGCACCCTGGAACCAGAGAAAAGGGAGCCCAATTCCAGGGTGCATCACTCGAGAACCACCCTCTTGCAATCCAGGACCCCTCTGGGGATGTTGGAGAGCCAGTTTCTGCCTGATCCTTGCAGGCCAGCCCGAGGGACCTCACCTGCTGAAGGGACTCGCTCTGCAGATGCCCTTTAAGCTGTGGCACCGCCCCAGGTGCAGTCAGCCAGGGAGGGATCATGGGAGGTTGGCTCCAGGGCAGGACTGGTGAGATGGGCTACCTTCTAATTAATTTTTTTTCAATGTATAAAAATCTGTGCACCAGGACACTAGTATATCTTATAATCACATCTTCGAGCTGGACAGGGTCTTAGTGATCCTAAAAAGTAAAATACAGAACTGTTTTAGGCATCCCATTTAAAAAATCATGGGAAAATATTTGGTCTGATAACTTCTTTTATGGAAAAAACACTAAAATTTTACTACAAAGACAGCTCAGAAATGAGTTATTCATGCTATTTAGTCATTAAATCGTAAATCCACAGACTGTTAGAGATTAAAGGGGCCTTCAAGATTATCTCATCCAATACCAATATTTTTCAGATGAGAAAAGTAAGGAACAGAAAAGTTATTTTCTCAGGAAAAAGTGAAATCACTGAAAAATATCCCAAAGAATTCAGGAATTTCTGGAAGCTTATCTAGAAAGGGCCAGGTATTTCAAATCCTATCAGAACTTTATAATTTAAATTGTAATTTAATTCTCAGTGTTCCTGTGCAATGAAGAAATATGCTAGCTACTATTGACTAATATTCATATAATATACAAAAAGCGCATTTACAGTGAACGTGTATAAAATAAAAATAAAAATACATAACAACACCAATGATTTCAGATCAGATCACTCACTCATTATTCAGCTTCCTTTCTTCAGTGAACCAAATAATTGAAAAGAATATTCTTTGCCACTCATAGACACAACCATTATCATGAGAAATTGGCTACTTCCACAGTTGCCAATAGACCAAAGAATAATGGGATATTCATTCCTTGAGTTATAAAAGAAAAATCTTAAGATCCTCCTGATCTTATGCATTAATGAAAATATGCTTACAATAAAATTATATGTATTAAAAACATATACCTCATCCCCCCACCCCAAATACATACTTTCTACCCATTACAGAGATTGTCTTGGAACAAGTCACTATTAAGGCTCTTTTTCTAAGTTCAGTGTCTAAGAAATGCAAATAATAACATTTTTTTTAATATTTTTTATTAAGGTATTATCTGTGTACATAGCTTATCATTGCCCCCCCCATAGGTGCCCTCCCTCCCCAGAGTTTTGTGTCCATTGGTTGTTCTTATATGTAAATAATAACATTTGATTTAAGAAAAATAGAGCAGCACATGCATTTCTATTGTCATCTATGAAATAAGAATAAAAAATTTAAAAGTTGTTTAAACCCTGACCAGTGGTTCCATGGTTAGAGCACCAGCCCACTCACCGAAGGGTCGTGGGTTTGATTCCTGGTCAAGGGCACATACCTGGGTTTCAGGTTTGATCCCCAGTTGGGGCACATATAGGAGGCAACTGATTAATGTTTGTCTCACATAAATTCTCTCTCTCTCTCTCTCTCTCTCTCTCTCTCTCTCTCTCTCTCTCTCTCTCTCTCCCTCTCTCCCCTCTTACCTCCCTTCCATTCTCTTTTAAAAAAATCAATGAAAAAGATCCTCAGGTGAAGATTAACAACAACAAAAAGAGTTGTTTAAAGATTAAATAAACTGCCGAAACCGGTTTGGCTCAGTGGTAGAGCTTCGGTCTGCGGACCGAAAGGTCCCAGGTTCGATTCCTGTCAGGGGCATGTACATTGGTTGCGGGCACATCCCCAGCAGGGGGTGTGCAAGAGGCAGCTGGTCGATGTTTCTCTCTCATTGACGTTTCTAGCTCTCTCTCTCTCTCTCTCTCTCTCTCTCTCTCTCTCTCTCTCCCTTCCTCTCTGTAAAATATCAATAAAATATATTTTTAAAAAAGATTAAATAAACTAATAACAGATGCAAAATGCTTAGTACAGTGCTTGGCACATAGTTAACATTCAATAAGTGTCAGATATTAATAGTAATAATATTGTCATTATTTATCACATTATAACGCCTCCACATATGCCCTTCCCCTCAATCAAACCAAACTTACAATTGCCCACACTGCTTCATGGTCCTACACCCTTGTACTTGCTGATCTCTCTTTCCAAATATCCTTCCCTAGTGAGCTCTTACCCACCACTGAAAGTTCAGCTCTTAAGTGTCCTCCTCTTACCTGTCTTCCCTATGCCTGACTTAGTTGTATTCACCCATTTCCCAGAAGACCTTGTACATATGCTTCTCATAGCAATTGAGAAGATGACATTTTTAACTTGATTCCCCTCACTTCCATCCAACTGATGCACACAATGGAAAATGCAACACTCAATGCATCACACACATTTTTATATATTTTGTAGAAATCTCTATTGACATGAATGAATCAACTCCTATGTATAGGTAAGTGGTATTTTAAAAATATATATTTTTTATTGATTTCAGAGAGAAAGGGAAAGGGGGAAAGATAGAAACATCAAAGATGAGAGAGAATCAAGGATAGGCAGCCTCCTTCACACCTCCCACTGGGGATGGAGCCTGCAACTTAGGCATGAGCCCTGACCTGGAATGGAGAGGTAACCTCCTGGTTCACAGGTCGATACTCAACCACTGAGGCATGCCAGCGGGTGAGTTTTTTTCTTTATGGGTAAGCATCAAGCTAGTAGGTGTGCACCAGGTGGCCTCTGTTTTGAAGGAGGAAAGGTGTGTAGGGCGTGGTGGAGAAAGCTAGGGGATACAATTAGCAGTCTGGGTCCTGGCTCTACCACAAGCTTAACCCTGTGTCTTAAGTTAGTTCTTTAACTTCTCTGGACTCACTTTCCTGCTCAGAAAAAAATGAGCAGGTTAGGTAGATAGAATATTCTCTGAGGACCCACCCAGCACCAACATTTGTGTGATGCTAAATGTTGGTCCATCACAGTGATTCTCAAACTTGAGCAGGCCACACAATCATCAGGAGAAGCTTGTTCAACACTGATTCCAGATTAGCAGATTGAGAAGGTGCGCAGGAATTACATTTTTAACAAGATGCTGCATATGCTGAGGTGGATGGGAGGAGCCACACTTTGAGAACCGCGGGATTGTGACAGCCTTCTTGTCACCAGACAACGGCACTCCTGATATGACAGATTCACAATGGGATGTAGGCAGGTAAAACTCAGGCTCCTGCTGGACTGCCATAAGGAGAATTGGGTTGGGTGTATGTAGGTAAGTCCCAAGAGCAAACAGTTTTATTAGAGGCCCACCTTGTGGGGATGAGACAACTTGAGTTCACAAAGCTCCCCTCAAGCTAAAGTCAAAATGGATCACAGTTGCCATCTAGTGACAGCTTTGAGTTACTACATCTAGAGAATACAGAATGAAATGATGCTTTTTTTTTTTTACAAAACAATGTTCAAGATGAGAAATCTTGAGACAAGCTCTAATGTACCCTAGTCGTATGTATATTTGTATCTAAGTACTATTAAAATAAAGAAGTATATATCACTTCTTATGTGCGAGGCACTGTTCTAATACATTATATATGTTCGTTTATTCACAGCAATCAAAGAGATAGATACAATTATTTTCCCTATTTTACAGACATGAAATATAACTACAGATATACGAAGAAACATGCCTGAGGTTGCCCAGCAAGTAAACTGGTAGTACTGGGATTGAACCCAGACAGCTCCTGGAAAGATTTTACTCCAACCAGCCTTTTTCATATCAGTAACATAAAATAGTTACCAAAACAATTGGCACCTGTAACCAGTCATCAGTTCCCAGAATACAAACTGAAGCAATTAATTTTGTATGATTCTTCCAAATGAAATCATCCCATATGCAATAATTAAAGAGATGCTTCTACTTACACAAAGACAGTTATGAAACAAAAAGAACGCCAACTTGGAATCACTTTCCAATTTGCTCTGCAACCTTGGACAAGTTGCCTAACTTCTCTGGGCTTTACTTTCTTCATTTATAAAGTAGAAAAAAATGAAAATGTAGTTTACATGGTTTTGGAGTTCATTAAAGTGAGATTAAATTTTAGAGTAATTGTTCAACTTATCCAGATAATGTGGTCACAACAGCAAATAAGGAGACAAAGGGCAGGAATAGTATTGCTTTTTCTCAAAGTATCCTGCAATGTAGGAAAGAAGATAGGACAGCAGGTTTTTTTCTACTTTATTTTGTATTTTTAAATAATTTATTTTATTTTTTAATTACAGTTGACATACAATATTATGTTAGTTTCAGGTGTGCACCCCAGTGATTAGACATTATATAACTTACTAAGTGATCCTCCCAATAAATCTCATTCCCTTCTGACACCATACATAGTTATTAGAATAATATTGACTCTATACCTTATGCTATATTTTACATCCTCAAGACTATGCTGTAAAAACCGATCTGTACTTCTGTAATCCCTTCACCTTTTTCACCCATCTTCTCCCTTAAACCTCTTCCAACTGGCAATGGTCAAAATGTTCTCTGTCTCTATGAGTCTGTTTCTGTTCTGCTTGTTTGTTTACTTTCTTTTATAGATTCAATTGTTGGTATGTATGTATTGATTGCCATTTTATTGTTCATATTTTTTCTCTTTTTTCCCTTCATTTTCTTAAAGACCCTTTAATATTTCTTGTAAAAATAGTTTGGTGGTGATAATTAACTCCTTTAGCTTTTTCTTGTCTGTGAAGCTCTTTATCTGTCCTTCCATTGTAAATGATAGCTTTACTGGGTAGATCAATTTTGATTGTAGGTCCTTGCTTTTCATTATTTTGAATATTTCTTGACACTCCCTTCTGACCTACAAAGTTTCTGTTGAGAAGTCAGTTGACAGTCTTATGGGAGCTCCCTTGTAGGTCATTAACTGCTTTTCTCTTGATGCTTTTAAGATTCTCTCTTTGTCTTTAACCTTTTGCATTTTAATTATGATTTATCTTGAGGTGAGGTAAGTTTTTTTGTCATTATTTTTCCAAATAGGTTTTTAATTTCTGGCTCCCTCTTCTTCCAGCATTCCATTGAAGCAGATGTTGGTACACTTGAAGTTGTCCCAGAGGTTCCTTACACTATCTTCATATTTTTTAATTCTTTTCTCTTTCTGCTGTTCTAATTGGATGTTTTCTGCTTCCTTATCCTCCAAATCACTGATTTGATCCTCCACTTTATCTACTCTACTATTGATTGCTATAATATATTCTTCCTCTCAGTTAATACATTCCTCATTTCTGATTGGTTCTTTTTATATTTTCTAGCCCTGCTTTTATGTTTCGTCTCTCAGTTGAAGTTCACACTGAGATCATTGAGCATCCTTATAACCAGTGTTTTGAACTCTGCATCTGGTAGATTGCTTGTCTCCATTCTGTCGTCTTCTTCTTCTCTTCCTCCTTCTCTTCTTCCTCCTCCTTCTCCTCTTCCTCCTCCTTCTCCTTTTCCTTCTCCTTCTCCTCTATTTTTGGAGTTTCGTTCTTTTCTTTCATTTGTAACATGTTTCTTTGTCTCCTCATTTGGGCAGCCTCTTTTGTATTTGTTTCTATATATTAGGAAGAGCTGGTATGTCTCCTTAATTGAGTGGCTTTATGTAATAGGTGTTCTATAGGTTCCATTGGTACCCTGGATACTCTAGGTATGATCTCATGTAGGCTATGGGCATCCTCCTCCTGTAGTTGAGCCTTGATTGCTGTTGTCATTTCAGTGGGAGATATTCACCCCCAAGGATTGGCTGTGGAAAATCAGCTGTGCAAGGGCCCACCCCATAGAGCAGGACTTATTTCTGTGGGGCTCTGGTGCCCACTGAGCTAGTCCCTTGAGTGTGCCACTTATGGAGGTGGTTGGGTGGTGCTTCAACATAGTCTAAAGCTATCCACTGGGTGTGCTGGCTCTGGAGCCTCCCAGAACGTGCAGGCCAAAGTCAGCCACCACCTGTGTTCTTCTTAGGGTCAGCCAGCATGAGCTACAGAGTGATTTTCAAATGACTGCTATTTGTGCTGGGCTTGGAGGCCCCAGGTGAGGCCAGATTGTGAACCAGGAATGACTGGTGCTAGTGCTAGGCCTGAGGCCACATAATAAGAGGTATTGGTCACATTGAGGCTAGATGCTGCTTGTTTGAGAGATTTTAGAAAAGTTGGAAGCATGATCCAAGACAAGCCATTTGTATGGAAAAGTCACTGGAAACAGCTTGAGTGGGCCTTCAAGTTGGGTGGGATGGAGTCTCAGTGAATTATCAGGGTGAGGTGAACAGTGTGAGGCAGGTTGATGGGAATTTAGATATAGCACCCAACTGCTGGCTCTGTTGGGGACATCTCAGAAGCCCACCAGCTCTCACCTTGATGCCAAACAATTCAGTTCCTCCCCCTTATGTCTCTGTTGCCCTTCAAGCTGCTGCCCCAGCACTGGAGCTCAAAGGGAATGAGTTCAAGTAAGTCCACATGCAGGCACTCTGGGACTCCAGAAGCACTCTGTCTCACTCAGCCAAAATCCTCACTGGTTTTTATAACCAAAAGTTATGGGGATTTCTCTTCCTAACACTGAAACCTGGGATGGGGGGGGAGGCTAGCATGAGGCTGGGACTCCTCAATTTTCAAGAGGGGACCTCCAAAGCCAAGATATTCTCCAAGTTTTTATCCACCACACATGGGTGTGAGACCAGCCCATTCCATATCTTCATATTTTCTACCAGTTTTTATGTGGCTTCTTTAAATTCCTTGCTGTAAGACTTCCAATTAGCTAGATTTCAGGTGGTTCTAAATGATGGTTGTTCTGTAGTTTATTTGTAATTTTGATTTGGTTGTGGAAGGATGTGAGTACCACATTTAGCTATACCTCCATCTTGACTGAAAGTAGGACAACGGATTTTATCTCCTGGTCTATTGTTCAGAAGTGGTAGTAGTAAAAAAAAAAAAAAAAAAAAAAAAAAAAAAACCTCTCATGAAGTTTGCAGAGAAGTGAAGACCTCACCCAGGAAGGTCTATGTTTCACATCTCTTCCTAGATGCTGCACTTGGCCTGTGCACCTGAGCACTGCACTCCTACCTATTCTGTCCCCCAAGGGTCTTCAACAAAGGACTCCTGAAGAAAAGTCACATCTTTGGCTGGTGGATTGAAGTCCAAACCTCCTCATTCCAAAGATTCTTTGTGAATGATTGAGGATACACATATCCTAATTACTAGTATTTGGCATATGCTTGCCCCACAATTATAGTTTATTTTAGCAGTTAAATTCTGATCTCAGATTACTCTCTTTTGATGATTGAGTTAGAAAGAAGTTTCTTATGCAAATATGACAGGATTAAAAGGTTAATTCAACCTTGAGGATAGCAAAAACTCTTTACTGATCACTCAATAAACATGTGTTGAGAATCTACTATGTACCTGTCACTGTTTTAGGTTTGGGAAATTTAACAGTTGAATGAAGCCAAAAATGACATTCCACCTTAAGAGCTTACATCCTATCTAGTTGGAGATAATTCAATAAAAAGGGACACAAATAAATATGCAATACAGTGTCTAGTAATAAAGAAAACCCAAATATGATAAAGGCATAGAGAATGTTGTGGATGGGGGATTGAGGGCACTGCTTTAAACTGGATGATCAGGGCAGGTCTCTCTGCAAAGGTGACATTGGTCGGAGGTTTGACCAAGGCCAGGTGTTACAAAGATCTGAAAGTCAATCTAAGCAGAGGAAGCAGCAAGTGGGAAGTCCCAGGATTAGAAACCAAATTGGTTTGTTCCAGAAGAATAAGGAGACCATTAGCCAGAGCACAATGACTACTAAGGAGATGTAAGGAAGAGGGTAGGGCCAGATTATGCAGACCTTGCAGATTGTGTTAGGAGCTACACAAACTGGGGTAGGGAGGGCCAGAAGAATTTTGAATAGGAGAGTGACATGGCCTGGTCTATATCTTTACTCTTCTGGGGAGGTTAGCCTGAGGCAAGAATGAAGCCAGTGACTCCAGTTAAGAGGGTGTTACAGAGGTCTAGACAAATATGATGGTGCCTTAGTAATAGTGGCTCAGGATAAGTTTCTACAGAGAGATTCTGAAACTTGCTGATGGATTGGATATGTGAGAAAAATAGATATCAAGGACATCTTATGGGTATGTAAAATAGATTCATAGAAGCAGAAATGGAATGGTGGTCATCCAGGGTTGTGGCGAGGGTAAAGTGGGAATTGCTGTCTAATGGGTGTAAGTGTCAGGAATGCAAGATGAATAAGTTCTAGAGGTCTACTGTAAGACATCATGCTTATTGTTAATATAACTGTTTTATACCCTTAAATATGTAAGAGAGTAGATATCATCTTATCTGTTTTTATCACAATAGAAACAAAAGAATTTTTGCTGTCCAAGTAAAATCAAACTTTAAAAACTGTGGTAATTTTGAGAAACTATATTTTAGGGAAATAGAATTAGTTTTCAATATTATTTATTGTGACTATGCAATGTCATTATTTTAAAAAGTAATTTTTATTGATCTCAGAGAGGAAAGGACAGAGAGAAATATATAGAAACATCAATGATGAGAGAGAATCATCAATCAGCTGCCTCTTGCATGTCCCCTACTAGGGACTGACCCTTCAATCCGGGCATGTGCCCTGACTGGGAATCAAACCATGACCTCCAGGTTTATAGGTGAATGCCCAACCACTGAGCCACACATCTTGGGCCATGCAATGTCATTTAACCATAGTTTTTCTCAAAACTTAAATTTAAAGTATTATTATTAATTTATTAAAATAAATGTTAACTTTAAGGTAGGATTACTCTCAGAATTTTGATGCAAAAAAATATTTTCAAAAGAACATCTCAGACTTTGAATCCAAGCAACTGAATAAATGTTAATATCATTTTTCAAAATACAGAAGCCTAGGGTAAAATTCTTATTTTTAGAATTAGTAGAATTGTATAACCCTCTAAATGTACTAGTTATTATTATTTCAGAATTAATTTTTAAGTGAAAAGAATTTCTAAGTCAAGAATCTTCAGGATAGATCATGACCTTTTTAGGATGAGCCCTGCATAGTAATAATGGAATCCCATTCTGAGATAGAATCCTGAGCCAGATAATCAACCAATTTGGTGTGATGTTTCTAAATGTTCTTTGTAAAATAGTTTTAAAGACCCATTTACCATCAAACCTCAGAGGGAAGATAGGGGAGGGTGAAAGTAAAGGGGAGAGATCAACCAAATGACTTGTATGCATGCATATAAGCCTAACCAATGAACACAGACAACAGGTGTGTGATAGCATGAGTGGAGGGGGGTGTAAATTGGGAAATAAGGACACATATGTAACACCTTAACCAATAAAGAAATTTTTTTAAAAGACCCATTGACCAGAGAATTATAAAATCATGTCTTCTGTTTAAGAGATTTTATAAATATGAATAATGGAAGCTTAATTCTTCACTCTTTTAATATGTACAAGGTAAAAGTCAATGGTTAAGTTTAAAGGAATGTTAATTATCAGCATGAGATTTAAATTCTTGAGAAAGAAATATTACAGTGGAAATGGGGAAGAAATGTGCTGGATTGGTGAGCCAGTGGCTGTTTTATGGGAACCAGAGTCTTAAATTTCCAGGCAGCTCTATTGTCCTGAGATTGGCCTCAAAGCTTTGGGGACGGTGCCATACATTCACACATGCATAATCAATAATAAGAAGAAAACACTTTGGGGTACAAAGAATTAGCCAAAATCACATTTAATTCAGGATAGAGCCAAAACTAAGTAAACAGTAGTGTACAAATACACACAGAAATTATTTGACTCATATACAGAGAAAACTGAAAGGACACCATATTCCAAGGGAATGTGGTTCCTTTGCCAGGCCTCCACTTTTACAGAGGATGGGTCCTTTTCAACAGTAATTTGTCTGATGGATACTAATTAGCTATGATCATTTACCTGGGTTCCCTCAGTTTTAATGTGGTCTACATTTCTTACCCATTCTTCATATTGTTTCTTTGAGGAGGCATTACTAACCTGAGTTAAAAACAAAGAAACAAACAAAAAAATACTCGTCTGATCAATGTTGCTCAGTGATTGAGCATTGGCCCATGAGCCAAAAGGTCCCTGGTTTGATTTCCTGTCAGGGTACATGCCCAAGTTCTGGCTTAATCCCCTGTAGGGGGCATAGAGGAGGCAGCTGATCAATGATATTTCTCTCTCATCAATGTTTCTATCTCTCTATCTCTCTTCTCTCTCTAACATCAATAAAAACATATTTGTTTAAAACAAACACTCACACACACACACACACACACACACACACACAGAGCACTGAATAACTGACAGGCTAGTAGCCCCAAAAGTTGACTTCTTTTGACACCTACTCAATTATAAGATCAATGCCTAAAATCCAATTTACCTTAAATTTCCATTAGTCCATTTAGCCTTACCAGTTGTGACCTCATGCTCAGATGCAGTCTCTATTTCATTGCCGTAATGCTATCTGGTCATAGCTATTGAGTAGTGGATTGAAAACAGTATTTTCTATTTGTGGTTGGCAATCTGTGGCAGTGGAGGGCCAAATGTATGCATTGTTCTATGTCACTTTATATAAAAATCTTGAGCATTCCTGTATTTTTGGTATATGTGGTGGTTCCTGGAACCAATCCCCTGAGGATACTGAGGGACAATTTAAATTTGGGGGGAGTCAAAAGTTATGTGAGAGTTTTTGACTTTGTAAAGATTGGTGTCACTAACCCCATATTGTTCAGAGTCAACTGCACTTAATGCTGTAACATGTACTGTATTGAAGGGAACTATAGGTTAGTCACCATCTATCCACTGGGATCATGGTTCTCAATCTTTAGTGAGCCTAAGAATCAACTGAAACAAGCTTTTAAAAAAATAGGGATTTCTGGTCCCTCCCAAGCCTATCTAGCCAAACTCCTTCAGGCAGGAGACTGGGAACATGTAAGACCAATGAGTAAGATGAAAATGGTCTGTATACTACATATTGAGAATTACTGCACTGGAGTCTGCAGTGAGTTCTCTGAAGTTAGGACCCTCCACATATCTCATGCACTGACACTAGAACCAGTGGGTAATCCAAATGTTATTTTTAAATATATTTTATTGATTTTTTACAGAGAGGAAGGTAGAGGGATAGAGAGTTAGAAACATCAATGAGAGAGAGACATTGATCAGCTGCCTCCTGCACACCCCCTACTGGGGATGTGCCCGCAACCAAGGTATATGCCCTTGACCGGAATCGAACCCGGGACCATTCAGTCCGCAGGCAGACGCTCTATCCACTAAGCCAAACCAGATCCGGCATAATTCAAATATTTAATGAGTGAGAAGCTGTCAGCATTTATGGGTGCCAGGTACTTTTCTAAGTGCCCTACATATCTTAATTCATTTAATCCTCAAATAAATTACCATTATTAACCTTGACACTTGCTGGGTGCTCAGCCTGCATAGTCAGAGCCACGTGACTGGCTTCTTTGTTACACGTATTCAGTTGCCACTTTCTCTGGAAGACCCTCCCCAACTGCCTATCTAAAGTAGCATCACTCTCACTCCCATCCTATCACAAGATACTGTTCCTTTTCTCTAAAGCCCTGGCTTCTATCTAAAATGATCTGGTTTAGCCGAAACCGGTTTGGCTCAGTGGTAGAGCTTCAGTCTGCGGACTGGAAGGTCCCAGGTTCGATTATGGTCAAGGGCATGTACATTGGTTGCGGGCACATCCCCAGTGGGGGTGGGGGGGGAGTGCAGGAGGCGGTTGGTCGATGTTTCTCTCTCATCGACATTTCGAGCTCTCTCTCTCTCCCTTCCTCTCTGTAAAAAATCAATAAAATATATTAAAAAATAAAATAAAGTGATCTGGTTTGGTTTATTATCTAGCTCTCTAAAATTTAAGTTCCATGAGAAAAATGACTCTTACAGATCTTATTTTTCATGGTATCTCCAGTTCCTGAGTCACAGTAGACACCAAAGAAATGTTTTTAAATGAATGCATTTTACAAATGCACAGTAAATGCAAAATAAAAACTTGTTTGTTATATAATTTTTTGTTCTCTCCAAGCTTCTGAAAAATTTTGTAACTGTAAATCAGTAGAAAGAAAGACTTGTAACCCAGAATTATTTCCAATCTACCCTGCCCCAAATCATTGCATAGACAGGGAAAAGAACTAAGTAAGAGTTAAAATGGAAAGTCTGGGTATAGTTTTTGCTATATGGCTTCAATATTTTCTTTGAAATGAACTCCTAGGATATCAGACACACCCATGTTCAAACATGAGTAAGAAACACATTCCAAGATCACTTGTACATGATTTTTAGATTAGCCAATGTTTTTATTAGCCACAGAAGGACTCTGCTTTCCTAGTTCAGAAAGATATATCTACCCGACACCAAAAGAGCTAGTTAAATCAGTGAACATCAAGCCAATTGTTTTAATAGTAAAAAGAACAGATAGACCAACTTATTCAAAATGGCGATTGTGTCAGAACCATTGATCATTTTACCCTCTGCCAACAAAATCAAAATTAGGAGCTGACTGTAGACGCTGGAGAGAGAAAGAAACTCATTTTTAAATGGGATATAGTGTGGCTCAAACCACGGAAAGAGACCCCTTGCTAGTTGACGTCATATCAATGCTAACCAAACCCCTGCAGAATTCTGACTGTGGACAATTGATCTCCTCTTTGTTAAACCTAGCTCAGGTAAGCCTAGAGCTGAGGAACTGCTGCTGAATGAAGCTATTTGTTCCAAGTTGTTTTTACCACTTCCACTAAAATGCCAGACAGTGAATGTTGTCAGTGATGTTGCTGGACGGAACATACTTAAAACCAACTAGAGATTTTTTTTTAATGTTTTCCTTGTCTTATTTTGAGAATATCTTTTCACTGTGATCATGCAGGGAGAGTTAGCCAGACCTGAGTTGGCTTCTCAGAGAATGTGGATAGATCATGGGAAAAATCTTTCCATTTTTGAGGAATTGCTGATCCCCCATCATATTCATTTGTTAGTTATTGAGACTTAGTAAAAAAAAATAAAAATAAAAACTTGCAAGTTTCAAAGTAGATGTGAGAAGTGGGTGGAGAAAGGAATGCACCAATAGTGAGGTCTGTTCTTACTACAGGAGGGCAAGAAAGAGCCTTTGCAAAGACCTTCACCTAGTAAGAAATTTTCTGCCACCACCATCACACACACACACACACACACACACACACACACACACACGCACACACACACACATTATGAATGATTAAATCAGAATATTTTAAGATAGAGAGGAATTTCCAAGTGCAATCCAGTTAAGAACAAAGATAATTTCTATGTTCACTATCCAAGCCCTCTTAACCATCTGGGTTAACTCAAAGCCAGGTTTAGCACATTTTGTTTTCCATTTTATGAGCAAAACATGATGTGGATTACAAATTTCTCTGAGGTTCCATGCATGGAGATGAGAGACTCTGTCATTTCCTTATCAGAAGCAACAGGAGAAATTCCAAATATGAAGAATCACAGAGATTTATTGCCTCAATTCCCAGCCTGTCAGTTGGCTCAGCACAGAGGGTAAGCAGCCAAAAAGAAGTCCTTTCCTAAGGTATGAAAGGAGCTGGCTGCTGCTGAAGTCCAGACTTGGGAGTGACATAGATGGGGGTTTGGGCTTTTACACAGCCAGCAAAACACAGTCTGTTTGAAGTCGGATCAATTGATTTCTTGAACATTTCAAATAAGCAAAACTCCGCAGGAAATGGGAGCCAGATGCATTTTTAACTCAGGAGTTCCTTGGAAGACAGGCAGAAAATAATCAAACAACATCCTCTAGTTTCATTTTGGCCCCCCTTCCAGACTCACTCTCCAGAACTATACCTCTGACATGTATGCAGAGACAATGATTGAACGAACTTGGGGAAGGGTGCAGGTAGGAAACAACAATGTAAATGTATTTAATCATTTAAATGTAATGAATAACTTAAATGCATTTGCATAATAATTATAAATGTTTTTAAGTCATTTCATTTAAATAGAAAAAGAAACTATGCATCTGATATAAACGTATACCAATTTTGAAATATTACACTATTTGGAAGAGTCTCCAAAACATTCTGGAAGCATGTCATATACACCAGGTACTCTGTTGGCAATTTTCACAATAACTCTTTGAGATAGGTTGTTGTTCTCATGGTACACCTAAAAAAAAAAACTGAGGCTCATTGAGATTCAGCCAGAGACCACAGTGATTGTAGCTGGAGAGGCTGAGATTAATTTATCAAAGGAGTCCCCTGTTGGTCCTCAGGATTAAAATCCAAATGGAAAGAGCCTGATTTCTAAGACTCTGCTTCTTCTGTCCTAACTATTGCTAGTTCTCACCTCCTCACACGTGATACAGAAACAGATTGACAGCATGTGTGGAAGCCAAAATTATGAGGTCAGGCGTAGTTGGCAGTTGCATACATGCCAGGAACACCACCACACCAAGTCAGTACATACAACTCCCCAGGAGCTCTAAGGAGAGAAGGAAGGGGTACTTCCCTCTCTCCAATAAGCTGTGGCTTTAGACATTTAGAGAAAAATGTAAAAAAATGTGAAAAGAGGAAAGCAGACACCCTGCTACACCTACCTGCTACCTTGTGAACACCATTATTTGTTGTGACTTTCGCAGAAGATTGAATATTTCTTTTCCTCTTAACTTCTCATATGCTTCCCAGAAGCCCCCAATTTTCCTTGGATTTTTGTTTAGAATTCCAGATATTTCAACCATTTTCAGACACCTAGCTTGTCTGACAGAGAACAGATACAAATCTTGTTTGGTACAACTGACGTCTGAGGCTTTTCCCTCTGCTTTCTTCTGCTTTTCCTTCCAATGAAATTGTGCCATTCTTGGTTTTGATTTATTAATTGTGATCATGTTTCCCATTCCAGAAATCTCATTTGCAAGGTAAAGAAAGAATAAAAATGGTAATGGATAGTCATCCCTGGTATTTTTCATTTTTTTCTCGACTCTTGCTTCTAAACTGTCTCTGTTTTTTGTGCACTTCTGTGTAGGCAAAGAAAATCAAAGACAATTTAGAATGGAATTGTTTAAGTGTATTATGTTAACCAGGCCCACTCCTCACATTCATGATGTTTTGGGCAAAGTACAAATGGAAGCCCATGTACCCTACATTTAAGTTTTTAGAAGTTGTAAATCAAGCTAACAAACTGTCAAATCATTTATATTTCATCCCTCTGGCTTAGCAAATATACATTCATAATATCTTGAGAGGCCCCCTCAAATTTAGAATTCTCAGATGTCTTGAAGTGCTTGTATCAGACTGCAGAGGTTGGGGAAGATAAGCCTACTCCATCTTCATTTGGTCCCATGTCCAACTCAGCAATGAACCACAGTAGGTTTTATAACCATGAATGTGAACCCAGCCAACTCCATCTGCACAGCCAACTCCATCCACAACCCCTGACAAACGGCTGTTCCCTAGTCCCACGTAGGACCCAGAGATGCAGGCCTGAGGAGAACAGTTCACCTTGTGAAGCTAAACCTTGACAAAAAGCCTGTGTAGTCACCAGAAAGAGCTCAACTTCATCTGAGTTGAGAATTATAGGATCTTGCATGTCCAGAGCATGGTCTAGAAGAGTATGGCCTTGGACAGCACAATCCCTTGACTCCTCACCGGTAATAGCAGTTAGAGGACATGCAGCTACAGGAAGGTCAGACTAGAGGGCCTTGGAGTTAGTGTCCCCTTTGTTATAATGGCTAAGTGAGAATTAACTTTACTTCCTTAACACTCCATCCAAAGCCTCCAAGTAGGAATGAAAAGTAACTCAGAAGATTTGAAACTAGGGGTTCAAGATTCATTGTTTCATATAGGCAAGGCACCAGTACATCATATCACTGAGGATTATGCAATTTTCTCTTTGAGTTGCAATTGTGGTCATCTTATTTCCTGCTCTGGTTTCTATGGTCCAGAGCCAAAGAAGAAACAGGATCTGTTAAATATTCGAAAGGAGACATCATTAACAATGAATTATTATCTAGTATGGAAATAACTCTAATTAAAAGAGGGAGTAGGAGCGCAAGCACGTACTTCAATGTCATAAATCTTTTCAGAAGATGAAACAACCAGGAGGCAGAGAAATCTCTTCTCGGAGATGGGAGGGAGGAATGGGTTCCTTGGGTTTACATTTGTTCCAACTGAAGTAGGCTGTGCTTCTCCTGCCTGTCTAACCCCATGGACTCATTCCTGCCTCTCTCAGTGATGATAACAATAACAGCTAATACTAGACCTCATTCTAAGGACTTTACCTACATTTACTTTTATCTTCATAAAAGCCCTATAAGGTTGGTACTATTATTATTATCCTCATTTTATAGAGGAGGAAAGTGAGGCATAAAAAGAGTTTTGGAAAAATTCAAACTTTACCAAAGTCATGTAGACAATAAGTTTCAGAGCTAGGATGTGACCCCAGACCATGTGGCACTAGAGTCTGTACACTCAGCAACATGGCTACTGCTCTTACCACCCAGGGACCAGCCGTCTCAGTCTTGGCCACCCTCCACCTGTCCTGCTTCCCAAGTAACCATGCATTCACCTCTAGTACCAGTTGGTGGTTTGACCTGAAAGAGTGGTTTTCTCTTTGGAGAACCTGGAACTTCTGTTTCCTGCAGGATGAATACAGCCTCTCCTTTCTCAGGCCTGAAGGCCATCACTCACCAAAAGCGAAGGAAACCATAACTGCCCCAAATTCTCTCAACACCTAACTGGACTTTTTAAAATAGGAGCTTTGTGTATGACAACATTGTCTCTTATCTTTAAGGTTACAAAAGATTAAGAATTGTGTCTTACTTTTCTCTATTTCCAATTCTTATTTGCGATCTTTATATACAACAGATATTCAGGATTTTGTAAATAAATGGTTTTGCTATAGCCTTCAATAACCCTGAGTTTTAATCTGGCAGCTCAATGACTATGAAGAATAGAACAGCATTTGTTTTTTTAATTTTTAAAAAAATATATTTTATTGATATTTTAAAGAGAGGAAGGGAGAGAGATAGAGAGCCAGAAACGTCATGAGAGAGAAACATCAACCAGCCGCCTCTTGTACACCCCCTACTGGGGATGTGCCCGCAACCAATATACATGCCCTTGACCGGAATCGAACCAGGGACCTTTCAGTCCGCAGACCAACGCTCTACCACTGAGCCAAACTGGTTTCGGCAGCATTTGTTTTTTTAAAAAAAAAATCCAAATTCAATCATTGTGGGTGGGCATGAATATGGAAAGTGTGGAAAGTGTATGTGCCAGACACTATTCAATATTCAAAGTTTCTGCTCAATGAGGTGATAGGGTATAATAACAGTCTCTCTGAGTTCTCACTCCAGTCCTGCTACTTACTGGCTGTGGGACTTCTAACACATATTTAAATTCTCTAGGCCTCATAGGTAAATAGGAACAATTATGATAATAGCTTCCATTTTGAAGAGATTTTTCTGAGGATTCATTGAGCTAATCGACATATGGTAGTTAAATAAAATAATCAATATAAAGTGCTGTCAACGCTGCCTGGAAAAGAGTAAGTAATCCGTGAATGTTAGCTGTTGTACTAAACTATCCCACAATTCAAGCATAATATTGTATCTTTCAGCATACAAAATAGTTGTATTTTTAAAGGAATTGATAAGGCAGTTCATCTTATTTTCTCTTTATGGTTATTAAGAGAACAGATATTATTATTGATAATATTTAACAGGATACAATCAGGAATAACAATATATACCTGCTGCCCTAGCCATCAAGTATAGGCAATATAATAACATGCCATGAAAATATGGCTTACAGAGACACGGTCCTGACTACCATGGAAACAGCTGGCTAACTCTCCTCGTCTCTCCTCTGAGCAGGCCTCACCCTTCTGAGAATACAAGGAGCAGGGAGATCAATCTTAGCTCCAGTCTGCTACTCAAACTCACATCAATAAACAGCTAGGGAATAAACCCCCAGACCAGCATCCCATCCATTCAGCAAAGAGTATCTGATGAGACAGGCAATGCAACAAGCATGTATTTCTTGGTTTATACTCTCCACAAACAACTCAGAGGGGATCACAGCAGGGTTGCAACATTAAAATGTTCCAAAACGTACGCACCAGTTTAAAATCTTTCTTGGAGACCAAATTCCGTACTTCCTGATCTTAACCTTTGCTGTACAAACCCTTTCCAAAGTCTCCCCACGGCCACTCTTCAAGCAGCACTCATTGTACTAAATCTAGTTACTGTTTACCTCATTGGCATGTGGTTTTCTCATTATAATATCATTAACATAAGGCAAAGCTCCCTGCTGGCAAAGTAGCCAGAGAAATGCTTCCTTGGTCCTTTAATTCTTTTTGGTCATATCCATGTTTTTGGCTTCCTGTCTGAGAATGTTACATTGATTCCTAAATTTATTAACATCTCATTTTATTTCTACTGGATATCCTCAGCACCTTTCTTCTTCAACACAATAGATTTCTCTTCAGATGCCCACACAATACATCAATACACTTTTAATTCACGAAAGTGTTTCAATCATCATTTAATGCAAGCATTTGTATATCAGCTGCTAGCTCAACAGACCCAGGACAGATTCTCTCTTCTCTCTCTCTCTCTCTCTCTCTCTCTCTCTCTCTCTCTCTCTCTAATTAGTATGATGTTGTTTTTTAAATATATTTTTAATTGATTTCATAGAGAGGGAGAGAGAGATAGAAACATCAATGATGAGAGAGAATCATGGATCATCTGCCTCCTGCATGCCCCCTATTGGGGACCAAGCCCACATTGTGACCTCCTGGTTCACTGAACCACATTGGCAGGGCCAGGACAGAGTAACTCTTTTAAGGATGGTTTTGTGTATGGATATACCTAAGGTAACAGAATTGGTTGATAAAAAGTATATTAATATTATATTGAATTCTGGAATGGCAGTAATAGCAAGAACACAAATCCATATAATATTTTAACCATAACAGCTACCCTTTATTGAGTTTCTGTTAGTTGCCAGGTTAGTATCAGATATTTGTTATCAAATATGATTCCAATGAGGATGATCATTTTCATTTCCTGGACTAAGAAAAGGAAGTTCCTACAGTTACACAGCTGGTGAGTGGCAGGGCGAGGATCCAAATCCAGGTGGCTCAGACTCGCCAGCCCACAGGCGCTCTCTCTTTTGCAGGCTGCCTCTCAGCTCATTATGCCCAATCACTGCAGTACACTTGGGAAGGAATAAAGGAAACTCGAACAATTCAGCCAATCCATGCGTTCAAGTTTGGGAAGCAAATTATCACTAGAATTAACTGGGAAATGAAAACTAAATTTATGTCCCTGGTTTATTGTATAGTCCTTCAATACTACTTCATTTTCTCCTAGTGTTCTACTTGAGGGGAAATGTGGTGCTACTAAAAATAATATTCACCATAATAACTGAACTCAACATTTGGACGTGATTGCTGCTGAGTTAAAGATGACATTCTCTAGGGAAGGAAGGCTCTCTCATGATGTCACATTGCACATTTGTGTAAAGCATTAACTCCTTTGGCTCGCCCAATATTTTTTTGTGTACTAGCTCAACAGTGGAAAGTGTAGTAGTGTGTTGCCTTCAAAGAGATGGAACCTCCTGCAAGCATTAAGTAAGCCATGGTTCATCTTTTCCCTGTGGGTTTTATCCCACAGCACAGGAGCCGACACCATGTACAATACCACCCCATTCGTTCCCTTTAGAGAACTCTTTCTCTGATGAATTGGGATCTTACCCACTTCACCACAATTTATTAATCCTGGAGCTCCTCAGACATGAGGTTTTCATTTAATATTTAACTTTGGCACAGAGCATTTTTAAGTTTCTCCAGCCCAAAGCTTGGAAGCGAGCTAAAGAAAGGTAGCCAGGAGAACTCTGCAACAATATTTTTTAAACCTTTTTATGTCCAGATTTGAAAATGCGTACATTTATTTTTTCTTTAGGAAGAGCAATAACTCTGAGCTGACAAGATTTTAACAGTGTTCTTGGTAACAGCTGGTGAATCCAAAATGGTTGTGTTTTGGGGTGTGTGTGTGTGTGTGTGTGTGTGTGTGTGTGTGTGTGTGTGTGTTTGAGGGTGGGGGTGTAAAGGGGGGAAAAAAGAAATCTCAGATAACTCCCACTTACCCATGATAACCTGGCTCAGTCCTGCAGAGGATTAGGAGCGTTTCTTTCATAAGTCACATTTCATTAGGGTGAACAGTTTGTTCCAACTCAAATATATTGTAGCCCATCATCACCATTTCAGTTGATTACCAAAAAGCGGATCAACATAAAATGCGTCTTGCCACTGGGCCTCATGCAGACAAAGAGTAGAAGTACATGATACTATAAAAGGCAAAGCAGATGTCCCACAATTAAGGAGTAAGAAGTAAAGAAATGAATGATAATAATAAGACATATTTCTCAGAATGAGTTAGCATGAGAAACCAACACTAGAAGAATGATTTCAAATCCCTGTGAAAGGCTCTGTGAAAGGAGTGTTGTGCCATCCTCCTTTGAATTGTGACAAAAAAAGATTATTATAAATTATAAAATACAGTGGAAACTCATGTGCACAAAGCTAAAATTTAACTATTTCAAAAAGATGAAAATTTTACTTTTTTCAAACTACAAAAAATTGGTGACATTGGGTAAATTAGTAACAAAGTCATAAGAGCAAAATTAAAGTTTCATTTAGCCAAAAACATCTTATATTCCTGGATGCCACAACCCAAACTCCAGAGCAGTGATTTTCAACCTCTTTCATCTCATGGCTCACATAAGCTAATTACTAAAATTCTTATATCTGACCCAAAAAAGATATAATTTTTATTCATTCACATTCAATAGCTATTATTGTGTTGGTTGTTGACATTTTTAAATTTGATAATCTAAGGGAAAAGAGGTCAGTGCCCCTGACTAAAAAGCCAGGTATTGCATGTTTTAAAGATTCTTGTTGCACACCAGTTGAAAATCACAGCTCTAGAGAGCTAAATTCCAAGAAATACTCTTTTTTCCCTCCTGAAATTGTTTCCATAATCAAGTACCAAATCTCCTGGTCTGATTCCACATGTACTAAAATGACCACATGCGACTCACAGCTTATTATCAGCTATTGGCATAATGGTACCTTCTGGTGATAGGGGCAGTGACACATCAAGGACGGACATTTATGAATCACTGGCTACCAGGCTGTTCAGAGCACTCTGTATGGGAAAAAATGTCACTTACTCCTCACAACACCCCAGTGCCTTATGTATTACTAGTTATTACCATTTCTTTAATAGGTGAAAAGTGTGAGGTGCAGAGAGGTAAGCCACTCGCTTAGACCACACAGGCTGTGAGTGGCAGAGACAGAATTTAAACCTAAGCATCTGGTTTAGGTCCCAACCTGTAACCACTCTGCTGTGCTGTATCTCACACATACCATCTTCCAGTCAGCCTACCTAAAAGGCTTCCCAGTAGGCTGCCTTCTGAACAGATAAAAAACGATGGCATAGACCCAGTGGGTACAGTCCTCAGACCTTACTGTCCTTACTCTTCTTGGTGCCCTGAGCCTTTACCCTTTCTCCTCTCTGAGGTGTCACATCCTCAGAAACTCTATCTACCCAGCCTTCCATTCCAGCTTGTACCTTCTCATGAGATAATGGCCTCATTAGAGAATAGGTAAAAGTTAATCTGATCAAAACACTAATGTGTGAATGAGTTAGTAGGATAGAGTATTTGTATTTCAGAAGAGGGTTTCATTAATCCAAATGGATTTCACCGAAGGAGATTTTGTTATTATTTGGTTCTTCTTGTGGTGCTTGTGGTATATAGAACAAAGCATTTGGAGTCATAGAGAAGTTGAGATCCTAGTTCTGCCAATATCAATTAGTACAGTTGGGCAAGTCACTCAATATTCTGAATTTCAGGTTCCTCATCTATTTTTTAAAAGGCAATAACTTCATAATAGCATTGTTGCAATTAAATAAGATAATGTATGTCTAGCAACTTAATACTGACTAGAACAAGATAGGCATTTCAGTAATGTCAGTATTTATTCTATTCTTTCAGTACTTTCCAGAAGAATGGGACCATGAGAATAACCCCTGATATAGATTGCCATAGTTTTACCAAGGAAACCAGATTGGCAAGGCCCTCGTTGCTAGTGAGAGGTCAGACAGTCTGCTATCTGCCTTTTCGGCAGCCTGCCCTCCATGTGCCGCTGGAAAGGAGAATGAGCCGGTAGAGACTTTGGAAGGCTGGTGAGACCACAGTTTCACCAGACACCCCTATTCATGATGTTGGCGTCATGTAGAATTATATGCCAAAAGAGAACAGCCTATTTTTTAAAGAGATTCATCAACACTGCCTACAAACATTAATTCACTCAATAGCATGTGTTCACCAACTCCTATGTGCCAAATGTAAGCCCTAGGGAAGGCAAAAATAAAAGTAGCAACCATGCTACCTCACAGCAGAGGTAACAATAAAGAGAATAAATTAAAAAGAAGCCCTTCTCCCTAAGAGTGGGCACATGTACTCATAAGACAGAATCAAATTCAGAGAACAGTCATAAATATCCATGGTGATATCCACTCAATTATTCACTCTCCAAACTTTTCTTGTGGACATACTATGTGTCATCCACTAGGAAAACAGCACAGTAGATGAGACAGGCCAGGTCCTTCTCTCACAGTTGTTTACAGACATAGCATGGGAGATAGACATGATAGTTTCATCTAATAAACAAGATAGTTTCAGCTATTGAGAAAGGTTATAAATGAGGCGATATGATAGAGAATGACCATTTGGGGGCATTGTGTTGGCCAAAGTGGTCAGAAAAGGCTTTTCTGAGGGGATGGCATTTAGTCACAACTTACATGACATGAAAAAGAGCCAGCTGTGTGCAGAGCTGGGAAAAGAGTATTAGGGCAGAAAAAAACAGCATGTGCAAAGGCCCTAGGAGCAAATTGGTGAATTCAAAGAACAAAGAAAGTCAGAGTGACTGTCCCTTAATCAACAGTGGAGGTGGAAGAGCTTGGCGGAGACCCAACAAGATAAGGATCCATAACCATGAAGGGAAGAGCTTTCAGCAGAAAAGTTCTGTTCTCTGATATACTTTTTTTAATGATAAAGAATATATACAGATATAATATGCTGTGTCCCACTGTCTGACTGGTCGCTATGGCATGCACTGACCACCAGGGGGGCAGATGCTCAACACAGGAGCTGCTGTGACATGCAGAGAAATGGCACTGCAGACATGATGCCCACAAAGCAACACTCGGCTTCTCCCAAGTGGAATACAGGCCCCACCACCACCCTAGAGTAGCAACCCACCAAATTGCAGCCAATAGGATCGGACCTAAACAGGCAGTCGGACATCCCTCTTAAAATAAAGGACTGCTAGCTCCCAACTGCTCACCTGCCTGCCTTCCTGATTGCCCCTAACCACTTCTGCCTGCCAACCTAATCACCCCCTAACCACTCCCATCCAGCCTGATTGATGTCTAACTGCTCCCCTGCCAGTCTGTTTGCTCCAAGCTTCCCTCCTCTGCCAGCCTGATCATCCCTAACTTCCCTCCCCTGCAGGGTTGATCACCCCTAACTGCCCTCCCTTGCAGACCTGGTGTCTCCCAACTGCCCTCCCCTGCTTGCCTGATCATTCACAACTGCCCTCCCCTGCTAGCCATCTTGTGTCCACATGGGGGCAGGATCTTTGACCACATGGGGACAGCCATCTTGTGTGTTGGAGTGATGGTCAATCTGTATATTACTCTTTTATTAGATAGGATAGAGGCCTGGTGCATGGGTAGGGGCCAGCTGGTTTGCCCTGAAGGACATCCCAGATCAGGGTGGAGGTTCCATTGAGGTGTGGGGCAGCCTGGGTGAGGGGCCTGTGTTGGTTTGCAGGCTGGCCACACCCCCTGGTGACCCAAGCAGAGACCCTGGTATCTGGAATTTATTTACCTTCTACAATTGAAACTTTGTAGCCTGGAGCAAAGCCAAGTCTTCTGCTTGCTCCTTGGCTACCGACATTTCTGTTTGGATTTGTTTACCTTCTATAATTGAAACTTTGTAGCCTTGAGTGGAGGCTTAGACTGGCTAGGGCAGGCAGAAAGCTTGGCTTCTTCCATTGCCTGGGAAACCCAAACCTCCCTCCTCTTCTCTGTGGCTGCAGCCATCTTGGTTGGGGTTAATTTTCATACTCCTTCTGATTGGCTTGTGGGCTTGGCTTGTAGGTGTAGCGGAGGTATGTTCAATTTGCATATTACTCTTTTATTATATACTAGAGGCCCAGTGCACAAAATTCGTGCACGGGGGCTGGGAGAGGGGGTATCCCTCAGCCTGGGTCTTAGCCTGCAAAGACACTAGCATCCCTCACCCCAGCCATTAGCCAGAGGTTTATCCCCTCTTTCTGCACAACCTCTGGAAAGATGCTTGTCTTGGAGCCTCCTCAGGGCCTCAGCCCACGACCTCCTGCAGCTCGGGTACTCAGGGGCTTGGGCTTTCAGGTCTGGCTTCCTCACCTGGCAAGATGAACATCAGCTGCCATGGGAGCCTTCCCTTAGGAGTTGTCCCCTTGGACCATACTACTTGAGAGTGTGTGCGGTAGGGGTGGCCTCAGTGGCAGTGATTTTATGTCTGTAGTATGCCCACCAGACAAGCTCCTGACTCCCCTCCTCCAGTAGCGCCATGCTGATCCCATCTGGACTGCTGGCAGGGGGGCTTCCAGTCTGCAACTGAGGGCTGCAGGTGGAGGACCCTGGCACCCATGGGCTCTGTAAGCATCAGAAACTGGAAAGATCCAGTTTTCTGGTTCCTCCCCTGCTGTGGGATGCTGAGCTCAGGGCCCCAGAGGCCCCTTCCCTCCCTCCGCAGCCATGGAGCAGATGCTGGGCTCCCGTTGCCAGGGCAATGCTGCCAGCGTCTGCTATGGGCGCTGCCATTTTTGTCACGAGGTGATAGCTAATTTACATATTACTCTTTTTTTATATAGGAAGATAAAAGGCTAAGTTGACTCATGTCAAAAGACATCCCGCATTTGGCAGGACAGTCTTGATTTTTAACAATTTGTCCTGCGTCCCTTGGCGTTTTTAAAAAGTCCTAATTTTTTGATAGATTTGAGTTTACTTTACCTGGCATCTCCCAGCCCATTGTGCATTCTACAGAATGTACATGTTTGAGTTGGAACCTTTCCAGCTCATCAAGCCAGGTTTGTGGTGTATGTGAATTCCACACAGCTGATAGAAAGCCAGAGCTTCCTTGGTGGTTTCCATTCATGAAAATCCCAGCTTTCTAACTCTGAAGGCGCTCGTGGACCCAAATTGTGGCACCTGAAAGGTGCTTCTGGAATCCCAGCCTGCCCCCCTCTCACGATGAGATGGGCATCTGGTGAGATCTGAGAGTCATCAGAGGCCACCTTCTCCCAAAGATCCTCCTATTGATCCTCGGACTCCTGGGCATCCTTATCACAGATTTCTCATTAGGGATATGGAAACTCCATTAAAAGACAAATCTTTGATCCTGGAGGAGTAACCCAGTGATACCGCTGTCAGGCATGAATACCTTCTAGTGGTTTCTTAAATTACCTGGTTGTTGCCTAGCAGAGTTCATTCACATTTTTTTAAGTCAGGGGAGACATTTGGGAATTTCAAAATGTGCCTTTAAGAAGAGCAGGTTGATAAATAACCTGTGATACATGCAGACAATGGACTTTTTTCAGCACTAGAAATAATTGAGCTAAGCAAGCCATGAAAAGACATGGAGGAACTGTAATGCATATTAGTAAGTGAAAGAAGTCAATAGGCTACATACTGTATGATTCCAACTGTGTGTATGACATTCTGGAAAAGGCAAGAAACCATTGAGACAGTAAAGTGATCAATAGTTGCCAGAAAGAGGGAGATCTGAAAGGCAGAGCACAGTGGAGGTTTAGAGCACTAAAACTGTTCTGTAAGGTACTACAATGCTGGTTACATGTAATTATATATTTGTCAAAACCCCTAGTATGTAAATCACCAAGCTTGAACCTCAATGTAAACTATGGACTTTGATAACAGTGATGTGCCCATGTAGGTTCATCAGCTATAACAAATGTACCACTCTGGTGTGAGGTATTGATAGGGGGAAGACTGTTTTGTTCAGTTTTGCTGTAAACAAAAATTTTCTCTAAAAATAAAGTTTATTTTTTAAGTTAAATAATGTACCTTCTAATAAATTAGAATTCAATTTTTTAAGTGAAGGAGAAGGTTATGTGGAAGGTGTCCATGAGCAATCCTCAGCAGCAGGATGAGGATGCCAAAAAGCCCCGGGGTCACCAGAAAAGAGGGAACCATGAGCATACTCCCCATGATTTCTTGTGGGCATTTGCTCTGCGAAGATCAGGGCTTAGAGATGTGGGGAGCAGTGTGCCCAGCCTTCTTGGCAGTATTTGTACTGATGGGAACAAAGAACCCCAGCATAACAATGGGAGTACATGTTAACTTAGTTGGACTGCCTTCCTGAGGCATTGATGCCGTGGATTCTTCTAGCAGCTTTAATCCAGTGTAGTCCTGAAGTGCGAAGGCCTCTGGAGACAGACCATCAGATTCGAATCCTGCTATGCTACCTACTGGCTGTATGAGAACTTGGAGCAAGTTATTTAACCTCCTGGGGACCCCCTCACCCAATTTCTTTAGCCCCCTCATGTCTACAAATGCCAAATCTCTTTCATTCAGGCTTTGGGGCTTTATTCCTTGTTCACACTCAGTTAATTAAGTGTTGCTGGCAGCATACTTCTGTACCCTTCTGTATTGTAAATTCACGATCATTGCCCCCTAGTTTCAATGTGATGCCATGGATGGGAGGGCAAATTTTAATTTGTGCTTCAAAACGCCTTTGCTGTGTGTCCTTAATTGGGTTGAAAGCATTTTTTCCACACAGAGAAATATATTTTTCATTTGTGACACTCTTCTACAGGGCCTGCTATTTCTGGGTTTAATATCTCCAGCACTTAGACTCTAATGAAAACTGATTTTGATTTTCGGTCCTTTAGCTTAAAATTTTTTTAAGTCTACACTCTTTGGGCCCTCATTTTCTTCTTTGCAAAATAAACACAATAACATCATACACCCAGAATAATTGGGATTGTATTAAATGAGATGGTTTATGTAAAGCACCTAGCACAGAGTCTGGCAATATTAGTAAATATTTATTCAAAGTTTGTTACTCCTAATATTATGAGAAGTACTTAAAACACTCTAAGCCCTTATGAAATATGTATTCAATGAATTAACATTAACAGGACTTCAATAAACCCCTGGTAGTTCCATTGTCAGAGGCGATAGGTAATGCTTGGTTTCCATGTCACAGTGAGCAGGTTAATCAAGATGTTAAGGGCAGCCGAAACCGGTTTGGCTCAGTGGTAGAGTGTCGGTCTGCGGACTGAAAGGTCCCAGGTTTGATTCCAGTGAAGGGCATGTACGTTGGTTGCGGGCACATCCCCGGTAGGGGGTGTGCAGGAGGCGGCTGGTCGGTGTTTCTCTCTCATCGACGTTTCTAGCTCTCTATCTCTCTCCCTTCCTCTCTGTAAAATATCAATAAAATATTTTTTTTTAATTATTAAGGGCAGTGGTGACCAGGAGTCAGTCAAACTATCCTCCAACAAGATTCCACCTCTCTTCAGTATATTTCTGCTCTCATTGTTATCTGCTCCTACATGTTTCATGAATCTGACGGGACATAAAAATAAGTTAAAAATTCAGGCTATTATAACTTCTATTTACATAAGATCTTTATTTTTTACTTTAAAGTAATTTTGTAGTAACTTGAGCTATTTGAAGGAAAAGCCTCCTGTAAATTGTAATACATAATTACATTTTATGTGTTTACTCTCAAAGATCCTTCAACAGATGCTGGGAATACCCGTTTTTTTACCCAATCAAAACTCAGAATCAAGCAAACAGCCAACTTTTGTGACTCTGTACCACTGTGCCCACAATGATAACTACAGGTAGATGGGGAGAGAAATGATAGATTTGAAATGGTTAGATTATACATATATAGGAAAAGGAATTTTCAGTTATCATTTGATTTTGGTAGAAGCTAAAACAATTAAAGTTCAGGAGAAAGAACCTTATATGGCTCCTTTCAAAAAAATCCAGGATATCATTGTATGCTAACAATATGTAAGTCTAATAATTCTTTTCCTACCTCAGACTTCTCATGAATAACTCATTATTTTTAATGTGCTTCTGTATAAGGCCAGATGCTAATAGAGATAGTTCACAAGTTATTTATTTTTGCTATGCAACGTCTTCTGTTTGCATTCCTTGTGAACCTTGTTGAGACTGACATTAAAATAAGTTTGTTTTTTATGGATACACATCAAGGACTAGAAAGCAGAAGAAGCTTAATCATATGCTGGACTATGGAGGGAAGCCAGCTTGGGATTGTAAAAATTCTGGCAATTATCATCCAAGTAAGTTGGTCAGCCCAACACACATAAACAGGAATTGAATGTTTCCCTGTGACTAAGTTCACAGAGATGGAAAATGACGCAGGGAAGGAGTCTGAGTAGTCAGCACTAGCCAAGCCCTCTAGACTGTGAGTCATTCCAGGACAGGGACCTCACTCTCCACTTATTATTGTGTCTACAGCACCTGGCACTTGCTAAGTACTAAACACTGCTGAATAGATGGATCAATGAGTTAATTAATGGGTGAGAGCATGCCTTTGCATTATTTATATCTTAGAACTCCAATCCCAAGTAGAGCCCTGGAGTAGGATCTGGAAGTTGTTCTGCATACAAAGGCAAATAGCCAAGCAGTGATTTTTAGGAAAAATTTACAGAGAGGAAAGCAGTGGTTAGTGAGAAGAAACCCTGTTGTCTTTTATACATTCCAACTTAGGGTCATGCACAAAGATCCAGCAGGCCAGGAAGTCAGAATCCAAGAGAGAGAGCTTGCACCTTGGCCTGTGAGGCATTTAAACTTTTAGACTAGGGAAGAACCAGGCCTTCCCCAGTGCAGTCAATGGCCCAACTACATAGCAGAACTTTGGCTTCTGCCCTCTTCTGGCCACTTCACTCATGGCTAATGCAGGTGCCATCCCCTCTCTTACCTGGGAGATGGGGTCTAAGCCTCACAAATGACCAGGACTTTCATCGTAAGCACAAATTTAGGGTGTGCCTTACCCACTTTCCCTGAAGATCTGCTGGAGTTCAACTCGTTGCCTGAGAGTACAATCTACTGGATCCTTCTAGAAGACTTTAATTCTTGATTTTCAGTGGTGACATGAATTAATCATGCCATCATGACCCAGCTCTTCTCCCATGAGCTGCTGGAGATGTTTCCTGGCAAGGCTTTCTAAGATATCTGTTACCTTGCACCTCCATGTTATTCTCTATCCATTCCCCACCCAGACCCCCTTCTTCTAAATGCCCTGAGCCCCAGTTCCTTAAGCCCTGTTCATTATATGTCAATCATCTGTCCAAATAAAAAATCTCTGGAATGAACGAGTTTTCCCAGATTCTGGAACTTTAACAACAATTGTAGGCACTCGGCAGACATGCAGAGGTGGTGTTTGGTAGGGATGGGCACCTTTAATACTGCCCTAGTCAATCCCATGGACATTTCTTCCTTGCCTATGGGAATTCTGCCCATGAGTCTAGAAGAGAGATGATTTGGTTCACCCCCTCTCCGGGTTTTGAAGACATGAGTTTTTATTAGAACTCAAGTTTCAAATAGGCTGCTGAGGTTGCAGACTCCAAGTGGGAATCAGAAATCTAGAAATGAGCAAAGCAATTAGGGATGGAGTTGGAAAAGGACAAGGGAAAGAGAAGAAGCAGGTACGAGAGAAAAAGGGGCAACATAAAGACAGGTCAAGAAAGGAAGCCAGACCAGTTTCCTTGAAATTTTTTCAGACATGTTTATCTTTGCCGTGGGTTGCCATTGAGGCAGAAATGACCTTAGTCATGCTTGACTTCTCAAATAGTTCCTAGGGAGGTGGTTGAAAACACATAGTTGAATGTGATAAGTAAGGAAACTGAAGTGGTATGTGGTAATGAGCTGGGTGGAATGGGTCATGGTGACTACCTGACTGTCATTGCATGCCATCTTGTTAACTTCACTTTTTAAGCAAGCAAAAGAAGGAATAAATGAAAATAGTTAATTCTAATGGTAACTCACATGACAGTAAGTGAAACCCCCTCTCTTGGGGATTTTTTTCTGCTCAATATCCAGATTCTATTATTCTTATAGCAGAGAAGACAGAAGCTTACAAGAGCTGAGCAGTTTCCCCAAGCCATACAGAGGCAAGTGTCACACTCAGGACAGACACTCTTATTTTCCAATACTCAAGGTTATGACTGTAAGAAGAAATTGAACCTCATAGGATGTTCTATTCCAGAGTGGACACATATTAAATATAAGATTCAAATGAATTAATATAAAATGTGGGGCCCTAGCTGGTTTGGCTCAGGGAATAGAGCATAATCCTGTGGACTGAAAAGTCCCAGGTTTAATTCCAGTTAAAGGCGCATACCTTGGTTGCAGACTCCATCCCTGGCCCTGGTCAGGGCGCATGCAGGAAGCAACAAATTGATCTCTCTCTCTCTCTCTCTCTCTCTCTCTCTCTCTCTCTCTCCTCTCCACTTCCTTCCACATTCTCTAAAAATCAATGGAAAAAATATCCTCAGGTGAAGATTAACTATATTTAGAGGCCAGAAGCATAAAAATTCATGCACTGGAGTGTGGGGGGGGGGTCCCTCAGCCCGGCCTGCCCCTTTTCACAGTCTGGGAGCCCTCAGGGGCGGGAGGCAACCCGGTGATCAGGGGAAGGCAATGCCCCATTATACCTCTGCTGCTGCCACTGCAGGGAGTGCAAGCCTCAGCCAGCCCTGGTTACCTGAGCCTCAGGCAGCCCTGAATGGCTATGGGTTGAGGGAACTGGGGAACTCTGGAGGCAATGTGCCCAGCAGGGCTGAGAGGACTGGGCGCCACCATCTTGTGGCTGTGAGTGCTGCCATCTTTGAGAGCAGGGAAGTAAATTAGCATATTAACTCCTTATTGGCTGTGGATACCGCCATCTTTGCAATGGCATGAGGATCAATTAGCATATTCCCTCTTTACTAGATAGGAGATATACACTGAATGACCAGATTATTATGATCCTTGAACACATGATAATCTGGCCACTCAGTGTATATCCTACATAATAAAAGGCTAATATGCAAATTTTCTCTTCGACCAGGAGTTTAACCAACAGGCAGCCTGGCAACCGCCCATGTCCCCTTCCCCTGGCCAGGCCGGCTGGACCCCACCCATGCACAAATTCATGCACTGGGCCTCTAAAAAATAATATATATTATTATTATATATATATATATTGAGCAGCCAGATTATTATGCATTTAGAGATCATAATAATCTGGCCATTCAGTAGATATAGATATAGATAGATTTAGATATAGATTAGATATAGATATAGATATAGATATAGGTAAAGATATAAATTGCAGACTATACAAAATTGAAATGGGATCATGAACAACCCCAATCCATAATCTTTTTGCTATTAGGATGGAGAGCAAGTTCTTGTTCTGCTCTTCTGGAATTCAGAAACACTTTCTATTTATTATTTATAAATTTAAATATTTAAAGGAATACAAGGCAAGTTCACACAGGCTGAACTGGGCCTCTTCATAATGCAAATACTTTCCAATGGGGAAAAAAGTACTGAAAGATGGTAAGTTTGTCTTCTGACAATATTTCCCAGACATTTTTTTCATTGTTAGCAAAGCTCTCTTGGAGTGTAACTAAGTTTTTGAGGAATGGTAAGTTTAAAGCAAAGGAAAGGAAAATTTCAATCAGAACCAAGCTGCCCCCGCTCCTTTATTTTTAAACAGAACCATCAAAGGCCAGCTAACGGAAATATACTTAAGTGGCATTAATTCATCCCTAAGAGGCTTTCCAAGAGTTTTATTGCTACATAAGGGAAAAACCATAAACCAGCAGGAGGAGAAAGCAAGGAAAATAAGTCTGGGGAGTCACCTCATGTTAGAAAGCGAGCAGGTGGTCAATAATGTGTCCTTGGCTGGTTTCCACAGCGAGGAGACAGACATTCATGGCAAGGTTGCGGCCCACAAAACAGGCAATCACAAGGAAAATAATAGTGGAACTTTGCAAAGTCCTGCTGAAGAGTTCACAAGTATAAAATAATAAAACTCTCATCTCTCCTCCTCTTCTCATCGCCCATCCAATTTCATGTTAATGCTTCTACAACCAAAATTGAATATTAAGAATGGGGATTGAGAAGGGGCTGGATGCAGGCAGGCAAAAGAGGGAAAATAGAGACATCTGTAATTGAATCAAAAGTAAAAAATAAAATAAAATAAACAAAGTCTGGGGATTGAGGAAAAGATGCCTTCGTGATCCTGTCATTCATCTAAGCCAAGCCTAAGTGAGACCTTACAGAGACTTAAAACATCCTGTGATGAATGAAAATTATCACCTCAAGATTATTTACCTTTCAACCAACCCTTCCCTGTTTTTACAAGAATTTTTATAGTGAAAAAAGAACACTTTGTATTAATCCGTAAGGAAGAATTGGCTATTATGTAGGATTTTCCATCCTTGTGAGCTGGCAACAGACACCAGGACACAAAATCAAGAGAATGAGAATGAAAATAGACATATGAGAAACACTGATTCAGTGTTCGGAAAACATGATGCTCTCTCCCCTTCACACCACCATCCAATATCTTACTTTAACATTTGAAAAATGGGGAGGGGACAGGAGGGAAATATGATGGTGCCACTCGTGTATTTGTTTCACAGCATTTGGGAAGCCTACCTTGAACACAGTTATGAA
This sequence comes from Vespertilio murinus, assembly GCA_963924515.1. Lineage (NCBI taxonomy): Eukaryota > Metazoa > Chordata > Mammalia > Chiroptera > Vespertilionidae > Vespertilio > Vespertilio murinus. The sequence goes on along the minus strand of OZ004706.1, from coordinate 127,956,644 downwards.
CTACGTGCAAAGAGGATTCCCAAAGATAAAGGTCTGGTCCTAGCTCTCGTGACACTTGTGAAACTCTTTTATGGAGCTTCCCACCTCATAACCAGCTTCCAGAACTTATAATCAAAATTCTTTGTTCAAAATAAAATATATTACCTATTGCTTCATTTGGGGGAGGAGGGAAATTAATGTTTTGTATTTAAATATATACACTTGCAGCTAAATACAGTTTGGATTCATATGGTGTTTTGGATTTGAGGTTACTACTTTGCACTAACTACAAAAGCAGCACATATTGAATTGACTCTGTGTTTTTAAATACAAAACTCAAGGTAGTTTTGAATTATGCAAGGTTCTATGGTAGGAGAGGATGCGATTCTTACAGACATGAGTTTTAGCACATGATAAACACTGAAGTGTTAGCTATAGCAATATTATTATTACTATTTAAGGCTCCAAAAATAGCACAGAAAGATCAATTCAAGCAGACTAAAGAAAGTGATTGTCAACTGATTACTTTTCTGACCTAAAAGTTCACAGCAGAAATTTTTAAATATTTAAATTTAAATTTAAATATTTAATTTAAATTAAATTTAAATAGCCTAAGTTCTGTAACTATTCCCACAAGGCCAGCCTGCTACTATCACCTTCCAGAAATGTCTTTGGTTCTCTGAATTTCAAAGCCAAAGCCTTTTGCAGTCAATACAAAAACAGGCTACTGAGTGGCCAGTTCTCTGAGAGAAGGGAGGGCAAGAGTTTGCATATGATAAGTAGGTAAACATGCTGCACTGAGAGGTAGGAATAGACAAAATACTTATTACCACTTATCTTTACCTCACCTTTCTTTGGAATTTCAGCCAAAGGGACAATTGGCCAGCCATATTTTCATAATAGGTCTGGAGCAGAATGAAGACAAAAATCACCTTCAATTCTTCAAAAATAGGACTACAATAAAGTAAAATGTTGGAGACTATATGCTCATAATTCCCTCCACTGCTACTCCCCCTCTTCCTTGTCATCCTCATCTTCTTTGTCCTCCTCTTTTAAGTAATAGCTATCACAGAGTACTTACTATATCTAGACATTTTCTAAGCGTTTCACTTGTATTCTCTTAATCTCCTCAACAATTTCATAAATTGGGTAATGTTATAATCATCTCCAATTTATCATAAGGAAATGGGAGCACAGAGAGGTTAAGTAATTTGCTTAATATCACAGACCTAGCCTGGCTAGCATGGCTCAGTGGTTGAGCATCAACCTATGAACCAGAAGGTCATGGTTCAATTCTCTATCAGGGCACATGCCTGGGTTGTGGGGTCATTCCCCAGTGTGGGGTGTATAGGAGGCAACCAGTCAATGGTTCTTTCTCATCATTGATGTTTCTATCTCTTTATCCTTCTCCTTTCCTCTCTGAAATCAATGAAAATATTTTTTAATTGAGAGTAGGTTCTTGTTTCACTTAGCTACTAACATAATATTGCCTATAAGATTGTTGAATTTAGTCATTAAACTAACCAACTGACATGGTGGAAAGAAACAATGCCAGGAGTTGGAAATTTAAGCAGATAAAGATATGAACAAGAGAGAAGTTAGAAATCATCTAGTACAAAGACACGCAGCAGCCTACAGCACAGATACTGCTCACAGAATTGATATTTATTTTTTTTAAATACCTATCAGACAGTGTTGTTGTTGTTGTGTGTGTTTTTTAAATGAACTAAAATTTCAAATGAAGATATTTCACAACATGTCCTGGCTTTATGGCTTCTCTTGAAAAATTGGAAGACCTGCCCAAACAAAACATACAAATGAGTGGTTCAACATCTGCCCCACAGGATAAGGCAAATGCTCCTCAGTTCACCTCAAACTCAGGCTGGTCAACTCCGCTCACTCTCTCATCTCCCTGTTTCCTCCAGGTATGTGGGCTCCCCGTCTTCATCTAATTTTTCATTTTATAGGAAGAAATTATTCTGAAAGGTGTACAAGGGTATCATGACAGAGAAGTGACTACACCTAACTCTCTCATCTCCAATTTAGTTTCCTAATCATACTCTAAATCCTAAGAAATAATCTTTGTGAAACATGTCGATCAATGGAATTACATGTTTCTGTAAATTTTTTATGCCTTGTGGTGAGTTTTGCTCATAAAAAGAAGAGTCTCTATGCACTCCCAGCCTCCTTAACTTAGATATCCCCAAGAACTGGCATTTATTGCATAATTCATTGTCTTTTCCTTTTTCCAACTTCCATTTTCTCTGAAAAATGTTCAGTAAATTAACTGTGAAAAGCTTACAATTTTTCCTCCCAGACAGCACATCCATCTCTCTCTCCCTCAAAATAAATTCCACCCCTTAAAGAAGTGGAACTTCCAATACCAAGATAGCTGTGGTTTGGTTGCTTTCAATGCTTTGCCTGTGTTCAAAGGGCAGGCTGTTACCACGTGGGCTAATTATCTAGATGGAGCTGTGGTTGAAAAGTGATGGATTTAAGAGACTGCCCTCTTTGTGGCTGACAATTTATCACAACTTGGTGTTTTAGGCTTAGACTCAGCTTGAGAACTAACATTTTTTCATTTAAATTCATTTTTTGGGAGCAGTCCTACAAAATGATCTTACTATTCTTGAACTGTGCAACAGAGACTTCACAAATTCACATTTTTACTCCCCAAGAAATTTTCAAGATTTTTAACGTTCTTTTATAATTCCAAAAGTATCAGGACTAAATGTTGCAATGTTTTAGAATTGCTATTCTCATTGGGGATTAGTCTATGTATATTGGAGGAAGGGGACAATTTTGAAAGAAATTTCTTATTTTCAAGTGCCATCGATTTGATTTAATGTTTTACCCATGTGTGATAGAAAGTCTAGAGATTGATTTTTAATATCAAGTCATTCAAGGTTATGTGGCTCAAAGTAATCTTAACTAAATAAAACTTCAACCACTGAACCAGCTCAAAAGAGCGGGGCGGGATGTCAATAATTCCTACCTCATGCCCTCTACCTCTCACCTTTAAACCCCCAAAGACACATCTGCACCCACATAGAAATTTAATTAATAAAATATTTTAGTATTATGGAGAGATTAGAAAAGGCTAGGGTTTTTTTCCTTTGCTCAGGGAATTTTTGCTTGTTTCACAGTTTCCTATAAAAATACCAAAATGAACAGCCTACTGCCATAATAGCCTGCTAGTAAAATGAGAATGCTAGCACAGGAAGTCGGCTTGCTCCCTTAATGTTCTGAACATACTGATGGAGCTAGTACCAAGTGCCAAGCAGAATGGAGCGGATAAAAGAGACTTTTCATGTTTTCAGCCCTTCCTTGACATTATCCCAGGAAAGCTTTGGAGAAACATCTACGGTGGCAAAGCGCTCTCCCTCCAGGAAGTGCCCATGCTGGCTGAAGAAATGCGCCCACGGCACCTCATATGTAACTTCCAAAACGTTTTCTCATAGAGTTGCTATGCTCTACATTACATCCCCCTGTCTTTATATTGTAACTGGAAGATGATACCTTTTGACCCTCTTGACTTATTTTGCTCACCTCCCTATCCTACACCCCACCTCAGACAACCGCCAGTCTGGTGTTTGTATCTATGAACTTGAGTTGTTTTTGTTTGTTTGTTTCATTAGGGGGGGAGGGTTGTTTTTTTAGATTCCACATATAAGTCAGATCATACGGTATTTGTCTGTCTCAGTCTGACTTACTTCACTTAGCATAGTACCCTCAAGGTCAATCCGTGTTGGCACAAATGCAATGATCTCATACTTTTAATATATTCTATTAATACTGGTATATATCTCATTTTCTTTATCGTTTCATCCTGCAGTTGTTTCCATGTCTTGGCTATTGCAAATAATGCTGCAACAAACATGAGGGTACAGATATCTTTTAGAGTTGGTCTTTTCACTTTCCTCTGCTAAATGCCCAGAAGAGGGATTTTTGGAACATATGGCAGTTCTATTTTTAACTTTTTTAGGAATCTTCATAATGTTTTCCATAGTGGCACCAGTTTACACTTCCACATTCTTAATAGTAAGAATAGTAACTCACTTGAGTTTCACCTGGTCTCTCAACCTTTCTTGACTGCGATGCTGAACAATAATTAACCATCTAGAAGGCACACAACATTACAGACAAGGAGAAAAGGCAAGCGTTTCTCACATGACACTCTTCCTCAGTAAAAGATGGAGTTGATAAGCAAATCATCTCCTTCTTTTTCCTCTTTCCCACACCTAGAGACAGCCCTGAACCCCAGCTCCTTTTGCCTAACTTGATTTAAACTTTGTAGTCTCTTTGACCTTAGATATTTTGGGAATGGGCATAATTCTATCACATAATTTTATTTCATTCATTTATGTTATTTACAAAGGACTACTTCAGTAACCACCAAGTTTTAACTAAGCATTTGACAAAGACATTACTGAGTCCTGTTTGGTTGAAATTCACTTGCAATCCCATTGGTCTCAACAAGAGTATAGGTTGAGATAAAAGTGCTTTGGTAAAGAAATGTGCCATGAAATTTATTTTTTACATAACACATTACAGTTGTGACATATATCTCATTATTGTTTACTCTAAATATTTTTTTTCAATATCCAGTTCAATGGATTACATTCGATGAAATTTCCTCATATCTGACGTTTCCTTGCAAAGACCTGGAAACATCTTTATTTTATATTGTGTTGCTTATACAATTGTACTTGTGTATAGATGTGAAAGATGCTCATGTGAATGACAGAGTGTTCTCCAGTCCATCTTAGGTTACACCAGGAAGGAATTTACCTTGCTACACATCTCCAGGCCTATGGAGTAGGGAGGACTTTATTTGTTTGTTTATTTATTTGTTTGTTTATTTATTTTTTTATTATAATTCTTTATTGTTGAAAGTATTACATATGTCTCCTTTTTTTCCTCCATTGACCCCAGTCACCCACCCACCCTCATCCCAGGACCTCATTGTCTGTGTCCATGGGCTATGCATATATGCATACAAGATCTTTGATTGATTACTCTCTCCCTCTACCCCCCACCTACCTTCCCCCATCTTCCCTCTGAGATTCCACACTCTATTCCATTCTTCCATTCTCTGGATCCATTCCGTTCATCAGTTTATTTTGTTACTTAGATTCCACATATGAGTGAGATCACGTGATACTTGTCTTTCTCTGACTGACTTATTTCACTTAGTAAGATACTCTCCAGGTCCCTCCATGCCATCTCAAAGGGTGAGAGATTATTCTTTTTTATGGCTGCATAGTATTCCATGGTATAATTGTAGTTTTTTATCTACACTTATCTACTGATGGGCACTTGGGCTGTTTCCAGATCTTAGCTATTGAAAATTGTGCTGCTATGCACATAGGGGTGCATACATTCTTTCTGATTGGTGTATCAGGTTTCTTAGGATATATTCCTAGAGGTGGGATCACTGGGTCAAATGGCAGTTCCATATTTAAGTTTTTGAGGAAACTCCATACTGTTTTCCATAATGGTTGCACCAATATGCATTCCTCCCAGCATTTCTCCACATCCATGCCAGCATTTGTCATTTGTTGATAGTAGCCATTCTGACAGATGTTAAGTGATATCTCATTGTCGCTTTAATTTGCATCTCTCTGATGATCAGTGACTTTGAGCATTTTTTTCATATGTCTCTTGGCCATCTGTATGACCTCTTTGGAGAAGTGTCTTTTTAGGTCCTTTGCCCATTGTTTTAATTGGATTATTTACCTTCCTTTTGTTAACTTGTGTGGGTTCCTTATATATTTTGGATAGTAACACTTCATCGGATGTATCATTGCCAAATACGTTCTCCCATATAGTGGGCTCTCTTTTCATTTTATTGATGGTTTTTTTTTGTTTTGTTTTGTTTTTTTGCTGTGCCAAAGCTTTTTATTTTGATGTAGTCCCGTTTATTTATTTTCTCCTTAGTTTCCTTTGCCTTAGAAGAACTATCTATAAACATATGGCTACAAGTGATGTCTGAGATTTTGCTGCTTATGGTTTATTCTAGGATTTTTATGGTTGCACAACTTGCGTTTAAGTCTTTTATCCATTTTGACTTTATTCTTATGTATAATGTAAGTTGATTGTCTAGTTTCAATTTTTTGCATGTGTTTGTCCAATTTTCCCAACACCATTTATTGAAGAGACTCTCTTGACTCCATTGTATGCTCTTGCCTCCTTTATCAAATATTAATTGAGTATAATAACTTGGGGTGATTTCTGGATTCTCTGTTCTGTTCCATTGACCTGCATGCCTCTTCTTGTGCTGGTACCAGGCTGTTTTAATTACAGTGGCTTTATAGTATAACTTGAAATCTGGTATTGTGATTTCTCAAACTTTGTTTTTCTTTCTAAAGATAGTTGCAGCTATTCGGGGTCATTTTATTTCATATAAATATTTGGAGTATTTGTTCTAACTCTGTTATATATGCCGTTAGTATTTTAATAGGGGTTGCATTGAATCTGTAGATTGCCTTGGGTAGTATGGACATGTTTATGTTACCAATCCATGAACAGGGTATATTCTTCCACTTGTTTATATCTTCTATCTCTTTTTTCAACATCCTGTAGTTTTCTGGTTCAGGTCTTTTGCCTCCTTGGTAATTTTATTCCTAAATATCTTAATTTTTTTGTTGTTGTTGCAATGGTAAATGGGATTTGTTTGTTTAGTTTTTCTTTCTGAGAATTTATTATTGGTGTATAAAAACACCATCAATTTTTGGCTTTTTATTTTGTATCCTGCTACCTTGCCAAATTCATTTAATAAATCTCATAGTTTTTTGGTGGTATATTTTGGGTTTTCTATGTACAATGTCATGTCATCTGTGAATAATGAGAGTTTTACTTCCTTAGGAAGGACTTTATTCTTGGGAATCCTCATCATCATCTATTATACTATAGAGCTGCCTCTAGACATTGGGTCTTCAATTTTTATAACAGAATGAACATTATACCTCCTGAAACATGACTAATCACACCTATTCACTGCCCACTTCCCTTTCCCAAGATGCATCCTTTGTATTCACTTGTCATTCCTCTTGACAGAAAGCATATATCAATACTTGCTTTACTCTGGGGAAAGTTTTGAGCCTACACATTTTAGGAAGTTTTTATCATCTATAGAAGTTTTTTTTAAAAATTTGTGAGTAAGCTTCAATTTTTATTCATTTTTTAATATGGTTAAAAACTATGAATCACTTTTTTATTCCTAAACTTTTTTTTCTTATTTAGGTTCTTCCTTTGGTTTCTGGTCAAGGAAAGTGAAATATTGAAAAATAACTAAAAGTATAAGATTGATCTAACTTTATAATATCCAAAAGGCTTTAACATGTCCATTCATGAAATAATTTCTCTGTGAAGTATGAGCATGATATTTATGTTCACATCTGCCACAAAATTTCAGAACTAGCCAATGTTTCTGTTGTGCAAATGACGGAACTAAGGCTCAGTTAGGGTAGATGAATTGATTAAGTCAGAACTAGAATTTAAATGCTTTTCACTTTGATAACAATGATGTTTTATGTTATGGAAAGAAAGAGAGAAAGAAAGAAAGAAAGAAAGAAAGAAAGAAAGAAAGAAAGAAAGAAAGGAAGGAAGGAAGGAAGGAAGGAAGGAAGGAAGGAAGGAAGGAAGAAAGAAAGAAAGAAAGGAAGGAAGAAAGAAAGAAGAAAAGAATTTCACTTTAGAACTTACTCTTTTTCTCTCAAGAGTTTTATGAATTATTTAGAAGCTGACCTGATTTCAGTTAGAGAAACAAAGGGAGTTAATTGCAGGCTTCAAATATGTGAACTATTATTTAAGATAATATTTTCCAGATATCTCCCACCTCCTCTGAGAATGGAAAAGAGGAAATGAGCTTAAAGTTCAGCAAGAAAAACTGAGATTAGATATTAAGAAATATAGGTCTGTGAAATCCTGCAATTGGTTACTGGGGAATGTTGTCAAATTGCCTACTCTGGAGAACTTTGGGAATGTGGTGGGTGGTCCATTTCTAGAGCTGGGAGCACAATTTAATTTATATCTCAAGTTCTGTATGTCTCATGAGGTCATGCTCTGCCTATAGCTAGAGGTGGGGTAGTTGTCTATTCTTAATTATAGCAAAATTCAAGACTCATCAGTGAAGCATGCAGTATAAGTTCTATTTCATATTTATGTCAGTCCTGATAAGTATAAATGGGAAGATTGACTAAAATTACTGAATGCTTATTGGATGGTCTTGCCCATAGCCTTCATTGGATTGATTGACCAACATCTGAAAGGTTTATTTCTTTGGATTCAATCTCAACATATTCACCTTGCCAGCAACTTTCTGATTTCATGAATACCTTCCAAGTTGTGTTCTTGGTCTACAAAGCAAAAAATAAGAAGTCCATCCTATGTAAAAGAGAAATTCTTTATTTCAAATAACAAGATAGGTTTGATATTTGGAGGACAAAATGAAGAAGAGTGGCTATGTGGTTAGATAAATCTGTACCTTGTAAAACAAAGTTGTTAGCTCATATATTTGGTGCCAACTCCTAAAAGTCATCAAATAAAAATTTTAAATTTCTAATGTAACATGTAAGTCTTGAATTTCAGTAAAATAATCAATTATATGAATACAGGATGGGGAGATATCACTTGAAAGAGTTTGATAGTAATGTGTAAAAGGGGGCCTACTAAGAAATAATTATATAATTTATTTTAAGTACATTCATTATCTGGAATAAAGCTAGTCCTCAAAAATTTAGCTAATATCACTATAACTTTGATATTCACTGCCCCTTCTCCCCTGCTTTTCTCATACACAATCACTAATTCTGCCCAATGCCAATCTAGGACAGCATTGATCATTCTTCTGCATACTCCCAAAAATCTCTTCCCACAAATAAAATCATTTTTTATTTCAGAAGATTGGGGTTTCTTTATCTCTGAGGAGATTAAGGAGGGAATTTACAATAAAGATTCTATAATAAACATAAAAGGCCCACCTGAATGAATTTCCCTTTTTGACTGCTCCTCTACTGGAATTTTTTTCTCTGATTCTTCCCTATTCAATAATCAACTCTCCTCACAACTGATCTCTTCCAGAAGCCCCCAGAAGGCCAAATTTCTCTGCCCTCTATTATTTAGAGTTGCTTCTATCTTCCTTTAAAACCAAAGAGCTACCCATCTAAGCACAGCTCAGTGTCTACAGTAAAATGGATTTCAAAGGCATAGCATCTCAACAAATATTAATTGCCCAGCTCCTTCCCATCTCCTTTGCATTGTTTTTCTGCATTTCATTCGACCCATGGTATATTTAAGTTTTTGTCTACTTTTCGTGTCCCCATCAAAGCATAATTCTCAAAATGTTAAAAACACAATTTTCACCCATAAGTGAACACATCAAAGTTTTATTTAATATGATGACAAAATTTATTTCAAGTAGAATATTAAAAACCTGGGATAAAAAAAGAATACTGAGATAATGCTAAGTTAGATAAACTAGTTAATATTCTAAAGGGCAATAAAACCATAACTTAAGGGGGTTAACATAGTTCCCAAGTAGTTAATATCTGTAATACTAATCAATTATGCAGCAAAGTTACACATCACCAGTTAAAGCACCTTAAGGTGAACTTACTTGCATGACAATAAGAGGATAGGTGACCATCCATCTTTTGCCTGAGCCAATTTGGGGAATACTTATATTAATGCCCCCTTGTTAACTCCCCCACTAAATGTAAGCTACATGTGCACTGCCATCTATGAATCAAAAAAAGTGGGTCTCCCCTACAAACTGCTCAGATAATAAAAATAGCAACAAAATTTAGACAACAAGTCAATAAGTTGCCTTATGAATTTTCCCATCATTATTAATATTCAAAAGGAAATGTGAGGATTATCTGTCAGCATCTGTTGTAGGCAGGATTCTAAGTAGGTAGTGAGGCTGAAATAGATGTTTTCTAAAGTCTCTATCAACACTAAGAGTTCTCTAACACTAAGTGTGGATTCATTAATAAATATTGAGAAAGTCAAGAGAATACCACACATTTTCTTTGTCCTCCTGAAGCTTAATCATGTTGCAGTCTAATGGACAAGAAGAATAGAAAAAACATAAGGTTGATTGGAGATACAGTTAACTAGCTGTTAAATTTCCAGTAGGACTAGGAGAATAATGATAGTTGAGAAGGTAGGGGAGATTTTGAAGAAGAGGTAGGACTTATTTGGTCTAGAAAAATAGTACATACAAATAGGCTGAGTTGTGTCCCCCAAAGTCATATGTTGAAGTCCTCACTCCCAGAATGTGGCTGTATTTATAGACAGTCTGTCAAGAAATAATTAAGTTAAAATTGCCGAAACCAGTTTGGCTCAGCAGTAGAGTGTCGGTCTGCGGACTGAAGGGTCCCGGATTCGATTCAGGTTGGGGGCATGTACCTTGGTTGCGGGCACATCCCCGGTAGGAGGTGTGCAGGAGGCGGCTGGTCAATGTTTCTCTCTCATCGACGTTTCTAGCTCTCTATCTCTCTCCCTTCCTCCTGTAAAATATCAATAAAATATATTATTTAAAAAAAGAAATAATTAAGTTAAAATGAATTCACCAGGGTGGACCCTAATCTTACATGAGTGATGTTCTTATAAGAAGAGGAGATGAAAACACAGACTCACAGAGGAAAGACCATGTGAAGAGGCAAGGAGAAGGTTGCTATCTACCAGCCAAAAAGGTCTCAAAAGAAACACACCCTGCCAATACCTTAATCTCAGATTCTAGACCCCAGAGTTGTATAATAATAAATTTCTGTTTAAGCCACCCAATCTGAAGTCATTTGTTATGGCAGCCTAGCAAACTAAACAGTAGGACTGAAATGTGGACAGGGAAGAAAAAGAATCCCTTAGGAAAAAATGAATAAATAAATAAAGAGGTCAAAATGAGGATAGACATATTGATGAATAAAATTTTAAAACAGGGTTTTACATTAGTGAAAGGTACCCACAACTCCCATTCTAATAAATAAGACTCTTTTTATTTTCAGTATTTTAAGAGAGAAAAAACCTTTTAACCTTCAGATCTTTATTCAAAAATGTACTTCCTCGCCGAAACCAGTTTGGCTCAGTGGATAGAGTGTCTGTCGGCCTGCGAACTGAAAGGTCCCAGGTTCAATTCCGGTCAAGGGCATGTACATTGGTTGCGGGCACATCCCCAGTAGGGGGTGTGCAAGAGGCAGCTGATAGATGCTTCTTCTCATAGATGTTCCTAGTTCTCTATCCCTCTCCCTTCCTCTCTGTAAAAAATCAATAAAATATATATTTTTTAAATGTACTTCCTCAGAAATGTTTTCCCCTTTCCAAAAGGGTGTCTTTTACCCCAAGTCTTTCTCAAGCCCTTTATCCTGCTTTGTTTTCTTCAAAGCACTCAAATATGAAATTAAAAACTTTTTATATTGGTTATTGCCTATCTCCCCACTGGAATGAAAGTTCAGTAGGATCAGAAATCTCATCTCTCTAGTCTACCATTCTATCTTCAGAACCCAGAACAGTCCCTAAATTTAAATATCTATATACATAAAAATGTAAATATAAGTATCGATATAAATAAAAATAAGACTATAAATATCAAATGATGAATTGTCCTAAGAAATACTATCAGGAGAGAATTTTCTTTGAGAGGCATGGAAAAGTCAAGAAGATACTTCTGGTGAGTGGAGGAGTCAGATTCTGCTTCTTCCCCTTGCCTCAGGTGTTGTGACTCTGAGGCCTTGAGAAACTACAAACCTTGTTTAAGGGGGAAGGAGTGGGCACAGGGGAAACCTACCAGGAGCAGAAGGGAGAGGCTTGTGCACCCCACATGCAGCTTGTGCACACCACATACCCTTGCACACACATGCACTTACACAGACACGCTGTCTTAGCTCCATGTGAAAGGGAAAGTTGGATTCAAGGCAAAGTCTGAAAGTTTAAATACTTAAGCATTCTTTTGGACAGCAAGCTAAAATTTCATGAGGATACATGTACAAATAAAATGTTGGGGAGCGTCTAAAATAATATATATCACATTATTCTGTTACGAACATTATAGGTCACATGAGGAAACTGAAACTCTCTGCAGCCCTGCCCAAATATAGGGAACCATTTAGGGCTGTTCAAGATTATTAGGATTGGCCACTCTGACACCAGAATGAATTATTGCCTTGATTCCACAGATTTTTTTGTGTGTGCCATTTTTAATATGTGCATTTTAATGGCCATTGTTTTTTATTCATGTCAGGTTTATCATTATTGCAGTTAACCTCACATTTACTTTGGCTAGTATCCCCCTTTGAAAAATCTTTGACATTTCATTTGGTTTTGATTTGTCTTTTTGGTCACACTCCATTAAAAATAAATTTGAATAGTGCTTTTCAGCTCACAAAGAATTCATGTTATCATTTGTGCCCTTGAACAGCTCTCTGGGAGAGGCAGAGATTAGAATTTCTAATTTATAGGTAAGTCCACTGAGGTTGAAGATAATGGACTTGCCCAAGGTCATAGACATGGAGAATCACAGAATCAACTCCAGGTCTTTGGGCTTCTCTGATGCTTTCCCTAAGTGACACCCATTACTAAGCCAGCCTGGCTGGCAAGAGCCAGTGTCCACACACATTATATATGTTTATGCATATTCACACATACACATTATCAAATAGAAATTTAAAAAAATATAAAATAGAACTCCAAATAGTCTTGCGTTCTGCATCCTCAGAAAAAGGGAGAGAGAGAGAGAGAGAGAGAGAGAGAGAGAGAGAGAGAGAGAGAGCAAAGAAAACCCACCCCCCTTGATCCTTTCCAGCAGAATTGAGTCTCCTTCCCGCCAGGTGTTTTTATAGTGTTACATGAATCTGATGTTCTTCTCAGTGATTCGGGGAGAACCACCACACCACTTTGACCACCAAAAATATCCTCAGGGACAGGAGGGAAATTAGTAAGGATAAGTCAAGCGGTAAATTTTAACTAGGGCTCCTACATAAATATTCAAGTTAAAACTGAACAAAGTTTACTTAAATAAAAAGTTAGAGCAATGTTTCAGATGGCAGATCGAAGGAGGTGGTTTTGAAGAGAGAAAGGCCAAGCCTGCAAGAGGAAATAATTGTGGTAAAGCAGGATCCCGCTGGGCCTTTGGTATCCAACTGGGGTTCTTCCAGGCATTTGCCTTCTTCCGGTTTTTCAGTGTTCCATTAGACTGTCCTGGTTTAAAGATTGTTGAGTGTAATCCAACACATCCACTGAGTTGATGGAAGGGTGAAGGGCCAAGCATACTAGCTTATTAAATACAGCACCACAAGTTCAGGGTTTAGTAATTAAATTAATTCATCCCCGAAGGTAGAATTAAGTCCCAGCATATACATTACCAAGTATTACCACGTATTTCTGGTTGGATTAATACCTTCACCTCTCCAGTGACTGCCTCACACACGAATGTTAGAGCCAGATGAGACTTTACAGAACAATTGAGTCTTGTTTTCAACAAATGAAAGAGTTGAAAGGATTCTGTTCAGAGACACCAAACTAAGATGAGAACGTCTGAAGTTCTGGTCTTCTGAGTGGAAAAAAGTAAGGAATAGTGGTGTGTGTGGTATGCAGTAATTTATGTCTTAAAGGGGGTATATATTATATGTGCATTTTCATCAAATATATCTGGAAAAATGTGAAGAAAAATGGGGAAAGTTGTTGATTCAAAGGGAATGGGTTTTAGATACTAAAGAACAGAAGTGGAATGGAAATTCACTTTTTTTCTGGATATTCCTTGTTACTCATTAATAGTTTACATATCTGTCACTCCTACCATAACCTCCTTGAGGGCAGGGCTCACTGACCATATTATATTCCTCTTTGTAATCCCTAGGTGGGTCTAGTACTGTTTCTGGTAAGTATTCAATAAATTATTGCTAATACATACAAGCAAGTGTTCTTTTTTCACCTGAAATAAATGTGACTATTATTCAATATAAATCAGAAATACTTTTGTGGCTTTATCCAAATGGTTTATGACAATTAATCATTCTTAGAAGGACAGAAAATAACAACCTTCTATCTTCTCCCACTTTATCAGTACATAAACTATTTAGAGAACACTTGAAATAAACAGTTCTTGAGACTATTATAATTTATGAAATGGAGCAAGTTTTATAAATCATTTTGCTGACAGATATTTTTTTTCATTTTCCCCCTAGTTAGTATATTTACAAAAACTGTAAAGCAGTAAATTTTGTGGTAGGGATTCTTTAAATATTTTCTTAGGTGCTTTTTATTAAACAATTCTTCTGTAGCCTGTTCATAGTCTTGGCATTACTTTTGAATAGGATATTGCAAAGTCAACGCACATTTTCTGAAAAGTGGAAAACTATGCTCCAGAGTTAAGTAGGACAGCAGAAAAGAAAACAAACTCTCAGGAGAATGGAAATTAAATTATTTATAGACAGAAGTTTATTTAATTGTTTTCCAAAAGATACATTAAAAATCACCCCCCCCCTCTCTCTCTCTCTCTCTCTCTCACACACACACACACACACACACACACACACACACACACACACAAAACCTCTCCAGCGTTATGATGGCTCCACTTAGGATTCAGATTTTAATTAAATCCCTTAATAAGGAGTGAGAGCAATGTATCTGGTGAATAACTGGACAGACTTCAATGTGTACCACACTTGCCCTCTAGTGGGTATTTGGGAGCACTGCAGTTCCCTGGACTGTTGGGTCTTCAGCCCTAGGCATTTCAAACTCATTTTTATAAACAAATACGTAAGCCCCATTTATATTTTATCCTGTCAACTGTTAATTAGCAAAGGGTGTTACTAAAGAGATTAGAAACAGTTTATCCTTACGAGTACTTAAACATCTCTATCTTATTTATACAACTAATTTGCTTTGTAAACTCCTTTCTTTCATAATAGTACAACGATAAATTTTAATGGACTTCAAATCCAATTAGCCAAATTCTACATGAATGACTTCACAGCATTTAAGTAGAAGAAAAAATAAATAACATCCCTGTATGTGCATAATTATGAGTGACTTTTGTAATGACATTTTCGGACTATCACATGAACAACTTACTTTACAATTCAGACTTCTGCAGTTGTTGTTGTTGTTTGCTCTTTAACATTTATAGCTATTTGTGACCACACTGAAGCAGCCAAAGGAATCTCAGCCTCTGCATCAAGCCTATAAATTATCAACTGTTTCCATTCGGAATATAATTTTGGCACTTACTAACAAAGCCTCGCTTGCGGCCAAGTTTACCTCCTTTTGGAAAAAATCACTCTATCTATTAGGATTAAATTTAGTGTAAATGTGTGACAACCAAAAGAATCATGTTTTAAAGAAGGTAGACCTTTGTTTCTCTCTTTAATAAACAAATTCCAAATTTAAGGATCAATATGACGCCTCCATGTTCAACCAGAGCTGAGGTTTCTTCTACTATGGTGCTCCTCAGTGCACATCTTCCACCTCACGGTCTAAGGTGTCTGATCTATTTCTGGGCATTTTAGCCAGCAGAAAGGATGAAGAGGAAGAACATGCCCACTCATCTTTAGGATACTTCTTAGGAGCTGCACCTATTACAACTACATCCAATTGGCCAGAACTTTGTTGGGTGGCCACATCTGGCTGAGAGGTCTTTGTTCTAGGCTGCTCCGTTCCAGCGAAAAATCAGGGGTAACAATACCATGGAAGAAAGCAGAAATGATCTTCAGGGACAATTCGCAGTCTCTCCTACAATCTATTGTCCTACCAACTGCCTTCACTTGACAGATCCTACTCTTTTCTGGGTTTTTTGTTTGGCTTTTCTTTGTTGTCTATTAAAAGCTAAATTTTCCCATTGGTCTTCTGCCCATGGAGTTCTGAGAAGAAAGACTGTGTTTTCTTGTGTGTTTCTTCCTCTTTCTCTAACTATAGTCCAATCACTTGGCCTGCAGGTTTCACCACGTCAGTGCCTTCCTTCCTTCCCCACAGGTGATGGCTGTGCCACCTGCCCCTCTGCAGCTGCTGGGAGTGCTGCTTACCATTTCCCTGGGCTCCATCAGGCTCACTCAGGCCGGGGCCTACTATGGGATCAAGCCACTGCCTCAAATTCCTCCTCAGATGCAACCACAAATTCCACAGTACCAGCCCCTGGGCCAGCAAGTACCTCACATGCCTTTGAGCAAAGATGGCCTTACCATGGGCAAGGAGCTTCCCCATATGCAGTATGGCAAAGAGTATCCACATCTGCCCCAATATATGAAGGAAATGCAGCCGATGCCAAGGATGGGCAAGGAAGCCGCACCCAAGAAAGGCAAAGGTAACAACAAATCCTGTGCTGTTATAGAACTGCAGCCTTCCAAAACTCTAAACTCTGAGTTTGGCTGGGGTGGGGGCAGGGGAGCTAATTTTTAGAAATTTTTATTCTAGAATATATTATTAACATTCACTAGATGGGAGTGTTCTAAACTCTATCCTCAAAAAGTTCAAGTCTTGAAGATACAGGCAAAATTACCATTTTATGTTGTGCTTTATTTTAACAGCATCAAATGACAGAAAATATACTTCATAGTTTATTTTTTTTCATTCAGTACATATCATATTTATTCAAGTATTTGGCAGTTACTTAACAAACATGTGTTTTTGTGCCATGCTTTGATTATAGATTGGGGGACAAAGTAGTGAAAAAACAGAAAGATGGCCACCTGCATTCTGAATTATGAGAGCAGTGCTGTATGGACCTGTTGTTGTTGGTTTTTGTTTTTTTTTTAAAAAAATCATATGAAAGCATTTTGTGAACTAAATGCTAAATAAATGCAAGTGTCTCTAAGACTGCTCTAATTAAGTTACCATGCATGTCAATCAATCGCCAGGAGAATAAAGACTATAGATTGCATTGAGAGATGATACCTGAAAATCTCTCCCATTACTTTCTAGGTATGCTTATTAGTTATCCAACATTTATAAGCTGCCTATCACTTTCTCCTAAATTCAATTGGTTTATCAGGCGTTCTAGGAAACCTAGCATTTGTAGAGAAGGAACTGCATCAGAGTAGCAACTCCCTTTAAGGAAGTAGAGGCCACCTCGCCGGTCCATGCAGAGGCAGAGCTTTACTTCTGCGAACTACTGGATTTGGCACTAAGAGGCCTGGATGCTCAGAAGCCAGAAATGAGGGAGCCTTAGTCATTTAACCTCTCTGAAACTACTTTTCTTCATCTGCAAAGTAAGATGGTTAAGAGAATCAATAACACAAGGTAAATAAAAGTACTAAGTTAATGGTAAAGCACCATAAGAACTTTGAGTTGCTAGAGCTGGTCACAGAACAAACCCTAAGTAAGAGCAGGGTAAGTTCCAGGCACTGTGCTAGACACCAGGGATTTCTGACGAATAAGACGGACCTGCCTCAGATGCTCCCTTGATATAGTAGCTACATACTGCTTAGAAAAAAAAAAACAGGCCAAAACTGTACTTTCAGAGATCATTTCTATAGTTAGTTCGAAATAACATGACTTAATAGTACTCTAATAATATCTACTCGCATAATGGAAGACGTATTCCCAATTTTCCTCTTTCGGAGCCGATATTCCGCTGAGGACATTATCTCAGCCATTTGTTTTCCTCCCTTCCTTGACTGGCCTGCCGGGCTTTTGGCACTTCCTGCACTTACTCAGATGGGAACCAGATTTCAGTCAGGGAATCTGGAAAGAATGGGAGCTCTGTGGTTCTATTTTGTTCCCTGACAGTAGCTCAGCGAAAAAAACACAATGGTCAGAATTAAGATGCAGCTACTGGTTGAAATAAGACTTTGGGACCATAAGTTTCACTTCTTTATGTTGTCCATTAATCTCAGGAGCATGGTGGAATCTCGAGTCATGTTTCTCTGCAAGTCATCGCATAAACATTTTTAATAACATATGATTTGTATTTTGATAACACCTTTTTCACATCCAATACCTAATCTTGTGTGGGTGGTGTTATTCCTCTCACTGTGCAGATGGTGTAAGTGACCCAATGAAGATCTCATGTCAAGACCAGGAAGAAAACCTGAGCTTCCTGCTCCTAACCCCAGCTCCATTCCTTATCCACACTGCTTGGCATCCTAAAATCATAAAGTTGCTGCAACCTTCTCGGCAGAGTTCAGGATCTGAAGGAGGGGCTGAGGCATACATGAAAATGCTATATAAGAAATATAAATTTAGAGGGCAATGGGGGCCAGGTGGAGCCTCTTTCTTGAAGAGACACACCAACTTCTGGGTCCCATTTGCTTTTTATTCACTTGAATACACAGTTTCCCTTTAGCAATGCATACAGACAGATCAAAGGTAAAGTTTGGTTAACAGTATAAGAATGATCAGGTTAGGAAATTGCCTTGAGCTATTGAGCCCACAGCATGGCAATATTATGCTGATTTTCAGCCCTGCTGAATATCAAAGTCCATTAGTATGCCAACATTTCTTTTTGCATTAATATGCTAATTACTGTTTGCTTTAGTCTCCAGAATAAAGTTACTTTATTCCCTTCTCCTGTTTAAAGACCAAGTTTACAAGTGAAAAATAGCATATTAATGGATGAAAGTTTGAGTCTTAGGAAATGTGCAGTACATTGAAGAAATTAAGCAAATCTCTTTGACTCTAGAGGACAGATGTGAAAGATGTTATTAAACCACAAACAAAATAAAATGCTTCAGTTCTCCTGAGGCCACATAATTGCTTTCATCATCCACATCATACCTTATTTTTGCACAGGATAAAAAAATATTTTTGCCATAAATGATTATGTAAAAAAAAAATTAAGGACATGGAAAAATACAATATAACAAGTAGTTTAAAAAAATTAGAAAACATAAAAATGAGGAATGACTCCAGTATTGTCTAAAATACACACACACACAAATACCTAGAACACAAGATGGTAATATACATGAAAATGACAAGTGATTATCAACTTTGATTTTTCTTTACCCTTTTTTGAATTTTCTAGATTATCCATAGTGAACACACCATAATATCTCCAAATTTTATACTTGGGAAAATGTTCATTACTTTTTTTTTTTCTTCACTTAACCAATGCTGGCAATAGTAGCTAAAGATATCAGTTCTCAAAAATACTATCCCAAATATGTCAAAGACATTATCATATTGATTATCCTTTGAGTACAGATAACTTACAGTCCTGGAAAATGAGTGCATTATTCTGTCTTTCAATAAATAATAGGCAAGTATGCCAGAACTAAATAATCGTTGTCATGATTCCCTTAAAGTGAAGGATAATCAATATTCTCTCTCCTTTCCTTCCCTCTCTCCCTCTGTGTCTCTCTCTTCTCTTTCCCAGTGGAAGCACCAGTAGCCAGTTTACGAGGGGAACAAGGTCCTCGTGGAGAGCCAGGCCCAAGAGGACCACCTGGGCCTCCCGGTTTGCCAGGTCACGGGATACCTGGAATCAAAGGAAAACCAGGGCCACAGGGATATCCAGGAATTGGAAAGCCGGGTATGCCTGGAATGCCAGGAAAGCCAGGAGCCATGGGAATGCCAGGGGCAAAAGGTGAAATTGGACCCAAAGGGGAGATGGGGCCCAAGGGGATCCCAGGACCACAAGGACCTCCAGGGCCTCACGGACTTCCTGGCATTGGCAAGCCAGGCGGACCTGGGTTACCAGGGCAACCAGGTCCAAAGGGTGAGAGAGGACTCAAAGGACCACCAGGACCTCCAGGCCTCCAGGGTCCTAAAGGAGAGAAGGGCTTCGGGATGCCAGGTCTGCCAGGCCTGAAGGGTCCTCCAGGGATGAATGGCCCTCCTGGGCCAGTCGGGCTTCCGGGAGTGGGCAAACCAGGAGTGACAGGCTTCCCTGGGCCCCAGGGCCCCCTGGGAAAGCCAGGTCCTCCAGGGGAACCTGGGCCACAAGGCCCCATTGGGATACCAGGGGTCCAAGGACCTCCTGGGATGCCTGGAGTTGGAAAACCAGGTCAGGATGGGATCCCTGGCCAGCCAGGATTTCCAGGTGGCAAAGGGGAGCAAGGACTGCCAGGGCTGCCAGGACCCCCGGGCCTTCCGGGGATCGGGAAACCAGGCTTCCCAGGACCCAAAGGCGATAAGGGCATAGGGGGTGTCCCTGGGGCGCTTGGACCAAGAGGGGAGAAAGGACCAGTAGGTGCCCCTGGAATGGGGGGTCCCCCAGGAGAGCCAGGCCTGCCTGGAATCCCAGGTCCTATGGGCCCTCCCGGTGCTATTGGTTTTCCCGGACCCAAGGGAGAGGGTGGGGTTGTAGGGCCACAGGGGCCACCAGGTCCCAAGGGGGAGCCAGGGCTTCAAGGCTTCCCAGGAAAGCCAGGTTTCCTTGGAGAAGTGGGGCCCCCTGGCATAAGGGGTTTGCCAGGTCCCATAGGGCCCAAGGGGGAAGCTGGGCATAAAGGTCTGCCAGGGCTCCCCGGCGTCCCAGGTCTGCTTGGACCAAAGGGAGAGCCGGGAATCCCAGGGGATCAGGGTTTGCAGGGCCCCCCAGGCATCCCAGGGATCGCAGGCCCCAGTGGCCCCATCGGACCGCCTGGAATTCCAGGCCCCAAAGGGGAGCCGGGCCTCCCAGGGCCCCCCGGGTTCCCCGGAGTAGGGAAGCCCGGAGTAGCGGGACTTCATGGCCCCCCGGGAAAGCCCGGCGCCCTGGGCCCTCAAGGCCAGCCCGGCCTCCCGGGGCCCCCCGGCCCTCCGGGGCCCCCGGGCCCCCCAGCTGCCATGCCCCCCACGCCGCCGCCCCACGGAGAGTACCTGCCAGACATGGGGCCGGGGATTGACGGCGTGAAACCCCCCCATGCCTACGGGGCTAAGAAAGGCAAGAACGGGGGCCCGGCCTACGAGATGCCCGCGTTCACCGCCGAGCTGACGGCGCCCTTCCCGCCCGTGGGCGCCCCGGTGAAGTTCGACAAGCTGCTCTACAACGGCCGGCAGAACTACAACCCGCAGACAGGCATCTTCACCTGCGAGGTGCCCGGCGTCTACTACTTCGTGTACCACGTTCACTGCAAGGGGGGCAACGTGTGGGTCGCCCTGTTCAAGAACAACGAGCCCGTGATGTACACGTACGACGAGTACAAGAAGGGCTTCCTGGACCAGGCGTCCGGGAGCGCGGTGCTGCTGCTCAGGCCCGGGGACCGCGTGTTCCTCCAGATGCCCTCGGAACAGGCCGCGGGGCTGTACGCCGGGCAGTACGTCCACTCCTCCTTTTCAGGATATTTATTGTATCCCATGTAAAAAAAGGAAAAGAAGTAGAGGGAGAGAGAGAGAGATTTAATAGAAGAGGAGAACACGGTGCGCCACAAAAAAAAAAAAAAAATTTTTTTTTCTTCCAAATGGAAAACTGTACTTGCTTCAAAACATTTATATAGTTGGAAAGTTTATATTTAAGTGGAATGTTGAACCCTCGTGTACAAATAAAAGCTAAGATGCATGTCTAATGCTCCGCACAGCACCTTGTAATGGAAAAGGATGGGACAGGTTGATGTATCAAGTACTGACACTTGCGTTGTACCCACTGGAATCTGTTATTAGCTGCGTGTTAGGTGCTTCCAGGATAGCCTGCTTATTCGGATCAGTCAAAAACGTTCCAGTGTGAAAGACGATAGCTAATGAAAAGTCACTCGTGTTGTTTACGTTTAAATATTTATCAGTATGGCTCAAAGAAAGGCCAGGGATAACAATTACATACCGTATTTACTTGCATGATTTCCACTGTATCTGAGCAGAGATCTTGTCATAGAATGTGGGGGCGGAGTTCTGCATCCTTACCTGCTCTGGTGGGAGGGGGTGGGGCCGTGGGAGGGCTTTAGTTGCAAGGGCTACGTGTCTCCTGCCAGAGGCTGTGTCCTTTAGCCACAGGAGTCTTACTCATAATTGTGTGTCTAGGGTCCCTAGAAGAACCAATCAGCCGTTGTGCTTACTCAGTGCCCTCTGTGCCCAGCACTGGGGGAGATACTGCGGTGGGGCTTAAGACCGTGTCCCACAAGCAGCTAAGGACCAATTGGGGGACATGAGCAGCAGTTAACTCATTTATTTCTTGTGATCCTTTTTTTCTCTTTTTTCTTCTTTCTTCCCTGTGTGTAATTTCCACTATGGCCCAACTAATACAAACACCTGGAAATCATAATAAAGAAAGAAAAAAACCCTCCCCCAGCATAACTTCCCAGTTTTGTGGAACACTTATTATCAATAGTTATTAATTGTGTTTACATATTTTTAAAAAATCCCCTCCTGCCCTAGCTGGTTTTGCTCAGTGGTTTCAGCGTCAGCCTGCAGACTCGAGGGTCCCAGGTTTGATTCTAGTCAAGGGCATGTACCTTGGTTGCAGGCACATCCCCAGTGAGGAGTGTGCAGGAGGAAGCTGATCAATGTTTCTCTCTCATCAATGTTTCTAACTTTCTATCCCTCTCCCTATCTCTCTTTTAAAAAATCAATAAAGTATATATTTTTAAAAATCCTCTCCTTTCCTACACACATAAATGAAGGGGATATTCCTATTTCTTAGAAGCATCGGATTTCAAAGAAATTTCCCTGTGTAGTACACATGCAAATTGGTGTGCCATCTGAGATCCTAAAGTCAATTTCCAAATCCAAGCCATCCTTTATTTATTTTATTTTTTTTTGGGGGGGGGGTGGAGAAATGTAGATTTTCTGAATTACTTTTCTGAAAAAAAATAATTGCTAAAGTTCTAGAAGTAAATGTACTATTTTCTGACATAGTTTCTAAAATTATAGGAAAAGAACTATTTCTTTAGAAGCAATTTGTGGAAAAGCTTTAATGCCAAAGGGCAATGATAGCCCACGCTTTCCATGTCATCCCATACTCAGCACAAGGCAAGAGTTAATAAAAATTTAAAGGGAGAAATAAATATTGTTCCAGGTTTTCACTTAGGTACGTACTAACTCCTTCCAGCATTCAAATCTGTTCTCAAAACACAGACAAAGCATTTCCACTCAGCAATGAGTCTACTGCTGTCACTAAACCACTGGGGGAAATAATGTGAAGTTATAGTGGTGGTATCTTATACCTTTTCTTCAAAATTAAGAATGAGGAGTTACAGGGATAGTTACAGATGGGAAATGACACAAATAAATACGGTATAAACACACATGGAAATAAGTCTATGTCAAATCTGAATTGTTTTAACCATCAAGAAAATTCTCCTCAACTTAATATCTATCTCTTCCCTTATATGGCACATGAGCACCAAAATGAGTTCATTACCACAGGGTTTCTTATTACTGTTATTTGTATGACTAAATTTTCCCATTGAAAAGATATCCCACCCAACCTTTATTTTCAAAGCAGACAGCATTTATGTGGCCAAATATCCTTTGGGTTGTCTTGAGGATGCTGGTTTTGGGCTGATAAATATGATGCTGGTTTTGGGCTGATGACATTGGGCTCCTTCTGCTGAACAGCTGTGTTGGAATGGCTTGGAAGCAATTCAGATCAGCTGATTTGTAAAACGTTACTTTTCTGTACATGTATGGGCTTTTTAGTTCCACCAAGAAAGAAAGTACCTATTTAGTTAAAACCAAATTTCACTTTTCAAAATACCTTCCAACTTATTTATTGGTTGTTACTCAATTGTGTGTGTGTGTGTGTGTGTGTGTGTGTGTGTGTGTTATCAGGCATATGCTTCTAACTTTTAGATGGTGCAGGAGCAAAAGCCAGATACTGTATATTCTACAATGGTGCTAATCTCAGAGCAAATGCATTACTCCATTTAATTTAAAAAAGAGTTTTAAATAAGTATCTATGTGTCTTTGTTTCTTTTTTGAGTGTTGCATACCATGTTAACACATTAGTGTAAAACCAGAAGAAACAACCAAGCATTCTAAAGTCTAGGGATACTACTACAATCCCTATTTAATTCAAAGTTAACTAGAACTTTTCCATGTAATAAAGGACCCAACTGGCATTACTGTTATTTAAATACAGAATTTTAAGCAGCATGACATCAAGGAGAAAGAATTGTTTGCAATGGGTGACTATTCTCAAATATTTTACAGAATACCATGAGCAGTGAATAGACTGGTAACTTTTTCGAGTTTCTATGATAGATTTGAGACTTGTCAACAGCAAATCATTTTTGTATTTAAATATTTGTACTGATTTTTTTAAAAAGTCTTATTAAATATCTTTAAAAGTATGTTTCTCATCTTGTTCATATCAATCAGCTGACACTGTTTGAGCTTCATCATGTTTTTATCCCCCAATGTATTAATTAGCTGATGAAACAGAGACTTAAAACAATCATTGCTTAAATAGGACAATTGTTTCTCATTGACATACAGCTATGAACATAAGCAACCTAGGATTCAAAGTAGTAGCTCCAGTCAGGGCCCCAGTTTTCTTCTATAGTAGTTCCTCCTTATCCATAATTTCACTTTCCGTGTTTTCAGCTACCTGCAGTCAACTGTGGTTGAAAATATTAAATGGAAAATTCCATAAATAAATAATGAGTTTTAAATTGCATGCCATTCTGAGTAGTGTGATGAAATTTCACACCATTCTGTCTGTCCCACCAGGGACTTGAATCATCCCTTGGCCCAGAGTATCCACACTATGTACCATACCACTTAGTAGCCATCCTGGTTATCAGATTAATTATCAGAGAGAAAGAGCCTATAATCACAACATTTTTATTATAGTATATTACTATAATTGCTCTATTTTATGAGTAGTAGTTGTTGTCAACCTCTTACTGTGCCTATAAAATTGAACTTTATCATAGGTTTGTATGAGAAGAAAAAAACATGATGTCTATAGGGTTCAGTACTATCTACAGTTTCAGGCATCCACTGAGGTTCTTGAATCATATCCCCACAGATGGGGACGGGGGGTGGGGGGGTGGGAGGGGGAGCTATTGTATCATGTTGTTCTTCCACTCTAAAGGTGTTGCCTTCATCTCCAAGGGCCAGACTAAGTAACCATCACAGTCACATTCCAGCCAGTGGGAAGGTGAAAACATTAGAAAGTGAGAGCATGTTCCCTTAATGGACTCAACCCAGCAGTTGCTTAGATCACTCCCTCCTATATCCCATTGCTTGAATTTAGTCACATTGTCACAAGTTGTGAAGGAGTGTGGGAAATCAAATATTAATTGAGAGTAACCACATGCCCAGCTAGAAATCAGGGGTTCTACTAATATAGAAGGAGGGAGAACAGATATTGGGGAAAATTATCTGCTGCATCTGTCACATCTATAACAAAAGCGTAATATGTTAATTAAACCAGACAGCTGAATGACCTTCCGGATGATCATCTGGATGAAGCAGGGGCTGTGAGGGCCAAGCCCCTTGCACAAATTTTGTGCATCTGGCCTTTACTCTACCATAAAAGAAAATACTGTCACAGACTTCTCTTCCCCCACAATCTTCAAACACTCTTCTATTTGACATTGCCTGCACCACAGCCAAATATTTTGAGGGGAGATGGTGGTGACTGGAGCTACGGAGCAGAAGCAGGCCTGTTTCAAGATCCTAAGCATCTTAAGAATCACTGATAAGGAATTATTTTGTGATGACTTGTCAAGCTCAGAATGCTCAGAGCTTATCATGTCCAGAATATTATAAAGGAATTCATCAAATCATTCAACAAGCAAATATGTAGCTCCAATCTGTGGCTGGTTAACTCACTTGTTTAAACCATCAGTTTGGAAGCTCAAGACCACAGCTTCCATTTCCATAAAGACTAATTAGTTCTATTTCGTTTTAGAGTCAATGACACTTTTATAATATGGACCAGTCATCTTGTGTGTACACAGTGTTGGTCACAGAAAAAAAAAATGGAAGAATAGATACAGGAGGCAGAGACAGGAAGAAATAAAAGGTTGGAATTTAGAATGCTGGACAAGACCCATCATTACAATGGGTCTACAGTAACCCATTATGTAAACACAAAGTAGCCCCTACTTTGTGCTTGACATTACTAAGGCCAGCTAAGGGATACAAATGCAACAGAAAACAGGGTCTTTCTCCTTTAAAAGTGATAGCTTCTGTTTGGAGGATAGCAAGATGTTTGTTAAACAAGAAATGATTTCTAGGTGGTGTACGAACAAATGCAGGGTGGTTTCATGCCAACTGATGCACATGTGCTATAGAAATTCACAAAGAGAAAGACCATTCTGGATGGCCTCATTCCTGGGAATGCTTCCTCTGGCTTGTTTGCAGAATAATTCCTGCTTATCCTTAAGGACACAGGGCAAGCTCACTCCTCTTCCCTATTGCTCAGATTTAGTCCCTTTCTCTCCTGTGGCACTGTCCTACCTTATACAGTCTTCTTTCCTGCTTAGAAATAAACTGTCTTGCTCTCCTATTAGAGTGAGAACTTCTAGAGAACATGCACTTTGTTGTTTCATCTTTGCATCCACAGCCCATCTTAGAGCACTGGTCCAAAACCGGGTTTGAGGGAAGGAGGAATCTCTGAAGGCTGCTATGGGAGGCAGTGCCAAACTCAATGTGAGGTGTGACTGAATCCAGCTGTGGGATTCTAGGATTATATAGAAAATTATATCTCCCAAGATTATTTAGAAGTTCACTGTGGGATAAAACCTAGTCTCAGTTATTTGAAGATGATTTTAATTTTTAAAACAATTCTATTTGGCCAAACTGGTGTGGCTCAGTTGATAGAGCATCAGTCTGCAGACTGAAGGGTCCCGGGTTTGATTCCGGTCAAAGGCATGTACCTGGGTTGCAGGCACATCCCCAGTAGGGAGTGTGCAGAAGGCAGCTGGTAGATGTTTCTCTCTCATCGATGTTTCTAACTCTTCCTCTCCCTTCCTCTCTGTAAAAAATCAATAAAAATATGTTATAAAAAACAATTCTATTTGTAAGTTACTAATAATTTTATTTTTAATAAACTATTTTTAAATAGTTTTCTATTTATAAGAAAATTACAAAAATATTACAGGCAGTTTGCACAAACCTGCACCAGTTCCCCCTATTATTAACATCTGCCATTCAGAATGCATCCATTTAGTCATCATTTCTCCTTAAGCTCCTCTAGGCTATAAAAATTTCTCAGACTTTCATTGTTTTGGAGAACTTGACAGTTTTGAGGATCTCTGGTAATGTATTTCAAAAATCTATGTTAACTGAAATTTGTATGATGGTTATCTCATGATTAGACTGGGTTTATACTTTTTTTTGAGGGAAGATCACAGTGGTTGCCATTTTTTATCATTTCATATCCAGAATGTATATCACCATTGTGTATATTATCAATCTTTATGTTGACTTGGACCATGTGACTGAGATAGTGTCTTCAGATTTCTGTAGAATATGATCTTTAAAGAAATCATTTTTCACTTGATAGAATTTCGATGATGGAACATAGGGCATTCCAAGAGGAACAACTTCTCCTCCTTTAAAGATAGAGAGGAGGGTGTGTGCGTGTGTGTGTGTGTGTGTGTGTGTGTGTGTGTGTGTGTCCTGGGGTGGTGGTGGGTCAGGGAGGCTGAGATAAGGAAAAAGGCCTAACTCAATCTATCTTCTGATCTATTCAAGAACTTGTAAAGGAAGCTTGATTTACTGTTTAAATAACCAAAGGAGGGTCAAGCAATGCAGGAGTTTACATGTATGAAAGAGACATTCATATTTTATGTAAAATACAATAAGAAGACATTGTAGGTGCTTAAATAGGAAAATAAGTATTTTACACTATTTTTTGGAGAAGGTAAGATACAAGTAGCAAAACAGGAGAAATCTGAACAGCTACACTCCAGGATGAGGGATTGAAGGTGAAGGGTCCTAACCAAGCCTCAAGAGTAAGAACCAGATGCCACTGCAGGTGTCAGGGTATATATTTCAAGGACTAGAAAACGGAATGAAGAATGGAAGACTGAAAAGACAGTTGGAAGAATGAACTGAATTTGGGGACAATGCCAGGATGGCCTTGTAGGGGAGAAGGAAGCTTTTCCCAAAGGTGGTTTCCTCACATTGATCCACTTGGAAGACAGGGATGGTACCACTGCCAGAGAAATGTGGTCCACCAGCAGAGCCTGCTCCAGGCAGGGAAAGGAGAAGACACTCGGTTTATTTAGAGTCTGGTGGGATTTGACATGATGGTGGGAGATGCCTGTGCTCCAGATGAGCATTTGATAGGAAGATGACAGATGGGGCAAGGCCTCAAGAGAGAACTGGAGAGCCCTATAATAAGAGGGAGAAAAAAGACCGACTAGAAATTAATAACAAAAATGATTCGATTTCTTTAAAATCTCCTCCTTACCTACTGCATGAACTTAACAAATCCTTTCATCATAGATACAGCAAGGGTAAATGTCACCCCAATCTATATGGAATTACAACTAATTCCAAATATACAGGGCCAGCATCGAGTGTACATAAATAGTGTTTTATTATATCTCAGAATATTTTTCTCTGTAATGATCCTCTTGACTCTACAAGTGCAAATGTTTATGCTCAGTATATATCGTGAAGAAAAATATATGTGAAGTAAGCCTTGGGATTATCTTTCTTTCAACAAAAAGTTACACAGAATTTCTGATGCTTTCTTTCATTTTCAAAACCAATATTTGTGTCAGGATAAATTTTATTCTCAAACAAGTTATTCTCTGATGTCAAATAGCAGTTAATAATTTTTATGATTAGAAATATTTTTGTTAATTCCTAGATAGTGTAATGAAATTTAAACAAAAAGTAAGGCACATCATCCCTTTTTAACAAGTAACTCAAAAGTTTCTCTTGTGTGTTACTAAAACACTCGATGATCTAATCAAAGTTTCCTTTGAGGCATCCAGAATCCTTCCAGAAGTTTTTTCTTTGCTATCTTTCTGCGAATAAAAAAAAAACAACAACAACGTATTTTTATTAGAAATCAAAAGCACCTCTAAATTAAAGCTTGTGAATCCTATGGAGGCATACATTGCAAATGCCTTGTTAAATTCACCATGACCTAAATATTAATTTTGTAATGAGTCCAACCAAGTCAGTTTTCATCTGATGAGTGGCTGTGTTCACATCAGCTCTTTTTCTTGGGATGAGACACACAATGGAGAAAGCTAATGGAACATTGACCAGACTCCAATTTCCTACTACTACTAATAGTTGCCTTTCCTCACCAAAGACAATGCTGTCCCTGTTATTTGTTCTACCAAACCAGATTCGCCAACACAAAACATGTTAGGAGAGGGCACTGGGGTCAGATGCAGAGAACAAATCTCAACTCCTCTATCTACCAGCTGTGTCATCTGGATGCAATTACTTAAACTCCCTAAACTTCAGCTTTTGCACCTATAAAATAGTAAGTGATGATAGTAACTACCTTCGATAGTAGTTGGAAGAGTGGATGATGCCATAGGGTGTGGCATGGAGGGGTAACAGCTGCTACCATTTGCTGAATGCCAACCATGTACCAGAAATGGCTTTAGGTATTTTTATGTATTCCCTTAGTAACTCCTCGTAACTCTATTAATAGCTCCATTTTACAGCTGAAGAAACTGAAGCATAGTAACTTGCCCAAGATTTACTAAATTACAATTCCAGGTTGTTAACCCAGATATCTGGCTCAAGGTCCACACTCTGAGCTATTATTTCATGTTGCTTCAAGGAAGGAGGTAAACGTTCTCAGCTTTCTTAGAAGCAAACACCCATCAGTGAGGGCTCAGATTATTAGCTTGCCTCAAAAGAGAAAGAGAAAACAATGACCAATTTCTTATTTATGGGTCCCTACCAGAGACAATAGGAACAGCCAGCTTACCAGAAGACATATTGATGGTTATGATGATGACATCCTTATCCACTAGGAGACATGGGGATAGATATATAAAGCTTTAAAGACTAAAGGGACCACCTCCCCAATAAGATGGCTACTATTTAAGAAAAAAACAGAAAATAAGTGTTAGCAAAGATATGGACAAATTGGAACCCTTGTGCACTACTGGTGGGAATGTAAAATTGGGCAACTGCTATGAAAACTGTATTTTTAATTTCCTCAAACAATTAAAAATAGAATTACCAAATTATCTGGCATTTCCACCTTTTTGTATATACCCAATAAACTTGAAAGTAGGAACACAAACAGATACTTGTCCATCAGTGTTCATAGCAATATTATTCACTATATTTAAAAGGTAGAAGCAGCCGAAACCGGTTTGGCTCAGTGGTAGAGCGTCGGTCTGCGGACTGAAAGGTCTCGGGTTCGATTCTGGTCAAGGGCATGTACATTGGTTGCGGGCATGTCCCCAGTAGGGGGTGTGCAAGAGGCGGCTGGTCGATGTTTCTCTCTCATCGACGTTTCTAGCTCTCTATCTCTCTCCCTTCCTCTCTGTGAAATATCAATAAAAATATATTTTAAAAAAAATAAAATAAAAGGTAGAAGCAACACATATATCCACCAATAGATGACCATATAAAGAAAATGTGGTGTATACATACAAGGAACTATTACTCAGCCTTAAAAAAAATTCTGACACATGCTACAACATGGATGAATGTGGAGGGCATTACACTAAGAGAAATAAACCAATCATCAAAGAACAATGTTATATGATTTCAATTTCACAAATAGAAGAATGTTTGCTAGTAGCTGGGAAGAAATAGGGATGGGGAATTATCATTTAATAGGTATAGAGTTTCAATTTTGCAAGGTAAAATAATTCTGGACACAGGTGGTAGTGATGGTGAATGCATTTAATGCCACTAAACTGTACAGTTACAAAATGGTTATTGTAGAGGACCAAATGGGAAGATACCTGGACATTGTTTAGGTTGTTGCTGACTGGGCCTGGGGTTTTGGCAGAATCATGTCAGTTGCACTCCCAGTTGCCCTGGGAGTGCGGAGATGTTCTTAGTTCCTGGCTTGTGTTTGTCCGGGAGGAAGGAGTGGATGGGCCCTGGGCCCTCCCAGGCTCCTTGTTTTTCTGTGAAACCCCCTTGTTGGATCAGAGTATAAATAGATGTGCTGCGTGGCTCAGAGGGTCATCAGTCTGCCTCTCCAGCAGAGGAGGGCAGCGGCCCTCCCAGCTCCCAGCTTAAAATCTATCTCTGTGTCTTCTCTCTTTATTTCTAATATTTCTCAATCCCTGGCCGCCCCCCCCCCCCCCCAGAACCGGTTTGTTCATCTCTTTCCGTGCGGGACACGGAAAAGGGAGATCCCGCCACATCAGGCCCCCGCAGGTTATGATAATAGATTTTGTGTTTTACCACAATTTAAAAATTACTAAAAGGAAAAACCACCTGCTAATAGGAATAACCCATAATGGAGAAGGTTACTGGAAATGACTTTCAGCTCCAAGTGCATCACAATGTTTACCAAATGGATAAGAAGTTAAGCAACACCACTGTGGTGGGTCAGAAACCACAAACCAGTCTCCCCCAGGGAAGCTCTGCAGACCCCTCTGGGGACTGCGACTCATTGCCCCTACTCCACTTCAATAGATGTTACCTTCTAGAGACCTTCAGGTCTGCCTGCCAGACCACTCCATCTTCACCCCATAACTCCATAGTGCAGACTAGAAGGAGTTTCCTCTCTTTAAGCATAAGCATGCAATCTGCATGCCAATAATCCAGGGCCAAAGGTGAAGTTAAAAATCAGGTTTTTCTTTCTCTAAATAAAGGGATCTTTACAGAGCCCATGCATACTCAAGATATAAGATAAACAAAAGTAAGTTTTACTTCAGCCACCTGACCTCGCCAGGCCCTGTAAAGAGAGAGGAAAAATTCATTACCACTCAAGCAGGCTGAGCAGCCTTGGTTAGGGGAAGGAAAGCATGGTTTCAGTAACTGGCAGGAGTGTGTGCTCCCTCTCATGGCCAGAGGAGAAACAGCAGCTCCACAAGCAGATTTTTTTTCTTGACATGAATTCAGTGGGATGGTTTCTTTCTATTCCATGATATCTGGGACCACAGCAAAGGGTGAATCAACAACTGAGGCCTAGAGTAATCCAGAGACATCTTCATTGACAGGCCTAACTGTTGATGTTGGCTGTCAGCAGAGACCTCCGCTGGGCTGTGGGTTGGAATACCTACCTACATATGTTCTTTTCATGTCATTTCTCCATGTTGGCTACTTTGGGTTTTCTCACAGCATGATTCCTAGTTCCATGTGAGCATCTCAAGGTAACAAGGTGGAAAGGCATTGAATTTTAAAAATCTATCCTCAGAATTCACAGAACATCTTTTCTACCATATTCTCTTAGTTGAGATGATAAAGGTTTGCCCAGGTTCAAAGAGAAATAATGCAGACCTCACTATTCAATAGGAGGAAACAAGGTTACATTGTAAAGAAGGTATGCAGGATGGGATAGATTGGTGGCATCTTTATAAAATACAACCTGCCACATTTCCACCTGGTTGTTCAGTGTCTGGTCTGTGATAGATGCTATACATGGTGGGCCTAGACATGGGACACAAGATCCACACATTTTTGCCACCTCCTCAGGTCCCCCTTCCCAGATATCTTTGCAATTGAACTTCAAATATTTTCTTACAGGCCCTTGACCGGCTCAAACATAACATTCACTACTGCTCAAGACTATGCTTATTCTTATCTCAGTCTATTTCCCTCTCCATTCAAAGGTGATGACTAACTGTACATCTTGAAGCTCTGGCCGGTAGGATTTTCCTCACCACTGTCCTTTAGGGCCACTCCATGAGGAGGATTGTAATGCAGTAGCAGTCTATTTTCAGTTCCAACTGAAACAACCCCAGTTCCAACCTGCCAAACCTGAACCAGTCTGGAACATGTTCCTCCATCATCAGCTGGTCATAAGCAACACCTCCTTTGACTATAGTTGTGAGCTGAGGAATACCATAGACTTGGAGATCTGGACCAGCTGCTCATGTATCCACAACTTCTGAACCCACTTAAGTGTGATCTCATGTATACCATTTCTATTGTTCAGTGAGTTTTTGCTGTGCACACCTGGCCTTATAAAACCCAGGTCCTGAAGGGCAGCTCTGCTCACATAACCATTTGATGTCCCATAGTCAGATGCTCAGTTTCTACTAGAGTGCAGTATCATGACAGTAGATGCTTTCTGAATTGTTTGGCTGCAGAAGGCATGGCCTTATTCTGGAAGTCTAGAAGTTTGTTCTGTGACTCTCCTTTTAGGTCCTGCTAGAGAATACACAGCGTCATTATCTATCACCTAGCACCTTGGGGTCTATCACATCATCATGAATTGAGTGGATGAGCAGCTTGTATCATATCCTGGAAAGCTGACAGGCCCTACATCTCTTGATCCTACTCAAAACTGGCAGTCTTTGATTCACTTGTAAATGGGTTAGGAAGTATTTCCAAGTGTGGCAAAGGCTACCTGTACAATCCAAGAAGATGCAACAAGTACTGTTTCTGTTTCCTAGTGATGAGAAAGGAAAGATAAAATAACTTTCCTTTATCTTAAAGGGGATAACCAGGCACGCCTCAGATATCCAGACTCCTAAAAATTGGATCAACGTTACAGGCCCCTGGACAGTTGTAATTTATCACCCTCTGGTATGTTAAGGCAGTTATTTCCTTCTCCCAAGACCCCTTTAATATGGTCTCATCATTACAACTAATCAATACAATATTTTGAAGAAGAGTCAAGTGAAGTGTTCTGAACTATATTATGACAAAGAGCAGGAGTTAATCATCCCTGGGAGGATTCATAGAAAAGCATTCACAGCTTTGAGTGAACACGAAATCAATCTTCCCAAGTGAATGCAAACTGCTTTTGATCTTCTTCCCTGATAGCAATTGAGTATAATAAGTAGCATACATTTGCCAGCTCAAAATCACACAGGAAGTGCTAGAGACTGTATGGATTGGTTCATCCAAATATACAACACCTGCTACAGCCTTTATGCTAGAAGATACCCTCTGATTAAGTTTACAGTAGCCCTCCATCATTTGCCATGGCCCATCTGATTTAGGCAAACTGAACCCTCTCACCATCCGAGTCCTTTAGGTTGTCAGTAATCTCTGCAGTTCCATTGGAGTGAGATAGTGCTTCTGACTTACTATCTTTGCAATGTAGTGGGGTGGGAGAGGCAGACTTAGGGGCTTCCATTTGATCCTTCCTACCCTAATAGTTCCTACTTCATATGTCAAAGGGTCCATGTGATGGTTCTACCATCTGCAAAGTATAGCCATCTTAATTATGCACTCAGCAGCTGAAGAGATGACCATAACTTGATGGATCAATTGGAGCCACTGACTGTGAAACAGATTTGGGTCAGGACTCTATCACCTGGCTCATGTATGCCCCACTCTAACAGGAAGTTATGGAAGCTGTTCAGATTCCCTGCATCCATGTAGTTCAACCTGTTTTCCAACATTTATTGGAAGAGCCGGACACTTTCCATTTCCTCACTGTATAATTAATCTGAAAAATGGTCATAGGTTCTGTTGGAAAAGGTTTGAGTACATATTGCATACAGGGAGGGACAAAAGTGGGCTTACAGTTGTGAGTATGCAAAAGACAGTTTATTCTTGCATTATTGTTTATTAATTATAGTATTATTTTCTATACGAAGAACTGTAACCTACTTTTGCCCCATCCTGTGTACCGGTTCTGTTGCAGAGAACTTTCTCAGGGGAATTCATATTCCCTTTAATCAATGGGCTCTAGGTTTGAGAACTGGCTCATATCTGTGAATGGCTCCAGAGATCATGCTTTTCCATTTGGCAGTTGACAACTGCCTTCTGCTCCTGACTGTGTTGTTTCTGTTGTTGTTATATAAATCAACCAAAACTCTCATTAGCTTCTGACCTATCTTGCCCCTGGGAATATCCTTGACTGCTAATTACATTCTAATTACATTCTAATGTAATTACTGCTAATTACTTTGTTTCTGATGGTTAAGTGCTGCAAACTGCCTTTGCTTTTCTGGAATCCTATCATACTCAGTGACCCTAGAGCATCTCCTATTGTCACCTCTGGCCTGCACAGGACAGTCACCATTGAGCCCCTCATCTAAGTCAATACCTACTCACTACTGCAATCTTATTGCTTTAGTGAAAGACTGTCCTTTGGGCCCTCCACAGAACAGTCAGCTGGCAAATTCTCTGATTTCAAATAACAAATCCATTCTAAGAAGTTCACTTCTGAGCCTCCTGACCATTTCCTTAATAATATGCCAAGACAGTTCCAATGTCGCCATCTCATGTACTGTAGATTACCATGAGTCCAAGCTTGAAGTGGCCATCCTCACACGGTGTTAACACTTGCTGGGACATTAAATCCTCAGCTACATGAGAGTATCCCCATATCAACTTCTCTCCTACCCAGCTTTACATACTGACAGTCCGATACTTTCAATATACATCCTATCTAATAAAGAAGTAACATGCAATTTGACTGTCACTCCAACACACAAGATGGTCACCCCCATGTGGTCAAAGATGGCTGCTCCCATGTGGACACAAGATGGCTGCCATAATATGGCCAGCAGGGGAGGACAGTTGGGAGGGACAAGGCCTGTAAGGGAGGGTAATTGGGGGCGACCAGGCTGGCAGGTAAGGACAGTTAGGGGTGACCAGACCAGCAGGGGAGGGCTTTTGGGGACAATCAGGTCAGCAGGGGGGCAGTTAAACATCAATCAGGCTGGCAGGGGAGTGGTTAGGGGGTGATCAGGCTGGCAGGCAGAAGCAGTTAGGGGCAATCAGGCAGGCAGGCAGAAAAGCAATTGGGAGCAAGCAGTCCTGGATTGTGAGAGGGATGTCCGACTGCCTGTTTAGACCCTACCCCCCCCCTCCCTGTGCACGGATTTTGTGCACTGGGTCTCTAGTTACACTATAGAATTCTTGGTTCCTGTTGAATATATATATATATATATATATATATTAACCTGTGGTTTTTCTTATGAATAAATAATTTTCTCCTGTAGTAGGAACTGTACTTTCCATTCTGCTGTCTATACTGAGATCTAACACTAGCTTTTGGTGAAGAAGCAATGAGAAGGTGAGGGCATAAACAGCGTTTTGTGAGGCAATTGACTAAGGTGAGGCCTTGAATCATCTCCAGATAATAATGTCTGCTTTTTTCCAGCAAGGGGGAAGGGGCCCTTCCATCAGCCCAGAAGGCTCAGGAATCTGAAGATTCTGGGACCTCAAGCTTATTTATCCAACTGCCCCCAACTCAGTCCCAGAGTTTGATTTGACTATAGCATAGAAAACATGCCAGCCTGGGCATTCAATCTCTTTATAGCTCTGCCTTTTGATCAGTTTCTGGGCTGAACCTAAAGTACAGTATGGCTTCTGGTTGCAGAAAATAAGGGTCTCTGAACAATGGTGTATGGGGATGAATCATTTTTGGGTCACAGACAGCTTTGGGAATTTTTGAAAGCCAAAGGCAAATGGGAAACCACCTACTGGATTGGTGATGAGAGCAAGTTACTTCTCTGTGACTATGTTTTACCTGCCACAACCTTCACGGCCAGGTTCGGGATCTGAAGGAGGGGCTGATGCACAAATGAAAATGCTAAACAAGAAATATGGATTTATAAGGCATTGGGCGGCCAGGTGGAGCCTCTTTCTTGAAGAGATACACTGAGATCTGGCCTAGTCCACTTTTTATTCAATTTTAGATATGCATCTTGCTCTCAGTAAAGCACGGCAAACAAGTAGCAGACAGACAGTCTCAAAGGTCAGTAAAGGTCAGTAAGGTCCAGTAAACATTTATTTGGAGTCTAGCAGGTCAAGAAATTGCTTTGAGCCACTGCTATCTCAACATGAACAATCGGTGCCTGGTGTCAGCCCTGCTAATGCTCAAGGTGCATTAACCTCCCACATTCCTTGGTGCACACTCATAACAGTATTGGCAAGCGGTGGCTTCCCGCATTTACCATTTATAAAATGGAGAGAATAACAGTACTAATTTGGAGCAAATGCTTTTTGGACCCCTCAGCCCACCTTGGAAGCTGTCCAGCCAAGGAGGAAAATTCTGGCAACTGGTCACATCCCACCTCAAGCAGGGTGAAAGTGTAGCTCTACTCTTCTGCCTCAGGGCTTTCTGTATTGGCAGCATAACCTGGGAGTAGCTGGAAATTCAAATCACCTGGGACAATCTTCACCCAATGGAAGATGGCGGTCCATGGGTAAATGCCCTAGCCTCTTCCTTCCTGAGAAAAATTCTGAGACACAGTCTACATTATTTCTCAGTGGGTACCCAACAGGATATAAAAGCCAGTTATTGCCCATACCAATAACCAGTTTAATATTAACTTTCCATGCCTTTATTCATGTTCCCCACTTCCCCCATCATCCCCCAATTAAAGTACGTGCATCTATGCCCTGTCAGAGGTTCTGTCTTAGGAGAAACCCAAACTAAGGCAGTGACTGTATCCCCACCCGGGGTGAGGCGGGATGATCACCCTAAACTGGATAATTGAAAATAACTTAGTAAAGGGACTATGAAGATAAAGTGGAGTCAGGGAAACAAGGGATGGTGCAGAACACCAGGGCTAATAACAGAGCTAAGGAAGTAAGGATGAGCCTTGGTCTTTGCTAGAGGCATGAGGGCCAGACCTAGGGTGAAGCAAGCAGGCACCCCCATCACAGTTAAGGAGGCTCACAGTCTCAGGTTTGGGAAGTGCCAGGCTGAGAGCAAGATATTTCTTTAAAATTTTGCACCCTAAGCCTCTACTTGCCTCACCCTGTCCCAGCCTTAAAGAGAAAACTTAGGGTGTCATTTTTCTTTCATCCTTTAATTTCTTACTGATGCCTCCAATTTGCTTAACCCAAATCTGAAACTAAAGCTCAGGGGACATTTACATCAATCTTCTAGAGCAGTGTTTCCCAAAGTGTGGTACAAGTACCCCCAGGGGTACGGGAAGAGTTTGGTGGGGGTACACGTTGCACCGGAGTTTGGTGGGGATATGCACTGCACCGTGCTTAGCTGCGCCTAATTCTACATTCTCATGAGTCAAGTCAAGACAGTCTTGTGAGGCATGAGATGGTCCGGTGTGCAAATAAATGTTATTTATAATATAACTTCTATTTATATTTTATTATGAATAATTTTATTTTTTGTTTATTATTATTTTGTGCATGTACCAAAAGAAGAAAAAATAAATATATTTTGATTCTTATTAAAATACATCCATTTTTTTTGACGAGGAGTATTCAGTGTTATGAAAATTATAGAAGGGGTACACATATGTCAAAAGTTTGGGAAACACTGTCTAGAGCATAGAAAGGTTAGACAGTGTTCAATAGAAAATATCCAATTCAGCACAGTGCCTCAATGAAATGATTACCTGAATTAAGATATAAAGTATTTAAGAAGTACTTGAAATGTGCTGAATTTTGTGCTTACCACCCTGTCACCTTAAAATAACAATATGCTTTTTTTTTTTTACCTAAACAATTTTTAGTTTTCCTTATATTTGAACTTTATAAAATGGCATCTAGTACTTGGTTGTTTGTTTTTTTTAATACATTTTATTGATTTTTTTACAGAGAGGAATAGAGAGTTAGAAACATCATTCAGCTGCCTCCTGCATACCTCTTACTGAGGATATGCCCACAACCAAGGCATATGTCCTTGACCAGAATTGAACCTGGGACCTTTCAGTCTGCAGGCTGACGTTCTATCCACTGAGCCAAAACATTGAGGACTAGTACTTGGCTTTTTTAAAAACTCAGCAATTGTTTCCAAATTATATCCATGTTCTTATGTGTATTCATTCATTTTGTTTGATTATTCGTCTGTATTATAATTTAATTATCCATTTCCTACACAAACACATTTGGGTTGTTTCTACTTTTTTGCTGTTACTAACAGTGCTGCTGTGGATATTATTTTATAGTTTCCGGGTACACATAGGCAAGAGGTTCCCAAGTGTATATACTTAGGAGTGGAAATTGCTGGATCATAAGGTATGTATGTTGACCTTTACAAGATTTTGCCAAATTGCTTCTCCACGTGGCTATACCAATTTACACTCACAACAATAATGTGTAAAAATTCCTCCTGAAACATATACACTCCAGAATTTGTTATTCCCAGACTTAATTTTGTCAATTTACTGAATGAAAATAACAGTATCCCAACATAGCCTTTTTTGTATGTCTCAGATTAATAATGAGACAGAGCATCCTTTTATATGTTTATTACGTAGTCATGGCATTTCCTCCTCCAGGTTGGAATTTCTTATCCAATTTTCCTCTTCAATAATCTGTCAACCATCATAATCATCTGCCATTTATTTACATTTCCTCGTGGAAGACACTCATTTTTACGATTACAGATGACTTTACATTTGCCACTTTCATACCTCCTATTTCGTCTTTTAGGGTACTTGGGGCACGCAGATCAAGTCTAAATGTAATGCATTTATACACCACCTATTAATTAGCTGGGTGGGTTTGGGTAATTGTTCACATAATGACTAATCCTACCCCGATCAGATTAAGATTCTTGGTCTTCGTCATTTACCAGGATGTCATTAGCTTTTAGCCTTGAAAGCTCTATTTCCTCTCCTCTAGATGGTGACATCTGGAAGGCGCGATCCTATCTTACACATCTTTAAACCAGTGTTCCAAGCATAGTGCCTGCCACGTAGCGTGTATTTAATACTTTTTTTCCCCTAAAATTTTGACTGCTGTATAAAAAGACCAGCCTGAAAATGCTGTCTATATACTTAACCTTACAGCTGGCTGCAGCACTCGGCGCCCATCAGGTTTTCCTTACCCACCTCTGGCACTTCACGTTGAAAGTGAAACAAGCAGCACTGTAGGGCCCTAACTAGTTTGGCTTAGTGGATAGAGCGCCAGCCTGTGGACTGAAGGGTCCCAGGTTCTACTGGGGTTAAGGGCATATGCCTAGGGCGCGGAGGCGGCGGGGGGGGTAGAGGAGGGTGAGGGTGGAGGAGGGAAGAGAGTTGCATATTGGAAGGGGGTGAGGGAGTGGATTCTAAACACTTAGGACAAGCAGGGTCTTTCCGTGGGCAAGCCCTTACAGAACAATCATTTTTTTTACTCACATCGTAGAAAAAGAGCAGTACCCACATCTACAACAAAGGCCCAACATCCATGGTCATGAGCTCTCGTGCACCGTTCACAAGAGCAAACTGCATAAGCACAGGACGCCCGGACACTGACACACACACACACGAAAACACAGCCACGTGCTAGGGTCTGGTCCCGCGGCTCCGGGGCTTTTGAAACTGAGCAGAGGAAAACTGTCTTCGCATCCGGTTTCAAACTTTCGACAAGAACTTTAAGCAAAAATAAAACCTGAAGCCTTAAAATAATGAATTAAAAACACAATATGTATTTTTGCCTATGCGTCTTCCTGCCTTTTTGCTTTTGTGGGGGTTTATTTGGAGTCTCCAAACCGAGCCTGCCCAGGAGCACAGATGAGGAAACTGCGACGAGCTGGGCGCGGCTGCCCGGGGAGGCGGGACGGAGGTTCTGACGCCATCGCTGCGGGGCGGAGGCGACGCGGGCTGAGGCGCGGTGGTGCGGGCTGCCGCCTCGGACCCCTGGCTGAGAGGGACGGCGAGTCTCTGCCAACGCGAGCTTTCCCCTGGTGGTCCGCCCACGGCGAGTCCCGCGTGGAGATGGCAGATGATCTTGGAGACGATTGGTGGGAGAACCAGCCGGCGGGAGCCGCCAGCAGCCCAGGTACCCTCCCTGCCTGCGCTCCCGCGGGGCCAACCCCGCCCGAACCCCTCCGTCTCCCCCCTTCCCCTTCCCCCCCCCCCCCCCCCCCCGGCGGCCGTCACCAGTTCGGTCCCTCTGTGGGCGCACAGCCCCGGGAGCGCGCGGGCATCGCCGGGGAGGTGGTGCTGGGGTTCACTAACACGTGGAACAGATGAGTGTGACAGGAACTCAGATCGGCCCGCCAGCCGGGA
Source organism: Vespertilio murinus (assembly GCA_963924515.1). NCBI lineage: Eukaryota > Metazoa > Chordata > Mammalia > Chiroptera > Vespertilionidae > Vespertilio > Vespertilio murinus. Next base: position 127,915,869 of record OZ004706.1, on the reverse strand, counting down.
AGGACCCCTTTCCAAGCTCTGTTGTGTGTTGTTGTTGTTGTTGTTGTTTTGTAGGTTCCCTCCCCCCCCCCCCCTTATTTCTTAGTGGATAAGACAGTTTTCGTGACGACACAGTTTGGGTTGTAGGGGTTAAGAATAACTCCTAGAGCACGTTCAGGCTGCTTCCCTTCAAACCGCGACTCCAGCCCCACAACACGACTCCCTCCCACCACCCCCCCATCTCTGAAAAAAAGAAAAAGAAAAGGGATAATAACAATGCCAGTTTCTTAAGGTTGCTGTGAAGGTTAAGTGAACATCATATAAATGATGCACTGTAGCACAGTGCTTGACACATAGTAAGTGTGGGGTAAATATAAACCAGAGTTTTTCTCGCTGTCGTCGTCATAATGATGTCATTTGGACTGTTGGAGCCCACAGGAGGCTTGGAGATCATCCCTTGGAACTCATTTTGCAGTTGAGCATCGTGAGACCTAAAGATGTAAAGGAATTTGAGACGTGCACATGACTAGTTGGAGTCAGAAACAAGACTAGAATTAAGTGCACACAATTCATACTGTGTTTACTACGCTCTGTGTGCCCACTGCCAACGCCGGGGGCAGTTTATCCTAGAATAGATAGCATGAAGTAACTTCTCACCATAGATCTGGCACTGAACTTTTCAAGTCCCAGGAGACTTAATTATGTTCTTTGTCTTTCTTCAAAGTTGGCCGGCATTTCTACTTAGCTTCTGATATATATATATGACAAGGCCAGAGTCTGATTTATGACTGTACAGTCCACAGGGCCCTGCACAGGATCGACACTTAATACATATTTGTTACAAACGTTAATGTTGAAATATGAGTTGTGAAATGCCTGTTAAAAACAACAAAATTCTACTAACGCATGTTTCCACAAGAGCAGCTTTCAATACCGAGCATTTGTCATTTCTGTTATAATACAATATTTCTTCGATAAAAATGTCTCCATTAAATATATTCCAATTGATAGAATACTTGACCAATAGAAATGACCCTAAATGAATGAGATACATATATGATCTTGAGCAGAAGTCTTTTTTTAAAAAGTAGCCAATGTAATACATCCTCAATTAAACTTCCTGACACTTTTGCATCTTTATTCCTAGCAAATGTATATCTGTGTTTCAAGGCACAAATAACTTTCTTTGTAGGCTGTGGTGTCCCATATTTAATTACCCTCTCCCCTTAACTCGGGTGTTAGAAGCTATGTTTCTTAAAAGGATAGAGACCATTTAAGAGCTAATTAAAAGCTTTTCTAGTGGTGAAGGGAATCCTAATTCTTGATTCTAGTCCTGTCTCTTGCTGCTCACCAGCAATGTGTCTCTAAAGTTAGTTACCCTTTGGAAGGAGGGAAATCAACCTGTATTGAGCATCAGTTATGTGCTAGATGTTTTCATAAATAGGAATTTCATCTTTATAATATCTTTAAAAGGTAAGTGTCATTTTTTTTTAAATGAAAAGCAGAAAAGTATTGTTCTGAGAAATACACAGCAAAGAAGATCTGGGAAGAGGTCAGTCAAATGTGCCTGACTTTCTAAGTCACAATTTTCCCACTATTATTACTTGGCTTCTCGGGGCCTCATTATCATGATCTGTAAAATGAGGGTTCTTAGGGATTATCTTTTTAGGGGTTTTAACCATCAACAGTTCTAAACATCGAATCTAGTAGAACTTTAAAGTACTATAGCCTCCTTCATCTAAGTTGCCAGAATCCCCATCAAGATAATACATTGGAGTTGCCAGGATCACCTTACTTTTTAGATTTCTTCTAAGCTTTGAAAATCACTAACATTAAATTTGTCACAGGTCTTTGCTTTGTTTACTGCTTTTAGGTAAAGTGAGCATATAAGCTCCCTTGAGATCTGCTTGAGGGATAATTTACTGGTAATTTGCCTAACTAATCTGTAAAGTATTTCTAATCTGGAAGAAATCACATTTGAACCGATTCAGATTTCCTGATTCTCCCTTCATTAATGGGGAAAAATCAGCCTAAAATGTGTAAGTTATGTTTTGTTTTGAAGATCAAAGGAGAAATAGTATCTTAAATCAGAAAAAAGGAAAGATAGTTGTAATGATGCTTTTCTTCCTGTTGTGTGCTACTTTTCTATAAAAATAAACATCTTTCCTTATCACATGTTCCCAGTTCACACCAATGGTGACAATACAATGGAGCATTTTAGTCATTTATTAAACAAATATTTTCTGTTTTTACACTGTGTATAATAGCTGTCTAATGTATCCAGTTATCATTTATTATGTGTCTAAGCAAATATACTGTTTCTGCTGTTCTCATGTCTTCTTGGATGTGGTATGTAATTCGGAGACTCTTACTGAAGCTTTTGATCTACATCTGACCCTTTCTGCATATATCTCCTGGCTTTTCAACATACGTAATTTTTATATTAGAATCCTGCATTGTAATGGAGCCCAACATGGGACCTGGCACTTGGTGTTTGGTAGATATTAGATGAATGAACAAATGGATGGATGGATGGATGCAAGTTGCTGCAGATCTCTTGGTGATTATATACATAAGTAGACATATAATTTCTCATCCAATCCAGGCACTTTGAGAGTGGAAAGCCATGCTATTAGAATTTTGCTGGAACTGTCCTGGTCCACCTGGGATGTGTGATCTCTCTATTGGTGACATTATTGGTGGTGATTGAAGTCATGGCCCAGGATAAGTCAGCTGAGAGTTGCTTCTGTTGAGGAATGTGTAGTGCAGTCTTCTTCAGGCAGCAGAACCCAGGATTTATCTTACAGCATCTAACTTTTTTCTACTTTATTTTCTTATTCCCTTCCTTCCTTAAGAGATTGTTTGAACTGATTTAAGTGAACAATACATGCAGTAGAATCATGACTGCAAAACATTAATGATAAAGTGAACAGACGTATCTGCCTGAGATTTCATGTAGTTGACTCAGTGTAAAGCTGAAAACAGAGAATGTCATTTATTATATGATTTTTTATGATTTAAGGAGCTGAGTAGAGAGTTCTTGGATATAGAGATTGTCACTTGATCACTCACTAACTTAAGAGAACAATGATTGTTTTCCCTTTTTATTTTAATAACATTAAATTACTAAGTCAAATATCTAGTAGTCAGCTGGGTCTGGAACTCCAGGGTTGGGTTAAGGCTGTAGATACAGATTTAGGAATGACTGGCAAACATACAAAATACTTTTAAAGAGGATGGTCTTAACCATCTGCAAAATTCTTAGCCTACACTTCTTTTAAGTGGGTTTTTCTTTTTTCTTTCTTTTTTAAAAAAATATATATTTTATTGATTTTTTACAGAGAGGAAGAGAGAGGGATAGAGAGTTAGAAACATCGATGAGAGAGAATCATCCATCAGCTGCCTCTTGCACAATGCGCCCGCAACCAAGGTACATACATGCCCTTGACCGAAATCGAACCTGGGACCTTTCAGTCTGCAAGCCTATGCTCTGTCCACTGAGCCAAACCGGTTTCGGCAAGGTGGGTTTTTCATATGATTTCCCTAGTTAATTCTGAATCTTTTATGTCATCTCTTACCAAACATCTAATTAGAAAACTGACGTCTGAGGACACTTCTGTGTATAGTGTGGAAGACTGCCAATTATAATACTAACTTGGATTTGTTGAGTGCTTACTATGTGATAAATAATGTTTTGATTGCTCATTTAATCTCCATAAGGACCCCATGAGATAGTTAACTATTGTTTTTCCCATTTTATAGATGAGGAAATTGAGGTACTAAATAGTTAAATTATTTTCCCAGTATTATTCACTTAGTAAGTGAGGAGGCTGTGTTCATAGGCAGGTAATCTGAAACCAGTCTGTGCACTTAAATTTCTCATAGATAATTATTCTAATTATCAGTGGTAGGAGGATTATCTCTAAAATAACAATTCTTTATCAATTTAAAGAGTTTCATATCTTATAAACCCTTCTGTTTATATAGATCATTGTTATCAAACTGTGTCTATTAACCTCTAGTCTACTTAAGTTTGCTCTTCTAAAGAACATTGATTACTTGGATACAAATAAGTAGGTTGCACATTTGCAACCTCCTCTACAGTCTCTACCAGGATCTCAAACTTAATCCTAGAGCTCAAGATACCTGGCTGTCTTTGTAAAGTCTTTACTTATTTCATAGGAATGTCAAATGCAAATGAGACCAAATTACCGAATTATTCCCAAATCTGTTTCTTCTCCAGACTTTCTTATCTCAGTAAATTAACTAACCAACTACCCAATTTCACAAAGAAAGGCCAAGAAATTTTCTGATTTATTCATATTTGGATTTAGTTTTATAAATTATGTTTTGAAAGGGGACAACAGACTTTTGCTTTGTAAATGAGCCAGTAATTACTACAGGTGACAGCTTTTGTTATTTAGAATCAATGTGATTGTACATTTTGCTTGTGATTGCTGAAATAGACATTGTAAAAATTTTTTTGGTAATATTTAATATGTTTTATAGTATCTCCTTCAAATCATGTTGCTTTATCTATGCTGAATTCATTTTCAAAATGACAAAGTAGGGGAACACTTTGGATCTTTCCTTTAAACCTGAATAACCCAGGATTTTGTTTTGTTTTTTTCTTTTTCACATGAAAATTAGGCCTATAGGCAGCCATGCATAGTAGATGTTGTAGAGCAGTGATTCTACATGTAAAACCCAGACTTGGAATATTTGCAGTAGATTTTGATAACATGCAACAGAGGATCAACTTCAGGGCATGTTATTTTCAAAATCATTTATTGAGCTCTCACACTTGGCCCTATTTTAGACACTTGTAATGAAGTTAGGGGGGAAAGCATAATCTGCTTACATTGTGGTATTTGCACATTGATGCGGTTCAATCAAAATTCAAATACTATTTCTTTAAGACGTAAGTTCAGGGACAGAAAACAGGCGCAGGATAACTTTTAAATGACGAGATGGAGAATGGAGAAAGAGGGAGTGCTACATTGTTCTGAACTTGACTAACATATAGACCCACAGACAACCTTCATGGGCTAGTTTTATATATTAAGTAGGACAAGGGTCCCAAGGTCTGGGCCATTTTTACTAAATGTTCTTCTTGCTAAACATTAAAATGTAGCACAGTGTTTGCAGACCAGCTGTAAATAGGATAAGCTTGACAAGAACCCAATTTGATAAGCCAACTGCAAAGAAAAGAATCAGCATATGAAATTGACAAAATCTATAATAATAAAAGCATAATATGCAAATTGACTGAATGGCAGTCCAGACATCCTTCCAGATGACCTTCCGGACAAAGCTCGGCTGCAGCCTCAGATGTGAGGGAGGGATTGAGGCAGCCACTGCAGCTGCGAAGGCCTACTCTTGCACGAATTTCGTGCATCAGGCCTCTAGTAGTGTATGTAAGCAAATGGCTAAGCCTCCCTTTAGGGAAGCAGAGCTTTGGATTGAATACCCTGACTTCTTGACTTGCTGGAAGTAAATAAAACTGTCTTCAGACAACCACGTTTCATTTTTGAATGGAGAGCACCCCAAAGTGGCAAACCTCTTGAATTTGGTATCATAATTCAATTTCCATGATCCTTGCAAGTGATTAAAACAAATTCTTGACAACAATTATGAATACTTAAAGGTACAATTTACACATCACAAGTACATTAGTATTTCTGCTATAATTTTGCTAAGTGTCTATTAATTTTTTTGAAAAATACCAGGAATTTGGAAGGCTTAAAAATACTTCCATTCAGCAGTAAGTAACACATTATTTTGTGGCACACATTCTTTGATGTGCTTTTATCTGATGTTCTTTTGTTGAACATTTTAGTGCATTCATAGAATTAAACATTTTACTATATATCACAAACAACTTGAAATATCTTTTTCCCATTTTCATCAGCTTTCATAGGGTTGCTAATTGAATTATTAGTATTTACTAGCTGATTAAGTTTTTCTTAAGCTCTTGTTCCTGAGTTCTTTGTTAGTCTAGTTCACACTAGAGCAGAGATTGACAAACTTCTTTTATAAAAGACCAGATAGTATATATTTTAGGCTTTTCTAGCCAGGCAGTTACTGCTACAACTACCTGACTGCCATTCTAGCAAAAATACAATCACAGACAGTAAATATGTTAACAAACAAGTGTGGCTGTATCCCAATAGAACTTTATTAACAGACACCAAAATTTGAATTTCATGTAATTTTCACATCTCACAAAATTTTCTTCTTATGAGGAACAGACAGTGGGTGGAATTTGTGCCCCATATTAGAGTCAGACTCCAAGTTGTATGTCACAAGTCCCCAGAAAAAGGAAAACTGAAACATAACCCAGGAAGAGTTTATGTTTTACATTAATTACTTCATTACTTAGTCCTTAATTATCAGTCATATTCTAGAGCAGTCACATTCCTAAAATCAGATTCAGGCACACCTTGGAGATACTGCAGTTTCAATTCCAGACCACCGCAATAAAGCAAGGGTGCAAAAATGTGAAGTCGTAATCTTTTTTGCTGTGGGAAGATCTTGCCTTCAATTTGTAAAAGAGCACATTTGTGTGCTTGTACTTTATTTCATACAGTTACAAGGAGATTAGAAATCACTGAAGCTCAATAAATGAAGAGCTAAGGAAAGATTCCAGGATAAAGGTATCGGATTATTAAAATTTTTGTTACATATTGGATTTATTTTCATTCATTTGGATTTTTATCTTCTTCCTACATAAAATCACTGTAGAATTACTACAACAGCTTATTTATTTATTTATTGTTCTTCAGAGGGGCTGCATTTCGGCAGAAAATGGAACAGGACTATGCTTGGGAGACAGGATTCTTCTTATTTTAGTTTTGTTATAGGTCCAACACCATTTTATTGAACTCCAAATAATATTCCCAGTTCTTGGATATTTATGCATTTTCTTTGTTACATATTACATAACATAAGTATGGTTTTAGTTGGTAATCCTTTTGTTAAAATAGACTTGGTTAGTTTAAGAGACTTTTAATAGGATTAGAACTGTCATACCATTTAAAGCAGATTTCTACTGATTGCCAGAGAAGTATAGTTATTTTCCTATTGCCAGAGAAGTATAGCTATTTTCCTACCTTGTTTTTAGTACTGTATACATTATCTTGTCCCTCTTTTCTTACTTGCTCTTGAACTTAGGCCAGCTTGCCATGAAACTGTATTTAGGGAGTCTCCCAACATAGGAGAAAACAATTTTAGAATCTCCAACATAAAACATATTTTGCGCTCCTCTTTAAGGTAAAACGTTATCAGAGTATTCTGATTTGCTGGGACTGTTGTTAGTACTTGTTTTTCCCATTTTATGCTTCTTTTCAGTCTATTTGGCTTCCATTATAGGAGGTCCAGTGATTTTTCTTTCCATTAGTACAATTATCAGTGTTGAATCTTACCCAGCATAACTTCTTTTCCTGACTCTATCATACACCATTGCCATATCTTAGCATATTTTTTCACTTATGTCTTAACTGAATAGCCCTTCTTTCTTTAATTCACTCTTCCTCTGATCACTTAACATTACCTGATTATGTCGGACAGAGTGCTACACAGCACTACCCACCAGTTACTTCCCTCTGAGTTGTCTCTGCACTTCTCTCTGAATTGTCTCTTGTACTATTTTTGGTGTCACAGCTTCATCATCTTTGTTTGTAGTCCACTGTTTCCACTTTTCTCTTATTGCTTTCCTTTACGTTACACTTTCTACTTCAGACTTTTCATTCACCTGGCCTCCCCACCTTCTCCCTTTGCCACTTGCCTTCTGGGGCTGCTGCACATCATCCCTCTTTCTGACATGCATAGTTTGGTCCTGCCCATGCTTCCAGCCCTTTTCCTCCTCCTGGAAATAGGAATGGGCTTGGTGGCATCAATGCATTGAAGCAGGTTTGACTTAATGATGAGTGTGGAGAATGACAGTTTCTTTGCTCCTGCTCCATTGGTTCCATCTCAGGACAGCTGTCTGAAACAGTGTCCTTAGTCATGAGGATTTCTTTCATCATGCCTCCAGTTTTCCATGCAGGATCACATAAAACATTGGATCATGCTCTTCTTTTTCTGGCTGAAAACTTTATGAAATATAACTGTCTTTCATGTCTAACTGCCTTGTCTTAAAACATCATTGTATTACTCTGTCCACACTGAGTTACGGATACATATTTTTCTTGATTCAGTAAGATTGTTCAGTGTGATGAAAATAATTATTTTAGCTTCCTGTCAGGAGACTGAGTTCTGTCTTATAGATGACTGGTTGAATCCAACATTTTGTAGTTAGACATACTCTTGGATTATTACAACTGGAAGAGACCTGAAGAATTAATTGTTCAACTGTCCTGTTTTACATATGAGAAACTCAACGCCTCAACTAATGAATGAGCCCAGTGTCAAATGAGTGAAAAACCGGGGTTGGAATTTGAGTTTCCTGATGCCAAGTTTTTGTTGCATCACTGATTTTTTTATAGCATTGATTCAGGGAAGAGATATTGACTAAAGAATGTCCTATGAAATAATAAATTATGTTTTTTTAACACCTAGGACAATGATTCATCTCTCCCTAAAATAACTCATTATTAGTGAACTTTGGTTCTTCAATGTCCTGATTGCTTATAGAAAGCAGCAATACCAATCTAAAATGATTTTTCTTACAAGCCTGTGATTGCCTTATAATATGAGTCCCTGGCCTGGTATATACAGAGAGAACAACCTACTAGAAACATAGGACAGAAGATTAAGTACCAGCAGTCAAGTCTGCTTACTGTACCAGTGATTATCAGGTAGGCCACACATTAGATGTGTTTAGCTATTACTCATATTTGTTGTTGTTGATTTTCTCCTGTAAAAATGGTAAGAATTACCACTTTTTAATTTTCTCCTGCTCATAAAGAAATCATAGTTTAAACCTTAATATGATTTTAATTGGTGGAAGTAATATTACTTTCTTGAAGCAGATTAGGAATTCTCGCCAGCACAACTTCTTAGCAAAATATGAATCGATCAAGTTTTGTGGATTGAAGGATTACTTCTGGTTCACCAGAAAACTTTTGAATTGTCCTAGTGAATGTAGTCCTATCCCAGGATAGTGATAGATAGTCCCAATTTTGGGTTGGATTACAAGTAGGAGGAGGATTTAGGGGGTATGTCTGGGCTTGTGATTGTGCATATATGCATTTACACAAATATAGGTGAAAATAATTGTAGTTGTGCTATTCTTTCAGTATGACATTCATTTACCAGGTCCAGCAACCTGTGAATAAACCACCTGTCAGTTTGCCGCTGCTTCATTTCCTGGAGAGATGGCTTGTCCTCTTTGGCCTTCCATAGTGGTAATTTCAGCTTCCCAGGTCTTTCTGTAGGTTGATGTATCCAGGAAGTGCATTGGCATGCCTTACCTTTTCCCTCCCATGTGGAGGAAAGTGTTGGAGGTGACGGTCCTTATGATGTGTAGCTTCCCATAGCCAGTGTGGCGAATGGGCTTATCCATTGTCCCTGGGGGAGGTTTTGGGGGAAGCTTAGTGATGCCTGTAGATTTTGGTTTAGGGATCCGTGTTGGGATTCTCTGTTTGCATATCTCCTTGATCTTGAATTAAACAGAAGAACAAAAGGTAGTTAATGGTACAGTTGGTGGAGAAGCAAACATTTTTAGGACATGGAGTCAGTTTGGAGGATTTGGCTTTGAAAGCACTGAGTTCTGGGGGACCATCAGATTGAAAATTGCCAGGTTTAGAAAAAAAAAAAAAGAAACTTCAGTAAAGCAAGCCAACATGTGTTGAGCATGTGCTACACACAAGGCTCTCAACAGCCTACCTAATACTAAAAAGGGTATTTTCCTTGCATTCTGGCAATCACAGTACTATGGTGGGAGATAAACAAAAGTAGTGTTCCATATTATTCTCAAAAGGTCATGAGATTGCCAGAGAACATTTAATTTAATTGCGGAGGTCTAAGAAAGATTCAAGAAGGAGGTAGCATGACTTAACTTGGGCCTCTGAAGACTTTTGAGTTTTTAACAGCAGGAATGAGAGGGCAGCCTTCTGGATGAAACCAAGGCAGAGGCGGTTAGGGGCGATCAGGCAGGCAGGCAGAGTGGTTAAGGGGTAATCAGGCAGGCCAGCAGGCAGGCAGGTGAGCGGTTAGGAGCCAGCACTCCTGGGTTTCGAGAGGGATGTCCAACTGCTAGTTTAGGCCCGATCCCTAAACTGGCAGTTAGACATCCCCCAAGGGGTCCCAAATTGCAGAAGGGTGCAGGCTGGGCTGAGGGGACCCCACCCCCACACCCATGCACAAATTTCATGCACCGGACCTCTAATTAGGTTATATTTGGGAGGTAAAATGGGAATGAATGTACACGGGGCCACATAGGAAAATTGTACTGATTATATAGATAGTGTGTAAATGAGGTGGAGGGAGGTCCTGGGGGAAATTAATAAGGACATGGGTTGGGGGAAGACACATTATAGAGATAGAATTGTATTAATATTTGTTCACCCTATTTTGGGGTGAGAGGACTCACAGTTAAATGATCTGGGCTAGGAGAGTGGGTTGTGGAAAGTGAAGAGTAAAATCTTTGAGTTCATATTCACTTAGAAATATACTTACTTTGTGTATTAAGGAAAAATACTCTTAGATGAGAACACATTGTTAAAGAGATAGGAAAAGGTAACTGTAATTCTCCCATTCTAATCCAGTATTGATTGTTATTATTATTTCCCCCTCTTTGCTTCCATCATCCTTTCCTTCCTGTGAACTTAAAAATGTAAATCTTTTAAAAATGCGTTATAGTTTTCATCATAGACGTAATACTGCTTTTATGGGAGCCTTTCTTATGTTTTTTGTTTTCACATTTATTATACTGATAAAGTACAGTGAAGTTCCTTTATCTCTTTATGTAAGCATTCACTATTTAAAATGCCACCTAACTTTTATAACAACCATAGATTTTCATATAAGCACTACACAGACTTGGTTAAAATATGAATCCTATATAATAAACGGCTAATATGCAAATAGACCAAACAGCAGAACGACTGGTCGCTATGATGAGTACTGACCACCAGGGATCAGACGCTCAATGCAGGAGCTGCCCCCTGGTGGTCGGTGCCAGAAGCTGGGTTCATGGCTGGTGAGCACAGCAGCAGTGGTGGGAGTCTCTCCTGCCTTCATGGCAGCACTAAAGATGTCCGATTGCCTAAGCCATAAGTTGGACATCCCCTGAGGGCTCAAAGAGGGCACAGGCTGGGCTGAGGAATTTCAATCCAAGAGGAATTTTGTGGACAGGGCCTCTAGTTTTTCAATAAAGGATAAATTGTATGGGTAATATGCTTTCTGTTGGTATATTTAGTCAGCATAGCAAATGAAATGTCGCTATCCTGATTCAGTCTCCTCCTTATATAAATGGTATCCTACATTTCATCCTGACCTCATGGTCTCATCCTCAATGTGGAAATGCTCATTCAATGTTTTTATCTTTCAAATAGGTACAGCTTTTAAAAAAAATTTTTTTTTTTATTATAATTAAACTCAGTGTCCAGTAATGGTTTGATGAGATGGGCTGCCTCTTGATAATTAGGAGAGTAGTTAGTTGTGTATCAAGATCCCTAAAACTCACACTCATCCACTCATTCATTTTTTTGCTTGGATTTTTTTTTTTCTAGGAAATAATCAGAGATGCTCTCAAGGCTTGTTTTATCATTATAACAATGAAAAATGGACACAGTTTAAGACTCCAACACTCAGGATGGAGTAAATGAATTATACACCATAATCATATGAATAATATTATGCTGTCTTTAAATAAATGATGCTTTTGAAGATATACAAAGTGTTTATTCAGAAATGTGAAAAGCAGGATTAAAAACTATATATGCTTTCACTTGTATGTGTGAAGAGAATGCTGGAGAACATAAACCAGTGGCATAAGTGACTAACTCTGGTTAGTAGAGTTATAGATTTTTATGCTCTACATTTTCTCTACTAAGTTTACACTTAGAAAAGACAACACTAAGTTATACTAAAGAATAAAAAAGGAAGGAAACACTTCAGAGCTCAGAACATTTCTGTAAACATCAGCTATATTGTTCAGACCATGGCTAATAGCAGCTGCAGTTGAAATTAGTGATGGACTAATTCAAGTCAGCTGATCTTGTGACCATAGCATTAATTACAGCTTTTCTAAGATAAGTTTCTGTTATGTCCTTTAAGTTTGTCAATTTAGATTGGTTCTATTATGTTGGGATTTTGTTTAAATTGCAGATTCCTGGGTCTTCCTCTTAGAAGTTATAATGTACTTGTCTATGGATGCAACCAGTAATCCACATTTTAATAAACTCTTATAGTGATTCATCTGATGCAGGTGCTCAGCCTGCCACACTCTGAGAAATACTGCCATAGTTGAACCCTCCTTTAGATGTACGCTTTGTCTTTCACCTGGAACTTTGGCCTACCTGGATGGGGTAGGTTTAACTCTGTGAAAGGTCAGAGCTTCCTGTCCAAGTGGTTCAGCGATGCTTATCAGACCACCTGCAGGGCTGTTAAAACACTATAGATGCCCAGACCATATCTCAGCACCCACTGACTTGGTTTGTTTAGGACTGGGATATGGACATGTGAATTTTTGAGGAGCACCACAGGTTATTCAGAACTGGAATCTGTCCGATAAACTGATCAGTTTGGAACACAGTATTGGTGGGCTTGTTTTTTAAAAGTTATACTGATGTGTTGGTGAAAGCAATGTGTCTTGGGATAGTGGTCATTGGTAGGGCCAGTTGCCCAAAAGTTATTGGTTTCCCATTGTTTCTACACTTGGATGCCACAAGCTAATTTGGTGTTTTTATAACTGATTTCACTACATAGTTTTTACCTCTAGATGTCAGCAAAGGCTGGTTTTTTTATTAGGATAACCCAAAATGTCATTCTCAAATCTTAAAAAAAATTATGCTGTGTTTTTTTGTTTTTGTTTTTTTTTTAGTTTGTTTTCTTGTACGAATTTTATACTTGAGCATGTTTCAGTAAATTAGTTATGAACCATTACAATATATCATCTCTTGGATCATTTTTATAGAACAGTATGTCAAATAGTTCCAAGAAAGTTTTATCCAAATTAGGAGTGGGCATTAAAAGGAATCCATGCATATGGCTCTTTTAAGACCACACAGTGAATGTTCTACTCAGAGTTCGAGACTCCTGGGTTTCATCATAAAGCAGATGTCTTGGAAGAGATTAAGGAAGTGCAAAGCTCATGCATAGAAGAAGAAAAAAATTTTTTTACATAGTTTAATGGGAAATTGGGATTTGGAATAGATAACAAGTTTGAAGGATGCTGAGTTCAGTGAGACAGAGGCAATGGTTTTATCTAGAGAGTAGTAGGGGGGAAAAGGAGTATATTTGAATAATGTATTTCTTGAATTCTTAAAATGTTGGCTTATTTGATCCATTGGTTCTAAAACAAACTGATCAATCTACAAGACTTCCTGGTTACAAAAGTCACTAGGTGTCATTGAGTTTTAGTGGCCAAAAGTACAGGAAGGTGAAGATGTCTTTAGCTTTAGTTGAAGTCTTAGTTCTATAGCCTGGTTTCTAATTGGTCCTTGCACTCTTTCACAATACCTTGGAGGGCAAACATATATTAGAAAAAATCAGCATTTGTGGGGATATTATCAGGTCCTAATTAGACAGCTGGAGTCAGGATGTTTCCTTTTTTTCTAAATGAAATGAATTTTGTAAGCTCTTTGAGCTTTTTAGAGATATATTTGCAACATTGTTTAAGTAAACAGTGCACCTTTAGGAGTGTTCCTAATATCAGGGACTTCAGGACCCTCCTTACAACTTTAACTCCAGAGATTCAAAGGCTCAAGACTTCTAAAGATCTCAGGTCATTCTGATTTGTAGTCATTGGGGTGGTGCAGAGAAGGGGCGGATTCAGGGCCACCTGACTCCCTCGGGAACCCAGTTATGGAATGAGCAGTCAAAGCTGGAGGTTATCAGAATGACAGTCTTTGTTGTTGTTTTTTTAAAAAATCTCTGTTTAATGGGAAAGTGCCTAAATAATGATGATGGATATGGTAATAAAAAGGAGGAAATGTAAACTGGAGAAAAAATATCTTTGAAATATTATCTTTCTCCTTTCTTTTGTCTTTTGTATTGTTTGATAAATCACTGCTAATTTGAAGGTCGGAGGGGAGGGGAAATAACAGATAATGAATCTGGCAGATAGCCCAGAATTTTATATGCTGCTTTGGCTTCTTTTCTCTTGTTTTCTCAGAATTTCCTCATTATACAGTAAAACTTTATCACTAAAGATTTTATAGTTTTATATGGCAAGAGATTCTTCAAAAGGAAACTGTAGTTTGATTAGCTTGTTCCCATTAACCTCCTGTGAGAGAACATTTGGTTTTAAATATTGTTGTAGTACTGTGATTTATATTAAAGAGTTGTCTAGATTCTGAGGTGAAAGTTAGAGGAAATTGATGCATTTTTAAAATAATGTGATATTATTTTAAATTACCTTTCTGTGGTAATTATACCATGGGCAGTGAGGGCAATCCAATAGTAAATATTGAAATACAGTTTTGGAAAATCATTCCTAACCCCAACTGCTTCCATTTTGTGTCCAGACATATAACATCACATGTAGAAATAGTAGGTTAAAATAAAATATACTAACCTTAAAATGTCTTCCTTGTTTATCCCCTTTCTTTTTATTCATCTGTCAGATTTTTCATTTTAGATATTTTTTTTGGTATCTTCCCCCTTATTTTCACCCATTTAAATTTTTTAAATAATTCGCAGGCTTACATTTTACAACAGCCGTTGTAAATTAGTGGCTAGAGCACAGGGTGGTCCTTCACTCTGGTTCTGGCACCAACTAGTAGAGTGTCCTTGAATAAAAATCACTTTTGCAGACCTCAGTTTCCTCATCTGTAGTCTGTATCTGGGGATTAGAATACCCATTGGCAAATTATTTGGGGAGATATTGTGTAGAAAAGGCCCTGGCACATCCAAAGTGCCAGATAAGTGGTAGTTGTTACCAATGTCAACATTATTATCATCTTTGTCTTCTTTCCTTATATCTCTTCTTAAGATGCCTATTTCTGATCATAGTCATAACTTATTTGATTATTTTACCTTTCTTGTTTTCCTTCTCTAGCTCCCTCTCTTCAATAAATTATTGGAGATATATGTTACTAAGCCTAGTAGCTGAGGCAGCTGAATAAGCAATCCAATTCCTGGACTTTGTTTTAACCACCTGTGGCCGAGAAAAGGATACCATCACACATTCTTTCCCTCCTTATTCTACTTGGTCTGAGCATTGTGAGTCTTTCATTTTTAGAGTTCCACTGAAGAGTATTTTCTACTCTTTCCTGTCTTTTCCTATCCTTGAATTGTTTGAGAAATGAAGCAGCTGCACCACTATACAGACTTTTGGCTCTGACTCTGTGATTTTGTGGAAAGAATAAATGCTAGTCCGCTATGGCCACCAGGTGTGTTATTACCATGTGCACCTTTGTCGAGCACCTATGCCCAGAAGGATGGAAGCTCTGAGTAAGACTGGTTCTGAAACATTATATGCCCTAAGAATAACCCAGGAGCTTGGTAAGATGCAGATTTCCTGCACTGGAAATCTGCGGAGTCCTAAGTGATTCTGACAAAGGTGATCAGTGATTGCATTTAGAGAAATATTGATATGAAAATTTCAAAAATAAATGATAGTTGATTCTTGCTCTTATGAAATTATAGTATAGGAGAGATAAAAAAGAATTACAATAAGACGCAAAATAAAGTGCTATAATAGAGGCACAGAGAGAAGTATTTTGGATACTCAGAGGAAGATTATTAAAAAACTAGAGGCCCAGTACTGGAGGTTAGGAAGTCTCTCAGTTCGGCCTACCCCCTCTCACAGTCCAGAAGCCCTTAGGGGCAGGAGCCAAGCCTGAAATCAGGGGAAGGCAATGCCTGCATCTCTGGCCGGCCCTGGGCAGCTGGGGGTGAGGGGACTGAGGGACTCCAGAGGCAGGCGCATTGAGCGGCTGGGCCCGCCCCCGGGCTGCATGCCTGCCTCCCTGGCGGGGCTGAGGGGACAAGACACCACCATCTTGTGGTTGTGGGCACAGCCATCTTTGAGAGCATGGCAATCAATTAGCATATCCCCTCCTTGTTGGCTGTGGGCACAGCCATCTTTGTGAGGGCGTGGTGAGTAATTAGCATATTTTCTATTAGGTAGGATAAGGTTTTCCAGAGTAAATGGTACTTGAGGTAGGAGTATAGTTTCTTCAATATGAGGAACAAAGAGAAGATCATTTTAGCCCTTGGAACAGCATAACCAGGGGTGGGCAAACTTTTTGACTCAAGGGCCACAATGGGTTCTTAAACTGGACTGGAGGGATGTAACAAAAGCAACCTGACCATGCTGGCACTCTCATCTTGGGCTGCTGGTGAAGGAGCGGAGGGGAGAGCAAGAGAACCCTCTGCTCTTTCGGCTCCGAGGGCTGGATAGAACAGCCGAACGGGCCGTAGTTTGCCCAGGCCTGGCATAAGCAAAGGTACAGGGTAAGAAAGCGTGATGGTATTTGCGACGATGGTCAGTACCATGTGCTGCTGAGGGTGCAGGATATGTGCAGAGTTTCAAAGGGAGATGCGGTGAGAGGTGGTGGTCTGGTAGAAGGTTTGGACTTTGGGCACATAGTACTATAAGTAAGTGATATTTTGGGGGAGACTGGAGAATTGCCATGATCAAAACAGTGTTGTAGAAAGATCACTACGGACACTAGTGAAGATTGGATTGGAGAGGTGAGGGGTTAAATGTAGTCAATTAACTATCTTACAGTACCATCTGTACTGAGGGCACAAGTAACAAGAGAAGGGCATAGAAAGAGCAATAGGGAACTGCAGCGTGAGCCATTGCTTAGCTGAAGTGTGATTGGACCTTCCATGTAGGATTGTTTTGTAAGCATTGAAAATTTAAAGATGTTGCTTTCAGAATCATCATAGAGAAATTGTTGATACCATTTAAGTGGCTGAGTGAGCCCAGGGAGAAAATGTAATTCCTCCTCAGCTCTCACTGGTCTCTTTTCCCACACTGGTACTTTTACATTCTAACCAGAGTCTGAGAGTTGAGTTTTGTCTGGCCCTATTCTATGCCCACATCCCCTACACAAGGCCATTGATCTTATTAACTGATAAGAGTGTAATTAGTCCTGAGAGCCTCCTCCTAGGGAGGCATTTCTTTCCAGTACTTGAACAATGCACAGCGATTGAACCATTATCCAAGCACTGATTGGCTAGATGAGGAAAAGGAAATCCTGTCCCTCTCTTCCAGTGACCAGGCTGGCCCCTTGTCCATTGTGTCTGGTCCAAGCAGACAGCTTACATAAACTCGTACTCTGGGGGAGGGGGATCTGCCACTTCTTGGCCCTGGAGGTGTTCGGGAAGGACAGGATGGCCCCTGCAGCACACTTCCTTCCTCACTAGCAGTCTAAGAAAACCTGGAATAGGGCCATGGTTGATAGATTGGCCTAAAAAAATAGTAATAATTATCCATTGTTCTCCCTAGTCCTCTCATTACTCTTTTTAGAAGCTAAAAGCAGCACTCCTGGAAGCATTTATATTTTCCAAAGTTTTTATAACAAATATATATTAATTTTATAATCAGGAAAAAGTTTTATATAAAAACATTGTGCTGCTTCTGTCATCACTATGAAAGTTGTCATCCTTCTCAGTACGATTCCTGTCCACTGACCCCGTCCCTGTTACCCTGGGACTGTTAGGTGTTTAAATGTTTCTTATGTCATGGATCCTTTAGGAATCTGTTGCACTTGTTAGTTAACTCCTTTCTATGAAATTGTACTTTTCTGAGGCTTCAGAACTGACTGATATAAATTAATTCCCTTAAAAGGAAAAGAACAGAAAAGGAATAGCTCTGTGGTTTTTTGTTTTTTGTGGTGTTTTTTTTTAAGAGAAGGGAAAAAAAAAAAACAACCAACTCACTGATAGTGAACTAATAGTGAAGGATAGTAATTCATTCTTGAAGAATTTCTTTGAGTTGTTTGAAAAGTGGCGGCATTGAAGCAGATGTTTATATGCACTTAATTGTTATGAGATACATTGAAGAACAACTTAGACTTGAATCCAAAACAGCACTTTTATTTGTGATGCTTCCTTGGTTCACAACTCTTTTAATTCTGAAATGGAAGCAAAATTTGGAAGCTGACAAGGTTGAACCTTAACACTTCTCTCCCTGAGCTGGGAAAAAACACGGTGCTTTTTTTTTTTTTAAGTGATTTTGGGACTATCAGTCTTTTTTAATAAGTGATGATGTTACTTGAGAAATTAAGGTATATCATCTAGGAAAAATTTCTAGGCTTCTACAAAACCAGTAGTCCCAGTGTCTCTGGGCTTAGCTGATGGTACTTATCTTTACGATTACTGAACCTTGATCCCTTCATTGCCTGGTGGTCCTGCGTCTGTGTCAGGATTGTTAAGATGGCCCTCTCCTTATCAGCTTTGATACGTGTGGCCGTCATGCTCCTTCTATGGATTACTTTCACTAATTTCTGCTGCTTTTCTTTCCAGCCTGCTCCAAGGCCCATCAGGTCCCTCTGTACATGTTGATAGACTGTCCAAGTTCATTCTTCATGCCGGACATTTGTGCCTTTGCTTATTGATTCTTTAGAATAGAGTGGACTTTGACTATAGCTCTAGTGCTCTGAATAAAGAGTCTCCCAAGAGTAAGGACTTATGCTTTTCCTTGGTCATGGTTTCTCCCCTCTCCTATGCCCAGGTCAGTCTTCCCCATGCCTGTCCATGTATGTGGAGGTTGGCCTCTCACAGTGATTATATCTTATTACCCTAGCCGTAGCTTCTGGAATATAGGAGGAGTTGGAAGGGAGGCAGATCACTCTTGGTTGTGGAGATCATAGAAGTTTCAGAAGAGGTAAGGCTTGAGCCAGACCTTTCAGTGTGGGTAACTTAATGACAGATGAGCCTGACCGGCATGGCTCAGTGGTTGAGTTTGGGCCTATGAACCAGGAGGTCACGGTTTGATTCCTAGGCAGGGCACATGCCTGGGTTGTGGGCTTGATCCCCAATAAGGGGCAGCATGTGGGAGACAGCTGATCAATGATTCTTTCTCATCATTGATGCTTCTCTCTCTCTCCCTCTCCCTTCCTCTGTGATAGCAATAAAAAAAATATTTTTAAATGACAGATGAGAATTCTTTCCCTGTAGAGCAGTGGGGAGGAGAGTGGAAAAGCCCTGCGTGTCTTTAGGGGCATTCCGAGTGTTCTGGCTAATATGGCAGGCTTGTGAGGCAGAGTGCAGGGAGGTAATGTTAGGCAAAGGCAACTTGTCTGTCCCCATAGATAGTGGAAAGAATTAAATGCAATTCATTGTACTCTTCCTCCTTTCACTAAAGCAGTTTTTCATTATGTTGCCAGGGAAAGCGAATGGGACAATGGAGTTTGACCTGTTTATGTATCTCATTTTTGTCACTAACAATAACCAAGAGAAATTTTCCTTACCTCTCAGAATTTTAATTTCTTTATGTTTAAAATTGTGATAAAGCACCATTTATAGGATTGTTGGGAAATAAACTAACATTGTATAATGGATTAGTTTTCTCCTTTTTGTTACGTAGTCTCACTACTCAGAAGCCTTCTCTGAGGACACGGAACATTCCCTAGCACTGTATCAACGCCTTCACAATCTGACAGAATTATGCCCTTCTAGCCTTACCCCTACCCCAACCACCTCAACTTCAACCACATTGCACTGCTCATAGTTCCTTGAGTGTTGATTCCCTGCTCTCCTGCCTTGCCCTCACACCTCTGCTCTTGTGGGCATCTCCCAGGAATACGTTTTGTCCTCTTTCCCCGTCTTTTTCATTCCCTAGCCCCTGCTCAAATATTAGCTATTTCTGAAATCTAACTCACAAACCTTGCCCCAGAGCAACCTGCTCCAAATTCTTATAGTACTTACTATCTATAGAATTCCTTTTCTGTGTTATGCTCTTAATTACCTTTTAAGGTTGTCCTCAAATCCCACCTTAGTTTCTAATTCTTACATCTACAAAGCTGTCCAGCATAGCAATGAGTAACATAGGTATATGATAAATATTTGTCAGTTTAATCTTGTAGGTGACTTGTTCAGGAATGAAGAAAACTTGTATCTTAACAGAAGACATTTGTACCTGTGGTGGTTTTACACTAATATGGAGGGAACTGAAACTCCTCAGAGAGGAATCTTTAGAGAGGTTTAAAACAGTAAAGGGAGTTATTTCTTAAGTTCTTTACAATCCTCCTGAAACCCAGTTTTTTTTTCCTTCTTTAAGACAAAGATGGTTGATTGTCAAGACTTCTCTTTATTACTCCCAAAGGCATGTGAGAATGGGAAGCTTGTCCAAAAGCTCTAGTTTATAATATAATATCTTTGAAAGAGACAATGGTACAAGGTATTAATACAAATTTAAATATTCAAATATTCACATGATCTGTCAAGTGAGTGGAAACAGTCTTTATACAACTGCAGTCTTCAGTGCAGATTTTTAAAGTTGCTTTGAGGCTATGTTTTGTCAGATTCAAGATGCCCATCTCTACACACCAGACATAACAATTTTCAAGTGAGCTGTTAAATTTTTTTCACAGCAAGTAATGTAAAGGAGAAACTGGCTCATAGAGTCAGTTTATTCATCTCTCTAATGCAGTGGTTCTTAACTAGAGAGATGATTCAGTTCTGAAAATTTGCCCCAAACGTGTCAGGAGACATTTTTGTTTGTCACAGTTGGGGAATGTGACTTAGCATCTAGTCCAGGGGTGGGCAAACTTTTTGACTCGAGGGCCACACTGGGTTTTTAAACTGGACCGGACGGAACAAAAGCAACCTGACCATGCTGGCATTCTCATCTTGGGCTGCTGGTGAAGGAGCGGAGGGGAGAGCAAGAGAACCCTCTGCACTTTCGGCTCCACTGGCCGTAGCTTGCCCACGGCTGATCTAGTCACTAGATTCTAGTGGGTGGAATCCAAGAATGCTCCTCAACATCCTGCAATGTTCTTGACTTCCCCTACAACAAAGGATCATTGAACCCAAACTGTTAAAGAGTCCTGAGGTTGAGAAACTTTGCTATGGTGAGGAGTAAAGGACATTAATTAATAGACTCTTAGAGAAGAAAATAAATCTTTTATGGAAAGGCACCAACTGAAACCTGATCTTCTGTTTGTTTGCCTCAAATGTTCTCTCCCTGCAATCACTCCACTTATCAAATCTTTCCTTCCACAGCTTCAAGTATTAATTGCTCTATGAAGCCTTGTTAATCTGCTGTAGTCCCCTTAATCTTTAGATTATTGTAGGAAATTTAGGTTGCCACTTGATTAAATGTTATCTGATACTCTTATTTCTTGTCTCTTCCTTGCCCAAATTAATAAGCTCTTCAAGGATAGTGAATCTTTTGTTTCCATAATACCTGCCTCAGTGTTGAGTAGGAGGTAGGCAATCAGTATGTCATGATCCATGTGAGGCTTTGAAGAGAAGATACTGTGTGCTGAGATACTGTGTATGTCACTGAGATACATGAATGTTACATCAATTAGTAAACCCACCCACCTTTCTAGAGGTCTAAGGAATGGCAGGGAGTGAGGCAGCCTTTGTAGGTCTATACTCCATAGGATCTCCACATACATTGTTAGTTATCCAAACGTAAAAACAGAACTTTAAAAAAAACAAAACTCTGAGGCAAAAAAAGAAAAAGGTTATCTTAGGTAATCTTAAAAATATACAGGAGAAGTACAGATTGATAGTTACAAAAGTCATGGGGATATAAAGTATAGCATAGGAAATATGGTAAGTAATGTAATAACTATGTGTGGTGCCAAGGTAGGTACTGGAAATGTTGGGAGAAACACTTTGTAAAGTATATAACTGTCTAACCACTACCCTGCTGAAACTAAAACAAAATAATATTGATGTACACTGTAATTTAAAAAAATAAGACAAAATTTTAAATATACAGAACCATTTGGTTATGAGATGGAGGGGGGGAAGAACTCACTAACATATAACTAATTTTAGGCTTTCAAAAAATTGTCTCAAATAATCAGATACATTTGATCTCTCTTGACCAATACTTTTGTGAAGAACAAGTGATATTTGGAAATGAGGGCACAAATAAGGAAGATTATCCTAGCGCTAGGGTAGCTGATTGTGATGTCAGAGTGCATGTTTATGGCACCATTTTAAGTGTAAAACCTTGTGTCCTGATGGAAAGTTGACAGTTTTGTATGTGCTGCCATATAAACAGTGTTAATTCATTATCGAATTATAAGTTACTCAGAAGTGTTGGCCAGTTAATTTGCTGGACTCCCTAAGGATTCCTTATCCTACAGTGTTGCCTTTGGGAGATTCTGCTCTGATATAGTTGACTGCACAAAAACTTTATCCTTTTACTGAGTTTCAAGAGTAAAAGGGTCCATCAATTGGAAAGGACTTAGAGTGTAATGTAAATGAAAATTAAATGTTAAGAAGTTTAAGGTTTGGAAACTAATAAACTACTTGTTTTTCTTGCTCTTTCTTCATTTGCTTCACTGTGGCCTGAGGTGAATGGAGTCCTTTGTTTTGGTTCATCCAAACTGCTCTCTTTAATGTGTGTTCTGGACCATTCCCAAGAAATGCTGTAGGCTTATGTTGAAGGTCTGGGATCTGAGAAAGAAACAGAGCTTGGAGGTGTCAGACAGTGTGCTACTGCTCAGCTAAAGATTCAAGCGTCTATGCTTTGTACAGTTATAAAACTGGGAACCTTCCCACTCAATAAAATGGTAATTATTTTTTGTTTTGTGTGTGTTATGTGTGTGTGTTTTTTTTATTATTTTTTTTGAATTAAAAGAAAACATGAGGACAGGCCACTAGAGGGCAGAATAGTCACACTTCCAGGTGTTAATCTTTCTGCTAGTGAGACCAGTGAGAACATGTTTTCCAATGTTTATCAGTAAAGGAATTTGTAAAACAATGGAGTACCTACTTTAGGGTGCATACTAATCAGTGGAAGAGCTTTTTAAAAATTCAGCTTCCTGGGCCTCTACCCTCAAATATCCTGATTTGATAGCTCTGGATGGGATCCAGGATTCTCTTGGATTTTGTCTAGAGAAACACTGATCTTAATATTTTGGGCATTGTCACCTGATTATCTTTTCTCTTAGGATTCAAAAGCAAAATGATTATTTTGTAGGAAAACACTTAATAGAAAGCAAGGTTTAGGGGAACTAGAATGTTGTACATTTAAAGGTCTTTGTTTAACCACTGGCTTTGGAAAGATTTAGAATCAAAGCTACTTATTTTTGTGTGGAACTATTCTTCAATCAGTAAAAATGATAGAATCCTTAGGCTATAAGTCTAAAAATTTTATGGTTGGGGGTCACCACAACATGAGGAACTGTATTAAAGGGTCACAGCATTGGGAAAGTTAAGAACCACTGCAGTAGAGGAATCTCTACAAGAGGTTTGACTCTTTGAAAGTCCAATAAATCCAGTAATGTTAATCACTTGGGAAGTCTGCTTATAATTAATATCTGGAACAGATAATAAAATGAGAATCTGTGTGCTATAATTATGGAGCTCAGGACATGTAGTGTTAACTTTATTGAAGAGAATTGCTCTGGCTCACATAATATAAAAAATTGAATCCTTATAAAATGGATGGACTAATGAGTAGCAGAGATCCTCAAACTGTCTTGGTTGTAGATATGCCAAGAGTAAATTTTCTCTTAAGCATGTGGGGCAGCCAGGAGAACCTTGGGGTGACGTGTCTGGGGCTGATCATCTCTGCCTCTTCATCCGTTTCCCCCCAGTGTTATGGATACGTGTTCTGTTTGTGCCGTTATGTGACAAAGGTTGAGAAACACTGTAAAGACCATGTCCTTTAATTCTTTCTAGTTTCCGTTCATAATTTTATGATCAGTACCCTTCAAAATGTTAATAGTAGTATTCTCTCTTGATTTTTATCTAGAAAAACATCTTATGCAACAGCATTATCAGTGTCTACTTTGAAATAATTTGTAAAATGAAGTATGCAAGTGCCTTCTAAAGTTTTACCTTAAAGTGACTTAAAAATAAAAAAATAGTTTTGAAAAACATTTAGGCCATCATGTATTTTGTAATACAGTTGGGTCACTCACTGCTGATTCCCAAGACACATGTGTTTAAACAGAAGCTTTCTCATTCATCACCAGCCTAAACTTTCATCCAAATTTATTTAATGATGATGCAAGCCCACAGCATTGGTGTTGTAGTTCATCACCATGGAAGTGTTTCTGTCAACAAATCCTCGCTTGGCTATCATGAAATTGATTTTGCAGGGAAAAGTAGGATAATTATGAAATACTACTTTTACTTCTAAAGATCTTTACAGTTTGCCTAAATGTGTCCAAATGAATTAACCAAACTAAATCAACAGTTACAAGGTTGGAAAGGGAAAATGGCAATGAGCTACTTTGTCAAAAATCATTTTTTGGAAGGTGATTGGGGAACCTGATCTGTAGTTTAAAATCTTCCTCTGAAAGCTGCTGTTCTCTGATATAGAAGTATGGATTAAGCTCGGAGAATCCCATGAGCCAGATACCAGAATTTTTAGGCTGTCTCACCTACCTTATAAATGGCATAATAATAATTACAGAGGAAACTTCTCTTAACATACTCTAAGATATTTTTTAAACATGCCTTTTCTATAACTTGTGTTTGTAACTATCTCAGCTTTTATTTGCTTGTTAAAAAGTTAAAAACAAAACAAAAAACACATGGTTACATTGTAAGCTTCTAAAGGCAGACATTTAAAAGCAAGGTAGGAAGCACCTACCTTAAGTAATCCAAATGATTTGAGGAACCAAAAAGGGGAAAGAAACAAAAATGACATTTTTGCTTCGAAACCATGTTCAAGAGTACTTGTCTTGTCATAGTGGCCAGGTCTAGGGTTGAGTGTAGACATACATGTTTTATGGAGATTTTCATCTAATGTAGAAATACAGTCAACTCTTGATTGTCAAGGTAACTTTTATTACTTGTATTTCCAAATGTACTTTTTCTGGTTTCTTATCACATTTCAAAGTTTTTTACTTTCACCATCAGCTCATTTGCTCACAAAAGCAAATTATTTAATATTATTTTATTCAGTTATTATCAGTACATTAAGTTCCTAAGTTCCTAACGTGTGAAGCATTGTGCTAGGCACCAAAGATATTGAGATATATCTCCAACACGAAGTTAAGTTTGCTCCTGAGAGATCTTATAGTTCACATTGAAATCATGAAGTTTTATTTATTTAAACCACTTTCTCTGCCTTTATATGTGATCAAAAGTTGACTGTAAGTGGGAAGTAAGTTCTCTGCTCTTTTATTTTTCTCTTAAGAATTAATAGACATTATGAACAGGAAATAAAATTCTACTGTACATGCAAAAATATAACACAAAATGACCAAAAGAAAATTCAGCAAGCAATGGTAAAAATAACAAATTATTTACTGTTTTATAATGTTAAGATATTTCACCAAGACAAGTTGCAATCAAATTAATGTGAGTTATGGAAAATGAAATACATAAAGATGTATTTATACAAGTGCAGACTAAATATTTTTCATACAGGTATGTAAATGAAAAGATATACAGTAAGTGCACACTTGATACGATTATGCAGGCAACAGTTAGTTTCAGGTACTTTTGAACAGTTCATGCACAAACCTTCCCAAAGTACAAGTTCAGTCAGTCTTTGGGGGATGTGGAGGGATAATTAAAGGGGACTGAGTTCCTTGCAATAATATCAGTATAGACTGGACGAGGGTCAGTTATATATATTACTTACTGTAATTTGTGATTGTCGAGGAAGAGGTGTGGCTGTTGGTGTGATAGTAATACTGCTGGTGACTTTATTGGTTGTTTTGTTTAGTGCCCCATTAGTTATGCCGTGAGTTCGGTTATCCTGTGGTGGTGTTGAAGGGCTGGCAGGTCTCACGGGGCTGGCTACAGCTTGCATGTAAGGACTTCCTAAGTGAATGTGGATTTTATTATCCTCAGTAGTTATCACACTTGAACTATTACTGTTTGAACGTTGAAACTGCCAAGATGACTGCCTGTCTGGAGAGACTCTGAAAATCGCGTGCTTGGCACTGATTTCTAGTGGCTCTGGGGAGCGTCCCTGCTCAGGAGAGCTTGCTGAACCAGTCACAGCCAAAACCTGAATAGGTGACATTGTCCTTTCTGGAGTTATGGAACCACAAGACTCTGGGGTCTGTGCTCTGGCAAAGGCTGCCATGGTAATTGGGGACATGCCTTGCTCTAAATTCATGAGGCCTTCGGCAGAGGTTTTGGATTTCACTGGTGTTATGGAGGCGTTCTGGAGGATAGTTATCCTTTGCTTTGGGGTGCCACAGTTTGGTATCACTGCAGTGCTTGTGTAAGAGTGAGGACTCTCTGTGGTTGGACTTGTGATTTCAAGTGTGGCTGTGTTTTGGATATGGTCTGGAGTAACCTTTATATGAAGTGGCTGCCCAGGTGTGTGGCTTAGGACTAGATCTCCAGTTTGTACAAAGTTGCCATTGGATTTAGTTTGTAGTTTTCCATTCTGAGGATGGCCCTCCTTGGATTTCATCCAAGGAATCCATAGCTTCCTGTTAATAGGACAGGGAGTAGATGAGTTGCACTTGAAGGACAGCACAGATTCCTCCTCATTCGGATCCTCTTCCTGGTCCTCACTCTCCTCATAAAACTGCCCATTGATGACTGCCCGTTCCAGAGAAATGAGACTTTTGTAATCAGGTGGCTCATTGTCTGCTGCTTCTGTTTGAACTTCTTTAGAAAACACTTGAGGGTCAGAGATTTTTCTTCCATTGAGACTAGGCCGTAGACTCTTACTGAAATGCCGGTACCTCTCTAATTCTTTAGTTAGGTTTTCAATCTCTCTTCCTAAATCTCTGTTCCTGTTTTCTTGTTGATTGAGTTTCTTTTGCAAGACTGAGTGGTCTCCCTGGAGGTGACATATCAGGTCCTCAGTTGCCATGTATTCATGAATTTTCTCTTTCAGTGCCTCCACTTCTCTTGAGAGGTGCCCTGATTTAGCTTCTTCTTCTTGAAGCCTTTTGAAAAGCCACTGTTCATGGCTAGACTCTGTCTTTTCTACCAACTGGTACTTGGCAAGTTCCATTTTAACATGTTCCAGCTCTTCAGATAAAAATTGAGCCTTTTCTCGTTCATTAGCATACTTTCGTTCTAGAGTCTCGTATTCATCTTCTGTTTTCATGAGATCATCCTCAATGGCTTTCATATCCTTTAACTTTAGTCTCAGTTTTTCTACTTCTTGAGAGAGCTCTTTAATCTTATTGTTTTCTTGGTGTAATGTTGTTGTGGCCTTACTAGAATCTTGATTTAAATTGTTTTTTAGGAAATCTTTCTCAACTGCTTCCAATGATTGAAGCTTGTTTTTCAATAAATTAACTTTGGACAGGAGATCATTTCCCTTCTCTTCTTCTGCTTTCAGTTTGCTTTTTAAATCATCTCTCTCCTTGGTTATACTGTACATTTTTTCTTCCACATCAGTTTTGGACTTCAATGCCCTTTTAGTTTCCTCAATTAACTTCTCAGTAACCGTTGTCACTTTATTTTGCTCCACTTGAAGCTGAGAAGCAGTAGCTTGCAACTTATCTTCAGTTTGCTTTAATTTTTCACTCATTGTTTTCCGTTCATCTACTAGCATTACAGTTAATGTTTTCAATTTAGTTAAATCTTCTTTTAGGGTGAATTCTGTCTTTTCCAGCCGATTTTCAATGGCTTCTAGCTCTTTGATCCTTACTTTTAAACTCTCCAGTTCTTGAGACAACTCCTTTGTGGTCATCCTTTCTTTTTCTAAGTTGCATTTCAGAGAGTAACATTCTTGTTTGCTTTTGTTGAAAGCATCTTCTAATTTTTCCAGAGCCATAATCCTCTTATTGAGTTTTTCAACCTCGAGTTTAAAGTCTTTACTCTGTGATGTTTCCTTTTCGAGCCTCTTATTGAGATCTCTGCACTGCTCCTCCATTTTTATGAGCTCTTCATCCTTCCCTTCCATTTCTAGCACTCGTTTCCTGAGCTCCTCTACCTCAGCCAAGATACCAGAGTTTCCATATTCTCCCTTGTTGATTTTTTCTTTTATATCTTGGAGCTCCTCTTCTGCTTTTCGTAAAGATCTGTTTGTTTCTTCTAACTCATCAATTTGCCGGCTGAGTGCTGCCAGCTTTTGGCGAAGCTGGCGATTTTGGCTGTCCTCATTGGTGAGCTTCGCCATAATTGTTTCTTGGTTCTGGTGAAACTTTGTGGTCTGCGTTTGCAGTTCTTTCTCTAGTCTGGCTGCCTTCTGCTCTTCTTCCTGAACTCTGGCTTCAGCAAGGGCTAGTTTAGCATGTGTTTCCTTCGTTCTTGTGGTTAGGTCTCGGATTTTTTGTCTCTGAAGCCCAAGCTGTGCTGTCAGCCTTTGTTGTTCATCTACCACCATCAAAGCAAAAGACTTCAGTTTGGTCAACTCCTCTTTCAGGGCGGTGACCCTCTTCTCCTTTTCTTGCTCCTTTTTCTCCTGGGATTCCGTTTCTTGGTCAATCAGCTTCTTTAATCTGAAAAACACAAGAGTGCATTGAATTTTGTGATTGGTGCCTTAGTAACCTTATCAGGTCTGATTAAACGTTTATGGAATTTAGAAAGATGTATTATCTCTTACTGAATATAGAAAGGAATTCCTGAATTTGATGGGGGTGGAGAATCTTGATAGTCATCTTGCTTTTTTGCTTTCACTGACCCTACCCCCTACCCTTCATTGACTGGTAACAGTTTCAGTTCACCAGGAGCCTTATTGGAAGTGTAAGGGCAAGAATATTTGGGTTAAATTGCATGTGTAGTTTACAGTCTATAATAATAAAAGCATAATATGCTAATTAGAATGAACATTCTTCCAGACCACCTTCTGGACAAAGCCAGGGCTTGGAGCAAAGCCGGTTCCTGGGTGCCAGAGGGAAGCCATGCCAGAGGGAAACCGTGCCGGCAGCCAAGGGAAGGAAGGTCTACTCTTGCACAAATTTCGTGCATCGCGCCTCTAGTTCCTTATAAACTACTTCTCAGCTTCCTCTTAGTCTCACCTAAAGGCAATAAAAACAGGCACAAGTTTACGATTCAGTTGGACCTGGCTTCAAGACTGGCCCCCCTCTCATAGCTGATTCATATGGACAGTAATTTAACATCTCTGAGCTTCAGTTTTCTCATATGAAAACTGGAGGCAATCATTGTATTATCTCAGGGATCATTTGAAAATTAAATGAGGTAATTTGTCTTAAGATTGTCATAGTGCTGGCACATAGTAAGCGTTTGATAAGTGTTCATTATTACTGTTGTTTTTTATTAATGTGGTTATGATTATATTTATCAACTGGTTTGCTTGAACCATTACAATACATGTACATTAATGTCTGGTGCTCAACTTCCTAATTTTTACCTAAGATATAATTTTATTCATTGATGGACCTCTCTGCCAATTAAAACTCTGTTTACACTAGTATGATACTGCCAGAAATCACTTCACATATATCTTTGTCCCCATAGTGGATGGTAGTTGAATGAGAGGAAAATAAGAGGCATCTGAAGGGGTTTAGAATTTTTATAACATGTGGCAAGAGCACAGGGTTTAATAGGAAAGAGCTTATTGATGAGATTTAGATATTAGAAATGATAGAGGGAAAACTCTATTATCAGGAACTTAATGATCCTCTCTTAAAAATGATTCTATTGTATTTTTAAAAAAACATTTTTAATGTGTTGGCATAACAGGAGGGCATTTTACATGAAATAAATTATCTCTTCCAAACGCTGTTTTCCTCAGTAATAAGATCACAGTTTTAAATTTGTGGCACTCTTAATTACATGGCAATGGGCTGATTATAGAGGATGTAATTATAGCTTTGAAGTATTGTTATAAATAGAATACAATAGAACTTTGTTATAAATAAAATAGAATAGAATACCTAAAGAATTGAACTAAAATACTTGTCATGGATGAAAAGTTACAAATACTTGTTTTCTGGTCATGCATGAAGAGTGCATAACATTTTTATTTTTATTGATTGATTTTTACTAGTAGAGAGAGATTAGTTGTTCCACTTGTTTATGCATTCGTTGGTTGATTGTTGTATGTGCAATGACCAGGGATCAAACTCACAACCTTAGCGAATCAGGACAACACTCTAACCAGCTGAGTTACCCAACCAGGGCACATAATATTTTAATATATCTTTTCTATTAAGAATGATTTAATTATTCAATGCATGTCTTTAATCCTTGCCAGAGAACCTTTTTTTTTTTTTTTTTGAAAGTTGTTTAAGGATCTGAGAGGACATTTAAACTAATTTGGGATAGGTTTCTTGGAAATAAGAGGGTTTTTTTGAGATCCTAATTGTAATTACCCTACATAAGAGGAACATATTTAAAATAATTATATAATGTAAGAATTCCCAAGCTTTTTTTGTGGGGAGGATCCATTTTTAGTTTTTCCTGTTTTGAGAATCTGACAGGAGGCTGGGTCAAGAGCTGTGGCCTGTGAAATTCTGAAGAAGCTGGGCTGGATGCTGAGGTGGGGCTGATGATGACCTCATCCACAGTCACAGCAAGAAACTTGGCATGGCTTTCAGCCCTGTCGCTATCCCTGCTTAAGACACCTGGGAGGGAGCCTGAGAAGAAAAACATAGTGGCTTCTTCCTGAATGGTCCTGGGACTTCACAACCCAGTGGCAGAACCCATGGGTAAATCGCTTTGGTGGTGAAATAGTTAGAGACTTTGGCATAGTGTTTCTTCCTCCTACCTTAGCATTGGAATCATGTTAAACAGTGTGCTGAGGATAACTTCTACATCAAATTTATTAGAGTTTTATTAGAGAACAATTTAAAAAAACTTTCCAAGATTTATTTTTAACTTATTAAATAATATATATGTTATTTTATTTTCCTGAGAAGGAGGTGTGTTTCCTTAGCATATAAAGGAGGGAAGATTATCAGTGTAATGAAAAAGCCATTAATATTGATTGGCAATTAGTGAATCTTGGCAGTGCCATGGCAGGCAAAAAGGATTTTGAAGAAGTTAAAAATGTTTCCAGGGTTGTCAGCAGCAAGCACGATGCATGTTTTCCCACATGGTGCAAACTCATGAATCTTTTTCTGGTTTTTGGAAATTGGCTATTCCCAAGCCCCATCTTACAAGGTAGGCAATAAAAATGTTGATTTGAATACTTCTGCTCCCAGTGTTTTCCTACTACTTTATTCCTAACAATCTGCTACTAGTTTTTCCCTGGGCTAGTCCATATGACAGCAAGCAAGCTAGTTGGTTTAGCAGGTTAAGCGTGTCCAGGACAAAAATAGGATTTATAGGCAGAAAGAGTTATACCCCCAGACATCATTTAGGATAGGCAACCAGTGATGTAAACCTTTCAGAACCAGTAATGTGCTTGTAATGCTATTATACATTGTGGGATTGTGTATATGTATGAGAGAGAGACTGATGGAGAAAGAGAGACAAATAGACAAACAAGTTATGCTACTAGTATTGGAATTAGAACTTATTCTGATACTAGAAGCCCGGTGCACAAAATTCGTGCATGGGGTGGGGAAGGGGGTTGTCCCTCAGCCCAGCCTTCACCCTCTCCAATCTGGGACCCCTTGAGGGATATCCAACTGCCCATTTAGGCCCTATCCCTAAACGGGCAGTAGGACGTCCCTCTCACAATCCAGGATTGCTGGCTCCCAACTGCTTGCCTGCCAGCCTGATCACCCCCTAACCACTCCCATGCCAGCCTGATTGATGCCTAACTGCTCCTCTGCCAGCCCGTTTGCCCCCAACTTCCCTCCTCTGCCGGCATGGTCACCCCTAACTGCCCTTTCCTGCAGGGTTGATAGCCTTCAACTGCCCTCCCTTGCAAGCCTGATCTCTCTCAACTGCCCTCCCTTTGTAGGCCTGGTGCCTCCCAACTGCCCTCCCCTGCTGGCCATCTTGTGGTGGCCATCTTGTGTGTTGGAGTGATGGTCAATCTGCATACTACTCTTTTATTAGATAGGATAGAGGCCTGGTGCAAGGGGGGGGGCAGCTGGTTTGCCCTGAAGGGTGTCCCGGATCAGGGTGGGGGTTCCCTTGGGGCATGGGGCTGCCTGAGTGAGGGGCCTGTGGTGGTTTGCAGGCTGGCCACACACCCCAGTGACCCAAGCAGAGGCCCTTGTATCTGGGATATATTTACTTTCTACAATTGAAACTTTGTAGCCTGCATCGGAGCCAATCCTCCTGCTCACTCTGTGGCAGCAGCCATTTCTGTTTGGATTTGTTTACCTTCTGCAATTAAAACTTTGTAGCCTTGAGTGGAGGCTAGGCCATCAAGAACAGGCGGAAACCTTGGCTTCCTCTGTTGCTGGGGAAATGCCTCCCTCTTGCTCTCTGTGGCTGTAGCCATTTTGGTTAGGTTTATTTGCATACTCGCTCTGATTGGCCTGTGGGCATGGTTTGTGAGCCATGCAAAATTATCACCTTAAAAATAAACCTGCTGTATTTGGTCAAATATTTAATTAACTCAGCCCAAATGTTTTGGCAGGGCCAGACCAAATAATTTTGTGGGCCTTATATGGCCTGTAGGCTGGACTTTCCCCACCCCTGCAGTAAGCCTTGCTATCCATAGTTAATCCTGGCATCATCACCTGGTAGCTTGTTATAATGCAAAATTTGAGGCCCATCCCTACCTACTGAATTGGAATCTGCAATTTAACAAGGTTCCCGGGTGATTCAAATGCACCTTAACCTGTGAGAAGCACTGTATAAATAACAGGCCCTTCACAGGGAAGATACAATCACCAGGTGTATATGTAATTCAGGTGGGAACTTTCTGTTACATCTGTTTAATTAAAGCTGAGTAAGACACATACACACACACACATACACACACACACACCCCTCCCCCCAATCAGTGATTCTCAGCTGGGAACCAATGCCTCCTTCCCCTTGCCCTCTGATATCCCAAGACATTGGGCAATGTCTGAAGATATTTTTGGTTGCCACACTGGGCTGCTAATGGCTAATGGAGTAGAGTCTAGGACTGCTGCTCAAACATCTTATAATGTACAGGACAGTCCCCAAGAAATCATTTGGCCCCAAATCTCAATAATGCTGTGGTTTGAGAAACACTAGCACAAATTATACAAACACCCCCAAATAAAGGCATATTAGTGGGAACTATTCATGGAAAAGGGAGCAATAATTGACTACATAGCTCTAAAGGAATGAATGTCATATGTGGACATTCTGAAACTAGGGTCTAATACTGCTTTCAAGATTATGAGTACCCTGTTTAAAAGCTCTGAATATCACTTATCTGCTTTTGCTAGCAAACCCAGAGTCAACGATAACCTATATTAACACATAAAGTTAGTCAGCATCAATGTCTAAAACCTGTTAACATGCAAAGAAAAAATGGAGATATAAGTGATATGCAGTATATACCTGTTTTTCTCTGCCTGGCTTACTTCACTTAGCATGATGCCCTCCAGTTTCATCCACGTTGTTGCAAATAACAAGATTTTTTTTTTAGAATGGCTGAATAATATTACAAATCCAAACAGAAATGGCTGCCGGCCATGGAGTGAGCTGGTGGCTTGGCTCCGCTCCAGGTTACAAAGTTTCAATTGTAGAAGGTAAATAAATTCCAGATACCAGAGCCTCTGCTTGGGTCGCCAGGGGGTGTGGCTGGCCTGAAAACCACCACAGGCCCCTCACCCAGGCCGCCCCACGCCCCAAGGGAACCCCAACCCTCACCTGGGACATCCTTCAAGGCAAACCATCTGGCCCCCCACCCTTGCACCAGGCCTCTATCCTATCTAATAAAAGTGTAATATGCAGATTGACCATCACTCCAACACACAAGATGGCTGCCCCCATGTGGTCAAAGATCCTACCCCTATGTGGACACAAGATGGCCACCACAAGATGGCCAACATGGGAAGGCAGTTGGGAGGGGTCAGGCCTGCAAGGGAGGGAAGTTGGGGGCAATCAAGCCTGCAGGGGAGGGCAGTTAGGAGTGACCAGGTCAGCAGAGGAGATAAGTTGGGGGTGACCGGACCTACAGGGAAGAGCAGTTGGGAGGGACCAGGTCTGCAGGGGAGAGCAGTTGGGGGGGGGGTAGGGGACCAGGCCTGCAGGGGAAGGCAGTTAGGGGTGACTAGGTGTACAGGGGAGGGCAGTTAGGGGTGACCAGGCCTGCAGGGGAGGGCAGTTAGGGGCAAACAGGCTGGCAGGGGAGAAGTTAGGCATCAATCAGGCTGGCAGGGGATTGTTTAGGGCAGGGGTGGGCAAACTTTTTGACTCGAGGGCCACACTGGGTTCTTAAACTGGACTGGAGGGCCGGAACAAAAGCAACCTGACCATGCTGGCACTCTCATCTTGGCTGTTGGTGAAGGAGTGGAGGGGAGAGCAAGAGAACCCTTCACTCTTTCGAATGGGCCAGATTTGGCCCGTGGGCCATAGTTTGCCCACGGCTGGTTTAGGGGGTGATCAGGCTGATAGGCAGAAGTGGTTAGGGGCAATCAGGAAGGCAGGGAGGCTAGCAGTTGGAAACCAGCAATCCTGGATTGTGAGATGTCCGACTGCCCGATTAGGGATCGGGCCTAAATGGGCAGTCAGATATCCCTCGAGGGGTCCCAGATTGGGAGGGTGCAGGCTGGGTGAGGGACACTCCCCCAGTGCACAAATTTCATGTACTGGGCCTCTAGTCTTATATAATGAAGAGCTAATATGCTAATTAGACTGAACAGCAGAACAACTGTCCGGGTGACCTTCTGGACAAACCTGGGGCTGTGGAGGCTGAGCCCCTTGCATGATTTCGTGCATCAGGCCTCTATTTATAAAAGAAATGAATTACGGAAACTTCCCTGAGTTTTCCTCAGATTAAGTAATAGGCACTGCTCCATCCAGTGGTTGGTTCTGAAACTGCAGCTGCTCTCTCATTGGACCCTTTCAGGAATGTCTTTCTAGAGTTGTCCCTTTGTGCCACAGAGGGGTTTCCAATCCATGAAGATGCATTTGGTAAGATTTTAAGAAGATAATTTTTGAAAGGGTTGTTGGAAAGAACTCAGAGCACAAGCACTTTTTCTGATAGATCAGTCTTGGAAAGCATGTGTGTGAGCTGCAGAAGTTGACACTGGTTTCCTTAAAGCTCCCCAATGCTTTTACCTCTGGAAAATTTTTGTGTACCCTCTGGGGTATGTGTATTCCAGATTGAAGACTACTGTCTTGGAGTTCTCAGATTCATGTTCAAGCACTGACATCACAGGATTATAGGAACATTCACTGAATCCTGTCCAATAAAAACAGGTTGTGGAAGCTGGTTTTATGGATACAAATGTGAAGTAGTTAAATCCTAACTGGCTTAAAGCAGTATCTTATTACAGCTTTTCTTTAGAGTTTCTATTATGGCTTAGAACTGTTGTTAGCTTATTGTGGTTTATCACTATTATGTGCAATACCAGTTCCTTGGTTTTTCAAAGTATCACATCTGTCATCTTAAATATTCTTTGGTACTAACTATAATGCTGGTTCTTTATTAAAATGATACATTCTGAGGATTTTTTCAGTTTGTATTTACACACACATGTCAGCACACATGTGTGACTATATATACTTTAGCTCCCGACTGTGTGAGACATTGAGTGTTAGTAATATGCATCATATAATACACATATGAAACATATAGTGTGCATAAATGCTATAATGCTAGTCATACCCATATAATTTATAATTCTCACCACTTTTTTCTTATTTTTGCACATTACAATAAGCCCACTAAAATAATAAGCTTGTTAAGAATAGGGCACATATCTGATTCATTTTTGTATTCTATAGTGTCTACTGCAAAGCTCTTACCTGTAGAGGGCACTAAATGAATATTTTTTGAATAAGTAAAAGAATGAACAAATATACCTCCTGGGGAAAATACTATAGCATTGTTCCAAGTAATTTTATTCATCTTTTAAAGACGATGCTCTAATATTTACCATGTGCCTGGTTTTAGATATTTAAGAAAATGAGGTGTAAGTGGTTTTCCCATTGGTGTTCTCCAAGTACATTGGCCTCTCGAATGAATCGAAACTTTTGGAACATCTCTGTCCCTTCTTTATTCAGATCCCTGCATTAGAACTGTATGTGCTTGCTTGTTGAAGAGAGTTTGGTGGTAAATGTCCATATCCTAGCCCCTTACTCTCCTTTTGTTATTTCATTTCTGCAAAGGAGTGGTTCTTTTATTTTTTTTTTTTCAAAGAGCCCAGAACTGTGTTGGACAAATATGTTTGTTTATTACACAAGCAACATTACATCAACAGCAAATGGAAATATTCATCTATAACCTGACCACTGTAACACATCAATTATGTTTCTACTTTTCCAGATTCTTTTCCAGTTCTTCAGACAACTGGCCCCTATAAACTTAGGGTGATTATCTAGCAATGAAATCAGTTCCACACGCCATTAATGGCATTGTGTTGTTTCTGTTAGCTATAGAAATAAACCTGTAAGTGGTGAACAACTTTAGAGTCAGTTTAGCTTCTCATCTGTTATTTTTGGGAGACAAATACTGTACTATGTTTACTATGTGGATCTTGAATTTAAAGTTTTGGTGTTATGAATATGGCAAAAGTTTATTTCATTAAATTTTCAAACATCAAAGGACTACAGTTAGTGCTGGGTGCTACACTGACATGAAAAAGGGATGGTTTCCTATTCTTAGATTTTGTAAGATGTTGGGAAAGAATGAGCACCAGATAATTCCAGTGCATTTCTGTAAAGCCTCCAGAGTGATAGTTCTCACATTTTTGGTTTCATGACTCCTTTAAACTCTTAAATATTATTGAGGGCTCCAAAGAGTTTTTGATTGTGTGGATTGTATCTATCAATATTTGCTGTATTAGAAATTCAGACTAAGATATTTTTTCTGTCCTTTTTTTTTTTATCTTTACCCAAGAATATTAGAGAGAGAGAGAGAGAGAGAGAGAGAGAGAGAGAGAGAGAAAGTAACATTGATGTGAGAGTGTAAGATCAATCGGTTGCCTCCCTTACTTACCCCAACTTGAGATAAGACCAACAACCTGGGTATGTGCCCTGACTGGGAATTGAACCTGCCATCCTTTGGTGTAGGGATGATGCTCCAACTGAGCCAACCAGCCAGGGCTCAGACTACGTTATTTTAAAATATTCATATATTCATTAATAAGCCTGTTATATGTTAACATAAATAGCATGTTTTATAAAAAAATAACTTCAAAGCAAAACAGCAGGAAAAGTTGTATTGTTTTATATTTCTACAAACTCCTACTAATGTCTAGCTTAATTGAAGACAGCTGTATTCTCAAATTTGTTTCATATATTCCATTAGCTGTCACAGTAGTGATGTCACCACACATCATATAGCCTCTGGAAAGTTCCTTGTACACTTGTGAGAGAATGAGAGTGAAAAAAAAGTGTTGTTATGTAAATAGCTTTGACATTACAGACTTCTTGAAAGGGCCACACTTTGAGAAACAGTACTCTAAAGGATAGACAGTTAAAGCCTAAATGTTAAATGTCTTTCTCTGGAAAAGCCTCTGGTTTAAGCTATCACCTTCTTGAAGCTGTTACTAAGCAAGCCCTTTGCTTCATCCTGATGAAGTGGCCAGATTTACTGGCCTAGTCACTGCTTCAATGTTTCCATCATTAATAAAACTAGTTGTTTGCTCCCCACCATAGATGGAAGACTGCTTTCAAATCCCTCTCTCCCAGTTCTTAGAAAAATCCTAAATGATAAAACAGTCTCCATAAGACATTGGGTTTTGTTTAAAACTACAGTTTGAAATTAGGGCATGGAAACTCCTGAGTTGCTTCGTTTTAAAATGGGTCCATCTGCAGTGATATGTGGGTCAGCTGACATTTCATTCATTTCAGAACTTTATGAAGCAATTACAGTGAGCACCTACTGTGTGCAAGGTACCGTGTTTTTATTTGTCAGTTTGCTTTTTTCTGTCAAAACCTGCTTGTATACTTGCATAGATCACTCAGGTCAGAACTTACAAAAGTTTCCCAGCAACAACCACATAGTGTGATATCAAATTCTGTTTAGTTTTTTCTTAAGATATATGACATAGTGCATCTCATTTTAGTCCAGAATTTGTAATTTCAATTTAATGGAGCTCAGTTCCTATATTTGCTTTCATTCTTTCAGAGCTAGTTTAATATATTTCATTTTCTTCCCGATTTACATGTTAATTACTAAGTAGAAAGCAACATTTGTCACACTGCTTTATTCAATTTTACATCTGTTCTCACAGCTAAACTTTGATAGTCTGTTTATGATTATATCTTATAGCAATTCTTATCTAATATATAATTTTAATTGTTGCATTGATAGTAGCTCTGTTCATGGTTAAATAACCACAAAGTTCTAAGCAGTTTGCAGAGTAATTACATAGAATTTATTGGAAAATTTCCTTAGGCTGAGATAGGTACTTGGTATTCAGGCCTATAATTTATGTTTCCTTGCACTATTCCCTGATTTTCAATTGGACCTTTCACTGTTTAGTCTAATTTTTAGAAGCACTCATAAAAATAGCTATGACTAGTCTTTATTCTATGTATGTTGCTTCCTTTTATTTCTCTCACAAGTCAAAGGTTTTCTAAAAAACATTACAGCTACAGCATACCATAGTCATAATGTAATGCTCAATTCATTTGACTTGGTCAGCAAGATATAGAAGAACAGTAACACTTTTTTTTTTTTTTTTGGCATCTGCTAGCTGAGTATGAGTGTACATCTGTGTCTGCTTTCTGTCTTTGTTACTGAAAATCCTGTCATCATCATTGAGATCATTTAGAGACACCATAAATGGGTCCAGATCCAGCAAGTTGGATTACTATTTTCCTTCATTGTGAAATAAGAATTAGGGCATGAGGAGTCTTTCTCTGGTGTCAGAGGATATATGGTAAAAATGGGGCATCCTGAGTCAGGACTTTGCATTATCTGAACAATCTTGTTTGGCTCCCCAGGGAGCAGGAAAGTGAAATAATAAGATGCAAATAGTCAAATGACCTTTAATTAATTACAAGAACTTTGGGAGCTTTGAGAAACAGGATCTTCAGAGGTGTTCCTGAAATCTTCAAATTGAGCAGAGGGATCTGGGATTGGGGCAACTTTCTTTTTTTCTTTTTCTTTTTCTTTTTAAAGCAAAACACACACACACACACACACACACACACACACACACACACACACAAGGCCAGGAGGTGGGGTGGGGGGGCAAAATAACTGACTGAGACAAAGATTCTCCTAGAAAGAAAAACTGAAAGATGAAGTTTCAGAGTGTGGAGAGTAAGGCTGAGAGGAGACTGTTTTCTATTTGAGAGCAAGGAATTTGGGCTAGGAAAGACTCTACACCCCAATCAAAGGGCCCGGAGGAGACTTTAAAAGGTGCTCAGTGTAGGCCCGGGAAAGGAAATGTGAACTAGCATGGAAGGGACAACAAGGGCAACATGTATAAATCCATACTGGGATAATTACTTCGAGCCTGAATTACATGTTGTTACTTCTCCAGTGCTGTATTGACAGCTTTTTAGAAAGAATGATTGTATCGTGGATGTTCACTTAATACCACTGAGCTGTGCCTCCCCATCCCACATTTTAATTATTCACATTAAAAAATATCTGCTTAGCCGAAACCGGTTTGGCTCAGTGGATAAAGCGTCAGCCTGTGGACTGAAAGTCCCAGGTTCGATTCCCGTCAAGGGCATGTACCTTGGTTGCGGGCACATCCCCAGTGGGGGGTGTGCAAGAGGCAGCTGATCGATGATTCTCTCTCATCGATGTTTCTAACTCTCTATCCCTCTCTCTTCCTCTCTGTAAAAAAATCAATAAAATATATTTTTAAAAATCTACTCAGATGATTTTTCTTTTGTAGTTTACCCAGGTGGTTTTTTTTTTTTTTTACTTTTTTTTTTTTTTTTGCCTTGTTTTGACTATAATATAGCTAACAAAAGGAAACTTTTTAAAGACCAAGTGCTGGGAATACACTACTGTGTTGAAGAGCCTACTCATTGTTCTTTTTGTGTTCTTCTCCTTTGGCCATGGGATTCTTAATTATTTGAAAAAGAGTTCTCAGATCAACATATTAATATTTTTTCTAGACTTCCCATTTTGATTACTTCTACTTCTCTACACACACACACACACACACACACACACACACAAGCTTATCATTCATTGAATTGATATTGCAAGTCCTTAGCAGACTGAAAGTTTCAGGAGGGTGTCTCCCTCATCTTACAAGGCCTGCCAGAACCTAACATAGCCATGATGCCTTCCCCTAGTTGCCTTATCTCTCTAAGGAGAAGCATTTAAAAAGCTATCCAGCATGTGATACTTTGTATTGTCACAGATGTGTGTGTGTGTGTGTGTGTGTGTGTGTGTGTGTGCGCGCACACACACACATGTGCTCCTGAATTCCTGAGAGTACCTTGCCTGGTACATTGCATGTAGAACTGACTTTGTTTCCATTGGTGATGTGATGGTGATATTGGGCTTATCCCCAAATTCCTAACACTTTCATTGTTGATCATTCTCTCTGTTCCTTCCCAACCCTCTCTGTGGTTGATTTTGTACTCCTTGTGAAGTGTTCTTCTATGTCTTTTCTGTTTGGCTCCAAGATAGCCTTCTTTTAGGGAAGAGCCACAGCAATAGATGATAGTAAACCATGCAGGTGGTTGAATAGCAAGAGGCAGCCAGGATGACTCACCAACCCTGAAGCACCATAGGCAAAAGGCAGAGGAATACTTTGGGCGGCAGGGTAGTGCTGGGGGAGAAATTCAGATTCTGGAGTTTAATTTTCAGAGTTGAATCTTGGCTTCCCACTTCTACCTAGTGTGACTGAGAAAGCCATTTGACTGCATTTTTCTCATCTATAGAATGGAGAGAATACTGGATCCTCATTCATAACAGTGTTGTTTTGAGGATTAGGTAAAATCATATAAAAGTTCCTAGCATATTGTCTGTTACAGTACATGTTAGTTACCATTAGAAGTAGAAAATTATACTCATGGTGAGATTACACAGAAGAATACCTCAGCCACAACATGTTGGCCTAAAGTAGGAGTCACCTGGGAGAGTCAGAATTTACATCTGAATGAAAGATACAATTATATAATCTGTTTAGTGTGATCTACCTTCAGGCCATGCACATGGTTAGCCACACTGGTTATCATTTTAGGTCAGAGTTTCTTAGTCTTGGCACAATTGACATTTGGGGCTGAATAATTCTTTGTCATGGGGGTTGTCCTATGTATGTGTTTAGCAGCATTCCTGGTCTCTACCTACTGATGCCAGAAGTAACCCAGTAACCCCAGGCTCTGTTGTGACTACTTCAAAAAATCCAGGAACAAAAAAATCACCTCTGGTGAAAAACCATCTAAAATTTTAAGACATTAATATTTTGGAAAAATTCTCTTTGATCTTGTGTTGGTTGTCTCTACATTCATTACTCTTCTTCATTATCTGATGCTCAAGTGTATTTGAGACTAGCCAGTATTTTCCATTTTTCTTTTGTTCATAGATCTATACCATAGCTCTTCTCTCTTCCTGGAAGAGAATGATGCTTTGAATATGCATTATCCACGGAAATGCCAGCAAATCACAATTGGTGCTAATAGCTGGCCTTCCAAAGCCTCTCTGATGTTCTGGTCATCTTATCCCAGTCCTTCGTCACTTGAGTGTGAATGAATTTTCTCTGCTAGGATTAGATGCTCCTAGACATGTCTACTTGGGGACTCAGCGGTGGGGTGGGATAGTTGATTTGGCACAGACCTGGAGGGAACAGTCTTTTTCTATATGTGCCACTATTGGGCTTGGTTTCCATAGTGAAAAATCTGAAGACTATTGAGGATATTGTATAATGTTTTTGAGAATTTCAGAAAAAAATACAAAGTAATAGGTTGAAGGATGTCCAAATTGTCCAAGAGACAGGTCATTTGTAGTTCTCATGTTGTTGTATAATTAACTTTGTAATTATACAAAGTTTATTTTGCTCATTTTTAATCCTTCAAGCAAGTTCGAATTTTACTCTTAGATTTTAGATTAACATTTCTAAATATATAACATGTATTTCAAAATATTTATATGAAAAAATATACTGTAGCCTGGTCAGCCAGGCTAGTGGTTGAGCGTAGACTTTGAACGATGAAATCATGGTTCAAGTCCCAGTCACTGCAAATGCCCAGGTTGTGGACTTGATCCCTAGTAGGGGGCATGAAGCAGGAAGCCAATCAATGATTATTTCTCATCATTGATGTTTTTATCTCTTCCTCCCACTTTCTTTCTGAAATCAATAAAAATATATTTTGAAAAATAAAAGGTATACTATAAAGTATCTTCCTCCCATCTCATTCTTCATCTGCTCATTCTCCCCCAATCTGTAACCACTGATTAATTTCTTATATGTGTCTTTACGAGTAAACATGAAAATATAAATAAAGATTCCTATTCTCTCCCTTTTTAATATAAAAATAGCTAACTCTAAAATAAACACTGTTCATCTCAATTTTTGCATTTTAACATCTTCTTGGCAATCTTTCCATTAGATCGGGTGTTCTTAAGTGAGGGCAAGAAAGGGGAATGGAAATACAGGACTGTTAAGTAAACCTTTACAACTTCATGTAAACAGTTTTTAAAATATATTTTTATTGACTTCAGAGAGGAAGTGAGAGGAAAAGAGAGATAGATACATCAATGATGAGAGAGAATCTTTGATTGGCTGCCTCCTGCACGCCCCCTACCTGGAGATGGAGCCTGCAACCTGGTGATGTACTCTTGACTAGAATTGAACCTGGAACCTGGGACCCTTCAGTCCACAGGCTGACAACTCTATCTACTGAGCCAAACCAGCTAGGGTCATGCTAAACAATTTTTAATTTATAGGATATTTTATTAAATAAGGTAAAAGAATGGGAGTCATATACTTTTGCTGTTTTAAACTTTATATACTAAGATAAACTAACTAACATTATTTTATTATAATTTTAAAACAGTACTTTGTTAGTTATATATGTCTTTATAAGGTCTGTGTGTACCATCTGCATTTCTCAGTTGAGGAACTAAGGCCCAAGAAGATTAAATAACATGCAAGGTTGTTACGGTAGCCTAGAACTGGAACACAGACTCCGGTTCCCAAGTGCTGTGCAGTGAGAGGGTTAGCTTAGAGTGAGAGAAAGAAACAAATGTACTGAGGGTCTACTCTGTGCTACTTGATTTTTACTTAATTCTACATAATTATCCCTGTTTTACAGATGAGGCTAGGTATCAAAACACTAAAATTTAGAGTGGTAAAATAATTACCAAACATCAAAAATAACCAAACCAGAATAAAAACTCACTGACTGCGAAGCATGTGTTCTTTCCACTTAACCAGGCTACATGTCAGAAAGCCCAGACAGAGTATTGACCTGCAAAGAGTTTCCTTTCTACTGTTCCATGTTTTTAGTGTTCACTTGTTCATTCCTGCACTCTGTCCTCACCTCATCAGCTCTCTGGCCCCTCCTACTTTGCTCACTCTGTTCCAGTCACACAAGCTTCCATGTTGTTCTTTGAACACAACAGGGCCAGTGGCTTTAGGACTGGCTGCTTCCCCAGCGAACTTCTGGACTCTCTCCCTCATGTCATCTAGTACCATCTGGCATACTGTATTTTACTTATTTGATCATTGTCTCCTACTAGAATGTACACTTCATTCAAGTAGGGGTGTGTG
The DNA here is from genome assembly GCA_963924515.1 of Vespertilio murinus. Classification (NCBI taxonomy): domain Eukaryota; kingdom Metazoa; phylum Chordata; class Mammalia; order Chiroptera; family Vespertilionidae; genus Vespertilio; species Vespertilio murinus. Next base: position 127,872,055 of record OZ004706.1, on the reverse strand, counting down.
TGTGTGTGTGTGTGTGTGTGTGTGTGTGTTATTCAATAACTGGTCAATTTCAATTACTGGTTTGTTTTATTCAATGCTGTAGTTCTAACTTAAGAACAGCCTGATACTTAATTGGTATTCAAGAACTATCAGTTAAATTTTGAGCTATACCTATTCTAATTCTAAACTGGGACCCATTTTAGGGAGTAACTGTAAGCAACAGACACATAGTATATAGTTTCTTTTCTTTATCATCTGTAACAGAAATACCATTTATTGAGCAATTATTATATGCCACATATAGCATGCTAATCCTGGAAACAGTTATAGCAGGCAAGTTTTGTTGTCTTTATTTTACAAATAAGTAACTGAGGCTCAGAGAAGTTAATTTGCAAAGGTCCTGCCTAGTGGCAGAACCACAATGCCAATATAGTATTTACCCCGAAACCTGTTTCTCACCGTGACATACACCCACTCCTCCTATTTCATATATCTCATATGCAAATCGTCCTCTCCAGTGAATTTGTGTTGTAATATCCTGCCTGTCAAAAGCATAGAAAATCACCACCACCTGCAATCCACTGTTTTGTCACAGTATTTTCTGTAGGTTCATGGCTACTTTGAGCCTTGATCATGAGACATTAGCAAATATTCTCTTAATCATTGTAATAATAAAGCCAGTATAGTCATTTGGCATAAATTCATAATTATTTTTGGATGGTTTAAAAATTTGTGGCTTTGCCAGTAATAACATCTCATATTCCCCAGGGGAGGTAGGTTTGTCATAAATACCATTTCCCTAGAACATTTCAAGGAACTTAAAGTTCTCGGAAAATATTTTTAACAGGCAGCCTTGTCTTAGACAGACTTCAAGGGCATAGTACTCCATATCCTTAAAAGTATATGCCCATTTGTTTTATCTTACTAAGAATATTTACATGTTTTTGTCTTATTATGTAAAATCCATTTTGTATTTTATATCTTAGTGGATTGAGGAAAACAGAAATGGGTTCTTTAGAAGAACATTCTGATGTACTTGCAGAATTTTCTGGTTTTAATTTCCATTAGTCTTTTTTTCTCTTCCCAAATCACATTGTTTTCAATCAGATATTGCAAATAGGTATTTTGGAGGATTAGTTTAATTCCTTTCTCTTAACATTTATTCCTTGGTAAGTTGCTTTTCTTTCTTTTATTCATTCCCTTTTTAAAAGCTACAAAGAGAATATCCCTTTCCAAATCTTATTCAGCCTCCCCCAAAATTTTTTAAGCCCCTAGTTCCTATAAGTCTTTAAGAAAAAGACTTGCCTCCTTTATTTGGCTTTCATATGTTAATTATCTGGTGTTCAATTTGTCAGATTTAACATAAAAGACCAAAGGAAGAAGCAGTCATGTGCCAAAGTGGATGAGTTCACTGGATTTCTTTCACCTTCTTGTAGTGTGGCGGCTGCCTGCACTGAAGCAGTGGCTAGCTAATGTGGTATGCTTGGGAAACCGAAGGTTTCCTAACTTGTTAGTGGGAAATTCAGACTTCAGAAATTTACAAACCACAACAACAAAGGCTTAGGTTTTATTGTGACTACAGAAGTCATTCAGATTGTCATGAGAAACAGGGTAGATAGGAGCCCCCAAAAGTGTTACATATTAAACATTTTGATCCCTAGAGAACTTTGTTTTTCCCCCTCCTGTTTATTTTAGCTATAGAAAATCAGTAAATAAGGGACAACAAAACTAGGAACATTTCATAGCACTGAATAGTATGTAGAGGTGGGGGCAGTTGGAGGAAGGAGGCTGATGCCTTGCTTGGCTTCCTGCTGAGCAGTTAGATCACGAATCACAGTGAGTGTCCTCCATATGCCCTCACCCCTTTCCTGGTTCCTGAGGATGGCTGGTTTCTGTTTCTTCCATGATGTTATAGAGAGCTAGAGTTTGGGCCATAGATAAAGTTTAGTTATAGACAGCTATTCTTCTGGGATCTGTTGGAATATAAATTACCATTTTCTTGTGGTCTGTGTTTTGCATGTCCTCTGTATACTGTAAACTTAAAATTATTTCAGTTATCTGAGCCTTAATATTCCCTTGCTTGACAGTGCAGAGCATTTGCATTACATTTTCATTTTCTTTCACTTCTAAGCACTGAGAAGACAGAATTCATGTACACAGAGTTTGATCCTATCTTCTCTCCTCTAAGTTGTGTTCTTTTAAGATGAATGTGTTCTAGACAGTATTAAGCATGTGTAGTGAGGGGCAATTCCATAAAGATGTTATAGTGGCTAGCAGTGGACCTGCTAGAGGTGACAGCAATGACTTTACATTTCACTTCCCTTGGCCCTGGCTCTGCTGCTGGTTTTGTGCTTGAGTAAGAGTTTCACCCATTTAGTTATGTTTATCTCTGTGAGAAATTCTGTTCATAGAAGAATTAAAAAAAAAAGCTATAATGTACTTCATGTATGTGTTAAATGAATGCCCACCCTTTTCCCTCTGACTATATCCTATCCTATGATTTAAATTGTAAGAGAGGACAAACTATTTCAGGTTCTGTACTATGTAGTTAAAAAAAGTATTTTTGAAAAAGTACTGACTTCTCTATACCTCACTTTTAAAGTTCACTCATTCACAGCGTTTTTTTGTTTGTTTTTTTTTAAAAAAAAGCAAAACCCCAATTCTCAAAACAACAGAAAAGCTACTTTCAGAAGAGCCATGCATTCAGTGGACAGGGAATATTAGACCAAAATCTGCTGCTGACTTAACTCTGTGACATTGCCTCATCTTCCTGTCACTTCAGATGCGACATGGGAAAGCAATATAATTTTGTCTCCAAGGTTTACACAGGTTTTTGATGAGCCTCAAATCTCACTTCCACAGAACAAAACCCCCCTCAAAACTTTAAAGTCCTTTCCTTCCTTCTTTCCGTTAGTATTTTATACAAATTCACATAAAAAAATGTATGTTTCCTTACATTAGAATAGATTTTTTTTTTTTAAATCCTCACCCTAACATATGTTTTTTGATTTTTGGAGAGAGAAACATTGATGTGAAAGAGAAACACCCCCACTGGGGATTGAACCTGCAACCTAGGTATGTGCCATGATTGGAAATCAAACCTGCAGCCTTTTTGGTATATGGGATGATGCTCCAACCAAATGAGCCACTCGGCCGGGCTCCACCAAAAGAGATTTTATGACTTATCAAGTCTTATAACTATATGGAAACCTTAATTGGAATTTCATGTGATTCAGATTTATTTTTGGTTCTTTATATGTCAAGATTATAAGTGTGCTATAAAAGTTATGCTAAATTGAAAGTACAATTAAACTGAAAAATTAACACCTGGAAATAAGTATTTAGATTATTAGTTTCTGAAAAGGGAGTGTTTATTATCTGTGTCTAGGATCTGATATAAGCTGTAAGATTTGTCTTACCCATTTGTTTTTATGTCTGCCTCGAAGGCATGGTAGGACTTTCAAGGTAAAACAAACAGGGAGATTCCAGGCTAGGTTTTTAATCCTTTGCTCTCTTTGGCCCTTTACTCAGTAGGGGAGGGCTGAGGGAGAGAGGGACACATCTGTGTGAGAGAGACACTTGGATCGGTTGCTTCCCACGAGTGCCCCCTACTGGGGCCAGGAATCAAATCTGCAACCAAGGTATGTACGTACCCTTGACTGAGAATTGAACCTGCAACCCAATGCTCTAACCACTTAGATAAGCCAGCCAGGGTTTACAGATACATGATGTATTTAACTTATGAAACTCATTTTTTATCTCAGGTGACTAAGACATATTTAGGAACACTCCTGAGGGTTTCTCATAGGAGGAATTCCCGCTAACAAGGATGTCAGGATAAAGGATGACCTCGCTTTTCACAGTGGCTTTTTCAGAGAGGTTAGGCGCTAGAGACATGAATTTTCTCCAACAAGCTTAACCTCTGACTTCACTTTATGGCTGGGTATAGGAGAACAGAGCTCTTCAGACTGCATCCTATAAGGTACCTCCTCTTTGGGCCTGAGGCAACACCTTGTGCCTCCCTCTGGCAGATGATGGGCGCTATCCTCGTGGGGACTTGGCATAACTAGAGTCTCATAGGTACCATTTACTGAGTGGCTGCTATGGTTCTGCCACTGTGCCAACTGCTGTATCACATTTAATCTTCACTTTAAGGATCGAAAACATTTAAGGTGCCTTCCTTTCTATGAAGGTTGAGGTTCTGACAGATAGATGATGTATTTAATTATCAGAGTTTGGGTGTTCAGATCCTGATGCAAACCTTCTTCCTTTTTTTTACCTCATATTCCCTTTTCATAGTACATTTCCAAGGAAGAAATCTGCCATCCTTTTTGGAATGCTCTATTCAATAGCTTCCATTTACATTTCAGTTACCATCTTTTCCAAGAATGTTCTCTAACTTGTCTAACCCTCACTGATTCCCCCCTTTCTAGTCGCCACAGACCTTACAGTTTTGTGACATAAATATTCTATTGTTTTATACCACTTTCTAGTTTGCTTTTGTGTATTTGTTTTGCTCTTGAACCAACTGTAAGTTCCTTAAAGGATTTGATACTTCTATCCCCCTACTATGGGTTTGAGCTCAGTACATACTTGATGACCAAATAAATAATTGAGGACTGAGAAGAACCATTTCTTAGGGAAGCATAACCCCCTCGTAGGCTGACTGACTATAAAATTCTCAGAATTGACTTATATTAGATCAGGAGAAATAGAGTATTGGTTCCTCTTACTCCTGTCACTTCTTAGGAGAGGAAACCATTCAGTGAAATGAGGAAATCACTTGGAGACAAATTTAAATCAAGTTTAGATGGGGGAAATCCAGCCGGAGAATCTTAACTCTGCCTGTGATTCTTTGCATCTTTGCTCTACCCAATGAATTTTATGGGACCATAAGAAGGATCTTGTGAAGCATAATTTTAGGGGAAATGAGTGGAACCCCAAATCACTTGACAAGGTTGTTATCACCTTTATCTGAAATATCTCAGATATTTCCAATTGTATGAAAGCCTAAAGAATAATATGTAACCTCAAGTATAATGTATTATCTTAATGAGTTTTTAACCATTTTGATAATAGATTGATATTTTTAAAGAATAGATAATCATCCCTTTAACAGCAAATGATAACTTTTTCATAAAACTCCAATGATTTACCTCCTCTGCCATTCCAGTTAATAGACTAACAAGTTAAGGCTAAGGGACTTACACAGCATCTCACTGCTTCGCCCTTTGTCTTAGCAAAGAGCTAGGAACTAGGAACTTTCTCATGCTCTCCCTGAGCTCCTAGGCCAAGAAGCTTTTTTTTTCTTTAAATGTAATAGCAGCAGTCAGTTAAGTCTTGTCAGCCCAAATGTGATGAATGTTTTACATTCCTCTTAGAATTTCTGCTCAGAGGTTTGTTTTTGTTTTGATTCACTTTTAAAAAAAAAAAGGAATTTTAAAGAGAGAGAGAGAGAGAAACTTAGTTCACCTTTAAACTTTTGTTCCAAGACTGGTGGGCCATGAGATAAGATAAATCTGGCAGCTTTGTTCCTGTCAGAGCGGCCAATCCTGGAGGGCTGACCTCATCCTTGAGGCTGCTTTTGGTAAAATGGTTTGGAGTTCTTCCAGGCTCAAGGGCTACAGTTATGTTAATATTTCCTCTGTGTTTAAGTATGGGCTTTCCCTCTCCAATTCCTCCCACTTTCTTTAGCTGAGTTGTGTGGGTATTGATAGATCAGTAGCTTGTATTTTTGTATAGCCTTTTGCTCTTCTTGACCAGAACTCCCTCAGTTACTGCCCACTAGTCTGTCTTTCCCAGTATTGAGAGATACTTATGGTGGATGACGTTGTTGCCTTTTTTTAGATTTGTGGAAGCCAAGGCTACAGGAAGCTTAACCAGTGGATGGATGACAGAGCCAGGAAGAGTAGAATTTTGATTTATGAGCCATTATTCCTGCTCTTTATCATTGAGATAACACTATTTGTCCATGTCCATTTAGTGTCAGTATGCAAGCAAGCTTGGAGTAGTCTGTTGAATTGCCCTAAACAGTTCCACACTTTTTAAAATCCTTATTTAATTTTTATATACAATTGACTTGTCTTATCTACATTGCTTTATCAGTCCATTAAGAAAGAGCAGGGACCATGACTGAAGCCTTTGCGCAAGTGCAACTGGTGATCACATTAGTTCTTGTCATCAACACAGTGCTAGTGTCAGTGCTAGTAGGTGTAGCTGGGGTAGTGACATGGTGTGGTGAGTAGAGAACTTAGTTGCTAGGTCTATTGTCCTGCCTTGTGCTTAGCATAAAGCCTGGTAGATGCTCAGTAAATGTTTGCTGCTTCTGAGGAGTTAAAAGCTCTAGGCTGGCTTTATAGGTTGACATTGGAGTTAACTAACTTTGAAAAATGATAGGAAAATCACTTTTTTTTTTTTTTTTTTTTTTTTTTTGCTTCTATAAAACCTGGCAGATGCTCTGACTACCCCCAGTAACTTGGGAATCAAAGTGTATGATTGGGCAAGGGCAGTCTGCAGATTTCTAGTTACTGTTAAGTACAATGTCGGCATCTTCCAGGCCTTCATCTGAGGCCCAGAGATTAGGGGGAAAGAGAGGAGTCTTCTCTTCATTAAAGACAAAACCACTATTTTCTGCTCCTTCATGTTTCTTTAGAGCCCATTCTAGGTCCCAGAGTGATTCACCTGGTATTCTTTCACCACCTTTATTCACATTATTTTTTGAGGAAGTTAAGGTAAGGTAGGTGGAGGTGGGTAGTGAGCAGAGAAACATCTGACTTAGTCTGCCTACACAACAGATACTGTACACAGTACAAAGCAGATTTCACTGTCGTGACTTCATCTGAGCCTAATTTGTTTTCTGGTTTTTGTGTTTGTTTGTAAGTCAGTTCTATATGGTTACTTCAAATAGTGGCCCAGATTTATATTGGGCTCCCAAATAAAATCTAGAAGAGGCTCTTCTTAGTGCAGCACTGTTTTTAGAAATATTATTTTCTTGCCACAAAGCTAGATTTTAATTTATTTGTACATTTATCCAATACTCTTTTTAACACATCTACTGACTATACCTAGGGTACTTTTCTATGCGCTAGGGATACATTAGTTGCAAAATTTACCCTCAATGAGTTTATAGTCCAGGAGACAGACAATAAACAAATAAGGAAATAGTTTGTAATTTGATGTAGCAGTGCATGATGTGCAGGAAAGTAAAGCAGGGTAAGTATCACCAGGAGTTTACAGCCTTCATCGATAATTTCCTCTGCTGTTTTGGGGAGGTTACTGAGTCACTTGAAGTTTGAAAGGAAACCTGCTAATGGGGGGTGGGAGGGTTTAGGGAATGCAAAATGCTTAGTTGGAAGATGTGGAGAAGAGATCACTTGTCAAGTTAGTGGTTCAGACATAAAAGTCTTTGACTATAGAACACACACTCTTTCCGGGTCACCTCTCAGCTTCAAAGCAGAGAGTGAACTTTGCCCCCCAGAGAACTTTTAAGTGCATTTATTATTTGTTTTCTCTGTCATTTCTTTATCACCTCTTTTCCATTGTTGTATCCTGGTTAAACTGTATTAATTTCACCTCCTTCCTTTCTTGCTGCCTATATTTATTTATTAACAAGAACTTGGAACCTTTGACTTCCTTTTTTAATCCAAATTAACACTTATGATGTTGAGACTTCTGGGCCTATTGTCTTCTCTTCCTAACACTAATTTAAGGAAGAACAAAGGATGTAGCCCCAAAATTCAAGGGCCCTTGCCTCTGCCTTTGAACCATGTTGTGTGTCTCTGAAGTAAGTCATACTGTGTGGACTTCAGCTTCTTCTGCACGGTGAGGCATTTGGATAATATGGCTTCCAAGGCCTCTTACAGCTATAACATTTCCTGCCAGGTGTGTATGTACACGCGTGTGAATACACTATAGCCTGGAGCATCCCCCTGTCCATACAAAAGAACCTATCAAGGTATTTCTCAAACTCACATCTGTGGATTGTGTGTTTGCTATTCTGGTGTAATTAGTATATGCTCCCTGTTACTCATAATAACTCATTTAGGCTAGAATCAGTAGTTATCATAAACAGAGACAAGGAGTTGGATATATGTTGTCTACACCCTTACCTGCCCCGTAATACACTTAACCTACCTATTCCTCTACCTACTTCCCCCAAAACACAAATGCATTATTCTCCAAGCTTGTTATAAAAAATAATAATTGTATTTTTAAGAGTTAATCTTATTTTGAACCAGTAGGGCAGAGGAGTGTGAGGATCGTTAGATTGGAGAAAGAACACTACTAATGTGTTGTTATCTGTTCTTGGACTCAATTTAAAATTGCTGCTGTCCTGTTTTGATCTGCTAAAGCATCTGAGAGAACAATCATTACATTCATATCTGAAAAAGAACCAAGGGACTTTCCTTGGAGAGCCTTCCCACTTTTGCTTGCCCAGCTTTCTTTCCCAGTCGGAAATAACGTTAGTGCAAAAGTCCAGGGAGAGAGAATCTCAACTCTGCTTTTAAGAAAAGGGATGTAGGAGTGCTTACAACAGTGTTGGTGGCAATCCACTAGGAATTCAGTAGTACACCTAACAGTTGAAGTAGAAACTGACCACCAGCCAGAGGAGGTTGTAAAAGTCTTTGTAGCATACATCAAGCTTAAGGATTGGGTTGGTGGCCCAGAAATATTGTAGTGATGGCAGAAGCAGTCAAATAAATATTTCTTTGAAAGTTTGTGATGCTGGTGGCTCCACATGGAGTGTCTCTTCATCTCTAAATCCTTATTTAAACGTAATTTACAAAAATAGACAATCAGTTTAAATTAAAGCTACATTCCTAGTCAAATATAAATTAAAGGTAAAATGTGTTAGATTTTTAAAAATATAATGGCTATGTGAATAACAGATATCGGTTTCCGAAACAGGATGAAACCAATATTTCTTTACATCCTCTGATTACTACTCCAGCTCCACAATATTCAGTCTTTTGTAAACAGTTCTCTTCCTGCCCCCTTCCTTTTTCCCTTAAATAGGAGGCTGTGTTTTTTTGTCTTTTCACCTTGTAAAAGCATTCACTTTGCCCTGAAGCACCAGATATAGACAGAACATGACCTAAGAAGAATTAATGGAATTTTATTCTTCCATTTTATATTACCTCAAAATCCATATATTACCAAAGGCACTTTTTTTTTTTTTTTTGAAGGGGAAGGGATAGCAGAGAAACCTAAAACAAAACTTATAGTCATTTGAGAAAGCAAGCTAATGGTAATTGCAAGTGGCCTTAAAAATTAGGAAGCTCAAAGCTTGATTTCTGTTTTTATATTGGCTGTTACTATAGATTCCATCACAGCACTAGGAAAATATCACAAAAATACCAGTGGCTTATCAGTTCATCATAAAAGGGCAAATGAATTTAATTAAGCATAAGATTAATATATGCTTTATTTGAAAATGTAAAAATTCACATTCATTCTGTCTAAAACTTTTCTATCATATAGATTGTCCCAAAGACTAAGAAATGCTAACTTGGAGAGCCACTATGACATTATGTATCCACAATAAATCTTGTTTAACTTTAAAAGGGGTCTTAATAAGTGATTGTTCCTTGAATATGCTTTTAAGTTAATAAAAGGAAAACAGTATTGAAGTGTCATTTAATTTTTTTCCCCCAAAATTGATGCTTGCCTATTTAAAAAAAAATAAAATGTAGACTCTGGGAAACAGCTTTTAGAGCTTTGGTAGAGGTTATGATTTTCAACAGTTGAGCTATAGTTTATGGTACAGATGGTACTTTGGGTATAGCTGGAACAGTAATTGATGGTTTCTGTTTCCCTTCTCCTCTGTTTGATGCAGAAGAGTGGGATACCTTTTTCCCAAGGCAGGAATTTTTCAGTTTCCAATTACAGCCTATATCAAATAAACAACTTTTTCTATGGCATATTCCGGACTTCCCCACAGTGACCTGGGTGTTGGCCCCTTTCTTTTCTCATTATTGTAGGCTTTCCTAGATTTGAAATAATAGTTCTAGGGAAATCCTACTTCTTGATACTAACCTGCAGTTTATATAGCCTATCTTCACAACAGATAGCATATAATATTTATTTTTGAATACTAAAACCAAAGTCTTGCATTGCTCCAAACAAAATTAGCAAAGAAAACAAAATCCTATGAAGCAAAAGTAGTAGGCACCAATGTCATATACTTTGGAAAACTCACATAGGAATTTCTAGAACACAGATAATATCTTGAATGTTAAGCATATAAAAATGTTATGTTTCAAATGATAAATAAAACAGACTATATAAAGAGAGAAATAATTCAGTCACAATTTTTTAAGTTTTGTTTTACAATATATGTTCAGACCAAATAAAGTTTGAGTGATAAATCAGTTTTTCATTTTCTATTCTAATGTTTTAAACTTGACATAGCATGTTTTAAATTCCTCTGCTGCTTTTTTATTTAAAAAGTAAAGTAATATATATAGATTTTTAGCATCTTCCAAGAGTTCAATTATCCTACTATAAAGCTTCATTTACTGCAATGGCCTGTTCAGGGTTTAGATGTACGGTAACTAATTATGGTTTGAAATGCCACTGATTAACAAAATTCTTATATAGGCTTTATCTTTTAAATTAGTTTTGTACATAAATTATTGTCCAAAATATTACTCTAGAGTAGCAGCTTATCTTTAATTTTCAGTGCAGTTTGTCATTTATCTATTGATTGGAATTGAAGTAAAAGTTATAACTTAAAACGGTGATGGTTGTTACTTCCTTGTGCAAATTGACATATGCTTTTAAGACATAATGGCGTTTGTAAGATTTTTTTTAACTTTAAGACTCACTTTCTCTTAATTACAGGATGTATTATTCCTAACAGGAGTTTTCTAATCTTTTATAATAGATTTACAAAAGGCATGGGGTGGGGTTCATTAACAAACCCACTACCGTGTGTCCATGTTTCGCACTCTGCTCTTAAGGGAGTTTCAGTCCGAGAGAGAGAAGATCAGGAGGATAGCATTGTTGTATTACAGTATACTTCCCTCCACCCCGTCCCCAAAGATTTCTCAATACAGGCAGGATTCAATGTGTAAGCTCCCTTGGAAAGCTTATGTAATATATAGTCGTCACCCACCTCTCAGCATTTAAAATTATATACCAAATCTGTTTCCTGCATCAAAGAAAACTTTTCCTTTCAAGTTTTGTAGGCGTTGGAAAAAGTTCTGAAGCTAGAGTTCATTGGATGCGCTTTTTGAAACCTGTCTGCAGTTCATGATGCTGATAACTTTAAAAGCCACCTACCGACTGACTCCCTGGCTCTCGGACAGCAGTGCCCCTTGCTGGAGCGGAGCGGCTCTCCGGGCTTACCTGAGCTGCCGGCGCCGGGCCGGGCGGGGGCCGCAGTCGCGCCGCGCGGCGAGCGGGCTGTGCGCGCTCCGGGAGTCGCCCGAACAATGCGAGCTGGGCGCCGAGCGCGCCCGGCCTATGGGCGTTACGTCACTGCGCTGCCTTATAAGGCGCTCCGCGTGTGCGGCGCGGGCGGGCGGCGGGGCGCCGGTGACAGCCCGACCCGCGGTGCCGGCGGCGCAGCGACGCCCCGGCTCCTCCGACGCCCGGACCTTAGGACAGACCTGGGGTCCCGGCTGCCCGCAGAGAGGGGTGGGCGGCGGGCCTGGGACGCCGGCGCGCCCCTCCCGGGCAAACCCAGTCATGGGGGGTCATGGTCGACCGCTTGTACTTTTCTTCCTCTGCTCTGGGGTTCTAAAGTTTCTATTATTAGGATTCTTAAATACACATCCTGTGCTTTTAAAAATACTATTGTTTTATTTTAATTAACAGTTTATACTCAATAATATTTTGTATTAGCTTCAAGTGTACGGCAGTGGTTAGACAATCACATACTTTACAAACACATCTGTAATTCTATTTAAACTTTTGTAAATACATTTTTTTTTTTTTGTGTGTTCATTTGTTTTTTGGTTGCTTGGGGGGAGGCAGGAGAGGAAAGCCAGAAGTCTTTTCTTTGCTTTGAGACATCTCTGGGGGTGAGTTAGACTTCAAACCTTCTCTTTCCTCTTTGTGAAGAGTAGGGGTCCTCAGAGGATAGTATTTTATTTCTTGATGATGTAACTACCAAACAATTCTTCAAGTGATGATGGGAAGGCCAGATGAAATCTTATTTTTTCAGTGTTTTTCCTGAAAAAAACCCTCTTAGTTCCTCATTTCTGTTTGCCTGTGTTTTAATGAAAGTAGATAAAACTAACCTTTCTATTTGGCAGGGAAAATATTTATTAAAGAAATTAAATGTTTGCTGCTGTGCTTCCAAAACAAAAAAGGTATAAAAACAGAACTTTAGAACCAGTTTTAATCCATTTGTTCTCTCCTATCAGCAAACAAAAGGCATAATCAGAAAAAGGAAACTGACCAAATATTATTGAATTAAGAGATTTAACCTCTTAATTATTTTGCACATCAATAAGAGAGGTAATCTCTAAAGTCCTAGCCAACTCTATGAATCTGCTAAATAAATTAGATATGTGACTGCCTTATTTGCAAGCTTCAAATTAATTGCATAGTTTTAATAACTTGAGACTATTTAACTCCTTTAAAATTACATTAAGATAGGATTGCTTCCTATTATGTTGTACATATGTCTGTAGGACTATTGTTTCCATATGTTTTGTCAAACAAGAATAATTAAAATAGTGTGCTTGTTTCTTCTTCTTAGTGTGTAGTGAAATAAGGCTGATTACAGAGAGCATATAGTTAGTGAAAATGGTGTGGAAAAAAGATGCAGGGTGTAAAAATACAGTAAATGTATCATCATTGCTAAATTGTCAGCTCACTTAGATAATTCTAGATCACTTTACCTGCCTGAGAAGCCTAAATTAAACTAATCCCTGCTTTTTATATATACTGGTGCGTTTTTTTTATTTTTATTTTTTATTGTTGACACTATTGTACTTATACTACTATAAGAGAAGTGAAGGACCATATTGCTCAACTGAATTTAATATTTGATTTGCAATTTTGTATTAACCTTTATATGTTGGTCTGTTAGTTTTATTACTCTGCCCTATACTTGTAAAGTTGCATTTGAATCTTTTTAGTCTCTTATTCTTGCTTTGTGCTTACTAAACATCCTTTTTGGAACTTTTATGCTAGATTTGATTTATTGCACATAAGATGAAATTACTGTTATGAAAGGTGCATGAAGCATAAACACCTGAATCTCAGCTTCAAACTGGTAACATAAAGTACCTGTACTTCAAACTAGTATTTGTAACTTGTTTTGCCTCCATTTTTCTTTTTCTGGGTACAGAGGTTTCTTAACACTTGACACTGCCTTTTATTTATTTCTCACATTTTTGTACTCATGCTTTGTATTTATATATCCCACTTCTGTAAAATTTGTCAGTATTAGTTCCTCCTTCTCTTCAGCTGGGATAACTGAAGAATGGAGAAGTTAAGTGAAAACAAGAGTGGTCTTGGGCTTTTGAGGTGAGAGTAAAGAGGATTAGGACTCCTACTCCTTGTGTGCCTTGCTTGGTGCTGTTACTCCCTGAAGTACTCGTCTCTGACCCAGTTATGACTCAGTGTTCCATCTGAGGTTGTGGTACATGCCCACTCTCTTACGGAGCCAATATGAACTCATTTGTTAAGCTCTTATTTCAAATTCATGCCAATCACTGTGTTTAGTGTTCTACATGCACTCCACCATTTACTCAAAACATTCTCTAATTTGAAGAGAAACATCAAAAGTGCTTTATTAAAAGTAATGGCCATCGCTGGCTATACATTTCCCCCATCTTCTAGGTAACTTGTGGAGACCGGCCCAATAGAACTTTGCCTTTTTTGAGGTAAACCATTCAGAGACCCAATTTTCCACTTCTCCATACGTTTTGAAGTGCTGCTCAGAAAGCACCTGTGCCATCGATTGGAACAAGTGGTCATCTTGAAGGAGCAAGGTCTGGTGAATACAGCGGGTGGGTTAATACATCCCAGGCAATATCTTTCAGCGGATCTTTAACTGGTTTTGAAGTGTGTGATAGTGCTCCATAATGAAGCAAAATTACTTTGCCGTGTCTTCTAGAACATTCACGATCAAAGCGTGGTTCAAATTGATTGTTGTCGGTAGTGATCAGTATTAACTGTTTCACCTGGTTTTAGGAGCTCATAATACACCACACCTTCCTGATCCCACCAAAGCAGAACATTGTCTTCTTTCCAGAGTGATTTAGCCTTACAGTTGATGTTGAAGGTTGACCTGGATCAACCCATGATTTTGTGCATTTGGGATTCTCAATATAAATCCACTTTTCATCACCAGTCACAATTCAATGCAAAAAAGACTTTCTTTTAAGCCATTGAAGCAACATTTTGCTGATGACTTTTTGGTTTTCTGTTTGTCTTTTGTTCAGTTGATGTGACACCCATTTTCCTTCATTTAATATCTTTTCCATTTCTTGTAAATGGTCAGAAATTGTTTGCTGAGCAACATTTAATCTTTCTGCAAATTGTTTTTGAGTTTGACATGCATCTTCATCTAATAATGCTTGTAATTGTTGGTCTTCAAACTTTTTTGGTTGACCTGAACGTTATTTGTCTTTCACATAGAAATCATCATTTTTAAACGTGGAAACCACTCACAAGTATCTTGAGATGGAGCATGTTCACCATAAGCTTCCTGAAATATATTATAACTTTCAGCAGCACTTTTCAAAATAAAGTAATGAATTGAAACTTCCTGCAAATGGTCTTTTTTTGGCACAAAATTTGACATTTTTAAGTATAAACATATCTATGATGTTAACACCATCTGAAAATTTGACATAATGAAGTTTTGAAGCTTGTTGTCAATAAAACAAAATAACATACATATCAAATCAAATATATATCAACATATGTGCAACTCCATCTATTGAAAAAAAAAATCCACATTATTAACCAGGACACCTGGTATTTTCTAGATTGAATGTTGAACGAAAAAAACCAAGACTCACCCTCTTTGTAGGCCACACACCAGAGCTACCAGTAGGGAGTATTGTTCACATTGGATTTGTATGTTTACTAAGACAGTTTTCCTGAGGGTGTTAGCAGCATGTCTTCTTTTAATAAAATTAGAATGTTATGACTGTTTTCCTTGACAGAAGAACACCCTTTGTCTTATATCACAAACTCCAGCCAGCCATTGGTATTATGCTCCAGTGGCCACATGAGTTGACCAGCAGACTTTTATTTATTTCCGTCTTTTCACCAACATTCTTTTTGAGATGCAATTTTTGTTCTCTTGGCTTCTGACATACATTTATTATGAAAAGAGTTATGAACACTGTGCCTCAGTCTTGGTGAGAAAATTTTACTTCCTTTTAAGAAAAATTTTACTTTACAATTGCTATATGAGTTTTGTTATTTTATAATCAGGAATTTCTTACAAATAATCACATCTACAAATTAAAATCCTCTCTTCAATTAGAATTCTAGATTTATGATTCAAAGCAGCAATAGGTTTAAGTGGTTATTTGGAAATAATACAAAGGAATTTTCTTACCAACCTAATTGCTTTCTAATGTTTAAGACAGTTTATAGGCTGGGAACTAAGATGTATTGATTCTATTGAACTGTGTGAAGTCACTTTTGTTAGATAGTCAAAAACAGTTGAATATCAGCAGTTTCCCACGGTTCAAGCTAATGCTATGTTATTGCAATTGACCACAGCAACTAGTATTAGTAATGTCCACAGTGTCCTTGTTATTTAACTTTTGCCATTAACATGTTACTAAGCATGTCAAAGCCAGTTCCTCTTTGTGAAGTAACTGTTCTTTCTTTCTTTCATGTCCTGTCTTCCTGCCTTTTTTTCCTTCTTGTGCTGGGGAAGTCTTCCAGTCATCCAAGTAAGCGCCAGAGAAGCGGTGTTAATAATTAGCTGAACTTTTCTTTCAGCTGCCCACAGTTTTCATGAAGGGTTCATTCATCAGTTGAGGGGTGATGTGTGCTCCCTGAAAGCTCTGCTGCAGGATGTGGAGTAGTAATGCTAACTTTGAATGCAAATTTGATTTTAGAACAGGGACCAGTGCCCTTAAGAGCTCACTTGGGCTGATTTTAGCAGCAGTGTCAGTGGTGATACTAGGGAATGGAAAGCTCTTTGTGAACTTTAAAATGATTACTATTTTGTGGCTTTAAAATTAATTTAAAAATTGTTCAGTGCCATCATAATTTGAAAAATGTAGAAAACTAGACGACCTTTTGCACCTAGTCCTCTTATTTGAATACTGCCAACTATTAACAATTTGATGTACTGCCATTTCTTTTTAGTTATTTTCTAAACATTTGTGAAGTATAATTGTTTCCATCCTGTGGGCATATGTCTGTATTATGTGTCTTTTACCTTTATTAAATATATTTTAACCATGTTCATGAAGTTTCTAAAGACATTGAGTTATTTTTAAAAAAATATTTGCCTATTTTCCCTAGAAATGGTAGTCACAAAGTCAGTCACTGCTTACTATCCCCCTGGTATTGCCATGGTTTTGTTAGTAGGGATGTCTGTGTGTAATATAGAATCTTCTGTTTAGAAACCTTTTGGTCTTGGTTTACATGGGATGCTATGAGTTGGCTATGTGACTGTAATGAGCTGCCAGTAGGTGAGCAAAATGACTTGCAGAGAATAAAGAATTGATAATATGACGCCACCATAGAATTATTAAATGGAAAGCAGGAAAAGCCTGCTGTTTAGGTCCAGTCCATTTGCTTATTTATTCCTGCAAACATTTTGCGTTTCCTTGGTAACTAATAATAGTTTTGAGAAATTGTTGAACTCAGAAGTATTACTGCAGGATTTAAAAAAAAATCCTCAAATCACAGAAATTAGAGACGGAAAAGACCTATTAGATCATTTTTGTCCCTTGCCAGTACAGATTGTTCCCAATGCTTTGTCCAGTCCTTTTTTTAAAGGGGCCTTGTCAAATAGTTTATATACCTTATCTGTTTTAGGTAATGCATTTTTTAAAGCAACCACTCTGACAAATTTTTTGTGTAGTTGTGGAGCTTGATTTCAGGGTAAATATTTGTGGGAAAAAAAACCCTTTGTGTTTAAAGTACAACTTAACAGATTTTATTAGTTGGAGGTCAGTGGAGCTGTTTAGTATGTAACTGGAATAGTTGGCTAACTAAGGGTAAAAAATGGGTAAGTTATGTTTAGTATATGTTTCCTTTTATCATTGGAAACTCAAATATAGCAATGCATGAGAATTAACTTTTAATTATGTAAACTAATTGACATAGGTCTAGAAGGCCTGAGGAAATAAAACACGGAAGAAGTAAGGAAAAGTAGGAGTGAACCCTAGTCAGTTTGTTCAGTGGTTAGAGTATCAGCCTACAGACAGAAAGGTTAAGGGTTCAATTCCAGTCAAGGGCACAGGAGGTAACTAATCAATATGTCTCTCTCACATTGATGTTTCTCTCTCCCTCCTCCCCTTCACTCCTTCTCTCTTCAACTCTCCCCCTCCCTTTAACTCTCTCTAAAAATCAATGGAAAAAATAGCCTCAGGTGACAATTAACAAGAAAAGAAAAGAAAAATAGGAGTGAAATGGTTCCTCCCCACTTCTGCTTTGCCCATTACTTTATAGAAATGACTGCTTGGTGTGAAGGTGGAGTCTAACTGTAAAATCTTTTCCTTCAGTGGGGCAACTCCTTCTGAACACCACCAAGGATTGATTAAACTGTCTCACAGACTAAAAGCTTCAGTTCCCTGTGTTATGGCTAAAGATGCCTTCTCTGGGAAAAATAATGAACAAATTAAGACTAAGAAATGTGCTTTGAGTTTTATTATGAAGGATGATTGTTTCATAAAGTCACATTTTTTTTTCTAGTGTAAAAAGGCCTTCGAAAACATCTCTATTTGCTGCCTCTTCTTGTTCCCTCCTAGATGAGATCATTGGAACTCAGAGAGGCTAAAGGATTAGCCCCAATGTCAACAGTAAATTGGTGACTCAGCCACTACGTTTTCTGGGTTTTCGTATCTCTGTTGGGAAATGTGAAAATTCAAATATGACTTAATTAAACAGTGGGGTTAGAGCTGTCAAGAAGAGTAAGTCTGAAATCCTAATTAATATTAGAGTAACTTACCTATGTTTATGTAAATTGCAGAATTAATTTGGAGCATTAATGAGCTGATTATTCACTTTATTAACAGTGCAATCATTTTATTGCATTTCTTTTCAATTGGAAATTTGTATGTTGATGGTAATTAATTCAAGTCATTAAGATTGGCCATTTGTTGACAATTCTGGCCAAAAATTTAATAGAGAGGTCTGAGCTTTTAATACTAATTCTGTGTTACTATTTAATACCATTGCCTTGCATGCTTGTCAATCGATCATTCTCTATAGAAGTCCTATTAAAATTTATGTCATTACATATCCAACCTGCCTCATAAACTACACAACTGGAAGTGATTTCAAAAGCCTTGTAATAATGAATTCAATCATCTCTCAAATGAGAACTTTAACTTTCTTTCTAGGTGCATATACATTAGGTGTCATTAGTCAATTTCATTAGCCAGTGCTGCACAGTTCCAGGGGTTTGTTACTTCCCCATCAAGCCCATTTTATTCCAAATAGAAAACTGGCTTCCTCATAAGTTAAATTGTCAAATTTTAAAACCTATCAGAATTTTAATCCTCATCTAAAAAATGTAAGGACTTTGGAATACTTTACACTAAGCATACCCTCCCAATATATATTGTTGTCATCTATTACAGTTCTTTATTAATTCTACAAGAATCTCTCATCATCTATTATTATTTTTTAATCAGCGTTTCTTTAGGTACACCAGTATGTTTACCACTTTCTTTGCTCATCAATCCTTTTTTTATTCCAGACTTCCATCTGGGATCACTTTCCTTTAATCTAAATGCATCCTTTTGAAGTTCTTTTACTGGAAGCCAGCTCTTTGCAGATGCTCTCTTTTTGCTTATTTGGACACGTTTTTATATTATGCCATTGTTCTTGGGAAGATTTTAATTTTGAGTATAGACTTCTAGGTTGATGCTTGTTTTCTGTCAGCCCATTGAAGTTATTATTCCACTGACTTCTGGCTTCCCAGGTTACTGTTAAAAAGTCAATCACCCGTCTACATGTCATTCCTTTTCTGTGTAGCTGCTTTTACGATTTTCCCTTTGTCTTTGATATTCTACAATTTCATTATTAGGTATTTAAGTACAGATTTATTTTTATCCTTTCTGAGTTTCATTGAGATTTCTGAATATGTGGACCCGTGTCTTTTCAGTTCCGGAAATTTCTCAGCCAATATTAACTCATGTGACTTCTGGAAATTTATTTTCTCCTTACCTTTTAAACAGACACATGTTAGACCTTCTTACTCTGTTCTTCATATCCCTTAACTATTCTAGTTGTTCCATCTTATTAGCTCTTTAAACTGTATTTTATAATTTCTTCAGATTTTTCTTCCAGTTAAATAATTCTCATTGCTGATCTGCAATTCTATTTTAATTTCCAAAAGTTTCTCTTTATTCTCTCTCTAATTTGTTTGGCCATTAATAGTGTATTACTCTTTAAGCCCCTCCGCCCCCTTATATTTTTAACATATTAAATATGTTTTGCATTCTGTCTGGGATATTTAAATATCAGTAGCCCTGATTCTACTGTCATTTCTCTGGCTTTATTTTAGAGACTGTTCCTTTAGCCTTTAGTAACTATGGAATAAAAGCAACAGATGTAATGTTTTATTAATAAAATCAGAAATTTCTTTTTTTCTGTGGAAAGTGAATGCTAATATCATGTCACGTGTTAATCTTTTTTGTTTAACATGACATTTTTCTGTGGGCTGAATTTATTCTGCTTATTCTCATAGAATATTTTGTTTGACAGTGAATTATTATTAGTGCTTCTTAAGATTTATTAGTGCTTCTTAAGAATCTCAGATATAAATAATAATGAAATTGATCATTATGCTGACCTTCCGCCTCATGTTTCTATATTCTATAGTTCTGATTTAGAAAGAGTTCAGGTAATAATTTAATTTCTTTTTCCTCAGATTGTTCCCTTCCTCTTAATTCACTATTATTCTTTTTTACTTAAAATTTTTTAAAAAAGGAAACTAGTTTTAAAATAGAAAGAAAGTAGTAACAAAACTGAAGAGGTTCAATGGATAGAAATGTTTTTTGTTTCTGAGGGTTTTGCTGCCAGTGTTTTCTGATTTTGCTAAAGACCAAACTTTTAGATGGAAGAAACAAGTTAAGTTGCCTGCCTAAGGCTATGTATTGGGATGTTGCCATATTTTATTGCCAGATCATTGCTTATTGATATAATTTGGTGACTAAGTTTGTTTTAAATATCATAGAAACCATTATTTGTTTTCAGATGTTTATTCATTTATTACCTTTCTTTAACATTTGTCTTAATTTATAATTTTTTACTTCTGTTTTTATTGATATTTAAAGATAGAAAGGGAAAGGGAGAAAGAGATAGAAACATTGATGAGAGAGAAACATCACTCGGCTGTCTACTGCACACCCCCTATGAGGAGGTCAAGTCCACAACACAGGCATGTTCCCTGACCTGGAATTGAATCACTAACTTCTTGGTACAGCCACACTGCCTGGGCTCATTATCTTTCTTAAGTAGATGAATGTGAGCACCTACATATGTTACAAGTATTGATTGTAGTACCTGCTTATGTGTGTTTGTGTGTTTTCCTTATCACTGTATTGCAGTTGCTCTATCCTAGGAGTTGGGGGAATGAGATCCTGAAGATGATTTTCAAGAGGGGAATGACTTGAAGTCCTTAACAATCTAACTATTCAGTCATAGGTCTGCAGCCCTCATCCCAAGTCAGGTCTTCATGTTTGATGGCCCTGGTCAGCCTTCAAAGAACAAAGAAGAAATGGGGCTCCAGTGGTGCCTATAGACAGGAGTGGTAATGCAGTGCTTAGATGAATGCAGGATGCTGTGTGTCCGTTCTTTAAGGTGTACCTATGAGGAAATCTGGGGACTTTGAGACACATCTTTTTATGTTCAGGTATCTCCATATCCAGTAACAACATTTTTTAAATCTAGGTATTTTAAATAGTAAGCTCAAAAATATTATTGTTCATTTTGTAGAATTTCAAGTCTTTTCTCCAATCTAAAACTAGATAATAGCTGTTTAAGGTATAAGGTTTAATAGATTTTTTTTTCCTATTATAGTGGACACCTAAAAATTATGTACCTTTTTAAATGAAAGCAAATAGCTAATTCTTTTAATGTAAGTTATCAGAATTGGCTGTCTTCATAAAATAACCTCTAAATGTGTTAATATTTACAACTCACTATGCTTTTTAGCTTATTTATTCATATTTTTATATGAAAGAGAAGTAAAGTTCTGTGCTAATGGGAATGATTTTGTTTATCAATGTCTTTTTATAGAATACATATGTAGATATTTAAAAATATAATTAGATTTTGCCACTAACTCCAGAGGCATCTTTAAAGTTAAAAATCTGAAAAAAAATAAAGCTAAAAATATGACCCTCTCTTTGCTCAATCCACAAATATTTCTATTATTTCTGTAAATTTTCTTATTAAATACCTTCTATTTCAAGTGAGATAAATTTGAGGAGGAGAAAGCTACTTAACCAGAATATAAATAGGCTTCATTAAACTTCCTTTCCTTTCTGTTATTACATCCAAGTTTTGTGCTTTATGGTGAAAAATAAGACAAATCCTCCACTTCAAGGAATTTGCAGCTAGGAATTAGTTGGAGATTTATTAATATGGAAGAGGAGATAGACTAGTTAAAAACTAAGTGAATTACACAGGCACATAAATAAAGTACCTTTCCAGGCAGAGGAAGAAGTTCTTCATTTAGAGAGGTGTAAGAGAAGGTGACACTCAGAACTTCAGGTAAAGTTCTGCCCCATTTGCTCCTCTGTTGTGGCTGCATAAGATGTATAACCAATAAGAGGATCTACAGATCTGGCTTAGCCGTGAGGATTCACTGCCACTTTACTCTTGTGTGCTGGGGTGCTGTTCTCTATTTTCCGTGAATAACTCTTTCTTGTTTTTTGGCGCGGGGGGGGGGAGGTTATGTTGTTAAAGACTATTGTTTATGGTTTTCTTTTTAAAAAATATATTTTTTTTATTGATTTCAGAGAGGAAGGAAGAGAGAGAGACATCAATGATGAGAGAAAAATCATTGATTGGCTGCCTCCTACACACTGGGAATCGAGCCCTCAACCTGGGCATGTGCCCTTGACCAGAATCGAATCGGAACCCTTCAGTTCATAGGCTGACACTCTATCCACTGAGCAAAACCAGCTAGGGTGCTTATGGTTTCTTTGTTCAAGTAAGAAACATGAGGTAATGCTAAATTTGCATAGATCTTAGAGCAATTTAAAAAAAAAAAAAAAAGGCAATTTGTATTCTTACAGCAAGGAGGAAAGTGCATACTTTAATCTTCAAAATGTAGGAGGTTGCCCATCCTGCAAAAAAGTTTTCAAAGGTTTATTTTTAAGATATTTCCCTATTAAGTAGAGAGTTGATTCTCATACTAGGATAAGGAGGCTTACTAAATGCATAATAAGGCTGAAAACCTTTATGTAGGTAGCTGAGATATTATGGTGATATTGTAGCTAAGTAATATAGCTCACAGATTTATACATAATGTGATTATTACAGCATGTGGTGAAAAACAATATTCTTGCAAATGTATAGAATTTAAACTATATTTGGTGTCAGATAGCTTTTGGGAGATTAGCTGGGAGCCTGTGTTTTACAGAAAACATGATATTTATTAGCAAATGTGTTTCAGATTCCCACTTTGGATTCCAGGTGACTACCTCCCTGTCATACGTATGACACAGCCTGAAGAAAAATAAGTACCTTTGGAAATACACTTGCCCTACAGGTGTCATCCTTTCTAGCAGAATGTAGGCTGGCTTTTTATAAGAGGGAACATTCACAATTAAGGTGTTCATCATCTCAGAAATGCCTGTATGTATTTTATGTGGTCAGAATTGTTACACTTAATATTTTTTATTCTTAGCTCTCTGAAGTTCAACATGATAGGTAGTATGTTCTTTTAGGCAACTTGCAGTCACCCATGTTCATGACTGGAAAAGCTGAAAAATTCCCCTTTAAAGGATGAATCATGATTCAACTAGTTTTGCAGTTGGTTTTATAGATTCAGTGGACTGTCACTCAGCAGGACTGGGGTTTATGTGTGTGTGTGTGTGTGTGTGTGTGTGTGTGTGTGTGTGTGTGTGTTTTAACCATATCCCATAACATATTTGTGGGTTTCTCAGGGTACTGTATTTCCTTTTGGCTCATGAACAAGAGCTTCTTTTGGGGGCCTATCTCCTTTAACAGAAAAGACAAAATCCCTGGTAGTATCTGCTAGATATAGTTTAAGGAACTGCGTTCAATAATAACATAACTATTAATCCATGGCAATGCTATTGACCTATAGATCGGGTTCAGTAAGCCAGAAGAGGACAATCAATGCAGACTGAAATAAGCATTTGCTTATTGTTACTGTACATGTTACACCAGACTTCCACATTTTATCTCCATAAATCCCGTTCATCTTTGACAGAAAACCCCTTCTTTACTAATCTCTATGGTGTTTTCTCCGTTTGACTCAGGTTAATCAATCCCCTGGCAACCATGAACAGGTGCCTTATTAGAAGACTGTGGTTAAATGTTGAGTAAACTCTGGCCATGATTGCTAGAAAAGAAAATAATGTTGATATTTGGTGAGGTTGACAAAGGAGCCCCTCACCTATGTTTGATCAAGTGCTAAGCTGTAAAGATAGGCTTTTTGCAGAGGAGGCATGCAGCTCAATGGAAGAGAGAACTATTTGCTCTATAGGGAATTTCTGTGATTCTGTATTCTAAAGCATGAGTCATAGATGTCTTTATGATTACACATCCCTTCAAGCATATGAGGAATAAACTTTAGAGAAAAGGAAGTTAAGAGAAAACAGAGTGTGAATAACTACTAATGGGGCTCTCTCTGGCTCCATTCCGTCTGCCATTTCATCATACATAAAGGGGGTAGTTCAGAGATTCCTTTTCTGGCAAATAAGTGGCAACATATGTTTGAAACAGTGAATGGAAACTATAGGGAGAAAATGACAGGCATATGGCAATAGGACGGCAAGGGAAAATTTGTTACCCTGATGTTAGCCACATAATTGGTATGCTCCACCATTGAAGGCTATTTTACTTTAAAAAGTCTGCATGCCCCATTAATAGAGCATTTCTGTGTGGAGAATGTATGTATTTTCTAGAGTTTTTGTTTCTTTTTTTTTTTTTTTACATGAATGGCAGGCAGGCACCTTAAACCATTAAGCTCCATACACAGAGGTCTTGAAAAAAAGGTTCTCAAAGGAGGAAAGACTGATCTAGTTAGGAAATATGCTTCTCTATGAAAGTAGTAAAAACAAAAATGGGGAAGTACTTAAGAACAGTCACTTTGAAGGGCTGAGAACAGAGAAAAGGGCCCCAAATTACTGTCTTCAGGCATGCTCTTCTTTTAAATGATAATTCTACAATAACAATATTTATGATACATTTGTTGTCATAGTAACTAAACCTTTGTTCAGTAGTTTAAGATTCCACAAGTTACCTTAAAGGACAAGGGTTTGATGTTTTTGCTCCACAAACTATGCAGTAACCAATATTTTGCCTCTGAAAAATTGAAAGCACATGATTTTCTTTAAAAAAATAATTTTCTTAACAACAGGAAAATCACAAAGTAATAATAAGGGCACTGAATATGCCCTTAACATGATTAATACATGTCATGCATGATTAATATATAGGAAATATGTTTTAAGTCTCTAAAATTTAATTACATCCTATTGTTATATCGATTAAAAGTACTAGAGAGAAACATTTTTTTTTTTTTAACAAATTTCCTTTTGCTTTTTTTGCTCAGAAATGGTTATGACAGCTGAAACTGGTTTGGCTCAGTGGATAGAGTGTCGGCCTGCAAACTGCAAAGTCCCAGGTTCGATTCTGGTCAAGGGCATGTACCTTGGTTGCAGGCACATCCCCAGTAGGGAGTGTGCAAGAGGCAGCTGATCGATGATTCTCTCTTATCGATGTTTCTAACTCTCTATCCCTCTCTCTTCCTCTCTGTAAAAAAATCAATAAAATATATATATTTTTTTTAAAGAGAAATGGTTATGGCAGAGAACATTATCAGCCTTTAAGTTTCTAAAATTTAATTAGCTACTTGATAAAACTTAACTTTAGTTCAGGTTGTAGGGAAAAAATCAGTCAGTGTTATTATTTTTTTAATTCTCACCTGAGTTACATGCTTAGAGAGAGGAAGTGGGGAGGGGAGAGAAGAGGAGAGAGAGGGAAACAACCAGTTGCCTTCCATACATTCCCTGACTGGGGATCAAACCCGCAACC
This sequence comes from Vespertilio murinus, assembly GCA_963924515.1. NCBI lineage: Eukaryota > Metazoa > Chordata > Mammalia > Chiroptera > Vespertilionidae > Vespertilio > Vespertilio murinus. The sequence goes on along the minus strand of OZ004706.1, from coordinate 127,846,672 downwards.
TGGGCATGTACCCTGACCTGGAATTAAACTAGCAACGTTTCAGAGTGTAGGAGCACCCTCAACCAACAGCGCCCCTCAGGCCAGGCACTCAGTGTTATTTTTATTTGAGCCTTGATAATATTAATAATATTACCATGAACAAGAGACATTTTAGTATCTGTAAATATATAAATACTAGAGGCCCAGTGAATGAAAATTAATGCACTGGAAGGGGGGGGGGTGGTCCTTCAGCCTGGCCTGCTCCTCTCACAGTCTGGGAGCCCTCAGGGACAGGAGGCAATCTGGTAATAGAGAAGGCAACGCCCCATCACACCTCTGCTGCTGCCATTGCCAGTAGTGCAAGCCTTGGCCAGACCTGGTTACACAAGCTTCGGGTGGCCCTTGGTGGCTGGGCAGCCACCATCCGAGACTTTCCTGTGCCTTGGGCCAGCCCTTGGCAGCTGGGCAGCTGCCATCTGAGCCTTGCCTGTGCCTTGGGCAGCAGCTGGGCAACCGCCATCCGAGGCTTGCCTGCACCTTGGGCTGGCCCTGGGTGACTGAGGGGACTGGGCACTGCCATCTTGTAGCTGTGGGCACCTCCATCTTTGAAGCCATGACAGTCAATTAGCATACTCCCTCTTTTGAGGGTGGGGCAGTTACTTAGCATATCTCTTCCTTATTGGCTGTGGGTGCTGCCACTTTATGATGGTGTGAGGGTCAATTAGCATATTTTATCTTTATTAGATAGGCTAGTAGAGGCCTGGTGCATGTATTTGTGCACTCGTGGGGTCCCTCAGCCTGGCCTGTGCCCTCGCAAATCTGTGATCCCTTGAGGGATGTTGGAGAGCCGGGTCAGCTTGATGGCCACAGGCCAGGCTGAAGGACTCCGCCAGTCCACGATCAGGGCTGGGGAGGGACCTCAGGAGGTTGGCCTCTGGGGAGGGAACACAGGAGGGCTCCAGGGTATGTCTTGCCCAATCTAGATCAGCCATACCACAGCAGCAACCTAACCTGTAGGTCAGAGTGTCTGCCATTGGCTCATCATAGTGACTGGTTGAACTAATGGTCAGACACTTAGGACATTAGGCTTTTATTGTATAAGATCTGTAAATATGGTTTAAACAAATGTCAATGCTATAGAACCTAACTATTCTGTACCTTCTTCCCCACTATCCTGCTTTATTATAATTGGCATGATTTTTTTAAATGTCTGATCTCATCCTTTAAAAATGGATACCTAATAAGGTAGCCTAAAGAAAATGTTTTGTTTGTAGTCAGATATTTCTATCCATATTAACATGTACAGGGAGAAGACTTGTCTAAGTTTTATATTCTGCTCACTTGACCAATATTGATGCCACCAACAAGTGAAGAACCTTTTTTTTATAGTTTAAAATAGTTGGAAATAGCAAAGTAATAATATTTCCTAATGTGTGAACATTATATTAAATTCAAATTTTAGTGCCCATAAAGATTTTTTGGAATACAGCCCCACCTATTTGTTTATATAGTACCTGTAGTTACTTTCTTGTTATAGTAGAATTGAGTAGTTTCAATAAAACCATCTGGCCCACAAAGCATAAACTATTTATTACCTGGTCCTTTACAGAATAAGTTTGCTGACCACTGTTTGTAGTTTTGGCAATAAATAAGTTCAAAACAAAGAGGGGAAAGTCAACTACAAGTTTGGCTTTAAATATATCAACTGATTGGTGTTTATTTACCTGACACCAGTGTTTGCAGTTTTTGTACTAGTTCTTTTTTAGATCTTGAATAGTTTACATTCTCTGAAGGTTAAAAAAATTGTCAAGATATTGGATGCCTTTTGATGAAGTACTTAGGTGATGTGGTGTAATTGAGGGGAAATCTAAAATAGTGAAAGTAGAAAATCAATGTTTTGTTTTTGAGACTAATGGGAAGCAATGGGGTTCTAAACTGATTATATTTAGTGCCTATTTTCCTATCATATCACTTTCTCTCATTTTATCTCACTCAGAAAGGGTGTCTAGGATGGGTGATGATGGTTATAGGGTAATTTTGTAAGAGACCCTGCTCCCATAGTGTGTCAAAGCTTTCTGCTTAAGTACATATGGCAAAACAAACCATGTGAAAGGATCTATTGCTCATGATTAAATGAAATTTTCTGTCTGTAATCACCATGACAATTGAGGACTGACTGTGTTAAGAAGAGATATTCTACCTTCAATATAGATTCCTCATAAGTTTTGATTTAATATTCTAACATTCGTGTTTTTATTCCTTGAATAAGTCATTAAAATACATAAGTATAGGAAAAAAGTTAAAAATTTTTTAAAAACTTTCAAAAGAGAAGGGAATCTATAATAATAAAAGCATAATATGCTAATTAGACTGGACGGCCTTCGAAATGACCTTCTAGATGAAGCCGAGGCTGCAAGGGCCAAGGCAGCAGCTATGGCTGCGAGGTCCCAGCTCCTTGCATGAATCTCATGCATCGGGCCTCTAGTATTAAAAAGATGCCTTGTTTAAATATTTCTTATTTGAGAGTTTAGATGTGATTCATTATTTTTGTTGCATATTTTGAAAGGTTGTTAGGGAAAAATGTATTTCTATATTATAGATAGCATTATTTTTAGAAATGTGTTGTGCATAAATGGGATGAAAGATATTTCAGATAAATTGGTCTACATGGAATTACACAATACCCAAGGGCTATGTTTGCTCTGGTATTTTATGCCCAGTATCATCCTTTCCAAAATATCTTCCTTTAAAAATAGAAACCTAGGAAGATTGTCTAAACATTTTTTTATAATGACAAATTTCTAACAGACTTTGTACTTTGTATATTGTATATATTTTGTATATATTGTACATTGTATCTATATTGTATTGCATGTTCACCACCGAAAGTTAAGTCTCCTTCTATCACCATTTATCTCTCCTCCTATATACTCTTCTACCCTCCTCACCATACACTTTCCCTCTGGTGATTACTGATTTCTTTGTCTATGAGGGTTTTTTGTTTGTTTGTTGCTCAAACCATTTACCTTTTTTCACCCAACTCTGCAACTACCCTTCCCTCTAACAGCTGTCAGTCTACTGTCTATGAGCCTACTTCTATTTTATTTATTAGTCCATTTTGTCCATTAAATTCTACTTAGAAGTAAAATCATATGGTACTTGTTTTCCACTGAGTGGCTTATTTCACTTAGCATAATGCTCTCAAAGTTCATCCATGCTGAGGCAAAGGGTAAGATTTTTTTCTTTTTATCGCCAAATAGTCTTTCTTGTATAAATATACCACAGATTTTTTATCCAGTCATCTCATGAAGGATACTTGGGCTGCTTCCAGATCTTTGCTATTATTGTAAATAATACTGCAGTGAACATAGAGGTTCATATATTCTTTCAAATTAGTGTTTCGGGTTTCTTCAGATATAGTCCCAGAAGTGGAATCGCTGGGTTAAAAGACAGTTCCTGCCGAAACTGGTTTGGCTCAGTGGTAGAGTGTCGGTCTGCGGACTGAAAGGTCCCAGGTTCGATTCCGGTCAAGGGCATGTACATTGGTTGCCGGCACATCCCCAGTAGGGGGTGTGCAAGAGGCAGCTGGTCGATGTTTCTCTCTCATCGACGTTTCTAGCTCTGTATCCCTCTCCCTTCCTCTCTGTAAAATATCAATAAATTTTTTTTTAAAGACAGTTCTTTTTTTTTTTTATGAGGTAACTCTATACTACTTTTCAAAGTGGTTGCACCAATTATATTCCCATCAACAATGTACAAAGGTTCCATTTTCTCCACATCCTGGCCAACACTTGTTTGTTGATTTAGTGGTGGTAGCCATTCTGAATAATGTGGGGTGATACCTCATTGTGGCTTTAATTTGCATTTCTCTGATGGTTAGTTACCCTTAGAAAATTTTCATCGTCTACTGGCTATCTGCATGTCCTTTTTGGAGAAGTGTCTACTTAGGTCCTTTGCCAGATAGACTTTTGACATTATATATATATATATATATATATATATATATATATATATATATCCCTAATGTGCAAATAGACCAAACAGTGGAACAACCGAACTGGTCACTATGACATGTGCAGAGTGCACACGCTAAACATTGCAGGCATCAGCAGCAGGCAGCAGAGCATGGAACATGGTGGACATCGGCCGTGGTGGGATGGTGGAGCAGGTGAGTGGGGATGCCAGACCAAGGGGGCACCAGTTGCTGTCATCAGAGCAGGCCTCTGATGTTACTGAAAATTCTTTGCTCCCGAGCACCACGGTCCCGCCCAGCACTCGCACCTGCTGCTGGCACTGGATCCCCTGCTCACACCCACTCCCGGCGCCGGAGCCAGCTCTATAGCTTGGTGCCATCAGTGGGTGCAAGCAGCAGGCTGCTGACCCCAATTGCCCCTTTGGGCTTCTCCACCTCCCCTTGCTCCTGAGGTACAATCAGGGTCTGCAGCTGCCTCTAACACCTGCTGCAAGCACTAGAGCCGCTGCTCACACCCATTGCCAGTGCCAAAGCACCATGTGTTACTGGTGCCCATGTTGCTGATGCCCAGTGCTGGTCCCCATCAGTTGGAGCAGTCAGCGTGTGTGAGTTGCTTTGTGTGAGTGGCGGCTGCCGGCCCTGATCTCCCCTCAGGCATTCTCCACCTCCCTCTGCTCCTGAAGGTGATCAGGGCAGCAACTGTTGCTCGCACACATTGACTGCACAGGCCCCAATTGCTCCACACCATCAGCAGGTGGGAGTGGGGCCAGTGCAATAAATGTGTGGGAGCAGCGGCAGCTGGAACAGGATTGCCAGAAGAGAGAGGACCAGGAGCCACAGTGGGAGGGGCTAGGCTGGGACATGGAGGATGGGGTGAGACCCACCCCTGTGCCTATCACAGCCTTGAGGCCCACAGTTCCTTTCAAGGTGCACGAATTCGTGCACTGGGCCTCTAGTGTCACACACACACACACACACACACACACACACACACACACACAAATGTATATGCATTTTTTTCATTGTCCTAGGTTTGTTTTGTTTTAGTGTGACTGGGATTATCACACAAGAACATCAGAAGAAGATACAGTTAAGTGAGGTGTATTCTATGAATACTAAGTCTGAAGCTCTCAGAAGCTTAGGTAAATTTTAAGCTTCTCTGTTATTAGATGATTATTAATATTCATATAAATCAGATTTCTGTTGATATTTCAAATCACCTGAAAAAGATGTGGCTAAACACACACAGAGAAAAAAATGTAATCACTCCATTTTATTTAGGGCTTTAGAGTCAGTTACTATGGATATGCTTTGATTACATTACATGGAGATTTTTATGTATGCATTTATTTAGAGGTTTTAACTTGGGACTCATTTCTTTTCATCTAAAAATATCTCTTTTTTTGTCAAGTTATAAGGAAAAGTTTATTTAGAAAGTTGCAGAGGGTGAGCCAGCTGGACTGTGTAAGCTCAGGAAACAAGTTACAGAAGCAAAAAAAGGGCCCATATAAAAAGTCTTTAATTTTATTCTGAACAAACATTTGGTTATAGTTTTTAACATTAGATTTCTGGTTTTCAATATCAAGTTATTACACTGGAAGGCATTTTGGTCATTTTTTAACATACTATGGCTTATAAGTGCTTAGAGTAGTAACACCTACACATACTAAGTATTCAACTAGTTAGCTTTTATTTTACATTTCTAAGATTCCATCTGTGATGTTCTGGTATATTGGCTCTTTGAAACCCTATAATTCTAAGGTCAGAAGCACTCTGGCTATATTTTAGGATGAAATCAATAAAAATGTACATGAATGCTTTTTGAAAAGTTAGAATGTAACACACATCTAGAACAGTGTTTGGCATATAATAGATGCTCAGTAAGTATTTATAAAATGAATAAATTAAAAACTACACATCTAATAATGATGTCTTCTTAACATTCATAATAGCTAAGTTCCGGAAATCAATACCATTCAACTCTCTTATGTTTAGGAAAGATCATTCAACTCTCATCTACATGAATGAGGTGTGAATAACAGTGATGGTGATGGAGAGTATTAATAACAATACATACTAAGTTCTTACTCTATATAAAACACTATTCTGAACACTTTATATTTAATTAGATTAATTCATTTAATCTGTACACCAACCTCATTAAATAGATGAGGAGCCCAGCCATTGGGGCTCAGTTATTGAACATCAACCCATGCACATGCCTGGGTTGCAGGCTTGATCCCCAGCATGGGGTGTGCAGGAAGCAGCAGATCCGTGTTGATGCATTCCTATTTCTTTCCCTCTCCCCCTCTCTGTTCCTCTCTCTCTAAAGTTTTTTTTTTAAATAGATGAAGAGATTGCATCTGAGAGATTATAAATATCCAGATTCAAACCCAGAAAGTTTGGCTTCAGAATGTAGGCTTTTAACTCTGTTATAAACAAACTATAATTCAATAATGGTTATTTAGTCCAACCTCCCCCCCTACTTAATATTCGTCAGAACAACCATAAAGTATCAAAAGTGCTGATCATTGCCTAACCCTTGACTCTCTCTGCTCGCCCACGCAAGTCTAAAGCATTGATACTCAAACTGGGCAACACATTAGAATTACAGGTGCTTTTAGCACTACTGGTGCTATGATCTTAGAGATTCTGGTTGATTGGTTTACGCTTGGCATCAGGATTTTTAAAAGTTCCTTTGGTAATTCTAGTACCTAGCAATGGGTTAGGTCCACTGGGCTAAAGGAGAAAGAAATCAGTATAGTCCTAGAGCATGCCTGAGGAGATAGTTTGGAGGTGCATGTAAGGAATACTGGGTGGAAATACTAGGTAACAGTGGGTTTAGAAATTACCCAGGGATTAAATTGTGTATACTATTCTTTTTAACTTGTTATTTAAAAAGAAATCACATAAGCTTTAGCATTGCTATATTCATGGGGCCTTACATGGCTATTGAAAATGCTCAAGAACAGAAACCGTTTTAGCTTGTGGATAGAGCGTTGGCCTGCGGACTGAAAGGTCTCAGGTTCGATTCCAGTCAAGGGCATGTACCCTGGTTGCGGGCACATCCCCAGTAGGGGGTGTGCAAGAGGCAGCTGATTGAGGTTTCTCTCTCATCGATGTTTCTAACTCTATCCCTCTCTCTTCCTCTCTGTAAAAAATCAATAAAATATATATTTTTAAAAAAGAAATGCTCAAGAAACTTATTTGAAAAAAACAAAATGACATTAAGTAGGAACAGGTTAATGCTTTCTTTATGGTTACCAGCTTATTGCTCTAATGAGAAGAGTAGCCTGACTTTCCTAAACTGTTTAGGAAAATTGATATTTATTTCAATTGTTTATGGTTTATCATCTCAGAAGATTAATGCCAAATCCTAAAAAATGTTGTGACGAGCAATGACTCATTTTAGCTCATGTCAAAACAATGCGCTTTTGTAATTTTCCTGTCCCTGGAGAAGCTATTAAACACTAAACAAAATGCCTCAGAATGAAACTGATTGAGTGTTTTAAATTATGTACTTTGGCTTGGCTATTAGCCAGACATTCTTTGGGAAAGTTCATTGCACATCAGGACCTGTGATTTTCACTGACAATGATACTACACAGTTTATGCTTTTTAAATATCAGCAGTGTGTAAACTTAAGCTAAATAGTCAAACAAAGCACAATCTTCTTATATAAACAACTAGAAACCCAGCGCATGAAATCGCACAGCCCCGCCCACCGGCCTCCAGCCTTGCTTCCATCGGAGCCTGTGGGCCATGCCACATGATCCATAAGCCCCGCCCTGCCATCCCGATGGCTCCCAGGCTGGGGGGAGGGACTGAGAGGTGCTCCATGCACCTCCTGATGACCCAGGCTGCTTCACTCTAGCCACTGCCGCCCCCCACCCAATTCCCCGTGGTTCCCTGTCCAGTCATTGGTCGTTACAGCATTATGGCCACAGGCTTTTTATATATATAGATTTGTGTAACTACTCTCAGCCAAATGGTTTTCTTCTTTGTTATACTCTGGACAAGATATACCTAATAGATAAGGTATTTTTCTCTGCTTTATCTTGTTGATACTAGTAAATAGCATATATTCTTATAAGCTTAAGAATAGTTACATATGTATTTTTTCAAGATGTTTATATTTGTTTTTCTGTAAGTAGTACCACATATCTTGTCCCCAGAAGAGCTCAATATAGTGTATTGCATGTAATCCTATATAATCAAAGGCTAATATGTAAATTATCCCCTTGAAAGTTCTACTGTGACACTGGGAGTTTGATCGCTTGCTATGACATGCGCTGACAACCAGGGGCCAGCGCAGAACATCGAGAGTGACTAGTGGTGCTGGCTGGGCATTAAGGGAGCAAGGGAAGGAGGAGGCGAGGAATCAGGGAACCTGATTGGCCCTGATCACCAGCCAGGCCTAAGGACCCTACCATGCATGAATTTCGTGCACCGGACCTATAGTATGTACATAAAATAGAATTGTTGATGATAGTGACACCAATAAAACAAAACAAAAATACTGGCTTTTTCATTTATTTTCTATTAGGGACCCAGTGCATGAATTTGTGCACCTTGAAAGGAACTGTGGGCCATGAGGCTACAGTAGGCACTGGGGTAGGTCTCGGTCCATCCTCTGGTCCCCACCCAGCCCCTCCCTCCATGGCCCCTGGTCCCCTGTCTGCCACCACCACTCCCATATGCTGATGGCACCAGTCCCACTCGCACTTGCTGACAGCACAGAGTGATTGGAGCCAGCGGGTGTGAATGGTGGCTGCTGCTCTGATAGCCCCTCAGGAGCAGGGGGAGGTAGAGAAGCCCTCAGGGGCGATCAGGGCCTGTAGCAGCTGCTCACACCTGCTGATGGCACTGAGTGGTTGAGACCAACTCTAGGCACTGACAGTAGATGTAAGCGGCAGCTCCAGCGCCAGCTGCAGGTTCGAGCGGGGCCGGTGTTGGCAGTGGGTGTTAGTGGTGGCTCTGGCGCCGGCACTGAGTGTGAGCAGGTCCGGTGCTGGCAGCAGGTGTGAGTGCCAGGGTGGGACCATGGCACACAGGAGCAAAGAATTTTCCAAACCTCTAGCTGCTCACCTTGATGGCATTTATCAGTGCCCCACCTTGGTCTAGTGCCCCCGCTCATCTGCTCCATCATCCCACCATAACCAACACCCACCATGTTCCGCACATACACCCTGATGGTCAGCGCACATCATAGCAACCAGTTGTTTGGTTGTTTCGGTTGTTCTGCCATTAGGTCTATTTGCATATTATCCTTTTATTTTTAAATAAATTTTTATTCAGATTATTACATTTGTTTCTCTTTTTTCCCCCCAATAGCTCCCCTCCACCCAGTTCCCAGCCCACCCTCTGCTCTTACCCCTCCCCCCCCCACGGTCCTCATTCATAGGTGTACAATTTTTGTCCAGTCCCTTCCCACACTCCCCACATCCCCTTCCCCCCTGAGAATTATCAGTCCACTCCCTTTCTATGCTCCTGATTCTATTATATTCACCAGTTTATTCTGTTCATCAGGTTTTTTTTAAAACAAAATTTTATTTTAGAGTAATTTTAGATTTATAGATAAGTTGCAAAGATGGTACAGAAAGGTCCTAAATAATTCTCACCCAGTTCTCCCAGATGTTAGCATCTGCATCTGTCAAAACTAACATCAGTACATAATTATTAAGTAAACCTCGGGCTTCATTTGAATGTACTCCTTTTTCTATTATCTTTCTGCTCCAGGATCCAATCCTTGGTGCCACATTGCATTTGGTTCTTATGTCTCCCCAATCTCTTCAGTTCAATGACGGTTTCTCATCTTTTTTTTTTTGGGGGGGGGATATTAATATATATATATATATATATATATATATATATATATATATATATTTTCATTTTTAAAAAATTTATTAAGGTATTATATGTGTACATAGCTTACCATCCCCCCCCCCATCATCAGGTTTTTTTTATTCACTTGATTTTTAAATTCACTTGTTGATAGATATGTATTTGTTGTTCATAATTTTTATCTTTACCTTTTCTTCTTCCTCTTCTTAAAGAATACCTTTCAGCATTTCATATAATACTGGTTTGGCAGTGATGAACTCCTTAAGCCTTTTCTTATCTGGGAAGCTCTTTATCTGACCTTCAATTCTGTATGATAGCTTTGCTGGGTAATCTTGCTTGTAGATTCTTGGTATTCATCACTTTGAATATTTCTTGCCACTCTCTTCTGGCCTGCATAGGTTCTGTTGAGAAATCAGCTGCCAATTGTATGGGTACTCCCTTGTAGATAACTGTTTTCCTCTTGCTGCTTATAAGATTTTCTCTTTGTCTTTTGCCCTTGGCATTTTAATTATGATGTGTCTTGGTGTGTTCCTCTTTGGATTCCTTCTGTTTGGGGTTCTGTGCGCTTCCTGGATTTGTAAGTCTATTTCATTCACCAGGTGGGGAAGTTTTCTGTCATTTCTTCAAATAGGTTTTCAATATCTTGCTCTCTCTCTTCTTCTGGAACCCCCATAATTCAAATACGCTTGAAGTTGTCCCAGAGGCTCCTTACATTATCTTAATATTTTTGGATTCTTTTCCTTTTTGCTTTTCCAATTGGGTGTTTTTTGCTTCTTCATATTTCAAATCTTTGGCTTGATTCTTGCGACCCTCTAGTCTGCTGTTGGATCTCTGTATATTATTCTTTATTTCAGTCAGTGTATGTTTAATTTCTAGTTGGTCTTTTTTCATATCCTTGAGGGTATTAAAATCACTAAATTTATCAGCAGTTTCTAAAAGATTCTTGAAAAACCTTATAACCGTGGTTTTGAACTCTATATCCTGTAGTTTGCTTTCCTCCATTTCTGTCATTTGTGACCTGTTTCTTTGTCTCCACATTTTGACTGCTTCCATGTGTTGATAGAGTGGCTTTGTGTGCTAGATGTCCTATGGGGCCCAGTGGCTCAGCCTCCCCATTTACCTGAGGTGGAGACTCTTGGTGCACCTATTTGTGGGCTGTCTGCACAGTCTTATTATAGTTAAGTCTTGATTTTTGTTGGTATCACTGTGAGGCTTTGACCTCCAGGCCAATTGGCTGTGAGGGTCAGTAGTGTCTATGAGAACTTCTGTGCTGCAGACACCCTTATGGGGCAAGACTTGCTTCAGTGGGGCTTTGGTGCTTACTGAGTCTGCCCCTTGAGTGTGTCCTTTATGGATCTGAGGAGTTGTAATCTGGATGGTCTCACTCTGAATATTGGTATACTGGCTCTTGGATCTCCAAGGAGGTGTAAATTTAGCCTCTGCCTGAGGCCACCCAGCAGGAGCTATGGAGAGATCTGCAGATTCCTCTTCTTTGTTTTGGGTTTGGATGTGCCCAGATGAGGCCCAGCTGTGAAGCAATGCAAGCTGCTGTGGGGCCTTGGGCCTTATTTTGGAAGTTTTGGGACTCTCTGACCCAGCTGCAGTTTATTAGGTAATTTTTTTTTATTACAAAGGGCCAGATCATTCATATGCAAAAGCCTCTGTGAACAAATTGGGTGGGGCAGGGTCTCAGGGAATCAACAGGTCGGAGCAAAGAGCTATGGCTGATCCTCAGCCCTGCCCTAAGAGGCCCCTGGATCTCAGTGTCCCTGGGGCCTCTTAGAGGTGCTGCAAGAGGAAGCTGCCCTGGAGTACTGCTCAAAGCCAGACAGTCCAGTTTCTCCCCGTATGAGTCTGAGTCCCCAGAGTCTCACCCAGAACTGGAGTTCAGAGCAGTCAGGAGCTTGTGTCTCCTTCTCGATTGAAAAAGACAATCTGTTGCCAGCCCTTTCCTCATGTGTGCGCATCTCCATACCTCTGCACTTTACTTCTGCACCTCCTCTGAGTCTCAGTGTGCTTTTCTCTTTTCCTTCTGTTGTAGAATTTTCACTCAGCCAGTCTTCTTGTGGTTCTGGATGATGTCTGTTTTGTCTTTTAGTTGTAGTTTTAAAGTGGTTGTGTAAGGCAGCAATTTCAGGTGTGTACCTATGCCACCATCTTGGTTTCTCCCTAGGAAAGCCTGCATGTTATCCTTTTATTATATAGGATTATATATGATGGTAAGTCTGCCAATACTATATGAGGCCTTATAAGAATCAGCGTTGCCCTAGCCAGTGTGGCTCAGTTGATTGGAGCATTGCTCTGTACACTTAAAAGGTTGCAGTTTTGATTCCCAGTCAGAGCACATACCCAGGTTTCAGGTTTGATCATCAGTCTGGCAACCAAGAGATGTTTCTCTCTCTCTCTCCCTCCCCTTTCCTCTCTCTCTAAAATCAATTTAAAAAAAAATAAGCATTAAGCTAACTACATTTAAATTTTTAAGAGGAAAATATTTAAATGATTGACTTATTTTCACCAACTTCCTATGTAATGATACAATGTTAGATTAGACCTTTTAAAAAAACGTTTTAAAATTGGCTCTTAATATTAGTAACCAAGATATTTTTAGCACCATGCGGCATGTTTTTTATGTTTTGTTTTGCTTTCTTTTGTTTTGTTTTTGAGTAGGCATTTGTGGCATGGTCCTTTGACAACCAAAATATGGGGCAACTCAGTTTCTGTCACTCCCAGTACCTAGGATAGAGTAGGGGCTTAATAGATATTTGTTTAATTGAACTCATACTGACTTCTTATGCAGTAAGAATCTATTTCTCAAATGCAGTTTCAAGTGAGGACCTGGAAAAGGTAGTGAAAATTAAATATCTTTGGGATAATTCTATAACTTGGTGATAAACCATCATTCTTAAGGAAGTTATTCTGATGCTTATAAGCATCTAGACAGCCCATTGGAAGGTGGCAAATGGTATGAAAGTTGATGATTCAAATTGTGTCTTAAAACTATAGTTTTGATCCAGTAAAGAAACTCTGGATTACAGTCAGTTGTTACTAGTAGACTCTGGACAATCAGAAGGGTTAATAAGTAAACAAAACACTTCTTACAAGGGATTTACATAAAAGCAATAGCATGATCCTATTTTTTATTAAACATGTACCATATCCACATTTATGTTGTGTTTTCTGCCATTTTAGTTACCTGTTCTGAAAAAGGTTTAACCAGAGTTGGTGGTTTCACACAATTTCAAACAAAACAGTAATGAGGTAACTTCCATGTGAAGATAGTAAAAAATTTAGATTATAAATTGCAAAGATTACAGTGGGAAAAGGATATGATTAAAATCTATAAATCATAAGCACTGTAGCAGAGCAGACACACTCTTGTTCACCTAGAACTGTTAGAGTCAGAGTCTGTAAAGAAGTGCCCTTCCTCGAAGAGCAGAGCACTAGAGGCAATATGACCTCATGGCTAAGAATATAGACTAATGCCCTGGCCAATGTGGCTCAATTGGTAGGAGCATCATCCTGTATATCAAAAGGTTTCGGGTTTGATTCCTGGTCAGGCATATACCTAGATTGGGGGTTCAATCCCTGGTTGGGACTAGTACTAGAGGAAACCAACCAATGTTCTCTCTCACATCAATGTATCCACCCCCCCCCCCCCCCGCCCCAGTCTAAAATAAATTCAATAAGCATATTCCCGGATGAGGCCAAAAACAAACAAAACAAAAAAAACAGAGGAACATAGATAAATGTAAACAATGGGATTCAGTTTACCTCTCTGTCCATTTTTAGCTCTGTGTCCTTAGGCACCTTACTTATTTTTCCCAGGCCTCAGTTTCTTTATCTATAAATGGTGCTAATAAAAGTACTTGTCTGGAAGGTTTGTTATGAGGATTAAGGATTAAGCGACAAGCACTTAAAACAGTGACTGGCACATAATATGGTAGGTGTGTGTGTGCGTGTGCGTGTGCGTGTGCGTGTGCGTGTGCGTGTGCGTGTGCGCGTGCGCGTGAGTGCTTATTTTAAAGCATTTGTCATATTGGTTGGATAGGCTAAAAAAGAAGTCAGTTTAAAAAGAATTTGATAGACTTATGGGTGAAATCCAAAATTGCTTATTAGTATTAATTCAACTATTAAGGTTGTATCTTCAAAGGTCCCTACAAGGCTTCTTTGGCAAACACTATCAGAGACAGGGACCCTTTGGCAAACACTATCAGAGACAGGGACCCAGGGAACAAGTCTGTGTTTCTTTTTCTTTTTTTTTCTTTTTTTAACTAAGATGCTTCACACAGAAAACTGTGTAATGCTTTTTTTTTTTATTTCCCAAGCTGAAATAATGATAAAGCTGTTGTCCCCTGCTGCTTTATTTATTTGTAGTAATTTGTCCTAAATGAAAAACTCTTCATTTGGTAATAGAAAAGTATGGCTTCAAGTAATAGAAACAAGCCCAAGCTAATTGAGTTAAGTAAGATCTTTTGCCAGAAAAAGAAACTATTGAGATATGTATCTTGTTTTTCCAAACAAATGCTCCTACATCAGAATCTGAGTGGGCTTTAGTCCACTTACCTGGCTGAGTTGCCCAGTTTTCAGACAACACTTTACATTTCTGACAGCAGTGAATGTGATGAATGTTTTTGTTTTTCTTGCTGTTAATGATAATTGTATGGTTTTTATTTATACTATAAACAAAGGTTTGTAAGGACCATTGACCACATTGTTTCTCTGTTAGAATGTGCTTATTTTGTCATTTCCATCATTTGCTATTACTTTTGTTCCTAAATTAGAATAGATTTTTCAGTAGGGAGAGAAAAGCATTGCTTTCCAATCAAGTATTTATAACCACTTTAGTTAAGTACTAGAATCTGCCTGATAAAAATGTATTCAGTTTCTGTCAAGGCAGTTTTTTTGGCACTGGTATTTTTCAATAACTGAATTAAAATAGGACCTCTTATAAACATTTAATATACTCATTTAAAATAGTATATTCCATTAAAATGTGGTCAAAGCCTTCTAAACATTAATTTTTGTTAGTTTGACATCTTCCTATTCCAACCTAGGAAGCCTAGAGTTTTTCTTACTTTTCTTTGCTCCCTTTTTGAAAAAGTGATTGCTAATTGTTTCTCAGTCAGCCTGAGATTCATGCTTATTTTAACTCCTTGTCACTGTCTGCAGTGACTACCTCTGCCTTTCCTTCCATGCCCACTTGTCTTCTCTGGGACTAGGCTCTGTTTGTCCTCTCTTATTTCAGCATCTTAGCCTCACTCGGCTCTTCTCTCTCAACTTTACTGTTTATACAAGTGGCCAGCCTCTCTCTTCTAGTCCCTGACAAGCTTCTTGAAAAAATATTACCACACTCAATCTATCTAAATTTTTACTACCCTCCTCTTTGCATCCTTGTAATCTGGTTTTAACACTGGCCATTCTGATAAAATTGTTCTCCCAAAGGTCATTGGTGACTTCCTCACCAGATCCAAAAGGCTTCATTCTCTGGCTTCATGCTTTGCTACTTCAATTGCATGTCAGTTTACCATAGTTGACTTCCTATCCACTCTTTGAAACTCTCCCTTTAGCTTACAAGACACTGGGCTCTCCAAATTTTCTTTCTATATCTTTTCTATCTTCCTTCATAGCTTATCATACCCCCTCTGAACGTAGGCACTTGCCAGGCCAGGCCAGTCCCTTGTTTTCTATTCTGGTTCCCCTTGATATCTCATCTACTCCTACGGTTTAAACTCCCCTCTATGCTATAATTCCCAAATCTTTATCTTTAGCCATTGCTTGCCTGAGTTCTATCAACTCTATTGGTGCAGTTATTCCTAAACATCTCACCAGCTTCTCAAGCACAAAATTCAAAAGCGAAACACTCATCTGCATCTCTAAGTCTTCCAATTGCTGTTATTAGGACCAATTCTGGTCACCAAGTCTCATAATGGTTACTGAAAGTCCAGTCATTTCTATCTTTTGCATTGTCAGAATGTGTAACATACCCCATTCTGCAATCCATAATATAAGCATAATTGTTTATTTTTATTGAGGTAAAAGTTATATTTAATAATGTGTACAAAATTCAAATACAGATTTATGAGTTTTTACATGTGTATGTACCTGTGCAAACTCTATCCAGGTCAAAATATGGAATATTTCCAACTCTGCAGCAGGCCTCCTTTATACCACCTTTCAGTAATAACTACTTTTTTCCAGGAGGCAACCACCATTTTGACTTCTATTACCATAGTTTTGTATATATTGAATTGCACGTAAATGTACTCTCAAGTTAATGGAAATTTAACTTATATAAATGGAACTCATGTTGCCACTATAAATGTATGCAAGTTCCAGTTACTCATCTGTACTTGATGTTGTCTTTTTAATTTTAGTCTTTCCAGCAGGTATCTCATAGTTTCTCTGCTTTATCATAAATTTACATTTCTTTGTTGGTTAATAATGTTAAACTTCCTTTTCACAAGCTTATTGGATAGCCTCTTTCATGAAGTGCCTTAAATCTTTGCCTTTTTTATATTAGGTTGTCAGTCTTTTTTATTGATTTTAGGAGTTCTTTATATGTTCTGAATGTTTCTTGGTTATACATATGCAGTTATCTTTTCTTAATCTTTGGCTTGCCTTTTCATTCATTTATATTTTTATTAACATAAGTTATTAACTTGAATAAAATCCAATTTCTTAATCTTTTATGATTGGTGCTGTGTGTGTGTTTGTGTGTGTGTGTGTGTGTGTGTGTGTGTGTGTGTTTTCAAGGAATCTTTACCTTCTTCAAAATGATAAAGATAAATTGAGGCACAGAGAGGCTAATTGCTTTGCACTAAGATTGTGACAGACTGTTAGTTTTCTTTGAAACATAATTAGCTCTTTCCTCCTGGGCATATGGATACCCAAGCAGACTTAAAAAAAATTTTTTTTTTTATTTGAGAGAGAGAGAGAGAGAGAGAGAGAGAGAGAGAGAGAGAAAGAAAAGCATTGGTTTTGTTGGTCCACTTATTTATGCATTCATTGGATGATTCTTATATGCCCTGATTGTGTTTTGAACCTACAACTTTGGTATATCAGGACGCTGCTCTAACCAACTGACCCAATCAGACATTTCTAGCTTTCCTTGTATTAAGAAGTGGCTCTGTGAGTTTGGATTGGATCAGTGGGATGTATGTAGAATAGATGGTACTCTCAAAATTGAAAGCAAAGATACTCTTCTTATATTTTAACCTTCTTACCAACCCTCTCCATATCCATGCACTGTAGTATAGACATAGTAGGGGTTAAGCTTTGATCATGTATGTCAAGGCAACACTCTGAACGATCTCAAAGAGCATAGCTCATTTAAGTTCATTTAAATATTTAAAATTATTGAAATAATCATGGTAGCTCAAATGCTACCTTTTTCATAAAGACAGTCCTGATTCCCTAATTAGTATTTACTTTTTTTCCACCACCTAAATTCTTTTCTGCTGCTGAGGACAGGATCATGAGTTTTGTCTTGTACCTTCCATATGGTAGGCTTTCAGTAAG
Source organism: Vespertilio murinus (assembly GCA_963924515.1). Taxonomy (NCBI): domain Eukaryota; kingdom Metazoa; phylum Chordata; class Mammalia; order Chiroptera; family Vespertilionidae; genus Vespertilio; species Vespertilio murinus. The sequence continues at coordinate 127,829,358 of OZ004706.1, read as the reverse complement.
TATTTTTTAAAATATATTTTTGTTGATTTCAGAGAGGAAGAAAGAGGGGGAGAGAGATAGAAACATTAATGATGAGAGAGAATTGTTGATCAGCTGCCTCCTGCACACCCACAACTGGGGATCGAGCCCACAACCCGAGCATCTGCCCTTGACCTGAATCAAACCTGGGACCCTTCAGTCCTCATTCCGATGCTCTATCCACTGAGCCAAACCTGTTAGAGCAGTAAGTATTTTTAAGTGAAGAAAAAATGAACTACAGATAATTGAATATTTCCAGGAGTTAAAACTGTATATTTAATATTAAGAAATATTAGTCATGCAATGAGTGTAGCCTCGCTGGGAATTTAAGCTCTCTCCACAGTGGTTCTGTGCCTTCTCTCTGGTGAGGTTTTGACTCCACAGTTTTGAATCAGCAGATTTGCTGTCCTGTATCACATTCATCTTCCATGACAAGGCCCATGCAGCTCGGTATCTTAATACTAATTACTGACAGTGTGACCATGACCTCATTTGGCCTTTCAGCAAACAAGACCTTTCTGACTGCCATATAGTGAGAAAAGGTTCACGTGAACAAAGAGATTCTATTTTCTATTTGAGGCAAATGACTTGACTTAGACAGCTATGTGACAACTGGCTTCACCCATGTTCTCTTGGCATATTAAAAGAACATTTGAATCATATTTGAGATGCTATTGTGTTTCTACCTTCAGATACCACCTTGGGAGATTCTAATTCAGTACATTTGGGGTTGGGCCCAGTAATCTATACTTTTAAGTAGTTTCCCTGGCAATTCTGATTGACCACTTGCTTAGTTTTGAGAATCACTGTCAGAGAAGGGGTAAATAGCCCCAAATCAGGAATCAGAGAGATCCTATTTCTGATTTGCTATACAATTACTAACAGTGTAACATTGGGAAAGTTACAGTGTCTTTAAGCTTAAGTTTGATTATCTCAATATTATGTGGCAAATAATACCCACTTTAAAAGATTATTACAAGGATTAAATGAGATAATCCATCTCAGATGCTTAGCACAATGACAGTAAACATTCTGTAAACTGTAACTTTTGTTCATCACTATTATTATTTTCATTAATTGTCAAGTTCTTACAAAGGATCTTTTTTTTTTTTGTATTGTATAAGAGTATATAATGTACAAAATAGAATCCACTCTCTACAAAATAAAAAGGATTCATGTTGTGTGTAGATGCATATGGTCTTACCTTTCTTAATTCAGTTCTTAGTTTAATTAAAGTTCTAGCTGAAACTGGTTTGACTCAGTGGATAGAGCGTCAGCCTGTGGACTGAAGAGTTCCAGGTTTGGTTCTGGTCAAGGGCACCGGGCAGCTGATCAATGTTTCTCTCTCATTGATGTTTCTAACTCTCTATCTCTCTCCCTTCCTCTGTGTAGAAAAATCATAACATTATATTTTTTAGAAGTTCTTTGTGGGATTACTCTGACCCCAATTTCTCTTCATGAATAATTTTTCAATTAGCCACTCTTTATTAAAAATTTTTCTTTTAAATTATTAAGGGATTATTACTGTGTGTGTGTGTGTGTGAGTGTGTGTGTGTGTGTGTGTGTGTGTAATTATTACAAAGAAATGCTACCTGGGAAATTTAAGAACTGAATGTGCTATTGCATTATTTCCCAAATAAGTAGATAGTTAACATAATTTAGGGGCTGGAAGTTGAGGCTATGGCTAAAAGAAACACAGAGAGCTACCTATTTCAAGTTCTGGCCTCTTTTTACATAATTCTCTAGTCCAACATCAGGGGTGGAACATAGGTATTCTGAGCTAAGATTTGATGGTGCTACCTACAAAATAAACTTGAGTTTTTGATGTTTGTGTCTGTATATGTATGTGTATTTTGTATATACAAGAAGTGAAGAAGTAATGTGAATCCTTGAGCCAGGAGGGACGAACTTATTCTGGGGACATAGTTTCAAAGGTTTTAGAGCCACTTCTTTGCACTTCAGTTTATTTGTTATGAATTTACCCCATGGTTAAACACCAAAAACTTAAATTTCGTAGCAGAAACACTCTTTTATGGCAGGGACAAGATTTCTTTTAGATAAAGCAAAAACTCTCCAGGTCAAGAAAATGAATGGATTCAACTGAAGAGTCTTGTTTGCATAAAGAAGTAATACTATATCTAAGAATAAAGTATCAAAAGAGGAATATATAGCTTTGACCAGTGTGGCTCAGTTGGTTGAGCTTTGTCCCATGCACCAAATGTCAGTATTCAATTCCGGGTCAGGGCACACGCCAAGGTTGCTGGATCAACGGGAGGCAATAGATTGATGTATCTCTCTTACATCGATGTTTCTTTTTTTCTCCCTCCCTCTACCTTCCTCTCTCTCTAAAATCAAGAAAACGTGTTTTGTTTTGTTTTTTTGTTTGTTTATTTAAATAAAAAGAGAAATATACGGTCTTTGGGTCCATGTGTTATGCCTTTCATCTACATGGATTACAGAGTGTATCACATTGCAGACTCTAATTACTCTTAAAATAATTTAAAGTTGCTATCAGTTTTACATAATTTAGGTAACTTTGACATATTTTGGCACATTTTGGATTCAATTTGCATTCAGCTGTTTATTGAATTCTCAAATTGACTGGAGAGTAGGTGATGAGAGTCATGGTCTCCAACTCTCACTTTAGTGAACCCTTCACAATCAGAGTTCATTCATCATCATCAACAAAGAGATGTCATCATTGAAGAGGACGGATGATAAATTGCATTTCTTGAGGCAAGAGGTATATTTAGAGCTGAAAATTTAATTAGAAATAAGGTTGATGAATTAAAAATTAAGGGCTTCATTTTGGGGTCAGATTGCCCTCAATGCTCTTTCAAGTATTGAACCTTTTTAGTTATTCAGAATCCATGGAATTCTTAATAGAGTGGGTTTATATATAATTTCTACTCTTTGACTCATATGAATTTAAATCTTGTCTAAAAACCTGCATGGATTTCAGAGGTTTAGTGAGGATTAAAAGGCTATAAAAATTTAAATAACTTCATCTGGTGAGCATATTTACCTAAATGTGTCATCAAACTTCTCAGTTTTCTGGTTAGAAAACCGGTTTGGGACAGGCTGACTCACACTGTTGACTGATAGAATGCAAACACTTTCAGATTTCTCCAGGCAAGACTAATTCCACAAAAACAGGTTTCTGTGAGCTTTTAGAGGTAAAGTGTTTCATTTTTCTAATAAATCTTCCTATCACTAAAAGCTTTCAAAATAAACATGTCTTCACAGTTGTTAGGTGCTGGGTTAGGTGGCATAGGCATACTACTGTATCTTAACACCCCCTTGACACTCTTAAAGGAAATAATTTTTAAAGGTAATCTGGGAAATAGTACTTATGTTAGCCCTTGGATTGATAAAATTAATACTCTAATTCTAAATATTATTTTCATATGTAAAAACATTTTACTGGGTTTATATTTTACTTTTGATCCATAGATATCAAATACTTTGCCCAAATAGTTACCCATATTCTTCTCTTAGCCCTTGTATAAAGAAGATACATAGCAAAAATATTTCTGCCCAATTTGCAGATGGAAACCTCAGCACAGAACTCAAGTTACTTTTTAATCGAGTTTGCTCAACGAATTTCAGCAAAACTCAAAAGATGGCCAATGACAGTGATATTCTCCGAGTAAGGTTAGCTGAGGAGGTTTTTTTAATGATGAAGGGATAAAGATTGTTGGAATGTGTTCTTGGCAGAGGTCAGAATATAGTCAAAATAAATAGACACTCCTGTTTCTTTCTCTATTCTAGTTAGTTATTCTCATTGCCCTTTATTCACATGTTGCTGTAATTATTCAATTTAAGGCCAGACAAAACGGATTAGTAATGTATTACACACTCCTTTTTGAGATTTAGGATGGAATGAGATTTTCTTTTCTATTTACTTTAGTTAAATGGACAACTACTTCTTCAGTTCCATTTTGTTTAAAGTAAATCTTTATCAGGAAGTTGTACAGAAATCAGTAACATGAAAGCCATTTCTAAAGAGCTTGCCCTGTTTGGTGTGTTGCTTATAATAATTATTTTCTGGTTATTGTTGCTAATATTATTATTATTGACATGTTATTTCCCAATTTGGCTCTGGAACACCTCACATGGTACTTGTGTATGTTGTGGTTTCTCTGACAAATTAAGAGTGGTGGGTTGAGTTTATTCTGCATGACACATTTTTCTTGGACTCAGGATAAAGGGGAAATCCAGGCTAATGGCACACTCTGGCCCTAATCCAGTTATCCTCACAGAGACTTAATAACACTTATTTCTTTGTACCTGTGGGTACATTTTTCTGCCTGGAATACCTTTTCCCTCTTCTCTGCCTGATAAGACAAGTTAACTGCTTGCTGCTGTAATGACTTCACAGTCCCTCCATGCAGAACTCCCATCCTCAAATAGGATCTCTGAGCACTCTTACATATATATCTTCATTGCAACCTGCAATTACCTCATACTACTCATGTATGTTATGGGCCTCAAAGAAGGAATCCATATCTTATTCTTTATCCCCCCTTCTTCTCCCCCCCCCCCCCCCCCCCAAGATCCTAGTTCCCAGTATTGGGTTAAATAATGTCAAATGGGTAAATGAACAGATAGATATCCTTATTTCCCATTTTCCTTATATAAAATAAAAAGCTTTTTTCTTTTTCTCTCAGCAAACCCCATTATGTGGTAACTTCATATATTTAAATTTTTGAAATACTTCCAAACTGTTTTCTAGAGAAGTGGCATTATTTTACATTCCTAACCAGTTGTGCATGAGGGATCCAATTTCCCCACATTCCCACCAACTCCTGTTAAGATCTTTTTTATTCTAGTCATCCTAGTGGGTTTGGAGTGATAGCTCATTGTAGTTTTGATTTGCATTTTCCTGATGGTTAATAATATTAAGCATCTTTTCACATACATATTATGCATTTATATATCTTTCTTTGGAAACTGTCTATATAGATTTTTGTCAATTTTTAATTGTATTTTTTGTCTTTTATTGTTTATTCTGGATACAAGTACCTTATCAGATAAAAGATTTGCAAATACTTTCAATCATTCTATGGGTGACTTTCTACTTCTTGATGGTGTTTTTTGAAGCACAAATGTTTTTATTTTGATGATATTTGTCCAGTTTGTTTGCTTACTTGTTTTTGTTGCTGTGCTTTTGGCATTATATCTAAACAATCATTGCTTAATTAAGGTTATAAAAATTATGCCTATATTTTCTCTTAAGGGTTTTATAATTTTAAGTCTTTGATATATTTTAAGTTAAATTTTAGATGTGTTGTGAGGTATAGGGGTCCAGCTTTATTATCAAGTTGTCCCAGCAACATTTGTTTAAAAGACTTTTCTTTTCCTCCATTGAGTTGTCTTAGCACACATTTAAAATCAGTTGTGATAACTTATTTCTGGACTCTTTGTTCTGTTCCATTGACCTATTTTTGTGTCTTTTTGCCAATACCATACTGTCTCAATTCATATAGTTTTATAGTAAGTTTTGAAGTTGGGAAGAATCAATCATCCAATCATCCAACTTGGATTATCCTTTTTCAAAACTTTGGCTAATCCTGGGTTCCTTTAATTTCCATATGAATTAGGATCAGCGTATCAATTTCTGCAAAGAAGTCATCTAGGATTTTGATATATATATTGGATCCCATGTTGAATCTCTAGATTTATGTATTACTACTTTTAATATTAAGTCATCTGTTCTATGAACATGGGATGTCTTGCCATTTATTTAGGTCTTTAATTCTATCAACATTGTTCTGTAGTTTTCAGATATAAATATTATACTTTTGTTTAACCTATTCCCAAGTGTTTTATTTCTAATTGATGCTATTATAAATAGAATTAATTATTATATTTTACTTTTGGTTTGCTCATTGCTACTTATAGAAATACAATTGATTTTGTTGTTGTTGTTAATCCTTACCTGAGGATATTTTTTCTATTGCTTTACAGAAATAGTGGGAGGAAGGGAGAGAGAAAGAGAGAGAAACATTGATGTGGAGACACACATGGACTTGTTGCCTCCCACAAGCCAGCCCCCTAACCATGGAGCAGGGAACAAACCTGCAACTCAAATACGTGCCTTGCACCAGGAATCAAACATGTGACCCTTAGGTGCACAGGCCAATGCTGTAACCGCTGGCCAGGGCCAATGGCCAGGGTCAATTGCTTTTTTCTGTATTGATCATGTATCCTGCAACTTTGCTGAGCTCTTTATTAGTTCCTTAGTGGACTTCTTAGGATCTAATTATTACCACTGTTATTATCTTATTAGTTAATTTCCAAGGTAAAAATGTTCTGAGATTATTCATCTTTAATTTTGTAGGATTGTACATTAGCTATTTTATCTCTGTCTATATTTAAGTTTTCATGATGATTTTATGTGCTACTTTATATAAATATATATCATCTCTCTTAACTTTGTATTTTGAAGAGAAACTTTATTTTACCCATAAATGGAATTTGCATGTGCTTAAAATAATTCTATGTGGAGATTTTTAGTCTTATTGTAAAAGTTAGAGTAGTTTAGAAAATAAAAAAATTATCTGTGTTATTTTCTCTGGAAGAGGAAAGTGGTTAGTCCCACATAGCAATAACTCACAGATTCATAATAGTTTTACCTCTTACTTGACTTTATTTCTGATTCTCCAAAAAAAAAAATATCTAGAAACAATTTGGAGTTCATGAATTACTTCGTGTTTACCTCAGTGGCAGTGTTCTGTCCAAATAAGCAGTATTCCTTGTATTGGGGGAACATAAAGAAAGCTGTAGGGGAGGAACAAATTGTCCTATACCCTCAAGTTTCTTTTGGCTAGTCTAATAAATCAAATAAATCTTAGACAAATTATCAAGAGAATATAACCAAATTTAATACATACTGTGTATGGAATGCCACTCATATGAGAGAGTCAGAGACCCCCACATGCAAGAGAGCTTCAGAGATAGAAGGGAACATGGGTATGTAAGATATCCCAAGCTAGGGATGAGATAAGGTGCCTTGGGAGCTTCAAAAGGTCTTTGCAGGATAAGAAGAGCAGACTTTTAGTAAACAGAAGTTTGCACTAACCTATAGATAGGTCAAAAAAAGTTATCTCTGATAATAGCTTATTCAAGTTCTCCTAGGTAGTTAGAGGACCAGGCCGAAGCTTATCTTGTGCCTGAAGCTACAGTTGCCTTTACCTCCTAGTAATCTGCATACCACTGAGTCACATCTTGGGGTGGTTCATTCTGAACCTCCACAAGCTTATATGGGCTTTGCTTTTATAAGTCACATTTCTTCTGTACCACCCAACCAGCATATGTTAACAGAATATGCCACCCCCAACTATGTCTCTTTGACATAAGGGTTATTTTGAGCTGATCATTTTGAGAAACAGCAGATGCAAAAGTTCTAAAAACAAGAATAGAGAATATAATCCCTTTCTAAAGGAAATTTACATTTTTGAAGGAACTATTAGAGTGAGCATGTCTCAGTACCAGAAAGAGAAGAATGACTAAACCACAAGAGAATCTTATCAGTAAAAAAGGCAGCAATTTAACAGACTTTACCCTTACTTTTCCTGATAGCCTCTATGCCCCACCAACCCTGCTCTCAATCTTTCTTAGTTTTTAGCTGAAAACAGTATTTAAGATGGTGGCTTAGGTTATCTTTGAAGTTACTCATTTTTTTCTTGTTATCACCCATGTGTGTATTTATGAGGTATTATAAGTGTTAATAAATGTCTGTTTGTTTTTTGCTTGTTAAATTGTTCTTTATAACTTGGGTATCTCAGCCAAGTCTCAGAAAGGTTAGAGAAAAAATTATTTTGCCTCCCTTATACCTATTTCCCACTCCAAATTATATTGAAATAAATCCAAAACATCTTATCATTTCATTTTTAAATATTTTCAGAATCTATAATAATAAAAGCATAATATGCAAATCAACCAAACAACCAAACAACAGAATGACCATCCAGATGACCACATTATGACACCCACTGGCACCAGGCCAACCAAGGCGGGTGCGATGTGATTGGTCAAGGGGGCCCCGCTCCACGATTGCCCCCGCAGAGGGAGGCCCAGGCCACCCTCTGCAGGGGGATCAATGGAGGTGGGAGGGGGCTCCACAATCCATTGCCCCTAAGAGGGAGGCCTAGGCTACCCAGCTGGCAGCTCTGTGGTGGGTGGGCAGTGCCTCCTTCTGGGGGTGATGGATTGTGGGGCTCCTGGACTGCTAGAGGGAGCAGATTGGGCTGAGGGAACTCCCCAACTCTCCCCACCCCCAGTGCACAAATTTTGTGCACTGGACCCCTAATATATATATACATATACCGTATTTGCCGGTGTATAAGACGATTTTTTTGGCCCTGAAAAATACGTATTTGCCGGCGTATAAGACGACTGGGCGTATAAGACGACCCCCTAACATTTCCACAAAAAATACAGAGTTTGTTATATACTTGCCGTATAAGACTGCCCCCCACTTGGAGGCATATTTTTCAGGGCCAAAAAGTCGTCTTATACACCAGCAAATACGGTGTGTGTATATATATATATATATATATATATATATATATATATATATATAAAATGTAAGATTTTTTTAAAATGCACATCACAAGAGCATTAACACACGTAAGCATTAGGAATAATTAATATTGTGAAATATCTCAGATTAGTGTTCAGATTTCCCTGATATTTATTCTCTCTTTGTCTCTCTCTTTTATAACATGTCTTGAAATCAAGATTCAAATAAGATCATGCATTGCATTTTATAGAAATGTCTAAAATTAGTTCATAATTTCCCTCTATATTTTCTCTTGCACACTATTTGTTGTTTGTTAATACATAATTCTCACAATGTTGATTTTGCTGCTTTCCTTGTATTCTCATTTTATTTTATGTATTATATTATTTTGTTCTCTGTGTATAAATTTGAAGACATTTAATGTTTCTACATTTATTTTACAATGTAGAAAAAGTGGAAGTTCATATCTGTGGGTCAGTATAAAAACATTTAGAAGCACAAAAAAGAATAACACATTTCTATTCTCACCATCAAATAGCAGGGGACCTTTGGGGAGGGGTTTCCACTGAAACCAACAGCTTCTTTGAAATCTTTCTAGCTGTTGTTACCAGATATAGTGCTCATGTTAGTAACTATGTTTGGAGAAAGCAATAAATTTATTTATTCTAGAAATATTGACTGGGCTTCTCTGTGAGAGGCTAGGGATACAGAGATAAACAGAAGATGTCTGCCTTCCTGGAGCTTACACGTGAGCAGGGAAGAGGAGCTAGATAAGAGCCACGAGAATCAGGCGAGTTCATCTCCCCTACAATTCCTAGCTTTTGGAGTCCAGTGCTTATCATTCAGATTTAGAACCTGTTTTCTGTTCTTAAGTTACAAAGAACATTTGTCCTCTTGCCTCACCCTACACATTCTGTTCTCCAAAGCTGGACTCCTTAAGTCTGGCTTCTTCATTTCTGGATTAACTGTTTCATAGGGTCTATTTTTTATTGAAAATAGAAATAGAATATTTCTTATTGGAAGAATTATTCATAAAACTGACTGGATGGACTTTTGGACTTTGCAGGTTTTCATGGTCTCACCATTTCCTATTGTATATGTCCAATCTGCTCCTGTCACTTACCTTACCCTGCTGATAACTTGAAGGCATTTGAGGGTGATTCAACTCCCCAACTCACCCCCACTCCACATACCCATTTCTGTTTCATTTCTTTTTTTGATATATTTTAAATGAAAATAATTATTAGTGAATATAGCATCTGTGAGAAGTTTTAATGGGTGATTATTATTTAATAAAAGCAAAATTTAAACATTGTTTGTGAAACATTTTGCAGGGTAGTGTCATCTGAATTGTCTGTTTGTGTGGACAAAAAGGGGGCTCTGAAGAAAGTAACCTTACAAGGTAATCTGATCACAAATTCCTGACAGGGCAGGTCATGGTTGGTAGTCACTCTCCAGATATGTAACTTCTTTAGCTAAAGGCTTATCTTTGTCTTAAGCAAGCCCTGCCCATTGTTTGAGTATTTAGGTTAGCACATCCTTGAAATGCCTCTTTTCAGAATTCTCTCTCTCTCTCTTTTTTTAATCTTTATTGTTGAAAGAATTACGTATGTCTCCCTTTTTCCCCCATTGACCCCTTCTAGCTTGCCACTGTCCCCTGCCCCAGACCTCTCCTTCTAAAGCAGTGGTCACCAACTGGTGGTCCATGAACTCCGAAAGGTTGGCGACCAGTGGTTTGAGAAAATCTTTGGAGCAGCAGCTGCCAGCTGGTGGTCCGCAGACCACTGGTGGTCCCGTGAGGTCCAAAAGGTTTGCGACCGCTGTTCTAAAACAGGACTGCCATCAAGAGATCCGGGATCTTGTTAACTATCCTGTAATACAATTTGTCTTGCTTCCTCCTACCTTCATGTAATCTAACGTCCTTAATTCTAAATGCATAAAACAAGCTGCAAACTGTCATTTCTTGGAAGCATTTTTCTCAGACTATTATTTTCTCAGACTACTTGAGGATCTTGCTTTCATGAGTATCCTCTGTTTAGCTCAAATAACTTTTTTTTATTTTTTTATTTACTTATATTTTACAGAGAGGAAGGGAGAGAGATAGAGAGCTAGAAACGTCGATGAGAGAGAAACATCCACCAGCTGCCCCCTGCACACCCCCCACCGGGGACGTGCCCGCAACCAAGGTACATGCCCCTGACCGGAATCGAACCCAGGACCTTTCAGTCCGCAGACCTACGCTCTACCACTGAGCCAAACCGGTTTCGGCTCAAATAACTTTTAATAAAATTTCTCTACAGGTTTGGACATTCTTATGTTGACATTTATATGTTTGTACTATTTTTTTGTCTCTCTAACCCCCAACCTTCTATGATATAGCTGGAGTCCAAAGAAACTAACCAACTTTCTTTGGGTTCTTTGCATGATTTGGGCAGTTGTGAGGACTTGGCCACGGTGCATGAAAAGTCTGTTTTGAAACCACAAATCTTTATGGATTCTTGAGGATCTTTCTAGAACTGGAAGTGGGAACTAAGTGACTGTCCCACATTTCCCTAACAAACAAAATATAATCAGTCTAAAAAAAACACAGGCCTACTCAAAGAACACAAGGAAGCATATTTTAGGATTAAATTCTCCCAGTCTACAAGAGAATTCTGTTCCTGCCATCCAGAGGTCATTTGGGATGAAGATTTATCTGATTTGCTTTGCTTTGTTATTATTGAGGCATGCCTCACTTAGACTTCAACACAGATGAAGATTAAGTAGTGATTTTTTTCCCTTCCAACATTTTTGTCATTCTATGCCTCTTTGTTTATTGATGAAGAATGTAACCATCAAAGAAATGGTGAGAATAAGCCACTGAATTCTTCTACATGAAGAAGCCAGGGGAGTTCTCTAGCCTTGTCTCTGCACAAACACATAAAAAGACCATCCATTCTATATAATAAAGCATAATATGCAAATTGACTGAATGGCAGAACGACTGGTCTGTGGTGTTGGGGCCAGTGGGCAGGCGGCGCCAGGCCAGCCAAGGTGTGTGCCAGCGGGCAGAGGAAGGGGATGGCGATTGGGGGCAGCAGCAACCAGCGGTGGCAGAGGTGTGATCAGGGGGGCAGGGCCGGCTGCTCGCAGACTGTGGCTTAGGAGGAAGCAGACCTTAGTCATCAGCAGTCAGACATCCCCTGAAGGCTCCTGGACTGCGAGAGGGTGCAGACTGGGCTGAGACACACACACACACACACACACACACACACACACACACACACACACCGACACCTCTTGAGTGCATGAATTTTTGTGCACTGGGCCTCTGGTTTAATATAAATGCTCTCCTAATGACTTAATGTTATCATGTTGGAAGGTAAGTCTGTAGAACAGTTGGAGTGTTTTGTGTGGGGGTTTTTAAAAATATATTTCATTGATTTTTTACAGAGAGGAAGGGAGAGGGATAGAGAGTTAGAAACATCAATGAGAGAGAAACCTCGATCAGATGCCTCCTGCACACCTCTTACTAGTGATGTGCCTGCAACCAAGGTACATGCTCTTGACCAGAATTGAACCAGGGGCCTTTCAGTCTGCAGGCTGATGCTTTATCCACTGAGCCAAACCAATTAGGGCTGGAGTGCTTTTGAGTAGATGATTAGAGTTTTGATGAACCCATAAATCTGTTTAGAGTAAGAAGTAATTTGTCATAAAACAAATGACAGAGGTGCCCTACAGGGAAATGTTTTTTTTTTTGTTGTTTTTTTGTTTTTTAAGCAGCTTTAAAATAATAGGAAATTACACTTATTAATTTCCCTTTTAAAACATGCAGGCATTTATGTTTTTCTTCTTTTAAAATAATTTTTAATTTTTAATTACAGTTTATGTATAATATGTTATATTAATTTCAGTTATAGAACCATTTATATAGCTTATGAAGTGATCACCCTGATAAATCTAGTACTCATCTGACACTATACACAGTTATTACAATATTATTGGCTATGCTCGCTATGCTGTACTTTACATTCCTGTGACTCTTCTGTAACTACCAATTTGCACTTCTTGGTGTGTTTCTTTAATTGATCTTAGGAAGGATGGGAGAAAGAGAGAGAGAGAAACATTGATGTGGGAGAGAAACCTGGATCAGCTGCCTCCTGTATCACATGGAGCCCTAACTGGGGATTGAACCCACAATGTAGGTTTGTACCCTGACTAGGAATCAAACCCACAACTTTCTGGTGCACAGGGCAATGCTCTAACCAACTGAGCCACATTGGCCAGGGCTACCAATTTGTACTTAATCTTTTCACCTTTTTTCACCCATCCCCTCACCCCCCTCCCATCTGGCAACCATCAAAATGCTTCCTGTATCTATGAGGCTTTTCTGTTTTTCTTGCTCCTTTATCTTGTTTGTTTTTAAATTTCACATTTATGTGAAATCATGTGGCATTTATCTTTCTCTGTCTGACTTATTTCACTCAGCACAATATCCTCTAGGTCCATCCATGTTGTTGCAGATGGCAAGATTTCATTCTTTTTATGGCTGAGTAATAATTTATTGTATATAAACACTCCTTTATCTATTAATCTATTGATGGACACTTAGATTACTTTCATATATTGGACTATAGTAAATAATGCTGCATTGACAATATAGATGATATATTTATTGCTACTTTGTTATTTATATTTTTTATCCTTCTTCTTCTCCTCCCTCCTCCTCCTCCTCCTTCTCCGAAAGCTGTTTATCTGAGATGTTTTTCTATTCTAAATGATAGCTTTGCTGGGTAATCTTGGTTGTAGGTTCTTGCTTTCCATCATTTTGAATATTTCATGCCAATTCCTTTTGGCTTGGTAAATTTTTGTTGAGAAATCAACCAATAATCTTTGGGAGTGCCTTTGTAGGTAACTGTAAAGAATCTTGCTGCTTTTAAGATTTTCTCTGTCTTTTAACCTTTGACATTTTAATTATAATGTGACTTGGTGTGGGCCTCTTTGGCTTCATATTGTTTGGGACTTTCTGCACTTCCTGGACTTCCTGTTTCATTACCATGTTAGGGGAAGTTTTTATTTTATTTTTTTATTTTGAGAGTATATTTATTAAAACTGGGGACAGTGAAGTGAGAAAGGACTTAGGATAGAAGAATCAACAGGAGAGAGACTAGATAGGGCTGCTTTGGCTCCCTAGAAACATTTTGGGAAAGAAGTGAGCAAAGGTGGGGATACTGTCAGCTCACTGGAAAGTAAGAGAAAAGGCCTTGAAGACAGGTTCACTGGGTTAGTCTTGGATAAGCTGCTGCTGTCCATTGCTCTTCTGGTGGCAAGTCTCTTGAAGATCCTTTGAGAAAGAAGATTCACTCAAAAAGGAGAATAACGTGGACATGCCCCAGGGAGGGCACACCAGGAAGTTTGCACTCATTATTTAAGTTTTTATCTCTGTTTTTGTTTCCTATTTCTTTGTTGAAAATCTCACTAAGCTCAATGAGCATCCTTATAACTAGTGGTAGATTGCTTGTTTCATTTTGTTTAGGTCTTTTTCTGGAATTTTGTTCAGGTTTTGTGTGTTTTTTCATTTGTGATATGTTTTTTTGTCTCCTCATTTTGTCTACCTCCCTGTTTTTGTTTTTGGGTATTAGGTAGAGCTGCTATGTCACCCTGTCTTGGTAGAGTGGCCTAATGTAGTAATTGTCCTGTAGTGCCTAGTGGCACAGCAGCTTCCTTGGTCACCTGAGTTGAATGCTCCTGATGTGTCCTCCAGGTAGACTGTGTTACTCCTCCTGTTGTGGTTGAGCCTTGGTTATTGTCAATAGAAGGGATCCCCCCCAACACCCCCAGGCCAATCAGCTTCGAGGACTGGTAGTGAACACAGCAGAGGAACTGCTATGTAGGGATCAACCACATAGAGCAGGACTCACTTCAGTGGGATGCTGGTGCCGGCTGAGTATGCCCTTTGAGTGTCTTGTGGAGGTGGTTGGTTGTTGCTTCAATGCAGTCCACCTGGTGCACTGGCTCTGGAACCTCCCAGGAGGTACAGGCCAAGGTTAGAAACCACCTGTACTCTGCCTGAGGCCACCTAACATGAGCTACAAAAATGATCTGAAGATGGCTGTTACTTGTGCTGGGCTTAGAGATGCCCAGGAGAGGCCAACCTGTGAACGAAGGTTGGCTGCTGCTAGTGTCACTGGGGCCACTTAGTAAGAGGCACAGGGTACACAGAAGCCTGATGGTGCTTGTTTGAGAGATTTTAGGGAAGTCAGCATGAGCCAAGACAGACCATTTGTATGAAAAAGACACTGGAAAGGGCTTTGGTGAGCCCCAGGGTTGGGTGAGGCAGCATTTTAGGGAATTATAGAGATGTAGGATAGAAAAGTTTTAGCCAAGTTAATGGAGACTCAGATATGGTGCCTGCCTCTGTGGGGTTTGGCTCAGCAAAGGAATAATGACTTCTTCCAGACCTTCTGTCTGGGAGAAAACTGCCCCTCCAGCACTCATCCTGCAGCCTGACAATTTAGTTCCTTCCCATATGTCCCTGGCACCTTTTAGCTGTTGCCCTAGCACCGGAGCTCAAAGCCAGTGAATCTAAGTCTATGAGCTGGCCCCTTAAATAGAATTCCTAATGGTTGAGCCTTGGGTCTCACTCATCTACAATCCTTGATGGTTTTCATAGCCAGAAGTTTTGGGGACTTTTCTCCCTAGCTCTGGGATCCTGGGCAGGAGGTTCTGGTATGAAGCTCAGATCCTTGGCTTCTCGGGAAGAGGGGTCTCTGCAGGGAAGATATGCCTCCTTATATTTTTGTTGTTAATCCTCACTTGAGGATTTTTTTCCCCTCATTGATTTTTTTTTAATATATATTTTATTGATATTTTACAGAGAGGAAGGAAGAGAGATAGAGAGCTAGAAAAGTCGATGGGAGAGAAACAACGACCAGCTGCCTCTTACACACCCCCTACCGGGAATGTGCCCGCAACCAATGTACATGCCCTTGACCGGAATCGAACCCGGGACCTTTCAGTCCACAGACCGATGCTCTACCCCTGAGCCAAATCGGTTTCGGCGCCTCATTGATTTTTAGAGAGTGGAAATGGGGAGGGGTCAGAAAGAAAGAAACATCCATGTGAGAGGGACTCATCATTGATTGCTTCCCACACATGTCCTGACCTGGGCCAGGGATCAAGCCTACAACTGAGGTATGTGCCCTTGACCAGAATCAAACCTATGACCCTTCAATTTGACTGGGTCAAATGGGAATTTCATTTTCAGTTTTTGAGGAAACTCCATACTCTCTTCCACAGTGGCTGCACCAGTCTACATTTGCCAACACTTGTCGTTTGTTGATTTGTTGATGATAGCCATTCTGACAGGTGTGAGATGGTACTGCATTGTCGTTTTGCTTTGCATCTCTGGGATGATTAGTGATTTTGAACATCTTTTCATATGTTTCTTGACCTTCCTTCTTCTTTTGAAAAGTATCTATTTAGGTCTGTTACCCATTTTTTTGATTGGGTTGTTTATCTTCCTTTTGTTAAGTTGTATGAGTTCCCTGTACTTGTTGGAGATTAAACCCTTATATGGTGATATCATTGGTAAATATGTTCTCCCATGCAGTGGACTTTCTTGTTGTTTTGTTTTGCTGTGAAAAAGTTTTTATTTATTTATTTTCTCTTTAGTTTCCATTGCCTTTGGAGCAGTGTCAGTGAAGAAACTGCTTTGTCATATGTCTGAGATTTTGCTGCCTGTGGATTCCTCTAGTATTTTTATGGTACTTTTAAAAAAATATATTTTTATTTATTTATTTATTTATTTATTTATTTGGCTCAACACCTCAGAAGCATTCTGGATCCTAGCTTCTTTCACTCTTTTTTTATTTTTTTAAATAGATCTTTATTGTTCATATTATTACAAATGTTCCTCATTTTTTTTCCCTCCATTGCTCCCCTTCACCAAGTTTCCATCCCACCTTCTGCCCTTTCCCCATCCCCCATTGTCCTCATCCATAGGTGCAGTTTGTGTTCAGTCTCTTCCCGCCCTCCCAACTCCCCATTTCCCCGAGAATCATCAGTCCACTCCCCTTTCATACCTCTGATTTTATTATATTCACCAGTTCATATTGTTCATCATGATTTTTACTTCCCTTGGTTTTTGGATTCACTTGTTGATAGTTACGTATTTGTTGTTCATAATTTTTATCTTTATTTTCTTCCTCTTCCTAAAGAACCCCTTTTAGCAATTCATATAATTCTGGTTTGGCGGTGATGAACTCCTTTAGCTTAAATTTATTTGTGAAGCTCTTTATCTGGCCTTCGATTCTGAATGATAGCTTTGCTGGGTAGAGTATTTTTGGCTGTAGTTTCTTGTTATTCATCACCTTGAATATTTCTTCCTGTTTCCATTTGGCCTGCATGGTTTCTGTTGAGAAATCAGCTGACAGTCGTATGGGTGCTCCTTTATAGGTAACTACCTGCTTTTGTCTTGCTGCTTTTAATATTCACTCTTTGTCTTTTGCTCTTGGAATTTTAATTATGATGTGTTTTGGTGTGGTCCTCTTTGGATTCCTTTTGTTTGGGGTTCTGTGTGCTTCTTGGACTTGTAAGTCTATTTCTTTCCCCAGGTGGGGGAAGTTTTCTGTCACTGTTTCTTTCAATATGTTTTCGGTATCTTGCTCTCTGTCTTCTTCTGGGATGCCCATAATTCTGATGTTGGTTCGCTTGAAGTTGGCCCAGAGGTTTCTTACACTATCTTCAACTTTCTGGATTCTCTTGTCTTCTTGCTTCTGCGGAGGAGTGTCCTCTGGCTCTTTGTGTTCCAATTCTTTGACTTTATTCTTTCAATCTTCTATTCTGTTTTTAGGACTCTGTATAATATTTTTTATTTCAGAGAATGTATTCTTTATTTCTAGTTGATCCTTTATTATTTCTTGTTGATTCTTTATTATTTCTAGTTGATCCCTTTTCATATCCTCATAGGTTTAGTTTATTTTATTGGCCTTTTTTGGGGGATTCTTGAACAACCCTATAAGCGTGGTTTTGAACTCTATATCCAGTCGCTTTTTGTCCTCCATTTCTTTCGTTTGTGATCTGTTTCCTCGTCTCGGCATTTTCGATGCTTCCCTGAGTTGGTAGGTTGGGAGGATCAGCTGTGTCTATGCCAGGAGACAGCCTTATTCCACTAGACTTGGAAACCTGCAAAAGCCTCTGTGTTCAGCTTGGATGGGGCGGAATTTCAGGGTGGAGCCTACAGCCTTGGCTTCTGGTTAGCCCCACCCTCTGAGGTTCCTGAGTCTCAG
This sequence comes from Vespertilio murinus, assembly GCA_963924515.1. Classification (NCBI taxonomy): domain Eukaryota; kingdom Metazoa; phylum Chordata; class Mammalia; order Chiroptera; family Vespertilionidae; genus Vespertilio; species Vespertilio murinus. The sequence continues at coordinate 127,811,544 of OZ004706.1, read as the reverse complement.
TGTACCTCAGTGTCCTTTGATATTCTCTGCAAGTACCTCTGAGAGAAAGGCGCCCTAGAGTTTTGCCCGCTACCATAGAGTTTAGTCTCTCCCAAAACGAGCCCGCAACTGGAGTTCAGTGCAGTTGGAAGCGGGGTTAAGATCAGTCCTGAGCTTATGTCTCCTTCTGCTAGGGCAATCCAGTGGTCTAATCAACAGTCTGTCCTCTGTGCGAAATGTGAGCGACTCAGGAGCTCTGCCTTTCACTGCTTCCCTGAGCTTCTGTCTTACAGCCCAGATTCCCTCTGTGTGAGGCTGCGGCCCCTGAGTCTCGCCCAGAACTGGGTTTTGGTGCAGTCAGAACTGGGACTCAGCACAGTCCTGAGCTTTTGTCTCCTTCCCGCTAGGACAATCCAGCAGCTCAGTGAACAGTTTGTCCTCTGCGTGCAATGTGCGAGACTCCGGGGTTCTGCCTTTTGCAGATCCCCTTAGCTTCTGCCTTATAGCCCAGATTCCCTCTGTATGAGCCTGGGACCCCAGGGTTTCGCCCAGAACTGGGGTTCAGTGCAGTCGGAGTTGGGGTTCAGCACAGTCCAGAGGTTTTATCTCCTTCCCACTAGGGAACGCCAGCCAGGCACTCAGCCGCCCCCTCCTCTCTGGCTCCTTCCTTTCCCCATGCTCGCACCGTGTCTCTGTACCTTAGGCTTTTACAGCTCCTCTGATTTTCCTTCTGGTTTTCTCTTTCATTCTAGTTGTAGAATTTCCAGTCAGTCAACTTTCCTGTAGTTCTGGATAATGTCCACTTTATATTTTAGCTGTATTTTTTGAAATTGTTGAGTGAGGTTGCAGTTAGGTGGTTACCTATGCCGCCATCTTGGTTTTCCCCTATGGCACTTATTTTTAAGAAAACGTGTATTCAGCCTCATAAATCCTCCTAATATTTTTTTTTTCCTGAAACATCTTCTTAAGATATAAATTACTTGTTTGCCAGGCATCTCTGACATTTTGTGTTATTACTGGGAAATTCACAGAAATAAATGGAAAATGTTATGGGCATAAATGTATGTGCATAATAAATAGAGAGGAAATGAGAGTTGTTGAGTAGAAATTCAGTTAAATAGGAGAAATTTACACACCCCAAACCGAGAAAGGGAATTTGATCAAATTAAGTTTGGATTCTACAGTGTTAAACAAATTTAAACTTGTTAGGACCATGTAAGGGTGAGATATAAATACTGAACTATTGTTGAATCCCTCATGTGGTGGGAAAGGTGAGCCAGTACCCAGGATTTGAACTCTAAGGCTTGACAAGGATTGTACTGGGGGTGTGGCCAGACAGTTTCAGACCATTTAGAAAAGGAGTTATAGAAGCAGTGTTTGGAAGAGCAGGGATACTAGGCCATCAAAACCTAACTTTGATGGGGAAAGGAAAATATACTAAAATTATATTGACAATGGCAAAAAACTCTTTCAAAAAAAAATGTTGTGTTTCAGTATGGTTTTGATATGATACATTAGAATTTTTTCTTCAGAAGTAGCACATCTCTGAAATAAAAGTCCAAGTCAGTAGGAAAGTCTGATTCGTGTTACTAACATTCACTTTACATACTTTTAAACATCATTTCATGTTAAAAATGAGATCAGATTCAAAATTAGTCTCAGGCAAAGTTACAAAGTAAGACATGGTTATTCTCTTTTATTGCTAGTAATAATATAAATAGTCTATTTATAAAGCTCTGTTTAGCTACAGTTTTCAAATCCATAAATGTTCATAATTTTGACCCAGCAATTCCACATCCAAGAATTTATTCTAAGGCAACAATCAGGAAAGCGTAAAAATTAATTGGAATGTGAGGCTTTTCATCATAGTGTTCTTTATAAAAATGAAAAAATGGAAGGAATCTAAATGTCCACAATAGGGAATTTGTTAAGTAAATTACATCTGTATGAAGCAATATTATTCATGTACTTAAAAATTGTGGTATAGATGAGTTGTTGGTGATTTAGGAAAATATCATGATGTTTTTGTTTCTCGGGGGGAAATAGGATACCAAAAATGTGCAAGGTTTGAATGGAGAGAGTTGTTTTTAACTTTTTTATAGTTAATGTTTCTAATGTTTTTAACTTTAAAACTCTTTATATATAGCATCATTCTTTCTTCCTGAACCTTGATAAAGGGCCTGCCTTCCCTCTTTTATCTGCTCTCTCTGGGATAGTTACAAAACTTTCAAATTTGTTCTTTTACTCTCAAAATCTAGGTGTTATATATACTGCTGTTCTCAAAAACTAGGCTAAGTCAAGAGAACTAATCCAGAAGCTAATTGATAATATACTAGAGACCCAGTGCACAAAATTTGTGCACAGGTAAGGTCCCTAGGCCTGGCCTACAATCAGGGCCAATCTGTGGGGCTACTTACTAGCAGGGTGGTTCCAGACCTTGCTTGCACCTGCCTTGGCTGGCCTGGCGCCACCTGCTTGCTGGCCCTATCCCCTGCTGCTGCAGCCAATCAGGGCCTGTGGGCTGGGGGTAGCTCCTGCATTGAGCGTCTGTCCTCTTGGCGGTCAGTGTGAGTCATAGTGACTGGTTGTTCTGCAGGTCATTCTGCTGTTTGGTTGATTTGCATATTAGAGTTTTATATAGATAGATTAATGGAAAACAATAGGTTAAAATGTAACAACTTTTCATATATCTCAGTCACTTATACAACAAATTATATTTCCATACTTTCGGCCTGCAGAAGGGACTGTGGAAAGTATACTAATTTACCATATAGTGGGATTATTTTATTTTTCAGCATCACTCTAGGCAAGTAGATGTGATTACTGTAGGGATATGTGACAACAGCAAGACAGAGAGCAAGTGGAATTTTTTGGTGCACTTAAAAACCACACATGGATTAGTCTTAATTTTATATACATGGTTGGTTGTGCTTTTCACAATACCATTGTTTTAATATTAATCTTTATCTAAATAGAATAATTTCCAAAAGGTGAACTAGGTTTCCATAGGTTTTTTTTGTTGTTGTTGTTGTTGTTTTTCATTGAGCATTATAGTGCCCTTCTCAGTGTTATAGTGTTAGATTGTTAGGACATTCAGTAATGCCCCTACCCTGAAGGAAATAAGATGCATCCAAGTCTGAAGAATGGTCCTTCTTTTGCGCCTCCTCTGTATTTCTGTAACATGAGATACCATTTGCTTTTGTGTGTCTCTGCCCCATACTGAAAATTTACCTGAAAATTGTCCCTTGAAAGCTGTTACTCATCATCACATCCTTAGCACCTACACAGGGCCTAATTAAATACCTTCTTGGTAATCCTGAAAATGCCCAGTGGTGTCACACAAAGTATATAAAAAAAATAACCTACTTTGAAGAAAGGCAAATTTGAAGAAAGTTGCAAATGTTTACTGAGTGCTTTCTGTGTGTCAGATACACACTTAGCATTTTCAATGCATTATATAATTTAGTGATCACAAGAACCTGAGACCCATATCATTTTTTTTAATAGATGGGGAAATTGAGACTCACAATTTAGTTCACAGTTTAGAAATTAAGTTCAAAGTTATTGGGACCAGATGAGAAGATGGGAACATGTTTCAAACTCCTGTTCTGTGAGTCAATGCTGTTAACTCCCAATACCCTACACCTTTCCAAGAAAAGGCCTTTCTGAGAGGTGATAATTATTCCTCATTTATGCCTGGCATTTCCATCTTCATGGCTTGTCAAAGCTGTTTGGCTTCAAATATTCATGAGGGAATAATACACTTGCCAGGAAAGTCTACCTGCAAGTTGCAAATTCATGATACAGTTTATTTCTGTTCCACCTTGATTTCCATTTATGAGGCAAAATTTTCCATTTTGATATAGTTAAATGACTCTTTCCCTCTTTATATTTGATAATGGGATGGAACAGAAGTTTGAGATTGCCTTTCCACATTCAGTCTTTGGTTTCCTGTTTTAAAGGGCTGGTAAACTGCTAGCAGCTATGAGCTGGTTAGATGTATTAATCCAATGCTTAATGTGTGTTCTGTATTTTCCTAGGGTTGTTCTGGATGTTGGATAATTGTAATTCTTAACTTCCTTTTTGCCTGACCTTCCATAATGTTGTGGTGTCAGTACCTAAACCTCATTTAATCATCATCTACAGCTTATTTTATGAGGGTCTTGTCTCTTCAACTATATTATAATTATGTCTTATATTTCTTCTGAACCTACCACAACACCAAGCACAGGCTTCAGCACCTGGTAATGATTCTAGGGAGAAGAGCAACAAACATGTTATCAGGAGAGCTAGCTCCTTGTCTGGTTCTACTAGTATTTAGCAGCAAGATTTGGGGATTTCTTAGCTGAGACTTAATGGGTCTTGCTTTTTGCAATTAAAAATCAGTGGGGTGGTCTAGTTGCTTGATCTTTTCTAGCTTACACTGGAATTTAGAGATCTCTTTAATTTTTTATGGTTAACTGATACTTTCATTTATTATGGTGGCATTAACAGAAACTGAAATATGACAAATTAACCTGAATTTGCAAATATGATATTAAGTTCAGTTCTGAATACATGACATTCAAGAAGCAGAACAATACACCTAAATCTAGACATTTTTTGCCAGTGTAGCTTAGTTGGTTGGAGCTTCATACCATGCACCAAAAGGTGGCTGGTTCAATTTCAGGTGAGGATACATATCCAGATTGTGGGTTCAATCCCTAGTTGGGGTGCATGCAGGAGGCAACAGATCATGTTTCTCTCTTACTTCAGTTTCTCTCTTACTTCAGTCTCTCTCTCTCTCTCTCTCTCTCTCTCTCTCTCTCTCTCTCTCTCTCTCTCCCTCCCTCCCTCACTAAAATCGATGGAAGGGAAGGGAAGGGAAGGGGAAGGGGAAGGGGAAGGGGAAGGGGAAGGGGAAGGGGAAGGGGAAGGGGAAGGGGAAGGGGAAGGGGAAGGGGAAGGGGAAGGGGAAGGGGAAGGGAGAAAGGAAGAAAGGAAGAAAGGAAGAAAGGAAGAAAGGAAGAAAGGAAGAAAGGAAGAAAGGAAGAAAGGAAGAAAGGAAGAAAGGAAGAAAGGAAGAAAGGAAGAAAGGAAGAAAGGAAGAAAGGAAGAAAGGAAGAAAGGAAGAAAGGAAGAAAGGAAGAAAGGAAGAAAGGAAGAAAGGAAGAAAGGAAGAAAGGAAGAAAGGAAGAAAGGAAGAAAGGAAGAAAGGAAGAAAGGAAGAAAGGAAGAAAGGAAGAAAGGAAGAAAGGAAGAAAGGAAGAAAGGAAGAAAGGAAGAAAGGAAGAAAGGAAGAAAGGAAGAAAGGAAGAAAGGAAGAAAGGAAGAAAGGAAGAAAGGAAGAAAGGAAGAAAGGAAGAGGGAGGGAGGGAGAGAGGGAATGAATATAGCTCTGGGCAGCCCTGGCCAGGTGCTTAGTTGATTAGAGCATAGTTCTGATATATACCAAGATTGAATGATCACTGTCAGGGCATATACAAGAATCAAGCAATGAATGCATAAATAAGTGGAATAACAAATTGGTATTCTTCTCCCTCTCTCATATAAAAAAAAATTTTTTTAAGGAAGCACTTTATTTTTTTTTAAAAGGAAAAGAATGAAAATACAGATTAGATTTTAAGTTGGTGATGGAGGTGCTATCATTCTCACTGACCTCTTTTGTTAGTGTGGATTAGAAGCATAGGCTTGAAGTTAAAGGTACTTATTCATAACAATCAAATAATCACAGATATCTAGATCTGAAAGAGATGTACAAATATAGCCTGCCCCAACTGTTTTCTACATGGGATTTGTCCAAGTTACACACTAGCTAAATGCAGATATGGTTTTCAGACCAAATCCTCTATCTCTAAGTTTCTGGTTCATCCCTCACTGTGCTTGTTTCCTTTTAGACTGCCTTTTAATATTTGTAGTATTCTTTTGTAAATAGTAAATTCACTAATCATTGTGCATCCAAATACACATGCAAAATTATTTGTAAAATTTAGTTCAGCTTTCTGGGAAAGAAAACAGTCAAATAGCATCATCACTGTATCCAAATTTTGTCCTCTATAATTAAATGGTGTTGTATGGAAACCACTGAATTGTGCAGTTATAAGGGTATGGTTTTGTGACATCTGTTGAGAGTTAAGTCATGGTGTACAGTCCTAAATGTTTTTTGTTGTTTTTTTTTGTATTCTCAGGAAATATTAATCTCTGCATCCTTGCCCAGATCCTGTATTAGATCTGGGGTATATGAAATATAGGCTGATCATGTAGTGATTCTCTATAGAGTGATACCAAAATATGTGTTTGTGGTGGGTCTCAATTTTTTTTCTGAAAAAGAACTGGATATCCATAATAGAGGTCAAATGGAGATCTGGCATCCATTTCACTACTTGCAAGACATAATCTCAAGAATATGTAATACACATAACTGTTTGCCAGAAAACTGAAAGGAAATGATTACATTTGAGTACAATGTATTCTACAACAATAGTTTAGTGTGTATGAAATTTAAAACTGCTGGGTTTCCAAATATGATTTTTTTAAAAATAGACTTAGTTTTTAAAACATACCCACTGTGTTATCCTTTGCGAGATATTCTTAAAAGCTGATATTTAAGACCAAAGAAACTAAAAATCCTAATGATAATAAGCTGCAAGATATTGAATTCTCTAGTACTTTAGTTTAATGTGTTTTTTGATTTCTGCTGAATATTTTAATTTCATGAACACTTCATGTTATGTTATTTTACCATAACACTGCCTTTTTAAATTTTACCCATTATGATCACGTAAGTACCTTAGTATTAAGTCTTAAAGTCTACAGTGGTATATGTGTTTCACATTTACACAAACTAGTTGGGATTTTATGCAGGTGGTGACCACATCTACCTCCTTCACCTAGTTATCTAGCACAGGACCTGGCATGTAGCAGGCATTTAATTAATTGGGGTGTTTTTAGTTTTGTTTTTTGAGTGACTGAATCAATGAATGAATGACAAGCAGCACTAAGTAGCTAATTAACTAGTTATTTAAACTAAGTAAAAAACATATATATATATATATATATATATATATATATATATATATATACATACATAGCGGCTCTGGAGTATCTAAAGCCTCTGGAGAGATGTCTTTAAAACTCATTCAATATATAGTTGACCCTTAAGCAGGTTTGACCTGTTCAGGTCTACTTAAATGCAAATTTTTTTTTTTCAATAAATACCTGGTATTGCAACTTGAAATTCAACTATGGATTGAAAAACGTATTTTTCATCTGTGGTTGGGAATCCATGGATACAGAGGGACAACTATATACATTTTTCTATGCCATTTTATGTAAGGGACTTGAGTATCTGCATATTTTGGTATCCATCCATCAGGCAGTGTTTGGCGGGGGGGGGGGGGGGGGGGGACCAAACCCTTATGAATTACCTAGGGACAACTGTAGTTAAGTTTTGGGGGAATCAAAAGTTATATGCAGATTTTTCGACAGCACAGGGGTCACTGCCCTTAACCCCTGCATTATTCAAGGCTCACCTGTATTCATTCAACAGGAGGGTCACATAGGTTCAGTGTTTCAGTCACCTGTCTGATATCAATCCGGAAAACAGGACTGTCAGAGAAGGGCTGGTGATGGAAATATTCCTTTACAAAGTGTTTCAGCCAAGGGGAGAGTTAAAAGTGCTTTGTTCTTTACTAAAATTTGAATAGCATAGGACTTTGAATAGCATAGGACACCCAAGGTGTGGTGAAGCCAACAACCCTTGAAGCTGGGTCCCTGGTGACCTTCAGAGACTCCTGCCCCCTGAACTAGTGCTCCCTGTAGTCACTTCTAAGCAAGAGAGGAACAAGAAGTTAATTCTGCCTGTGCCTCCTTCCTCATTATGGGGCTTTTGAAAAGCTACCATTTGAACTTCTGCTTTGTCGAATAGGACTATCAGTGCTAACCTACTTGGCTAAGATATTATGCAAAGTACTTTAAGGCTTTAAAAAAATCTATGTTTAAAGCCACATTTTTACCCAGAGTTGCCATAACAATACTTGTTTTTCACTTTAGTGATTATTTCAAGGCCAAAATGCAGTAATATATATATATATATATATATATATATATATATATATATATATATATATGTATGGTTAGTATACATGGTTTGTTTTAGTACTTTTTAAAAGAATGCGTGGTTTCAAAAAAAAAAAGGAAAACTTTTTGTGTGTCTTCATAGCCTTTTACCTCATTGAGCTGAAAAAGGAAAAAAATTATGCAAACTTTATGAAAGTACAGACAAATTTGGCATTTCACTTATGGGAAAATTTTGCAGAATTGCACTGACTAAAAGTGATTTTTGTTTTGGCTTTCCTGTGAAGCCATCCAGAAAGGCCAAAAATTACTGGCATTGCTTTTGTGCAAACCTTTCGCATAGACTTCACTTGTAATTCAGCCAAATACATAATTCAAGTCATTGAATTGGTGACACACATATCCACACATCAGAGATGGTGAACAGAAAATTGTCATGAAATGGTGATATTTTATCTTATGGACTGACTAAACCACACACATTACAGCAAAGGAAACATTGCATTAACATGCTTGGGAGCAGGGTTTCCCGAGCTGATCCCTGTCCCTTAGTCCCTCAGTAGGAAAGTCAATTGTTTACTGATTACAATGAAGACATCACTTGGCAAACATTTTGGTCTCAAGTCAATATGTGACATCAGTCTCCTTTAGGGTTTTCCACATAAAAGGGATTCTCCAAAGAAAACACAAATTGAGCCTTACTTTAAAACCTAAGGTTTCAAATGAACTATCTCAATCATGTATTTCTTATTTCTTATTTTATTTCCAAGTAGATATTAACTAACACTTAAAATATAAGTGCTAAACTTTCACACTGTTTTCAGAGCTTCCATTAGATAGTCCTTTATAGCTATTGTCACCCAACCCCCTTTTATAGGGGTGATATCTTTCCTTGTTTCTCAGTAGAGGGTCACCAATTTGGGAGTGGTTAACATCACTTTGTTTGAGGAAGGAAATAAATGTTATTCTTTGACCCTTTAGGGTGTGGCTCTGTGCTTGAGAAGAAAAGTACTCTTACTAAAGTGAGAGGGACTTCATGATGATGCATGTTTTGTCATTTGTGAGTGGTATTTCACTCTATTGCATAAACACCTTCCCTGTCTATACTTATGTGAAATTATTAGAGTTTCCACAACTTCCTCTTTTGTTAGGTGAGGTTTATTTAATACTTTGATGCACATGGCCTTAATGCAAGTATAAGAGAGTTATGCCTTATGAGTTTCATAGAAGCAGGGAAGGCCAGTGACCAAGAGTGCCAAGATAAGGGAATTATGATGTTAGACAGATGGAGCACAGGAAGAATTATGTATGTATCATGAGTTGAGAATAGGTTTAACATTCTCATGCCCAAAGTGTTCTATCTGGAAGCTGTTGCTTGGGAAACATAATATCCTCATATCTTATGAATGACTAAACAGAGAATGAGAATCACTCCAGCCATTTTTTTCCTATTTTTGGTAATAGTATGTTTACTTTCATTATTCTTCATAACACAGTCACTTTGTGTTCTATAAGACACACACACACACACACACACACACACACACACACGAGTGTTTGTGTGTCTTATATGTGTGTGTCGTGTGTGTGTGTGTGTGTGTGTGTGTGTGTGTGTGTTTATTGATTTTGGAAAGAGAAAGGAAGAGAGAAACATAAATGTGAGAGAAGAATCAATTGGGTACAATCTGTAACCTGGTTATGTGCCCTGATTAGGAACTGAACTGGTGACCCTTCAGTGCACAGGATGATGCTCAACCAACTGAGCCACACTGGTTAGAAATACCATTCTTGCCGAAACCGGTTTGGCTCAGTGGATAGAGCATCGGCCTGCGGACTGAAATGTTCCAGGTTCGATTCCGGTCAAAGGCATGCATCTTGGTTGCGGGCACATCCCCAGTAGAGGGTGTGCAGAATGGCAGCTGATCAATGATTCTCTCTCATGGATGTTTCTAACTCTCTATCCCTCTCTCTTCCTCTCTGTAAAAAATTAATAAAAATATATTTAAAAAGAAAAAAGAAATACCATTCTTAATATATTAATTTCATGGTGTACAATTTATTTTTATCTCACTATTTTTATTTTTATTTAGCCCATGGCTTTTATTCACACTGATATTTTATTCTCATTTCTCATTGTTCCTCTTTGCTTTCTCTTGGTTTAAATACCCAGATTGCAGTTTGTACCCAATCAATGTACCATGAAGTACATTGAAAAGACATGAACATATGCCATTAACCTAACTACTATGTAAGTCATTTACCTAGCTAAAATATGATTCTCATGCTTTCTATATTGATTCAACCAATCTCTCCATTTTTGCAGCCAAGTTTCTCAAAATAGTTCACATTTTAAGTTTCTATGTTATCATTTCTTATTTATTTTTCAAAACATAGTGATTTGGCTTCTGCCCTCACTGTTCTGTTGAAGGGGCTCAACTTCCTCACTGTCTTTCTTGTTGCCAAATTTTGGAACATTTTCTCATCCTTCTCTGTATTGTTTGCTTTAACTGCTTACTCTTTCTTGAAAGTTTTCCTTGTTTGGTTTCTTTCTCTTCTCGTTTTTCTAACCCTCACCATTCTTTCTTAGCTTCCTTATTTGACCTCTCTTCCTCCAAAAAACGACCAAATATTAATATTTTCTAAAGTTCTTTTCTCAGAATTCTCTTTCCTCACCACAGCAACACCCATAGCTTTGGCTGTCACCAACTACAAATTCGCATCACTAGCCATCCTTTTCCAGACATACACTTTTAACTGTGGGTTGTCTTTAGACATATTATACTCCCCACTGAACATTGGAATACACTGGGTACTTCAAACTCAGCATGTCTAAGACAGAACTCACCTCCTACCTACTATCCCCACCTTTTAAACCATCCTCCCCTACCAAAATCCTTCAGCAACAAAAAGTAGTATCCCATTCCTGTATTATATATCCTGCTGAATAGCTAGTACTTCTCAATAACTCCCTGTTTTCCTTATTCTGCTCTCCAATCTCATTAGTCACTAATTCAAATTAACTATACATCATAAATATTTCTTTTTAAAAATAAATATTTCTTGTTTACACTCCATCCTCTCTGACCCCATAATTATTGGAAAACATACACTCTGCCTGTCTTTCTTCCATATTGCCTTAATGATTCTTTAAGAATACCTACCTGATCAATTAATTTCCCTTCTCACAATTTGTCATTTGCTCCTTGCCAACAGTATAAAATCCAGTTATTTATAGCTAGCTTTTCCTTTTTCATCCTGCAGTTACATCCTGTGCTGTAGCTATGTGGAAAGCTTGAATTTCCTCAGGACCCATATGATTTTCTTCTTCGTCTAAATTTATTGATTTGAGAGAGAGAGAGAGGAACATCGATTTGTTGCTCCACTTATTTATGCGTTCATTGGTTTCTTGTCTGTGCCCTGACCAGAGTTCAAACCCACATTCTTGCTGCATCTGGACGATGCTCTAACCAACTGAGCTATCTGGCCAGGGCTCCATACCTCTGTGGTATCACACTTATTTCTGCCCCTGCCTTGTATATAGTTTTCATTCTCCTTTGTATAGGGACTAAACCCGTAACCTCCTCTGCACAGCTTTTTCAGGGCAGTCCCTGGCAGAATAAGGTGCCTAATATTTATGTTTCCACAGTTCTCATCATACTTGGTTATTCTTGCATTGTACTGATAGTGTCTTTAAACTCATCATTCTCATTACTCTGGACCATGAGATCTTTTAGAACAGAGGTTGTATCACATCATCCTTGTGTCCCTGTATCCCTGGTAGTACCCAGCCTTTAGTAAGACGATAGTAAGAGTTCAGTTTGGGCCCTAACCGGTTTGGCTCAGTGGATAGAGTGTCAGCCTGTGTACCGAAGGGTCCCAGGTTTGATTCTGGTCAAGGGCATGTACCTTGGTGCGAGCACATCCCCAGTAGGGAGTGTGCAGGTGATAACTGATTGATGTTTCTCTCTCATCAATGTTTCCAACTCTCTATCCCTCTCCCTTCCTTTCTATTAAAAAAAAAAATCAATAAAATACACTTTTTTTAAAAAAGAGTGCAGTAAGGTTCATTGTCTTGCCCAAAGTAGCCTTACCTTTCGATTTCCTGTTCTTGTAAACTGATGAATTCATCATTCTTCTTCATGTATTCTTTATGTTTTCTCTTTTCTTCTTCTAACTCCAATATGGTTTGCCTGTGAGATTTTTCTACTAATAAAAACTGTTTCAGAATTCGTCTGTGAAATTCTTTATGTTTTTCCACAACTTTGTCCAACTGCAAAAGAAAATAAATTTATAGTCTGTTAACTACAAATCACTCATAAATCTTTCACACTTTAAGAAATGTCCAATTTTTGTCTAATTCAGCAATGGGTTCTGATTTCCTTGTTTAGTTTTTAACATTTCTCTTGTTCATTGATATTTTTTGATACATTTCAAAACTAATGTAATCTTTTTACTGTCATTATTTTCCCAGCTGAGAGAATAGAGAGAATAATCGGTGCCTCTGTAGATGTCAACACTTCCCCTACATGCCCTTTCTGACACTTCCTTCTCTCTCCAGAGAAACTATTAGGGACGATGTGCCGAATCTTTGATTCTGCAGCTGCCCTGCTGATCTCTCCTGCCCACCCCTTCCTATAGTACTCTATCAGTGTATGCCTGTGGGATCCCCTAATCTGTTTTTCTTTGTATATGTGTGTGGGGTGGTGTGTGTGTGTGTGTGTGTGTGTGTGTGTGTGTGTGTGTTTGCTTTGTGTGTTTTTTTCTCTTTTATTAAATTTATTAGAGATGTTTTTCTTTGAATTGTGCATCAAGGTGTTTGAGTATTTAAACGTTGGTTAATCAATTCTGTGTTGGTATGTAGTGTGACTGTGACCAAATATAAGCATCAAATTCCTTCTAGTTTCCATGGCCTACTTATTTTTCTGTTATAAATACCTGATTTATGAATTTGGCTTCCCTATTAGACTGTGAAGTCCCTGAAGGCAGGGCCTACATTTTATTTTTCTTAGCCTCTTATAGAGTGACTTGTCTACAGTAGGTGCCTAATATATGTTTAAAGATTGAAACAGAATAAGCAAGCAAGGAATCAAGAAAGAAAAGAGGGAAAGAGGTTGAAACAAATGTGGCTTGGGATCTTTTGATAAATTGAGATCCAATTAAGAACATAATTTTGAAAGCATGTGACTTTTTTAGTTTGTTAAATACTAGGTGCTATAACTGATAATATTGGTTGATTTTACCCTTTCCCTTTATCATAAAAGATTGAAAATTTGTGACTCTGAATTTAAAGCCAATATAAATTGTACAGCCTTAAAAAACACATGCTTTACTAGGAATCCAAGACACAAAATAGCCAAGCCATTCCAAAATAAGAATAAAATGAAGATGCACCAGCATATAGGACCTAATTAATTCTCTGAGACCTCTAAATCCTTAGGCTGGTTTTCTAATATTGATTTATAATGGTGTATACAGACACAAAATACTTTATTATGCCATATTGTGATGATGGTTTTTATTAAATGTAACACCTCCTTTTAAGGAACCTGAAATTGCTAAGTTGCATTGCCTGCTGGCAGAATCACTGTTAACTAATGACCATCTTCTGAGAGGGAGGTTGTAGTGTTTGTCCTAGGTCTCTAGTCATTAGAGTGAATTGTAAAGGAAATTCAAATGAACTGCTTTTGGAATTTGACAGTGAAATAGTGAAGGATCAGCCTTCATTAGGAAAGTTGTTAGTTGACCTAGGAAAACATTTACCATATTTGCCGGTGTATAAGACGATTTTTTGGCCCTGAAAAATATGCCTCCAAGTGGGGGGTAGTCTTATACGGTGAGTATATAACAAACTCTGTATTTTGAGTGGAAATGTTAGGGGGTCGTCTTATACCCAGTCGTCTTATACGCCGGCAAATACCGTATTTTTCAGGGCCAAAAAATCGTCTTATACGCCGGCAAATACGGTATTTTAATTTGTATAAGATCAGCTCTAGAATTAATAACTAAATGAATGATTAAGGGAAGCTTCTTAAATGCAAGAAGGATGTCTTTCCTTAGATGTCTTGAAATTATATGGATATGGGTATTAAACTTAATTTGACCCAAAGAGAGAAAATATAAGACTTATTTAATCCACTGTTGTTTTCCATTGTAATTTTTTCTCTTAATGTTGTTTGCTTGCTTGCTTGTTTGTTTGAAGGGACAAGGAAGGAGGGAAAGAGTCATTGCCCTCCATTTATTACATGTCCTCTTAAGAGGTCTCCCTTCCTTCAGTCTCACCCCCTTCCAGCCTGTTCTCTTCAGTGACAGATGATCTTTTCACCAATGGGATTACTCCGCTCTCCTAGTCAGAGCCAAAAGGTCTTTCACCACTGGTCTCCTGACACTTGCTCCCCATTCTCACTCCATACCTTCCCATTTTTCTTACCCAACATTTAGCCACACTGGACTTCTGGAATTTCTTAGAACTTACCATGGTGATTCAAGACTGCTTTTTTTTTTTTTTTTTCTTTCAGTACTGAGACCTAGGACACATTTTTCCTTTCTACGTAAAACTTTTCCTGTTCTTCCTTTGTAGCTTCCTCTGATTACTCCTGGGTAGAAGTGTTTGTTCCTACATATCAGTGAGATGCCTGATTCTCTGAGTTGTTCTTTTTTCTTTTTTAATCCTGACCCAAGGATATTTTATATTGATTTTTAGAGAGAGTAGATGGGAGTGGGAGAGACAGAGAGAGAGAGAGAGAGAGAGAGAGAGAGAGAGAGAGAAAGAGAGAGAAACATCCACATGAGAGACACATTGACTTGTTGCCTCCCACACACACCCCAACCAGGGCCAGGGATCAAGCCTCAACCAAGGTACATGCCCTTGACTGGAATCAAACCTAAGACCCTTCAGTCCAAAGGCCAATGCTCTATCCACTGAGCCAAACTGGGGAGGGCTGATTCTCTGATTTTTTATCCTCTCATATTCCATGTTTCTTGAAGGATGACTTGAACTTGCTGCATTGCTGTTTGATGCAACCACTAAGGAGCTCATTTTCTCAACAGTGATCATTGGAAAGCTCATGGAATAGTGGTCTGGCAAAAGGAAAGCTCCCCCAACAAGAATTACTGACTCTAAAGATGGCTTAGCACATACTTGAAGTTTTATTTTGTGCTTCATTTTCCATGCCCAAAGTGCCTGTTAGTAAATATTTCAGTGGTTCTCAGTTCGGTCTCTTCTTCATTCCTGACAGATGGAATGATGGACTCAAGCCTCCCTGAACTCATTTCATTTCTCCCCACCCCTGAGTGTGAGAGTTTGACCACATCACTTAACTTTATGCATTTCAGGTTTCTCATTTATAAATTAAGTGCTTTGACTTGATTTTTAAGGTTATTTCTAGCATACAAGGCATTTATTAATTGCCTATTTTGTGGGCTTAGTACTATGATAGTTGCCATGGGGAATGCAAGAGAATTTTGAAGTCTCAGTGCTTATACTTTCATTAGGAAATAAGATACATATGCATGAAACAATTAGGAGCAGCATAAAGTGGTGTATCATTAAGTACTAAGGAACTATCAGACCACTGCCCCCTTTTTATCTGTTCCCACTTACAGATTGAAGCCTGGGAAAGAAAACAGGAAGACTGGTCAGTCATTTCAGGAAGTATTGGGGCAGAAAGCCTGAAAAGATGGCTCCTAATGTTTATGGTTCAGTGACAAGCTTCCTGCTTATCATTTTAACTTGCCTGATGTCATGTCCTATTCCCAACCCCTAGTACAATTCAACTTCTTGCCCAGGATGAAGGAAGTACAGTGTATTTCATTAGGTTAGATTTCTGATGTTTTTTTCATGGTCAGAAGGAATGAAGAACAGAGAGGTTTTCCATCTTTTGGCTTTAAGTTGCATAATATATGTTTAAAAATGAATAATGATCACCCTGATTTTAATTTCATCTCTTTCTGTGCTATGGTTTGGTTCTATTTGTTCTTTTCCATCACCTGTTTGAAAAATTGTCTTTCTCAATGAAGCTAATCCATAAAGCAGAGAAATTGGCTATTTTAGTAGATCAAAGGTAACCAAATATACTATTTATAAATATTTATTCTTCTTCCTTGTGTCTATTGAAACCTGCGTTTCCTGGGTAACACTGGAATCTCTGTTTTTGTAGAGACTGCTCATTCTCTCATTGCCTCCATATCTCAGACTCAGGAAATGGCCCCATGATTCTCATGGCTCTCCACCACCACTGCCAGACCCTTCTGAAAGTGGTTCCTTGTTCTCATCATCACCCTTAATGGTGGTAGTCTTTTCTCATTTTGTTCATTTACTGAGCTTCAGGCCCCTCCTCCTATAATCTATCTTTCTACCTTAAATCTTGGTAGCATTCTGGGTGATTTTCGTATTTTGCTGGACATTACATGTGGCTCTTTCCCAATGCCTGGTCAGCAGGCGTCCTCTTTCTTTGAGGCCCATGCTATTCTGTCTAAGCACTAAACCTGCCCTGGCCAATTTGGCTCAGTGGATAGAGTGTCAGCCTGCTGACTGAAGGGTCCCTGGTTCATTTCTGGTCAAGAACACATGCCTGGGTTTCAGGCTTGATCCCTAGTAGGGGTCATGCAGGAGGAAGCCAATCAGTGGTTCTCTCTCATTATTGACGTTTCTATCTCTCCCTCTTCCTTCCTCTCTGAAGTCAATAAAAAGATGTTTATAAATGAACGAACAAACAAACACTAGACCTGAGCACATCATTTCCTTCTTAATTTTATTCCCTACTTGACTGATTAGAATCCAGTAAGCATAAATGGAGCTTTTCTTATATTGCTGCTCTTTTAACTTACCTATATTCTTTTGCATTCATTTTTTTAAAAAATCCTCTCTGGTGATATTTTGTCCATTGATTTTTTTTAGAGAGAATGGAAGAGTGAGAGGAGAGGAGGGAAACACACACACACACACACACACACACACACACACACACATCAGTTGATTGCCTCATGCGTACACCCGGACTCTGACTGGACATGGAACCTGCAGTCCTTCTATCCATAGGCCAATGGTCTAACCACTGAGAAAACTGGTTTTCTACATTCTTAAACACTTCACCTATATGAACTTCTTTACACCATTCCTTTTTGTCTCCTTCCAGCCTTTGTTTTGTCCATAAATTTCTTTCTTATATCTTTGATCCCACCTCTGTCCCTTCAAAGTGTGCTTACAAACATGGTCAAGTGTTCCTTTCTAAAAGTGTGCACACATGCTTACAGAGAGAGAGGAGGAGGAAGATTTACCATGAAGCTTGAGTTTTAGGGTCCTTCACTTGCATGGGCATCTTCCAAGGCCCTGCCAGTGCCCTAGCAGTGTGTTCACCTAAGTCATATATTAGTAAAATTTTAAAATAATACATTTTAATTATAATCAGTTAAGACCACTGTCATTAGCCCATTTTTACTTACCTACCATCATATTTACTTTCATGGCAGGAGTTTTGGAGAGTATGTACATTTGTGCAGTCCTGCTAAAGGGAAGTTCAGTTGGTTACACAATCACTTCCATATATAGGCAAGTTATTGCTAACCATCTTGATGTACAAAAGGCTTCAGAAATGCCACTGTGCTAGCTCATCCGGCCATTGTCAAATAAAGGTGAAAGGCCAGAGGTTATATTCCTAAATGAATCTGTTCTTGGTGATTCTCATCAGTGGAAGTTTGTGGATTGAGAGGAGAAAGAAAGGTTCAAATAATTTAGAACCAGAAGCTAATCTATGTAAATTTCCCTTTTAGTTCCTAGCTTCTGCTTTCTTGTAAGTCATCCATGCATTGAAGAATGTATTAGATATTTTATCTAACGTTTTTATGTTTTCTTTTTAGAGATATAATTTCACTCAATATGTGTCCACAGTATTGCTGGAAATGGAATTCCTTATTGTTCTAACTAACGCATACTCATTCTCTGGATCTTGTCTTTTCCCCATTCTCCTATTTAAATTTGGCCCTCCTTTGTACTCTCTCATAGTGCCTTGTGGTTTTAAACACAGAAGTTAGTATATGTGTAACTGTACACTTGTGTGATCATGTTTTTTTTTTGTCACTCTGTTAGACAATAAACACCCTAATTACAGGAACCACAACTATATTTATACATCAATATTAAATAAGTTAATACAATGAAATTTAAAAGCTAATTATATGTTGCTTAAAATAAGTATTCTAAAGATTGCCCTAAGGTAATACTGATAAGATATGCAGGTTCTTTTTCTCTATCTATCTAACTATCTATCTATCTATCTATCTATCTATCTAGATAAAGAGCCAGGGTTCTTAATAACCCGGGCTTCACCGAACACCTGAAGTCAGTGCTGGGTTGCTGTGGCAACCCAGCATTGACTGCAGCCTGTGCCAGCACAGCAACCCAGCACTGACTGCTGAGGAAGCTTCGGATCAGGCCCAGAGAGAGGCCTGCAGAGAGAGAGCCAGGGTCTGATGCCCTGCCTCCAGGGCAGCTGTTGACCAGCTGTTGCCTCTCTCTTTCTCTCCTAGCTTCACCAACAGCTGAGCTTCCTTGGGGGCTGCTGATCAGCCCCACCTCTTTGATCAGGCCCAGAGATAGGCTTAGAGATGCTAACTGGCATAGAAACCAACCAGTCAGAACTAAATCTGGGTGAAGTGCCAGGAGCCAATGGGTGGAGCTTTGGATGCTGACTAGCATAGAAACCAACCAGTCAGAACGAAATCTGGGTGAAGTGCCAAGAGCCAATAGCTGCCTAGGAGGTGGAGCTTTTGATGCTAATTGGCATAGAAACCAACCAATCAGAACCTAATCTGGTTGAGGTGTGAGGAGCCAATGGCTGCCTAGGAAGCAGAGCTTTTGACACTGACTGGCATAGAAATCGACCATTCAGAACCTAACCTGGGTGAACTGCAGAGGCAGAACCTAAGATGGGGGCTAAGGAGGGGTTTTAAAGGGCAACAGCTGTTTGATGGAAGGTATAAGAAAGCCGTTAAATTTTTGCATGACTGGTTTGGTAATATAGTGCATATGGTGGCTATCAGTCTAGATATAGGGATTATGTGTTTTTGTCTTCCATCAGCATCTCCTCCTGCTGAAAAAGCACCCCCTTCCCCATTTAAGCAATCCTATCCTACATAAGCTATCTATACTACTAAAAGGTTAATATGCTAATTAGACCAGGTCAACCGGACATCTAACTTCCTTCTAGACAAAGCCATGGTGGTGGGGCCAAGGCAGAGGCAGTTAGGGGCGATCAGGCCAGCAGGAGATGAAAGTTGGGGGGCAAGATTAAGCCAGCAGGGGGTTAAGGGCAACCAGGCTGTCAGGGGAGGGCAGTTGGGGACAAGATCAGACTGGCAGGGGAAGGCAGTTAGGGGTGATCAGGCAGGCAGAGGCAGTTGGGGGCAGTCAGGCAGGTCAGTGGTTAGAAGTTAGTAGTCCCAGATTGCAGAGGATGCAGGCTGGGCTGAGGGGAACATGCCCCCCCCCCCCCCCCGTGCACAAATTTCATGCACTGGGCCCCTAGCCTATAATAATAAAAGTATAATATGCTAATTAGACTGGACAGCCAAAGGACCTTCCGGACGACCTTCTGGGTGAAGCTGGGGCTGCGAGGGCTAAGCCCCTTGCACGAATTTCATGCTTCAGGCCTCTAGTATTCTTATATTTTTCTTTATATCTTTTATGGAAGAACTAATATATTAGGCCATTAACTCAAGTATTTTTAAAAAATCTATTTTATTGTTTTTTTACAGAGGGGAAGGGAGAGGAGAGCGATAGAGCTAGAAACATCGATGAGAGAGAGACATCAACCAGCTGCCTCCTGCACACCCCACATCAGAGATGTGCCCGCAACCAATGTACATGCCCTTGACCGGAATCGAACCTGGGACCTTTCAGTCCACAGACCGATGCTCTATCCACTGAGCCAAACCGGTTTCGGCTCAAGTATTTTTTTTTTTTTAAGGTAACTTCTCCTGTGGAACACTAGCTTTGAAAGCAATAGGAGGCTAA
This sequence comes from Vespertilio murinus, assembly GCA_963924515.1. Classification (NCBI taxonomy): domain Eukaryota; kingdom Metazoa; phylum Chordata; class Mammalia; order Chiroptera; family Vespertilionidae; genus Vespertilio; species Vespertilio murinus. The sequence continues at coordinate 127,791,500 of OZ004706.1, read as the reverse complement.
AACTGTTATGGACTATGAGTTTTTCTTATTCCTCCCTCTTGACAAACCAGCTACTCCCCTTTCCCATCCTCATCCTTTATTTCAGCTCCCAGGCCTCCACCAGGTTTTTAGCTTAAGTCAGTGTTTCTGTCACATGATGTAACTGAGAGTAGTTTGATCTTCTAAGTTATTTTCCCTTAATATATAAATCCTTTTTAGTTTACCCTAGACATGGTTTAGATTTTTTCATTTTTCAAAAAGACCATTGTGAAGAAAATAAAAGGTGGGAGGAAGTTTATACCCTGCAATGGGAGAAAGCAGAAGATTATTTTCTTAGCATGCACATCCTTATTCTGATGTAACTAGGGTACAGTCACAGACAGTCTTAATAGGAATGCTGTCCTCTCTTTTCTTCAACTCTATCTAGGGAACTCTTGTTAGAATTCTCCTTTACTGTTTATTCTCTGGATATCTTCCTTTCACCTGTTACTTCCATTAGATACAGGAAGAGAGAAGACAACTGGGTTGTTGGGTAGGTAGACTTATGAGGACTTATGAGGGCCTCTAGGAAAGACTGATAGCTGAGGAGAGACAGATATATAAGGGGAAACTAGAAGGCAAGAGAAGAAAGTGGGCAAATGTTGGAGGTGGGAATGTGAGAAGTCTGTGTGCGTGTGCATGCACGCACACGTGTGCGTGTGTGTGTGTGTAAAGAGGTACTTGTTGGGGGAGTAATCAAAGAAGGTTGAATTTGTGAAGCAGTACTAACTTATGGATAACTTTTCAGCATTTGTAGAGCGGGTCAGGGGGTTTCCAGTTTTGCATGTGTGCAGTGGAATTCTTTTGTAACAAAACTTTGTCCTACAGATTTCAGCATAAGTTTGGAAACATGTTGTTTCATTTTACACTGAAGTGTTGAGGGGTTGTGTCATTTGTGGAGTTTTGTCAGGATATGTACTGTATTTTTAATTGGCATTTGTGCTCATAGTGGTTGGGGAATTTGTATCTCATGCTGCTTCACAGTCATTGTGTTGGGATCCTAGATACAATTTTAACACTATTGACTTGCAGCTTTAGCTCCTCTTGTTTAAAATTCGGATTAAAGCATAAGTTAACAGACTTTGGGTGGTCTCATCCTCATCCCTTAGAAAAGCAGATCCATATGACCAAACTCCTTCACAATTTGGCAAGACTCTAATCTTCTCTCATGAGACACCCAAGACGAGAATAGCAAGGACATTGGAGGTCAGTGCTGAGGTGGGTTGCCAGAGTGTATGTGGGAAATTTGTCCAAAACTTGCTTTCACTCTCTCTCTCCAGCCTTAACTCATACTCCTAGTTGTTTCCTTTTTATAAAATGAAAAATTATGAAAATTTCCATTGAGATTTCAAAGGAAAATAGAAGAATAAAGTAAGAATGTCTAAGAGTTTCAGAAATGTCAGCAAAGTAAAAGAGAAAGCAGTACCACATCTTTGTGCAGTGGTGGCCCTGTTGGTATTGCTCATCTTTGCAATGCTGTCATTGCTGGCACGTGTGGTGGTGAGAGGTCTCTGCTGTCATTAAACTTCCGAAGGAAAAGGAAGATATGCACTCATCTAAAATATATGTTTTTTCTAAACTGTTTCTTGGGCAGATCTTTAGATCATTTCTATTCATGTTCAAAATTTCTATGACATAATACCTTAATGTTTTCAAAGAAATTAATCTCTGTGATTGCACTTTGTTTTTTAATACCTGAGGACATGTTTTTGTTTTTTTTTTGTTGTTGTTGTTTTTTACTTTAGAGAGAAGTGGGGAAAGGGGAGATGTGAGAGTGAAACATCGATCAGTTGCTTTCTGCACGTACCCAGGTATGGAACTGCAACCTGACCAGGGATGGAACCCTCAACCTGGGTATCTGTCCTAGCAGTGAATCAGACCCTCGACCTTTTGATGTATGGGCAATGCTCCAACCAACTGTGCCGCACTGGCGAGAGCAAACTTTGTCTTTTTATTTTTTTATTTTTTATTGAAACCTAAATAGCATTCAAGTCCCCCAAAAGAAGTTCAAACAGATCAGTGTGTGTGTGTGTGTGTGTAAAGAGAGAGAGAGAAAGTGAGAAGAAGCAGAGAGAAATTCTCTTGCATTTGTTAGGTTTCAGTTTGGTATTAAGAAGCAAACCTAAATAAATAAAATAAAATAAAAAGAAATCAATGTCCATAACAAAATAAATAAATAAATAAATATGTCCTTTAATAGTCAACAATTAAGAGTTCTGCTTCCAGTTTAAAAAAAAAAATTAAAACATGCTAATGATTTATTCTCTTTTTCTTTCCTGTAGAATATGTAGTATTTATCTATTTTTGGTAGATTTTAAATGTCTTAGAATGCTAAACTTTAATCAGAAAGGAGTTGTGTGTCATGTTCAACTGCCAGGCCTGGTGCTTAGCTAGCTTGTGAACTTCTCTCACCTCCCAGGTGCACACCCCTGATAGGGCACATACCTCAGTCATTGGTCTCTCATAGATGTCGTCCTGCCAAGGGGCAGATTTGGCTTGAAAAGCATCTCGCTGAAGAGCCTCTAACACCTTTTTTGGAGTGACAAACCCATACTGAGCTTCCAGCAAAGCCAAATCCATTTTTTCAGCCTTTAAAATGCTTATGACTTCATCTCGAGCCTGAAGCAACAAAAGGCATTTCAGAAAGCCACATTATCTACCAGCAGTCTCCAAAAGTGATTTCTTATTAAAGCTGAGTATTTTTTACTTCACATTGAAATATAATCAAATTATATTTAGTTATAGTACCTTTTCGAAAAAGTAGCAAAACTATTTCCCTTCATTCTTTTTACAATCTAATTACATATTAATAATGTTTTAAAAAGTGATCATTATACAACTTGAGAGAACCTACATTTTTTATTGTATTTGACAAGCAGATAATATGATACCCCTCAATGGACTGGCATTTACTAGTACATTTTCAGGGTTAGGAAATACAGTCTCCTATATGTGTAGCAGCTGTTTTTAGTTTTTTATGTAGGTTAATGATGCCAGGGCAAGTCTAAGAGCCAGTTCACATCAGGTACAAAAATATTTATTGTTATTTAAACCAATCCAGAAGTCAGCTGGCATTGTTGGTACCTATACGTCGTGCCTGTGCACTGAAGCTTATGAGCAGCATGAACAGAGGATATGACCGTTCATAATGTGCATGCCATTCGCATGTCATACAACAGCCCTTTTAGATGTGATTAATTGCCCTTCTAGTTGGCAGAGGAGAACTGTGTGTATGTGTACTTATACTTCCTTTCATGTACAGACAAGTATGGGTCATAGATATATATGTCTATATATGCACACCAAATTCACAAGCAGCCTTCCCTTTGAAGCATGAGGGGTTTAATTTGAAATCAGCTGACCTGCAGTTCTCCTTCCAGAATGCTTAGAAGAAATAATAGGTCATCTCTTGAGAGGTCTTTTCCTTGGTGGCCATTACCACTGTGTGATGTAGGCTGTAGAAGGATTGCATTGGACTCACTGGTAGTATCTTTGTCTTGCTGTTTCTGCTTCATGTCTTCAGGCGCTTGGAAACTGTGGTCTTTATTGTGTCTTGGAAATTGCTTCAGGGCTGAGCCCTCTGTGTCACTGCTTCTGGAACGCATTCTTTATGGACTGGAAAAAAGGAAGATAATTTGTAACTCTTAATGAAAGTGGAATTTTTAATAAGGGTACCTATTACTGCTTTAACAAGTCTGCACTCTTGTATTTACTGCAGCCAAAGGCTCAAAACCTTTCTAAAGTCTACAGCAGAGAACAGCATTAGCAGATTCATAAATCACAGTCTTATTTACTCTTATGTTTTTGAAATGAACATTTAAAAAAAATGTGTTCTGCTTTGATTAAGGCCACTTATGTCCATGGGTAAACAGATTCTATTTGAAGTTCATCTGCCAAACATTCAACCTCAGGGTCCCAGGTCATACCTCCAACCACGGCCTAAGTGCTTACTTAAGTTAAGACATACTTAACATAACTATAAAATGATAAATAGGCTAATTGTTCTAACTTTCTAAATACCAGATTCACATTATGGTATTTCCTTTGCTTTTTTAAAAATTTATTTTCTTAGCCTTAGGACATTAAGATAGAATTATTGCTACAAAACACTTTGGGTTATTTTGTTATGATGGCAAAGTCTAATATTAAAGGAATGAGGGCTTGGTCCCTGGCTGAATCCCTGACCTTCTGCTAAAATTCCAGATCTATCCTTGGGTAAGTAAACAGTTATGTTTAGGACCTCTCATCTCCTATAGTTGTTGGTCATTATAGAAACAAAATAATATAATATTTGAGGGATACATTAGCTCTACATCTGATTACAAGCAATCCTCAGGTTACGTTGGACTCGACTTACATCATTTCGTGGTTATATGGCTATCTCCCATTTATTTATAAAAAAAAAAGTTCTGTCATTTTGACCTGTGTACATATTGTGCTTTATGTATTTTATTATTTACCACAAGTAAAAGTCAGGAATTATCTTTCTTTTACATTTTTTTACTGTTTCACTTCATTGCTGCTGTGTATGTGCTCTATGTGAGTGACGTAGGTGCTTATGTAAGTGGGTTCCGACTTAAGGCGAAAATCTAGTTACCTTGTGCCATAGAAATGGAACTCCAATGTAACCCAAGGACTACCTGTATATGATTATCCCAGGTAATTTATAATGGCAAGAAAAATGGGTCTACCTTTGAAATTTCTCATGAAAAGAGATATTAATTAAGCTTATAGTCTGCTTCAATAATGTACAGATTATTAATTTTACTCAGCCCTACAAATCATGAAACTTTAATAATCATTAATGTTTTACTTATTATTTACACCCCAACTGCCCTCCCCTGCTGGCCCAGTCGCCCCAAACTGCCTCCCCTGCCAGCCTGGTTTCCCCTAACTGCCCTCCCCTGCCAGCCTTGTCCTCGCAACTGCCCTCCCATGAAGACCATTTTATGGCAGCTATCTTTGACCATATGTGAAGGTGGCCATCTTATGTGAGGGTGCGAGGGTCAATTTGCATATTACCATTTTATTATATATAGGATTCTTCCTTGTTTCATTTTACTTTTGTTTGTGTTTTGATAGCTTTATACTATTTCATTATATGAATAGTCCACCATTTACTTATATGTTTTACTATTGATAGAAATTAAGATAGTTTACATTTTTTTCCATATTAAAAAAAATGCTGCTTCGAACATTCTCGTACATTTTTTTCTCGTACATTTTTCTCTCGTGTACATTAATTCTCTATGGAATATTCTTTAGGGAATAAGATTGTAATTTTTGGAATGTTGAGTATGTGTGTTCTCAACAGTGCTAGGGATTATTGCTCTCCTAAATAGAATGTCAATTTATAGCAGAGTGTGAGAGTTTTCATTGCTCCATATCTTTTTTTTATATATATTTATTGATTTTTTACAGAGAGGAAGAGAGAGGGATAGAGTCAGAAACATCGGTGAGAGAGAATCATTGACCAGCTGCCTCCTGCACACCCCCTACCAGGGATGTGCCCACAACCAAGATACATGCTCTTGACCAGAATTGAACCCAAGACCCTTCAGTCTGCAGGCCGACACTCTATCCACTGAGCCAGACCAGTCTCAGCCATTGCTCCATATCTTGATTAACACTTGCTGTTATTGAATTTACAATGTTCCCCAGTTTGATAAGTAAAATTTAAAATTTTCACCCTGTAATTATTAGTGAGGTGAACATCCTTTTCTGTGTTGGGATTTTTTTTATAAATTGCTTATTTTCTTGATCTCTGTGCATATTTTTTTTGTATTTGTTGTCTTTCTGTGGATTTGTAGGAATTAATTGCATATTCTATAAATTACTGTTATGTTGATTAAATATTTTGCTCTTTTCTAGTCTGTATCTTGTATTTTCACTTTACTATGTCTTTTATGGTATAGGACTTTTAAATTTTAACTTAGTTAAATTTATAAATTTTTAAGTCAGTTTCTTTAAAAAAAATTACTTTGTATTGAAAACCAAAACTTGAACAGTGACACTTTAAAAGGGTTGTTAAAATTATGGATTCTGGAACCACACTGAGCTCAAATCCATTAGTTATTATTGGCTATAAAATTTTGGACAAGTTAGTTAATATTTCTGTGCTTCAGTTTTTTCATCTGTAAAATGGGGATAATAGTAGTGTAGTATAATTATAACCTAAAGTTGCTGAGAGGATTAAAAGTCAACATATGTCAAATATTTGCAACATGGGTGGAACAAAATTAGCACTCAACAAACGTTATCTATTATCTATATTAATAATAGAGGAATATGCAAATTGTCCAGGACGCCATCCCAGTAACAGTAATGACCGAACAGCAGGCTACGTGGGGCAACAAGCCCAGCAGAGGGGTTAGTGATGGACAACCAAACGACTGAACAGCAGGCTGTGTAGGCTGACCAGGCCGGCACGAGGGGCAGTTGGGGGCAAACAGGCCAGCAGGGAAGGAGGGCAGTAGGAGGCAATTGGGTCTTCAGGGGAGGACAGTTGGGGGCGATTGAGCTGGCAAGGGAGGACTATTTGGGGCAATCAGGCTGGCAGGGGAGCGGTTTGGGGGTGATCATTGTGGCAGGCAGAAGTGCTTAAGGGCAATCAGGCAGGCAGGTAAGTGAGTAGTTAGGAACCAGCAGTTCCAAATTGTGAGGGGATGTCCAACTGCTGGTTTAGGCCCGATCCCAGATTGGAGAGGGTGCATGTCAGTATGGGGGAAGGGGATCCCTCAGCCTCACCTAGGCCCTCTTGCAGTCCGGAACCCCTCGGGGGGTTATCTGACTGCCAGCTTGGGGAGTGAGCCTGTGGAAGCAGGAGAGGCTCCCGCCACCATCACTGCACTCGCCCACCATGGGCCTAGCTTCTGGCTGAGCAGTGCTCCCTTGTGGGAGTACACTGACCACCAAGGAGCAGTTCCTGCTTTGAAATTCTGTCCCCTGGTGGTCAGTGCAAGTCATAATGACCGGTCATTCCGCTATCCAGTCAGTTTGCATATTAGCCTTTTATTATGACTAGGGGCCCAGTGCACGAATTCGTGCACCTTGAAAGGAACTGTGGATGAAAAGCTGTGGTGGGCATAGGGGCAGGTCTCAGCACATCTTCTACACTCCCACTCGGCCTCTCCTGCTGCGGACTCTGGTCCCCTGGCTGCCGGAAGCCCTCCTCCCACCGCTGCCACTCCCGTGTGCTGATGTTGCCAGCCTCACTCACACCCACTGATAGTGTGGAACAATTGAGGCCAGCACCAGCAGCAAGTGAGAACGGGGCCAGCGTCATCAGTGGGTGCGAGCAACAGCTACTGCCCCGATTGCCCCTCAGGAGCAGGGGGAGATGGGAAAGCCCTTGGGGGCAATCAGGGCCAGCACTGGGAGCTGGCAGTGGGTGCGAGTGGGGTCAGTGCCAGCAGTAGTGCAAGTGTTGGGCAGGACCTCGGTGTGCGGGAACAAAGAATTTTCAGTAATCACCAGAGGCTTGCCCCAGACCAGTGCCTCACCTTGGTCTGGCATCCCTGCTCACCTGTTCCACCAACCTGTTGCAGCCAATGCCCACCATATTCCGTGCCTGCCCCCTGGTGGTCAGCACACATCATAGTGACTGGTTGTTCAATTGTTCAGCCATTTGATCTATTTGCATATTAGCCTTTTATTATGTAGGATTATTAATTTATTTTTCCTTTTAAAAATTTTACAGTGAATCTATATGACATTTATAGTTTGGGGGAATGCTAAAGAAGAAAAACAAGTTTATTTGATTATTTCTGTTATTAAATGAGATATGAGACATGATTACAGAGGAGGAAATGATTAAAATAATGACTTTGTGCCTTTGCTGGGTTCCCTCTTAAGAAGTGATTCTTCCCACCAGACTCAGCTTGCTGGCACCACTTGAAAGACCCAAGTGTCTGGTCTTGAGGACTTCACAGCCAGCCATCTAGGCCTCCACTCATCCCTCTCCTCATCCTTCAACAAGCATTTGTTGGAAGCCCACTATGTGTTATGCACTAAGTTGGTTATTTATGATGTGGCTTCCTTAATTCCCTTAACACAATGATACACTTTTACTCCAAAGATTTATGGAAATAGTTTCTAAAACTATGAGGTCATGAGAAGTGCACTAAACTATACAGAAGTTAAAGGAAAAGAATTTTGTCCACTGTGGGACTTAAGACACTGACCCTCTCTGGGCCAAGTACCCTAATCTGTGAATTGAGGCACATGGGGAGATGACCTCTGTGACCTCTCTCCACTATGATATATAACAATTTTTGCCATTGTGCTTTGCTTCTAGCATAGGATTATCAGTAGTGTATTTAGAAGAGATGAATTTGTGAGTTTGCATCTTACAGGAAATCCATAGAAATCTAAATGCTGCACTTGAATATTTAGTAAACCTGTGTCTGATGATTTCCAGCAAGGGAGAGATTACATTTTCAAAAAACAGTGCTTCAGGAAAAAAATCCCCAGTAATAATTTTCAGCTAAGAATTGTTTTTCAGCCTCACCATTATCAGGCTGTAAAAGCAGAACTTGAAGATGTTTATTGTCTTACATGCTTATTATTCACATGATTTATTTGTCAGTAACACACCAATTATCAACTAATACTAGTGAGCCACTTTGCCTTGAAGTTAATACTACCCTTCTGGAGAAATTGATTAACAGTCACTTTCAAAATGTTAACAAGTCACATAATGTACTTGCTCTATAATCCATGGTCTTCTCACTTCCCTCTATCAAACATTTATTCTATTAGACATGAGAGATAGAAAAATGGTGTGGTAGTGATAATGGTAGTGTGGGGGGTGGGACGGGGGGAAATGATGATTATAGGTAATATTTACGGGCACTTACTATGGTGCCAGGCATTCTTTGAAGCATTGGTCATGTATTAACTCATTCTAGTCTCATAGCAACCCTATGAGGTAGGAAATAATTGTTATCTCCAATTACAGCAAAGAAATGAAAGCACAGATTAATTACTGAAGGTTGCACAGCTATTAAGTGGTAGAACTGGGATATGAATCCAGGCAACCTGGCTTCAGAACACATACTTTTAAAAATCATGCCATAATGCCATTATGCTGTATTGCCAAAGACAGATGGTTACAGATACCCTATCTGTAAAGTGCTTATAGCCTTGCTGAAGTGACTGTTTATCAATAACAATATAGACGAACAATGGTCTGTGACAGTAGCTATCACTGGCTATTCCTTCGGTAGCTAGGGAAAGAGTCATGTATCTGAGAAAAGCAATGCATAGAAGAAATTATTTTTGTGTGGGGGCACAAGGTTGAGGATATGTGGAAGCTAAAACTATAGAAAACCATATAATGTATATACTTATGTGTTTATAAATAATGTTCACATACTATCTATACTAATAAAAGGGTAATAGGCTTTTATTAGTAAGATATGCTAGGTACCTTATGAGACCATGTATATAACGTACTTTACGAAAACATGTGAAAAATCAAGCAGAAAAAAATATTTACTAAAAATAAGTTATCATCCTTTTCCTCTCACCTCACTAGATTGTCTTATATATTCCAGAAAAGCCCTTGCTCTGGCTTTTATAGAAATATGGAAGATTGTTAACATAGATTATATTTTTTTCTTATTTCATTTATTCAGTGTTTTTTTAAATCTCACCTGAGGATATTTTTTCCATTGATTTTTAGAAAGACTAGAAGGGAGTGGGAGGGATACAGAGAGAGAAACACATCAATTGGTAGAGGTAGAGGTATGTGCCCTTGCCAAAATCTAACCTGAGACCCTTCAGTCCACAGGCCAAGGCTCTATCCACTGAGCCATACCTGCTAGGGCGGATTAGGTTTATTTATTTATTTATTTAAATTTCTTTATTGATTACAGCGTTACATATATGTCCTTATTCCCCCAATCCCCCTCCATCCTCCCCTCATGCCCTCACTGCCCTGTTGTCTGTGTACATTGATTAGGCTTATATTCATGCATACAAGTCCTTTGGTTGATCTCTCCTCCTTACCCCCACCCTCCCCTACCTTCCCCCTGAGGTTTAATGGTCTGATCAATGTTTTTCTATCTCTGGATCTATTTTTGTTCATCAGTTTATGTTGTTCATTATATTCCATAAATGAGTGAGATCATGTGATATTTATTTTTCTCTGCCTGGCTTATTTCACTTAGTATAATGCTCTCCAGTTCCATCCATGCTATTGCAAATGATAAGAACTTCTTTTTTACTGCAATGTAGTATTCCATCGTGTAGATTTACCACAGTTTTGAATCCAGTCATCTGCTGATGGGCACTTAGGCTGTTTCCAGATCTTAGCTATGGTAAATTGTGCTGCTATGAACATAGGGATGCATAAGTCCTTTCTAACTGGTGTTTCTAGTTTCTTGGGATATATTCTTAGAAGTGGGATCATGGGGTCAAATGGGAGTTTCATTTTCAGTTTTTTGAGGAAACTCCATACTGTTCTCCACAGTGGCTGTACCAGTCTGCATTCCCACCAGCAGTGCACAAGTGTTCCTTTTTCTCTGCAACCTCGCCAGCACTTGTCCTTTGTTGATTTGTTGATGTTGGCCATTCTGACAGGTGTGAGATGGTACCGCATTGTCATTTTGATTTGCATTTCTCAGATGATTAGTGACTTTGAGCATGTTTTCATATGCCTCTTGGCCTTCCTTCTGTCTTCTTTAGAAAAGTATCTATTTAGGTCCGTTGCCCATTTTTTGATTGGGTTGTTTATCTTCATTTTGTTGAGTTTTATGAGTTCCCTGTAGATGTTGGAGATTAAGCCCTTATCGGTGATAACATTGGCATATGTGTTCTCCCAGGATTAGGTATGTTTAAAACAGATAAGTATTGCATGCCACTTAATTTTTAGTTCACATATGAAAGACAGGACTAGGGCTATCAATGTCTTCCATTCAATATTATTAATATTCTTTTATGTCTCTCATGCTGTATCTAACCTGGTGCTTCATAATACTGGGTATTCAACAAGGCTGGTTTGCTCCTGCTACTTTGTAGCCTAAGCCAAAACTTAGGTAGAGCCTAAACAAAATGGCTCAAAATTCTGACTCACTCTGCAACTTCAGTCATCCTGTAGCTCAGCTGAGCTGGATGGTCTGGGATGGGCTCACTCACATATCTGACTGCCGATTAAGTAGGCTGGTCATCTCATCTCTGCTCTACAAAGATTCTGAACCTCTGGTGGTCTTTCCCACATGGTGGTCTCAGAGCAGGATTCTAAGAATATAAGAGCAGAAACCCCAGGTTTTATTTTTATTAGTGAAAGAACATTACAAGGTTAGCCCCAATTCAAGAAGTGGAGAAATAGATTCCGCTTCTTCAATGTTACATTGCAGAAGAATGTAAAGTGTTAACTTCAGCCCTAGCAGGTTTGGAATCAGTGGATAGAGTGTTAGCCTGCAGACTGAAGGGTCCCAGGTTCAATTCCAGCCTAGGGCACATGCCTGGGTTGTGGGCTTGATCCCCAGTGGGGTCCTATAGAAGGCAGCCAATCAATGACTCTCTCTCATCATTAATGTTTCTATCTCTCTCTCCCTCTTCCTTCCTCTCTGAAATCAATAAAAATACTTTTTAAAGAAAAAAAGTTAACTGCAGCCCTAGCTGATTTGGTTCAGTGGATAGAGTGTCAGCTGCAGACTGAAGGGTCCCAAGTTTGATTCCAGCCAAGGACACATGCCTGGGTTGTGGGCTCAATCCCCAGTAGGGGGCATGAAGGAGGCAGCTGATCAATGATTCTTTCTCATCATTGATGTTTCTATCTCTCTATAACCCTCCCTTCCTTTCTAAAATCAATATATATATATATATATATATATATATATATATATATATATATTTAAAAGAGTTAACTGCAGACATTTTTGTTAAACTAGGTATATCACACCTACAGATTCATGTTTCTATAAAAAATTCAATAAAAGTCTAGTTTAAACGAGGGATAAAATCTATTTGATTCTTTATTTCATTTAGTTTCCTAGAAGTATAAGTTTATTTTTATGATTTATATTATGCATTACTATGCTTTCCTCTTATTTACATATTCATATGTGGAACAGTAGCCTACTGACAAGAATCATCTTGTATTCTGTTGCTAATTAATAAGTATTTCTCTGCCACCACTAATTTTATCTCTTGTATGCCTTCCAGAATTCCAAGGTAAAGTAACGTAAGCTCTATTTAGCAGGGTAGTTTGCTAAGCTTTGCTCAGAAGTCAGGCCCTTTCCTTTGAATTGAAGGCTACCCTAAACTGATGCAGAAAACCAAATGGAACTCTCTATATCCTAGCTTCTCCTGCCCCACTCTTAAAACGTGGGTGAGGTGAAATCAGTCAGGAGAGAGCAAGTCATTTGCCAATGATGATATTTATATTTGTAAAAAGCATGATCTGAAACATTTTTATACTGTGTTTATTCTTTTTAAAGTGATTAGTTTTTCTGAGACTACCATTCCTCATTGGGGCTAGGATAGTAGCATTAACATTCTTGCTGACCTGCATGTTGGGTTTGTGAACAGACCCATCGTGTGCAGACCTCTGGTCCACTGAAGAGTGTGTGTTTCCACATGTTTACAGTGGTGGGGTTTCCTTGCCCTTCTGCCAACAACCACAAAATGATTAGCAATTAACTATCTAGAGAAAGAAAACAAAGACATGAATTTCATGACATTCTTATACTTTGTATTATCAATTACTTCAGTGTTTCTCTTGGCAAATTTTTAATGCATCTGTGCTTGGTCCACAGGTGCATATTGAGAAAAAAGAAAAAAATTATAATGGCAACAGTGGTTTTAGATTTTCAAGTTATAAGTAAAAGAGAAAAGAGGATGGAAAGTTGGGTTTTTTTATATTAAATAATGATGCCTTACTTTTTTCATAAAGTGCCGGCAGTGACATAATGCCTGATGTTTTTGCAAGGAGAAAAATTGCTTAGTTGTCAGTTTAACACAACCTAATGTGTTTTTTATCAGTGACTAGCATAGCCATAGAATGGCAGCCTTCAGGAGTATGAAAATGCTAAACTAGTAATCAGGAAACCTGGCTTCTGATCCCTAGCTCTGCATTTAATTAGCCAAACTGTGGGTTGTCCTATAAAATGAGGATTTTGGGTTAGGTGAGCTCCACAAGGTCATTTATGATTGAACAAGGATATGAGGTTCTTTCCATTGACCTCTACCCTGTTCCTCATCCCTTACAGATCCCCTGACTGCAGGATTTGGGCCTGGGACTAGATGATCTCGGCAGCCCTGGGACTTCCCGCTTTAGAATTCTGTGATTCCCTGTTGTCTAGTCTCTATGGATACAAGTGCAGTGCAGCTGGCCCTGAGAGGAGATTCTTCTTTGTTTTTCTTTGTGGTGACCTCAGTCAGTTTTTCTTGGGTTTAAGCTGTTTGGAATTGTGGTAGACCTTGGTAAAGATGTGTCCATGCTGGAGAAGGACTAGTAAAGAAATTGCAGTTATTTACTTAATTTAGTTAACAGGAAATGACCAAATGTAAATAGCAGCCTCTTCTACCTATTCAACACACACACACACACACACACACACACACACACAGCTAACTCCTTACTAAAAGTTAAAATTTCTTGCCCTAGCTGGTTTGGCTCAGTCGGCCCACAGACTAAAGGGTCCGGGGTTCGATTTCAGTCAAAGGCACATACCCGGGTTGTGGGCACTATCCCCAGTAAGGGGAATGCAGGAGACAGCCAATCAGTGACTCTCATCATTGATGTTTCTTCTCTCTATCCCTCTCCCTTTCTCTCTGAAATCAATAAAAAAATTTTTTCTTAATTATTCTTTATTAATCTTACATATAAAAATTGCTTTTTGTACATAATCAGGTACTGTTAGACCCGATTTAGTCTGTATGTGCCTGTTTGTTTTCCCATTTGAATGGTGGAAAGGAGAATGTTTTTATATAAGGAACTTAAAAAAGCCCCAAGGAAAAAAGTTGTTTTGGGACTTGATCATTTACTATGATACTGACATAGCCAATCAAAATTACTTAGATTCAATAAGAAAATAATAGTAATAATGACAGCTTTCCTTTCTTCAGTACTTACCAGTATATCTTTTCTAAATACTTTCTTTTGATTAACTCATTTAGCCTTCACAAACACTTATCTGTCCTTATTTTGCAGAGGAGGAAACTGAGCCTTGTAGCTATTAAATAACTTGATGAAGGTTATATTGTTAGAAAATGGCAAAGCCGGGTCTTAACTTGGGCAGTCTGGCTCCAGAGTCCAGCAAATAATTATGCCGAATCTACTTAGAGTCTTATACGAAGGCATACTTAAGGAAGAATCCTGATTCAGCATTATTAATCAACAAATACAAGGAAACACCTACTGTGTCAATTATCATGCTAGATAATTTATACTAGCTTCATATCTGAATTAATGTCCTATTAATTGGTATGGGTATTTAATATCCCATTTACTGATATGGGTATTTAATGTCTCATTTATTGATATGGGTACAGTTAAGTCTGGGTACCCAGAATTATGCAAAAATCTGGATAACATAAATTCACAGGCCCTTTCATCAATTGGTCTTTATGATTTGTTTTCATACTTTATTTATGTGCAGAAGTTATGTGAATGGATTGTTATTTTTTATGTGCTTTCCTCAATCCTTTTGCTGGAATCAAGAGGTGGCAAGAAGCATAGCATAATGGAAAGAGTATGAGATTGTGAAGTCAGATGGAACTTCGCTTAAATGAGGGTTTCAGACTGTTAGCTATGTGTCCTTGAACAAGTTACTAAATCTCCCTGAGCCTTCAGATGTAAAATAGAAGTAATGGTTCTTGGTCATAGGTTTATTGTTTGCGCCCTGTGAGCACAGGGCCCCTTTTGTTCATATTTGTATCCGCAGTGTCTGACAGAGTTGGGCCTCAGCAGTAATTCACTGAAGGACTAAATCGTGTAGTTCTTAGTAGAACTGATTGGCTCTGAGTAGGAACTGCCTCATGGTAAAGCTGACTCATCTGTGAACCACTGGCTAGAAATTTAGAAAAATGGTACTGAGAATCTAATCATAAAAGTAGCTACTCCTTTTACCACATGTTGGACATCTCATTTAACCTTAAGGAGTTTTAGCCTGAAGTAAAGACTGGAAGAAAAAGCTTGGTAAAGGTATACTAAAGGTGGAAATTCTAGTAGGAGATAGCAAAGACAAAGAAATTAATATCAATATTAAAATCAGAGTGGTAGTGCCAGTGCCTACACAAAGTTCAGAGAAAGTTTGAGCGAGAGAGAGCATGTGACATGTGCCAGTGAGGAGTGACCCTAGATCCCCAAGACTTAATAGAATCTCTAGTTAATGTCACTGAATTTTGTAAACCTTTGATCATAAATACCCTGAACTTCTGCTCTCCCTCATCCCAACCTCCCCACTTACACCCTCACATGCATGAAATCTCCCACTGCACTCCTCTTTTTTATGTGAGATTTTATAAAGCACTGTTGTATAAACTTGGTTTGGTAGATTTTGGGAGTGAATTATTTTGATGTCAAGATGGCTGCGTAATGAAGAGCCACCCGTGCTAACTGTAGGTTGCTCATCACCAAGGGACAGAGCGGGGAATGACCCAGGGCCTGAAGTTTAACATGTTTAACATCCCACACTTCTCTGGGTTTAGGGAGCAGGCTGTCTGCTAGATTTACATTTCCACTTAGATTTTCCCTCTCTCTGCATGGAACCATTAAGCTGTAACTTAGTTCCCTAGAAGGGGAATGGAAAGAGATGTAGTAAGATTATGAGGTTCTCAGCAGAGCTGGTTGAGCTCTTAATATTAACTGTCTCATGGTAAATGTGATTCATCTATGAAAATACTGGCTATAAATAGATGTTAATAGCGCTCAGTTGCAAAACAGCCAGGTTGTGCTTGCATGGCCACATTAGGGAAAAAATTCTGTGGAGTATTTTATTTGGTTCCTCTTAAAACAAAACAAAAAAAATTCTTTACTTTTATTGCCCTAGTCACCCACATTTGAAGATACTAAATTCAGCCAGCTGCAGTAAAGCTATCTGATGGCTAAAAAAAGACACACTGACAACCAGATAACCTAATTTAGCCATGGCCACCTTTATATTTTTCTTCCATTTTCAGTAAAAGAACATTGAAACATTCTCTTAATAGTATTTTTCCTTGTAGGGAAGGCATGGGTAGAGCTTCATAGAAAGTAATGAAACTTGAGGATATGAGATTCAGATTTGTATTCCCAAGGATTCTAGTTCTAAGAGAATGTCAAAGTTACAGAAAAAGAACAATTGAAAAAAAATGAGGTGTAGAAGGCAGTATAGTAGTCACTTCATCCATTCCCCACCCACCAACCATTCACTATGTTCTATGATCACCTACTCAATTGTTTCACAGCTCTCAGTATCCAGAAGTGCTTCCTTGTGAGCTGAAATCCAGCTCCCAGGAACTTCGTTCATTTGTCCTGCTTTTGCCTCCTGAGCTAAATCAAACAAGTGTTCTCATCTTGCTACACTGTCGTCCTTCAATGGGAAGGGCTCTGTTTCCCTCACACCACCTAGTTTAATCTCTCCAGCACAGCATACTATCTCACATACACATTTTGATTACATCCTTTTAGACCTACTCTTCACTAAGCCTGGTGGTTCTTTTTTCTTTTCTTTTTTAATATGTTCTTTATATCAGAGAGAAAGAGAGATAGAAACCTCAATGATGAGAGAGAATCATTGTTTGGCTGCCTTCTACACACCCTTCATTGGGGATGGAGCCCACACCCATGCCCCAACTGGGAATTGAACCATTACCTCCTGGTTCATAGATTGATGCTCCATCACTGAGCCACGCCCTCTGGGCAGGCCTGTTGTTTCTTAAAGAAATGAGTATAGATCTAGAAGTTTGATAGTAAACATTTCATGAAGATTTATTCCAGCTTATCAGATGAGTGCTTATAATAACTTTAATGTGAATATTACTTTATATATCAATAGATATGTAATTACTTGCCCTGTGTTCAAGATAAATTTGAGATTCAGAAAGCTTAAATAAATTTGGCTGATAAACCTTGGAACAGAAATGAAAAAATTAGGAATTCTGATGCCTCTTTCTTTCCAGGCTCATGCTAATAAAAAAAACTCATACTTTTTTATTTTTCTTGAATATATTCTTTGGTTACTTGTCCATTAAGTATGCCAGTCAGCGAAGCTGCTAGGCTGTAGATACAGAATAAACAGCCTGCCAATGAGATCTAATAGAGCACACTTACATCATGGCTTTTCTTAGCTGTGTGTTCTGAAGAAAGGACAAAAAGAAATGTAAAAATCTCAGAGTATAAATAGTTTATTTATCCAAGTTTTCCATTACAAATCAGTGCCTCTTTAAAGATTCTTTTCTCATTTAAGGTTGACATGGGGCTGGGAATGTTTTCCAGATCTTTGTGGAATAGACCAGAAAAAGAAAATTATTTTCATATAGTCCAAGTAGTCTTAAATTCATTTTTAAATGTAGTACTCCCAGCACTAGATCAGAGCTCTTGGAAATCATATGATTCTTTTAACAGTTTTCAAACTACATCACCTTTAATATTTCTTCCAATTCTGCGCTCTTGTTTTTCTTAGAAGTACAGTGATATTGCGCCAGTCGCTTAACCTTTCTATTCTCTGAATTTTTGTCCCTTCGGCTCCTGGAACCAATTGTGTTCAGTCCCCTTATTCTGCAACTGAGGCCCGTGATCATATCCTGAACCAGCTCTAGAACCCAGGTGTCTTGCCTACAGCTCTGCTGCTGTTTTCCACAGCAACACTACATGTTCATAAGCCAACCACTGTTTTTCTAGCTCTACATAGATGTGAATCCTGAAAGGTAAAAATGCACCTTTCAGAATACCCAAACTCTTCCACAAAATTTTCTTAGCTTTCTCAATCTCTTCCTCACCCACTAGCTACCCTGAGCGTTTTTTGACCTCCTCTTGGCTAGGCCCACCCAACGTAATAAAATATCTCAGAGGTGAATAAGAGATTCAGGCATCAATAGTTCCCATCTTATATATTCCAGTATGACATCTTTATTTTCTTTTATCTAATGACTGTGACCAGAATAGAGAGATTGTGTGTAACAGAAAATGTTACAACTGGGAAAGTCCCTAGATAGTTCTGAGCTTTATAGCTATTTTGCTTCTTTCTCAGCATCTCTGATACACTTAGTTTTATACTCAGTTTAACTGGGGAAAATTTAACTCCTTACCTCCCAGCATATAAGTCTAGTCTGAAAGAGAAAAAGAAGGAAACTAACTTTAGTAAAGCTTCAACTATCTATAAGATAATATAATTCGTATTTTATATTCTTCACATCTTTTTTGTCCACTTCAGACATATGGAGTTGGTATCATTCTCCTTATTTTATAGATGAAAAAACTGAGGTGTTAGGAAACTCACAACTTAGTGTGGTAGAAATAGAAGCTCAATTACTAAGTACCAGTAAACATTATTAAAAATGTCCAATATGCAAAGTGCTTTGGGAGCATTTGAAATAAAATGACTGACTTTGCCAAAGGGATTAGTGAAAGCTTCTCAAAGATAAGTAGCGTCTTGGAGGATAAGATCACAGATAGATGAAAATCACAGTATAGTGACTACAAATCATTCCTATAGCTGAAACAAAGGAGGTATTCATTGATGAAAGATGAGGGTAGAAAGTATACCATGAGCACAGTTAAAGCTGTTCATCACAGAATTGTTTGTAATAGTCAAGATGAAACAACAAATGTCCAATAAATAATGAGAAATAATTAAATTAATCATGGAATATCTATATACTGGCCAAATAGGTAGCAAGTAAAAGTCAAGTATTCAAAGAATATTTAATAATATGGGGAAACAGTCTCAATATATAATGAGTAAAAAAATTTTTTGAAAATATTAAGTTAATTTATTCAGTTGCATTGCTTTCACATTTTGGGGCCCTTTCCAGAGGAGAGAAAATGACAAGAGAAAGCCTTGAAAGAAAGGCCATAGAAAGTTGCCTTGGAAGTAGTAGTTGATTGTTCATGGAATGTGAGAAAGGACCACCAAGGAAATTTAAATGTGGACTATGTATTAGAGCAGTGGTCGCCAACCTTTTGGACCTCACGGATCACCAATGGTCCATGGACCACCGGTTGGCAACTGCTGTAGTAGATGATAGTAAGAAGCTATTGTTCAGCTGAAACCAGTTTGGCTCAGTGGATAGAGCATTGGCCTGCAGACTGAAAGCTCCCAGGTTCGATTCTGGTCAAGGGCATGTACCTTGGTTGGGGGCACATCCTCAGTAGGGGGTATGCAAGAGGCAGCTGATCAATGATTCTCTCTCATCGATATTTCTAACTCTCTATCCCTCTCTCTTCCTCTAGGTAAAAAATCAATAAAATATATTTTAAAAAAGAAGCTATTGTTCATTTTGTTAGACATGTTAATAGCATTGCATTTATGTGAGAAAGTGTTCTTTTCATTTTTCTAGATACATAATGAAGTACCTAAGTGCAAAATGACATGATTTTCCAGACTTCATATTTATTTATTTACTTACTTACTTACTTACTTACTTATTTATATTGATTTTAGAGAGGGAGAAAGGCAGAGAAAGAGGAACATTGATGTGAGAGATACATCGATCGGTTGCCTCCACGGCTGAAGATTGAACCTGGAACCTTAGGTATGTGCCCTGACTGGGAACTGAACCCACGACTTTCCAGTGAGAGGGACGATGATCAAACCACCTGAGCAACACCAGCCAAATCCAGGCTTTACTTTTAAATGTTTCAAGGGGGCGGGAGGGGAAATGCAGAAGGTAAAAGAGAAACAAGTATGGCAAAGTATTGAGGATTATTGAAGGTGGGTGATGGGTACACAAGCTTTGTTGTTGTTTTTTCTTTCTTGTGTTTTCTTTTTTCTTTCTTTTTTCTTTTTTTTACTTTCTGTATATTTAGAAATTGTGATAATAAAAGATTTAAAATGACAGCACGAAGGACATAATATTGGGTACATAAACATTTTAAGAAGTAGGTCTCTTAAAAAAAAAGAAAAGAAAAAGAAAGGAGAAGGAGTGAGGTAGAGAAAAGAAGGAGGGCCACCAATGCTTGGGTGTCCAGCAGAGACATAGAAGCAGATGACTAAGCTGTGATCAGGAGCCAAGAGAGAAAGTGATTTCAATGAACAGAGAGTAGCTTTGACCTCACTTTAACAGCACTGCCACTAAGAACAGTTTGGAGCTCCACTTTTAGAGTTTTCTGTTTTGGAATATCGGTCAGCCGTGACAAAATTTGGTCCATTGAAGGTGAATTTGACTTCTGACAATAAGGAAAAGTTCCTTGGAATCAAAACTAGTGAATCAAGTTAGAGTTTGGGTCCGCTATTATTGGTTTTGGTCAAAGAAGCAATTGTGACCTTAAGATAATGGGATTGGCTTTTGAATGTAGCCTTTATGGGGCTTTGAAGACATTCCCAAATTTGGCAGCTATAAGCTCATAAGGGAAAACTTTCGACAAAATGACACATTTGGATTTATAACTTAGGGCTTTGCTTTTAATATTTCATTTACATTAGTTACATGTCAGAATTTTGGTGTCCTGAAACTTCTGATTGTTTTTCTAGAATCCCAATGTAAGCAAAAAAGTAGGAAACAGCATGACATGATATATGGCTGGGTTGAAAGATTGTAAGCTCCAGAGCTGGCCAGGCCAAGTTACAACTCTGCCTCCATCACTGCTTGCTGTGGAGTTTTAGGCAAGTTACTTTGTTTCTTTGAGACTCAATGTCTTGCAGAATTGTTGAGAGGCTTCAAGATCGTATGTATAAAATGCTGTGCTCTGTGCCTTACAAGTGACAGGAGCATGTAACTCATCTGATGGAGATACAACGATACAGTTGTACCTCTTGATTCATCAGACATGCCTTCCCACTTGGGACACCAAATAAGATAAGAAAATAACTAATGGACTTTGCCTTTTAGCATCATGAGGAGACTATATTACTCAGCTTTACATCGCTGAAGAAGGGAATTCTTACAGTGAGCGCTAAACCTGTATTTTCAGAGTGTTATTTTTTGCCTTGCCAACATGGAAATTGGCAAGCTAAAGACTTTGAATTTTGCTAGGAACCCGATTGTTTAGCAGAGAGGTGAGAGGTAACTGCCAATTTGGAGGGACTTAACATGAAGTGATTGACCTCTTGGTTCAAACTGACCATAACTGTTTTGAACGAGATGACTAAGCCTGGTGGTTCAAAAGGGTTAACTCACCCAGGCTGTATGTAGCAGGCGTGCCTCTCCCACCAAGACTTTTAAAATCTTCTCTGTCACAACAGTGACACACAACTTACTGTCTTCCTGGTCAGGCATTGCGTGTGCTAAGGCACATTACATGCACTATTCCTTTTGATACTGAAAACAACTTTATCAGGCAAATACTGTTTTTTGTACTTTATGGAAAATCAATATTTCTAGTCCATTTGGCCCAAGCCAAAGAACTGGTAAGTGGTAGAGCAGGAATTCCATCTGGCTTCAGAGCCCACCCAGACTTCACAAGCCTGCATTCTGTTGCCTGAGTTATCATTAGCATTAATGATCTGTTTAAAGGTGGGAGAGATATCTCAGCTCTCATGGTACAGTTTTGACTTCCATCCGAAACATTGAAAAGGCTAGTATCCTTTCACCAAAGTCCTGGATTACTAAGTGGTGAAAGGAGAGGAGAACATAGACAGCACCAGGGAGAGAGAATATCTAGACTTGATCAAATCTGTAATTAAGGTACAGTGTGAACTGAGGTCATGCTCTTTCACTGCTTTCCACTGTTCAACTCATAGGGAGGGAGTTGTTATAAAGCAACAGGACTACTTAAGTAAAAAAGCATTAAGGAGCATCATAAAGCATCATGAAAACAACATGCAGCAGGTGCACTCTGGCCCTAGGTAGTGTGGCTCTGGCTAGACCCTATGAGTTTGGGTCAAACTGCGATCAGGGCTCTTCTTATATCCTCCTCTAAGAATGGTGGACCAGGCCCTTTCTGAGGTTCTAAGCACCATTGAGCTCTATGAAGGAGTATGCTTCCAGTGCTCTTTACTTGGGGAAGACCCCTTCCCAGTCCTGTTGAATAGATCTGAACCTCCAGGTTCCATTGGATTGATACAGATTGAGCTATGAGGTTCTACCCATTGTCTGGTTCCATGTAGCCCTTTGTTAGAAAGTGCCCAAAGCAGCCAAGAGTGCATGTTGACCAGGGAGGGTGACGGTGGCTGCTAGGAGCTATAAGTAAATAAATGGATGTCAGAAGCTTACAATTAAGGGGACTAGGGGCCGGAACAAAGAATTATTACCCTCCCTTGAGCATGTTACTTGGGATGTTTTGTTAATGATTGTGAAGTATTTACACACAGACTAAACTGAGCTCTTTTTGTTCTTTGTAAGGTGGAGAGCTTGCCAAGTCAATTTTAGCATGCAATGCTCAGAAAATTATTCTTTTGGCATTTAGGGGCCACCCCTGTTTTTGCCTGGGTTTGGAGAGGGCAGCCTGTTGACGCAGGAAGGCAACTTTACCCCTTACTTTTTAGAAAAGAAACTCCCCTGTTGAGGTTCTCATATCCCTACCTTCCATACTTAACCTCTATCACAGAGCCAACAGAAAAAAGCCCCTGGCTCAGAAGTGCCACACACACTTTGGTGTCCTCAGAGTGTGACTTCATGAATGTTTTCATTTCCTCTGCCTAGCTAGCACTTCACCATAAAATTGTGTATTTCTTTCATGAGTGTGTGCATGCAGATGGTTGATAGCTGTATTTCTGTTGATAACCACTGGAGAGAGAACATTCTTGAGATTATGGCCTTGGTCCATTACTTTGTAGTAGTCCTTTTCCACCTGTGAACGGGAACCCCTGGGAACTTTATAGTTGTCAAGGGGCCTTCCTATTCGTATTGCAAAAGCATTATGAGAAACTAAGAATGCATGTAATGTCTCCAAATAGCTATGGATGCTATTGTTTTTTATACCATCCAAGCCATTCACATGTTTTCTGAATTTGTTGTAGGCTTTTGGGGTTTATATCTGTTTTCAGTCCATGAATAGGAAAGTCCACAACTACCATCAATGGGGAATTGGGAAACTTTTTGTTATGGAAAAGGAGTTCTCATCCTGGAAAGGATGGGTAAACAGTGTCTGAAGGTCTTTGTTGCAGCAGTTAAACATAAGGCTCCCGTTTCCTTGTTATTGACCCTTTCGGTGCTCTTTCCTGATGCACATCGTTTCATGTCTGGATCAGAATTCCCTAATGGTTGCACTTGCAGCTGAGGAGTGGGCTGAACACATTTGGCCTTGTAGACTGCTGACCTTACAACTAAAGGATGCATTCTTTTTTCTAATATCGTAAGAGACCTCATACATCCACCCTACTCTCTTCAGTACAAGTTACTGTACACACCCTAATTACTTTCAGGTGAAAAATAATTGCAGTTTAATGTGATGGTGGCTATATGCTGAGGCCTGGGTCCAGAATATTCTTATTTTTAGACTTTATAGTAGAGTACATTTCTTCTAGTATGTTGGCTACATTTTTTAAAATAGAAATTTGCTGGGTCTATAACACAGCATCAAATTGCCAAGCATATCCACTTTCTCCATCTGAGGGGTGCAAGCACATTCATTGCACAGGTGCTAACACTTGCCTGCCTTCTGCTATGAGCATTTTTTGGTGTTGCTTTCTTTTACCTTTTCTGTCAACATTTCCTTTATTAAAATTAAACAAAAAATTCCTAGTTAAAAAGTAATATGCGCCAAAACCGGTTTGGCTCAGTGGGACCTTTGACTGAAAGGTCCCAGGTTTGATTCCGGGCAAGGGCATATAGTACATTGGTTGGGGGCACATCCCTGGTAGGGGGTGAGCAGGAGGCAGCTGGTCAATGATTCTCTCTCATCGATGTTTCTAGCTATCTATCCCTCTCCCTTCCTCTCTGTGAAAAATCAATAAAATATATACTTTTTTAAAAAGTAATGTGTGTTAAACACTAAAAATGAAGAAGCAAGCATAAAGAATTTTAAAAATTATCTTTTATCCAATCATGCTGAGATTCTGCACTTTTTATTTCTTTCACACTTTCTTCTCTTCTGTGTCTGTTATAAAGTGCATGCTGTTTGGAGAACATTATCCATTATCATTATTCTTCCATGCTATAAATTTCAATGGCTACATAATATTTCATTATATGACATTATTAATTATAACCACTATTAAAAGACCATTTCCTATATCTGGATATTTCATTTAGCATCCTCTTTTGTATCCATCCTTTATCCCTCCCTTTGCTTTCACCTTAGAGGTCTGAACCCTGTGGAACAAAAAGGATCCAGAGCTAACAAGGAACCTTGACCACTTATCTGGACTTTCTGAAACTGGCTGGCATCTGCAAGAACTGCCCTTGGCTCGGAAACATACCTAGTTGTTGTTTTAACGTCATGATTTTGGCTTCTGCAGGATTTAATCACAACTCATAATCATTACTCTGCCTCCCTTCTAAATTCTTTTCCCTTTACCAAATTAAAAATATGAAATTGTTTTGAAAACTTTTATAAAGTAAAAAAAAATGTATAAATATAACAATCACTAGATATTGTTAGACAACTGTACCACCTTTTCAGACCCTAAAAGTTGAGAATTTGAAAATGAAATGAGAACTGGAATACGTATCCAAGCAATTCATCTTTAACAGTGGAAGAATGTTTATTTTCACAAATGTTTTCCTTTCATGGAAGAGGCTGCTATTATATTTACAGATTACTTCATTATGTAGCTTTGAATTCAAAAGTAGGAATATATATTTTTAAAAGTAAAAAGCTATATCAACATTGCTGGTGGTAAGAAATACTTTTTTAAAAAAGCTACAGTACTGTTTCTAATCTCTAGAGTGTATCACCATTATAATAGCCCTTTGTTACCAAAAGACAGTACTTTGTGTGTAAAACATGGTTACCAAGCAATGTACTAAATATTAAATTGTTATGTGACTTAGGATGTGCAGAGAAGGACCAAATTGGCTTAGAAACGAGTCTCCACATCATAAAATATCATCAGAGTTGGAAGAGCTTGGAGATAGGTCTGCCCAGCTCTTTCTCAGCAGGCACTGGAAGGTAGCACCCTCTCTGTACAACCTCTCTAAGCGCTCATTTTTAATAACTTCATGCTCTTAAAAATGTGGCCAATTCTTTCAAGATGTGTTCAGAATGCTTAATCTATTTTACTCCCCATGACACTGTTATTAGTTCAATGCCACTTGATAATATAAATTATGGTGAGTAAATTTCAAATTTAGAAGGAAGATTTTCTCTGAAAGCAGGGAACTTTCACATGGCCAATGAGCAAATAGGCCAGAGTGATTTATCATTAAGGGCATAACCTAAGAAAATTTTGTCGTTGTAAGCTCCTGGTTCTAAAATGCTAAAGAAACGGTAGGCTGTGTCCCCACATTCTATGGCAGCTATCTTCTTGCTTAAATATTTAAGTATATTTTAAATATTTGTCCTTCAACTTTATCTGAATGCTTAGTTGTGTAGCACGGTTTCTATTCTTCACTTCAGGAAGCCAGAAATCCATGACTGTCTATGCTTCCATCTATAATACCACCTTAAGGAGGCCACTCCTCTCTCAGTGCCTTTCATCAGTTGAAAGAAGAAAAAGCAAACAATTCAATTGCAACCTTAGGCTCCTTCTCAGAACACTAACCTGGCTACATTTCAAAATATTTAATGTTTTCCTAAAAGGTATGTGGAAGAGCATGGTGTTTACATTAGCATTTTCCAATCAAAAAGGTATAACACAGTTAAAAGATGACTAGAAGTGCACAATTAAACATTTGTAGTGGTTCAAGCCATCTCTCACTAAAGTATAATTTTTACTTTTTGGTTCTTCTGAGTTTTGAGAATTAGAGTAAGGTTGATTTCATATGTAGAAATTATTTCTATTGATAATCTTTACTTTAAAGCCAATCACAGTGATTACTAAGGACATTTTTTAAAATATTTTTTAATTGATATTTTACAGAGAGGAAGGGAGAGAGATAGAGAGCTAGAAACATCGATGAGAGAGAAACATCGACCAGCTGCCTCTTGAACACCCCCTACCGGGGATGTGCCCGCAGCCAAGGTACATGCCCTTGACCGGAATCGAACCTGAGACCTTTCAGTCCGCAGACCGACGCTCTACCACTGAACCAAACCGGTTTCGACAAGGACATTCTTAATAGCTGGTGTACAGTACTAGCATGCATGTTCGGAAAAGGGGGAAGTATCAGGCTAAGGATTGTCATTTTTAAATTTATAAATATTCTCAAATAGGTCATTAAATATTACTCAGAATAACTTAATTCCATAATCAAAGGTATATCTCTGCCTTTGCCTAATGTATTTTTGTTACCTCCTAGGAGGGTTGGAGATAAGGTCATTTAAAGGTATTAGTATTTTGAGTCATTAGGTTAGAGAACAAAAGTCATAAAATTTACAAAGTACTATAACAAGGAATCACCTAACGTGTTAAGACCTACTTACAGGTTTCCTTCTGAGTGAAATATAAGGCATCCCCCCGAAAATAAGGCCCCCAGGCTCTGTCTCAGAATGAAAATTAATTTACCATAAACTGGTCTCTAGGGTTGCCCCGACTGGCGTCTAGCAACCAGTGACCTTATGCGCAGTCCTGACTTCACTGCTGTGTGAATGGAGAGAAATCAGTGTGGAAGCTTTGTGAAACCTAAACTGCAAGAAGTTGTGACTTGGGTGAAGAATTCATGGGAGAAAATCACTGACAGTTGCATTGCAAATGCACTGCGAGCAGGCTACCTTGACAAGAAGTACTCATTTCAAGACAGTGCTATTGCTAAACATGAGAGATTTGGTCCACTGATTCTGAAAGAAATGGAGTCACAAGAAATTCACCAGGAAATCCAGGAATTGGATTGTTATGACGATGTTCCAGAAGATGATGACATGATTGTCATTGAATAAATGAGTAAATTCTTGATACTGTAGGATTCATAGTTTGTCTGGTTTGTGTTGACAACTACCGTACTACCGTACCATATACAGATAATAAATTTCCTTTATTTTCATTTAACAATAAATATGTTCCATATTCTTCATGGAAAAATAAGACATCCCCTGAAAATAAGACCTAGCACATCTTTGGGAGCAAAAATTAATATAAGATACTGTCTTATTTTTGGGGAAACGGGGTACTATAATTGCAGATAAAACTTTTTCACTTTTACTTCCTTATTTATATCTTCTATTCTTACTTGCCCCAGGCTATATATTATCAGAAATAAATTATACTATTTGAAAAAGAAGAAAATATCAGATCTCCTGTTAAATGTTAGAAACTTTTACATTATCTCTTTTAAAAAAATATATTTTATTGATATTTTGCAGAGAGGAAGGGAGAGAGATAGAGAGCTAGAAACGTATCCACCAGCTGCCTCTTGCACACCCCCTACTGGGGATGTGCCCGCAACCAAGGTACATGCCCTGGACCGGAATCGAACCCGGGACCTTTCCGTCCACAGACCGACACTCTACCACTGAACCAAACTGGTTTCGGCTACATTATCTCTTATAATCCTCTAAAACCCTGTGATGGACACCTGCTTATACTAATTTTTACAAATGGGAATCCAGAACTAAAAAAATTTAAATAACTTGCCCAAAACCTCACACAGTTAGTAAGTGGCTAAGCTATGGATCACATGTACTATTCCTGTGATTTTCATTTTTTGTATACCTACTCTTTTCACTAGTCTCCCCTGGTGCTTTTCTTTGTCTTTTAGCTGCAAAATGCTAGTCATGAAATAGTGTAATTGAAGTTTAAAATTGTATTGTTGCTAGTGGGAAGCAGCCCATGACTCTGTGAATATTGCTACCCACGCACCTCTTCAGACAGAAAGAGGGATGAAGGAAGCCCACATAATTTTCTTTATACATGTTTAATTCATTCACAATAAGCTACTTAGTAAATTCTTTTTTGTTGTCTTTTGCTTTTCAACTTGTTTTTCCCAAGTTAAAGGTAGAATGACATAACATTGTTTTAACTTAAAATGTACAAGTATTCTTTATTATATTCTTTTCTTTATACTTTGCTCACTGAATATGATGAAGATTTTGCATGAATATTCAAAATAGAGCTTGATTTTGCTTCACAGTTTTTAAAAATGGGAAGGAAGTGGGTAGGAAGGGGAGAAAAGAGAAAGAAGAAAAGAGGGGGGGAAAGAAAAGGAAGTTGAAAAACTAACTGATCTTGAAGACAGTAGTGGATCAAGGGATAAAGACTGCCAGCTAGAGATTACTAGGTTTAACTCTGTCTTGAGAGTAACTTCCAGGGCCCTGCTTGATCTGGCCCACATTTCACCTCATACCCCTCCCTTCTTCACTCTTCTGCTCCAAATGTGCTGACCTTCTTTTCCTAGCTTCACTCACTTTCTCCCTCTTACCCCTAGGCCTTTGCTCTAGTATGCCCTATGCTTCAACAGTTTTCCTCTGCTCTTCAGGTTAACTACTCCCACTCAGCCTCTACTTTCAGCTCTCATGAAATCTTTCTTGAGAAGTCCTCCATGACTTTTCTTGCCCAGGTCATAACCCTATTATACACTCTAGTGGTACCACAACCTCTTTCTTAAACCAATTATAGTAGCAATTTTATACATATATCTATCTACCTCTATCTATCTATCTATCTATCTATCTATCTATCTATCTATCTATCTATCTATCTATCTATCTATATTACCTAAAGAATTTCAGCCTCCTTCACTGTACTATTAGATCCACAAGTGCAGTTATAGTCTGTTTGCTCACCATTATGTCCCTGGTACTTTGCACAGAGTGTATATTCAGCCTATTGAATTAAATGAGTTTATTTAATTATCAAATGACCAGATTTAGTTTTAATCCAGTCTTCCTGACAAAATTCTTATTTACTTAATCTAGCAGAGTTGGTATATGAACAGAGCTGCTGGATATTAGATAAAGATGGGGGAAAGCAATGAGGCAAGTGCTTGTGTGGCACTATTTCTGACTGACTAACTCCCCCACCATCATGTTGAGCTTGGCTACATGACATCTCTTTTCTAATGACATTACAGTGACTCATTGGTTCAACAGGTTCCCTTAGATCAGGGGCCAGCAATTTTTTCTGTAAAGGTCCAAATAGTAAATATTTTAGGCTTTCCAGGCCTTGTATTTCCTTCACCACTCCTCAGTTCTGTCTTGCCAGGAAGTAACCATAGAACAATGCACAAGTGAATGGTCATGGCTGTGTTCCAATACATCCTTCTTTACCAAAACAGCCATATTTTGCTGAGCCCTGCCTTAGCTGGTGCTTTGAAGCCATAGTGAGGGAACATAGGAATACATCAGTCTAAAGAAAAGGGTGATTCTCTACCCCTTTAGATAAAAATTGTTCACAAAGTCATTATATATTGCAGGAGGATATAGGGCCAACTTTGCAGCTGTTAAGTACAAGATATAAATGTGGCACAGGCACAAGCAGTGGCTGTGAGAGCATGATGTTACATAGACCACAGTCTTTGTGGATGTGTTTTCTTCATTGACATAAGGAGAATGAGGGGCAGTTCCTACTTGAGATCTGATACAATCTCTAATTACAAAATTTGTATTCCTAAGTCTAGGGCAATTTTTCAGTGGAATTATTTTTGGCATTAGCTAGATGTTCAAAACTAGATGAGCAAATTATAGTTTTGCCCTGTAGAATTTGAACATTTTCCTCAGCTGTTCTTCAGTGGTCATTTTGCCTATTCAAACAAACAAACAAACAAACACAAAATAATTTTCTGGCTGGTCCTACCCCAGCTCAGAAACTTCCAACTCTGAGAACCTGTGTAAAAGAATTCAGGATCTGTGTTGAGTTCATTCATTGTTGGTTTAGTCATTGTGGAACAGGAGCCACATGGAATGGATCTTTTATATTCTCATTGTATTAAGTTTTCTGTGCTAGAAAACACTGTGCTACTGTTCATGTTGAAATAGATACACAGCTTTTAAATACATATGCATTGAGAGAACTATAAAGAAGCACAAATTTCCTTTTCCCATCCAGATTTTCTTATAATGTCTATATTTACTTCTTTGAGTGAAGAAGGAAGAAAACAAACACTTAGGTTTTTTTAAAATGAAATTGCTCATTAAGTTGCTTATTGCTAAGAGGACATTTAAGAAGTTTTTCCTCATGTATTTCATTTGAATCAGTTGAGGTGGTTGAGGATGTTAATCTTTATATTTTGAATTGTTTTTCTGATACATGGTGACAAAATGAGCACTATAGAAGTATATCTCTAAAATACACAATAGAATTATAGATAGGTTTGGAAAAACCCCAGAATAACATTTTATTGAGTTCAATAACAGTTTATTGAACCAGATTGTCTGTGAAGGCAAATTTCCGAATAACTGTTTTCCCTATGAATTGCCAGGACTTTAAAAAAAAAATTAAGTTGAATGTTTGGATATTTTTTAAGGTAACTTCATACTTCACTGCTTAAAGTTCAGTGTTATTTCCATAACTAGCAATTGGGGGATCCTATATAATAAAAGGCTAATATGCAAATCGACCTGACGGGAGAGCAACTGAACAACTGTACAATCAGTCCCTATCACGTGCGCTGACTACCAGGGTGTGTGTGCAGAACATGACGGGCTTTGGCCATGGCAGGATGGTGGAGCAGGTGAGTGCAAGCACCAGACCAAGGCAGGGTGCAGTCGCTGTCATCATGGAGAGCATATGGTGGTTACTGAAATTCTTTGCTCCCTTACACACTGCCAGTGCTGGCCCCCTCACACCCTCAGCTGGCACTGGAGCCACCGTTCAAACCTGCTGCCGGTGCCCGGCACTGGTCCCGATCACTTGGAGCCATCAGAAGGTGCGAGTGGTGGTTGCTGGCCCTGATCACTCCTGAGGGCTTCTCCATTTCCCCCTGCTCCTGAGGGGTGATCAGGGCAGCAGCCACTGTCAGCAGGTGCAAGCAGGGCCATTGCCATCCATGCATGAAGTGGTGGCGGCAAGAGTGAGGCTGCCTGCAGAGGGCGGGGTGGAGGGGGGCAGGCAGGGTCATGGAGGAAGGGCCGAGACCAACCTCTGTGCCTATTGCAGCCTCCCATCCCACAGCTCCTTTGAAGGTGCACAAATTCATGCACTGGGCCCCTAGTTTCTAAGTTTTTCCCCCTCATCTGTGTCAAATTATAGTCAGCCATTTATTTGTTCCTTGCCAGACTTTACCTTCTCCCTTACTTCTAGTTTTTATTTTGAGATTCTTCATGGGTTGAAAAAGCAGTTAACCAGTGAGGCTTTTAAAATTTGAGATAATGTTTTTGCTGCAGAGGTTATGGGAGGGTTATTTGAGGTACAGATGCCTTTATATCCTTCTGTCTGGGTTGAAATTGTATGAAAATTGTGTCCTAGTTAACTGTCTCTATTTCATGATAGAATGGACCGTTTTACCTTTGAACAGAGTCCTAAATCTCTACATTAAAAAAATAAAATAAAATCCATCCAGTCTCTTTTAAAGTGACTTTATTAGTATCTTTGTGAGGGCTGCCTCCATTGTCCTGCTCATAGGAAGGAGCTATAAGTATCTTTGAAACACTTCTTACTTATCATTCCTGCTGGATGGTGCTTTTCGTGGACATAAGCTTCCTGGGAATTCAGTTTGATATTGATAGAGAACTGCTTCACGCAATTAATAAGCAATTAACTAGTCATTTATACCCTTTTGTGGAAATTCCTGTCTTTCCCTAGATGCCCAAATCATGTGCCCATGATGGAATCAGAAGGTACCAAGGCACATCTCCCACACTGCCCTGTTCCGTGGTTAACCAGAGCCTCCTTCCCCATATAGTAGGTCTCTTAAATGTCCCAGCAGTCTCTTAAGAAGTCCTGTTCCTTATATTTTGTTGTACTCTTAAGAGAACAACAGAAGAAAGGGAGATGGTGCCTTGGTTTGTAGGAAGCTCTTTCTGAGGAGTCCTCTCACTTAGTCCTTCAGTAACTCTAAAGTGTAAGTATTGATCTTCACTTTTTTTTTTTTTTGAGATATTTATCCATTTATTCATAGCTAGCGTATTATTTTATTTTTCATTTAAAGTACATTTAATATTATTTTGTATTAGTTTCAGGTGTACAACATAGTGGTTAAACATATATATAATTTATGAAGTGATAATCTGCATAATATTTCAGTACCCATTTGGCACCATACTTAATTATTCAATATTACTGACTATATTCCCTATGCTATACTTTACATTCCTGTAACTATTTTATAAATACTTATTTGCACTTCTTTTTTTTTCTTTCTCGTTTTTAAGGTATTATATGTATACATACTTTACCAATCCCCATTCCCCCCCCCCCCAACTCCCATACATGCCCTCCCTTCCCAGAGTTTTTCGTCCATTGGTTATGCTTATATGCATGCATATAAGTCCTTCGGTTGATCTCTTATCCCCCCCTATATCTCCCTACCCTCCCCGCTGTAATTTGACAGTCTATTTCTTTACTGTATCTGTCTTTTTGTTCATCAGTTTATGTTTCTTATTATCCATAAATGAGTGAGATCATGTGATGTTTTTCTTTCATTCACTGGCTTATTTCACTCAGCATAATATTCTCCAATTCCATACAGGTTGCTGCAAATGATAAGAATTCCTTCTTTTTATGACAGCATAGTATTCCATTGTGTAGATGTACCATAGTTTTTTGATCCAATCATCTGCTGATGGGCACTTAGGCTGTTTCCAAATCCTAGCTATTGTAAATTGTGCTGCTATGAGCATAGGGGTGCATATATCCTTTCTGAATGGTGTTCCTAGTTTCTTAGGATATATTCCTAGGAGTGGGATTACTGGGTCAAATGGGAGTTCCATTTTCAGGTTTTTGAGGAAACTTCATACTGTTCTCCAAGTGGTTGCACTAGTCTGCATTCCCACCAGCAGTGCACGAGGGTTCCTTTTTCTCCCCATCCTCACCAACACTTGTCTGTTTGCTGATTTGTTGATGATAGCCATTTTGACAGGTTTGAGATGGCACCTCATTGTCATTTTGATTTGCATCTCTCCGCCTTCACTTTTGATAGATGAGGAAACCCAGGCTCAGAGCAGTGAAGTACATGCCCAGAGTCACAGCTAACAAGCAGCAGAGCTAGGCTGCTAATTTCACAGCCCAGGTTCTTTCTTCTACCTCTTCTGGTCCCAAGAAGGAAAAACAGATTCATGGAAGGTGTGCATTGAGCCAGTATCTCACATAATCTTTCTGTCTACCTTGTGAGGTAGGTATCATAATTATTCCCAGTTTACACAAAGGCATGTGAGGCTAGGTAACTCAGTGATTATCACAGGTTAATTAATGGCAAGATTAGAACAGGAACTAAATAAAGCTCAACTTGGCTCCCAGCTTCTCTAAGCCCCAATTTCCTCATCGTAAAATAATAATGTCACCAGTCTCTTAGGATTATTGTAAGGACAAAATGAGATAATCCTCATAAAGTGCTTAGCACAGTGCCTGGAATGTAATATGCCCTCAGTAAATATTAGCTATAGTGAGTATAGAACAGAAATGGTAAAATCGCTTTGAATAGAAAACTCCTGCTTTTCCACTATGTATTTCACTATTAAAAAGATTTTGTTATATTAGTGGGAAAAATGAAAGGGTGCCTTCTCTTACTTAAAAACAAAAAGTTAGATTGAGTGATGGGTTATTCACCCTTCATCACATAAACCATTGCACAGGTGATTTCAAGGTCCTTCCAATTCTGTACCTATACCTTTCTAGTGATAGAGTGTTTCCTGTTAAGAAATCTTAGGTCAGAATTCAACTCCTCTGCAGTAATGAAGTGGAGTGCTCTCAGAGGACAGAACAGAGTCCATTAGCAAAGCAGAGCGCAGACATTGCTTTTCAGAGTTGTAAATGACAAGGAGTATAAACATTGAGTCCTTTGTAATATTTGTTTCTCATAGAAAGATAAGACACCTGTGGCATTTTTGAAATGGAAACAAAGCCCAGGTCATTGTATTTTTGTTTTGTTTTGTTTTGTTTTGTTTTTTAGTGAAAGCATTTAAGAAAATATTTGTTTTATGCTTGGCACCGGAGGATAACAGAATACAAGTAATAATTAAACCGGAATTTAGTGCCCCAAGTTGAATCAGGAAAATAGATCCCCAGAATATTTCCCAGTAATGCCTGAGGACTTGAACAATGTGCAGCCACTGCCAGACATTGTGTTGCTTGTGAACAGATTGTGGGATTGTTTGTTTCTATCATATTCCCGTGGAACTCTGTTTTGCCTGCCTAACTCATTGGTGATCATGAAAATTCCATCTCCAAGCACTGATGGTCTAGATCCCTCAATGCGGTTATGTGCATTTACTTGATTTCACATGGAATGTGGTTATATATCTTTCTCATTAGTGTATGTTAGAGAGGGTAATGAGATGGAGTTCCAATGGCCCATTCTCTGTTCTCACAGTTTAGAGGTAGGACTGTAAATAATTTTAAACAGCTCCTCCAAGAAACTACCCCTCCTCTCTCTCATGCATCCTATATACCTGTAACCTAGAATTTGCTCCTTTTCCTTATGGTCCTTTACTTGCCTGACATACTGACTGAGCCTTGGAGTCCTTCCTGGCTAGGGCTCCACAGTGCCTGGAACTTTGGAGGGGCTCAGTAAATGTTCACTGGTCAACCAACAGACAAACTTAAAGAACATGCTTTTTAAACTTCCAGCTTCACATGGGCCCTTACTGTCAATAATAGTTTTATTCATTCCTTGTTGCTGATCTCTCATTCCTAAACCATGATTCTAAGCCTTTCTCACTCATCTCACTCCCTCTCTCACCACTCTTGCCCTTCACAGATTACCATTGTTGCCTCCTCCCCACCTCTGCCTCCAAACCTCTCCCCTTCTTCACACATTTTCTTCTCCCCCTATCTTAAAGGAATGTTACTCTTGTTTTCCAAGTCTGTCCCCTCATCTGAGATTTTGATCAGAGTCATCCCTGGATTCTTGCCCCATCAGATACCTCCTCTCATTGTGTACCTATAGTTTTCTTTTCTCTCACTGCCAGTTCTTTTTATATCACTTTATTACATGCCCAATTTTCCTTTTTCTAATAAAATCTTCTGTTTCATGTTCCACTTTTAACTGTCCATTTCTCTCTCATCTTCACATCTCTGGAACTCATTCTGTTAATCTCTAGTTCCCTCCCCCGACCCTCCCACCCCTACACACTTGTAGTCCAGCCTGTGCCTTCACCAATGGCTTCCTAATTTACAAATTCATGAAACTCTTCTTAGTCTTCATATTTCTGCCCAGGCTTCTAGCTGAATGTAATAATGCTCTTTTCCCCAGATATCCAGACTGAAGTATTGGTGCTGTCTTCCACTCCACTCTCTCTCCCTTAACATAGTCCCCTCTATGAGAATAAAAGTACTTGTGTTTATATTTGTAAGTTTATTTTTATGTGGTATACAACAAAAGATATAACATAAAGTAGAGGAGTGACTTGAAAACATTATTCAGAGTGTTCTGATTTAGCATTAAGACGTTGGTACAAGCAAAAGGCCAAGCCAGTAAGAAAGTATGGAAAGTAGTAAAAGTAGTGAATGAACCACATGCATTGTATGCATAGCAGACTATTCTTAAAAGTTCCAGTTTCCACACTTTCTAAGCACTAACTGAAAGAATCTACTTGAAGAAAGGCCAGCCCAACTAAGGCTTGGAGCCAGAATGTTCTGGTTTTTCACAAATACTTATGGCATTTTAAAAAATTATACAAAATGTATGTATTTACAAGTTCCTCACTATGTGTCTATATGGTAATATCATTAAAAGTCTTTTAAAGAACAAAACAGTGCTTTTAATCACTGCATATGTAATTGGAATTTCTCCCCTTTGGGACCCCCTGCGAACCTCTGGAGCAGTTCAGTCCTCAGAGGTTCAGTGTGCCTGTCACTCTTCTTCCTCATACAACAGTGAACCTTTTGCCCCCTTGATCTCATTTGATCCTATACCCTATGATTTGGACTTTGTGTTTGTTTGTTTTGAAATAGAATTAAGAAGGTTTAACTTGAATTTAAGGGGATAGTAACAGAAAGGGGAAATAATCAGCTACCCAGTGTCTGTTTTTATTGCCCCCATATGGGCAGAGCCATGAAGAGACAACTTGAGCACTTGTCACACCCACCATGAAGAAGCAGTGTTACTGAGGCCCAGCAGGAAAGGTGTTTACCTAGGACTCAGTCCTACCTTTTAAGTACTCACAGAGAAAGAAGTTTGTATATTGTATGTGCCACCAAAGGGTAGGAGGAGTCGCAGGAGGAACTGGTCAAAGGGAGTCCACAATTAGCAGACTGAAATAGCATTTCAGAAAATACTTGAAGTGAAGCTTGATTTGAATCTGTGTTCATGCAGGGGAAGAAGCTAGCTGGGGGCAGAAGGCATTGTGAGGCATAGAAGCTGGAACCAGCAGAGCTTGTTCAGGGAACTGCAGAGCAGATCATTGGGCTGGAGCTTGAGGTGGGGAGGCTTGTGATACATGGAGAAGGTTAAGGAGGGACAGTGGTGGAGGCAGGGGAGTCAGAATGAATTGGAGAGAGCCATATTGGCACTCATCTAGCATCTTAAGTTGTTTTTACTTTGTGCTTAAGGCAGTGGAAAGCCATCAGATGTTTCTAAACAAGTTTTTTGTTTGTTTGTTTTTTAGGGGTTTTTTTAATTGTAAGACAGGGATAATGAGCTCTGCAGCACTGAGTTCTTATGAGTAATAAATAGCATAGCAGATAGTCATGCCTTGATAAACATTTGCTCCTTTATTTTTTCCATTAGATAAATTATCGAAGAATGTTATAAATCTAATAAAATTTAAAAAGCTAATGGATATGATCATAATATTTAAAAAATATTATCTTATAAATGTTCAGGCTGTTCCCATTTCCCCAAACTTTAAATATTCTAGTTTCTGTATAAATATAAAAAAGATGAAGAGGAATTAAGTTACTTAATTTTTGTCTGGTTCTAATTCAGTTCATGTCTTGCATCAATTCTCTGGACTTCCCTGAGCCTTGATTTTCTACATGTAAAATTTCTTTTGCAAACTGAATTGAATCAGTAATCCATAGAATAAAATTCAGCAGCCCTTAAAGAGCCTTTAGCGACAGGAGAAAAAAAAATTAGTTATAATGAGGACACTTTACTTCTGACAGACTCCAAAGATAGAGCAACAGTTAGGCTACAGTGAACTATCAAATTAGCTCCCAAAGAGTATGGGATAATTATGTAGAGAACAATTAAAGGAAAGAATTTTATTGGTACTATAATGTTTTTGAATTGCCTAACAGTAAGGTTATGAGCATGATTCTCTGGCTGAGACTCCAAGCTCAGGAATAATACTCAGACTACCCCCGGGAGGTGCAGGGTAATAGCTTGTCTGTCCCTCTTGCAAAAAGAAATATCAGCATTATACCTGGGGACTTTGTTTCACTTTCTTTTCTTGCCTCCCTCCTTCCTTCATACATTAATTGTCTACAGGTATACAGCACCATGCCTCTTAATATCCTATTGATGGGCTCCTCCATGACCTGGGCTAAGTTCAACATAGGGAAAATAAGAGTAGCTCAACCAGCTGGGTACCAGAGGGTAGTAGTTCTTTTCTCTCTGAACAGACAAAATCTTGGAGGGTTTCTGGGTGGTTTTCCAGTAGCTTAATCACCTTTGCACACTTGGCTTTAGTTATTCCTCTCAGCCATACCATGAGGTAGGTTTTAGGATCTCCATTTTACAGATAAGGAAATTTAGAAAAACTAAGTGGCAGAATAGGGATGATAATAATTTTAATCTAAAGAATGTACTTCTCAGCACAGCCCTCTTTCCACAGCTGCTCCTCGGTTATGCAGCCCAGGAGATTTTTTTTTTTTTCTAGTCCTCACCTGAGGATTTTTTTATTATTATTACTGATTTTGAGAGAGAGAAAGAGAAACATCAGAATGGGAGAGAAGTGTCTATAGGTTGCCTCTGGTACACACCCTGACCAGGAATCAAACCCACAGCTTTTTGGTGCATGGTACAACACTCCAACCAACTGAGCCACCCGGCCAGGGCAGTGTTTGAGATTTTGAACATTTGTCAATGTGCCATTTCTGGTGAGGAGCACAGGGTGTGGCAAAAGTAGGTTTATAGTTATGAGTATGCAAAACATAGTTTATTTTTGTATTATTATGTAGTAATTATTGTATTACTTCCTGTCTTAACAATTGTAAACCTACTTTTCCCCCACCTTGTATGAAAGTCCATAAGGCTTTCTGTGGTTATAGTGTGGAATGAGATTGCCTTCCTCACCTCCCCATCTCCTACAGGTCTTGCCCCAATCAGTCTTGTGCTCCTTTCTCTATCCCTCCCTCTTTCCACCATTTTGCCTTCCGCCTGATCATTGCCCTCAAGATGGGGGAGTTGGGGTATTGGGATAGGGGTGAAGATCACTTTCACATTTAGGGCTATTGTTCATGCTTCCTTTTGTATGATGTAGTCGTTTCTGTTACTCATTTTATGTTTACTTACTGTCTGAATCCATGTCAATTTATGTGCCCTTGGCTCTGAACCACCGTTTATATATTTTTGTGTTGTTAATATTTTTAATTGGTGTTTTTAAAGTAGATGTACTCTGTGTGTTTGGCAGACTAACAAAGTGGAATGTAAAAAGGGCCGATAGTTTTTAACCATATAAGGTGAAAAGTCCCTTTGTGTGTGGGTGCGTGGGTGCACATTACAGGTTTTATCAGCGCGATATTCATTAATGTTTATTGTAACGTTTACAGTGTGGCCCCTTGAGTGCCTCTGGATTATGTGTAGCCCAAATGACGTAACCTTGGAAAATGCAGTAAATCTAAAGTTGAAACCACTTCTAATGGGAAGTTTCTTGAAAGTTGTAAAGTTAAATTGCCTCCTCCAGGATGAAGGAGCTGTATGGAGAATGTCCCAGGGGACCTGGTTTTGCCTCTTACCAGACTTGTCCCCTGTGTTGGAATGCTGGCTTTGGGGTTGGATTACTTTGTTTGCTTGTTTTATTTAAAATCCTCTATTTTTTTTTTGCCTGAATTACTCTGGCAGACCCATGGTAACAATGTATAATCTTTGATCTTCTCTTTTATGTATCCAATATGATTTTTATCCTATATATCCATACCTAGGTGCTCAGAAGTAGAGTTTTATGTCACAGAATCTAGTAACTTTGCAAGGAAACTAGGTATCAGTCGGTTCATTCTACCAGCCCCTGTTTGCAGTCCTGTAGTTATATGTAGCTGAATATTGGCCAAAGTATCTTATGCTCTACATTTTAGAAAGTTCTTTGTTACGTTGTTTTGAAATGTGCCTCCCCAGAGTCTATATCAATGGTTCCGGTGTCTTCTTCTGAAACTACATAAAATATTCTTCCATGAAATTTATAGATGCTTGAGACATTGACAGTGATCTTGCCTTGTCCCCTTTTTAGGGTCAAACATCTCTAGATCTATCAAACTGTTGTTGTTTCTTATGTTTTAGTGCATTTTTTTTCATTTGTAGAGTACAAACTATTTTGGACCCAGGTAGAAACTAGGGAAGCAGAGGGGACAAATTAGGCTGAGATCCCTGCCCTTGGGGAATTCTGGTTAAGAGTGATTATGGCTATAGAGGAGGCACTAAATTCTTGGTGATTGGAGATTGAGGGTGTCAAGGAAATTTTTCTGGAGGGTGCATCATATAGTTGAAATCCAGAAAAATACTATGAGTTACCCAAGGGAACAGGAGAAGTAAGGGGAGGAAATTGTTTAGGTAGAAGGGCCAATGCGTTGAAAAAGCTGAGACAGTGCATGGGGAGTTCTGGGAAGTGAGGGTGGTACAGTCTGAGTGAGGCACAGAAGGAGAAGGTAGTGAGAAGGATTCAGAAGTGCTGGAGTGGAAACCATGCTAACAGATAGTGGGGTGGGAAGGTAGGGTTGGACATTGCAGGAAAGTAGAGAATAATGGATAGTCCTGATGAGGAAAGCTATTTAGTATTCTCTTAGTTACACAATAATATGGAAAACATAACAGGTTCTATACGAGTTCATATAGATTGGAAACATTTTTCATATTAGGTTTTATTGTTAGAGAAAATGTACTCAGTTGTTGGGGTTAGACAGATATGGCACATTCTGTAGCAAGACCATTTCTCCATCAAAATATTTGGAGAAACAACAGAACAAAAGGGATAATACTTGTGATTGAGAAAATTTGGGTGAGTTCTATACACAGGACAGCATCAGCAATAACAGTAGCAAACACTTATATGGCATTATGGTCTTGGCCCTGTTGTACTAACAAACTTAATGTTCACATTAACTCTGTAAGGTAGGTATTATCCACAGATATAGAGAGTTTAAGTAACTTACCAGAGATTACAAAGCTAAGTGGCAGAGCTAGGATTTGATTCTGGGCCCTAAGAACATGTAGGGAAAGATTTAAGTTTCAGATAAAGGAAATGATCTGAGCCTACAAAATTAAAGACATCTTTATACATGAATCCTGTCTGCTATTTATGGTCACGACCACACACTCACTGGCATGGTCATGACCAGCATAAATAAAGCAAGTATTCACTGATCCATATGTCATATCTTATTCACCGATTACTATATGGCCGAGATCACTGTCCTGATGGCTTTCAGGGGTCGGCCTGGGTTTCGCTAGCAGTTGTGGCCTCTTACCATTGTCCAAGAGGGTTCACCCTGCCTAGAGAGCATAGGATAATTAGGGTAACAGTGAACCAGAAAAACAATTGCATAGCAGCATTTCCAGGCAATGCTGGCAACCATGAATGTACAGTTGCCCATTTTCAAATGTGTGATTTCTCTCCAAGGTTGATTGCTTCTGTGTTGAGTGTGTATACACAAGTGCTTCATCTTGGATGAAGATGAGAAAGGGAAAGGTTGCAATGATGATCCATGGAGCCCTTATGTTGGATAGGAAAAGAAATGAAAGTAGAAGTGGCATCTAACAGAGAAGTAAAGGGAATTATTCTGTGGGTCCAAAAATGAGGTGGGAACAATTGCTTGAAAGGATTAGAAAAATAGGAAAGAATGTTGAGTGAAAGG
Organism: Vespertilio murinus; assembly: GCA_963924515.1. Lineage (NCBI taxonomy): Eukaryota > Metazoa > Chordata > Mammalia > Chiroptera > Vespertilionidae > Vespertilio > Vespertilio murinus. Next base: position 127,750,311 of record OZ004706.1, on the reverse strand, counting down.
TATATTTGAACTTTTAAAATACATTTTTTAATTGATTTTAGAGGGAGGGGCAAAGGGTGAGGGAGAGAAATATTAACGAATTGATCATCTGCCTTCTGCACACTCCCTACTAGGGATCGAACTCACAACCTGGACATGTGCCCTGACCAGGAATCGAGCCAGAGACCTCTTGGTATCTGGAATGATGTCCAACCAACTGGGCCATACCCAGGCAGAACTTTTTTTGAGGGAAGGACTCTTAGTATTCCTTGCCTTGGTCAGTGTTATCTGTACATACATCAGTTTCTTAATGACTTAATTAAAATGTATCATAATGAAAATATTAAATAGACCAGGCCTGAGCTCCTAGGTACAACCAAGGTGAAGCTGATCTCTTCAGAACTCATGACTTTATAATCTTTGAGTACATGTTTGAATAGTTGAACATCATGATTATTCTGTTGCATGAGTAAATAAAAGTGGAGGTCATTGGTTAGTTCTATGATGCAAATTCATACTAACGATTCATATGCCCAGTAGGAATGCCATTGAGGTAGCAAGCAATGATAACTTTTAGTTCTAACTCAATTCAATTAGATTTTATATTTACTCATTATTGTCTATTTTCATTAATGATCTTATCTCTAACAGGATTACAGGTTCTTTGAGCATAGGGCCAGTGTCTGTATCAACTCCAAGTTTTTGCTTCAGCCCCTAGCCCAGGAGGAAGCTGAAGGTGCTCACAGACCTAGGGATCTCGAGACCTCTCTGGTTCAGTTGATTGGAGCATTGTTTTATACACCAAAAAGATTGTGAATTCAGTTCCCAGTCAGGGCACGCACATACAGGTGGCAACCAATGTTTCTCTTTCACAACAATGTCTGTCTCTCTCTCTCTCCCTCCTTTCTCCCCTCTCTTTTCCCCCTTACCTTCTCTCTAAAAGTCAATAAAAACATATCCTTTGGTAAGGATTGGGGTAGGGGTTGGGGGAGAAGATCAAAGTCAATCAGCTTATGTTACCACTAAGGCAGCCCAGGTCCTTACAGGTCAAATGATCAGCTCAGGGTTCAGGGTGGAAGTGATAAAGCCTGAGCCACAACCCAAACCTGTTTCCCACCTCTGCTTTTTGTCCCCTATCAAACTTACACAGCTCAATGAATCAATTTTTTACATTTATCTCGGGTGTGTGTGTGTGTGTGTGTGTGTGTGTGTGTGTGTGTGTGTGTGTGTGTGTGTGTTCAAAAGAAAGTTGGTGTTCCTGAGAGAGAACCAAGATGGCGGCCTAGGTAAGCACCTAAGCTGCTGCCTCGCACAACAATTTCAAAAACAACTAAAATCAGAATGGACTTCATCCAAAAACACAGGAGAGCTGGTGGAGTGGAAATCTACAACTAGAAAGAAGGAAGAGAGGCTCACAGATCGGATTGGGAGCCGCAAAGCACTGAAGTAGGGAGACGCTCTCTCAAAGAGAGGAAATGCAGCCCGAATGCCTGGCTGGCGGGAGAAGTAAGGTATTCCGGATTGCACTGAACCCTTTCCGACTGTACTGAACCCCAACCCCGGCCAAAACCCCCTGAACCCAGGCTCATACGGGTGGAGTCTGGACTATAGAGAAAGGCATCCAGAGACTCAGAGACTGGGATACCAGGGGGAGCCGGGAGCTGCAGCAGGCAGGTTCTACAGTCAGGCACAAGTGAATACACACATAGGTCTGACCATGGAGGTTGCAGCAGCCTCTCCATAGCAAAAGGAGTCAGAAACTTCAGACTACAGAGACCCAACCCAATTTCGGGCAAGCCCCTGGGGCACCCACGCTTTTGCATGAGGAATCTGGGACGTTAGGCAGAAACTCAGGGGAGCCGTGGAAGGCAGAGGTCAAGTGGAAACTCACACAAACATATAAGGGCAGGGCTGATGGGAAGCCAAGACTGTCAGTTCAGCCCTGAGACTCCGCCCCATCCAATCTGAGCACAGAGACTTCTGCAATTTTGCAAGTCTGATCCTATAAGACTGTCTCCAATACAGAATGTATCCCAGAGTAGACACAGCTGATTCCCACATCCAATGGGCCTGAAAGTCAATTCCTCCCAGGGATACTAACAACAATAAAGACTTAGCTACAACAAGGCTGTACACGCAGTCCACAAAGGGGAACACCAAGAGTGTCTACCTCAGGTAACTGAGGAGGCTGACCCACTGGACCAAGCACACCAAACACACAAAGCTATCCTACCAACTCTGGGAAGCAGCGAAAATGCCAAGACAAGGAAATAGGTCTCAAACGAAAGAGATGGAGGATATAGAGTTCAAAACGACAGTTATAAGGTTATGCAAGTATTTCCTAGAAAAGGACGATAAATTTCATGATGCCAACTAAAAATTACACATAAACTGACTAAATTGGAAAATATTATGCAGAGATCCAACAGCAGAATGGATGCACACAAGAATCAAGTCAAAGAGTTGGAATACAAAGAGCCAAAAGACACTTCTCTGGAAAAGCAAGAAGAAAAGAGAATCCAGAAAGTTGAAGATAGTGTAAGGAGCCTCTGAGACAACTTCAAGTGCACCAACATCAGAATTATGGGGGTGCCAGAAGAGAGAGTGCAAGATACTGAAAACGTATTTGAAGAAATAATATCAGAAAACTTCCCCCACCTGCTGAAATAAATAGACTTACAAGTACAAGAAGCTTACAGAACCCCAAACAAGAAGAATCCAAAGAGGATCACACCAAGACACATCATAATTAAAATACCAAGGGCAAAAGACAAAAAGAGGATCTTACAAGCAGCAAGAGAAAAGCAGTTGGTTACCTATAAAGAAGCACCCATACTATTCATCAGACTATCAGCTGATTTCTCAACAGAAACTGCAGGCCAGAAGGGAGTGGCAAGAAATATTCAAAGTGATGAATAGTGAGAGCCTACAACCAAGACTACTGTATCCAGCAAAGTTATCATTCAGAATTGAAGGGCAGATAAAGAGCTTCACAGATAAGAAAAGGTTAAAGGACTTCATCACCACCAAACTAGTATTATATGAAATGCTGAAAGGTATTATTGAAGAAGAGGAAGAAGATCAAGTAAATTAAAAATCTGAGGAATAGAATAAACTGGTGAATATAATAGAATCAGGGGCAAAGAAAGGGAGTGGATTGATAATCATCAGGGGGAAAGGGGTGTGGGGGTTGCAGAAAGAGACTGGATTAAAATCCTACACCTATGGATGAGGGCAATGGCTAGGGGGAAAGGTAAGGGCAGAGGGTGGGGTCGGAACCGGGTAGAAGGGAGCTAAGGGGGGGGGGGAACAATTGTAATAATCTGAGCAATAAAGATTTATTTTAAAAAAATGAATGTTAAGGAAGTTCAGAAAAGAGGAATAAGGTGGAGTGCCCTAAAATGTGAGAGTCCAAAGTGGTCATCTCAGTAGCCCTACCCAAAGGTCAGGCCAGCTCCCCTTAAACTAGGAAAGATAGTCCTCATGAGAATAAATGGAAGTCAACAAATGAATGAATGAATGTAGGTGATTGGGTAAAATGGAAATAAAAGCCTCCTCAGATATTATGTAATACATAGTGTGTGTATATATATGGGATAGTCTACAGAATATTCTAGAATGGGCAAAAATAATGAAACCTTTGGCTAAAAAAAGAAAGTTGGTGTTCCTTAAGCTAGTGCTTCTCAGCTGGTGTTTCCCAGAGAAAATGATAATGTTTTATTAAGGACATTAGGGTAAGCAGAACATGCTTTTGGAGTGCAACTGAAGCAAGTTACTGGTTTTTTGTTTTGTCTTTTAACAAAGAAAAATATTGTTCCCTTGTTATCTTACTTTCTTCTATGTTTTCTTCACTTTCTTACTCTCTTTTCCCTTCTTGTCAACCTAAGGCTTGCATCCTTCCAGGTAACTGTTTTTCTTGGGAGGTGGAGGGGAGTTTTTAAGTTTTAGGGCATGGAATTAGATATAATTCAGTCTAGCAGATTTCAACTTATCTATAAACTAGAGGCCTGGTCCACGAAATTCATGCACAGGTAGGGTCCCTAGACCTGGCCAGCAGTCAGGGCTGATTTGGGCCTTCTTTTCCCCAGCTGCTGGCTGGGACCTTCCCCAGCTACAGGCTGCCGGCGGGGGCCTTCCTTAATTTTGCATTTCCCCCTAGTGGTCAGCACACGTCATAGCAGGAGGTTGAACTCCTGAGGGGACAATTTGCATATTAGCCTTTCATTATATAGGACAATCGCTATTGTGCAGGGCTTATCAAAATAGTTTGGAGATTTAGTCAGAATTGCCCTAATAAATGTAGTGTGTCAGACTTGAAAAACTAGTTGGAGAGTGGGATCTCTGTTATGTGGGCCACTTGTATGAGATGTAACTAAGCAGAATGAATTATTTGGAGCATGCCATACTTGGTCAACATGGTGATTTATTCAAACTGAATGAACTCAAGCTGGTAGAGATTGGAGCTGCCCTGATTGAGAGCCCTGGATGGAAGTAGGATGGAGTATGAATGAACTGCACTACCCCAGATGTCGCACAGGTGGGGGCGTGAATGGCTCCTAGGTGACCATTGTGTTCTCTTTTGGTTTCCTTTCAAGAAGGAAAAATTGACAATAGAGCAAAAGGAATGGGGCACCAGAAAGAAAGGATAAAATTCTTAGACTCTCTTCAAACCCTAAGAAAGACTTTTTGAAAAGCTTGTATTAGATCTGGCAATGGATACAAGCACAGGACGCTTTTGAGTATGTTCTTGGCTCTTACCACTACCTCTGACTTTGAGCAAATCAGCTGACTTTTCCGCCTGTAAAATAATATTCCCTCTGACATTAATACTTACCTCATGAGGTCATCTGGAGGATAATGTTAGTAATAATGTCTTGTGTTTACATCATTCCTTTCACAGAACTCAAAGCATTTTATATACATTGAGAGTGAAGCTTCTTATGAGAAATGAATATAAGTACTCAGTTTTTGGAAATGATCTTAGACTGTACGAGCCTGAATTTAATGCATTGCATGAGGACATATGGTACATAGTGATCCAGTGAGTCAGATGAGTTTTTTATTCCACTAAGACTTCTATCTTTCCATCTTATTCTATGAATTGAGAGAGTGCACTGAGTCCATATACATATGCGAGCAGAGTGGTCTCTCCTGACACATCCAGATTGGAAGGATAGTCAGAATATCTTTGATAATACTCTTTTAGATCTTGGTTGTAGCAGGAAGACACCTGAGAAATCTTAACTCTGAACTATGTAACACCATTAAATCTATCTAGAGATAGAACATCTAAGCATGGGAGTATTTTCTCTATTATTTTTAGCTCAATTCAACTAATACTCCTTTGAGTGCCTATTATATACATGATTTTGAGGAGTGTGGAGAATGAAAGAAGCACAACATGCCTAAGAAAATTAAACTGGCATTAGAAAGGAGAGGGGAATTAGATTTATAAGTAGATACATAACCATATTAAGGGAAGTAAGAAAACCACCACAGTATTTTGAATGTTTAAAGAGGGGAAAGATTACATCTAGCTGAGTAATCCCAAACATTTATTATCCAGCTACCTGCTATTCATTGGAAGACATAATCTCTGCCCTGGAGATTCAGTGGGGGAAGATATGTACAAGTAAATACTTTTAGCACATCCTCTGCAATGCAGTGATCAAGGGCACTTAATCCAGCATGGGAATTTAGAGAAAGTTTATTAGAGGGCAAGACTTATCCTGAAGTCTCAAAATGGAAAATAACATAGAAAGGAATTCCAGGCTGAAAGATTTTCATGTACAAAGCACACCCTACCCCATCATTTAGTCTTCTTTCAACAGAAAATGGCAAACTACAGAAAGTTTGGTATTATAGCTTAAAGTTTAATAGGAGGTAATAGTGAGAAATGAAGCTTAAGATAAAGGGCCTATTTGCTATCTTGTTTACTGCTAAATAATAATATGAAGTGTGGGTCATCAAAAATATTTTTTGAAAAACTGAATGAATGATATGCTGGGTTTAAGTTCCTGTGGACTGTCCAAGTAAATAAATGTGGCAGGTGCTGGGAGAGACCTTGAGGTGGAAATACAGATTGGGAAGTCACCTCTTGTCAATAGTGTTTAAAATCAAGAGCAAATGAAAATTGCACCAATAGAATATGAAGAATGAGCCTTGAGATATACAAACGCTTAAGGGCCAAACAAAAGTCCCCCATGAGGGAGACTAGAAATGAAAACACAGAAGTAAGAAAAAATAGAAGAGAGGTTTGTTATGTGTCCATCAGGTAGGACATTGCAGGATTCATCAGTGGGCTCACGTGAGTTTTGGTGCAATAGCCAGGGCAGAAGTTAGATTATAATTTATTATAGAGTAAATGGGAAGGGTGAAAAAGTTGAGATAGCGAGCATAGACTTATCTTTCAAGTCACTTAGCTCAGAAGGTAAGAAAGAGGATGATCTCTAAGAGGCAACCCAGGGTCATTAAAAAAAAATACTTTAATATGATGAAAGATTTAAATAGGTTTCTGGGTTAAGGGGAAAGAGCAAATAGTAAGAGGTTGAAGCTTTAGATACATAAAGGGGATATTGACAGAACAAGGTCTTAGAAGAGGTAAAAAAAGAATCGGGCTATGTGTGGGGAGCTGGGCCTGGAACCAGAGGAAGGATACTTCATCCTCTTAACTGGAAGAAAGAGTATAGGATAGGTCCAGAGATATCTAGAAAGGGGAGGAGGAGGGTGCTGAGATCACATACATGTAAATGTCTCACTGAAATAGAAGGTGATGTCATCTGCTGAGAAAGATGTGGCTTTGGTTGGGATCTTGAGCATGATGACAGTTTTGAAGTGTTGCTGAATAAAATAAGAGTAGGTTAAGCAAGGGCAAGTGAAAGATTGAACAGAGTTGATTGCCTGTTTGAGATTAAGGGCTGCAGATTTATAGTGGCATCAGTCTGAACACTGATTTTCTCAAACTGCTCAACATCTGTGTCAAAGGGAAATATAGAAAGTGGTGTTTTTTTTAAATTGATTCTGCATTTAGGTTTTATTTAAACAAGAGAAGGAAACAGACAGAGATCCAATATAGTTGAAGATATTGTTGACAGAATTGTTTCAGTAATGAGCCATACCAGTTGGGTAAAGCATTGAGGCCAGGAGAGGGGTCAAGAAACTATATCTTTCCTGGGATTGAAGAGCAGAGGTGTTGAGAGCAAAGGCAGGAAAAGACTGGAAGGATCAGATATTTTGATCATCTATAGAAATTAGATGGGAAGCAGTCCCACTTAATGACTTTTATGTTGGTGACCCTGGAGGTGAGGAAGATGAGAAATTAGATAGGTTGTACAGATAGAGACAGAAGTCACCCAGGATGGTGAGAGGGCAAGCAATATGTTAAAGAATGTAGCCAAGTGTCCTACTGTTATAAAGGAACCAGGAGATTAGTGAGGAGCATGTATCAATGAGAAAAGACCATTGGGTGATATAAACCAACAAATAAGGGCTGTTACACCAGGGAAGGTTAGAAGCATCCATGACAAGAAATAATAACACTTTTTGAGTGTGCTACTAAGTAGTGTGTTTTAAATGTTTGATTGAATCATGGGAACTTGCTGATATTTGATCATTTAGATGTATAAAAGTGGTAATTTCTTATGTTGCATGTGTTAACTCACAACTGTCTTCTGAATTAGATTGCTGTTTAGCAGCTAAGGAAGCAGAAGTACAGGAATAATAAATAACTGGCCCAAGGTCACCTGCTGAGTAGTAGAGCCTAGTTTGAGAAGTCTGGCTCCAGAGCCCGTACTCTATCTCAGAGAAGGGAATACCAACCTTACCCATGCTGTCCTTTTAGCCTTATAGTGTGTGAAGTGTGTGAGACTGAACTCCTCTTGAGTGTATAATGAACAGGTAAGTGCCATAAAAGAAATGAGTGTGGTTGTCTCAGACCTCCATGTTCTATGCTTCCCCTTTGTGCTGTGTTCTCCTCCATTCCCAAACTTCCTAATGGCAGAATACAGGCATACCTCAGAGATACTATAGGTTCAGTTCCAGAACACCACAATAAAGCTGGTATTGCAATAAAGTAAGTTATAATATTTTTGCTCATGGAGGATCATCCCTTCAGTTTGTAAAAAACACATCTATGAAGTACAAAAAACAAAACAAAAACAAAAACGAGGTATGCCTATACCCTACTGTTCCTCCTTGCCTAATTTAAATCTAGTGTGTTCCTGGTTTCTTTATAGGGATTTACTAGCAGAGAAGCAAGAAAGGGATTTCTCAACATTGCACATACACAGTTGTAGGAGTTTGAAAAACACAAGGATCATGGTTCATTCAGAAATAATGGGACATTCTATATATGGAACATGAATCGGGATAGTGGGAGAGGTAGTTTGTAAGAGTGACAGAGGTTTTTAAAGTCAGAAGCTGGAGTTAATCTTGAAGAACTTTATACTATTTTAGAGAACTTGAACATTTTCCTCTATGTTGTGGCTAGCCATTGAAAGATTCTAAGCAGCAAACTGCCATGAAAAAATTATGAGTAAGTGTCTGTAAGGATGCAATTAAAGGGGAAAATTCTAGAGGCAGGGAGATGAGTTAGGAAGCTATTGCAGTCATCCATGTGAAAGAATGGTTCTTGGTAATGATCCTATCTAGGTGACTGAACAGTAATTTTCTAGCATAGATGAATGAATGATCACGTTGGGGCCTCTGGATTTAAGTAATCCTAAAAAGCCACTTGACCATACTCTTTTGGTGAGCCTCGTGCAGGTAGAATTATACACACCTAGTTCCTGACCTAGGAGGTGGAAAATGTGGATTAGGCATATAATAAACACACTGACACGGAGGATAATCAGCAAATGTGTAAAAATTGGTTAAATATTGATAATATGGTCTGACTAAGCAATATGTAAATCAGTGTGAATATTATCTATAATAGGGACCTAGTTCTGATAGGAAGAGTACAATATTATAGGATGAGCCCAAGCTGATTTGGGTCAGTGGATAGAGCATTGGCCTGTGGACTGAGAGGTTCTGAGTTCGATTTCAGGCAAGAGCACATGCCAAAGTTTCAAGCTTGTCCCCACTGGGGGGTGTGTGGGAGACAGCTGATCAATGATTCTCTCATCATTGATCTCTCTCTCTCTCTCTCTCTCTCTCTCTCTCTCTCTCTCTCCCTCCCTCCCTCCCTCCCTCCCTCCCTCCCTCTCTCCCTCTTTCCCTCCATCTCCCTTCCTCTCTGAAATCATTAAATATATATATATATATATATATATATATATATATATATATATATAATGTATTGACAAATATGTAAAAAATGGGAAAAGAACATAGAAAAAGATGTTATTCAATTAAGCCTTTTCATGAGCTTAGTAAATTTGATAAAGACAACAAACAGTTTTTCTTTCACTTTGATCGAAATAAACTTCCCTAGTCCTGTTCATTTGCTGAATTGACCTAAGTTCCAGGGATTTGCATGTGGAAAACTAATGCCATGACAGAATTACCAGACTGTAAGTTCATCAAAAAGTCTGGTGATATCATAAATCATGAGAATCCAATGTCCTGCAGCAATATCAGAAACCTCCCAGTTTGATTTAGCACTGGTAATCCATTTTATTCCTCTCCATTAGTTATTACAATAATAACAAATTGGTGACACAGCTCTGCCTCTAGAGCTGTCTACTGCTGGGCACAGCTGCTCCCAGTCATTCTTTCCAGTGTAAATAATGGTTCATGTTTCCATGGGTTGTCCTGGGATGTTTCTGTACTTGTGAAGGAGCCCATGTCACCACCCTGTTGAGGAAGATTGAATGTATGGTGAAGCCAAGGAAATGAATAAGAAAGCCAGAACTTCCCCCTCCCTAAGAGATGATTTTTGCTTTTAGGACATTTAGATTGACTAGATGTTGATTATGTGAATTTTCATGAGTGTGAGGCAAGCAAATTCTATCACTTGGTTCTGTCTGATGCAGGCCTTTTACTTTGGAACTTCCTCTTTCATGTTAGATGTAAATAATGAACTCCTTTGTTGTGAGATGGTAAGTTGCAGGCAGTAAACACTTCAGCAAGGAGCATCTTTTGATCCTAACGCCTTTGGCAATAAAAGCTGAGATCCAGAAACAGGTCAGAGAATTTGAGACAGAAACCATTAAATCTTCCCTTTTATTTATTCACAAAATTAGGTTCAGAACTATACAAGAAATGGATGGAATGACAATTATTAAGAAAGATGAAGGGTAAAATGAGGCCACCTGAATAATAAAAACTTAGTTTGGATTTAAAGATCTGTTTTAGGACTCAGTGAATTCTGTGAAAAATTGGGAGCATTATCTAGACATAGCATAAAGGAAATGAATAAAAATGTTTCTCTCCCTCTGATCTCTATAAGGAATTAGAGGGTATGTTAAAAACTTTTAAATATTGGTTTGAGAATTTCTCAGTAGGGAAATTATTTTCTGTGTGTAGGCAAGCTTATACATTTCAAAATTTGGTCTGTTTTAAAGTTCTAGTTCTAAAAATCCTATTTCAATATGATTATTAATTTAGTCTCATTCTAAATATGAAACCATATAGTCATATATAAAAAGAAATCTAAAATATACAAGTGAAAATATATATTCAGATTCTTCCTTTTTATCTTGCTTATTTTGACATTTAAATTGTATTGCCAGATGTTATTGGTAGATATCTTATATCTTCTTTATAATATGAAACATGAATATTTCCACCTCAGGTCTTACAGAATTCATACTCACATCCTATAGGTAACTAATAGGCTGAAAATTAAAACCCCCATGATAAGGGAATAATGAATACCCTACATGCAAGATGAGAGACAAATGCACTTGCTCTTAAACCCTGTGTAAGTGGACATTTTTCCCCAGTTTCTTCAGCAATGAGGAAAGCAGAGATTGGGATGCTAGTATCCTGTCAGATGTTCAGTTCCTCTATTCTGAGGCCTGCTGCTTGGGACCTGGGGTTGACTGGGGCAGATTGGCTCTAAAATCTTGCTGTCCTTGGCTGATAATGTATAAGTGATAAATAACTTCAAAGGTCCTGCATAGTTTCCCATTTTATTTTTATCCAACAGTTTCATATAGTCTATAGTTTCAAATAGCTGGAGGAATTGCTCCGTGATAAAAGGAAATTGAGTCTATGTATCATATTCCTTCCAAGCTTTAAGACTAAGATGGTTCTCTGAATATTTTTTCAGAGACGAATTGGGGAAACTATGCTCCATTTTAATGGCCTTTTAATTTGAAAGTTAAACCCAATCCTAATTGCTTGTAGGTATTGGACAATATGAATATTTCCATTGGATAATATGGAGAGGACAATTTATCATTGAAGGACTTGTCATTTTTATCTTAGCTGAATCAGGTGCCAGTATATACAGTTTATGCTTTCAAGCACAGGTTGATTTATTATGGTGTGGACCTGCAGTTTTTTTAGGACTCCATAAAACTGGATTTTTATTATTTTTTTTTGTAACTTAGTAAAGCCCACATTTTGCCTTGTTGACTTTAAAGCTACCGTTATTGGGTCACACAAGCTAGAAAACAAGGATAAAAATGCAAATTTGGAGGGAAGAGTTTGTCATTTTATGACTTTAACAGAAATTTGTTCAATTTTATTCAATTAAAGATTATAATTTAGTCAAGATGAGCTAATAAGGAGGGCATGAAATGAGCTTCAACAAGATAGGCAGCATTTTGATGTTCTCTTTCTTACCCACCTCTGGGCATAGGTTCTGGTGCCTGCCAAGCCTGTGTGGATTCAGCTCCACCACTTCATAACTCTGTAATCATAGGCACATTGTTTAACCTTTTTGAATTTGCAAACCTGAAAATGGTAGTATCCTCATAGGTTTGTTAAGATGAGTTCATGAGATACGAACAACAGTGAATGATTACAGGTAATAACATTGAGTGTCTGCTAATGTTCCAGGGACTGTGCTGAACATCTTAGATGATCTTAGTTAAGTCAATAAAAGGCCTTTCACATAGGCATTCAACTTCTATCTGCTTCTGTTCCTCCCTACCCCAAGTTAACTAATTCCTTAGGTGAAAGGAATTTCTTTTATTTGCTCATATATTCACACGTACATTTGTGTATCTATTCAACAAATACATGATAAACTCCTTCTAGTTTCAGGAACTATTCTAAAGGCTGGAGATACAACAAGTGACTAAGAGGGAAACAGTCCCTACTCTCCTACATTCTAGTGCAGGAAACTGACAAAGGACAGACAAATAAATAAAAAATACAATACTTCTTTGTAGTAAAAAAAAAAATGCTATGAAAAATAAACTAGGTAAGCAGATAGAAAGTGATCAGAGTATCAGGAGACAGAGGAAGAGACAGTGTTCTATTGTAGATAGAACTGCAATTTTCATCCAGTGTTTCACAAGAAATTTTAAAACATGCAATATCTGACTATTTAGTCAGTGGCACTAACCTCTTTTCCCTTGGGTTCTCAAATAAATAAATGACAACAGCCAACACAACAATAGCTACCCAGTGTAAATGAATCTAAATTATACCGAATTTTTTGTTGTCGAATTGGCAAAAAAAAAAAAAAGTATGTATTTTTTGGTGCACCACAGAATTTTAGTAATTAGTTTATGTGTGCCATGAGATGAAAAAGGTTGAAAATCTCTGATCCAGGGAAAGAGATATTTCAGCAGTCCTGAGTATACTTTTGTCAAGGTCATTCCAAAAGTAACATTCTTACTCAGATGTGGAACTCAAATATGCAATAAGTTATAGAAAGAAAGTTTTAAAAAATCAGCAGCATACATTATTGCATATTATCTTTGGGCTAGCAAGCAAACAGTAATACAGTATTGCTTTTATATATATATATAAAGCACTTAGAAAATAGAGCATAGTAAAGTTATATAATTATGTGCAATTATTAGTCTATTTGAGAAGAGTAAAAAGATACTATGACCTACATATACTACTCATTTCTGCTTAAAAAATAAATCATACATATAGAACAGAATCAGATGGTAATGTGGTGATATCTGTATATTGAATTTTTTAAATTTTTAAATTGATTTTGTTAGAGATGGAGAGGGAGGAAGGGAGGGAGAGAGAGAGAGAGAGAGAGAGAGAGAGAGAGAGAGAGAGAGGAGAAACATCAATCAAATTGCCTCCCATATGCACACCACAGGAGACTGAACTGAACTGGCAACCTTTTGGTGCATAGGACAAAGCTCAACCAACTGAGCCACACCAGCAGGGCTACATATTGGATTTTGTAGGTAACTTATTAAGCCATGTCCAAAACAAATATATAGACACCATGAACTTGGGGACAAGGGGACTGCAGCTAGATTACTAGTAGGACTCTTGCTGGATCTAAGCTTTACTTCAAGAACTGTCTTATTGCTCAGTGATTTTCATTCAACACTTTAAAGATGTCACTTCATTGTCTTCTGCCTTGCATAGTTTGTGGCAGGAAGTCCGCTGTAATTCTTTCTTTGTTCCTCTCTATATAATATGTCTTTTCCTTTCTGGCTGCCTTTAAGATTTCCTCCTTATTTTAAGTTTTCAGTAGTTTGATTACGATAGGATTTGTTGTTATTGATGATGGTCCTACTCGGGATTATCTGTGTTTCTCTGACTTATGGTTTGATGTCTCAGTTATTTTTTGGAAAAAAAATTTTTTAAATATATTTTATTGATATTTTACAGAGAGGAAGGGAGAGAGATAGAGAGCCAGAAACGTCAATGAGAGAGAAACATCGACCAGCCGCCTCCTGCACACCCCCTACTGGGGAATGTGCCCGCAACCAAGGTACATGCCCTCGACCGGAATCAAACCCGGGACCCTTCAGTCCGCAGACCGACGCTCTACCGCTGAGCCAAACCGGTTTCGGCGATTTTTTGGAAAATTTTGATTGTTGTCCCTTCCAACATTTCTTCTGTCTTATTATCTCCTGTTCAGAGGTTTTCTCTGTTTTGCAAACTTAACCCCATATTTCTCATGTAGGTCCCTGGAGAATAGTCTGGGAGTAGGTTTGAACATCGTGTGATTGCAGCTCTCACTTTACCTATAATTGTCCTTAGGAAGTCTTTAAATATTTAGCTGAATTCTTTTTAGTTATTTATAGCACCTGGTTTCTCTAGTTCTGTGTTCTGCCATAGGTGAGCCAGTCTACAGGTTCCAAAAATCATTGGAGGCGCCTGTCCCTTATTGGATGTTAAGCAGGGTTCGCCATTGCAAGCACATACACAGCAGTCAGTTAAATGCCAGGCAGTATCAGTGACACCTACCTTCACTGCACACCAGTTAGTTATGCAGTAACAAGAAACAGATAACATGCTGTATCATGACATCATGTTCTTAGCATGTACTATTTTTTTTCCTGATTTAGTATTTCATAAGGAATATAAACAGTTCTTAAATATTTCTAATAATTCTTTGAAAAAAATTGTTGCTCTTTCTGTTTCAAGCCTGTAGATCAATTTCATTGAAGGCTCTCTTTTCTTTTTAAAAGAGCTTTTGAAACTATCTGGGTAAATCAAAATTTTCTTGGTTAAAGTTTTGGAGGTTGGTATTTTCTAAATGGAAAATATGTCTAGGATGAAGAAATTAAGCAAAGTGCTACTTATTTACTTTATTTATTGATTGATAAGTAAAGCAGCTTTTGGGGGGAAAAAAGTCATTGGAAATGATATTAAATGAAGTCCTAGATGGCTAGACTTGAAACAACTTTAAAATATTCACTTTTGAATATATGTACTGTATTTGCCGGCATATAAGACGATTTTTTGGCCCTGAAAAATACCGTATTTGCCGGCGTATAAGAGACTGGGCGTATAAGACGACCCCCTAACATTTCCACCCAAAATACAGAGTTTGTTATATACTCGCCGTATAAGACTACCCCCCACTTGGAGGCATATTTTTCAGGGCCAAAAAATCGTCTTATACACCGGCAAATACGGTATGTACTATACACATATACCGTATTTGCTGGCATATAAGACGATTTTTTGGCCCTGAAAAATACGTATTTGCCGGCATATAAGAGACTGGGCATATAAGACGACCCCCTAACATTTCCACTAAAAAATACAGAGTTTGTTATATACACGCCGTATAAGACTACCCCCAACTTGGAGGCATATTTTTCAGGGCCAAAAAGTCGTCTTATACGCCGGCAATATATATATACCGTAATTGCCGGCATATAAGACATATATATATTTATGTATGTATACATTTTTCTATTTCTTTGTTGTACCATGATCCCGTTTCTTATGGCAGTCATGCTTATTAAATATATTTCACATCCACCAATTTAATTTGAAGCTGTGTAAGTGAGTGCAAATCTTTCTTCAAATAATTTTGAAACTTTTTGAATCATTGAATTATTTATTCCTAGAAGCAACCAGACCACTATTCATTTGCATTATTCTCTTAATGCCATATGTAGTATTTCATAAAATGATCTTTACTCATTTTTCAAACATGTGTGTGGAAAATCTGTGATGACAATTGAACAGCCCAACCCATGAAATAGTAATTTATGCAGCAATAAAAAAAATAAATAAATCTATGTAATGTGGGCTTGCAGCTGAAGGCAGCTGTGTTAAGCATGTTTTTTAGTCTCTGACATCAAAGTAAAACATACAGTGCTGTAGGATGGATGTCTTTGAAGTATCCCCATAGTAGCTGTGCTTTTGTGCTCACCCCATGAATATGAGGGAAGTCATTGTTCTATGTCCATCAGGAATGATACACACAATAATGAACGTTTCAGAAATACTATTTTTTCAGAGGGTTCAAAGCGTCTTCACAGCCATCATCTCACTTGTCTTCAGTGCCTTTTGAAAATAATTTCTCAAGGACATTGTTCTCTAACTCATCTGAATTATTGAATATCAACAAAAGATATCTTTAGCAGTGATGCTGAGAAATTAAATCATACACTGTTCACCTAGAATCTTCATTCCCAGCTGTTTGAACCAATTTTCCACATGACTCTCCAATAGTTACTGAGGAAAGTAAAATCAGATGATGAAAGCAAAGGAGAATAGGACATCTGAAGGAATAATTTCAGAATGTAGAATAACTTGCCAAAAGTAGTGAGAACATGGGTTTGGTCTGAAAAGAGACAGAAGCACAGCTAAGAGATGAAAAGTTCCTATCTCATATGATAAAAATTAGTTACATTTAATAGACTTCTATTGTCTTGTTGGTTGATCTCTTGACTTCTCTTATATGTTAATTAGCATGAAAAAGGAGTGTGTGTGTGTATGTAAAGGTAAAATAAAACTGAGTTCTATCAAATGTTCAGATGTGAAATAATAATTTATATTTCTGGAAGTACATCACAATTGACTTAAGCAGATTTTTTTAAAAATGAAATTGGAATGTATTGTTAGGAACCACAAAACCCATTCAGTAAAATTGAGTACAATTTTACTAGTATCAATTCATTTATTTATTCTGAAGGATGTCTTGTCAAAACAAATTAAATGTTATATTTTGTCTTCTCCACAAGTAATCTAGAGCCAAGGATGAAAACCCCATAATATATTTTTAGGATTTAATCATTTATTATGATAGATAATGGCAGAGCAAAAACAGAAGGCACCAGTTAGTCTGCATTAGCTCATGAGCCCTGGAGAACTTTTTTATGAACTCTAAAGGTTTGTGAAATTCTATCACTTGTGTTAGTTTTCTGATGTGGTCAGTTGTCCTCTATCCCAGTCACTGCAAGTCATTCAGCACCCTGCCAAGGAGCTTCTATTCTCAGAGGTTCTTTACCAAGAATTTCCCCCT
Source organism: Vespertilio murinus (assembly GCA_963924515.1). Classification (NCBI taxonomy): domain Eukaryota; kingdom Metazoa; phylum Chordata; class Mammalia; order Chiroptera; family Vespertilionidae; genus Vespertilio; species Vespertilio murinus. Next base: position 127,733,528 of record OZ004706.1, on the reverse strand, counting down.
TCAGATGCTTTTTAGAAAGAATAAACACCTTTGCCAAAAAAACTAAGAGCCTCCTCTCTAGCCAACCAATTTAACCACCATGAGGGAGGGATCCCGACATGTAGAAGGGAAAGAATTGTGTAGTAGTAATAGAAAAGCCTATTTTTAATTGTTTTTATTTTATTGATTAATGAGAGAGAGAGAGAAAGAGAGAGAGAGAGAGAGACAGAGAGAGAGAGAGAGAGAGAGAGAGAGAGACATCAATGATGAGAGAGAATCATTGATTGGCTGCCCCCTGGTCCATAGGTCAACACTCAACCACTTGGCCACACTGGTGGTTAAATCTATTTTTTATTTAAAATCCTGCCTGATTGAAAAACTAAGTTAAGTATATGATAAAACCAAGAAAATATTACAGCTAATATTTACTGAGAACATTCTATGTTGCCAAATACCAGCCCAAACACAGTGTATACAGTAAAAGCTCAAATAGTCCTATAATTCTAGCATGTATGAAATAATGCATTTAGATCTCCGTGCCATATTCTAAAAGGGATATTAACAAACAGATGACTACAGTGATAAGGAATTTGGCCAAATGGGATTCCAGAGTTAATTAAAATGAGGGCATTGCTCTAGGAAGAAAAGATTTAGTGGGAACAAGATAAACCTTGTTAAATATAACTACTTAAATGATGTACCATGAGAAAGGTATAATAAGGGATAGGGGGGAAGGGGAGAGTAGGACAAGTTGCTAGAAACAACATAATCATTATGTCCTTTTCTTATAAAACATATATTACCAAAAGTAAAGCTTTGTAAGATTTGGATTAATTGGAGTAGAGAGAGGATTTTATTAGCCTTTAAAAATACCCATGTTTACTAGTACTAGTATGCTCCACTTAAAACCAATTGAATCAGAATCTTGGGGATGATATCCCAACATCCATATTTTTCCAAAGCTCCCTGGTGTGAATTTGATATATAGCCAGAGTTGAAAACACACTTCCCATCAGAGTCCAGAAGAAGAAAAGTAAGAAGAAAATTCCCCCATGTTTGTAAAAAATAGTACCTTTCTGGAATTCCACAAGGAAGCCAAAGATAGGGGAGCAAGCTTAATTCTCCTTCATATTTTTATCTAACAAGTATTTGTTGACTCCTATGAGCAGGGAGGAGTTGGAAAAAATATAAAGCATATCCTTTCCCTCAAAGCATTTAAATTATAGTTAGATATAAAAGTCAGAGTGTTTAGAGAATTAAAAATATAAGAGTGCTCAAGAAATATCCCCAAAAGGCAAAAGACACACATAATCTGCTCTACGATTTTCTATACTGGCAAAGGACACTTGAAAGTCAGGAACTTTTCTGATGCAAAAACAAGAAAAACATCTACCTCACATTAACTACAACAGTTAATATACTCATTATTTTTGCAGCAGAAAATTTCTGCTTATTTACAAATAAGCAGCCCAAGTCTTATTAAAAAGAAATGTTCAGCCCTATCTGGTTTGGCTCAGTGGATAGAGCGTTGGCCTGTGGACTGAAAGGTCCCAGGTTCTATTCCAGTCTAGGGTATGTACTTTGGTTGCAGGCACACCCCAGTAGGAGGTGTGCAGGAGGCAGCTGATTGATGTTTTGTTCTCATCAGTGTTTCTAACTTTCTATCCTTCTCCCTTTCTCTCTGTAAAAGAAATCAATAAAATATATTTTAAAAGTAAAAATTAAAAAAAATAAAGAGAGATGTTTTCATTAGGAATGTGTGATCATTTCAAATGGCTGATCAAATGGCTATTTGTGAATGTGATACCTACTTGCAGAGGCTTACACTTCTCCAAAAGCTTTAGAACAATTAGTGTCCCCAGTGAGGTGTTTATGAATAGGATTTTTTAGGGATAATAATAAGTAGGAATAAATTTAGTAATATAATTGTTTAAGAACTATTCCCATTAAAAATATATGAAGTGATTTAAAAAAAATTTTTTTAATTGATTTCAGAGAGGAAGGGAGATGGGGAGAGAGATAAAAACATCAATAAAGCGAGAGAATCGTCCATCGGATGCCTCCTGCATGCCCCCTACTGGGGATTGATCCCACAACCCGTGCATATGCCATTGACCAGAATCGGACCCAGGACCTTTCAGTCTGCGGGCCAATGCTTTATCTACTGAGCCAAACCAGCTAAGGCTGAGGTGACTTCTTATGATACCTTATTTAATTCTCACAAGTATATTATTGAGAAAATGAATCTTTTGTCACTATTAAGTGACAAATCCAGGTTTGGGATTTAAGTCTTCCTACTTCATTATTCTTTCTTATTCCCAAATGGTTCTCAGTCTTAGCTATACATTTGAATATCTAGGAAGTTACAATTGCCAGGGCCCTATTCACCAGTAGTTCTTATAATAGGTGGATGGAGGAGGGGAGATTATGGGGGAGGTAGCAGGGAAATAAGGTGGGTGCTTAAATATATATATATATGTGTGTGTGTGTGTGTGTGTGTGTGTGTTTGTGTGTGTGTGTGTGTGTGTGTGTGTGTGTGTGTGTGATTCTTGATATAACTTCCTTTGAAATGAATAATAAAAAGATTTGTTAAGAGTTAAAAACTTTGTACGCAGCTCTGAAACTAGTGAATATTTATAAAAAGACAAAATAAGAATAGCATGAGGTAACAAAGTTTTGCTATGCTGTAAATACCAAATATTTGGCAACCTAACTTCTAAATCAGCAGTCGCCAACTGGTGGTTTGCAGACCACTGGTGGTCCATGAGGTCCGAAATGTTGGCAACCACTGTAAATCATTCTTATTAGACAAACCTTATTAAAATTTAAATGAAACATAGTGTCTTAGAAAGAAAATTGCTTTGTAATGTGGGCTCAGATTTTTCCATGTCAAGAATCAAGATCAAATTAAATTAAAATTTCAAATTTTATTATTATCATTATTATTATTATTATTTTAATCCTCACCCAAGGGTATACTTATAGGGAAGGAGGGAGGGAGGGAAAGAGAGAAATCCATGTGAGAGAGAAACATGGATCAGTTGCCTTCTTCTGTACACTTCCCTACTGGGGAATGAAACCATAACCCCGGTATGTACCCTGATCGGAAATAAAACATGCAACTTTTCCATGTACAAGACAGTGCTCAACCAACTGAATCACTCCAGCCAGGCTAAATAAAAAATTTTCAGAAGAGTCATTTCAGACTCTTGCTAACCCATAGAGTTGAAACCAGTTAATCTTATATGGACATTCAGAATTACTACACTAGAGGCGTGGTGCATGAATTTGTGCACAGGTGGGGTCCCTCAACGTGGCCTGTAGAGATTGGGCTGAAACCAGCAGTACAATGCCTCCTGCCACTCCCACCTGCCACTCACACTTCTCCCCCACCTGCAACTCCCACTCCTCCCCACCCCTGCTGCACCTGCCGCAGACTTGCACCCAGTCAGTCCGAATAGGGACAGGCTGGCGGCACTCACCATCCATGACCCCTGCCTCTGACATCCATCCCAAGGGGGGGAGGTGACCAGGACACGATTGGCCCTCCAGATGGTATTAGGACACCCTTGCTGGCCTGGGATCTGTCCTGCTGATGTTTGCACTATTTGTCGGGAGCCACCTGGTGTCCGCTTTTATTTCATTTCTTCCTTGTGGAGTGTCTAGGGAGGGAAGCAGCTATGTTGCCCAAGGCCAATTTCCAGGAGGCTGCTGGTGGCAGCGCTGTTGGGATCCTACCAGTGGCACCAGTCTGTCGGTGCTCAGCCCATTCTCCAGAGATTAGACCTGCAGGACTACTGAGGGAGGGAGTGGCTGAGCTGGTGGGCTGCCAGGATGGTCAACTGAGCAGCATGCTCGCTGTGAGAGCACACTGATCACCAGGGGGCAGCTCCTACATTCAGTGTCTGTCTCCTGGTGGTCAGTGTGCATCATAGCAACCAGTCAACCGGTTGACTGGTCATTCAGTCTCTTATATATATAAATATATATATATATATATATATATATATATATATATATAGTATTTAATCTAAGCAAGATCTATTGCCATCTGAAAAATTACATAGTTCCATAAAATAATACATGCTTGTTATGGATAAATCTATCCTAGATATCCTTATTGTAGATCTAAAAGTATTTTTTAATAATGTTGCAATGTTAGCCCATTGAAAAATCTTTAAATGAGGTAATTTTAATCCATTTTGCCTGTGTTTAAATGTATGTGTGTTAACAGATTCTATGAAGATATACTGGGTATTACATATCTAAAGAATCTGCATTTTTGGAATTTGGTATTTACCAAACACAGTTTCCAAGGGAAGTAGGATTTGTGGGTGGTACTACTTTTCCAGGAGAAAAATGCAGCCTGTAGCTTGTGGAAACCTTTGATCATTTTCTTCTTTTATCTTCTGTGTGCCTTTTGATCATATAATTTAGATTTCTCTAGGCTAATTAAAGAAAGGTGAAACTCAAAGTTGTTATGCTTCCTAGTAATCCTTTGGTATCCATTTCCAGATAAAGAAGAGTTCCTTCTCTTACCCAAGATAAATTCACTCTATAAACTATAGTTTTAGTTTCATTATTGCTGATTTTCTTTGGGATGGGACACCTTCAAGTTGGCCCTCTCTCCTATGTATCTTCAGCCTCCCCTTTTCTTTCCACCATCGTCTTCTCCTCAACTTCCCCTTATCTCCTCATACCCAATTTCTCCTATAGCCTCCTCCTCCAATATGATCTGATCCCTCTTCACCTCCTTTTCATTCTTTAGTCCACATTTGGGCTTTCACTTCCAACATCCTCATAGTCACATTTAGTGTCACTTTTATACTACCCTCATTTATCTTTAATCACCTTCCAACAACATTTAACACTACAGACCACTCTGTCCATCTTGAATTATTTTTTCCCTTACCTTCTATGACCCCTTTTTCTCCTCTGTTCTCCCCACTTGTATGACTACTTTTCCTCAAGTCACTTTGCTAACTTATGTGTCCATCTCTTAAATGTTCATACTTCTCAGGTTTTATTCTTGCTCTTCATTTTGTTCTTGGATAATTTTCTTCATCCTTGGTTTTTCCAGTGGTATGTTGGAGCCGGGTTCTAAGAACAATTGTTCTAAGAACAATCTATGCATATCTTTTCTCAACTCTTTGTTCAATGACTGCCATGTTGGTAGCTTTAAAATGACCGATCTGAGAGTATTCATGCCATGGAAATCGACAAATGCTACAAATTTGGGGGAGGGGAGAGAGCAGGGAGGTGTCTCTGAAAGCTATGTTAATAGCACACCAATGGCTTCAACAATGATATATATATATATATATATATATATATATATATATATATATATATATATATTGCCAATTCCCAAACCTGTCTCTCACACATTCTGAGTTCCAGTTATTATTTCCTGCTGATTTCTAGTCAGCTCTACTTGAATGCCCAAATATAGCTCATTTCAGTAGTCTTCCCTTATCCATGGTTTCACTTTCCATGGATAAGTTTGTTACCCATTGTCAACTGTGGTCTGAAAAGATTAAATGGAAAATTCTAGAAATAAACAATTCATAAGTTTAAAATTGTGCACCATTGAAATTTCTCCTATAGCCTCCTCACACTACACCACTCCAGCCCATGAATCATCCCTTTGTCCAGCATGTGCACCATATATATATTCCCTTCCTGTTACTTCGTAGTCATCTCAGATTGACTGTCCCATTGTCACAGTGTTTGTGTTCTTATAATTCTTACTTTACTGAACAGTGGCCCCGAAGTGCAAGAGTAGTGATTCTAATTATTTAGATATGCCAAAGAGAAGCTATAAAGTGCTTCTTTTAAGTGAAAATGTAAATATACAATAAGATAAAAATACAATAAGATATTTTAAGAGAGAGAAAGAGACCTCGTTCACATAACTTTTGTTACAGTATATTGCTATAATTGTTCTATTTGTTATTATTTTTTGTTGTTACTCTCTTACTGTGTCTAATTTCTAAATTAAACATACATAGGTATGTGTATGTATGTATAATTTGTAGTTTGTAATTTATAAATTATACATAAATGAGTATGTATGTATGTATAGGGGAAAAAAGAGTTAATATACCCCATCATCCAGAACTGAAATATCATTGGTGACATGTACACATAAGGAACTGTTTCACATTGAAATTGGGTCTCAAAAGAACTGGTGGCCCAGAAAAGAAGCTCGGTACAGACTGATTCATTTGCCTTTCAGCGTAACGATTATTGCTTGTCTCATTTTTTATTCTTATAAGTATATTTCCAGTAGAACATGATCTCACTCATTTAGGAGAAATGGTGAACAACATAAACTGATGAACAAGAACAGACCCAGAGATAAGGAGCCATGGGTCAGACTGTTGGACCTCAAAGGGAGGGTGGGGATAAAAGGGAGAGATCAACCAAAGGACTTATGTGCACACAGATGAGCCTAACCAGTGGTCAAGGACAATAGGGGGGTGAGGGCATTAGTGGGGGCAGGGGGGAATGAGAGGTTGAGGACAAATATGTGATACCTTAATCAATAAAGAAATTAATAAAAACAATTTTAAAAAGAAAAAAGTTAATATAGGGTTTGGTGTCATATGAATTGCAGGCATCCACTGGAGTCTTGGAACATATTCTCTGCAGATGAAGAGGGACTACTGCATCTTCTCCTAAACTAGCCCTCTTCCACACTAGTCCATGCTTTGGATAATGGCTCCACTAATTCTCCTGTCATCCTTGTAGAAAACCAATGGTTCTCTCTCCCTTGACCAATGTATCTATAGTAGTTTATTGCTATATACAGTATATTTCTCCACCTTTTTTTTGCAAAAGATTCAAGTTTAATAATGCATATAATAGGACAGGATGGAATAATTTTTCTCATAGTGATTGTAAAGGAAGGAACCTGGGCAAAAGAAAAATAAACACCAGAAAAATAGATGAACTCAGAAGTGAGATGGGTACACAAAACATGCCATAAAGTCCATATCCTGCCAGTTCATGAACTTCCTGAATATCACAGCCTATTTATTTACCCTCCCTGCCCCAAGAACTACTGCTTTCCTATCCTCCCATTCACTTTCCACAGTGCTTCCAGAGAGTGATTCTCAAACTCTAATCTGATCCTATCATACTATCTTTTTCTTTAGCTTAGAAAGTTTCAGTATCTCTCTATTGACTTTGGGACTACTTTTGTATCGTGAATTTATATTTGGCATTGAAAATACAGAGTAAGACCATCTTTGTTTCTTAAGAACTTCTTGTTGAGAAAAAAATTTAAGCAAATTATAGAAAATATGATAAGTGTAGAAGAGAGTTTAAGGTATAGCAATAACAGAAGAAGAGGAGCACTGTCTCATTGCACATATCACATTCTATTGTGATCGATCTATTGTGTTTCTCTCCCATTGGAATGGGAGGCCTGTACATTCCATGCACCACAGTACAGAGTACAAGTAGGTGTGCAATGGTGAGTATATTAGGTGGATGGATTGGTGAATGAAAGGAAATTGCAAGAACTGTCTGAAATTATTTAGAATATTATTGACAAATTCCATTGTTTCTTGCTTCCCTGGTCATCTATTACCAGCTTTATTTAGAGTTGGGTGAATAGGGGTATATCAGTATGAGAACATGTATATTCTTATACTGTATAGGTTAAATCCTTGCCTTGGGAACTTCCCTTTGTGGTTCAGCAAGTTTTGAATCTGTTAGCCTCAAGGAGGAGCTCAGGGCCTAGACTTTTCAATCAGCCCTTTGCTAAACATCAAAAAAGTCTGTCACTTGATGGTTCATTTGCTTTACAGCTTGCCAGAGGCTCAGCAAAGGTCCCAATTAAAAGATATATGTGTTTCTATGTGTCTCTTACTCAATGATGAGGGGAAAATTCCCAGGGCTTCAGCACATCACTGAACAATGCATCCACTTAATCTTACTGGATTAAAACAAACAAAAAAATCCTCATACCATTCTATAACTGTATATTTCAGTTTTACCCAGAGTCCAATTCCCTGTAATCTTTGAAGGCTTCTGTTCATGCTGATATAAAAGTGTCTAGACTCTAGAACATTGTTTCTCATCCTGCCTTTAAAAAAAAAAAAAAAAAAGGAAAAGCAATATCAGACTCCAGCTCCAGAGAGTTGTTGGCCTGACCTGCAGTGGGACCCAGACATCAGTATTTTTTAAGGTGCCCTAGTTGGTTTTAATGTGTAACCAGGATTTGCAAACACTGGCTTAGAGTCAAGACCAGAAGACTTTGTACTTAGCCTGCAATTTACTTCAAAAGCCTGCTACCTTCTTATCCTTCAGATCTCTACTTACATGTCATCTCCTCAGTGGGGCTGCCCCATCACCCTGTCACTGGAAGAAAGAGTGAAAGTTTAAAGGCAAGAAATGCTGTACTCAACCACTCGTTAGTGGTTGGTTCAAGTCAAGAAATAGTACTAAACTGAAGTGCCAAAGTTTGCCTATACCTATACTTCTTTACAAAATAAAAATAAAACACCTTTTTATTCACAAAGTAATGTATATTGTAAAAAAACACACAAAAAAACACAGAAACAATACTGCTAAAAGTGAAACTTCTAACCCGCTTTCTCCAGGAGTAACCATTATTTATAGTTTAGTTTTATCATTTAAAGTATATATAATGTATACACTAACACTCTACAGGTTGGTTAAAATAGAATTGAACACTTTCAAAATGTATTACTCAGTAGCTGTATTGTATATAAACATGTAATTAAAGACTGGAGTTGCTCTTTGGTAAGACACCCATAAGGGTAACTTGATTATTTAGTACAAACTCCATTTTCATAAAGTAACCTAGTTACTGAGTGATAGATTTTTTTGAAGTGTTCAATTTCTTTTGAATTGCTCTGTATTTATACACATACATACATACATTCACTGTCCAAAAATGTATTCTTAACATACCTGTTATTAATGAAAGTTAGTTATTTTAGAAGTTAGTTCTACTCCCTAAATTGAAGATTTAAATTGTTTTAAAGAGGTGAAAATTTTGGTAGTACCTTCTCACTTTATCACACAGTTCAGCTACTTGGAAACACACTAACTAGTTCAGGGGTCAGCAAGTCATACCTGTCAAATCCAACCATTCCCCATTTTTAATAAATAAAGTTGTGTTAAAAAAGAAAACCAGCTGTGCTTATTAATTTACATATTGTTTATAGCTGTTTCTGTACTGTAATAGTAGAGATGAGTAGTTGTGACAGAGACCATCCTATCTAATAAAAAAAAGGATAATATGCAAATTAACTATGACTCCATCACAAAGATGGCGGTGCCCATAGTAGTCAGGTAGGGATGCTGGTGGCATTTCCCCAGAAACATGAGCCCAGCGTTCCATGCCACAGCCACACAGAAGGAGGAAGGGACTTCTGGGGGCAATGCGAACCCAGCATCCTGTGCCCCGGCCATGTGGAGGGAAGGAGGGGCCTCTGGCCAGAGGCTGGGGCATGGGATGCTGGCATCATTGCAGGCCGGGCTGAGAAATCCTCCTACACTCTCCCCCCAGGAACTTCCCCCTCCCATCCTTCTGTGCATGAATTTTGTACACCGGGCCTCTAATATAGCCCATAAAATCTAAAATATTTACTATCTGGTTCGGTTATCAGTGAGGTGCTCTCCATGTCCCCATCCATTGCAGTGGGAATGGAAGTGATGTAAAAAAAAAGGAGTTTTGAATGGCATTTATTTGTGTGAAATTAAACCCCTGAGTTTCCAAGGTCCCCTTTCCCTCCACCACCATAGAAGTCCAACTATGTCTTTAGCAGAGCTAGGATCAAAGCCAATGCCCAGAGTTTCCACTCTATATGGTACAGTCCAACATCAGGCTAGCTTAAGCTGTGTTCCCAGCTGCAGTCTGTCAGTCCACTGCATGTGGGATCCACATGGCCATGAACCATGCAGCTTTACCACACGGCTATGGAGTGAACACAGGTAAAAGCAAGGAAGTATGAGGGAAGCAAGAAGAATAAGAGAGGAACCAGAGAACGATTATTCCATTAGCTGGGGATTTTAGCCTTCTAAGATTTCCTGTACTTACAGCGAGTCTACCTCCATTCGCCAATCTATGGTTCCCCAGTACCTTTCCTACGTCATCCAGACTCACTGCTAGAGTGCTGCTCTTTCCCCAGTGATCTTAGGGAATGGACCAGTGGTTCCCTGTGAGTGTGAAATTGCAGCTTCCTGGTGAAGCTGCCCAGATGTCCATGCTTATAATGCCTTGCCTCCCTTTTGCTCTTTTCCTATTATTAATAACTAGCTGATTACAATCATAACAGTTCTTTAGGGAGAAAGTTGGCTGACTCCTACCCTGATTGATCAAAAAGATTACCCCATCAGTAAACATTCAGAAGAAACCAACCAAGCCCAGTGTATGAGCATGTGTTGATGGTTCTGCTGTTTTACATTCTACCTAGAAAGAGTGAACTGCACATGTTTGATTGCTTTTCATAGGAAGAAAGTCAGCCGGAGCATTGGTAAGTGATAGGGTGGGGAAGGAGTGGGGAAACATGTTCTATCTAGCTGGGCTCTGTCTTCCTGCTAGGCAGGTCACATCTTCTCCCTTTTCTATTCTCTCCCCTCCCAAGGGAACAGTGCTCATTACAGATGCGGCTAAGGTTCTCAGAATACCTGTAGGTTTGATCCTTTGAATTTAAACCAGTCTACCCTGTCTTTGCTGCCAAGCTTCATAAATCATTTTGGTTGAACAATTAAAGGGCTGGGCATCTTTTTTAATGCTGCTCCAGGTGCAAGTGGGCTTATGCCTCTCCCACACCCAGCTGCTCAACATGCAAAGTAGGAGACCCCACACAGTGTCAACTTTGAGGAAAACACTACAAGGCATTTAGTTTTCATCTCTGCTGGGCTTATCTATTTCTCCCCAATCCCAGCTTTGTTGAAAATGCCCCTCTGAGATCCCATTGCAAATCTTCCAGTGTCGGGTCTCTTAAGTGTTTGCGTTGACCAGCTTTGGAAAGGTGTGGTGCCAGGACAAGCTTGCCAGGCTGACCACCTCCTCTTTGCTCTGCCTTGGTCTCTAATGAGTGCCTCCTTCCTGTGGAGCTTGTGGTGTGTGAGCTCACACGCTGCTCTCTCTTGGTGTATCCTGTACAATCTGGCCCTGAATTTGGTTTAGAGTCAGGGTTCTAGCATCCCTGTTAAGGTATAAATTATTTGGAGGTTGGATTAGCCTTCCCCCCTTCCCATTTATTTTTGCAACCCTTGCAACTCCTTGTTCAAACACTACCCCTATAGGACATGGGTATTAATATATTATATTCGCTTTCAATGTTCTATGGTTTAGTGCAGCTGTGGGCAAACTACGGCCCGCGGGCCAAATCCGGCCCGTTCGGCTGTTCTATCTGGCCCGCACAGCCGAAAGAGCTCTCCCCTCTGCTCCTTCACCAGCAGCCCAAGATGAGAGTGCCAGCATGGTCAGGTTGCTTTTGTTCCGGCCCTCTGGTCCAGTTTAAGAACCCATTGTGGTCCTTGAGTCAAAAAGTTTGCCCACCCCTGGTTTAAAGTATCCCTATAATTTCTGGTGTAAGCATTCACATTTTCTAGAACCATCAGTTTCTCCCTGCTGCTTTTTCCTTGCTTTCACAAGCCTAGTATACAGCTACACACTCTCCTAGTAGTTCAGAGAGGGATGGAGATAGCCAAAATTTGAATGATTTATATAGCTGAGAATAAATAAATCTGATATTGTGGATGATTTATATAACTAAATGTTTATGCCCATTGTACAGGTGTGATCGGCCTGAATTTTTATTGATGAAATTGCAGAACTGGAAGGGACCTTAATTGTACTGATGTGGAAAGGGCTTATCGACTTGAAGTGACTTGTCCAAAATGATGAATCGTACTCCTTTAGGCCTCGACCAGATGGCTTAATCTATAGTTATATTCCACCCATAAGTCTTCCCCTCTAAAGCGTTATTTAAACAAAAGGAAATACCAGGAACTTCACTTTGGGTTCATATTGCTCTCTCTGATGAGAATGTGTGTGATCTGAAACTCTCTCTGCTGTCTGCAAATCAGACATTCTTGTTGAGTTGCATCAGACTCCAGGCGACATGATTGATGAAGAAAGGGCAGAGGAAGGATGACGTAATGGCTCATGCAACGTTTACCTGCGAATTATCTCTAGCTGTGTGCTGCTCGGTGTCTGTGTGACTCATGTGCTGAGGCACTGCCATCCCTGTTATTCAGCACTGTTGTCTCACACTTACCTCACCCTGTGTTTCTCTCCTTTTCTTGCCAAATCTGATTAGAAGCACTTTTGTTTTAAGCCCATGTTTATGAAGCCATAAGAGGACTTTGTACCAATGACCATGTGTCGAAAATAAAAGACTGTTAGAACAAGCAAATTGCATACTGACTTGGTCAAATCAGCTTCATGTCTCTCTCAGTTTAGTTCAGTACATACTTATATAGCATCTACTTTGTGTCCTGTAGTGTCAATACTGATAGTTTTCTTTCTTACATGGCTGTTTTGTCTCTGTTTCAGTTCAACAAATTGACAGCAAACAAACCTGTACCATGTCCATGGCTGTGGTGCATGCTTTCACTTACACTTTTTCTTGTAAACCTCAAAGCAAAGCAATTCTACTTGTACCCATTTTAGAGGTAAGGACACTGGCCCAGTTCACTTAGCAAATATATGTCAGCATTTGGATTGAATCCTAGTCTCTTAACACCAAGTACAGCATTTTTATTCACTCTATCACAAGTGCCTTCGATTTGTGTACTCAGGGAATTTTTGCAAGAAAAATGCCCAGTTCTCTCAAGTTGAAATTCATCCTAATATAGTCTTTCTCTCTGTTTTTTGCTTATCTTTGGAATACTACAAGTCAATATGTAAATTCTTTGGTGGATTTGTATCATATGAACACAAAATTTTCATGAATCCAATTACACTGCTCAGGAAATGAATATAAAAAGAAGCAATAACAATTTACATTGTGCTGACATGTATATTCAGGTTATATTCAATGAGCCTATGCCCAGGAGCGAGCCTGAGGTAGGAGACATGTATTGATTTTTCTCAGTCTTTGTCTGTTCCATGTTCTCCCTCAAGATGAGCTTCTTGCTTTGCTCACTATGCTGTTTCATACAATATACATCCCAAACATAAGCCAACGGTCCCATCTTAAATTCAACCAAAGACAGGAGAATCTATACCCATGCCAGAGGAAAAACCCACCTGTGCTGGGCCTACCTCAAGATAGTGTGTGGGCTTCCAGCATGGGGCTTTCCTGGGGGATTTTCAAAGTAATTTTGACACAATTTGAGTTTTTTTTCCTTATAGATTCTTTCAAAAACCTAAACCCAAAGTAGAATGCAGCTCCTGTAAGTTGATATTGGTAGGTAGGGGATTTTTGTTTAGGTTGAATTGATATTCTTAGGCTCATCATATATATTGGTAAATAAATATATCTTCAGTTTTCTGTTTGTTTTGCTAGCTTGGAAGGATTAATAAATAGCAAGAAGATTAAATATTAATTTAAGAGAGTTCTTAAGAGAATCTTGTTATCACTGAAACCAAGGGAGGAGAAGGAACTGAAGAAAAATATGATGGGGTCATTTAACAGTGTAGTGGAGAGAGAGAAAGGAGTAAGAAAACCCCATTGAATTTAGCCACTAGTGATATTTGAGAGAAGAGTTGTGATTTATCATACAGGTAACATCTGGCCCATAGGCTGTTTAAGGCCCATGAAATCATTTGGTCTGGCCCTGCCAAGGCATTAGGGGTGAGTTAATTAAATGTTTGACCAAAGATAGCAGGCTAATTTTTAAGTTGGTAATTTTGTGTGGCCTGAGAATGGTGTTATACTTATCCAAATGGCCCTTGGCAGGAAAAAGGTTCCCTGTCCCTGCATCATAAGGTCATAAGCAAGATGCAAGATATTAAGCATCATCTAATATCAGAGTAGTCAGTAAGATATCATGCATCCAAGAAAGGGGCAGGAGGAAGAGAGGGCACAAGGGCTGAGAATTGGAGTTTAAGAACCAGGGCTGGTGACAATAGTACCTAAAATGTAGGATTTATGGGTTAAAAACAGAAGCACATGGTGTCATCAAGAAAAATTCAGACTTCTAAACTTTTGAGATTCACTCTATGGTATTGGTGGGAAAATCTGGCCTCTTAAGGCAGTAGAGGCAGGAGAATCATTGGTGTCTATGGCAAACAGCTTCTTTGTAGCCTTATACCCATTGCATAGTGGATTTCCTGTTGTTATTTTCTAAGTAGTTAAATTCTGATTTGCTTGCAATTTGGGAAATCAAGGCTGGCTCTGCAAGGCTGTCATTGTTGGAGAAGAGAATGCCAGAAGTCAGCATAAGTAACTGGAAGGCCAGTAAAGATTAGACTCACATGAACATAAAAACCAACTCATTCATAATACCAAACCTCATCATATTCAAGAAAACAGAGTTAAAGGGTACCTCCCCTTCTTTCCTTTATTTGTGTAGCTAAACTAATAGCACCTTGCATTTTTTAAAAGTGAAATCCTTTTGGTAATCATTTCTTTCTCTCAGATTGCTCAGTTTGTATCAATTTGACTCACTATGCAGTGTGAAATATAGGAGACTGCATGTCTCTAATAGACAGGCTGACTTGGAGAAGATTAAGCTTGGAGGATGCTTAGTTAGATATAGTGCGATCCTTGTATCCCAGATGTACGTATACAAGGATTCTTTTGGGTGCTTATTAAAAATGTAGACGCCATATGAATATATCCTAAGAAACCTGAACCACCAATCAGAAAGAATGTAAGCACCCCTATGTTCATAGCAGCACAATTTATAATAGTTAATATCTGGAAACAGCCCAAGTGCCCATCAGTAGATGAGTGGATAAAAAAGCTGTGGTACCTTTATAACATGGAATACTATGCCTAAGTAAAAAAAGAAGAAACTCTTACCCGTTAAGACAGCATGGAGGGACCTAGAGGGTATCATGCTAAGTGAAATAAATCAGTCAGAGAAAGACAAGTATCACATGATCTCACTCATATGTGGAATCTAAGTAACATAATAAACTAATGAACAGAGTGGATCCAGAGGCACGGAAGCATGGAACAGAGTGCACAATCTTGGAGGAAAGGCAGGGGAAGGTGAGTGGGTGGGTTTGTGGGAAGTAATCAATCAAGAACCTTGTATGCATATATGCATGGCTCATAGCCACAGACAATGGGTGGTGAGGGCAGGGTACTGGGGCAGGCTGGAGGAAGTCAATGGAGAAAAAAAGAGATATATGTAATACTTTGAACAACAAAGAATTATTTCAAAAAATAAAATATTTTTTAAAGTCTACATTCCAGAGCCCCACTGTAGGCCAACTAAATTATAAATTCATGATCAGATGTAGCTCAATATTATGCATACTAGCCCTGGCAGGTGTGGTTCAATTGGTTGAAGCATCATCCTGTATTCCGAAAGGTTGCAGATTTGATCCCTGGTCGAGTAAGGAATGCAACCAATGGAAGTTCTCTCTGACATCAATGTTTTCTCTCTCTCCCCTCTGCATGCCTCTCTCTTTCTCCCATTCCCTCTCTCTAAAATCAGTTTATCCTTGAGTGAGAATTTTATTTGTTTTTTAAAATAGATTTTACTGATTTTATTTTATTTTATTTATTTTTTATTTTTTTTTACAGAGAGGAAGGGGGAGGGATAGTGAGTTAGAAACATCAGATGAGAGACATCGATCAGCTGCCTCCTGCACACCCCCTACTAGGGATATGCCTGCAACCAAGGTACATGCCCTTGACTGGAATCGAACCTGGGATCCTTCAGTCCGCAGTCCGACACTCTATCCACTGAGCCAAACGGATTTGGGCTTGAGTGAGAATTTTAAAAAAGAATATGCATATTAATATGCA
Source organism: Vespertilio murinus (assembly GCA_963924515.1). Taxonomy (NCBI): domain Eukaryota; kingdom Metazoa; phylum Chordata; class Mammalia; order Chiroptera; family Vespertilionidae; genus Vespertilio; species Vespertilio murinus. Next base: position 127,717,629 of record OZ004706.1, on the reverse strand, counting down.
ACCCTGAGGAGCCTTATGAAGCCTAAACTTTTAAGAACCACTAGTCTAGGATGTGTATGGAGTATAACAATCCAAATCTATAAAAGTAACCTTTTTTACAACCAGGATTCTTATTCTAAAGTTAATTTTTTTAATATATAAGCATATTTGCTTCAATAACAATTTATAAATCTCTTTGAAATTCTTAGGAAAAAAATTAAATGCAAGGTACATGCAAAATGTTAGCAGTAGTAATAAGTAAACATTTTTGGATATGAGGAAAGATAGTTTTTATGACTTCAGAAAGTGTGTGTTTTGTGAAGGTTCTGTCATTTCCCATGAAGGGAAAGAGGTGAAAGGAGGGAGGAATACAGGGGAAAACTCCTTGACTTTGAAGTTCAAATCCTTTTTTCTGCTTGCCTCCAAAATGCACTGCTTCTTATTCACAGTCATTTTGCCACAGTTCAGCTGTGTCTCATTCATTCCCAAATCCACTACCTCTTTTCAACCCTTATACACCCGAACTAGAATGGAGAATAGCAGAAAAGAGAAAAGCAATTTGATAGAAAATAGAATTGAAGTTTCATTAAAAAAAAAAAAAAAGAGGGAGGCAATGATTCTAGGTTCTGAAACAACCTAAACCTTTAAACCAGAAAGTCCTTAGCCCAGACTTTTGAATTAAACCATTTGTTGTAGTTATAAACTGTGGGGAATGTAGGTGTGTTTGGGGAGTGCTAGGAGTAGGGGCAGAAAGAGATTGCCCAATTGAGATAACCTCAGAAATGAACTCAAATTGGGCTCTTGATTAAATTTTGTTTTTGTGGTCTGAATTGTTAACTTTGTATAAGTTGGTTCCCTAAGTAACCTCTAAATTTCTTCATAATATAAACTGTTATCTACTTCCTTTGAGTACATTCACCCACACACTGCCTTCCTCCTTTCCCATAATCATCATCACTACTACCCACAGATGGATAAATTTGAGTTTCACCTTTCACCCCTACTTTTCATCAAATTATCATCTGTAGTTTTCTGCTATAAAGTCTCCTTTAAAAAAAAATTCTTCCACATAGTCATGGAACCCATCATTTAAATCTTGGAAGTTTTAGTTTTCCTCTTTTTATATTATGAAAACTCAGCTTTGGAATGATAAGACTCCAGCTTGCTTATCTTAACATCTTCTCTTCCCTTAAGAAAATGCCAATTTGGAATGCATTCAGCCCTAAGCATAGTGACTCCTAGAATTTGCTACTTAGGTTAAGAAATTAAAGCTAAAAGCAAATGTTTTTGGCACTGTTTTGAATCAGATAACCAAATTAATAATTGCAGCATGTCAGCCAAAGTAAGCAAACATTCTTGATAAGTAGAACCATGATGCATTGTCTTGAGCTGTGTGATTATTAAACCACTGCAAGCTCTTACTATTGTTAATATGCATTATAAGGGATTTAAAAAAATTTTTTTTTCACTTTTCAAGTATTTTTGTATGGTCTCGTTTTATGTACTCTATGTCCCAAATCTTATCATATTCATTTTCATAACTCTTTAGTGTCTTATTTTATACATTAGTTTATCCTATCTCTTGGCCTCTAATTTTCCCTGACTTGCTATTTTTTGTGTCCTTGGCATTCATTAGCCTAATCAAAGTTGTTTGAAATAGGAAGAAAAGAAGAAATCACCCGCCATTTTCTGTTCTAAAGGCCTTTATAACTTTTTCTGTTCCTCTTCATGAGCATGAGAGTCAAGGATTTGAGTCTCTCATATCTAGTGGTTTTACCTTTTATTTATTGAAATCAGTATATCTTCTTGCCTAACTTTTTAAAATATGTTTTTATAGATTTGAAGAGAAAGAGAGAGAGAAACATCAATGATGAAAGGGAATCATTGATCAGCTGCCACTTGCACACCCCCTACTGGGGATCAAGCCTACAACCCAGGCATGTGCCTGACCATGTAACTGTGACCTCCTGGTTCATAGGTTGACGCTCAACCACTGAACCACAGCAGTCAGGTTTGCCTAAAATGTTTATTTAACTAGAAAACCAAGTTCAGAAACTTGATTTTTGCAGGCTCACTGATCCATTTTGTATGAAATATCAAATTCAGGAAATCCATGCTTGTATATCTTCCACCACAAAACAGTGGTGCAATGAGAAAAACCAAATCATAAAAAATGCAAAGGTCCAGTCTGAGGAAACCATAAAAGATAGATTGTGCAATGAAGTACAGAGTTAGGGACAAGACACAGGCACAGGGAGGCTAGAATTGTTCCTGAATGTATAGAGACGTGGCTCTGGTTGCAGTTATGGCCAACCTCGACAGTGCTTCAGTCAGACAAGTGCTTTATTGATGGAAGCTGGAGTGTTGAATAAGCAAAATGGGCTTTGTTGCTTTGAGCTCCATTGTTATGAATTGTAATATGAGACTGACAAGAATCATTGGGAAAGACACATTAGTCATCTGGTGGCAACAGGGAGTTGACAAGAGCTGGCCACTGAAGGAGTAAAGGCAGATTATCTGTTGGTGAGCAGATTTTCATGGCCTCCTACTCATTGGTTATTGCAGAGCATGGGGTTATTACTTTTCTAAGTACTTAGGTTCTAATTATCTTGCAATTTGGGAAACTGAGGCCTTCCTTGGGGTTAGGGGTTGGAGTTGGTTTCCAGCACATCCTTACCATGAGATCTATATACAGGGTGGTGCCCTTCTCATCTACAAAGTTGCCACAGTATTTTCCACCTTCCTGATCCTTGTACTCACATCATTACAATAAATTGCCACTGCCCTTGGAGATAAACTCTTTTCTCACATCAGGGTTTTAGTATTTCAGTAAAGCTGCGTAACCGGTGGGGAGGAAAGAGCCTTTCCATAAAGTTAAAGTTTTTCCTGATAAAAGGTAACTACTCCACCCCTCCTTCTTAATTAGTTCCCTGCCAGCAATAGCATAGACTTGAGCCAGTGCCATATATTTTAATACCATAAGGACTCGCTTGATAAAGGCTGTGCATGGCAAAAGGGGAAAAAACAGCCCAAGTTTCTAAGCTAAAATTTTCCAAGATTTCCATATGAGATGCAGCCAGGGCACCCTTTATCTAATTGTTACCATGTGTTTGCTGTAGTCGTTGGTACCCTGTGAGTCTTATTCTCCAGCACTTCTAGAGATTAGAAATTACAGGAAATGCGAGCCATGTCAAGATGGAAATCTACTCCAGCTACAGAGAATTTGGTCTTTGACAAAAGGAAGTGCAATGGCAAAGACAGGGAACAACTGTGGGGTTAATTCTGTGATCTTTCCAAATAATTACTAAGTAATTATTGGTCTGTTAGTAGCATTCAGTATTATATTTCATTGCTCTATTAATACTTTGCATGTGTTTGCTAGTTTTGCTTCCTTTCTTGGTATACACTCTAGATAGGAAAAGGATTGTATTCTTGTTTTGCCCTTATATTTTGTGTGGAGAACTACACGACACTAAGTAGTTGTTGGTATCTGACTAATTGCAGCAAAGTTATTTCCTTGATCCCTGGTCATAGGAGAGATTAATTAATTAATAATAATTGTAAAGTACTCAATTCAGAAACCTGCAATAAATATAAGAAAGAAACCTATAAATATAAGAAATTTTTCTCTATGTGGCTGATAGTGATCTTCAGATCTCATATAATGATAGTTTTAGCCTTAACATCCACCAAACTTTACCATAGTTGCTAATCCATCCTATATAATAAAAGGAAAATATGCAAATCAACTGAATAGCGGAATGACTGGTCTCTATGATGTACACTGACCACAGGGGGCAGAAGCTCAATGCAGGACCTCCCTGGTGGTCAGTATGCTCTCTGGCGTCACTCAGCCAGAAGCTCTGTGCTGGGCTCACGGCTGGTGAGTGCAGTGCAGTGGTGGGAGCCTCTCCTGCCTCCACCGCAGTGCTAAGGATGCCCAACTGACAACTTAGGCCCGCTCCCCAGGGAGCTGACCTAAGCCATCAGTTAGACATCCCCCAAGGACTCCTGGACTGCTAGAGGGTGTACAGGCCAGGCTGAGGGACCCTCCACCCCCAGTGCATGAATGTTGTGTACCACGCCTCGTGTGTGTGTGTGTGTGTGTGTGTGTGTGTGTGTAGCCAGCGGCCAGAATGGCAGAACGACCAGAATGACCAGTGGCTATGATGCACACTGCAGTAGCCAACCAGCTGATCTGGGCCCCAATTGGACCCCCTCCTGGCTGGCCCCACCTTTGATCAGCAGATCCAGGGATAGACTGGTTGACCAACCGCCCACAGCCCCTCCCCCACACCAGCCCAGCCCGATGGGCCCCCATCAGGGTGGAACCCAGACCCCACCCATGCTCAAATTTGTGCACTTTGCCTCTAGTATATATATAAAAGCCTAAGCAGCCTAAACAACCAGATGATCGGTCAACCAGTCACATTGTCATGCACTGACCACCAGGGGGCAGACACTCATTGCAGGAGCATCCTCCTGATGGTCAGTATGCTCCCAGCCAACCTCCCACAGCCCCTCCTCCCAGCCAGCCGACCCAGATCTGCCCCTGATGCTAAACCATTTGTAGAGACCTGCTTCTGGGTTGGGGTTTCCTAGGTAGCAGAGCAGCTCCCTCACTGTGATCTATTGAACATCAGCCCTCAATACAAGGGTTTGCCTTGCTCCTGTCCTCTCCCTGCCCCGGGAGCCGCCCACCCCATCATGTCCCAGATGAGCCAAGATCTGGCTTCCTCCTTGGGGCCAGTGGCCAGCCTCCCAGAGTCCCTTTCCCCTACCTAAGCCTTTAGTGAGTAATAAAATCGACTGGTTTATGGTAGACTCAAAAGGAAAAATAAAAGATTTATTACTATTATATAATAGAATGTCTCTGAATAAGAATTCAACTTGACCACTCAAGACTTTTGCCTCCTGTTTGAAAAAAAAATAATGGATTTTAACCAAACTTGCAATATTACTTAAGAACATAAGAGTCATCCCAACCAGTGTTGCTCAGTGGTTGAGCGTTGACCTATGAACCAGGAGGGTCACGATACAATTCCCAGTAGATCAGGGCACATGCCCAGGTTGCAGGCTCAATCCCCAGTGTGGGGTGTGCAAGAGGCAACCAATCAATGATTCTTTCACCCTCTCCTTTCTATTTCTCCCTCTCTTTTCCTCTCTGAAATCAATAAAAATATTTAATTTTTAAAAAAGAATGTAAGATTCATCTTCTACAGTTTATTTTCCAATTGTCCTGAAACAAAATGATGGCTAATATAAACTTCCATGTAATTTCTCTGAGCAAGTTAGAGCTCACAGTAGTGGTAACAATAATGGTAGCATTGAAAGCAAGAACAAGATTGCCTGCCCCTGTTAGTAACCTAAGCAGCCAAAGGCATTAATGGACCATGAAAACTGGAGAGCTGGGGTGACCGTGGGTCAGAGCTAATGTATATAGGCGAGCACAGTATAGAGGAAACTTTCATCGCCTTCACTACACTGGGCCTTTTCTCTTGATAGAGCAAGCTCTTAATTTCCCCAGGTTGTTAATCTGGCACCTTTCATGAACCTCAGTGTTCACTTTGGAAAATAAAAAAGGAAAAAGCCAAAACATCTAAGTGTTAAGGGGGGAAAAAATCAACAGAGGAAATTACAGTAGCTCTTGATACAGTGGCACCTTTTTCTGGAGTCAGATGAGGTGAAGATATTTAAAAAGTTTGCAGCTTTGACAGTCTCTCTTTAAGACAGTAACCAGAGGTTGTGGGAGAAAATGTGGCATGCATATGCTGCCACAGTTTAGTTACGGCCTTTAAGGCATATGTGCCTACATATTCAAAATTGGCCTCTTAAAGTATATGTGAGAATCAAGTGATTTGAAAGTAAATACCGCTTCTTTTCCCCTTTGCTTTTGCTCCCTGTTTGTCATTTCCTTTCTAAGGTTAATTACCCTTTCTAAAGGAATTGGTGTTTCCTGGTCTGGTATAGTTTATGTTTGTTTCGGATAGTTGTTAAAATACCTGCTTGTCTTATGGAATTTGATATATTGAGGGTTTGAGTATGATATCAAGTTCTTACTTTCTTCTCTCTTATTTTTAGGTAAGTCATCATCAGATCGGAGTAACATTTCATTTAATGGAATTTTCCATTTGGTAACGTATTGCTATTTTTGTCAAATGATGTAGACTTGCATTTTTGTGATGTCTCAGTCTGTATTTTCCCACACATTTGACCTCCGTAGTATGTGCTATCAAAGGCAAAGGAGTTGGCTGGGTTCAAGGAGAAAGGTATATAACGAAATATATTTATGAGTCAAATACTTCTGAAATAAACCTACCTCCTTATAGCTATTTCTATCAAATTTGCCTTTTAGAAAATGGAAATACAAGAGTTATCATATTTAATTCTACTTACAAAGCATTGGGCTTACTTTAGAGACTCCACCAAGTTTAGAACAGTGGCTTTCCATTTGTTTTGGATGAGAATCTGGCATTCCTCAAAATTTTACTCTGCATCTTGCGAAAACATTTTATATAATCAAAGAGCTTTTCTTTTGAGTCAGAGTTTTGAGTCTTTAGATATTTGTTTATTTTAAAACACAGGTATTAAATAGAAGAAACAAAATACACAGTTTTAGTAGTATAAAACCAGGATTCTGTGCCACATAGATGGTACCAGAGCTTATGGTCCATAATAATAGAAGCTTGAAACCTCCAAGAGTGAGTATAATGACAAGAGGACACGTCCTCCCATCAGATGGCTTCTCCCTGATGTTTTCAATCTTTTCTCTAAATGAACCATAAAAGATCTGTAACCACTAAATATTAGAATGTCTCAGAATGAGAATTCAACTGAATGTCTCTGAATAAGAAGGATGTCTGTATCTGCTATTCTTTCTGCAGATGTAGGAATGAATCCTAACAATTATTTCTATAGAATGAGACATTATCAATCTATTGAGGAATAAGCAACCAAATCCAAAAAAAAGTCTACTCGCAACATCATTCCTTACCCAGTGGTTTTTGAATGGGAATGCTTATATGTTTTATTTTAGAGCTTAAACAAAAATATATAACTTAAAAGACCCATAAAATCAGTTGGGTGCCATATATTTTTTAGTTCAACTATTCTGTTATCTCTTCCTTTTCACCAGTTTTTAGTATTTTAAACTATATGCCTGGTAATTAGTAATTATAGAAACCATGGAACATTGGCACTTATTTTGCTAATTCAGAAGAGCCACAGTTCTTTTATATTGGATGAAGAAGTGATAGGCATTGACATTTAATTTTAAAAGAAAAGTTTAGTGGTTGAAGCAAACTTTCTACTAGGTCAGTAGGCTACCCCTTCTCTTGTAAAATATAGGCCTCACCCCACAGATCTAAGAGCATATAGGATGGAGACCATTTGTAAGCTGCAAAGCACTTGTGCTTTTTGGTTGAATTAATGAATAGATGGATGAATGAATACATAAATATTCATATTAGAATTTTTAAGTGAGTTTTAGTATTAGAAGCTTAAAAAATTGATAACTTCTCATTATAGTCACAGTTACCTTGTATTTGGCTGTATATGATATTGTATGGATGCTTTTTTCATATATTCCCTTATCAATCATGTATCTAAATTAGATTTTTAAATACCTTTGTGAGAAGAATGGTAGGTGGGAAGAAAGGGATAGGTAGTGTCTATTAACCCAAACTATTCCAAAAACAGTTTTCAAAAACAAAATGTTTGATTCTGTCCTTAAGTTGGATTTTTAACATATTCCTCTGTCTTTTATGTTTCAAAAGGATAAAATGCCTAAAATTTATTTCTGGTCCTTTTATATCTTTACACTAGAAAGGATATTGGTAAAATGAGTATCTTTTCAACCATTCATAAGATCTGCTAAATATTAATTGTACAAAAATGAATTAATTTCAATGCTGTTTTCCCTTTTTCATTCATGAGAATCTCTCTAGTTTTCTTATTGATATAGTTAAAAGCCCAAAACTGACAAAATATTCTTTGTATTTCCTGAGAAATTAGCTCTTTGAGAAACTCCAGCATTCTAGTATAGTATTTTAGGATTTTGCAGAAAATTTGATGAATACATGTTACCTGGTAAAAGGTAGGAACATCTGGAAATGAAAATTCTTCCTAAAATTGTGGAAGCTGGAAGAAGTTCAATGCTTTAAGGAGAAATTCACCCACCCAGTTCCAAATTAAATATTGAATGCAGTTCAGCTAAACTGCCATCCATCAGAAAAGGCAGAAACATGTGGGTTTCTCAATTATAAAATGAGTTGATATCAAAACCAAGTCACCAGTACTGGATTGATTTCTGGATCTGTAAGCATGTTCTGATAGCAGTCCCATTTCAAGGCCAATAAATTGAATTAGATAAAATATGCAGAGAATGTTTGAAATTAAATTTCATAGAAAATGGAATGACCAAAGTTTTTGTTTCTTTTCTAAGATAAGCTTCTTCTAAACAGTTGAACAATACTTTAAAAATATTCTCAAGTTCTTTGCTTCTGGAATTCTGATGGTTCTTGAAACTGAGTGCTGAGATTATTGAAGTAAACATTGCTACAGCTATGACTGACATTACAGAAGAGAAACTGGCTCTTAAATTCTGTGTGCCTCGGTTTCTTTAATCTGCTTGCCTTCATTGAGCTGAAAGCCCCATGAAATTAGGAACTATGTGTGCTTTTTCTTGGTTTTTGTACCTGGAACACTTGCCATACTGCCTGGTAAACAGTAACACTCAGTGAATGTCTGATAAATGAAGAGAGATACCATCAAATGAAAAATAATCTCAACCACATATGAAAGTTGTGAGAAATGAGAGGAGATAGATAGATAGATAGATAGATGATAGATAGATAGGTAGAAGATAGATATAGATATATCCATTCCAAAAGTAAGTTCTAAAAAGTAGTTATCTTAAAAAATATGATTTATGCTAACCACATTCATACTAAAAAAGACTCCTTTCAAACCAGGATACTCCTATTAATTTGTAGTGAATGGCATCTTATACTTGACTAGAGAGCTAGAGTTGCTTATATCCCGAGGTCCCTCCCTGATATTGAATAGATCTACATAAGAAAATTAATTAATAATTCTGAAATTGAATATGCCATGAGAATAAAGGGAAAACATTAAAACAAGCTAATAATTTCCTTTCTATTTTAAGGTTTCCATTTAAAATTCGATCCACACCACCCTTTGAATAGTGCTAGGTAAACTGACAAGGTTTTATAACACAGTTTGTTTATTTTATTTTTTTACTAGAGGCCCAGTGCACAAAATTTGTGCATGGTGGGGGTGTTCCACAACCCAGCCTGCACTTCTCCAATCTAGGACCCCTCGGGGGATGTCTGTCTGCCAGTTTAGGCCCGATCCCTCTCACAATCCGGGACCGCTGACTCCTAAGCACTTGCCTGCTTGCCTGCCTGGTCACCCCCAACTTCCCTTCCCTGCCAGCCTGATTGCCCCCAACTTCCTTCCCCTGCTGGGCTTATCTCACCCCTAACTGCCCTAGCCTGCTGTCCCTAACTGCTTGCTCCCCCGTACCTGTCTGATCTTGCCCCTAACTACTTGCTCCCCCGCACCTGCCTGATCGTGCCCTTGCTTACTCCCACATGCTGGCCTGACCACACCCCTAGCTGATCATCCCTGCCAGCCTGATCATCCCTAACCGCCTCTGCATAGGCCTCGCCACTGTGGCTTTGTCCAGAAGAAAGTCGGACGTCTGGAAGATGTCCGGTCAACCTGGTCTAATTAGCATATTACCCTTTTATTAGTATAGATTTTTTAAAAATTCTCACCAGAAGATATGCTTTTTATTGATTTTTAGAGAGGAAGGGAGAAAGAGAAACATTGATGTGCGAGAGAAAAATTGATGTTGCCTCTTGCACACACTCAGACTAGGGATCAAACCCACAACCTTTTGATGTATGGAACGACACTCCAACCAACGAGCCTCACTGGCCAGAGCAGTTTGTTAATTTTATTTTTATCCGATTACTACAGACCAATCAATCATATGATTTTTGAACATAATTATTTTTGTTCAAATATATCACACTGACCACCTTAATTAAGATTAGGAAGTGCCACCTATACCCATTTTTTTAATACATTGGCCACTTTCCAACCAGCTACAGATTTGATTTGTAACCGTTTTCTATCTTGTTTACTGTTTTGATCAAAAAATCCACTTTGCACATTCTACCAGTGTCTTCTCTTATGGAAAACAGTACTATTGGTGATCAGGAAAAACCAATAGGGGAGCTAAAGTAATACTTTTTTAAAATAGTGACTGTTTCCATAAATACACATTGAATTTCTATTGTGTGGACATCCTTGAATGGAACTCAACAGGTAACATAAATCATAACCATTTGTGAGTTGTGAAACTGAAAGCACAGGTTTTCCCTGTTTTCTAAATCTCAATCCCCAGAACAAAGAGGTTGCCATGATGTTCAGCCATATTTACCAAAGTGTGTTCTATGGATCACCAGTCCTGTGTGATGTACTAACAAAAGCCAAGTAAATTTAAGAAAAATAGCAATCAATACTCTTGATGACTCATGGTGCAAATAAAATAAATCTGGTAAAAGCTCTAAAATGTCCTACACAAAGAAACAAATTTAGTTTTGCTAACTAATTTAATTGGGAATATACTTGGAAAAAAACTAACAGTAATGATACCTTTAGAAGCTTATAAATCATGTATTCTATTATTTTTAATTCTATTTCCATTACCTTTTGAGACTCTGTGAGATTAAGAATATTTTATCCTTTTGTATGTTGTTCCTCCATGCTATCCCCTACCCCTGAAAGGAAAAATGAATGGGAGAAAAGAGGAGAAGTAGGAGGAAGGAAAAGGCATGTGTGTTTGTATATATACTATTATTAACTGTTCTTATTTATTATGTGTCTGTACAGAGCCATTGTGTAGTCCTGGTATACTTTAAAACTTTAATTTATACTAATATAAAATCCAAGTTATAAAATTGTTATATTATGTAATTAAATACAAAATATTTTTATTTTGATTGTGTAACAAATGAATAATGATTACCTGAGAAAGTATGTCCTATAGTTAATGAAGTTAAACCTGTTTTGGAAGAATTATTTTTTTAAATTTGTATACACAAATTGTTATTGTTTCTATCATTTTTATCATAGGTTATTAAGTTTAAAGGTTTAAACTTTGCACTCAGATAAAAACTTATGAAGATATTTGTACTATAGAAAAATGTGCATGCTCTAGAATCTTTGAATTGCTACTTTGGATAATAATATTTTCTCATTCTGGAGGAATCTCCCCAACACTACCATAAGCTCCAAAACTTTAAAAGTATATTATCTTGACTGGTTTAGATGAAAGTTTTTCTAAGATATTTTTATTTATTTGTCTTAAAAGAACATATGCTGACCATACTTTTTCTATGACCCAAGGTCATTATCTAGTTCACTTTGCATTTCAGCAAGTGTACCTGCTATGTCTGGTGACCCTCTCGGGTCCTATTGGATACATTAGTTTGTTTACCACTATTGGACAGCTTCTGAATGTTGTGCTTTAGGGCAATGGGTCAACTTTTTATAGCATTTCTGATTTCCTTGCTGTGAAGACTGGCAGACACCTTTGAAGGTGCCTCACTGAGTCTCACTCTCTAATCTGATACTTCTCATCTTCTGTAAGGGTGAAGCTAAAATAACCAACCGTATGAACATGGGTATAAAGTAAGAGCACTTTAGGGAGCACTTTTCTATGTAAAATCTGTGAAATTTGTAGATTTGGGCTGCTCAAGAGTCCTTTGCTTATTTCTTTGAATTGTTCAAACATTTTAGATACGTGATGATGTTGCTGCACATTATATTATAAAGTAGATACTTTCTTGATCCCTTTCCTTGGTAATGCTCCTAGGAACACCTCCGTCTGTGTTATCTTGTGACCAAGTAAGAACAGTTGTATCTCAAATATTAATCAGCATATTTCCATCTAATTATAGTTCACAGCTTCCTTAAGAACCATTTCATATTTACCTGAACCTTGGTTTAATTTTGAACTATAATGAAGACCTTTAAATGGATTGCTAGTTTTTCAAATTCACAGTTTGTGACTATATATTTAATTTACAGTCTGTGACCTTACATATACACACATACATGCCATAGAAATTTTAATAAAGGCTTCAAAGTAGGCTCATTTTGATATTCTCCTTTGTCAAATTGATGTGTCCTAAGAATGTCTATCATTAAAAATCAGTATTTACAAAATATTTGTTAAATTGTATGACTGATTACCAATTAAGCTGAAAATTAATGGAGTGCTAGAGAGAAGGCCAACCCAGTGTGTACATTATACAGAACTGGAAGAACTAACATGTTAGATCAGGCAAGGTTTCTATGGCTCTGATATAGATTGTAGCAGTAAAGCTAGATGAGGTTTTTAGCACCTCCAAGTGACTATTTTAATCATACCTGTTCTGTAATTACTTTTCCCATTTTTAGTAATTATTAGTTAGCTCATCATATCTCTTCAACACCTTTATATCCTCTTTAAACCTCTGGTTTATTTACATGTCCAAATCTACCTGGCACACACATTATCAAATGAGAACAAGCAGGAAACACTGTAGTAACTGAAAAATGAAATGCCTCTGTATATTCTTTGTATTACCATCAACATATATATACTGAGATCTTTTTTGAAAAGTCAGTTAAAGAAGAAATTTGAGAATCTTGGGTTACCTGCCATTTAAAGTTAAATTGTGATATGGTCTATTTAAAGAGTGTAGCAGATATTTTTTTCTCTCCAAAATAATTTTTAGACTTCTTGGGTACAGCTATTGGTTATATTTCCATTCCTTTCTTATTTAAACATCTTCTCTTTTTTTAATAGTGTAAAAATGAGCCAATGCATGTTTATATGAGTGTGATTCACATTCTATAGGTCAATAATCTTCCTTTCAAGCTGTTAACACAGCATTAGGAATAAGAGAATTTTCATCATTGTCATTTAACTTTATAGCTCATTTTCATTTGAATTTATTTTTTATTCATTTGGAATTTATGGGAGAGAATTCCAGAAAACTAAGTGGTATGTGTTCTCTCTCTCTGTCTTTCTCTTTCCCCTCTCTTTTCAGTTAGAGGAAGTGGGTAGCTAGCATGAGATTGAGGGCAGGGACAGTATGGAACTAGCATGAAACCTCTACATGTTAAATGGTTTTCTTTTATGAGTAATATCTCTATTGAATAATCACCCTGGATAGTTTTAATCTTTGGAAGGTCTTACTATAATTGAGAAGTTTGCTAGCATATCATGTGCCATGTAATTTATTTTCTAAATTTATGTTGCATTTAATGTCTTCATTTCTACATGCAACCTTTTAAAACTTTTGTATTTTCATTTATTTTATTGCTCCCACACCCTTTTCCTATTTTATCTAATTTTTTTTTGCAATTTACAAAGCCATTTTGCAAATAAACCTTTTGCAGATTTTCTAAATGCTGAATTATTTCACTGTGGTCTAGTGGTTTCTTAGTGAAAGACAAGTTTACTACCGGAAGCTGTAAGTTTCCTAAGTTCAAAATCTGTACAAGTTTACATTAGAAAGCCAAAATATTTCCTCTGTATCACTGAACTTCCAAAAGAAGACAGAAACTGAGCCGATTCCTAAAGCTTCTGGGTATTTTGAGGGCCTGAGATAGAGCATGTGAGACACAGCATTGCTTTGGTCTTTTTTTTTTTCTTTTCTTTTTTTTTTTTTTTTTTTTTGAGAGCTACAAATGGGATTGTATCTTTTGCCAAGACCTAAACGACAAAATATAAATTGGCAGGAAGTAGCTCTCTTTCACCTTGTTCTTACAAAAAAGAACAACAGGTTAAAAATTACTAACTTGTTTTTTTAAATGATTTATCTTAAAATCCACCAAGTCAGTGTGTATGTTTCTATTTTCTAAGAGCTAAATTAGAAGGAAATTAATAATTTAAAATTTTCTTTGTGACAGTGTGTTCTACTTTTTAAGGCCTGTTGAATGCATAGACCTCAAATCCCCTTGCAAAATTCCTTACTATTCTTACCTAGAAAATTGGAGAACACAGTCATCCCTATGTCACTACTGTTCTAGGCATTAAACAAAACTGTTAAAAATACTTGAGTTGCCCTAGCCTAAAAGTAGTTGGTTAGAGTGTCGGCCCTCACACCAAAGGGTCACAGGTTGGATCCAGGGTCATTGGCATGTTACCTGGGTTTCGAGTTCCCAAGCCCTGCTTAGGACGCATGTGTGAGGCAACCAGTCGATGTGTCTCTCTCACATCCATGTTTCTCTCTCCTCTCTCCCCCTCCTCCCTCCCTTCCACTCTCTCTCTGAAAATTAATGATGAGGATTAACAAAACAAAAAAAAAGTACTCAAGTTTCTGGTGACACACTCTAGAACTCTTATATGTAAGTTCATTCTTCTTTAGAATTGCTAAGAAAGTGAGACGTAAGTTTTGTGCCCTTGGTTTATTATTTCCTTCCAAGTTAAGCATCTTTAGTACCATTACTTCAAGAAATAAGCTAACATAAGCCAACCAATGGACACAGACACCAGCTGGGTGAGGGCATGGGGCGGGGGGGGAGGGGGGGAACAATTGAGGGATAAGGACATATATATAATGCCTTAATCAATAAAGAAAAGAAAAGAAATAAGCTAACAATACACAGGATTAGACAAGAAGCTTCATAAGAGAATGAGTCCTCAGAATTTCAGAATTGCTTCATTGGAGAGAACATTCTTATAGCATTGTGTATTATTCAGAGAATCTACTAAAGCACTGCTTTCAACAAATTAGTGAATTTTATGTCAGGTATATTGGTTGCTTATATTTTTAAAATCTCAGAATATACATAAAGCTAATTCAAAAGAAAAATGATTTGCTGTTTAAAGAAAGAATATCTAAAAAAAAGAATATCTGATACTTGCTAAAACACAGATCTTTTTAATGGAAAAAGATGAATAGCTTGAATGCAGTGTCTCAGAGTGTGTGTATATGAAAGAGAGAGAGAAAGATAAGAGACCAACCTAGTTATACACTCATTTCCTTGTCCCACAAATGTTGCAGTAGCTTGGAAACAAAATACAATCAAATTCACATAGGAATTTTAAATAATAATTTAGTTGGAAAAAGAATGGTATTAGAATAACTTTGGGTCTCTCAGGAATCCTAGAACTTTTGATTCAGATGCATGCACTTGCAGTAGGAGCATTAAGAGAGGAGTCAAAGCACAATCCTCCTGTGAAGAAAACATAAGACTTTCCAGCGGTCCTTCCATCCATGCTCATCTTTGTGAATGAATAATGCCAAGTCCACTATCAGCCCTTGGGTTTCATCTGGCCTGTGCATTCATTCTAGCTCCTCTGGCTCTTCCTGCATGTTTGCTATGGCTTGATTGTGCCAGAGTGTTCATTGCATTGCTGTGAAAAGGCCTGCAATTTCAGCAATTGCACATCCCATTCACGAACAGCATTGAGCATGGTTTTGGAAAAATCACACGTGCATCTTGTGTGGAGCTTGAACATTTAAGAGGCCCTCAAAACATCACTCTCAATTTATTATTCTGGTGACTTCACAGGTATTCCCATAGGACTGACATAGGTGAGTGGCATCCAGAAACTGGCCAAGCACAGAGGAAAGGAAAGTGTGATTCTCTTCAGCCTGACTCAGGTCTAATAGGTGGAAAAACTGAAGATCTTTTTCTTCAGTGATCACCATTTTGTCATTTTTCCCCCCCTGGTTATTTTTCACTTCCCAGTTGTTATCCGCATGTTTTTCTAAACGGAAGTGAGGAGCCTTAAGAAACAAAGGTAATTGAGGGGCTACACAAAGTAAGAAAAACTCAAAGTTTCGGACTGAGATCCCCACTTCTGAGCTCACACTTCTTTTTACACTATTATTTGGCTGAAGATCTGGCACTAGATACAAAGACTGCAATCTCTTGCTTCCTTGATTTCTACTGTCATTTTTGCCTAGGGGAAGGGAAATAATTGGTGGTAAAGAGATGGCACCTGAAAAAGGAAAGGTCATGGATGAAAGTGGAGTACGTGTTACCTTCTGGTGCAGACCAGGTGGTTGGGTGTGGATGTCATGTGTGTCCCTAGTGCAATCACCCCTGCAGTGGTAATTCTCCCAGTTTAGCCCCCATGGAGTATTGTTCCTTGTTTTTCTATAATGGTTGTCAAAATGCTATGACAACTGGCTGGTTTTATGCAAACAGAGCCTGGCTCTCAAGAGACAGTGTGTCTGAAAGTCAAACATGGATGGCAGCCATTGGCAAGCACAGGAGTCAGAAACCAGATTGTTTTCTCGTTAGATGAACAGCTTAAAGCAACGTAAAGTTAATTGAAGAATTCCTTGAAAGTGAAGTCAGACTAAAAGAAATGTTCTGGGTCTATAATTTACTAAATGTGAAAGATCTGTAAGTGGTAGGGAGACTAAAAGAGTTTGGGGGGGAGAAGGGGGAGAACATTTTTGTAAACAGATCTGGCTTGTATTATTGCCTAAGCAGTTTTAATTATTTGCTCTAATAATGTAGATCTGCAGAAGAATCTCTAATTAGGTAAAGCTTGATTTATAGAGTTGGCCTCATATAAACCATGATGTCATGGTGTGCTGCAGAAAATTACAGGCCTGGTCTTGCCGTTGAAAACTATTATTTCTGCCTAAGACTATTCACACTCTGCATGTCTTATTCTTACGAAATTAAAGCATCCTGTGTTCTCATTCTCAATGCCTATTGCCCAGATAAATTCAAAGTATATTATTACTCATTAGGTAATTTATCAAATGTATATTTTAAAAATTGAAGAGGCAGGAACAGAGTTTAACTACTAACTATAATAGTTAAAGAAATCTTGGGAACTTGGCAAAGACCAACCTATGATTCTCTGCAGAGTGGATTCTCCCTTCAGCTGACAGACTGACAAGGACATGCCAGACTGTCAACTAGAGTGTCTGTCTGTCCTTCCCTGTCACAACCCTAAACCTATACTCCACTTTTCCTCTCCCTCCCTAGCCACTCACTGGTACAGTATCGTGATTATGTATTTCACCTGGTTTTAAATAAGAGCATGGGCTTCTGTAACATCTCACCGTGGTTCTCATTCCTTTTGCCATCACAGTAGAGTCTTGATGTAGGGCCAAGGCCTTTGCTTTGATTATAGGTCTGCTGCTTATAATTTCCTAACATTTTTCTTGCATTAATTATACCCTAATGATTGCATTGTTTATGCCTTCCCATTTCATTTTTGTTGCAGTAGAAAAGACTTAGAAGGAATTCTTCTAGATTTTCTTTTGCATTAGACAATTCTGTTTTAAGTGATTTGCCTTTATCAGGTCTTCTCAAACTATTCAATATACTTTGCATAGAAAACAATTCCTGCCTTTCACTGTCATATTTCATCAGTTCACATAATATGTGATTAAATTATGTAATTATAATAACTAGTCCAACAGGCATAAACAGGTTTGGGAACAAACACAACTCTTTAAACAGTTGGAAGAAGTACATGGGATGTACTAGAGAATCATCTTCTAGCCGGCAGCATTCAATATGTGTGGGCTCAGTCCTGAGTTAAACAAAGGTATAAAATTGGGTAAATGGAGCTCAGTTATGAGAACTTCTGAATCAGTACTCTTCACATTCTCTTCATTTTACACATGCAACTCGGGCGGTGCAGGAATTTCCCAAGGTTGTGTAACTAGTTGGTAGCCAAACTGGGGATCCTTCCACCCAGGCCAGGGTTTTCCCATGGCATCAGAAGAGGATTGATTTCCTAGCCCTTTATTGTGCTTGTCTGCTAGCTAAATGCAGGTTTGCAGAGTGTACTTTGATTTATTACCACAAAGAATATGTCTTGATGCTTACTTTACCCATAGAGTTTGTGTTACTAATTAAATTCTTCTTGATATCAAAACTGATCCCTCTTTATTATTGGGAGTTAATCCAGGTCTGAGACCTGTCACTTCTGTCTGTAAATGACCATAATTATATGAAAGAGAGGCTGCATGGAAGTATGCTTCTAGCATGGCTTGTCCTTTTCACCAATCTACAGCCCCATTCAGTTCATGGCTGCTTTTGTCCTTCTAAAGGCAGTTTTCAAAGGTTGCTCTGGGGGTAAGGTAGGGATATCAGGCTTATATTTATTCAATCTCTTTCACAATCCATATGTACTGACGTTTCTAATATCATATTGGAAAGATGTTTTTAAATATCACTTTCTTTTTTCCACTCTCATTCTTCCAGTGTTTCCCTTTTGCCTCACTTCTTTTCAGAAAATATTTGATATTGCCTAGAATCAAAATGTACCTACAATTAGGCAGTTAAAAATAAAATCAAAACCGTTCAGATGAATATGAAGAAAGGCGGGGCCAGGGGGAAATGTTGTACTCAAATCCCAGAGGTAAAATGGTTTTGTTGTTATTGAACATTGATTGCATTTAGCTTTGAGCTTCCTGATAGACAAAGCAAAACAAGACATTTGGATTCACATTGTTTTTATGTGCTAAAGGGAAATGTTATCCAGTCTTCCACAAAGACATTGTTACCAAGCACTTTTTTCTGAGCCAGTGAAATTTATGTAAAGGAAGCTGAACAATTATTTAGAGCAGGGGGTTCTCACACACATTAGAGTTTCACAATCCCTATTGTAGTCCATCTCCATTCTTGTTGATGAGGAACAGAAGTCCAGAGAAGATAAGTAATCTGCCAGTCGCCCAGCTTGTTGACAATAGCACCAGCCTGGAACTAGTGTCCCTCAGTACTAACCTGGGGCTCAGAACACCCTTGTTTAGAAATCACAGGTACAGTAAGATGTGGTACTGAACCTGGTATGGACAGTACCATACCTCACTACTGGCACTGTACACGTAGGCTGTCTAGTGAGTGGAAGTTAGGCTTGACAAAGTCACAATATGCGAAAAGTTGTTTTTTCAAGGAGCTGCTCTTTTATCTTTATTTTTAATCCTCATCCAAGGATATTTTTCCATTGATTTTTATAGAGAGGGAAAGACAGAGAGAAGCATCCATATGAAAGAAACACATCAATTGGTTACCTCCTGCATGCAGCCTGACCAGGGTCCTGGCTGGGGAGGAGCCTACAGATAAGATACATGACCTTGACCAGAATCAAACCCAGGATCCTTTGTTCCACAGGCCGATGCTCTATCCACAGCCAAACTAGCTAGGGCCAATGAGCTTCTCTTTTCACTGAGAAGAGAGACAGTGGCTGGATCTCTGACGCAGGTTGCTGTCAAATCACTATGAAGGGGAAAATCTAGAATAATAGGTCCCCTTTTTATACCCCATTTTAAAATAAATACTTTGTCAAAACTTTCCTTTCTTTAAAATTATAGTTAAGTTTATGTAATATTTTATGACAGTAAGTTTATGAGAAAACTTTGGGTATGGGTCCCAAAATCAACTACAGCGTGCAGACAGATACAAACAGCTGTTTATTACCCAGGCCAGGGGTAAGATAACAGGGAGCAAGCCTTATAGTGCATCAAAGGGCCAGTGTCCTCTCTCCAGGGCTGCTGCTTCCAAGCTTCCATTGAATTTTATCTTTTGAATAATGCAGATATACAGTTAACCATATCTTCTAGTGTTTTGAGAGTAACTATAAGTCTGGATTATTAAATTAAGTCTGATTTTAAAAGTTGACAACTCCTTTCTTCCACTTGCTCACGCCAGAAAACTTCGAGTTGTCTCCTCTCTTCTTTCAAAACCCACATGTAATCCATCTGGAAATCCTGTTGGCTCCACCCTCAAAATATATTCAGAATCTGATCTCTTCTTACAGATCTCTGTTGGACTACTATAGCCCAAATCACCACCATCTCTCTTCAGGATTATTGCAGTAGCCTCCCAACTGATCTGTCTCCTATGGTTTCTCTCCTGTAATCAGAGGGACCTTATTGCTCATCTACTTACAAACCTTCAAAGGCTTTCCATCTCACTCGGAAGCCAAAGGTCTCCCAATGCCCTACGAGGCTATCTGAGCTCCCCTCTACAGCCACAAATGACCTCCTACCTCTCCCCAAATACACCAGCTCATTTTCTCATCATGATCTCCTCCCTTGCTGTCCCCTTGCCTGAATGCTCTCTCCCAGCTATTTTCATGGCCCATTCACTCCCTCCAACCCTTTGCTCAAACGTCATCTTCTCTGAGGCCTTCTTTAGCCTCATTCTCTAAACTTGTAGCTGAGCATGCATACCTTACCTCCCCCTCTCAGCTGTTTTCTCTTTAGGATATGTCATGATCTAGCACAGTGTAGTTTTTATTGTTTATTACTATCTTCCACATTAAACTATCAGTTCCAAAACTATAGGTTTGCATATTTTTGTGTATTTGTTTACTGCTATATACTTAGAATCTAGAAATGTCCTTCACATGTAGTGTGTGCTCAATAAATGTTTGATGAATAAATAAAGTTTGACCTCCTAGTTCATAGGTCGATGCTCAACCACTAAGCCAAACTGGCCAGATATGTCCTGTATCTTATGTGTGTTTGACCCACTTTCTCCCAAGTGGAAGACCCACCCCCCTAGGGCAGGGTCCACAAACTTCTGTGAACTGTCAGAAGTTTCAGCTTTGCCAGCCCTATGGTCTCTATAACAACCATTGGGCATTGTTGTAGCCCAAAAGTAGCCACAGATATTATGTGAACAAGTGAGCATGGCTGTGTGCCAATAATACTTTATTTATGGTCACTAAAGTTTCAATTTTATGTATTTGTCATATGTATGAAAAAAATATTCTAATTTTGATTCCTCCCTCCCCACTGCCATTTAACAATGTAAAAGTTATCCCTATGGGTTAAATTTTGGCCCACTACCATAGTTTGCTAAGCCGTGTCCTAGGGGAATAAATCATGAACTATGAGGAAGACTAGAGGTATTAAAACATAAAGAGACAAAACACAACACCTGAAGGACAGATTTAAATGTGGCCAGAAATGACTGATGGATGTGGGTATGCAGGGAGAAGTAGATGGATGCCCTGACCCTTGATGCTATTTTAGATAATTTTGGTTGGTACTCAGTGAAATTCCAGATTGGCCATTTTGATTTACTCTCCTAAGATTTATAAAAAAACAGGTTTTAGCGGACCTTAGAGAAGAAAAACAGATACAAGAAGAGGACATGTGACTTAGTTTGCCATAAAGTATGTAAAGCCAACAGAAAAATTTCTTAGGAATGGCAGCGGTGGATTTGTTATCAGTGAGTCATTGTGAAGTCTGTCTGAGGCAAGCCTCATTCCTCTTTAGCAAAAAACTAGTCTGTGACTTTACAACACTCTCTTGGACTATGTCTTATGCCACTCTGAAAGAACCCATAATAATCTCTATTTTTATGACATAAAATGAAAGCTAGGTTGATAAACTTTTAAGTTTAAAAATTCCTATAAATTCAAAATCATGAAGGACCATTTAAAAAAAACAAAAAAACAGTATGGATATTGAGATGCAATTGAATATAACTGTGTTATTCCATAGGTCAAATCACCTATAACAATTGCATAAATGGCCATTTGCTTATTTATAACAAGAGTACATTATGATAATGATCATATAATTTCCATTTTTTGAGCAGCTGTCTACTGTTCCCTAACACATAAGTTTATTTATTCCCACAACAACCTGGCAAGTAGGTGTGACTCTCCTGTTGAAGATGAAATTGAGGCCTACTCACACACACTGAATACAGGACCAAATCTATATCTCCCTAACTAAAAAGTTTATGTTCTTTCCACTGTTACCATTACCCTGATGAAAAGTAGTGGCAGGAAAAAGAAAATGAAAAAGAAAGACCAAACAGAATTTGGAAAAATCATTTTCAACTACATTGCTTGCTATCATTACTTCATGCTAATCTTATTCTCTATGGTTATTAAATAGTAATAAAATTATTTCAGGCCCTTAAAACTTAGAAAAATCAAACCCATTGTATTTTTTTCTTTTACATTTGTGGTTTGTGTGTCCATTTGTTGCTGGCAATTTCTAGGCAGGCTGAAGCCTTGAACTATTCACTGTCTGAACTTGCCCTCAAAGAATTCTTCCTCCCACCCTACTTCTATCAAGTGACAACCAGTGGAAAACCCACAAGCTGAGCAGCTGCGGCTCTGGAAAACTTCCATCAAAACCTTCATTCCATATCCCCTTTGAAAATCAGAGTTCCTAGAACTTGCTATTATCTTTTTGAAGGTCATGACTAATGTTTATAACATTGTAAAACTTCCACTGCAAACATTGTCTGCAAGACTCAGATTCCTTAACTTGATCTCTGTGTTAACTTTACCTATATCAGGACATTCACTGCCCCTCAACTGTTCTACCCTAAAATCTTACCCAGTAACCAGGAAAGCAAGTATTTGTATGTTTGTGTTTTAAATAGCTGATAGGAAAACTGGAAAGTTTAATGCACTTCAGAAAGTGCCTCTTTGACAAATTAGAATTGAGTAACAATTCCTGGCATAATGAGAATCTGAGGTGACTCAGCCCTGTTCTTGTCCCTCTAAATTTTATTCTTTCCATGAGTTGTTCTTAGGATTCATAGATCAAGTATCCAGTATACCTGTCTCAGAGGAAACAATTTTATTTTTCCTAAATATAAAAATGTAGTGCAAAATTGGCTGTTTTATGTATGACTGAGTGTTACAAAAACCCATTTTCTAGAAGCCTTTTCATATGTGAATCATGTTATTTAATCCAGATTTCTTTGAAACCACAACCAGACACACAATATGGATATTTAATTGAAGAAATGTGGTTGCTGTTATTCACCCTGCCATGCTTTATTTTGCTTACATTAATGACCCATTAATATACTTAAGAAAAAAGGTAAATTTGCTTTGTCAGCCATTGAAATTAACAAGACTGGATGCTGGTGAGTACCCACACAAGACTTGATCAAAAAATAATTTCCTGTCCTGGCAGTTGGTTAGAGCATCATCCCCATACGTCACAATTGTAGGTTTGATCCCCTGTCAGGGCACATACAAGAATTTACCAATGAATACATAAATAAGTGAAACAACAAAGAGATAATTTCCTCATCTGTATCACAACATTGATTTTTCAAGACTCTCCCACAAATATGTCCAGAAACTTAGGGGGGGAAAGCTGCAGCCAGGAGACAAATATTTGCTAAAGCACCATTTATTGTCTGGAGAAAATATATGTTCATGACAGCAGTAAGAAATTTAGTCTGTATTTATTTACAATGTACAGGCTGCAGAATGTTAGCATTCTAAGTATGCCCAGATGTAATGGAAAGAACTCACTTGTTCTTTCTCACTGGCTTTATAAGGAATGCACCTTTTGAATCAACTTTGCTTAAAAGGTTGCATTTAGTTCTAATAATCCCAAAGGGTTTTCTCTATTGCCTAAATAATGGAGAAAATTGTTTGGGATTTCAAATCCAAAATCCATTGACTTATTTTGGTCACTCAAGCATATTTTCTTTCCAGTAAAACACATTTTTTTAAAAATGTTGACAGAAATATCTACTATTTAAGTAAGACAGTGAGCTCAGGTTCATGGTGAGAAAATATTCGTAATACAAAATAGGTTGTCTTGAAATAAGGTTGATAAAGAATATGTGCCAGTTTTCCTAATGGAAAGGAGCCAAGATTTTCTGTTAAATAAGCAGCTCAGGAGAATGCCCATGCTCATCAGTAAGCAGTATATACATATAACTACTAGTATATTTGTTTGAGGCAGTATATCTCAATGATTGCAAATTTCTACTCTCATGCTTTAATATTTTGAATATCAGTTAAATTTAAGTATCAGAAAACAACTTGTACCCTAACCGGTTTGGCTCAGTGGATAGTGTGTCAGCCTGTAGACTGTAAGGTCCCAGGTTCGATTCTGGTCAAGGACATGTACCTTGATTGCGGGCACATCCCCAGTAGGAGGCAGCTTGTTGATGTTTCTCTATCATCAATGTTTCTAACTCTCTATCCCTCTCCCTTTCTCTCTGTAAAAAAAAAAAAAAAAAAAAAAAAAAAAATCAATTATATATATTAAAAAAAAAGTTGGGATATCAAAGGAAAAAAATCTTTGTATATTTCTTCAGCAAAATGTTGAGGTTGTCTTTGTCCAGTTAGCTCTAAAGCTCATTTGTTATACTTCATTGTATTTTTTAGGGGTTGATGTAATATCCTATATAATAAAAGGCTAATAGGCAACTCAACCGAACAGCGGAATGACCGTCGCTATGACACGCACTGACTACCAGGGGGCAGACAATCCATGTAGGAGCTTCCCCCTGGTGGCCATGGAGGAGCACCACTCAGCCAGAAGCCTGCTGACGGGGAGCGAGCCTAAGCCAGCAGTGGGACATTCCCCCAAGGGCTCCTGGACTGCAAGAGGCTGCAGACCGGGCGGAGGGATCCCCACCCCCATACTCTCCCAAGTGCATATATTTCATGCACTGGGCCTCTAATGTGTATGTATATGTGTATGTATGTGTGAGTATGTATATGTATACACACACACACATACACACCACATATATATACACTAGAGGCCTGGTGCATGAAATTTGTGCATGGGGGGTGAATGTCCCTCAGCTCAGCCAGCACTTTCTCCAATAAGGGACCCCTCAAGGGATGTCCAACTGACCGTTTAGTCCCGATCCTACTGGGCCTGCAGGGAAGGGCAGTTGGGGGTGATCCAGGCCTGTAGGGTCCTATTGTGATCGGGCCAAAATGGGCAGTCGGACATCCCTCTCACAATCCAGAACTGCTGGCTCCCAACTGCTTGCCTGCCTACCTTCCTGATTGCCCCTAACTGCTTCTGCCTACCAATATGATCAACCCCCTAACCACTCCCTGCCAGCCTGATTGATGCCTATCTGCTCCCCTGCCAGCCTCTTTGCCCCTAGCTGCCCTCCCCTGCAGGCCTGGTCACCCCTAACTGCCCTCCCCTGCAGGCTTGATAGCCCCCAACTGCCCTCCCTTGCAGGCCTGGTCCCTCCCAACTGCTCCCCCCTGCTGGCCATCTTGTGTCCACATGGGGTCAGGATCTTTGACCACATGGGGGCAGCCATCTTGTGTGTTGGAGTGATGGTCAATCTGCATATTACTCTTATTAGATAGGATAGAATCCTGGTTGCATGGGTGGGGGCCAGCTGGTTTTACCTGAAGGGTGTCCTGGATAAGGGTGAGGGTTCCCTTGGGGTGGCGGGGGGGGCCTGGGCAAGCGACCTGTGGTGTTTTGCAGGCCGGCCATGCCCCCCACAGCAACCCAAGCGGACGCCCTGGTATCTGGGATATATTTATCTTCTATAATTGAAACTTAGTAGCCTGGAACAGAGCCAAGCCTCCTGCTCGTTCCGTGGCCAGCAGCCATTTCTCTTGGGATTTATTTATCTTCTATAATTGAAACTTTGTAGCCTGGAGCAGAGCTAAGCCCTCTGCTCACTCATGGCAGCAACCATTTCTGTTGGGATTTATTTACCTTCTATAATTGAAACTTTGTAGCCTGGAGCGGAGGCCTAGGCTGACCAGGGCTGCAGAAACTTGGCTCTCTCCATTGCCGGGGGCAACACTAGCCTCCTGCTCTTCCAGCTCTGTGGCTGCTGCCATTTCCTTTGGGATTTACTTAACTTCTAGAATTGAAACTTTGTAGCATTGAGTTGAGGTCTAGGCCAGCAAGGGTAGGCAGAAAGCTTGGGGAAACCCAAGCCTCCCTCCTGCTCTCTGTGGCCACAGCCATCTTGGTTGGGTTTATTTGCATATTTGCTCCTGCTTGATTGGTGGGCATGGCTTGTGGGTGTAGTGGAGATATGGCCGATTTGCTTATTACTCTTTTATTAGATAGGAGAATACACACACACACACACACATATATATATATATATATATATATATATATTTAGAATGACTATCCAAATTATTTGTGTTTCAAGTTAGTGCTTTTCAAGATGTCTTGACTAGTGATTCGATGGTGAAAATCATAGACATTTTCAAGTTCCTTGGACCAAATGTATCAAAAAGTAAAATTTATAAATGAGTGAGCATTCTATAAGCATTTTTCCCCCTTAAATTTTAAGTGAAGAGACATTCACTTTAACCTTATACTGCTCTCTGGTTTCTGGTAATGCAAGCACCTTGACTCGTTTTCACTACACTGTACTGATAAAGAAATTGAACCACAAATGAGACAGAAACTCTTTTCATTTAGGTAAGAGAGTATTTCTTAATTGCCTTTAAATTATTTCATTATTATGTAAATTTTCAGATATAGAGAAAAAAGAACCCCTATGGCAGCTGCAGTAGCCAACTCTTGGCCACCTTGGCTATGTCTTTATCCCTCACTGGATTCCTTTCCCCACCCTAGAGAAGCAACTCCCAAAACCTCACATAATTTTTATGGATTGTCTGTTATGTGATTTAAACTTTATTAGGCAATGAGAATTAAAAAAAAAAAAAAAATGAGACTTGGTCCTTGTTCTTAGAGACTTTATGAAATCCATCTATATTATAATGTAAGTCCATGATAACATAGACCCAAACACTAAAACCACTGAACCAGCTCTCAACCTAGCAAAACCTAATATAAAAAGAATATTGTATAATAAAAGGCTAATATCCAAACTGTCCCCTCACCTGGGAGTTCAATCAGGGGGCCACCCAACATCCCACGTCCCTTTCCTCTGGCCAGCCTGGCCCGATTGGCCCCAATTGGGGTGGGCCAAGTGGACACCTCACATGAACGAATTCGTGCACTGGGCCTCTAGCGATTTTATGAGTCCCTGGAACTAAATTTATGAAAACCTTTTAAAGTATGAAAAATTTCCTAGTTCCATTTGCAAGAAGGGCCAGGAAGCAATGACACCAAGTAGCAATGAGCACACATAGCATCTAGATTTTGGCTTCTAAATCTTTCCCACTAAAAAGAGCCCATGCACCTTGAGACTGATTTTTTTGGAGGAAAATCAAGATGAATCTTGGAATGTTTTCATGCAAAGAGATTAGGAAGTACTCAGAAAGTGATGGAGACATGCCAAAAGAACAAAGGAAATAACTTGAAATGACTTTCACTGGTCAAATCTGGAACAATTTGAGCAACACAGTAACTAATAATAATGGAATAGAACTCATTGAGTAAAATAAGAATCCATGAGTGAGTTCATAGTGATACTAAATAAATGGATGCTACATGGATAAGAAGGAAAAGGTTTATGTGGAATGAATGATAGAATAGAAAATAATTTTGTAACCATCATATTATAAGAAGTATAAATGATGCTAGAATTTGGAAGTAAAAGTTAATGAGAAACAGGATACTTACATATTTCAAAAGCTCCACAAATTATTTATGAATAGCCATGTGAAATAATAGCTTTAGAGTGGAGAGATCTAGTGATACATTAAGTGATCCAAGTTACATTCACCAATAATAGAACAAACAGACATCATGTGCCTCTCTTGATGCTGTGCATTAAGAAAGATGTCTGTGAGCCCTAGTCAGTTTGGCTCAGTGGATAGTGTCAGCCTGTGGACCGAAGGGTCCTGGGTTCAATTCTGGTCAAAGGCATGTATCTCAGTTGCAGGGTCCTCCCCAGGCCCTGATCAGGGCTCGTGCAGGAGGCAACCAATTGATTTTGTTTGTTTTGATTTTTCTCTTACATCAATATTTCTCTCTGTCTTTCCCTCTCTCTTCCACTGTCTCTAAAAATTAATGAAAAAAATATCCTCAGGTAAGGAACAAAACAAAAAAAAAAAAGTTTGTGATATTCTTGCCCCCAAAAGGGCATAATTAATTTAGTATTAACGAAATAGGCAAGTCCAAACTAAAATATACTATTAAAAATGGCAGTGTCCTGAAATGGAAAGAAAGTCTCAGGAGCTGTTTCAGATTAAAGGAAACTAAAGAAATATGAAAACTAAATGTATTATGCACAACCTTGGATTGGATCCTAGACTAGGAAAAAAAAATGCAGAGAGAACATTATTGGGATAGTGTGTAAAATTTTAATAAGTTCTTTGGATTAAATAACAATATTGTGACATGTAAGTTTCCTGATTTTGACTATTGTACTGTCTTTAGATAAGTGATTATCTTTGTTCTTAGGAGATATGCATTGAAATATATGAGCAAAGGACATGATGTCTGCAATTTAATCAGATGGTTTAGAAAAACAAATAGTGTGTATATATGGAAAGAATAAAATACAAAAATAGAAACATTTAACAATTTTTGAAAATGGGTAGAATATAGAAGAGTTTTTGATACTGTTCTTGCAACTTTTAAGTTTACAAAATTTAAAAATTTTAAATGCTAAAATAAAACAAATAAACACACCCTACACACACACAGAGTTGTCTTCACTTTAAATAAAGCTAACTCAAAATACAGAAACCTGAAAAGACAAACTGGGGAAGTTCATTTTTATTCTTTCAACAAAATTACTACAGAAATATTTTAAATAGAAACCTTCATCTAGAAATTATAAAGTTCATAAATTTAATAAATATAAAAAGTTTCCACACCCCCATCTATAAATTGAGACGCACCTGCATTTGCTTTATCTTTGTCATGGTAATAGTTCCGGTGTGCATCTGGCTTTCTTTGGAAAGCTCCTCACATAGAGCTGTGTATGAGTTGCAGCTTACATGCCTTTGAAGAAAATCGTGATGGTAAGCTGCCCAAAATACAGATTAAGGCCTGTGTGGAACTCAGGCTCCACCTCAGATTTCTCTTTTCCAGTTATCTGATAGCTTTCCAGGTCTTATGAAGCTAAATTTTAGGAAACCTGTTCCTTCCAATAGCTCAGAACCTCTTGGATTTTCCCCGTTATTTCTTTCTTCTCATTAAAATGTAACTTTCACAGGAATAATAAGAAAAGGAATAAAGTAATGAGTTTATTATTTTGAGCCTATTCAAAAATATATTGCTTTACTAATCACACAAAAAAAAATGAGAGAGAGAGAGAGAGAGAGAGAGAGAGAGAGAGAGAGAGAGATGCTTCAAAAGCTGGTTAGCCAAGAACTCATTTTGCCTCTTCTTTTTTTTAGTCATTATTGTTGAGAGTATTACAGATGCCCTCCCTCTCCCCCCATTTATTTCCCCAGCCCTGCCCAGGCCTTCACTACACTATTGTCTGTGCCCATGAGTTATGCATATATGCCTATAAGTTCTTTGGTTGATCTTTTCCTACCTCTCTCCCCTCTTTCCTCTGAGTTTCATCAGTCTGTTCCACATTTCCATGCTCCTGATTCTATTTTATTCAGAAGTTTATTTTATTCATTAGATTCACATAATAAGTGAGATCAGAGGATATTTGTCTTTTTCCAATTGGCTTATTTCATTTAACATAATTTCCAGGTCCCTCCATATTGTCTCAAAGGGTAAGAGATAACTTCTTTTTTACTGCTGCATAGTATTCCTTTGTATAATTGTACCAGAGGGTTTTTTTTTTTAATCTACTCATCTACTGATGGGCATTTGGGCTGTTACCAGATCTTAGCTATTATAATCTAGAAGTCCAGTGCACGAATTTGTGTACTAGTGGGGTCCCTCAGCCTGGCCTGCGGGATTGGGCTGAAACCAGCTCTCTGACATCCCCTGAGGAGCCCCAGAATGTGAGGGCACAGGCCAGGCTGAGGGACCCCAACAGTGCACAATCAGGCCAGGGAGGGATGCAGGAGGTTGGCCATCAGGGAGGGACCGCAGGAGGGCTCAAGGGTATGTCCAGCCCCTCTTGCTCAATCCTGATTGGCCGGACCCCAGCAGCAAGGTTTATTAACGGTCAGAGCGTCTCCCCCTGGTGGTCAATGCATGTCATAGTGAGAGGTTGAGAGGTCGTAGCATATCATTAGCATCTTATACATTGATTGGTTGAACAGCCACTTAGCATATTAGGCTTTTATTATATAGGCTAAAGCTTTGATGAACAGATTATTTCTGGTTGGTGTTTTAGGATTCTTAGGATATATTCCTAGAGCAAGAGAAATGAAGGAAATTATAAACAAATGGAACTAAAACTAAAAAGCTTTTGCACAACAAAAGAAACCAACACTGAAATAAAAAGGGAATCCTCTGTATGGGAGAACATATTTGTCAATGATACATCTGATAAGGGGTTAATTTCCAAAATATATAAAGTACTCACACAACTCAACAAAAAGAAAACAAACAATCCAATTTAAAAATGGGCAGAGGACCTGAATAAACACTTCTCCAAAGAGGACATACAAATAGCCAAGAAACATGAAAAAATGCTCAACATCACTAATGATCAGAGAGATGCAAATTAAAAGGACAATGAGGTACCACCTCGCACCTGCCATAATGGCTATCAATAAATCAAACAAGTGCAGGCAAGGATGTGGGGGGGGGGGGGGGATTCCTAGTACACTGCTGATAGGAATGCAAACTGATACAGCCACTAGGAAAAATAGTCTGGAGTTTCCTCAAAAAAAATTAAAAATGTAACTGCCATATGACCTAGTGATCCCACTTCTAGGAATATAGCTCCTTTTTTTTTTTTTTTTTTTTTTTTTCGATTTTGCCACTCAGACAATTGGAGTAGGAAGTGGAAACAAACAAAACTAGGCAGTCAAATGTAATTTCTTAAAAAACAGTTTGTTTTAATTTTAAAATTACAGACATTGCTTATATTAGTGAAAGATTGAGAATAAGCTAAATGTATGGTTAACACTGGTGGAATACTATGATTCCATAAATAAAGACTAGAAAGGTCTTTGTGTATTGATAATGTGAAGTCCATGTAATACAGTACGGGAAAGTTGGTATTGAATGCTTCCATTTGCATATAATAAAAAGAGAAAAGAATACACATACACACACATCTACATATGTATAAAATATCATACACACACTTGTTTGCCTAAGGAGATGAGAATTTGTTATTGGGGCAAAGGTTCATTAATTTCAGCATTAATGGATATTGAGAAGCTCCTAAATTAAATGTTTATAGAAGAAGATAGAAAATTGTATTTTTCAACACTTTTATTGATAATAGAAATTATTGTTCTACAATGATAGTTCAAAGACCTGAGGCATTCCCAGACCTTTCACTGTAGAGATTGAAACCAGTATGCATTTTATCTAATTCAGTCAGGCTAGTTCACTTACTAATGCGATCTCAGAAAGGTGATCAAGCTTTTTTTCTGAAGTATTCTTTTTTAAAAAATGTTTTTTTTATTGATTTCAGAAAGGAAGAGAGTGGGAGAGAGAGATGGAAACATCAATGATGAGAGAGTAGCCTTGATCAGCTGCCTCCTGCTTGCCTGTTACTGGGAATCGAACCTACAACCTGGGCATGTGCCCTTGACTGGAATCTAACTCATGACCCTTTTCAGTCCACAGGTTGATGCTCTCTCCACTGAGCCAAACCAGCTAGGGCCTGAAGTATTCTTGGTCACAGCAGTACATACGATGAATGAATACAAAAAGCAGTGACTGTAGACTATTGAAGACCTGAAAGTATAAAGCTTATTTCAGTGGAGCTCTACCAAAATACCAGTTTAATTTAATCCATGGAAGTAGAAGGGTAAAACTTATTTCAAATTGGTGTAAGATTCAGTGTTCTTATAACATGTGGAATACCAGGAGTCTCAGGAAAGCCAGAAACCAAATAAGACCTAGGAAATTTTTTGAAATCCAAAAGAATCTAGAAGAGTATCCTCCCTGGAATTGAAAATTTAATACATTGCCAATTGTTTTTCAGCCAAGATCTTAAATAGGATATTAAACAGCATGTAGTACTTTTTTGCCTTAATGGTTATCTTTGTAGTTAACAGCCTTCTTTTTCAGTCCACCTGCATCTTATAAGTGGATAAGTAGAATCACTCCAAGGTGTCTGAATACTCCTTTTCTTTCTGCATCTGCCAAGATCAATCAGAAGTAGGAACCTGAAACAGTCTCTGAAACAGGTAACAGTCTGTTGCCACTTACAGTATAAAATTAAGTAGAGGAACTTTGTGGTTTATTTGCATATACATAGTTCTTGTGTTTAACTTCTTTTTTAAAAAAATTATTATAATTTAAATAAAAACTACTCATCCAGCTATGTGTTGTATTAAAGCTCTCTCTGCTGAAAATTATTTGTATAGTTCTATTGTATTTTAATAGGGAAAAGTACACAGTTGTGACAGTGGTTTTGGAAACAACTTAGGTAGCATCAAGAAACATCTGTACATTTTTCTGGCAGTCTGAGTAATGAAGTAGTGTTTTGGACATACTTCTCTACATCTGTCTTTCCTGCCTTCCTTATTTCAGCACATCTAGATGATTAACAAACTGAATACTTTGTATATGCATTCTCACTGCCATGAGGACTGGCAGGATTGATAATACACACATTTACCCAGTGTTGTTATCATGAGAAACCTGATTGGGTGCCCTGTAGCAGGGGGCTGTGGCATTTTGAGAGGGTGATGCTTGGGAGCTATATGGGACTCTTGTCATCCATCATAGTCCAGTTGCTATTTTCTCAGGTTATGGAGTCAGTGGCTAAGCAGGCATACTTTTGAGGCTGGATTATGCCCTTAAAGAAATAGTTCCTGCCTAAACTGGTTTGGCTCAGTGGATAGAGCATCGGCCTGCAGACTGAAAGGTCGTGGGTTCAATTCCTGTCAAATAAATAATTTCTTTGACTTAGAGAAGAAGAGTATAGTCTCATCATCTTAAAAAGTAAAGCCTTATTATCCTAAAAAGTAAAAAGACCATTTTAATAACTGTTTAAGTCATGGCACTATGAATTAGGCTGAAAGATCTATCTTTGCATGTCTCTACTGCCAAATTTCAAGTTCAGCAGTACCAAAGTTGACTCTCTATGACTTTTTATATTTTCCGTAGGTTGGATGGGATCACAGGAAAGTGATTGCCAGGATTTTATTTAATTCATATATAACTAAATGCAAGAAATTACTGATACCTTTATTCTGCCTGCCCCACCCTAAATGACCATTTTGGGGAAAAGTTATAGGATCCACAAAATGTGTTCCAAGTTAATTTTGAGAATAACTTTTTATGTCTGGTATACAGTCTCTTTAGAAAAGCAGAACTATGATGGAAACACTGTGACATCCTAAGCTGTAACAAATGAGCTGTTCTTGAAGATAAATGAAACTTCATGTCTATGAAGCTAAATATTTACTTTACAGATGATTTAGTGTATCTTTGTTCCTTTCCACACTAAGCTTATTCTTTCTGTACATCCCCTCATCTCCAGGCTACTTTTTTGTTGCCCTGTTATATCAGTGTTTTGTGATGTTACAAAAAAGCAAAGAGTGTGAGGTCAAATTTTCCATTACATACCTCAATAGGAATGCTAGGGAACTTAGCCAAACTAAGGCTACAAAAAATAAAAATTACAGGAAAGATGATTCATTAATCAACAATCGCCCTACCAAAAAAAGTAATAATAATAGAATCAGTTGTATTTGGTTTGGGAGGCAGAGAATTAGTGCAGACAGCCTAATAGATTTAAACTGTAAAATTCAGGCAAAGAATAACTCATTTTTTGCCTTAATTTCTCTTAACTTTCTTCTCTCAAAATGAAAGTATGTCATACACTGACTCTAGCTCCAGTTTTATTAAAAAATAATAATGGTAGCTGAAAGATACAAGTGAAAGGCACAGACTGCAGCTCATGAGCTATGAGAACATGAGCTATTCCTTCATCTCTCTCTATTATGTGGTCTTTGTCCTTCCTCTTCCTTGAACATACTAGACTCCTTTGTATGCCTTTCTTGTGCAGTAAATTCAGGATCTTGGTCTCTTCTTAAAATGTTGTCAGATCAGTAGAAATGCTACCTTTTTTATAAGTTCCTAAATATTAAAGGAACTGAAAAGTATAAAAATTCTGACACTGAAGGAAAAAATTAGTCACTGAATTAGACAAATCCCTCAAGTTCCTAAACAAATAGAATTATCTGATCAGAGAACTAATACCATAAGTTTCAGACTCAATGTGAAGCTTCATTTTTTGGTGTTCTAATGAGAAAACCAGCTAGTAACAAATACAGTTGGCAGTGTGACCAGCCAGTAATTGATGCCATGAACTGTGTTATTGAATGTTTTATTAGCCAGCCCCTAAGCACCATCATGCAATAAACGTTCAAAACAGCAACCCAGAGGGCTCCAGGATTCTTGTGCACCTTCTGACTCGTCAAAAAAAAGGTAGTTGTAAGATCCTATGCCATTTTATTACTAAGTATATTTTATTTTAATTCTCAGAAAACTGGTATTTAATTACACAATATTAACCACATTGTGTAATTAGAACAATTCCACCATGTTGAATGATACTGAATTTACTGAAGGTTTTTGTTTTGTTTTGTTTTGTTTTTTTGCCTTTTATGGAGAAATGAGGGGGAAATGGAGAACAGGTGTTTATTTGTTTGTTTTCCTTTGCCAAGAAGCTGATTACCCAATTGTTATCATTTCATTCACACAAAGCCACAGCAGTGCCAGAAAGAAATTTTTTTAAGTTCCTAATAATAGTGTTTCTTGTGAGAGGCTGGGACAGTTCAAAAAGAGGAACAAAGCCAACGTTCCCAGACTTTGACAACTAGGGCAAATGTAACAAGTTCACATTCATCATGGAAAAATGTGGAGTCCTGACTTTTTTAGTACACTTGACTGCATGAACAGAACCTGGGCTATAAGGACCCAATGAAGTCAGTGCTGGTCAGACCCTTCTGTTTTCCTCTCTCCTCATCTCCTTCTGAGGCTCAGTGACAGACCACCCAGCAGAAAACATGTTTAGAATAGTGCAGATGAAGGCAAACATCCAATGTCTCATATAGAAAAGAACTCCTCTGTTCTCAAAACTCAGAAAGGCTTTTTTCAGGCATTCCTGTAATTCATGCTTTAAAAAAAAAGGTTTTTAATGACATTAGAGAGAGATAAAAATATCAATAATGAGAGAGAATCATTGATCGGCTGCCTCCTGCATGCCCCCTACTAGGGATCAAGTCTACAACCCAGATATGTACCCTGACTGGGAACTGAACTGTGACCTCCTGGTTCATGGGTCAATGCTTAACCACAGAGCCACACTAACCAGGCATCTATAGTTCATTCTTTACTCCCCTCTGCCTTATCTGCAATGCTGCCACACACACACACACACACACACACACACACACACACACTTAGCAAGAAGAAAAGATACATGTAGTGAGTTTTCTTCCCCTTAAAAAATAATACTGTATTTTATCTTTTTAGAATCTCCTTGCCTTTGCTCTTTCAGCTATATTAAAGACTTGTTTCCTTAGTTTTTAAATCTCATTTTATTCAGCTTTATAGCAGCCCCGCAATCTTATATACATATAAAATGCAAATATATACAAATGTCCCCTTGGGAAGGAGACCAGGAGTTCACTCACACACTATGACGTGCACAGACCAGCAAAGGGCAGTGTGGAATGAAGGAAGGCTCTGGCCAGCAACTAGAAGGCTCTGATTGCTGGCCTGGCCTAGGGACTCTACCTGTGCACAAATTTTGTGCACCGGGCCTCTAGTCGCTAATAGTTTCTTTCATCCATGCTTTCCTTTCTCTATTATGACTACTCACACAGGCCAGTGGGTGTTTCTTATGTCATATATGGTATGGGAGACAGTTCCTTCCCATCCCAGTATATTCCCAGACCCCATTTCTTTCTAATCTTCCATCTAATCTTCCATTCATTGATCCATCCATCCATTCATCCATTTATTTGAGGCAGAATGACTTTGAGATTCAGGAAATTAACATCCTGAAATCAATTGCTGCATGTTGAATATATAAGGAACTTTTTTCTGCTTTGTAAGACTTTAAAAGAGAATATATGCCTGTGTGATGTTGAGCAAATTACTTGCCTCATTCATTTAACAAATATTCATTGAGAATTTCTAAAAGACAGGCATTGTGTGAGGCTTATTGGGTACATTTATTTACAAGACATGGAGTTTATACACCAGTTGGGAAAACTAAAGAAAAACAAACTTTTATATAAGTAAATATAAAGGAGAAACACAAGGGGAGTCTAATTGAGTGCAAAGGGCAGAGAAGACTATTGTTGTGAAATACTATTAAAACTGAGGATCAAAGGATAGATAAGAGTTAGCCAATCAAAGAGGGAGTGTAAAAGTATTACCAGCCAAAGGGCAGCTTAAACCAAGACCCAAAGTCAGAAAGGAACTTTGGTACAAGAAAGGAATGAGAGAAGATAGCCTAGACTGGAACCCAGTGAGTGAGAGCAAAGTAGAAAGATACAGAAGTAGAGCAGCTAAGTTAAGCAGGGTGCTGCAGATGCTAACAAGAATTTTTGTTTTTTCTAGTAGCAATGAGTAGCCATTGGAAGTTTTTTTGTGGGAGAAAAGCATCATCACATTCATGTTTGGATCACACAGCATATTAGAGGAGTATAGGCAAATGTGGTTTTACAGATTAGAAATGATGGTGGCAGTCAATGGAGAAATGGATGAGCTCAGCATAGATTTAGGAGGTAGAGTTTATAGGACTTCAGCTCCCTGGATTTGTGGCATTGCAGAAAAGAAAAGTGTTGCTTTCAGTTTTCTAACATGAGGTACTATTTCCTGACATGAAAATTTTTGGAGGAGAGCCTAGCCTGCGGGTGCAGTACGGTAGTGAATAGGAGTAGATCATGTCAGTTTTAGAAATGTTTGAACTGAGATGCTTGTGATTCATCCAAGTGGAGATATCCTATGGGTAATTGTAAAATCAGATTTGAAGCTCAGAAGAGGTGTCTAGTCTGGAGATATAAATTGGGTAACAACTCATAGATTATATATAAAGTCATAAGTATGGACAAGATCACCTATGAAGAGAGCATTTGCCCAGAAGATGGCCCAGGACACCTGTCCAAGACTGCGTTGTCTCATCTGTAGCATGGAAGTAATGATCTGTCTGTGCAATGAGGCTGAGAGGCATGCATATAGCACATAGCCCTGTGTCCAACTCATAGTAGGCACTCAGTAGATGGTAATTGCCATTATTATTATGTCTGGTAAAATCTCACAGCCTCATTCTTTGGAATGAATTTGGCACTAATTCACAGAGAAGAGAGTAGGGAAGAGTGAATTAATGCATGGAGAAATGAACATGAATCTATAGTGATATGCCTATAAAATTTGAGTTTAAAGCATTAGCTTTTATTGTGTCACTGTGTTAAAATAATGTTTTATAACTTTTTATTTCCTGGGCAGCCCTCCTCTTGCAAACAAGTTCCTAAAATTCTTCTCCTTAAAATCAGCAGTCTTCATGTTTTTAAAAATGGGACTTTTATAACAAACAACCTCTGAGGGTACCACCACCTTCATCATATTGGTGGGATCTCATCATTGTTGCTACAGTCACTGATGAGTCTGTTAAGAAATATCTAAATGCTCTTTTGGTAACATTATTTTTAGGAAGGCAAAGCCTTTATATTTCCAGACAGCAGCTTCTTTGTGAATGTGGGGAGACCACAGAGCTGTAACACATTGCACATGTCGACAAGGCCGTCTGGGCTTCTTGGCATTACTAATGATGAGAATGATCCCACTTGGTGGAAGCAGACCCTCCCTGCAGCTGGTGTCCTTTCTGTGCAAGGATGAGGTCATATGGCGGGGAGGGGAAAGATGAAACTGGAGGATGGGAGAAGAGAAGGGGAAGAAGTTGTCACATCTGCATTCTTGATTGAAAAATAGAAGCTTATTTGCTACATACTTGTTTTTCATATTTATTTACTTACTTGGTTATTGTTAAGGCAACAGAATGGAAAGGCAAGCGGATGGTGAGGAATTATAACATGATGACAGCTCGGTTTTTCCCCAAAGCTGCAACAGCTATCAGTATTCACAGTAACAAGTTAATGAAATCTCTAGGATAGCCCTATGAATCTAATCACTAGAATTTTTGAACTGCTCAGAGTAGGATATTCCAGCAATTTATTTTTCTATATTTATTGATTTTTTTTTCAGAAAGGAAATGAGAGGGATAGAGAGTTAGAAATATCGACCAGCTGCCTCCTTCACATCCCCTACTGGGGATGTACCCACAACCAAGGTATATGCCCTTGACTGGAATCGAACCCGGGACCTTTCAGTCCGCAGGCAGACGCTCTATCCACTGAGCCAAACCGGTTTCAGCTATTCCAACAATTTAGATCCCAGTAACTTTTTAAGAGTTGTATAAAAGCCTAATTCTAGATAGTGCACTCCTCCTTCTGCCTCAAATGTGTCTAGATAAGAGAAATTTAGAAATACTGTTCCTTTGGCAATATGGTTAAAAGTATCAGCTCGTTCTTCATCTACTTCTCAATGTCATCATCAAAACCAAATACAAATAGTCTTTTTTTTTTTAATCTTTCTTTCTTTCTTTCCTTTTTTTTTTTTTTACGTTTACCAGTAATCATGTACTGGTGAGGCCTAGGTTTATTTTTGGATTTTGCATACACAAAGACTATCTGTCACCATGGTTTGGGGTTGTTGTTACAGTTGGTTGTTGTTGAGGGCTTTTTAAGGGGAACAGTTAGTGAAAGAGTAGAGTCATTTAGACATCTCAGGGAAAGACCGGCTACTCACAATCAACTGTTTGGCCCTATCTACTCAGGAGAATAGAAATGAGTCATCTCTAAGGTAGAAACCAAGATGGCAGCATAGGTAAACATCTGGTCTGCCAACTCGCACAACAATTTCAAAATTAAAACTAATATAAAGGACATCTATCACCGAAAACCATGGGAAAACTGGCTGAAAGAGAAAGGAGTGCAAGCGCTGAAAAGCTGAGGAGCCTAGGTACAGAGGCATGTGAATTGGGCTGGTGGCAGTGACTGGAAGCATAGCTTTTTTTTCAACCCAAAGGGAAACAAGCTCCCAATCACTTTGAAATCCAGTTTCTAGGGTCACGAGGGGACCCAGATGCCTATGGGGAGAAGCTGGTCTGTCAGCCATTGGGTCTAAAAGTGAGGGTGACTCTCTTGCAGAGGTGGGCGCAGCAATTGTTTACTGCACTGGATCACAGGGAAGTGGGGACTTGAAAACGTGGGGACTTGGAAACATGAAAGGGCAGGGAAGGCTGAAGGCAGCCATTGCTGTTAGCCACACCTGAGCCTAGTGACATCCTGAGACCCCGCCCCATCCTGATGCCCCCCCCCCCACCCTGAGGCTCTGCCCACACATTCTACAGACCTGTCCAGGCACCACACAGCTTCTTTTGCATATAAATGGCCTGTATTGTGACAGCTTAACAAACGATATAAACTGCAGCTCCAGCAACAAAACTGCCAAGTCCCAAGCAAACAGGAGAAAACTGTAGTTCTTTCCGTAGCTCCTGTGGGGTGGGCCAAAAACAATAGCTGAACTAAATCCCATTGGAGATCCAGAAGCCAGTGTTCCTAGTGGTCAGTTTCAACCCCTCACACCTATAAGTGACACATTTGGGAGACAGACACAGTGAGCACCAAAGCCCCACTAAAACAGAGTGTGTCTCCACTGCAACAGTTCTTCCTTTATAGACACTGCAGGTCCTCACAGACAATTGGCCTGGAGATTAATTCCTCCCAGTGTACCAACAGCAATCAAGGCTTAATTACACCAAGACTTTGCACTCAGCCCACAAAAGGATCAAAAGCAACCACCTCAGGTGATTGGGGAAGCCAAACTACTGGCCCCTATAGGTCACCTACCACACAAAGCCACTCATCAACACAGGGAGGCAGCCAAAATGAGGAGACACAGAAGCATGTAACGAATGGGAGAGATGGAGGAGAGTAAACTACTGGATGACACACAGTTCAGAATCACATTTATAAGATTACTCAAGAATCTTCTAAAAACCTTTGAGAAACTTGATGAGACCTCCAAGAAACTTGGTGAGACCTTTAAGGATCTTAATGAGCATACCAAAAAAAATGGAAAAGGACCAGTTAGAAATTAAGCATACACAGTCTGAAATAAAGAATATACAGAAGCTCAATTGTAGATCAATGTACCCCAAGAATCAAACCGAAGATCTGAAATATAATGAAGAAAAAAATTACCCAACCAGAGAGGCAGAAAGAAAGAAGAATTCAAAAGTGTGAGGATAGTGTAAAGAGCCTCTGGGATGACCTAAAGCATACCAACATCCGGATTTTTGGGGTGCCAGAAAAGAGAGAGCGAGCAGAATATTGAAGGCTTATTTGAAGAAATAGTGACAGAAAACTTTTCCTACCTAGTGAAAGAAATAGACTTATTTCTAAATAGACAAGTTCAGGAAGCACACAGAACCCCAAATAAGAGGAATCCAAAGAGGACCACACCAAGACACATCATAATTAAAATGCCAAGGGCAAAAGACAAAGAGAAAATCTTAAAAACAGCAAGAGAAAAACAGCTAGTTACCTACAAGGGAGTACCCATACGACTGTCAGCTGATTTCTCAACAGAAACTATGCAAGCCAGAAGGGAATGGCAAGAAATATTCAAAATGATGAACAACAAGAACCTACAACCAAGATTACTCTACCCAGCAAAGCTATCATTCAGAATTGAAGGTCAGATAAAGAGCTTCACAGACAAGAAAAAGTTAAAGGAGTTCATCAACACCAAACCAGGATTACATGAAATGCTGAAGGGTATTCTTTCAGAAGAGGAAGATGAAGAAAAAGGTAAAGGTAAAAATTATGAACAACAAAAAGACATCAAATACATACCCACCAACAAATGACTCTAAAAATCAAGTTAATAAAAAATCTGAAGAACATAATGGACTGGTGAATATAATAGAATCTGGGACATAGAAAGGGATTGGACTAACTATTCTCAGGGGGAAGAGGTTCTGAGGGGTGCGGGAAGAGATTGGACAAAAATCTTACACCTATGGATGAAGACAGGGACGGGGGTAAGGGCATGGGATGGAGCTGGGAATCAGGTGGAGGGAAAATATGGGGAGGAGGGAGGGAAACAGGAACACCTGTAATAATCTGAACAATAAAGATTTATTATTTAAAAAAAAAAAAGAAATGAGTTATCTCTGACTGGAATGAGGAAAATACTAAGAATACTCTTCAAAGACAAGACCAGGTCCACTTAGTCTTTGCACCCTTGGTGCCTCAGCCTGGCCCTGACACCAAGTGAGTGCTCAGGGAGTGGTGAGTGTGCAAGTGAACCTGTGTGCCCATTTCCTGGCCCAGGACAACCGCTGTTAGCAAGTGCAAATGACCATGAGTATGTGGAAGGAAAAAATAATATTTTCTAATGAATGCTGGAGAAAGAGGCTGAATTATTTAAGTAATTGTTGCCTCTAAACAGTGCTCCCTACTTGTATGTAGAGAATGCTGGACTGGAGCTCAGAAATCTAATGCTGCAGCAAGCCACTGAAATTTCTTAACCTCCATTTCCTTGTAAGTAAAATGGAGATAATACTTTCTCTACCTACCTCCTAGAGTTATTTTTAGGATTAAATCCTATTAAGGAAGTGAAGCTACCGTGTTTCCCTGAAAAATAAAACATCCTCCAAAAATAAGACCTACTTACAGGTTTCCTTCTGAGTGAAATATAAGGCATCCCCCCAAAATAAGACAGTTGCATTGCAAATGCACTGCGAGCAGGCTACCTTGACAAGAAGTACTCATTTCAAGACAGTGCTATTGCTAAACATGAGAGATTTGGTCCACTGATTCTGAAAGAAATGGAGTCACAAGAAATTCACCAGGAAATTCAGGAATTGGATTGTTATGATGATATTTCAGAAGATGATGACATGATTGTCATTGAATAAATGAGTAAATTCTTGATACTGTAGGATTCACAGTTTGTCTGGTTTGTGTTGACAACTACAGTACTACCATACCATATACAGGTAATAAATTT
Organism: Vespertilio murinus; assembly: GCA_963924515.1. NCBI lineage: Eukaryota > Metazoa > Chordata > Mammalia > Chiroptera > Vespertilionidae > Vespertilio > Vespertilio murinus. The sequence continues at coordinate 127,675,798 of OZ004706.1, read as the reverse complement.
CCTTTATTTTCATTTAACAATAAATGTGTACTGTATTCTTTTTCATGGAAAAATGAGACATCCCCTGAAAATAAGATCTAGCGCATCTTTGGGAGCAAAAATTAATATAAGACACTGTCTTATTTTCAGGGAAACAGGGAATAGGTGTTATTGGCTTCTTTTGAGAATACTATATATTTTAATTTTTTTAAAAAAGTTTTGATTTCTTGAAGAAAAGGTTCTTCAAAAACATATTTATTGGTTTCCCTTTCTGGAAACCTTTTACCAGTATGTTTAACTCCAAATAGTATGTGCTTAATCAAAGTATCAGTACCTCCTTTTAAAAATACCATTATTATTAATAATACCCTCTGAAACCAGCAAAGGTTATGAAGCTTCTGACTGCATATGATTAAGTGGTCACAATAAAATACTGGTGTTTCCATATGTAAATTCTTCCCCCGAAATTTTTGCCTCTACCTGCAATTGAGGCCAAAACACCAAGTTTTTGCCACTAGAGGTTTCTGTTAGGGAACAGTAGACTTTTGTCCCAGAAAAAGCACTGTAGATGTCAAGAATAATGCCTTGGCCACTTTCTAGTTGTGGCTTTAATGAAATCATTGAACTTTTCTTAAGGTTCAGCTCCCATTTTTTGTAACTGAAAGAGTAAGTTATGGCTCTACTGCTCTCCCAGAAGGCTTTGGGAAGAGGGAGAGCATTTGGGATTGTCAAAATGATAGGATGGACCAAAAAATGATATGGTAGAGGTATGTTGCTGACATTTAGTGGTCAGAAGCAAGTCCATTTTCAGCAGTAAATGTAAATTTTCAACAGTGAGCAGAGCAGTCTCATGAAAGGAAGAATTGTCCCCCTACAGCAGTATTTCCCAAAGTTCAGTACGCATACCCTCAGGGGTATGGGAAGAGTTTGGTGGGGGTACGCGTTGCACCGGAGTTTGGTGGGGATATGCCCTGCGCTGTGCTTAGCTGGGCCTAATTCTACGTTCTCATAAGTCAAGTCAAGACAGTCTTGTGAGGCGTGAGATGGTCTGGTGTGCAAATAAACGTTATTTATAATATAACTTTTATTTATATTATGAATAATTTTTATTTTTCATTTATTATTATTTTGTGTATGTACCAAAACAATAAATATTTTTTGATTATTAAAATACATCCTCTTTTTTTGACAAGGGGTACTCAGCATTACGAAAATTATAGAAGCGGTACACATATGTCAAAAGTTTGGGAAACCCTGCCCTACAGTATAAATGTGCCCTCCTAAGAAACATGGGGCCAGACCTTTCAAGAGTGAAAGGAGGTGCATTGAATAAATAGGACTGTCTCAAGCAAACTGGGATATATAGACCACCTAGCCACAGTCGAAGGCCACTTTGCTTGCATTATCTTCCTACATTCTAGAATAGTACCCAAGCAATGTTGAGCATTCTCTATGTGGAAGGGGACAGACAAGTCCAGACCATATACCTTCTATGGTCTATTTTACCAGGAAAATTAGCAGTTGACTTAAAGTTTGCTTACTTATACATCTCTCAAGTGAGCCCACAAATGAGCCTTCGTCCTCTCCCCTAAGCCTCAGAGCTTTGGGCAACGCCAGCTCTCAAGTGTGGCAGCTGCCTGAAGCATTTGTTTGGGGTGGGTGGAGAAAGAGGAAGTTAGGGAGAAGAGCCAGTTCTTCCCTGCAGCTGCAGCTAACCAAAGCAAGCTGCCCACGCAAACAGCTCACTCCACTGCAGGGGCCACCCTGAAGCCATATTTGTGGGTGCAAAGTTATTGTGACACATTTCACATGGGGTGTGAGGGGAGAAACTGCCACAGGGCACTAAAGGTGCCAGATGATTCTTAACACTACTTTTTTGCACTGCGTTTAGAGAGGGGAAAACAAACCCGGAGTCAGGAGTCCCTTCCACTCTGTGGACAGCTGGGCTGAGAGAAGCAGTCCAGTCCAGGTGGGCTGGATGCTTCTTAGCTCCTCCATATGGATAAAGACTAGGATGCCAGAATTTCCTGTCTAGCTCCAGATTTTTCCCCTAGTTAAATTTACTTTTAGCTTCTTAAATTGTATTTTACTCTCTAAAGAAAATCTGTTGTGCAGGATCATATAAGCCTTGACGTGACGGTATAGACTAATTGCTTAAATATGGGCTTGGAAAATTGCTGAAAAGCAATTTCATTTGTGTCATGGAATGCAAGTTACCACATACACAATGATCTATTTTCAAACCTAAATAAGTTACCTCTTAAAGGAAATAAAAGAACATAGCAAATAAAAATTCAGGAATACATTCGTTAAGCCAAAAACAAAGTTGATGTTTAAATTCAACTGGGAAGAACTGTAGATATTTGCCTCTGACATTGACAGACAGGTCTGTTTCCTCTTTTGTTTTATTTGACCTTCTTACCTCAGTATTTGAAGTTAAGTCTTTGGGAATGTGTGGCTTCTCTGCATTAGAAAAGTATAAACCATGGTATCAAACAGACCATTTTTTGTTTTACTTAGCTATACTTCAAAGGAATATCACTTTTTTTGAGGAACAAGCAGGCCCAACAAATATCAAGGTTAGCCATTGCTTTTCTAATTTTCCCATGAAACCTTAGAATTTTCCAGAAATTACGAAAGGTACAAGGGTTAATTTGAGGAGGCCTTTCTTTAAAAATCACATAGTGCTGGCCAGCTGGTGTGACTCAGTGTTTGAACATCCACCTATGAATCAGGAGGTCATGGTTTGATTCCTGGTCAGGGCACATGCCCGGGTAGCAGGCTCAATCCCCAGTGGAGGGTGTGCAGGAAACAACAGATCAATGATTCTCATCATTGGTGTTCCCTCTCTCTTCCTTTCTAAAATCAATAAAATACATATTTTTAAAAATCACACAGTGTACCCGCTGGTGTGGCTCAGTTGTTGAGCATCAGTCTAAGAACCAAGAGGTCAGTGTTCGATTCTTGGTCTTGATCCCCAGTGTGGGGTATACAGGAGGCAGCCAGTCAATGATTCCCATCATTGATGTTTCTATCTCTCTCTCCCTCCCTTTCTGAAATCAATAAAAATATATTACAAGACAAAGTCACATAGTGTTATAGGGGAGGTTAATAGTTACTGGAGTTTCATGTTCTTTTAATTTATTAATCTATTTATATCTCCTGTTCAAAGAACATGCAATATGGAAGTCAGGTAATTGAATATAAAGCCAGATATAAGAGTGAGAAACAGAAATAAATATTACCTGGTCCTTTATAGTGGTTAGGAGTAAATCACAAATTTAGCTCTAAGTTTCCTAGTGACCTCAGTAAAAAAGGAGCATCCTATTTTAATTACCCAAACTCATACTGTGGAATACATTTATTAAGGGCTTCATATGGTATTGTTCAGGGGCAAGTGATTTTTTATTTGTTCATTTGCCAACATTTCTTGAGCTCCTTTAAGTACTTATATTAACAGATAGTTTGGAAAATATCAGAGAATGGTATATCTTTATTAGATTTGTGTGAAATGCTCTATGTAGAAATGTAAAATCTCTAAAATTGATTTTAACTATATTTTAATGCTAAAATAAAATGTTGATCTGTTTATGGACAAATTCAGATTAGATCAGACATTTTTGTGGATTTAAAAATAAATAAATCTCTGGCCGAAACCGGTTTGGCTCAGTGGTAGAGCGTCGGTCTGCGGACTGGGGGTCCCGGGTTCAATTCCGGTCAAGGGCATGTACACTGGTTGTGGGCACATCCCCGGTAGGGAGTGTGCAAGAGGCAGCTGGTCGATGTTTCTCTCTCATCAACATTTCTAGCTCTCTATCTCTCTCCCTTCCTCTCTGTAAAATATCAATAAAATATATAAATAAATAAATAAGTAAATAAATAAATAAATCTATGAATTCCTTCCAGGTCTTGTTAAATTACCACCTTTGACCCTGAAAGATGCCACATCTCTATGAGACATGTTCCTTGGAGCCCAGAAGTAGTTTCTTGTGGGTGAAAGTCTTCAGAATCAGAATTTGGTCCAAAGACAACTTGCTGTTTTCAAAGGACTTAGCAAACAATGTTATTGCCCATTCTCAATATAGTAAATATATATATATAGATAGATAGATAGATAGATAGATAGATATGATATTTTATTAATGCAAATTTATATTTAAAATTGTTTCATATCTACTTATTATAAGACACTTGCTAAGACCAATGAAATGCTTTCCATAAGTCAGATATTTGTATGCATGATAATTCTTCTTTGTCAGTCTCAGCATCTTATTTTTCCCCCATGTTTTATTTTAGTGCAGTTTTTTAAAACTAATTTTGATACTTCAGGATATGCTATACAATTAGACTTATCCAGAATCTTGAAGGAAAAGTAGTAAGTAATTTTATTTTAGAGTTAAATAAATAATAAAAAACAATTGCTCACATTTCTAAAAACATATATATTATAAATGTGTAATTTAATACATTTTATATATTATCTCATAAATATATCTTATGTTAAGTCACATTCATAATATTAAATGTTATTAAAGATTTTATGTATTATATATAGATTATAAGTATATTATAAATACAAAATATACCACACAGGAAGAACACAAAGCTTACCAATGTACCATGAAATGATCAGTAATACAGGATAGGTTAAAAGAGGTATGCAAAACAGTTTATTCTTGTTTAATTATTATAGTGTTAAACAGTAATGTTATTAATTATGTTATTAAACATTAATTATTACATTACTAGAGGCTCGGTGCACGAATTCATGCATGGATGGGGTCCCTCCACCTGGCTGGCGATTGGGGCCGGCTGGCTCAGGTAGGCATCACGAGAGGTTGGCTGTGAGAGCACACTGATGGCCAGAGGGCAGTTCCTGCATTGAGCATCTGCCCCTGGTGGTCAGTGCATCGCATAGCTACTGTCATTCGGTCAATCAGTTGTAATGGCCACTTAAGCATAGATAGAAAGATAGATAGATTTCCCACGGGAATAACTGTAAACCTACTTTTGCCCTACTCTGTATTATCATGACATGTATTTGTCGTGTTATTTAGGCTGTCAATGGGTATAACTTATGGTCTGAGAATTCAGCTCTCAATAGAGCTAACCAGGACCCTATAATAAACACTTTGAATAAGCAGATGTGTTCAAGCTTTTCTTGACATGTAATTGAGCACGGCACATATTTGCTATAGTAATGTACTCCACTGGAGTTTTACATGAGCAGACATCCACAATCCAGAAATTAACCAAATTAATATAGAGCAATAACCTTTCTAATGAATGGCACACTTAAAAGAGATTCATTATGGGTACTAAAATTGCAGGGGGAACTTTGGGCCCAACGTCTGGACGGCGGTTGTGGTGGTAGTAATGGTGGTTGGTAGTGATGGATGGATATGTGTTAGTCCTACTAGAATTGAGTGCATCTAAGGGGAGGATGGGTTTTATGGCATCGTTTGTGTTATTGTGGCTTTATTAACAACCTTGTGAGACTCATTAAGCCTTCCCTCCCTTTCTTTGGGCTTAGATGAGAAATTTCAGGCTGGTGTGGGAAAGTGATTATGAGACCCTCCCACACACACACCATGAAGATACAAAACCAAGGCTAAAGTATTAACATTGAAAATCCATGGGTAAATTAATGGTGTGTGTGGGGTGTGTGTGTGTGTGTGTATTTATTTGTTTAGTTTTGAATCCTCACTCAAGGACATGCTTAGAGAAAGTAAGACAGAGGGAGAGAGAGGCTGATATGAAAGAAAAATATCCATTGGCTGCTTTCCAAAGATCGAACCCACAGCCCAAGTACATGCCGTGACTGGGAATCAAACTGGCAACCTTTTGGTGTATGGGACAATGTTTCAACCAACTGTGCCACTCCAGCTGGGCTCTTTCTCTATTTTTAAATGTTAAATTGCTACTTGGCCTTTTGGCTAAGATCAAGTGTATTTTTAAATAATACAAAGGCAACATGAAAAGCACCACTCCAACAATTATGCAAACCTATTGTTTGAGTGTATATTGTATAAGGAAAATTTCCATATGGGACAAAGTTATAAATAAATTAATACTTAATCTTGTTCTTTACATACATAAAACCAGTAAAACGCCTGTAGTTAGTTTTTTGTTTCTTTGTTGGTGTTGTTTCACAAAAAGGAAGCTAAGTTGGGCAAGGATAGGATGAATATAGTTTTTTAAATCTGTATTTGTTCCCCTAAGTGAAATGAAATTTATTTCAACTCTGGGATAAATGCTGTGTGTCACCACTAGAGTTTGAGTCCTCCTGCTCTTCATTTGGTTACCAGTCATTAGACCTCATTTCCATTCTCTCCAGAAACTGCATTTTCATGCTCCGTTGACAGTATGTTTCCTGTGGCTTTTTCTGCCCTACATATTGCTCCAATTTGGGGCATAATTGTAAGTCATTGTATAATTTACCATAGCAAACTCTTCCATCCAGAAGTGGCTTGAAAAGGGCCTACGGCTGCCATTACCACAAATTGGGTGGCTTATAACAATAGGAATTTATTCTTAGAGTTCTGGAGGCTGGAAGGCTGAAATCAAGGAGCCAGCAGGGTTTTGCCTCCTCCAAAGGCTTTGGGAGAATCATTCCTTGCCTCTTATAACATCTGGTGGTTGCTAGTTGTCCTTGGGGGAAGGAGGGAGAGATGGTAACTCCAAAATCTTCCTCTGACTTCATATGGTTGTCTTCTTTCAATGTGTGTCTGTGTCTAAATCCCATCTTCTCATAAGGACATCAGTCATTGGATTAGAGCACACCCTCATCCAATATAATTTCATCTTAACTTGTTTTCATCTACAAAGACCAAATTTCCAAATATAGTCACATTCACAAGTTCTCAGTGAACATGAATGGGTTTGGGGGTAGGGTACAAACCAGTCAACTCAGTACAGGTAGTGAGAATCTTGTTAAATTCTCTCACTTCCTTGTGCATTTAGGGGTCTGTAACTTGAACACTTGTATTTTTCTAATCTCTAATAAATAAAGCATCCTTGGGCTTTCCATCCACTATATTGTTTTCAATATAGTATCTTTTACCTGGGAATCTATCCAAAGCCTCAGAAAACCGAAATAATTGATTCTGTAGTCGCTGGAGTAGCACAGGATGAATCTGTATGGCTTCATAAAATTTCCCTTGGGGACCAGGTTTTGTTCTCCAGTATTCATTGCAACTTCCTACTAGAATCAAAAGTAATTTGTTTGCAAGTGTTGCAAGTGTTTTCAAGCTTTGATTCTGGCCCACACTTAACTCCTTCCCAAATTCTATACTTTTGTTCTTTGTACATCTGGATGTTAGGCTTACTTAAACTTGTGTAATATTCTCCCCAAGGCATTAGTTGTGAAGAGCTACATTATCCCAGATTTTTTTACCCCTTGAGCTTTCCTAGCATTCTAAAGGCTGGCCAAAGGTCAGGTATTTGCCTACTTTCAAGATAGCATGTAGTATTTAAATCCCTTCTTTAACCAAAGTTTCAATTGTACTGAGGAAGGGGTCCAGGGAAAAGAATACAAACCAGCTCAGGTCCAACATTCCTCCCCAGATATATTTTCTTTGATTTGCATGATGAGTTTTTTGTTTTGTGTGTGTGTGTGTGTGTGTGTGTGTGTGTGTGTGTGTGTGTTTTAATTAAAAAGATATTAAGTTAGTTACTAACCATAGAAGATTTCACAAATAAATTCAGGTATCTGTCTTTTCCTGAAAACTTAAGATTTGGCAACCCTGGGCACACATTTCATTCAAACAGAGCAGGGGTTCTCACCTGTACCATGGCCACTCTGAATTGGACCCCTTTATTTGTTGATGTTACCTGTCTGACCCTAGTTGGTATTGGAGCTATACTCCCCTGGCCCAAGACTTAGGAATTCAACCTTGATTTTCTTCCTAATGTAGTTCAGAGAAACTCTATTGAACATACTGGGAGGGCAGATCATTGGTTTACTCTTCCCTGTTTTGCCCTGGTTTTTTGGTTTGGGTTTTTTTGTTTTGTTTTGGTTTGGTTTGGTTTTGGTTTGGGGTTTATTTTTTTTTTTGGGGGGGGGGGTGTTTGTTTGTGTGTGTGGGGGGGTGTTTTTTTGTTGTTGTTGTTTTTTGTGGCAGATTTCCAGCAATACCTCCAAGCTCAGGATGGAGATGTACACATTCAATCACACTCTGAACTCTGGATTCCATAGCCTTCCGACCCTTCTCTCTCATCATCTCTAGTGTTACAGTTGCATTCAAATGCAAGAACTGCCTGGCCTGTGTCACTCAGTGGTTGAACATTGACCCAAGAACCAGGAGATCACAGTTCAATTCCTGGTCAGGGCACATGCCCAGGTGCAGGCTCAATCCCCAGTAGGGGGGCATGCAGGAGGCAGCCAATCAATGATTCTCTCTCATCATTGATGTTTCTATCTCCCTCTCCCTTTCTCTCTGAAATATAGATAGATAGATAGATAGATAGATAGATAGATAGATAGATAGATAGATATAGATATAGATATATAGATATATAGATATATAGATATATAGATATATAGATATATAGATATATAGATATCTCCCATAACTGCACCTCCTAGAGATAACAACTGCTAGCACATTGATATGTTTGTTTTCACATTTACATTTTAATCTCTTCCTTTCCCAGTTCTTTAGTCCTCAAATACTCTTGAGAGAAGGGTAGTTTTTGTGGTTATCCCAAAAATTTAGAAAAAAGAAGTTATGTAACTCAAGAAAATTCTAGCCTTATGCATTTGAGAATCTAATTAGTATTGTACACTCTTGATCATCTTATGTTATTTTACCCTTTCACAATATGATGAATATTGGAAGTTTTCTGACTACCTTTGAGGAGTCCAAAGATTCCTTCACATTTCCAGCTGATGAACTGACAAGTCTCCAATATATCATTTCATAAGTACTATTAAAGTTTCTAGAACTCACATCTATTTTTTTCACATCTACTTTTTAAAATTTTATGAGAGAGTTTTTAGAAATTTTTATTTAATGTGTACAGCCCCCTCATTTTCTAATGGATAGTTTGTATCATGGATAGCCAATGGATGTAAAGCTTTGGCTTAGTTTTAGGCATTCATTATAGTCTGAATTGTGTACTCCTCACCTCACATTCTTATGTTGAAATCCTCCTCACAATGTGATGTTATTAGGAGGTGGATACTGTTGGAGGTCATTGGGATTGGATGAGACCATGAGGCAAGAGTGATGCATGAGATTAGCGTCCTTAGAAGAAACATGAGAGATTACTTTCTCTCTGCCCTCCACCAGGAGAGGCTCTGAAAGGTTAGCAGTCTACAGTTCAAAAGAGTGCCCTCATCAGAACTTCACTATTCTGACACCCTAATCTCAGACTTCAGTCTCCAGAATTGTGAGAAATAGTTGCTGTTATTTATAAACCACTTAGTCTATGAAATTCTGTTATAGCAGCCTGAACTAAGATAGCATTCAAGGAAGGAGATCCTGACTGACCTGGTTGTGCACATAAGACACAGATATAAGAAGATTCATGCTTGCCCAAAGTAGCCTGTGGGTACCAGGTGATGGCAGGTCCTGAGTGACAGCGAGGGTGGGCCCAGAGCTTATTGGAGCTTGGAGGGAGGAAAAGGCTGGGAATAAAGAGGAAAGCTATTTGGGTGCATTTTATAATAGGAAAAATGTTAGGGCATCAAGAATTATTACTGGCTGAGAGTGTGGCAAGATCCTGGCTAGGAACCAAGTCTGACTCTCGGCTCTGGGATTCCTTCACAACATTTTCAGCTGATGAACTGACAAGCCTCCAATATATCATTTCATAAGTACTATTAAATTTTTAGAGCTCGCATCTATTTTTTTCACATCTACTTTTTAAAATTTTATGAGAGGGTTTTTAGAAATTTTTATTTAATAACACAGAAATATCTATTTTAAACAAAAATAGCTCAATATTAAAATAAGTACATCATAGTTACTGAATGCTTTCTAGCTGGTGATGCAAAGTTAAGGAACATTCATAATATATTCTAGTTGAGCTAAATAGAAATATCCTAACATTTTGGCGTCTAGGTGAGAATTGCTTCTAGCACTTTCTGGCTTACATGCTAGGGATTAATAAGTGTGTAGTAATATAATTAACATAGCTAATGTTGTATTTATAGGCAGCTGTAAACAAATGTCTCATTGCTTTGCACATCCCTATAACCTGGTGGCAGCTCTAGACCATTAAAAAAATGAAAAGGCTGTTTGTCCCACAACTTCCAGGTAGTGATGTGAGAGGGATTGATGGTTGGATGGTTCAGGGTGGCAGATTGTAATGGAAGCTCTGGACTTGGAGTCAGGAAATAGTGCTAGCAGAGCCAATGCTTAGCTATGTAATCTTTGCCTATCACACGTTTTCTTTGCTCCTCCAGTGGACTAAACTCTGAGTACTCTTCTAGCTATACTATTCTGTGACTCTATATTCTTCAAGTGTCTTTATTTAGGAAACCAAGATACAGTGGGATGTTGTTACTTTAAGGAAAGATGACGTGATCTCTAGTTCTGAGCTTCTCTCTAGCCTTAGGCATGTCAGTTTCAGATACTCATTACATCATCAGGGAAAAAGGCCAATAAAAGCCCATATCTCTCAGGGTGTAGAGTCTGCTTATAAATTGGAGTGGACAGAGTAGCTGTGGTTTTTGCAAACCCCGAAACATTACATGTTCTTGGGTATTACTAAAATGCATTTTGTGTTCTGCATCTTGTTAAAGTTTTGTGATGTGTTCCTGTAAAGGTCTGCTGAGCTCCAGCAAGCAGGGGCCATGCCTTGGTTATCTGTTACCAGTTAGCTCAGTTGGATAAAATCCAAGGCTGTGGGATTGGGCCCCAAATGGGAGAATTGGCTTCATGCAGAGCATCCCCCCACTTGCCTGACTGATTCAGAAGTGCATGCATTTGATCACAGAGGACAGAAGTGTGAGCATGGCTGGCTCAGCCTACTGGAAAAATCACTCAGAGCCCATGTTCTTCTGACAGGGGTTATTGACCTCAACCTTGTTTAGAATAACCAGCTGTGAGCAAGATACCAGGACCAGTTTATGTATTTATTCCTTGAAGATCCTCATGACCTTTCACCCAACTGGCCATCTAACTTTTTCTACATTGTGAGAAATTCTGATGAAAATAGCTTGTTATTAGAGCTTGACTCTGCAAGGTGCTGTGCTAAGTAATGCACTTTCTCACTCACACCTCAGAGTAATTCCATGCAGTATGCACTATTTGTATCCTCCTCCTGTAGGAGAGAAAACTGTGGCTCCAAGAAGTTGTATGACTTTCCTAGAGCCCCAAATTCACTGACTGGCATAGTCAGGACTTCAAGCTAAGTCTTATCTAACCCCAAAGCCCTTACTACCACTACACTCTAATCCCTCTCCCAGGATACTTACTGCACAGGACACTGAACAGTGAGATTTTTAGAAACTGTGGAATGAAACTTCCTATAATCAGATGTTTATCAGTGGTTATGAGATTTTAAGTTGTAATTTCTTAAAAGGAAAATGGATTCGCCTTTGTGGCAGACAGAAAAAAAACTTGCCAAATGGTCAAGGGAAGCAGGTATCTGTTCTTGGATGCATCTTAGGTATTTTCCATTAGTGACCTCCTCTTTATCCCAGCAGCTTGAAATACTTCTAAAACCTAAAGCTCTGCTCTGCTTTCCTTCATCAAGCTTGTCGTTCAAAGACAAACTCCCATCATGGACAAGTTGAAAAGTCTCTCCACTTCTCTGAATTCCCAGCACCCCACCTCCACCTCAGCTTACTTTATACCTTCAAACCCAGAGGCACCAACAGATCAGTGAGGCATGTCACATTTTTCCTGATTGTTCTGCTCAGCAGGCAACTTACAGAGGCTTTTCAATAGGAAGGGGAAGCTGTAAAACCTCCAGTGTTCAAACATTGAGTTAAGCTTTGACTTCTCCGAAGCTACAGTTTCATGATGTTTAACTTTAAGTTTAGTCATTAAGTAATGTGTTTAGTATTCTGGAAACCTGTTCTTTCTGACCTTCTGAACTTGACTCTCATTTGAATGGAAGAAGCATCATGGAAGGCAAAGAGAAGTATTTGGTGCAAGTTCAGGAAAAGGTCCTTGGTAACATGCATCTCTCACAGTGTATTCATAGGTAGACATGAAACAAAGGTGGCCTTTAGGATCATTTCTCTTTTACCCAGTCAGCAATACAAAGCAAGGCATAAAGCATGTGGTTTTCCTTTTAAAAAGGAAAGACTGGCTCACTTCACTGTTGACATAGTAAAGTATACTCAGAGTTGAAGAGCCTCATTAGATAATCTAAGTTGTTTCTCTTGTCCAGCTTCTGGGAAGTTATTTAAAAAACAAAATGCCTCTTTTAATTTTCTAAAAGAGCTTTATGCATCACTGCCATTTCAAACTATAAAAGGACAAGGTCTTCCATTTCCCATTCTTTTTGAGGCACTAAACACGCTGCACTCATGTGTCCTTAGCTTTAGCCTCCTTTCATCCTCATCTCTCTGATTCATCACTTCCATCTGCTTCTTTACTTCGGGCCTTTCTTCCTTCCACTCAGGAAGTACTTTTTCATCACCTGTTATGTAAATAGCAGTGAGGAAGTGAGGAGATGAACACAAAGGCAGTGTCCTTCAGGGACTTAGAGTGTAGGTCAGAGGTTGCAAGTTTAAAGGGCTGCTGGAGACAGTAAGTTCTGTGAAGGAGCTGGGGTCGGGCGCAGGACTAAGGGGGTGGTGCTGGAGTGGAGAGGACACATCACTTCTAAAGGGATCATCATTGCGCAGATCCAACTGATTGAAACCATCCTGGAATGCTGATCTTACATTGTCAGAGCTTTCCATGTATCAAGAAGAGTCAGAAATCCAGAGTTTTATTATGTGCCACCTCCTGATTTTTTAAAAATGCTGGCAACTAATTCAAATTCTTCAAAAACATTGCATGAGCCAAGTAAAACATGTACTAGTATGTGGGCTGAATTCAACCCATGGGCCTTCAATTTGGGGAGTTCTGGTCTGGTTAGTGAGGTAAATCACACATGCATGAAATCATTCATTTAAAATGTGGCCCATATGACTAAGAGCCCCAAGGAGTGACACAGACATTTCCTGCTAGAGGAGTTCAGAGAAGGGAGAAGAAAGAGACAGAGGAGGACTGGGGAGATGAGAGGAAGATGGCTCCAGGCACTGTGTCCTCAGCTCTGCCAGGTGCCTTGAGAGATGTGAGGAAACTGAGGGTGTCTGTGAGGATTTGGGAGACTCACTGCAGCCATGTGAGGCATGGCCTCCAGTGCCAAGCTGAGGAGGCTGGGCGTTGTCTTCTGTGTCATGGGGAACCACTCAGTATGTGTTGATCTGCTTTTTTTTTTTAATGTATTTTATTGATTCTTTTACAGAGAGGAAGGGAGAGGGATAGAGAGTTAGAAACATCAATGAGAGAGAAACATCAATCAGCTGCCTCCTGCACACCCCCTACTGGGGATGTACCCACAACCAAGGTGCATGCCCATGACTGGAATTGAACCCAGGACCTTTCAGTTGCAGTCCGACGCTCCATCCACTTAGCCAAACTGGTCAGGGCTGATCTGCTGTTTTATAAAATAAAGGTTGTTGGTGGATAGAAGGGTAAAGTAGCATGGGAGGAAAATCAATCAGGAGACCCTTACTATAATACTTTCTTATTTTCCACTCCACCTCCTGTTCCACCTCTCTGAGCCACCTCTCTGAGCCTTACAGATATATCCAATCTGTAAAGCCTGTGTGGCTCTAAAATGAGGATGGGGGGTGCAAACTATATTCTTAGTAGGTACACAAGTTGATCAGGAATAGCTCAACAATAGCCACAGTTAGAAACCACACACTTTGCCCTAACATTGATTAGCAAAATTGTAAACAAAGCAGGAAGGCACTTTTATTTTAAAAATTGTATTAATGAAGAAAAGGCACAAATTTTTAGATATTAGAATATACACTGAGTAGCCAGATTATTATGATATCTGAAAACATAATCTGGCCACTCAGTGTTTATCCTATATAATAAAAGGCTAATATGCAAATTGCCCCCTCAGGAGTTCAACCAGCAGGCAGGCCAGCCAACTGCCCATGTCTCTTACCCCTGGCCAGGCTGGCCAGTCCCCACCCATACATGAATTCATGCAGCTGGCCTTAGTCTAATATATATAATCTGGCCACTCAATATGTGTGTATGTATGTATATATATAGCCACAGTATGTATGTATGTGTGTATACACACACACATACTGAGTGGCCAGATTATTATGTGTTCAGTGATCATAATAATCTGGCCACTCAGTGTATAGCAACCTTCCAAATGAATCTTACCTAATAATAGACAAACATGTAAATTGACCATACCTCCACTACACCCTCAGCCAATCAGAGTGAGTATGCAAATTAGAAGGTCAAAGAATGTGGCCTGGTGACTGCCCAGCTATTCCAGGCGTGGATTGGCCAGGCGGGGGCAGAAAGCTTGCTATGAGAAAGAGGGTGGGGGCAGGGGATGGGGACAAAGGGATCTACAGGAGCAGAGTGCCACAGTAAAGAGAAGACTGCAGATTCCGAAGTCTGCAGCAAAGACGAAGAAGGCAGACTGGCCAGAGCAAAGGCCTGGGTCCCAGGTACCGGAGGAAAACCGGTGCTGGAAGCCAAGGGAAGGAAGGCCTATTGTACGAATCTCTTTGTGCGATGGGCCTCTAGTCTAAAGATAAAACATGAGTCATTTTCTGGCTGCAATGATGGACTGCCCTTGTACATTATTGGACAGTTAATTACCTGGGCCCCACCTCTGGACAATCACGGTTGGTTAGTATGAGGTGGGACCAAGCATGTGGACTTTTGCAAATCCTCACAGGTGGTTCAAGACCCTACACAATTTTGCTTGGAGATTGGAATTTAAATATTTGGCTATTGCATACAATTCTTGGTTATTCCAGATCTGATTGTGCAGGGTTTTAATTTTCCAGGGCCCTTGTTTAACTTACTCTTTCTACCCCCATTTTCTTTCCCCTCCCCCCTCCCCATTTTATTTATTATTAGTTAGCCTACCAGAGAATGAAAAGAGAAAGAGAAAAAAAAGCTAGGACTTTTTTTTAAAATATATTTTATTGATATTTTACAGAGTGGAAGGGAGAGAGATAGAGAGCTAGAAACGTCGATGAGAGAGAAACATCAACCAGCTGCCTCTTGCACACCCCCTACTGGGGATGTACCCGCAACCAATGTACATGCCCTTGACCAGAATCGAACCCGGGACCCCTCAGTCCGCAGACCGACGCTCTACCACTGAGCCAAACCAGTTTCGGCAGCTAGGACTTTTTAAAAACTGTATTATTTTATTTTATAATAAGAGAAACAATAGTAATTATAACACCAATAACAACAGCTAGTATTTCTTGACCATTTATTGTTAGGCATTGTTTTAAATGCTTTCTACATATTAATTCATTTAATTCTCACCAACTCTATGAGATACATGCTTTTATCCTCCCCATTTTGAGTTGAGAAAACTGAAGCACAGAGAGGTTATTAAATTCCTACCCAAGGTCTACTGGTACAGGTAGGAAGTCTCAGAAACAGTATTTGAACTCAACAGAGCTGTCTCTGGATCCTTAACTTTTTTTTTTATGGCAAAATATATACAACAAAATCTATCATTTTAACTATATTTAACTGTACAATTCAGGGATAATAAGTACAACCAACATCACTATCCATCTCCATAACTTTTTCATCCTCCCAAATTGAGAGTCTTCACTTTTATTGCCCGCCCAGTAGTACCTACAGATCTGGACATGTCCATGTTTGTAGTGAGCCTGTCTTCTTTTAACACAAAAGGTTTCATACCTTTTTTCTTAGCATCCATACTGTCCACTTGTCCTTTATGCCACTGCATGGGTTGCAGCCAGCCCCTCCCACAGTCACACCAGCCTCTCCAAATTTCACAATGTTATCTCCTCCCAGAGATTTGTGTGTTGGCAGTGGCCTTATCTGCCTCTCTTTTGACATTTATTCTAAGCTGCATTCTAATACCAATAATCTTTAAAAGTTTCAAAACCATGTATTTTAGGATTGAGGAAATCCAGTGTTCTTCCAGGCCTGGATGTCACCATGAAGTAGCTTTGTCCTTGTTCTTCACCCTTCACCCCGCCACCACTCTTATCCAAGCTGCATCCCATCTGGCTTAGGTCACCATCATAACTAGTCTCTCAGCTCTCAGCTGCTTGGATAAAGTGGACACCATGAAACTTAATGCTAGTCCTGTAACCTTGAATAGCTTGGCAATCTCTCTGAGCCCACAGACCTTTCTTCCACTGGAGAAGAGCACAGAAATGCATGTTCCTTTTTACTCATGAGACCGATTCCAGTTCTCAGGCATTCTCAAGAGGGAATTTGAAGGTCATTGCTGCCAAAGTCAAAAGAACTTCAAGCTAGAGTAATTGCCACCCTGTTTTCTTTACTGCTGAGGTACCAGTGCATTCATTTGCTACTTGTTGGCCATCTAAAGCCTTTTACCCTAAGACTCTACCTCTGTTCCGCTTGTTCCCAAATAATCCCTGATATTTCTTCTCCTTTTTTCCTGTCTTCCCATTTAAAAAAAAAAAAAAAAAATTTAAGAAAAAATTTAAGACTTGGCTCTTAACAATTTCAATCAACCATTACAAATCTGAATGGCTTATTACTATATATCTGAACAGCTGTATTATTACTATGAGTATAATAATTATTACTGTATTATTATTATTATTATTATTATACTAGAGGACCAGTGCACTAACTTCATGCATGGGAGGAGAGGGGTCTCTCAACCCAACCTGTACCCTCTCGCAATCCGGGACCTCTCAGGGAATGTCGGACTTACAATTTAGGCCTGATCCTCAGGCCTAAACTGGCAGTGGAACATTGCTTTCGCAATCCGGGACTGCTGGCTCCTAGCCAATTGCCTGCCTGATCACCCCAACCACTCGCCTAGTTTCCTGATAGCCCCTAACCACCTCTGTCTCAGCCCCGCCACCGTGGCTTCATCCAGAAGGGTGTCCAGAATGTCGTTCGGCTGTCCAGTCTAATTAGCATATTAGCCTTTTATTATTATAGAATAATAAATAATACCTTATTACTGTAATTTAAAGAATGACAGCCTTAATTTTCTCTGGGTGAATTTGTGTATGTGCGTATGTAAACTATTTTAAAAGTGTTCCATAAACCAAACTTAAAAACTCTTGAGCTTCTACCCCACCCTGAACAATTAGCAACTAATATGCAAAGATGAATATTTTCTTGTCCAGACTTTGACAGTATTTAAGTTAAGAATTATTCTAATTTGGGAGCTCAACTTTTTATTTAAAAAAAAAATTATCAATGGTTCTCTCATCATCGATCTTTCTTTCTCTCTCTCTTCCTCCCTCACCCTTCCTCTCTATGTTTTTAAAAAGAAAACTTGATTAGCTAGCTTTGTATTTTTGTTTGTTTGTTTTATAATTTGCAAGGTCACCTGCATAAAATCTCACCAGAACTCTGGATTTAGAGCACAGTGAATAATTTTTAAAAGCATTTGGTTTCTTCTCTCTATAAAGAGAGCTCTAAAGAGATAAACTGACTTACCCTGTTTTTGAAATAGCCGTCATCCTTAATCAGATGTTAAAATCTCTCACCATCTCTGTCCCCTAGACTATTACAAATAAATACTATCAAGCTTAACCATTGCCAGCACTAAATGCTCACACCTAAGGCTGGAAAAGCTGCTTTCAGTCCTCTCAAAGCTCAACCTTCTGGACCTTCTAGAAGCAGGCAGAAGAGTGTTGTTTTATTTTGGTTTTGTTTCATTGCTCCTGACTCAGAGATCCCAGAAGAAGAGATTTGGAAGTGAATTTGAATCTGCTGTAAACCTTCCAGGGCTCTCTTTCATTCTACAGTTGTTGGATTTTCTGAGCATGTATTTGGGATGTGGTGAATTGGGGAGACAGAGGATGTATCAAAGTAAACATTATACGAGCTTGTACTTTGCAGTTTAATTTACTAAATAGACAAAATCTCTTGAGTATTTCCTGTGTATCTTAAAGGATAAATTTGTCACCCGCTCCCCAGCCCCACGGTTTCTCTTTTTCCAACTACTTCTCCCCCACCCCCTTACACACACACACACACACACACACACACACACTTTTTTTGTTGTTGTTGTTAAAGCCACTCATCAGATGTGGGACTAGCGTGTGTGTTTGTCTGAACTATGCTGGATTGTGTGGTGTAACTTAATGGAATTTATGGTATAAAAAAGTTTTCTTTAGCTTTTAACAAATGCAGCCCAATATTAAATACAGAGAACTTAAAGGCCCTGTAGCTCTCTAGAGGACCGAAGGCCCCAGAGTGGAGGAAGGGAGACTCTGGCAGAGGGCTTGGAAAATGCACACAGTCCTAATGGAACTTGTGATTTTCACTTGCTAATTTTCTTTAGCCTCAGATTCATTGAGGGCATGTTGGCAAATCATGCTCATACTTAGGAACAATTTTAATAACTTCTGTGTTGCCATCTAGCATATAAGACTGATTTTGCCAAACAGCTAATTGTAAAAGAAATTCAGCGGTTATATTTTCTCATAGTGAATTGATAGAGGGCAAATTTGAGCAAAAAGAACCTAAATAAATAAGCATATTCCTGTTGCTGCTCCCACATGCTGTACATATTAATCCACCAACATATGTTACACACATAAACACATATACATAGCACACTGTGATAGACATTATCTTATATAATAAAAGGCCAATATGCAAATAGAACGGTGGAACAACCAACCAGTCACTAAGACGTGTGCTGACCACCAGGAGGCATGTGCAGAACATTCGGGCGTCAATTGTGGGGGATGGTGGAGCAGGTGAGCAGGGCACCAAACCAAGGCGAGGCGCCAGTCACTGTCATTGGGGTGAGATACTGGTGGTTACTGAAAATTCTTTGCTCCCACATGCCACGGTCCTACCCGGCGCTTGCCCCTGCTGCCTGCACTGGGCCCACTTGCACCCACTGCCAGTGCCCAGCACCAGCCCCAATCACTTGGTGCCACCAGCGGGTGCAAGCAGTGGCTGCCAGCCCTAATCGCCCCTCAGGGCTTCTCCACCTCCTCCTGCTCCTGAGGGGAGATCTGGGCCAGCAGATGCCTCTTGCACCTGCTGCCAACGACAGCCCCACTCACCTGCTGCTGGTGCTGGAACTGCCACTCACACCACTGCCAGTGCCAGCCTCACTCACACCCAGCACCAGTCCCGATTGCTTAGCGCCATCAGTGGGTGCTAGCAGTGGCTGCTGTCCCTGATCGCCTCTGAGGGCTTCTCCACCTCCCCCTACTTCTGAGGGGTGATGGGGCAGCAGCTGCCATTCACACCCGCTGACAGGGCCAATCCTGCTGGGACCAGCCCCAATCACTTTACACCTTCAGCAGGTGTAAGCAGGACTGGGGCCATCAGCATGTAGGAGCAGGGGCAGGATCTGGACTGCTGGCAGACAGGTGACCAAGTGCCATGGCAGGAGGGGCCAAGGAGGGGCATGGAGGATGGGCCAAGACCCGCCCCTGTGCTTACCACAACCTCACAGCCCACAGTTCCTTTCAGGGTACACGATTTGTGCACTGGGTCTCTGGTGTGTAATATAAGGAGGAACAAGACACAGTTCTTGCTTTAGGGTGAGTCTGATAGTGTTGAAAACAATGAGTCAAGGTGACATAAGATGGAATAACGGAAAGAGATGTAATTGAGACATGCATTCAGAAATCTACTTCGTGTGATGTTTAGTGGTAGCTGAAAGTGCTATTCAAAGTATAGTCTGAAAACTGGCTACACCAGCATAAGAAATGCATATTCCCAGGCTCTATCTCAGACTCACTGATTCTGAATTTCTGGGGGTCTCACCCAGCAATCTGTATTTTAAAGGGTGTTTACTTTTTAACAAGAATCTCCACGTCATTTTTAAGCCTGCCACATTTTGAGAACTAATGTTCTAAACCACAGTTCCCAGGCCACTCCAGTTCTCATGATAGGTATTATCATTCAAGGCACAATTGAAGAAACTAAGAGTCAAAGAGATTTAAGTAATTTTGCAAAAATTCATTCTGCTAACATTATGGCAGTCTAGATTCAATCCCAGTTCTGTTGAACAATGCCATATAATTCATACTCTTTCTGTCCCTTCCTGTCTCACCCTAGAAACTATTGTCCATCATGAAAACATTTTCCTAAAGATTTCTTTTATAGTTTTCGGCCTTTCATATTACTTTTGCTGCCTATCTAAAAAGTACCCACTTTAATAATTTCACCACTATCATAGTGCTCCATGGCTGTCACTATTGTGATGCTGAGGTGCAGGTGATGCTTTTGTTTTCCTTGCCATGTCATCATCAGATGGTCAATTGGTGTCACCAAGGACTAGGTTCCTATGCGTAATCAGTCCACCAGCATGTCATTGCATATTCAGGTTTGGAGTTAGATATGCAAATTATTGGGTCCCACCTGGACCTTCTAAGTCAAAAACTGAGTGTGGGGTCCAGTAGCCTGATTCTAATGCTAACGTTTATGAATCACTGCTGTAAGAGATATAATGAGTTACAGACATAATCTTTACTCTCAAAGGTTTTATCATCTATTTTACCTGTCAGTGGCTAAATTCAAACTGGGGTTTCTGGTGGCTAAGTGCTGATGAGGATATTATGATTTCTCTTTACTGTGTCTGCAAAATTCCAAAATGCCTCCCACAGCTCTTTGTGGGGGTTTTTTTTTTCTTCTTCCTCTTTTAATGAGAGTCAATCACTCATTTATAAAACCACTTACAGAAATTTCAGTATGTTTTAGATGGCAATTACACGTTTTACTCTCTCCAGGGGTCTCAATTGCAAAGAATTCTTATAGAACTGAATTGTTTTGTTTATGTAGGCAGTCATTTGCCATGTGGTGAACTTGAAAACAGACTAAATAAGTGGTTTGGATGGTGATGTCATGGATAGTGTTGATTAAAGCAAGGATATGTGGAAGGCTGTGCTTCTTAAACAACCCAGGACCGGACCAACTCCTGACATACTGGGTCACGCTTTAAAGGTTTTTGTGTGGCTATATTTATAGCCAAGTTGTTCCCTTTTTTCCCCCTTCAGGATATTTTGTTTCCAGAGAAATCCATTCGCCTTCTTCAGAGAGACATCTGAAAATATCTGCGCCACACAGATTTCGTGCTCACGTGTGCTTTGTATGCAGCAGAGCAAGCCTGGACTGTGACTAGGTTATCTGTCACAGAGCCTCCGGGATTCACAGTCCTGGGGCGCCAGTCACATTGAATGCAGGAGCCTTGTACTTTGGTGGCCCAGGCTACATTTTTAAATCTCACTTATGAAATAGGGAAATTTCCAGTGCTCACAGTTGACCTAAATTAGGGGATCCCTATTCAGATGGAATTATATTGGCCCTTTCTCTCTCTTCTTGCCCTTTCTCAGTATTTCCTCAAATTATTCGGGCCTCTCTTGCAGCAAATAGAGTATACCAGTAGAAAGAAAACCTTGGAAAACTAGGAACTAGCCCTGGGTCTGACTTATCCTGTTCCTCCATTGGTAGACATGACTGAGAAAAGTGAGTGATTTGCACATGAAGTCTGACCTAAAGTGATTTTAACTAAAATGCTGTCAGATCATCTGAACTTTGCAGATGTTATTCAAATAAGATTTGTGTAATGTCAAGCCCTTATTGGGAGGGAGGAACACCTAGAATTCAGATTATCTATGCTTTCCTAGTTGGTATCATACTGGTTTTGGTAATAAGCTGATTAATGTTTAACTAGTTTAAAAACTGTGTATTGTGCACTGAGTAGGGGTTGAATAGTAATTTAAAATATAATCCTATGGTCTCTACCCATGCCTTAAGCCATGTGGGCTGCTGTTTCAAAGAGCTTTATTTTCTATCTGGAGGCCTCTAGGTTTAGTAGAATGCAGAAGCACTGTATAGAAAGGTAGTATAGTAAGCAAATATAATCAAAGCTGCCCCTACACCCCACAACTCATTCGTGCTTTTGTGTCAATTTCTTTTTCAAGGACTCAAAGCACCTCTATTTCAAGCTCCTCTGAAACACAAAGTCTCACAGGGAGTTATCAGAGGAGGATAAACTCTGAGGCAGACCTGGATCTACCCTTAATGATGAATTAGAAGTAACTCCATAAAATTGTTGAAGATTACATGGAGCCTATCAAAATCTAGACCATCAGAGAAATCCATGTTTAATTGAATAAATACCATTTTTAGCATATCAGATTGCCAAATTTTGTTAATGATCATACCTGGCATTGACGAAGAAACAGGGAAATAGGTGCTCTTGCACACTGCTCTTGGGAGTGTAAATTACCTCTAAGGCAATTTCCAATATTACCATAAACCCAAATGGATGGACAGAGAGACAGAATTATCATGTCTTTTGACACAGCAATTTTGTTTTAAGGTATTTATCCCAAAGAAATCCTAAGGGACATATTACCAAAATTTAGCTACCAGAATGTTTTTCATACTATTGTTTATAACTTTGAAAAACTAGGAGTAATAACATAGGGCTATAACTTTGTTGGTATTGGATGATAAGTGATTCCCTCCCACCTACCCTGGAACCCCCATTCACTGCCACTGCCACCACTATTTTATATACTATTTGCAACCAGAAAGAAAACTAGGGTTAAAAATGTTATCTTTCACAAACTCAAAAAAACAAGATAACCACTAGTGTTTCAGCCACTTAAAAAAACCAATACTGGTCACTGCTTTGCCTCTTATTTATTAAAATCAAGACTTACATTACCCATTATCTTCAATTTTGAAATAGAAAAATCCCCCCAAATACAAGTTTTTTTAAAGTTTTATTCAGACTCCTTTGACATCAATACCTGACCTGAACTGATACAAGTCTAATAGAGTCTTTACCCATTTGGTATGAATATATCTTTTTTTAATCCTCCCCCCGGGATATTTTTTTATTGATTTGAGAGAGAGAGAGAGAGGAAATGTGGAGAGAAAAGGGGAGAGAGGGGGAGAAACGTGCCTGATGGGGGATCAAATCCACAACCAAGTATGTGCCCTGACAAGGGAATCAAACTCACAACCTTTTTGGTATACGGGACAATGTTGGAACCAACTTAGCCACCCGGCCTAGGGAGTATGAATGCATCTTACTTCAGGAATATTAATGTTTGATTAGTGGGTGCTGCCCCAGGACCCACTGGAAATGTTACATAATACAAATACTATTTTACATTTCTAAAATCTGAAAAGTTCTGAAACTTTTTTGGCTTAGGAGTTTCTTCTGATGAGTCATTTGGGCCTTTTATCTTCTTCTCCAAGGAGGACAAATGAACATTTCTATTCAAGGTTAAACAAACAATACTTAAGATATGGAGTAATTCTTAACATTCCAGGGAAACTTAGTGGTTTCTGTGACAGCGAATCTTTCTTTAGCCATAATTTTTTTTTTTTTTTTTTTTTTTTAGCTGCCAAGAGTTTAGGTGCTTATTATGTTGGGGCTGGATATTAAATGTTTTTCTGAAGAGGCTTAGTTATGAGAATAGAATTAACTTCATCTAGAAGGGATACTTACATTGCTTTCTTAAATATAATGAGAAACCCATCCAGTTTTTAAAGGTTATAATTCAGATGACCTGTCTGCTGTGGTGGGCATGTAGCTATTCTGCATGTAAGGTTTATATTTTATGGTTTTGGTTTTAATGCTCCTATTTCCTGTTTGGACATTGCAAAGGAAGTACTCATCACTTGGATGACTATAAGAGCAGCAAAACAGCAGGGCTGTCTCCTTGCCATCAAGAAGAGCACTGTTTCTCAGTGTGCTGTGTACAGTGAAAAGAGTGAAGACATTTCTCCTTTCCTTGAATTCATAGGTTATATATCAATCTGACAAAATTCAGCTCTTTCCATTCTCACCGGCAGGTGGTGCTGTGACGTAGAGGGATATAACACTGCATTGAGCTAGCTGCCTTTCACAAATGCAGTCAAAGCCTAGCAAGTACCCTCATGATTTTGGCACTTAATAATAATCAGTGCCTCAGGCAAGTTTTGTTAATTTAGCCTCTAGTCTTCTGTAAAGCTCCTGCTTCAACATCAGCTGTGTCAAGTGCTTCGTGTGGCTCTAGCATTAACAGAACCACTGGGGTCCTTTAAAAAGGTGCAGTTCTCTTTCTGCACCTGGATGTTAGAATGGATCCTTTCTTCTCAATTGTGGGGAAGGCCACTGGCACTCTCCTCTTCCAGGTGTAGGCCTTTTTATCCCTCCTACTTGGGTATAACTACTTGAATGAATTAACTGATTTGTGGAACAGCCTTAACTGAGCCAGCCATCAGCTACTCTACTCTGGGCAAGAAAGAGGTTAAGAGAAAGGGAGGGAAAAGTCTGTTGTGTTTCCCAGACCTTTCTTTTGGGAAAGGCACTTGCCTCTGCTCCACTAATAGTGGTATTTTGGAGCTCTGATATAGCAGCCAGTTGAATCAGTGTCACAGTAAAGACCAGTGGTTCCTTCAGGCTGCAGTCTCCTGGGGCACCAGACAGTTTATGCTCATAAGAACTTGCACTTCTTTTTCACAGACATTAATAGTTTCCTGGCACTGCCTTTCAGGAAATGTCATCATGGTCTGGAGGAACCAATAAAAATACAAGTAACCTGTTTTGACAGATCTTTTTTTCTGCCAGAATTTCAGAAATGGGGGGTGGAGGGAAAGAGTAGGCAAACCAGTCCATTTGTGATGACATAAGGAGGAATCGTGGATTTGCCATGAGAGGGAGATAATATCTGCCCTAGATATGAGATATAGAAGGCTTTAAAACTATAAAGGAATTCCAGTTCATTTCAGCAAACTTCTTTTAAAAATCTAATTTGGTAGGGCAATTCAAGTGGTACATTAGGAGATTTACCTCATTTTTTCCTTTTCATTTCAAGCTCAATTTTTAACTCTTTTGATCCTCAAATAGAAAATGCATGCATTAAAATTAACACCATTTGATTATGGATGCACACGTGGCATTGCCATAAGGTATGCAGAAAAAAAGACCATGGCTTGGGATAATTATTACCAAATGGCTAACACTAGATGCTCTCTGCTTACCTCTGTTATGGCCACAGCATAGATGTGAACCCCGTTAATGTGAGAAACATTGAATGTTGCTCTAAGACGTTAAAATCAGTGAGGTTTTATTTTGTGGGGCGGGAAGGAAGGGGTTTGTTGACTCCCTTGAAAGTTTGAATACTCTTCTTTTTCTCAGTACTAGAGTTTTGAATAAAATTGCTTTACTCTCCTGATCAGTTTTAGCTTCAACCTAAATACATTGAAAGATATATAATTTAAAGATTAACCTCATATCTATCAATTTATGAGACTGTGTTAGGTTATAATAAGATGCTGCCCCAAATCCTTCAAAAGTTATCTATAAGATTGTCAGCAATGTTGTGGTTTTTGCTGTGTGTGATTTCCCTTATTAAACTCTCCCCTGTATAATAATTCCTTGTTTAATTAAAGAAAACTTTTGTTTGTTTATTTGTTTTTAAAGAGAAGGTTTTTTTTTTATTGGTTGGATTTCCAGTTTTCCTTTTTATGTCAAGTCCTTATAATTGCCCCTATTTCAGACATATTCACTATCAATTTATGTTGGGGAAGTGAGGGGGAAATAGATTTTATCCTGATTTGCTCTCACCCATTCCATCTTTTAATTAAGAGCCTGATTTTGGACACAACTAGCTGGATGTAATGGAGAATTTATTGGTCAAGAAGACAGAACAGGGGCCGTGACCTTCTGTTCCCAATGATAGAATTTCCTCAGCAGATATTTAGTCACTGCTAAGATTACCAGCTTCTCCTGTCATGCTCTAGTCTGTGTTCCACCTGAGAACAGTGGATATCTTTTTCCTCTTTCTAAGCCTGCCCAGATTTCAAAGCATTCACTAGACCTTACTTGGAGGAAGGCAAAAAGGGAGTTCAGAAAAGCATCGGGTGTAAGTTCATACTCCTGATTCCAACCAGAACCAAGCCCATCTTTAATGTGCTCAGGCCAGCGAACATGGAGGCTAACTTTGGACAGCTCTTTCTTGGTCTGTGATCAGGCCTTTCTCTCACCCTGCTTCAAAATTGCCCTAACCTGGCCATGATTATCCCTCCCCAAATGATCCATGTCCAGCTTTCCCTCTTGACTTCAACTGTTGCCATCCACTTCTGTGGAGAGCTACTACAATGTTTGGACAGGTTCAAACCTCTGACTAATGAGAGAGCACAGTCTCAATTATAGCACAATTATAGCCAACAGCTATAGTTGTAAGCTTGACCCTATGGTCCAAACAAGTGGCCCTACGTGCCTAAGTGATATAGGCTGCAAGTAAACAAAGCTTGATCAGGTGCATGTAATTGAGTAGGATCGAAACCAATGAGAATGTTGTAACCATCTTGACCATGCCCTTACTTTGCCTCGTGGCATCTGGCTATAAAATAAAGAGATAGCTTGTTGTCTGTGGTGCTGTCTCTCCTTCTGGGAGCAGTGTCCCACCCAGACCCAGCTTTTATTCTCTTGTCTGTCTTTTCTCAATCCTTCACTGCCCCCTCTCAGGGTCACTGAACCTGGCTGAGCTGGCGTGACACATAAGGCGCCCTGGGGCTGAGTGTGCCATGGCCGTGCTGGCTCACCACACACTTCTTCCTGCCCTGGTATCTTTTCCTATTAGCTCCCACTGGCTCTTGGTTTCCACCTGAAGAGAATCTCTGTGACAGTTTTCAACCTGGAGAAGTGATTAATGCTCTCAAGGTTCACACTCATTGGAGCCCAACTTCATAATTTCTCAGGTGTGAACCAATAACCTAGCAATTGGGTGCCTTTAGAGCAGCCTTGGGCAAACTATGGCACGTGGGCCGGATCTGGCCCGTTCGGCTGATCTATCCGGCCCACGGAGTTGAAAGAGCGGAGGGTTCTCTTGCTCTCCCCTCCGCTCCTTCACCAGCAGCCCAAGATGAGAGTGCCAGCATGGTCAGGTTGCTTTTGTTCTGGCCCTCCGGTCCAGTTTAAGAACCCATTGTGGCCCTCAAGTCAAAAAGTTTGCCCACCCCCGCTTTAGAGGGTCTTAGCCATATCAGCTAGTTAATCACATTTTTATAATTTGGTATCTTGATCCACAGACTGAAACTGAACTATTGAGAATTTATCTGCAAAGGTTCATAGGACCATTCTTCCCAGTGGCAAAGGTAATTAATTAGCACATTAGGATAAAGCATCTCTGATGATCTTAGGACTGTCATTCTTCCAAATGAGGCAGTTGTACTTACCACTCTCTTGAGTGTTGCATGGGCCATATTTTAGGACAAAGCACTAAGTAGTAAGCTCTGAATTAAAGGTCCACAGATCTTAGCAACTTCAAATCTTCTGTTCCAAGATCCTTCAGCTCTTATATCCACAAACCCATTGATTATTCACTTGAGAAAGAAATGTGCCTAGCATTGATGGGAGACAATTTTCTCAATCACCACCTGCTCTAGGTGGTTCCCTGCATTTTCAGATCTAGACTCAACTTGAGCATTATTTTAAGCTCTCCTTGACTTGAGCGTGGGACCCAGATAAGAGTTTTCTCTGGCTGGATTCTTTGTTTCTCCTCTACCTATGGTCTTAACTTGTTTCTCATGACTTTTTTCTCATGACTCTGATTTTGTCAAATCAGTGTTCTGAAAGATGCAAAAAAATGGGTTACTGGTCCCTGACTTATAGCAAAATGAAACATGCTTTCACATCAGAAATACACATTTAAAGACAAATAAAGTAGCTTTTGTCTGCATCTTCCTGGAAAATATTGGGGTAAGGAGGCGTGAGGGGAAACTTTTAGGCCTAGGTCAAGAAAACAAATCAAATCTTGAGATTTTTCTTTTTGGCCTTTAGTCCAAACCAAATAAGGAATTTGGGATCAGGGTGCAAGAAAGTGAATGTTGTGAGCTAATAACGGTATTTGGCACATTTTGTTAGAGCTTCTCAAAAGCCAGGAAATGTTCAGTGCCAAGCACTGACCTCAAGGGATTCTGGGAAATAGTCTGCTGGTCTCCGTACTAATGTAACAGCTGGTGTTCACTTTAACACTCAAAGTGAAGATCAGGGCTCACGCTGGGCAAGACCTCCTGTTTGATGCCTCTGTGGATTGTGGCACCACAAAGACGTATTAACAGCCCTTCCTACTCATTTATTCTTCTGAAGCTTGCATCCCTTTTCTTTTAAAACTCTGGAGTTCAGCATTACCTTTTTCCCTTTGATTACCCATTGATGGTCTCACACACAGAGGAAGTAATGCTTTTCCTGCTTCCTTTCTGGAACATTTAGCATACTGTGGTTCTACTCTACTTTTTTCAGTCTTACATGTGAGTCAAAGCAAGTCGTCTTCCACAATTAACTGCAGGAAAAGCTTTGTGGGAGCCTTTTTTGCCTTGTCTTTCCTCCTCCACAACTGGAAAATATGAGGCAGATCCTGTTTATATATGCTCTGACCTCAAAACGAGCTGATATGCTGTTGTCATTAAAGAAGAATCCGGAGCTGTTTATCCTGCAGAGGAGCTCTGGATCCCAAAGCCTCCCTGGGCCCTCCAGGCAGGCTGTGGAGAGACTTTGCCGCTCTCCCAAGGCTGCTTCCAAATCAAAGGTTAGCACTTCTGCTACTGAATCTGCTCCCTGCACTCTGGGAACAGACAAGATGGCAGTTGTACCTTTATAAGAATCAGGGGGGCAGCCGAAACTGGTTTGGCTCAGTGGATAGAGCGTCGGCTTGCAGACTAAAGGGTCCTGGGTTCAATTCCAGTCAAGGGCATCTACCATGGTTGTGGGCACGTCCCCAGTGGGGGGTGTGCAGGAGGCGGCTGATCGATGATTCTCTCTCATTGATGTTTCTAACTCTCTATCCCTCTCTCTTCCTCTCTGTGAAAAATCAATTAAAAAAATTTTTTTAAAGAATCAGGGGGCTTCTTCCTTTGCATTAATTGACTTGTTCTTTGAAATTTGTTTTCTAAATATACTTTTATTCATTTCATAAAGGAAGAGGGAGAAAGAGATAGAAATATAAATGATGAGAGAGAATCACTGATCAGCTGCATCCTGTACGCCCCACACTGGGGATCGAGCCCACAACCCAGGCATGTGTCCTGACCAGGAATCAAATGTGACCTCCTGGTTCATAGGTTAATGCTCAACCACTGAACCACACTGGCCAGGCTGTTTTCTAATCATTTCATTTCCATGTATATCAAAAGAATATTCTGTTTTATCATAATTTTTATTATAAAGCTATCCTAACAAGGCTATTTTAACCTGTTATCATTTTTCATAATTTATTAATCCATGTTAGTTTGCTTTTTTTTTGGTTTGACTTGGAGGCAAACCAAGATTCCCATGACAAGATTATATGTCAACCTGGAAATGGCCAAACTGAGACATTACCTGCTAACCCTTGCTAAAAGAGAGCATTTTAGTGCCACATGATTGCTTTTCAATTAAGAGACCCCTAATGAGAAGGGAGAGCTATCCAGAACATGCTAGTTGCTGCCACAGAAATAGTTAGGAAGACAAGTTACAATCTGGTTCTCATCTCTGTCTTTTACCCCATATGCTTGTGATAACAAGGCAAAGATTTCATATTTTTTAGGAAGCTAAAATGTTGGTTGCTTTTCCTAAAGTGAAAAGCCATTATAAATCAGGGAAAATAAAAGGTGATAGAATTCTAAAACAGCCACACGAATATGAGATAAGGAAGATAAGGTGTTTGTTTAATCTTTAAAACCCTGGCAGACATTTCTTAAGTTATTGAAACAACATCTGTGAGGATTGAGAACTATAAGAAAAATGTTTGAGACAGACCGTTGTGTGGTTCTGTCTTTCACTGCTTTATGGCATTCTGTATTTAGAAGTAATTTAGGATTTGGAGAGTGGATCCTCACAGTGCCATCCCTGTGTGGTGGCCCAGAAGAAACATTTTCATTTACCCATCTCTTCCAAGATGTCAGATTCAGAGGTAGGCCCAAGGGGAGGCACGGCCATTCCTAAAAGCACCTCTCCCCTCTTTCAAGATAAACCTACACAGGACTTAAACATAAGACGGGAAACCATAAAAATACTAGAGGCATCCACAGGCAGCAAAATCTCAGACATATGCCAAAAGAACTTCTTCACTGATACTGTCGCTAGGGCAATGGAAGCTAAAGAGAAAATAAACAAATGGGACTATATTATTTAAGAAAAAAATCTTTTTCACAGCAAAAGAAACCATCAACAAAACAAACAAAAAAGTCCACTGTATGGGAGAACATATTTACAAATGTTATCACTGATAAAGGTTTAATATCCAACATCTACAGACAGCTTATACAACTTAATAAAAGGAAGATAAATGAGCCAATTAAAAAATGGGCAATGGACCTAAATAGAATCCTCTCAAAAGAAGACAGAAGGAAAGCCAAGAGGCACATGAAAACATACTTAGTCACTAATTAACCGAGAGATGCAAATCAAAACAACAATGCGGTACCATCTCACACCTGTCAGAATAGCCAACATTAACAAATCAACAAACGACAAGTGTTGACAAGGTTGTGGAGAAAAAGGACCCCTCGTGCACTGCTGGTGGGAATGCATACTGGTACAACCACTGTGGAGAACAGTATGTAATTACCTCAAAAAACTGAAAATGGAACTCCCATTTGACCCAGTAATCCCACTCCTAGGAATATATCCCAAGAAACTAGGAACACCATTCAGAAAGGATATATGCACCCCTATGTTCATAGCAGCACAAGTTACAATAGCTAGGATTTGGAAACAGCCTAGGTGCCCATCAGCAGATGATTGGATCAGAAAACTATGATACATCTATACAATGGAATACTATGCTGCCATAAAAAAGAAAGAATTCTTATCATTTTCAGAAACCTGGATGGAATTGGAGAACATCATGCTAAGTGAAATAAGGCAGTCAATGAAAGAGAAACATCACATGAGCTCACTCATTTATGGATAATAAAGAACATTATAAACTGATGAACCAAAAGATAGATATAGTGACAGTAAAGCTACAAGCAGACTGTCAAATTATAGCAGGGAGGGTAGGGAGATCTGGGGGAGATAAGAGATCAACCAAAGGACTTGTATACATGCATATAAGTATAACCAATGGACACAAAACTCTGGGGAGGGAGGGCATGTTGGGGGGGGACAATGGTAAGATATGTACACAGATAATAATTTAATAAAATAAATAAAAATTTAAAAAATATAAAAATAAAATAAGCCTACACAAGGCC
The DNA here is from genome assembly GCA_963924515.1 of Vespertilio murinus. Taxonomy (NCBI): domain Eukaryota; kingdom Metazoa; phylum Chordata; class Mammalia; order Chiroptera; family Vespertilionidae; genus Vespertilio; species Vespertilio murinus. The sequence goes on along the minus strand of OZ004706.1, from coordinate 127,644,464 downwards.
CATGGGATTGAGCCAAACCTACCTCAGGTTCCTCCTAGGGCTAGTTTCTTTCTTTTTTCTTATAAATGTATGTTTGATGGATGGGAGGTAAGGACTAAAGGCCTTTCTGTTCAGACAGTGTTTCAAATTCAGTCATTTAAATGTATTATATTTGTCAGAGGCTAGTCATTTCTGACTAAAAGAGTTTTTCCTGTTTCCTACCCCAGATTTTGTTCTGTGTTTTCTTTCATCTCCCCTTCTTTATTACCCACATATTAAATGAAGCAGCATCTAGAATATCAATTAAATTCTCACACACACAAAAAGGCATGGTATAATTATAAAAACAGTTTGTAGATTTGGGGAGAGTTTCATCCCAGAGAGATGGTAGCAACCTTGAGCCAGGAACAAGGACTTACTTGTACCTGACCCTGCACAGCTTCCCTCTCTGGGCCTTGTTTTACTTACCAATAGGAAGAGGCTCTTAATCTCTGCATGCTTCCCAGATCAGTCCCCTTGGACATTAGGATCCAGGATGGCTAAGTAGCACTGAGAAAGCTTGTTTTTTAAACCTCACCCAAGGAGATGCTTAGAGAGGGGAAGACAGAACGAGAAACATTGATCGGTTGTCTTCCACATGCGCCCCAACCTGGGATGAACCCACAACACAGGTATGTGCCCCGACCTGGAATCAAATTGGCAACCTTTCTGTACACAGGACAAAGCTCAACCAATTGAGCCTCTGTACATAGGACAAAGCTCAACCAAAAGCGGACAGGAAAGCTTCATTTTGAATGAGCTCGCCAGGCAATTCTAAGTTATGTGGTCCTCAGACCTCACTGTGAAGACACCAAACTAGATAACCTCTAAGATCCCTCCTTCTCTAAAATTCCATGTTGTGAAACTTCTTGCAAGTCCATGGTTTTGTGGCTGATGCTTCCTGTAAATTCTCCTTTTCGTCTGCCATATGTAAAACTAAAAAATATATTGGATCATTATCTTGCCTGGAAAACCCTTAAAACATAAACAATTTGATCAGAGTTAAATACCTCTTTTTTTTTATTGCTCAGTGGAGTTTTTTGTTTCATTCCTTTAACCTGTCATCATATGTCTATTTCTGTAAGAAATTATCCCTCTAAAGGTCTCAGGTGCTTTTTATCTCTCTGAAAAGGGTTTAAATCCAAAGCAGAAGTCCAGATATCCACACTCTTGGACCAAAAACTGAGTTTTCATTACTTTATGTTTTGTTTTGTTTTTAAACTACCATCAGCATTTGCTGAGACCCTCTGATGAGCAGCTTGAGATATACTTTATATTTTACTATTGCTGTTACATTGCAAAATCCTGTCTGTTCTGTAGGTTACAATATGCATTCAGTTGTTTATGACATGCTTTTGAGATATTAGCCCCCCAGTGAATGTCAATCTTCTGGGTTAGTTTTTTCTGGATGCTTGTACTTCATTGTGTTCTGCCAGACGGAACTCATGGTGTACTTACTTTACTGTCTATATTTGTAATCTCTATGGATTCGTTAATGTTTGGCCTCACCTGTCTTTCCCACCATCTCTACATTTATTACTATCCAAGGAACTTATTAATGTAACGTCCTCTCAAGTTTCCAGATCATTAATAAGGTTGTTTCATGAGACTGTTATGCAGACTTAATGTTTTACAGTTCTGCTATTGTTTCTTGTCCAACATTGTGTCCTATACAGTTATGAATACAGTACAGACAAAGGGACTTTTTAAATTATGGTTCAGACAGGAGATGTCTCTTCCCAGAAGACCCTTTGCTATTCCACATGAGAAATCAGAACTATCATTTACTTAGGCCTTTTAGTGCAAGACCGGCCAGGGTATGCTTACATAAGCTTGTTTGCAAATTCTGATTAGGTCTCCCAAGGTCACAGACAGCTGTGTTAAGAAAGTTTTGTCCTTTTAAGGAAGAATGGATGCTGGAATAACTCTTATTTGGCATGTAAAGAGCTTGGGAAAACCAGACATTCACACAGTGTTCATAGGTTTATAGGTTCATAGGAGCAAATGGCAACACCCCATTATCCTTGTGAGCCCCCACACAGTTATGTCTTGCATTTTTCAAATGTAGATTTGGGGAAAGACCATAGTTGTCTCTCTCTTAGATTCTAAAAAAAAAAACAAAACAGGTGTGTTGCACCTTGCATAGTGTGTTTCAGAACAGCAACCATATTCAAAACATGAAAGTAGTTAAACAACAAGTAGGTGTTTAGCTGCTAGGCCATAGCTGGATTCAGCCTTTAAGAAGTTTATAGCATAAAAAACTAATCCAAGTCAGTGTGTATTTAAGATAAAGAAAATTTAGGCAAATGGAGAAGGGAGAAGAACATTACAGGTAGAAGAATTAAAAGATAACCTTTCTCCCAGAGAGTTAAATATTAGTTATCTATATTCACATTTCAGAACAAAAATCAATCCCATGATAAAATCCAGATTGGGGAAGTTACTGCCGTTTTACAATTTCTATGGCTCATTACTCTTATTGTAACCTAAAATAAAAATCGGGTTGTCATTATTTTAAAAAACCTCACACAATAAAATAGACATTGATGTGTTTCATTTTTTATTTTATTAAAATATAATGAACTTACATGTAATATAATGTAATCTATATCAAAGATTCCCATAGTATTTTGAGAAACAGAGTAGAAGATTGAAGGAGATGGATCAAGCAACTCAGAATTCACCATGTGAGAAGTTAAATGCATCACAAAACTAGTCTCAACCTTGGTTTTTCTATCTCCTTCAACCTTTACTTTATCCTTCTGCTAAAATAAGCTACCGTAGAGGGGGGAATTATTTTTAGATATTTATTGTTGAAAGTATTACATATGTCTTCTTTTTTTCCCCATTGAACCCCTTCTAACCCACCCCCAACCCAGCTCTTCATCCTTACTATTGTCTATATCCATGAGTTATGCATCTATGCATAGAAGTTCTTTTGGTTGATCTCTTCCCACTCACCCCTGACTTCCTTCTGAGATTCAACACTGTGTTCCATGTGAAAGGTGATCTACTGTTCTCCATGTTTATTACTGACAAAAAAAATTCTATATCTCTGGACCTATTTTGTTCATCAGTTTATTTTTTAAACTATTTTTTATAACTTCAGGGTTCTAATTGAGCAGACTATGTTTCTAGAAAGGGTTTCATCAAAAATACCCAAGGAGCCCAGGCGGTGTGGTTCAGTGGTTGACCATGAACCAGGAAGTCATGGTTTGATTCCCGGTCAGGGCACATGCCTGGGTTGTGGCTTGATCCCCAGAAGGGGTTAGGTTGGATACAGCCTATCAATGATTCTCTTTCATCATTGATGTTTTCTGTCTCTCTCTCCCTCTCCTTTTCTCTCTCTGAAGTCAATAAAAAACATATTTTAAACATTTTTTTAAATGCCATGGAACATAATAAAATGCAGATTCCTGGACATACTCCTGGACAATTCTGTAGTGAGAGATTGAACCCAGGAATCTGTTGGCACCATGGGTAATACAGACAGAGATAATTCTAGCTTAAATATTCTCCTGTCATCCCTAGAAAGGATGAAACCAGTATGTTTTGAAATGGTGTTTTGTCCTATTCCTCCACTGGCAAGAAGCAATTGCAGTGGCAGAAGACATATATGGGTTCAGAAATAATTAGAACTGATGTCATTTCTTGGGCAATATCAGCTGGTTCTTTGTTTGCATTGGATCTGGAAGGCTTGTAAGAATAGATATGAAATGTTATATTTGTCAACAGTCACTTATTACCCGGATAAGGCATGGACTGAATTTTCTTGCGTGACCCTATTTGAAATATATATGTATGCTTTTCTATCATGGTTAACAAAACAATCCATTTGAAACTGGCTCTTACCAGTATCCAAAAGTATGAGCTTAGTATACAAATTGGTTTTAGGTCTGTGTTTACAAAAGATAGAGTCTCATATTTCTGTCATTATTCATTTGTTTATTCAAGAAATGTCTAATGAGTCTGTTTTATGAGGAAGGCATTGTTTAGGCTCTGTCAACAGCCAGTGTTATCTCCATTAGTCTTGCTGATAGTCTAGAGCCCTTCATTTATGCTCCCTAATTTCAGAAAAATGATTGCAAGACTTTAAACCCCTTCCATTGTCTGTAATCCTCTCTCTCCAGATGGGGCTTTACCTGAGCCACCCAACAATCCTTTTTCTGGTCTCAACATTGTCAATATTTTTTAGTACAATTTATAGCCTGACATTTTTCACAATCCCTGCTTATCTTTACCTAACGTTAATCTATACTGATGCAATTAAAAAGACTTTTTTTTTGGTCAGTAATAAACATGGAGAACAGTAGATCACCTTTCACATAAAACAGGATGTATACAAACATTTGTCATTATTCAGCAGATATCCTGAGAGTTAGTATAAGTCCTTGGAAACCTAATAATATTCTTTTAAATCCTGGTGTCATTCTTTTGGATGAACTTCTCTCTTTCCTCTCAATGCTAGCCTCTTAAAAGAATCTGGTTATATTCAGTACCCTGATCTTCCATGTACATTTGTGTAGAAAGATCTCTCTGGAAATAGCTTAAAGGTTAACAACTTATGAAGATTCTTTAGTTTGAAGCTGAGATCTCCTTGTAGCTTGGCCTCTGCAGCCTAATTTGTGCATGCTTGATGCCTATGTGACATTATAGTTTGATTTTATTAATGTAACTGTCACAAAAAGTTCTCTAGAAAGTGAGCTTTTTATAAATAGTAACATCAGAGTATAGAAGTTTACCAGGATGGTCAAGCTGGTTATGTTACTTTCACATCATGTCTTCTTGTTAATATCTTCTCTTAGTTGTTTCCAAAACAGGTTTCTCAAGCAATGGCACTAGTGACATTTTGGGCTGGGTAGACCTTAGTTGTGGGGGATTGTCCTGTGCATGGTAGGATGTTCACCAGCATTCCTGGCCTCTACCTGCCAGATGTGAGTAGCACCCTCCCATTGTGACAATTAAAAATGACTCCACACATTCCCAAATGTCCCCCAGGGACAAAATTGCCTTAGTTTGAGAACCATCGTTTTAGAGTATGAGGCATGGCATAGTTAAACTTAAGGCTATATGAAAAAGAACTGTGCTGATCATAATATATAAAAAGCCAGGGGCTATCATGACCGAAACAACTGGAAGGACAACTGAACAGCAGTCTGCATGGGGCGACCAGGCAGCAGGGGGTTAGTGAGGGACAACCAAACAACTGAACCAGCAAGCTGCGTGGGACAACTAGGCCAGGGGGGAGGGGGGAGGGGAGTTGGGGGCAACCAGGCCAGCAGGGTGGGGGCAGTTTGGGGCAACTAGGCCAGCATGGGGGGCAGTTGGGGCAACCAGGCCAGCAGGGAGGGTAGTGAAGGGTAACCAGGCCAGGGGGGGCAGTTAGGGGTGACCAGGGTGGCAGAGGGGGTCAGTTGAGGGTGACCAGGCCGGTAGGGAACCAGCAGTAAGGGGAGACCAGGCTGGCAAGGGGGGGGGGGCAGTTGGGGGCAGCCAGGCTGGCAGGGGGAGCAGTAAGGGGAGACCCGGCCAGCAAGGGGAGGGGGCAGTTAGGGGCGACCAGGCCAGCAGGCAGAGGCTGTTAGGGGTGATCAGGGGGGCAGTTAGGGATGATCAGGCAGGCAGAAGCCAGCAGTCCCAGATTGTGAGAGGGATGTCCAACTGCCAGTGGATCGGGCCTAAATTGGCAGTCAGACATCCCCCGAGGAGTCCTGGATTGGAGAGGGTACAGGCTGGGCTGAGGGGACACCCCCCCACCGCCAATGCTCGAATTTCGTGCACCGGGCCTTTAGTATCTTATAATATTCCCTCTCCCTCTTTGAAAAACTTCTCCATAATGTTTCAAAGGTGTAATTACACAAAGATGGCATGCTTCTAGACTTTTTAAGTTCCACTGAATCGTTAGAATGGAGTTGTGAAATATAAGAGCCTTTTGATTTTTCATTGTGTTTTTTATAACAAGACAAGAACATTATCATTCAACTAGCAAGTCCTATAATTGTAGAATAAAGTATTCTGCATAGAATTCATAGAATAGAATCTACTCTTTTAAGAGAGGAAGAGAGGGACTTCCTTATTATGTTATACTAAAACTGCACATGTAAAAACTAAATACTAATGCCCTGGCTGCATGGCTCAGTTGGTTGGAGCATCCTCCAGTACATCAAAAGGTTGTGGGTTGACTCCCAATCAGGGCACATACTAGGTTGTGGATTCAGTCCCCAGTTGGGCTGTGTACACAAGGCAACCAATCCACGTATCTCTCCCTCTCCATTACTCTCCCCTCTTCTCTCCCTCTCCCTTTCCTTTTCCTTATCCCTTTCCTTCCCTTCCTCTCTAAAATCAATAAACATATCCTCAGGTGAAGATAAAAAAGAAAAGTAAAAATTACTTAGTACTTATAACTTATAGGCAAGAATTTATAAATACAATGTAGCAAAAACTTAAAGGAACTCTTCTGTACTGTTAAGGAGAAAAAAATTATTATAGATCAGAAATTTCATTCATTAAACTTAGAACTCAAGGGTGGTAGTTAGTTAATGGGTTTTTTTTTGTTTGTTTTTTAAATATATTTTATTGATTTTTTTACAGAGAGGAAGGGAGAAGAGAGGGACAGAGAGCTAGAAACATCGATGAGAGAGAAACATGGACCAGCCGCCTCCTGCACAGCCCCCACCGGGGATGTGCCCGCAACCAAGGTACATGCCCTTGCCCGGAATCGAACCCGGGACCTTCCAGTCCGCAGGCCGACGCTCTATCCACTGAGCCAAACCGGTACCGGCTAGTTAATGGTTTTTATCATCTATCAATAAGATAGATTCATTTCCAGAAATGTCTTGGAAAAGATGGTCCATAATATCTGGGTGAGGCATAAGCCAACTATGAATGCCCTTAGCAGCATGGCATCTATATTTCTGCTCAGAAGAATTCAGATCTGGAAAACAGTCCTCCAGGATAGCCACTTTTTACTTACAGTCTAGCTTCAACAACTTTTCTGTAGAGAAACTTTATAGGCACCACACCAACATACCATTTTTTATACCCTTGCCAAAACTTACTGCCACATGTTTCTGTTTCTGTGAGGTCCATAAATGTCACAAAATCTGCTTCTCAGCATGATAGTCAAAGACTTGCTCTTGTCGACTTAAGATGCCACATAGTTTGAAGAGATATAATTCACCCTTGGGGTTTATTTTGTGAGACTGGCCTATTGTACATCTTAAAATCTGTAGAATTAGCTTGCCTGTGGTTTTGAAATAAGAAGAAATGGAGAACTCTTGCCCTTGTGGTTTTATTTAATGTTTAGAAAAGTTCAAGTTTAAATGAAATTACAATTCTTTAGTAGTAGTTGAAAATTCTAAAAACTTGTGTGGTGTTTATTGTTCAGGGTCAGACATGTTGGCAGCAGTACATGACAGGGTCAAAGTCGTCTAGAAAATGCTTCAAAGAAAGGACTTTTACTGAATCTCAGGAGTGGTTGAACCTGTAGCAACAACTTCTTCCTTTTTTTTTTTTTTTTAATCTTCACCAACTAGTTAATTTCCAAAGGGTTATTTCAGATGAGCAATTCTCACAGTAAGTTGCCTGGAGCAGCAGCATTAGCAACACCGGTGAACTTGTTAGAAATGTATGTCTGGGCCTCATCTCAGAGCCTGTAGTCCAATAAGCTTTCCAGGTGATTCTGATATACAACAAAATATGAGAACCATTGTTTTTTACTGTCATAGTCATTGTGATTTTTTTTTCCTGCTTGATTTAATGCTTGTTGTCTCTGATGCTATAAAAAGCAGATAGTTTTTACTAAGAAGATAATATTCTTTGCACAGAAGCATGCTTCCTTGTCTCCTTTATAATATGATAATATGAGGTCTACGTTCACTGTCACATTTTAAAATGTCCTAGAAGAAATAGTCATAACTGAGCTCTCTTTTCAACTTTATAAGTTTTTAACATTACTATTTCTTTGATTCTTGTCATAGATGTTCTAAGTAATTTTTGAACTGAAGTATTAAGATTGCAAGCATAACTGTCACAATAAAAATTGTATATCTTAAAATTGACATCTAATTTACAAAGAACATTTCATTAAGTCATCATTTGTGTTATTTCTTCCTTTCACAAAATAATAATGCTTGCATTAAGACTCTAGCTACCCTGCTACCTTCATTCCAGCAGAAAGGTGCTCAGCTTTCAAGGAAAAGTGGATGGTGAGACCCACCTCACTGGCTGCATGTGCATATGTACCCCAGCTAACCAAAAGTTCCATATTGTTTTTTTCATGCAAATGTATAGTTTAATGCCAACCTTTTGAATGGTTCATTTTAAAAGGTCCTGCTAGTCTCTCCCATGTTGTATTTTTCACTATCCTGTAGGGAAGAGTTTTGTTTTTATACCACACTCTTGAAAAGTATACAAGTATTTATAAGCTCAGGTCAACTGAACTGGTTAATTTGGTCCTAAATATGAATTCTGATCAAGGTTGCTTATAAATTCACATTTTGGGTTCACTTTGAGATATATGGAAAAATTTAAAGAGCATTAGTAAAGCTATTCAAAGACTTGTTTAAAGGGAGCATCCACTAAAATCTGGAAGATAGTATGTATGATAGTATCAGAAATAAGAACTTTGTGGTGGCTATATCTATTCAGGGAAACTTTATAAACAGAAACTGCTATGGTTTATTCTTTTCTTTTCTTTTTTTTTTTTTAACATGATTAACAGGTGGAGGTTGCTTTATTTTATTTTTTAAAATAAATTTTTATTGTTCAGATTAAGCTCTATGGTTTATTCTATATTAGAGGCCCGGTGCATGAAGTTTGTGCACTGGGGCACGGGGGTCCCTCAGCCCAGACTGTACCCTCTCACAGTTCAGAAGCCCTCAGGCAGATATCCTTAGTGGAGGGAGGAGAGACTCCAGCCACTGCTGCTGCGCTAACCAGCCATGAGCCTGGCTTCTGGCTGAGGGGCAGCTCCTGTGTTGGGCACCTGTCCCCTGGTGGTCAGTGCATGTCATAGCAACTGGTCGTTCTGCTGTTAGGCCAAAACCAGCTCTCCCACATATCCCGAGAGGTTCCAGATTGCGAGAGTGCAGGCCAGGTCGAGAGACCCCACTGGTACACAGTTGGGGCCAGGGAGAGTTGAGGAGGTTGGCCAGCCAGGAAGGTACCGCAGGAGGGTTCCAGGGTGTGTCTGGCCCATCTTGCTCAGTCCCAATCAGATGGACCCCAGCAGTAGTCGGACCACTAGCCGGAGGTCAGTGCACATTATAGCGACTGGTCAACTAGTCAACTGTCTGCCCCCTAGTGGTTACTGCACATCATAGTGACTGGTGGACCGGTAGAGTGCCTTCTCTCTGGTGGTCAGTGCAGGTCATAGTAAGTGGTTGAGCAGCCTTAGCATATCATTAGCATATTATGCTTTGATTGGTTGAATAGCCGACCAGACACTTGGCATATTAGGCTTTATTATATAGGATATCCAAGGGATTTGACCATAAAAAGTATATTAGAGAAATCATTACTTATATATAAGCACAGGCATATTAATATACAGGTGGACCTCATTTTTTCCACTTAGGTGGATTCCTAAAATATCAGATGAAAACAATATAAGTTAAATCGTAATTTTCAGTTGGCTCATGTTATCTAAGAGGTACTTTATCTTTTCTTCTGCTAACTAGGTGAAATAAGACTGCTAAAATATCTGTCCCCAATTAAACCCAGCTTAGCATCAAGTGAATGAGTTCTAAAGTAGCCATTATTTAAAAAATGAATCTATAAAATTATTTCAAAATGTAGAAGTTCATTCCTAGTCCATCTTTTTAGCTTCAGAATTTCTGACAAGTTTGTTGAATTATGGCACACTTTCAAATATGTATGTATGGTTGAAGGTCTGAGCCGATCCTCCTAACCAAATCATATCCCCTACTACTCAATAGAATCATAAGAGGAACTTTTAAAACTATTACTGCCTGGCCACAACCCTGATTAGTATAATTAAAATCACTGGGGATGGAATTGTTTTAACAGTGGTAAAGGTGATTCTACTCTGCAGGCAGAGTTGATAACCATGTACCTGAAGAGAATATTGATATTTTAACAGTTTATTGTAGTCATAATGTGACCTTAAATTAATGAGAGTATTTCATGACTAGCTGGCAGGCATTTTATACATTTGTTGCCCATTTGGGGATATGTTCTTTTCTAACCACTTGTCATTTCTCAAAACTGAATGTCAATTTTTCCCCCTTTTTACCTCAGAAGCAAAAATGCTTCTATTGCTTGCTCTCATCGCCAAAACCCCTCTATAGTCCTCTTCCATCCTTCATGTCAGCACAGCCCTAAGATATAGGCAAATAACACCCCCAAGCATAGGCTTTCCAACTCTCATTAGGAACTAAGTACCTTTCCTACAACTGAAATGTTTCTCAAGTATCTCAGCCACTTAAGTATTCAGTCATTTTTGTCTGTCACCTAAAAATCAGATCCATGCATGTTGGTGACTCCCTTCATAATTGGCCTCGTAGAAGAAATTACATGTGCCTTTTATCCATTCAGTATTCCTCTGGAGACCTCCACTAGCAGGAAAAGATTTGGTTAAATTTGTGAAAAGTAACATATCCCTCATGTTGGATTTTAATAGATTCTTTGGCAAAAGGTCACTACATTTAATGTAGAGAGAGCATCATTAGTTTAAGTCATTGGACTAGTTAATCAAATGCCTGCTGTAATTCAAACGTACATCTGCCATTTAGTTGATTCATGTTAGAGAGCTAACCTTGACATTTGGTTTCCACCAGGTAACCAAATAACTTTCAATGAAATAAACATTACCTTTCTGAAACAAACCTGCATAAAGCATATAGCATAGCAGCATTTTCCTCATTGGCAGTGATGGGAAATCTTTGATTTGCCACAGCCTGCTGCAGTTTACTTGTTTGTTTGTTTAAATAAATATTTTTATTTTTTAGCTTTATTATTATTGTTTACACTATAACAGATATTCCTATTTTACCCCCCTTTGCCTACCTCTACCCAGACCTTGTCACACACACACACACACACACACACACACACGCCCCTGGCCTTCCTTCTGGCCTCTATTTCATTAGCTGATTAACAGAACAATTTGGAACCATTACCAGCCCCACAGATAAAAGAAACAGAAAAGTCACAAAGTTAGTTATATCTATTTGGACATCCACATCACTGATTATATTATTTCAAGTGCTGCTACTGAGAAATCAGCTTCTGTATTTGTAGAACCCTTATATCTCTAACACTGTTCAGGGGCAAACACAAGTTCTACTCTTGTCTGTATTTTATCATTTATAACCCTACCTGACCCCTAATGACACATTTAATGCTTTTTTTCAATTTAAATAATTAAAATTCTATAAAATATATTATCTGCCAGGCTAAAGTTCAAAATATGATGTCTTTTTCTGTGGATCAATACAACCATTTAATATAGAATATCTTAAAAATGTTAATAAAAATCACTGGAAAGTTTAGCACAATGGCTAACACATTTTTTTTCACTTTTAAAAAATATACATATATTAAAATTCACTTTTGTGTATAGTTCTGTGATTTAGACAATGCATACAGTGATGTAACCACCACAATCAAATCACAGAACACTTTCATTACTCCTAAAAATTCCCACATGCTGGTTTTTTAAATTAACCCCTCCCTCCACCCTCAACTCTTGGCAACCACTTGGTTTTCTTCTAACATCACCTTTTCCTGGATGTCATATAAAAAGAATCACAGCATTTAAAGTTTTGTTTTTTTGAATTATTGTACTCGAGATTCATACAAGTTGTTGTGTGTACCAACAATTTGTTGCCTTTTGAGCTGTGTGATATTCCATCATATGGAAGTACCGCAGTTTACTTAACCACTCACCAGTTGGAGGACGTCTGGGTCGTTTCCTGTTTGGTGCAGTTATGAATAAAACCACCATGAATGTTCATGGACAGGTTTTTAAGTGAATGAACTTTTTGTTTCTCTGAGGTCTTTTTCTAGAAGTGAGAATACTATAGTTTACTATAAATGTATGTTCAGCGTTCTATAAAGAACTGCCAAACTATTTTTCAAAGTTGCTGTACTACATCCATAGGCAGTGTCTGAGAGTTCCAGTTACTCCCAGTTTTCTTCAGCACTTGGTATTGTCAGTGTTGTTTTGTTTGGTTGATTGGTTTTTGTGTATTTCCTTTTGTTTTTTTAGCCATTCTTGTCGTTTAGCTATCCATATTAGTGAAACATCTATTCAAATCTTTTTTAAGTTGCTTATTTGTCTTACTGAGTTTTGAGATTTATTTAGATATTCTGAATAGAACTCTTTTTCAGATATATGATTTGCAAAGATTTTTCTGTGTCTTTCCCTTTTTCTTTTCTTAACAGTGTCTTGCACAGAAGAGACATTACTAATTTTTATGAAGTCCAGTGTCTCAATGTGGTTTTTTTTTTACAGATTTTGCTGTCATACCTAAGAAATCTTTACTATAAACACGGTCACAACGATTTTCTCCTGTTTTCAACTGGAAACAAAATTTAAGTATTCCTATAGGGTTTATTATTATTATTGATATTCTTTTTAGAGAGAGTGAAAGGTAAAGAAAGAGCAAGGAACATCTGTTTGTTGTTGCACTTATTTATGCATCCATTGGTTGAGCCTTGTATGTGTTCTGACTGGGATTGAACTCAAAACCTTGGTGCATCAGGACAATCCTCTTACCAACTGAGCTACTCAACCTATAGGTTTTTAAAGTTAAATTTGAGAGCTTGTTTGGAGGGAGGAAGCAAAAAAAAAGAGAGAGTAGGGGTTCTCATATGTGTGTTCCCTGAACATCTCAACTAAATCAAAAGCTGAATTTAATATAAAAAATTAGTTTTATTTAAAACTAATATAGGTTTCCAGATAGCATTTGGACCTTATGGAATAAGCACATCTCATTAGAATGACGTGCATCCTCCAAATTAAAAATGATGCAATGGAGAAGACTCTTATAAAAGAAAATATATCAAGGCATAGCCCATATTCAGGCAGATTCCTTTTGGTTTCAAAATAAATTTGTAAAACCTAGATCATGCCTTTATACATACTCAAAATATTAACATTGGTGATAAATAAATATTATATGCATTAACAATAATAGTAATAAATTGCTGAGAAAATGTTAGATTTTCAAAACTAACTGTTAGAACAAACTTAATTAAAAGCTTTAAAGAGAAGATAGAGATGGAAATATGAAGACTTTTCTGCATTCATCTATAGGTCAATGCCTATGTCAAGCAAAAAACCTGTTAAGCAGGAAACATATTTAAAATAATCCTGTTTTAGTTTAACAAAGTGGAATTAAGCATTCTTCATTATGGTTCTTTATAATGGTACTCTATGATCAAATCACTTTTTTTTATCTTAATTTTTAGGAGATCTTACCTCCCTACAGAAGTAGTATCGTATAAATACCAATTTTACGAAGTGTTTGTATAAAGTAAGAAATCATTGTTCCCTAGTAATATGGAAGAGAAAACACCCAGTGCATAACTGAGGAAGATTGGGTCAGGCTTTTTAAGTAACACATGAAGTAGAAACAGTTGGGTTCTAGTCTCCATTTTGCTACCTACTAACAAGCTGGCTAGGTGACCTAGAGCAAGTCAGCTTGTTTTTCATTTTCCATTTCCTCAACTTAAATGTAGGAATTGAATAAGATGATCTCTAAATTCTTTTAGTTCTAAACAGAATTTGAGGAGAATGAAAGTCAGACACTTATTTCCCACTAGAAGCCCAGGGTGTGAAATTGCACAGCCCCTCCCACCTGTACTGCCTTGCTGTGCTGGCAGCCCCACCCCCCGCCTGTGCCTTACTTCGCTCACAGCCCCGCCCACCCATGCTGGCCTTTGGTCCTTATGGCATTAGGGCCACTGGGTTTTTATAATATAGACTAGAGGCCCAGTGCATGAAATTCGTGCATGGGAGGTAGGGGGTCCCTCAGCCCAATCTGCACCCTCTGAAATCTGAGACCCTAGTAATCACAATCCAGGACTGCTGGCTCCCAACTGCTTGCCTGCCTCTGCCTGATTGACCCTAACCACTTCTGCCTGCCAGCCTGATCACTCCTAACCACTCCCTTGCCAACCTGATCGACGCCTAACTGCTCCCCTGCCGGCCTGGTCACCTCTAACTGCCCTCTTCTGCTGGCCCAGTCACCCTCACAACTGCCCTCCCTGCTAACCTGATTGTCTACAACTGCCCTCCCCTGCAGGCCTGGTCCTCCCCAACTGCTCTCCCTTGAAGTCCTGGTCCCCCAACTTTCCTCCCTTGCAGGCCTGGGTCTCCCCCCAACTGCTCTCCCTTTGAAGTCCTGGTCCCCCAACTTCCCTCCCTTGCAGGCCTGGGTCTCCCCCAACTGCCCTCCCTTGCAGGCCTAGCCCCCCCTCCCCAAGTGTCCTCCCCTGCTGGCCATCTTGTGGCAGCCATCTTTGTCCACATGAGGGTGGCCATATTGTGTCTTGGAATGATAGTCAGTTTGCATATTACTCTTTTATTAGATAGGATACCCTACCCTACCCCAAAGCCAGCCAGTTTTTCTAATAGAAGCAGTGGTTCCTGTGGCCACAGAAAACCCCACTCACATTTTCTCAAAGCTGTTTGCCTCACTGTTCTGTCCTGAGGTTGCCCCAGTTCAGTCCAGGGCAGTTGCTCCCTGGACTCTGGACCCCTCTGTGAGTGCCCCTTCTAGTTACACCGGCATCTGTTCCTGGGTCCACTGAGCAGCTGTTTGCTATTGTTTCCTTCAAGATTCGAATTTAATTGTCCTGTTCTTCTAAGTCTTCAAGATAGTCAAGGAAACATTAGCTCACTGAAAATAATTGAAAACACCTTTTGGAATAGAGCAGCTGGGAATGCAAGCATAACATTCAGTCATGCTGATCATGGTGTTTCAGGGAAGAGCTCATTTCTCTACCGTGTAACGTTTTCTAATAAATCTCTAGAGGAGTTCCTCCTCAGATTTTCTGAGTCATAGACTTTCAGAGCAAGCGAGGCCACAGAAGTGTGTGATTACCAGGGCCTTCAGGAAGGTCCGTGGTAAAGCTGCTTCAGGACCCCTTCCTGGCTCCTTCTCTGCAGGGCCAGCCTATCTTCCCAAGCCATGCAGACCACCCTACGTTGCAGACAGTCATTTTTTCTATAGCATTTTGCTTTCCTGACCCACTCCGAGCATGAGTCTCCTCAAAAGGAAGAATCAGATCTATATAGTGAGCCCACTGAATGCGAGGGGAAATTTCTCCATGGAACTGCACAAACTGTCTCACCCCATGCTCTGGGGGACAATTTGCAGGTGTGCCAGTGTTCACAGGCCAGCGCCCCCGCCCCCGCCCCCACCACCACCCCTAGAATGTGGCTCTTGTCCTCCCCAAAGCTTGCTGCTTCATTCCAGCCCATGTAGTCCAAAGTATATTTTAAGAACACTTGAAATTAGTGTAGAGGTTAAACATTTGCAAAGCAGCTTGGGCTTACAAGTAAATTTAACACAAGGTCATTTAGAAAATGTCATTCTTGTAACCCTACTCTACTTTTAAGGGTGTGTGTGTGTGTGTGTGTGTGTGTGTGCGCTCTTCCCCCAAAACAAAATGCTTTCATAAAAGAACTTTGTGGAACTTGAGTAGAAAGACCTCTTGTTATGTAAGGGAAGAAGCACAGTGTGGGAAATTATGTAACAATGAAGGGGTATTCAGTTTTAATGATACTAAATAGTATAACACTTATACCATATCCCAAGTAATAAGCATCGTAAGTTATTCTGTCACTAAAAATATAAACATATGCTGATTTAAGTGCCCGACTTATGTTTTAAAAACATACTGGCTCCTCAATTTTCCAGATAATGTTTGTATTTGAACCCATTTGAGTATCCCAAATTCCTGTTTCTGCCATCACTGGAAGATAATAAAAATAATATTGAAAAAATAACAATTTTCTATCAGAATCAAGCTAACCTAGTCTTTGTAGACATTTTCCAGTATTTCCTTAAGACAGAATTCTTTGTTCAGTATCTCCTCACATGAATCAGAGGTACATTGTTCTGATTTCATGGCAGGCCTGAACTGAAATTCAGAAGACAATATCATGTATATTTGGGGATGGGAGGTTAAGAGCTCAGGTTCTGGGGCCAGATTCCTCAGGTTAGAATCTTAATTCTGACCTTGAACAGCTGTGTTTTAGGGCAAGTTGGTTAACCCCTCTGATCCACATTAGTGCAACATCTTTAAAGTGGGAATGAAGATATTAATATCTACCTCATAGGGTTGTTAGGAGCAGCGGTCTTCAAAAATGTACTCCGAAAGTAATTTAGAGAAACTGTATCCTTCCTTGCACATATTAAAGTTGAAATATAAAACTTTTCATCATAGGCTTTAGTTTATTTTTTTAATAAGAGGTAGAAAGGAGTAAATTCTACCTAATAAAAGAGTAATATGCAAATTAACCATCACTCTGCTATACCCACCAGCCAATCAGAGCGAGTATGCAAATAAACCCAACCAAGATGGCTTTCAGAAGGGAGGCTTGGGTTTCCCCGGCAACAGAGGAAGCCAAGCTTTCCACACACCTTGGTGGGCCCAGGCCTCCACTCAAGGATACAAAATTTCAATTATAGAAATGGTGGAAGCCACCATTGAGCAGGAGGCTTGGCTCTGCTCCAGGCTACAAAGTTTCAGTTGTAGAAGGTAAATAAATTTCAGATACCAGGGCCTCCACTTGGGTTGCCAGGGGGCATGGCTGGCCTGCAAACCACCACAGGCCCCTCGCCCAAGGCTGCCCCACACCCCAAGGGAACCCCCACCCTGATCCGGGACACCCTTAAGGGCAAACCAGCTGGCCCCCACCCATGCACCAGGCCTCGATCCTGTCTAATAAAAGAGTAATATGCAGATTGACCATCACTCCAACACACAATATGGCTGCCCGCATGTGGACACAAGATGGCCAGCAGGAGAGGGCAGTTGTGAATGATCAGGCAAGCAGGGGTGGGCAGTTGGGAGGCACCAGGCCTGCAGGGGAGGGCAATTAGGGGTGACCAGGCCAGCAGAGGAGGGAAGTTGGGGGCAAACAGGCTGGCAGGGGAGCAGTTAGACATCAGTCAGGCTGGCATGGGAGTGGTTAGGGTGATCGGGCTGGCAGGCAGAAGGGGTTAGGAGCAATCAGGAAGGCAGGCAGGTGAACACTTGGGAGCCAGTAGTCCTGGATTGTGAGAGGGGTCCCAGATTGGACAGGGTGCAAGCTGGGCTGAGGGACACCCCCCCCCTCCACCCTGCCCCCATGCACCAGGCCTCTAGTATTATATCACATGAAGTAAGATGAGAATTTGTTGTGGCTGAAATAGTTGACATGACTTGAAAAAATAAGTTTTACCTACCTTGTTGGATAACTCAAAGGGAATTGAAAAGAAATCATAAAAAAGGTTATCCACATGTTTCAGGTATGTATTTTTAGTAATTTAGCATTCCCAGAAGATATATACAACATGTAAAAGAGTTAACATCCTTAACATATTTCACTCTGTTAAGAACTCAGAACATCTCAACACTGATTTTAAAACCAGTAGTATTTCTAACCATAACAAGTGTTGGATTTCAGTAAGTTTGTATACCTCAAGACAATGAACTATAATAAGATTGGTCTTGGATGAGGAGTTTGCCTTTTAGTAAGGTGAAAGGGCTAATCTGAATGCAAGTGAGTTCTCGGTCAGTTAAAAGTAATGCACAAAAGAAAGTGAAGAGGTCTGGAGACTAATTTCCTTAAGATACTCTTGCATGTGCACATCTTGCAAAATATTTTCATACCCAGTGCACAAATCCCAAGTTGAAGACTACTAGTTATGATGATTAAATGATTCAATACATGCTAAGTTCTTAGAACAATTCCTGGTATCTAATAAGCACTGAGCAAAAGTAAGTTATTACTACTATTATTTTTAGGCTCCCCTTTAAATTCCTAGCTTGTTCTCAGGACTTCTGTGTCTGCATTCAGCAGTTTTTAGAATTAAGTGACTATCAGGAAAATCAGTTACCTCAGTATTTGAATCACAGTTCCATTCTTCTCAGGAGACAAACTCATTCCAAGTATAATTTATGGAACTTTTTGGTCAGCTTCCATTTAGTTTGGCTATCCATAAATGTGCTGTTCTCCTGGATGCACATAACTTTCTCTGTGAATGGATCTAACCTGGTGCTGAGGTCCCATAAATTGGGAATCTGTGATTTCATAAGTACCTTGAGAGATTAGAAATTACTGGGTAACTGAAGGAATAGATTATAAAGTAAAAAAAAAAAAATTGAAACGTGAAGTTTAAAAAAGGAAAGGACAGCTCATTTCAAACATTCTATGCACTGGACTTCTTAGAATCTCACAATCAAGACAGGGAATGGCCTAACATATTACTAACTTTTCTCAGTTGGACCACTTAGATCATTAGACTTTAGGTTTATTGTTATAGCCAATGTCTTTATTAACTTTTTAATTACCAAAATAATGTATCTTCATTGTAGGAAAAGTTTGATAATCCAAAAGAATAAAATAAAAGTCACTGATTCACTGCTCTCCAGGGATAAAGATTGATACATATCTTCACATTCTTTTTCTTATATAAAATCAAAATATATACTTTTGATCTTTTTAATTAAACATTTTACTTTGAGATACTAGTAGTTTCATGCAATTGTAAAAAAGAAAAAAAAAAGAAAAAACCACATATGGAGAGGACCCGTGTATCCTTTACCCAGTTTTCCCAATGGTAATATCTTGCAAAACCACAGTACAATATCAGAACCATTATATAAATATTGATGCAGTCAAGATACAGAACATGTCCGTCGCCCCAAGGATGATGACCTTTTATGGCCACAACTGTTTCACATCTCTATCATCTCATTAAACCCTAGCAACCACTATTCTGTTCTCCGTTTCTATAAATGGAATCATAAAATACCAGGGTCCCAGTGCACAAATTTGTGTACCTTGAAAGGAACTGTGGGCCACAAGACTGTGTTAGACACAGGGGCAGGTCTCAGCCCATCCTCCTCACCCCCACCCAGCCCCTCCCACCACAGCCTACTGGTCTTCTATATGCCGGCAGCCCCGCTCCCACTGCCACCACTTGCACCCACTGATGGTGCCAAGAGACTGGCGCCAGGCACTGGCAGTGGGTGTGAGCGGCAGCTCTGGCACCAGCAGCAGGTGTAAGTGCAGAATGGGACCATGGCATGTGGGAGCAAAGAATTTTCAGGCTCCCCCCAATGACAGTGACCAGCACCTCACCTTGGTTGGCACCCCCGCTCACCTGCTTCACCATCCTGCCACAGCCAACTCCCACCACATTCTGCACACATGTCCTGGTGGTCAGCACACATCATAGCAACTGGTTGTTCGGTTGTCCTGCCATTCAGTTTACTCGTTTATTAGCCCTTCATTATATAGGACATAACCTTTGGGATTGTCTCCCCCTCACCCCCCACTCAGAATAATTCTCTAAAGTTTCATCTAGGTTGTTATATGTGTCAATAGTTTCTTCCTTTTTTCCTGAGTGATAATCTGCAATATGGGTATAATCATATCATTCACCATTAGAGAACATCTAGGTTGTTTCCTATTTGGGGCCAATAAAATAAAGCTGCTATAAACATTTGGGTACAGATTGTTGTGTGAATGTAAGTTTTCATTTCTCTGGGACAAATGCCCAGAATTGCAATGCTGGGTCATATTTTAGTTTTATAAGAGACTGCCAAATTGTTTTCCAGAGTAACTCTACCAGTTTACATTCCCACCAACAATGTATGAGTAATCTAGTTTCTGCTAATTCTTCACCAACATTTGGTATTGTCACTATTTTTTTTTAAATTTTAGTCATTCTGACAAGTGTGTAGTAGTATCTCATTTTGATTTTAATTGGTATTTCCTTAATGGGTAATGGTGTGGAATATATTTTCATGTGTCTATTTGCCATCTCTATATTCCTTTGGTGGAATGTCTGCTCATGTCATTAGCCCATTTTCTAGTTGGATTGCTTTTTACTTTTGAATCTTGCAGGTTCTTTATATATTCTAAAACAAGCATATCAAACTTAGAGGCTAACAAGCCAAATAAACAAAGTTTAAGTTTATGTGGGCCGCAAAAAAACAAAAGCTTCAATTTTCATAGAAATGTAGGTTTATTTCGATAAAAACATGCTGAATACAAAGAGTTGAAATAAATGAGTAATCATTAACATAAAATAATAGAACATTTTAATAAAAATTAATGTTTTTTTCTTGAACATTAACTTACCAGACACTGAATAACTACACAAATTAATAAGCGTAATGCAAATAAACCTATTTTTCTGTTCTCCAAAACGAAATATTTTCTGTTGTGCACACCAAACAATTCAGTCCAAGACTAATGATGAGGCAATTGGCTCTTAAAATATTCTCTGCTAGTATTAGTGGAGAGAAATGGTGTACCTGCACAAAGGGCACATAAGGGAAATGAATGCAACACGATTATAGTAATCAGTCATTAGCAAACATTGTAGTTCGTTATCAATAATTATGTATGACAGGATATTATAAAAATTAAGTTATAAAATGTTTATTAAAACATTTCTTACAGCCGAGGCCGGTTTGGCTCAGTGGTAGAGCGTCGGTCTGCGGACTGAAAGGTCCCAGGTTCGATTCCGGCCAAGGGCATGTACATTTGTTGCGGGCACATCCCTGGTAGGGGGTGTGCAAGAGGCAGCTGGTCGATGTTTCTCTCTCATCGACGTTTCTGGCTCTCTATCTCTCTCCCTTCCTCTCTATAAAATATCAATAAAATATATTTAAAAAATAAAAAAATAAAAAAAAAACATTTCTTACATACATATTGACTGGACCGCAAAAATATTCACTGTGGCCCACATGCGGCCCATGGGCTGCAAGTTTGACATGTTTGCTCTAAATAGTTTCTCCCAATCTCAAGACTCATTTCATTTTTGTAAAAAGATGTTTCGCAGAGTAGAAAATTTGTCATTTTGATTAAAATAAATGTGTCTATTTTTCCTTTTATGGAGTGTACTTATAGTGTCAAATGTAGCATCTCTTTATGTAGCCTTTGATCCCAAAGATTTTCTCTTCCTTTTTTTCTACGCATTTTATAATTTTATATTTAAGTCCAAGATCTACTTTTAGTTACTTTTTTTGTGCATTTTGTAGTTCTTTTTCCCCCCTTTGACTGTCCAATTGCTCCAACACCATTTGTTGAAAAGGCTTATCGTTTGTTTGTTTGTTTGTTTGTTTTTTGGTTGATGAGTGGCGTTTGCACCTTTTTTTAATATATATTTATTTATTTTTTGTTGATTTCAGAGAGGAAGAGGGAGGGAAAGAGAGATAGAAATATCAATGATAAGAGGTAACCATTGATCGGCTGCCTCCGGCACTGGGGATCAATCCCACAACCCAGTTCCCCTGAGTGGGAATTTATCCATGACCTCCTGGTTCATAAATCAACATTCAACCACTGAGCCATGCTATTTGTACTTTTTTTTAAAAAATCAGGCATATTTGCATGAGTCTATTTCTGAGTTCTCTATTCTCTTCCATTGACCTATTGGTGGAGGTGTATATCCTCCACCAAAATACACAGTCTTGATTAGTATATATGTAAATATTGAAATTAGGTATGTCGTTTATCATACTTTTCCCTTATTTTTCAACATTGTCTTAGCTATTCTAGTTTCTTTGCCTTCCCATATACATCTTAGAATTATCTCATCTCTATCTACAAAAAAAATTGCTATATTTTTATTGGATTAAATTAAACCTATATATCAATTTAGAGCAAATAGACGTATTTGCTATATTGTGTTCCAATCCAGGAACATAATGTCTCTCTATTTATTTAAATCGCTGGTGACTCATTAGTATTTATAGTTTTCAGCATACAACGACTGTTTATGTTTTACTGGATTTTCATGTAAAAGTGGAATCACCCTTTTATATATGAACATGCATATCTACGCTTTTTCAAAATTGTTATTTTCCACATAATTTTTAATTGGCTCTAATAATTAGTTCAGGATTTAAATATTCTTGGTTATTCAGCTAATGTCACACAGACTTTTTACTTGGTTTTAATTTTTTTCTCAACCCAGGATTGGGTCTCTATTGCAACAAAATATTCAACTAGGTCATTTGCTACCATCTAAATTGCAGTAGCTTTATTGGATTTTTTCAAATAGCTTTTTAAAATGTTTTTACTCAATGGAAACCTTTATTAGTCAATTTGTTGGTTTAAAAAAATTTTTTTGAACAATAGCATATCTTTTTGGAAAATAATAATTTTGAGTGTTTAGCTAGGTCTAGTGATGGTACATGGTACATCGTTATTTGAAAAGTCTAGTAAAATCAAAATAGCAACAAGACCATAGGTCAGTGACTACTTTGACTCTCGGCAGGGCTGTAATGTGTCATTGCCAAGCCACTGGCCTCTTCTGTGTTGGTTGCTGCACAGCCAACTAAAAACCACCTGTGTGTCCCTCAGCAGTTAGCAGAATCACTAACAGTAGGTAAGAAAAATAAGGTGATATTTGTATTGGTGGGGAGATGCTCCAGTGGGAAATAATGAGATGGAATGGAACAAGCTCTGTGTTTTAGAGTCAAAAACTCTATATTTCAGTCACAGTTCTACCATTTAACCAGCTTTTTACTTACTTTGGGCAAGTCACTGTATCTCTCAGGCTAAAGTTCCTCATCAGTAACCTGGTAATTATAATACCTACCTCATAACATTCTTAGAATTAAATAGGTTGTTGTATTAAACTCTTCGGCATAGTATTTGACAGACAGCAAGCTCTTAGTACTATTATTGTCATTTCTTTTTGTTAACATTAATTGAACTTTGGCTCTTGCTGCCAGTTGATATCAGTTCTTGCTGAGGAAACTTGCTTGTGGTATGGATATTATTGTGCATATATTTCTTCATTACTGGAGTATAACTCCATATAACCTGAAAACTTTGTATCCATTACTGTCTAACACAGCAATACCTTCCTAAACAATGTTAAAATTTCACAAAAATCATTGCCATATACAGGGGTGGAAACAACATTCAAGGAAACCAGTAGCACCTTTCCAGCCATGACAAACCTCCCCACAACAGCATGCCTCTCTCTAAGGATCTCCCTCATCCCTCTCCAGAACAGGAGAAGGGGAAGCACTAGAAGAAGTATCTGGTGCAGAGCCCTAATCCCTACTTCCTGGATGTGAGATGCCCAGGATGCTATAAAATCACCACTGTCTACAGCCTGCACAGATTGCAATTTCATGTTCACAAACAGAGCTCCACGTGCTCTGTCATCCTACAGGAAGAAAAGCACGGCCTGCAGGGATGCTCCTTCAGAAAAAAGCAGCACTAAAAGGACCACAATGAAGATGAGAAGGAAACGATCCAAATAAACACATTTGGGGTTAAAAAGCAAAAACAAACAAATCAAAAAGCAAACAAACAAAAAAACAGAAGCCATTAGCTATAATCCCCTCTTTTTTAATGGCTTCCTTTAATTCAGAGAATATTTTAAAGATCGAAAATGCCTCATGCAGATAAGAAAGATTTTTCATTCACTCCTGAAACCAGATACTTTGCAGTTTTGGATTGTAAATCAGATTCCTGTTAAGAATTTAGGATTCAGCCCTAACCAGATTGGCTCAGTGGATATAGCATCGGCCTGTGGACTGATTCCGGTCGGGGGCATATACCTTGGTTGCGGTCACATTCCCAGTAGGGGATGTTGCAAGAGGCAACTGATCGATATTTCTCTCTCATCAATGTTTCTAACTCTCTATCCCTCTCCCTTCCTCTCTAAAAAATCAATTAAATATATATGTATATATATATATACACACCGTATTTGCCGGCGTATAAGACGATTTTTTGGCCCTGAAAAATATGCCTCCAAGTGGGGGGTAGTCTTATACGGTGAGTATATAACAAACTCTGTATTTTTAGTGGAAATGTTAGGGGGTCGTCTTATACACCCAGTCGTCTTATACGCTGGCAAATACGTATTTTTCAGGGCCAAAAAATCGTCTTATACGCCGGCAAATACGGGATATATATATATATATATATATATATATATATATATATATAAGAATTTAGGATTCAGTCATGTATGAGATGAGGCATAGTCTGGTTCAGTGGGTGGTTCTTGCTTTGCCAATTGCAGAACTCAGCTTTATATATTAAAAGGGAGTTTTCAAGTTTTTGCCAGTGATCATTTTTCATTGGTAACCCAAGAGGAGTTTTGGGTTGTCATTTTGTGGGCTTTATCAGAAAGCACAAATCCAGGATTGAATTAATCAGGATTAGGTTTCTGCACTTTCTGGTTTTGAAATCTCCTTAATGTGGGTAATAAACTGAGCATTTTTCATGTATGTTAGCATTTGCACTGAGGGCAATGAAATACAACATTGTATAACTGTTAAGAAGATCTTAAGAGTTTAATGTACAGCCTGATGGCAGGAGACCCTCGGGACCTCCGAGATGCATAATCCTCTCAGAAATGTTCTTATGTGCATGAGATGAATAAGCTATCATCTTTCCACATTTTCTTTTTCATTAAAAAAAAAAGTATACAAGGGAAAGGAAGAAAGAGCTGTTCTTATAGCTGGGGTGGTAGGGAAAACCCCATCTGGCCTTTAGGTGATATACCGTGTTTCCCCGAAAATAAGACCTACTTACAGGTTTCCTTCTGAGTGAAATATAGGGCATCCCCCAGAAAATAAGGCCCCAGACTCTGTCTCAGAATGAAAATTAATTTACTGTAAACTGGTCGCTAGGGCTGCCCCGACTGGCGTCTAGCAACCAGTGACCTCACACGGAGTCCTGACGTCACTGCTGTGTGAATGGAGAGAAATCAGCATGGAAACTTTGTGAAACCTAAACTGCAAGAAGTTGTGACTTGGGTGAAGAATTCATGGGAGAAAATCACTGACACTTGCATTGCAAATGCACTGCGAGCAGGCTACCTTGACAAGAAGTACTCATTTCAAGACAGTGCTATTGCTAAACATGAGAGATTTGGTCCACTGATTCTGAAAGAAATGGAGTCACAAGAAATTCACCAGGAAATTCAGGAATTGGATTGTTATGATGATGTTCCAGAAGATGATGACATGTTTGTCATTGAATAAATGAGTAAATTCTTGATACTGTACTGTAGGATTCAGTTTGTCTGTTTTGTGTTGACAACTACCGTACTACCGTACCGTATACAGGTAATAAATTTCCTTTATTTTCATTTAACAATAAATGTGTACCGTGTTCTTCTTCATAGAAAAATAAGACATCCCCTGAAAATAAGACCTAGTGCATCTTTGGGAGCAAAAATTAATATAAGACACTGTCTTATTTTTGGGGAAACAGGGTAGTATATACAGGTGGTTCTTATAGACTGACTATGTAACCTTATAAGTCACTTAATTTTCCTGAGCCTCAATTTTATATTTACACAAAGGCATTCTAATACTGTTTCTACTTTCCTAAAGCAATCCTACCTAATAAAAGTAATATGCAAATTAACCATCACTTCACTGTACCCACAAGCTACGCCCACCAGCCAATCAGAGCAAGTATGCAAATAAACCCAACCAAGATGGCTACAGCCACAGAGAAAAGGGAGGCTTGGGTTTCCCGGGCAATGGAAGAAGCCAAGCTTTCTGCCTGCTCTTGCCGACCTAAGCCTCCACTCAAGGCTACAAAGTTTCGATTATAGGAAGTAAACAAATCCAAACAGAAATGACAGCAGCCACAGAGCTGGAGAGTGCAGGAGGCTAGGGTTGCCCCTGGCAATGGGAGAAGCAAAGCTTTCCGCACACCCTAGCCAGCCCAGGCCTCCACTCAAGGCTACAAAGTTTCAATTATAGAAGATAAATAAATTCCAATAGAAATGGCTGCCAGCCACTGAGCGAGCAGGAGGCTTGACTCTGCTCCAGGCTACCAAGTTTCAATTGTAGAAGGTAAATAAATTCAAGATACCAGGGCTTCTGCTTGGGTCCCCAGGGGGCATGGCCGGTCTGCAAACCACCACAGGCACCTCGCTCAGGCTGCTCCATCCCCCAAGGAAACCCTCACCCTGATCTGGGACACCTTCAGGGCAAACCAGCCGGCCCCCACCCATGCAACAGGCCTCTATCCTATCTAATAAAAGAGAAATATGCAGATTGACCACTCCAACACACAAGATGGCTGCCCCATGTGGTCAAAGATCCTGCCCTCATGTGGACACAAGATGGCTAGCAGGGGAGGACAGTTGTGAATGATCAGGCAAGCAGGGGAGAGCAATTGGGAGGCACCAGGCCTGCAAGAGAGAGTAGTTAGGGGTGATCAACCCTGCAGTTAGGGATGATCAGGCTGGCAGAGAAGGGAAGCTGGGGGCAAACAGACTGGCAGGGAAGCACTTGGACATCAATCAGACAGGCATGGGTGTGGTTAGGGGGTGATCAGGTTGGCAGGCAGAAGTGGTTAGGGGCAATCAGGAAGGCAGGCAGGCAAGCAGTTGGGAGCCAGCAGTCCTGGATTTTGAGAGGGATGTCCGACTGCCCATTTAGGCCCGATCCTACTTGGATTGATCCTAAACGGGCAGTCGGACATCCCTCAAGGGGTCCCAGATTGGAGAGGGTGCAGGCTGGGCTGAGGAACACCCCCACCCCACCCCCGTGCACGAATTTCGTGCACCAGGCCTCTAGTAGTCAAATAAGATACTACAGAGAAAAGCATATTATAAACTAAAAAAAGAACAAATGTACCATGTTATTCATTCCCTAAGTATTTATTAAACACTCAGTACTCTACCCTAGGAATAAGGGTAAAAGTCAAATATTAGATGGTATCTAACAGTGAGGAACTAAAATTCACCATGAAAGACAGACCTGTGAACTTAAGTACAGTCAAGTAACAGGTGGGCAGAGGTAGAACATTCCAGGTGAAGCTGTGAAACTGGACAGCTGAGACAGAGTGGGCAAAGGGTTTTAGAGTAAAGAAACTAACGTCTCATTATTGTAAAAATCATCCATGTTTAAGAAATTACCCACGATGGGAAGGGAATTAGGAGGAGAAGTTTGACCTAGTTGCCAATCCTTATTGAGT
Organism: Vespertilio murinus; assembly: GCA_963924515.1. Classification (NCBI taxonomy): domain Eukaryota; kingdom Metazoa; phylum Chordata; class Mammalia; order Chiroptera; family Vespertilionidae; genus Vespertilio; species Vespertilio murinus. The sequence continues at coordinate 127,617,277 of OZ004706.1, read as the reverse complement.
AGATGGAATGATGAGAAGTCAGTAGGCAGAACTGGGGCCTGGTCAAGCATGGCATGAGCCTCAAGACAGGAAAAGTTTTGATATGAAAGTGGAAGGAATGGCCTGGAAACAGCAATGGGGACCTGGAGACTAATGCTTCCCCAGGCTTGGAGCTTGGGCTGTGGAGCAGGAACTATCTTTTCTTGAGAGGCCAGGGTGTTGTATGTCCTAGAAGATGGGTTGGACAAGAGGAGGCAAGAAGAGCCTACATGGACGCTTGCTCTGGCCGAGAGTTCAGGTGGGTTGGATGGAGGCCTCTTCGATAAATGGCTCACCATGACCTCTGCCCAAGCAAGAAATAGAAGACCAAGATGACATAGCAAAACTGTGGTCACACCAAAACTGTTAACTGTATCAGTTACCTCTATTTGTTTATTTTAGAACTCTGAGCTTCTTTTTCTGTTCTTTTTTTTAATTTTTTTTAACAAGAAAGTTGAACCACATTTTGTTTAAGATACTTCAGGGAAATTTAGCAAACAAAAAGCTAGCAGTTACAACTTTGTTTAAAGGACAATGGCTTGGAGCACAAGCCTGTCTTCTCAAGACCCAGGGGACAGTGGCCAAGGCAGAGAAGAGTCCAGTGCAGAGCTGGCTGACCAAGGCCTGCTTTCACACCTAGGAATCCAGAGTTTCCAGTGAAGGGCCTCCCATTTAGCAGAAGCAGCAGATAGAGTAGCCCTGTTGCTTTAATGATTTACACCAAATGCAAATGTCCTCACCTCCCCAACTGGCAAAGAAATTCAGGAAAAGGGGATGGAAACAATCCCTTCTGTGTTTTCACTTGCCATCGAGAGTGGCTGAGAACAACCCTTTTTATCAGGAGCAGGCTCACTATCCAGCCATTGTCATCCTTGTTTCTTTCCCTCTATAGTTTTTACCTCTGTAGTCACTCTGTCTGTAACAGCCAAAACTTCATTCCAATCCTCCTATTAAAATATTTGCCTTTATCTAACTTTCTCTTCATAATATGGTCTGTATTTATAGGAAACTTTATGGATGAGCTGTTTCTTGTACTATGGTTAGCTACAGCTATTGCTCTTTTAACCTTGTCTTGTCAGGGTGTTCACAAGAACACTTAACAAGAAGTATTATTTTAGTTTCCTCTAACAGCATACAAATATTGGTGCCTATGTTTCCTTTTCTAAGCTATTTAAAAGCTGATTTAGTAAATAATGTAGTCTCCTACTAAATATTAAAATAGAAATAACCTTTATTGAATTTGACCAATACTATTGATTTGGGGGTGGCAATATTCATTTCCAAGTACTCAAAACACATGCAAATTGTAGAGATTTAGACTAGTAACATCCTTTTTAACACATGTTTTTGAAAACGCAGTTTACCCTCCAAAAAGGTTTTGTTTGTTTGTCTTTACCATTTACAATTCCTTCTTAACAACTCCTTAGCCTACAAGTAAGATTAAAATGTGATTAAAATGTCAACTAATTCTGATGCAAAAGAAAATTCCAGGAAAGCTCAGTAATCACTGAAAATGGCTGTAAGATTAACCATTTTTAACCTAACACACAGCATTTCTCATGTATCCTTTAAGCAACACTGACAAGGAATTTCCTGGAGATTAATGACGCTCCAAGTTAATGGCCTGGGGGAAGGTCATTAATCCTTACACAAAGGTAGTTTGGAAAGTAGAAATGAAAAACAACTGTTAGCTCAAGATGATGGCATCCAAGGAGACGTTTCAGATTAGTTCCCTTCTCAGAAGCCCATACTTGCTACTGTTCTCACTCTCCCCTCTCCATACGACATACCTCAGACTCAGGTTTTCATCCACCTCCGATGCAGTTAACCTTTTGAAAGTGCCTTGTAATCTCTCTTTCAGCAAACAAAAGCCTATTTATCAATGAGCTTTCTCACTTAAAACTCACCTTGGAAGTCATTCATTTTACATAGTTTTTCATCATCAGACTTATTTTATTGGTTTAGAAAGAGTTGTGCTTGGGAGTCTAGAAATCAAGGAAGTCAGAATATACCTTCTGGGGTTTTGGTCAGAAAATATATATGTGTGCTGTAAAAGATGCAAAAAATACGAAATTACTGTATCAGTGGTAGGCTGGGATCCATGGAACAATCAGACCTAGACACTTCAGTAAACCAGAAGAGGTTAACTCAGGGGTGGGCAAACTTTTTGACTCGAGGACTGCAATGGGTTCTTAAACTGGACCGGAGGGCCAGAACAAAAGCAACCTGACCATGCTGGCACTCTCATCTTGGGCTGCTGGTGAAGGAGCGGAGGGGAGAGCAAGAGCACCCTCTGCTCTTTCGGCTCCGCGGGCCGGATCTGGCCTGCGGGCCATAATTTGCCCACGGCTGGTTAACTCAAAGGGACACACAAACAAGTTGGTACAATCAGGATTTCATTACAAGCAGAAGTACAACCTTCTTGACTGGAATACCCCAGAGATGTACACTTGCAGATGATGATGTCAGACTTTTGGGAAGCTCAGGTCTCCTCCAAGCCAGCCTAGGCTGCACCCATTCTGCAAGTTGGCTGACCTGGGTCTGTTCCAGTGACCTTCCCCTCTGGCCAGATTTAGTAATCTCAGGATTATGCAAGATACAGCATGACCTCTGGAGAAAGAAGGACTCTTTAGAGATAGCAGGAAATGGTGGCAAAGGGTCTGTAGTCACCCTGTGAAGAACTGTCTTTAAAAACCCCACTTTGGCTCCAAGAGCAGTGGAGAGCTAAAGAATGGTCTTTATTGAAAAGGAGATCTCCTTTGTGCATGGCCATCCTCTTTGAAACTTTGCTTCCCTGGTAAGGGTTGTAGGACCCAGAAGCTCACACCCTTGCCTGTGCTGAGGCATGCTGCTTGCCTTCCTGCTGAGAATGTAAGCTTCCTGGGAAATCCTTCAGATGAGTTCAACTTCATCTGATTTCTGCATACGGTGTCCGACTGGTTGTTCCACTAATCCTGAGCTATACTCTAATTCCTGTAGTATATTCTCACATTTGGAAAATTTTAATTAACTGAGGTCATTTTGTTGCTTAAAAAGAAAAAAAAGAGCTACAGTTGGCCCTCTAAAATTACATGTTGCTCATCCCCCAATTCAACCAATCACAGATAGAAAATACTCGTAAGAAAAATGTTACACTGTTGCTGATTGGCTAATGTAGTTAGACCTAGGATGGTTGCATCTGTGCTGAATGTGTAGAGATGGTTTTTCTTGTCATTTTGCCAAAACAATACAGTATAACAACTATTTACATAGCATTTACATTATATTAGGCATTATAAGTAATCTAGAGATGATTTAAAGTATATGGGAGGATGTGCATAGGATATATACAAATACTATACCATCATGTATAATAAAAGCCTAATATGCTAAGTGTTCGACCGTTCATTCAACCATTTGACCAGTCGCTATGACGTGCACTGACCACCAGGGGGAAGATGCTCAGACTAGTAGGTTAGCTTGCTTCTGGGGTCCAGCTGATCGGGACTGGGTGAAACAGGCCAGACACACCCTGGAGCCCTCCTGCAGTCCCTACCCAGCCCCAATCATGCACCAGTGGGGTCCCTCGGCCTGGCCTGTGCCCTCTCCCAAGCCAGGACCCCTCAGGGGATGTCAGAGAACTGGTTTTGGCCCCATCCCCGCAGACCAAGCTGAGGTACCCCACTGGTGCACAAGTCTGTGCATCGGGGCTCTAGTTTTATATAAGATACTTGAGCATATGCAGATTTTGGTGTCCTCAGTGATCCTGGAACCAATCCCCTATGGATAATGAGGTATAATTGTACTGAAAATTAGTAAGATAACTGAAGTATGCTAAAGGAAACTCCAAGAAAAATTATTTCTGTTCAGTGGGCAAAGGGTAGAAATGCGAAAGCCCCATTAAAATGGCAACTGGCATTTTGCCACTAGCATGTATGTGATCTAGCTCTGAAAGCATTAAATACTTGTATATTTTGAAACATAGCCAAGAGATGTAAATTTGTAGCTACCAATTCAAATTGAACTACTGTTTAGGGCTATAAGTACAAGTGAAAATCTTTAGATTCCTCCATAGTATCAAAAAAAGTATTATTTATATACAGATTAGTTCCACTAGACCTTGCTGGACCTTTTGAGCTCTCTGCAACTGGAATTGCCTTGTACAAATGAACTATCCAGATGTGGATGAGAACATAATAATAGAATTCTCACTGAAACAGCTAGACTATTTAGGTCATGATTGTAGTTTTATGATACCATCTGGGAAAATTACTTAATACATATAAATTTGGGGTAAATTAAAGTTTTTCTCACTTCAGTGGGCATTCTGGCCTCTTTCAGCAATTTGCAGGTACTGGAATTTCCTGGTCACTTTGCTTACTTTAAGGGCATCCGCTTCGCCATTGCTGGAGAGAGACAAGAGACTGGTGGCAAACAGCAGTGGGTGAAATGATCTCTATGTGACATGATTGGAAGAGTCTTTGTACTTAGTTCCATATATTACAGCATGAGGGGGGAAAAGAAAAAGAAAGAAGAGTGATTGATCTACAGCCATCATAGTTTGAGGTGGAGCCTTCCTTTCACACATTGGGCAGGTATCTAATGCATCAGTACAGTCTCTCTGAAATCTGACCTAACCTCTTAACATCAGGATAGTAAAACTTGCTAGTTTGTGTACAAATACTGTCTTTCCAAATTAGGAAAGAACAAGTATAACCCTGTGGACGTGCCTTGTTTTAAAAGGAGTCATTTAATGCTCTCCCATTAACATTCTCCCACGGTAGAATTATATAATCACTGCTACATAGGGGCAGTCATTTCCCATTCTGAAATAATTTACACACATTTAGGAATTTCATTGTCTCCTCAGAATCATCTGGGCTGTGAGCCCAGAAGTGTTCACTTGTGAGTGTGGAAGTTTCATTATATGATTTAAATTTTATGGCAGGAAAGACAAAATAATTTGGGGGCGGGGGGCGGGTATTAGTCACTTGACTATGTCTAGAGAATCTCAGGAAAGATAGATATTTCTATCTGTAACACAGAAAGGAAATTAATGGTTTGCTTTAAATAATCAGTTTTCTGGGTTTTTGTTTTGTTTTGTTTTAAATGCCAAAACCACAAAATTTGGCATTTTAAATTCATACCTGTGTGTGGGTGTGTAGTATTTTTTTTAAAAATAAATCTTTATTGTTCATATTATTACAAATGTTCCTCATCCCCCCCCCCATAGCAAATTTCCATTCAATTCTCTGCCCTTTCCCCATCCCCCATTGTCCTCATCCATAGGTGCAGTTTATGTTCAGTCTCTTCCCGCCCCGCTCCACTCCCCATTTCCCCAAGAATCATCAGTCCACTCCCTTCCCATACCTCTGATTCTATTATATTCACCAGTTAATATTGTTCATCATTTTTACTTCCCTTGGTTTTTAGACTCACTTGTTGATAGTTACGTGTTTGTTCATAATTTTTATCTTTATTTTCTTCCTCTTCCTAAAGAACCCCTTTTAACAATTCATATAATTCTGGCTTGGCAGTGATGAATTCCTTTAGCTTAAATTTATTTGTGAAGCTCTTTATCTGGCCTTCGATTCTGAGTGATAGCTTTGCTGGGTAGAGTATTTTTGGCTGTAGGTTCTTGTTATTCATCACCTTGAATATTTCTTGCCATTCCCGTCTGGCCTGCATGGTTTCTGTTGAGAAATCAGCTGACAGTCGTATGGGTGCCCCTTTATAGGTAACTACCTGCTTTTGTCTTGCTGCTTTTAATATTCTCTCTTTGTCTTTAGCTCTTGGAATTTTAATTATGATGTGTCTTGGTGTGGTTCTTTTTGGATTCCTTTTGTTTGGGGTTCTGTGTGCTTCCTGGACATGTAAATCTATTTCTTTCACCAGGTGGGGGAAGTTTTCTGTCACTATTTCTTTCAATATGTTTTCGGTATCTTGCTCTCTGTCATCTTCTGGGATGCCCATAATTCTGATGTTGGTTCGCTTGAAGTTGTCCCAGAGGTTTCTTACATTATCTTCAACTTTCTGGATTCTCTTGTCTTCTTGCTTCTGTGGAGGAGTGTCCTCTGGCTCTTTGTGTTGCAAATCTTGGACTTGATTCTTACAATCTTCCATTCTGTTTTTAGGACTCTGTATAATATTATTTATTTCAGAGATTGTATTCTTTATTTCTAGTTGACCTTTTATTATTTCTTGTTGACCCTTTATTATTTCTTGTTGATCCTTTATTATTTCTTGTTGATCTTTTTTCATATCCTCATAGGTCTCATTTATTTTATCGGCCTTTTCTAGGAGATTGTTGAACAACCTTATAAGCGTGGTTTTGAACTCTATATCTAGTCGCTTTTTGTCCTCCATTTCTTTCGTTTGTGATCTGTTTCCTCGTTTCGACATTTTCGCTGCTTCCCTGAGTTGGTAGGTTGGGAGGATCAGCTGTGTCTATGCCAGGAGATAACCTTATTCCACTAGACTTGGAAACCTGCAAAAGCCTCTCTGAGTTCAGCTTGGATGGGGCGGAGTTTCAGGGTGGAGCCTACAGCCTTGGCTTCCAGTTAGCCCCGCCCTCGGAGGTTCCTGAGTCTCAGTGTTCCTCAGTGTCCTTTGGTACTCGCTGCAAGCACCTCTGAGAGAAAGGCGCCCTGGAGCTTTGCCCGCTTCCAGACAGTGTAGTCTCTCCCCCAACAAGCCCACAACTGGGGTTCAGAGCAGTTGGAAGTGGGGTTAAGAACAGTCCGGAGCTTATGTCTCCTTCCCGCTAGGGCGATCTCGCGGCCCAAACAACAGTCTGTCCTCTGTGTGCGCAATGTGCGCGACTCAGGGGCTCGGCTTTTCGCCGTTCCCCCTGAGCTTCTGTCTTACAGCCCAGATTCCCCCTGTATGAGGCTGGGGCCCGAGGGTCTTGCCCAGGACTGGGGTTCAGTGCAGTCAGAACTGGGGCTCAGCACAGTCCTGAGCTTTTGAGTCCTTCCCGCTGGGGCAATTCAGCAGCTCAGCGAACAGTCCCTCCTCTGCGCGCAATGTGCACGACTCCGGGGCTCTGCCTTTCTCGCCGCTCGGCTGAGCTTCCGCCTTACAGCCCAGATTCCCTCTGTATGAGCCTGGGACCCCCGGGGTCTCGCCCAGAACTGGGGTTCAGTGCAGTCGGAGTTGGGGTTCAGCACAGTCCGGGGCTTTTATCTCCTTCCCGCTGGGGAACGCCAGCCAGGCACTCAGCCGCCCCTTCTCTCCGGCTCCGTCCTCTCCCCGCGCGCGCACCGTGTCTCCATACCTCAGGTTTTTACAGCTCCTCTGGTTTTCCTTCTGGTTTTCTCTTTCCTTCTAGTTGTAGAATTTCCAGTCAGTCAACTTTCCTGTAGTTCTGGATAGTGTCCACTCTATATTTTAGTTGTATTTTTTTAAATTGTTGAGGGCGGCTGCAGTTAGGCTTTTACCTCTGCCGCCATCTTGTTGTGTCTCCGGGTGTGTAGTATTTAAAGTAGTGGTTCTTAGGGTCCCAAAGACAACACATCGTTCAGATATCAGGTCCCTTAGTTTCTAGATGATGTTTCTAGCCCTAGTGTTCTTAATTTGGTCCAAGGAAACCAAGGTTTTGTGTCTGTGTGTGTCCTGGGACTTGTTGCATTTATTCATTTCTCAGAAGTACCTGGCATACCACTTTTTGTTTGTTTGTTTGTTTGTTTATATATTTTTATTGATTTCAGAGAGGAAGGGAGAGGGAGAGAGATATAGAAACATCAATGATGAGAAACATCAATTGACTGCCTCTTGCACGCTCCCTACTGGGGATCGAGCCCACAGCCTGGGCATGTACCCGGGACCCTTCAGTCCACGGGCTGATGCTCTATCCACTGAGCCAAACCAGCAGTGGCCATACTACTTTTTCAAGGTAGAATTTTGTTAAACCCAATCTCTGCCACCATGGTGGGAGTTTTCTGTCTTAATAATAATAACTCCTGATATTTGAACATTTGTGTGCCACTAATTGTACTTAACACTTTATATTTCTCATTTTATTGTTCTCAATAAGGAAAGTACAGTTATTATCTCCATTTTATGATTGAGGAATCTGAGAGCTTTGAAAGTTTAAGTAACTTGAAGATCACACAGAATTGGAATTAGAATCCATGATGCCATCCGGGGAAGCCCATGCTCTTAGGCATTATGTATTATAATAAAAACATTCATTTATTGGTTTAGTTTTAACTGGGATTTTGTCTGTTATTTCTATATTCAAACAGCCCTTAGTATATTCTGGTGGTTGGACATTGCTCCTTTTCTAGATGCTAATATGTTATAATTCCAAGATCAACACTGGATTGTAGGGCCCAGAAAGTGCCTAGCACTTGTTTGTTACATGAATAAACCAATGAATAAATGTTTGCCCTCCCTAACATGACCAGGGCCATCTTTTTTAGTGATACTCTCCCATAGTGAGTGTAAGCTGTGGTGGTGGTGGTGGTGGTGGTGGTGGCAACGGGGTGGTGACTCTTGTTTCAGCAGATACCATGCATGCAATAATGTCTACTGACCACTAAATAGAACTGATTTACCCTTTTAATTGTGTGTTTGTCAGAAGCCAGCAGTCTTTGGCCAGTTTCTCAACACAGCATTTGGGAGGCAGCTACGTGGGGTTTTTGCCTGTGGCTTTTTCCATCAGACCATGCAATTTTGACATTGTTACAGGAGAGTAATTAGAGAGTTGAATTTCTGTAGCTTGATCACTTTTAACTATCTCCAGAAAAGGAGGTGCCTTTCTCTGCAACTAACTAGTTCTGAGACTTTGGGAAAACACACAGGCCTCAATTCTTCATCTGTGTAATGACAAGTGGGAGTGGACGATATCAGTTGTTTGTCTCGGATTCTTTTTCCTTTGTTTATTTTAGTACCCTAAAATTTCTGTTTTTATCTTTTCTCACTGAAAACCTCTGCAAGCACTCAGTACATCAACATGAAAGCAGAATATGTGGATTGAAGTTTGCAATGGAAAGCTTTTAATGTAGAGCCACATAGTGATTCTTAACATCATTTTTGCATTTATTTTATTAAGGTATGATTTACATGCAGTAAAGTTCACCTTGTATAGTGTACAATCCTGCAAATTTGATAATTCATATAATCATATAACCATGGTAACATAAAACTGGAATGAACAATTCCAATTCCAATGCCTGTGTGTCTTGTGGATCATTAGAGAATAGTTTCAACAGACAGGGAAGACCTATGTAAATGTTACAGGGATTTGCAAATGCTTAAATTAAAACTTTTTAAAATTATTTTTGTTTTGTATTGCCTTTCTTTCATTTCAGCTCTATGTAGCATCAGAGAGTGGAGTGAGTCTTAGAGGATATTTTTCTCTAATTGTCAAAGTTCAAGAGGGAAATCACAGTTGGATATTGTCAGACAATCTTGGATATCCATAATATGCTGGTATCCTTGTCTGGAATGTTCTAAGCACAATAAATAAAATATAGGGCCTTAGCACAAATAGTTATAGATTGTTCTAACTCTGGCCAAGTGGTTTTATTTATTTTTTTATATTTTAACCAAAAATTGCAAAACAAAAATTATGATGGAAAATAAGTGATTATTTGTAATTCACCTCCTAAAAACTAATTTTATTTAAGAAACAAGTCTCCATCTCAATAATATACTTTTTCCCCTTAATATAAAGTTATTTTCACATTGGTTGGGGTAATTTACAGTAATAATGTTTTTAAGTTCTGAACTACTAAGTGCACCTGCTTAGAATCTGAGACTGAAATGGAAAGCACAAGGCTTAACCCCGCATGCTCCCTGATCAAATGCAAAGGTTCTTAAAATAGCTTCGTGTGAAGATGTTCAGAGCAGCTGAAAACCAAGATGTTGGTGTCTCTCGTCACAACCTGGGAGTTTAATACCAGGGCTCAGAGGCAGCTGCCTCCACCTCTTTGTTTCCAGGCCAGGAGCTGCAGCCCTAAGGAGAAGCACAGGAACAGCCTCTGCCTTGTCCACCTCGCTATCCGCCCTGAATGCTACTTTCCTGGAGAAGGGGTTGTCCCTAGACCCATCATGAAGACTTAGCACTCATTTTTAGCCATCAGTACAACGGAAAAGTAGCTTCAAGTTTCCAAACAATTGCAGCAAACTTTAAATAGGTAGACAATAAATTCCAGGGGAAATGTAAGGAAGAAATGAAGTCTTGTATATTTGATTGGTCATGGGTAGTACCTGATAGTACTAACTGTAACTGGTATCCTACACACTGTTACCCTCAGCAGTTTAGTTACAGCTGATCAGTGTGCTCTCTCAAAATATATAAAAATATCCTCCTCTTCCATGAAGACTGGTCTGTTCAGCTCCGCCTATCTTGATAGGACCCTCAGTTGTCCATGCTTTTCCATTTTTCCATGTAGAAAATGTTTTCCTGTGATGTTCTCTCTACCCATGATGAACTGCTTTCCTCAAGGCCCACTTATGTTTCCACTAGAAGCAGAACCTTGACTGGGTGGGCAGTAGCACTGATCTGATGAGACAGTGTTTTATGTTTCCAGGCTGGTGGTAACACTCACTAACAGTTTAAAATTCCACTTACATTTACATACAGGTGAATATACTATGCTGTTTCTGTCCCAAAAAAATAAATAAAGGGAAAAAGGAAAGAGACAGTAGCTTTTACCTCTTTTAGCAACTAAACTGATTTTTCAAGAGCCAGAGGAAGGAACTGCAGGGTGAGTACCCAGAAGGGAAATGGAGGCAGGAAGAGGCTGTGTGTCGGGAGGCCAGAAACTCTCCTCTAGTGGCGTAGTTTCCAGGGTCTGCTTCCACCTCAAGCAGTAGGTAGGAGCTGTGAGTACTCATGTTGAAAACTTAGAATTTTCCTAGTCTTTCATTTGAGAAATTACTTAATGTCACTGTACAACAGAGAGAAGTTAGCTGGGCTAGTCTCTTCAACAACTAAAACTTAAGTTCTCCACCTGCTGAACAGGGAATAATACCTGCCTTTCCTTTTGTGTGTGTAACCATAGGATCAAGTGAGTGTCTGGTACTGAAATTCCATAAACAATGTAAAGCACTTCATTGGCATAAAATGATATTGAAGTTATGATTGATGCCCTCATAACAACTCTTCCACCAAGGTGAGAAATACAAGATGGCCACTCTTTCAGATGCAGCCTCCAGTGACTGCCCAATTCTCTAGACAGATTAGACAGAGACATCTTGAACTCTATCACCTTTGAATCCCGGATAGCTATGAGACTATAGTACCAACTTTGTTCTAATGCCGGGGTGGGCAAACTTTTTGACTCGAGGGCCACAATGGGTTCTTAAACTGGACCAGAGGGCCAGAACAAAAGAAACCTGACCATGCTGGCACTCTCATCTTGGGCTGCTGGTGAAGAAGCGGAGGGGAGAGCAAGAGAACCCTCTGCTCTTTCGGTTCCGTGGGCTGAATGGAACAGCCAAACGGGCTGGATCTGGCCCACGGGCCGTAGTTTGCCCACGGCTGTTCTAATGTCTTCCTGAGGGACTTCCTGTCTGACCCAATTCTAAAGGAACAACCTGCCAGTATGGGAGTCTTTTATCTAATATCTGTAGTTTATAAACAGCAGAAATGTCAGCATCCTTCAAGAAGGCGCAGGAACTTGCACTACAATGTATATTCAAACTTGACTATTTGATTTAGTCTGTGGTCTTGTCTCCAATTCTCACAGACACTAAATAACCTTTATAAAGTAGAAAAACCTAATTTGGGGGGAGGGGGGTAAGACCTTAAGTTTCCTTTTTATCAGAAATGAGGGAGAAAACACTTATTTACCTGGTAAACAATATGAATAGTACAGAGGTTGGACCCTCTGTGAAGAATCCTGCGCTCAGGATATGGAAACCATATTTGCCTAATTCACTGCTCCATCCCCAAAATCCCAGCACATAGTAAGCACTCTAAAACATTTGTTGAATGAAGAAAGAAATGAGAAAACAAATTAAGCCCTTTACTATAAAAGTGCTTCCCCTAATTATAATGAAACAGGGGGAAAATTAATTTTGTGCTCAGCATGAATTGCTATTAAATACTGGTGGTCAGTAGTTCAAGCAACTAACATTTTAAAAATGTTTTAATGCAGCATTTAGAGAAACAAGGCATGTATTTCAGTGGTAATGAAAATTTTGCTTTAAAACAATAATATGGACTCTTCTGAAGAGAGACTACAGAGCCCTTTACTTTTAGTCTTTTCCCATCCTTAGAAACTAAACTCTTTTTAAAAATTCTTTGTTTATAATCAACACTGTCCTTTGCCGCAGAATTTTACCAATTTTTTTTGCATTGGTTATCATAAAAACCCAAACCCACATTGCTTTGGGAAATTATTTTGAAAATTCTCATCAACATAGACCTGCCTTAATTGCCCTACATATTTGTTTGAAAAAAAAGTAGAAATAACCCCTCAACATTATCTGCCTTTAAAATTTTTCAATAGCAAATAGCTCTTAAGTTATTTATGCTGATTTTTAATTAAATATTATGGGAGTTTCATAATACTGTCAACTGATTCTGTGGAGATATATTTACTTGGAATATTGGTTTGGGGGGGTATTTTTTTAAATATATTTTATTGATCCTCCACAGAGAGGAAGAGAGGGACAGAGAGCCAAAAATATCAATGAGAGAGAATCATCGATCAGCTGCCTCCCACACACCCCCCACTGGGGATGAGCTCTCAACCAAGGCACATGCCCCTGGCCAGAATCGAACCTGGGACCCTTCAGTCCGCAGGCCAATGCTCCATCCACTGAGCCAAACCGGCCCTGGCTGGAATATTGGTTTTTGAAGAATAGAAAATTGATACAGGCACACCTCAGAGATATTGTGGTTCAATTTCAGATCACTGCAATAAAGCAAGTAGTATACTAAAGTGAGTTGTAATCTTTTATTGGTGGACAGAGGATCTTGCCTTAAATTTGCTTTAACACACACACACACACACACACACACACACACACAATATCCATGAAATGCAATAAACCAAAGCACAATAAAACAAGGTATAACTGTATCTTAGAAAGTGTCATAAACCAAAGCACAATAAAACAAGGTATAACTGTATCTTAGAAAGTGTCATTGTAGGAAAAGCTATTTTTATTTTTATTTTTTGCAGCTGGAGGAATATTGCCTTAATTTGAGAGAATTTTCTCCAGTAGTATGATATTCTATGCCCTCCTTTATACAATACAGAGGTTCAAATCACCAGTAATTGGACCCTCTGTGAAGAGTCCTGGTGCAAACATGGAGCATGGTGAGTGTAGTTAAGCAAAACAGGATTGGGGAAAAATTGGTTTACCCATTACTTGTTCCTAATACAAGAATAAACTGTTTTGCATACTCACAACTGTAAACCTACTTTTGCCCATCCCTGTATATACATTGCACCTCTTTTAATCCTTCTTGACACTTGCACAGATATCGAGGGTGGGGGGGTGAGGGGAAGGAGATACGTGATCATCTGTCATTATGAAGAGAAATAGCAATGATTATATCAAGTATTATAGCTGACATATTTATATTTTCTGTTGACGGGGGCTCCAGTATTCAAACCTATGCAATCACCCTAAACATTGACTAATACTCCCATTGAGCAAGTGCAATGAACAGAACTTTCTCTGGTATTATTTGGCGCAATCTAGCATCATTTCCTATTGACACTGAGATGTGATGGGCAGTGGATATCCAAGCATGTTCTTTGAGGTGATAGCTAACCACCATGACTACCCCCTAGGACCTTCCAAAACTCCTGCCTCAAAAGTATGCTTCTGTTCTCTATCTCCCATTCACCAAATCTTAGCATTAAAGAAATGGGAACAAAAATAAAGAAGAAGGTACTCCTGTTGCCATTTTATGTTAGTTTCTTCTGAGTTTCCGTGAAGAGAATTCCTCCTCTCCAATCTTGCCTATCCAGTATAATTTTCCATTTTCATCACATTAAGACAGTTCTGAAATCAGGTATTGATCACTCACATCAGTCTATAAAATCATGCTATTAACAATGAAAGTTTTTTGCCCAAACCATTTTTTAACTTTGTAACCATTTGTCTTACTCTTAAGAGGAGAACAACTTAAAATTTCATTTTGGTTTTCTTGCATGCCTACCATTTTGGCAAAAGTAATTGTCAGGATAGTTCTATTTTGCAAGCAGCTCTTACTCTTACTAGTCTAAAAATCATCATCATCATAAGCTCTTAATCATACTTGAGATTACTGCATTTCCTTGATTTTATCCAGAAGATCCTGCTCTGGAAAGCAGTGTTGGCAATTCCCAGATGTTGGATTGTACAGAAACATCCCCAAAGCCTGTCCTCAGAAGCGATTGGGACACTTACCTCACCGCACACGCACCTTTGCGTGATCACACCCAGCAGTCCTCTCTTATTCCCACCAAAATCCAATAGTGGAATCCAAGGACCAGCACCAATGTTTTCTTCTTTTCTTTTTGCACACTCTCTGAGTGTTCGTTCTGGGGGCTTCAAAGCCACGGAGTATTTGCACCCAGGGGCCACTGACAGTTCTGGAAAGGAGAGGCAGTGGGGAGCCCAACACTAACTGGGCCCAAACACTAAATATAGTCCTCTTCACTCGCCGGCCAGCGTCCTTCATACTCTGAAAACAGACGACCTTGCAGAATCCCTCACCCCACAGCTTGCCAGTCTCCACGGAAGAAAGGGCCTAACTGGACTGGGCTGCAGAATGATGTGACCCAAAAGCCAGGAGCCATCTGCCCAGAGAAGACAAGTAGCGGCAGGTATAGGCTCTGTGAGTGAGAGTGTGTGTGTGTGTGTGTGTGTGTGTGTGTGTGTGTGTGTGTTTGCTTGCCTGTGCCCAGCAGCTGCTCTCCAGATTAGAAGACACCACTCTTTGGCAGGCAGCTCTGAAACACCCTCTTGGGTAATTTCAAATTCATGTGCACATCTTGGCTGAGAGAAGAAACCTCCCAGTCACAACCTGAGTCCCCTTCTCTGCCCTGTCACTGCCCCAAATACACAGAGGCCCAGATGGACATGTAATTGCACCTCATTCTGTACCCTGCAACCGTGAGCTGATGCAGCCTTGCTTGAGATTTTTTAAGTAACAAGGGCATGACCCCTTTGACAGCCATAACCCAAGGCAGCAGAGAGAGTCGCTGTTATTAACGCTGCGTTGAACTTGAACTTGAATGCCTGCCTGTTCCGTTCACTGTCACATGAGATGTGAGTACCAAGTGCTGAGCAAACTTTAGAGCAGCATCCAAATCTGTGGAAGTATTTATTGTTATTCCAGTGTTTGTTTTATCTTACTCTGATGTTAAGAGAAATCTCATACATTAGATTGCTAAAATTTGAAGAATCTAAATTTCTCTAAGTGCCATTGCTTGGTCCAACTGGAGTAGAACTGGCAGAAAAAAAGGAACTTGCTCATTTTTTTAGCAAGTGTGTATTGAGTCACTCATTAAGTAGCAGGTCCTCTGCCAGACAAACCCACTACCGACCAGTGCTCAATCTATGAATTCTTATGTAATCTGTACAGCATTTCTTTAAATCAGTCCTACATTGGTGACCAAATAAGAAAAACAATATAAGTTGATATACAATATGTGTGTTTATATTATTCTGAATCAATTTATATATTTTTGTGTTACTATTCTAGAAGATAAGTACAATCTTTTACATAGATTGTCATATCTATAGCATGTCAATCAAATTCAGTAAGTTAACATTGATACAATATTAATTTCTAGTCCACTATTCCCATTCCACTTTTCACCAAATGTCTCAATAATAGTATCTTTTATAGGGGAAAAATTACTTTTTTTCTGTGGTCTAGAATTATATGTTACATTTAGTTGTCAAGGGTTTCCTTTAATTTTAAACAGTCCTGCAGCCTTTTCTTAAAGTCTTTTGTGACGACATTTTTGAAGAGTAAAATGTGCCTCAATTTAGGGTTGTGTGATGTTTCCTCAATAAGGCTGAGTTTGTGCATTTTTTGCAGCAATACTAGAGAAGCAATGCTTCTTGGTTAATCATATCAGGAGACTCATAAATGGAGTTTGTCCATGCCAGCCCTACTTGGTTAAGGTGGCATCTGCCAGATTTCTCTCCTTTGCAATTAATAAATATTTTGTGGGAAGATACTTAGATTATGTAAATATATTGCTTCTAAATAAACTGCCTACTGCAGGAAGAGCTTTCCCTTCTCCCCTGTTTATTTTTGTAATTATCTATATCAATATGCACTTGTGGGTTCCTATTTTAGTCAGTAGACTACAAAACATTAATATCATTATTTATTTTGATGCCTGATTATCTCAAATTTTGAAATTGGAGGGCCCTTCAAGCTGTGTTCTTTGAACACTTTCTTGCTTTCTGGCACAAGAAAATGTCCCAATTACATCTTATACTTTCTCTACTGAGCCCTGGAATTAGCCACATTTTCTGAAAGACCTGGGTCCTTTATGGAAAATCTTATATGGAAATGGAGATCTGGGCATTGGGTGTGCTCACTGACCTGAAATGTTCCCATTGCTTTCAGGCCCTCTCAACCAAAAGAACTGGGAAATACACACACACACACATATCTGTTTCTCTGCCTATCTCTATTACATACAGTGAAAGCACATTGATAGCTCCAGTTACAGTCTAATGCCATAGACATTCTAGCTTTTTACCTTTTCCACATTTGTAACTCCCTTCACTTACAGTGCTTTCTGTTATTCTCAGACTCTTTATTTATTCGCTCATTGCCTTGTGTGTAACCAGTCTTCCCACCCTGACAGCTCCTTTCTTGGTCCTGACCGGTTTCAGCTCCATTAGCCCTAATCCCTCTAGGAAAGAGAATGGCTTCTCTAAAGGTTCATATTCTTGCCTACTCAAGGGCAACCAAATAAAGAAGGGAAATGTGAAGAAAAATATTCCTTATCCTTTAGTGGTCATTTTTTCATTGACTCTGAGTGAGTTTCCTCCCCTGTGGAGGTTTTGCACTGAAAAGAAGATCACATCTTAATGCTGTTTGGGCACTAACATTCCTTGAGTCTGTCAGTTGATGGCCTGAAAGTGATCCAGAAAAAACCTATCCCTGTGCTTTTTGCTCACCTTTGACTAGCCGTTGTTACTACAGATGTCTGGAAGGTGTTGAAAGAGATAGATAGTACAAGTTCTTAAAAATGTGGTGATTTGTTTCTCCTTTTTTGTTTGTTTTGATGAATTGTAAAAAAAAAAAAAATGATAAAAGAAACATGGGGTTCTTAATAGTAGAACTGGATCACAGGACCTCAGAAACATCTCTCTGTGTCTGCCTCACATTTTCTTCTACCAGGTTCCAGATCCCATCCTTCCCACTGTCCTCTCCTCACCCTGGGTGGACTATGTTCCTCCATGGTATTCCCAAGGCACCAGAGCTTAACCACACCTTATCCTCAGTCGTACTTCATTGCAATTGCCAGCATACTCGCCTCTCCCTGATAGCCCGGGAGTTCCCAGAGAGCGGAGTGCACCTCCCAACATCGTGGCCCTGGCCCCAGCACACAGCCAGTGCACAGTAAATATGTACTGGCTGGAGAAGGTGTCACTGACCTCTTAGACCAAGTGAACAAAGGAAAGAAGCAACCCTAGAGGAAACAGCATCTCACCGAACTGGAAGGTAAAGAAATAAGGGAAACACACATTAAACCTATCAGTTATTTTTAAATTCCAGGGTTTTAAACTTCTTGTTCTAACAGATATTTTACCAGCAGCAAAATGGACAGATTTAAATGTCACATATTATCCCATCCCTCATGAGTTTCTTAAGATGGGTTGAAGGACCTATATATAAAAATGAAAGGACTAGTCCACAAAATAAAAAGCATCTCCAAATAAATATTCTTGGGAAAGCCTGGTAATTGAGGAGTGCCTCTCTCTTCCTTTGTAATCAACCTGTACACAATGATTTGGAATTATACCTATTGTAGAGTTTCATATTTTTCTAAAGTGAGAATGGCACTAACGGTTTAACTTTGAGAGAGAGGGAGAGAAAAAATGAGGAAAATATATTTTTGACCTCAGAATCTTATTGTTGCAAATAATTCGTACTCTTCAGTTTCCAGGGGCTATTTCTTCATATACTTCAAGAATGCCAAAATACCAGGTGACAGCTGTTTAAGCTCTAAGACATTCTTCAAGCATCCTATTTTGATGTCATTATGTAATGCTTTTCTCTTGGCATAGCTGTCATCACTCAGTAGCTTTGTTGATGTATCATGGCTTGGCTGTCTTCATTTTTGCACCTATATTGCCCTTTCAAATAGGAACTGGTTCTCTGAGAACTAGAGAAAAAAATGAGAGAAGGAATAATTCCAACAACATCTCTAGTTGGACCAATGTTTTCTCTTTGACTAGAAAGTTCCTTTGTAAATAGGAAAATATATGACTTAGAAGTCTTTTTCTCCTCTCAGCCCTTCTCTTTAAAAATGTTAGTTCACTCTAGTCTTATTTTCTTTTCTAACTACACATATTATTAATAGACATGTATCAGCAGAGAATTTGTTTAGCTCTAATCTTGCTTAGTAACTGTTGTCTCTGATAGTCTGAAGGACAGATGTACACAGTTTTCAGTTCACTTCAACATATTTACTGTGTGCTCCCAATTTACCGTGTGCTATGCAAGGTTTGGTGCTATATAGATAAAGTGTTACACCATCCTGGTCCCTCAAAAACTAGTAGGAGAGGCACACACCAAAATTCTAATTTTAATGGGCTGGTGTTATAAGGTAGTGCTAAACATCATTTTGTCTGATTGAACCTGAGCTGCAGGTCAGGGAAGCTGCACAGGGTGCGGGTGGGGTGGAAATACTTGAACTGGACACATTGGGGAAGAGGAGTAGATTCCTGCCAGGGGAGGAGGAAGGAGAAGGAAATTCTCAGCAGAGGACACGATGGAAGCACAGGGCAGGGGAGCGCATGACGGGTTCAGCAATGGCAAGCTTCTCCCATGCCTGGAGGACAGGGTTATAATGTCCAGCTTTGTACTAGGTAACGTACAGTTGTTATTTGCCCCCAGAATGTTAAATACCATAAATGCTTTGATGCTTGATGTAGTAACTGCACTCCACCGGCAGTGAGAAACCACCAGAGGCCTTTTGGCAGGAAATCATAGTCAAGGAAGTGTAGTGGGAAATGTATCGGGTTTAGAACTAGAAGGCTTTTTGTGGGACACTGGAATGTTATACTTGAAGAGAAATGTAAGACCCATCTATTTTTACCTCTTGTTTTACTCACCAAAAGTGTGTGACCTGGCTTTAACTTTCACACCAGTGGGTGCTGTGTATCCTACATTGAGCCTGAGGAAGGATGCTGGGACCTCAAAGGCCAGCTATGGGTTGGGGACAAGCAATGGATAAGGCTGCACCAGCATGGGAATGAGTGGCATAGATTGGGGGGTGGGGAGGCATTTCAGCCCTACAGGGAGAATGTGGGAGAGCGGCTGCAGTATGATTCCATGTGAGCTGCCTCGTTGGGGCCAGATCCCAAGCAGTAACTAGGGAATGAGGATCAGGTGACATGGAAAGAGGAGAATTATGCAAGAAAGCTAAACCCCATCCAAATAAACTAGGTGCTGAGCAACTGTCATCCTAGCAATCTTTCTCCTGTTCCCTTGCACTGAGGAAACAGGAGGAAGATTGATACGAAGGACTGAGCAAATCAGGAGTTAGTGGAGAAAGGCCGCTGTGCATCTGGTAGACAAGTACCCAGGACTTCTCCGGGCCTGCAGAGAGCATCCCTGGCAGGAATGCAGTTCTGGGCTTGCTTGCCTGGTACGGATGAGCAGCCTGCCAGACTTGGTCCTCACTGACCAGAGAATCAGACAGGACACAATCCGAAGACTCACAATCTTCCCTGTTAGCCCCTGGATGGTAGTGAGGCAGGGACAGGCACCTAGGGCACTTCTGAGTTTCCAAACAACTCAGTTGTTCGGGTCATCCTAGGCCATAGCCAAATGGCAAAGGTGTTCCACTCAGACCAGTTTCACAACAACTTCCCAGGAAGACCTTGTGCTGTCTTTATACTTAAGTGTTGCAGTGCTTGACTTTAAAGTTCTTCTGTGATTTTTCTTAAGGAACTACATAATACATATATATGAGCGACTCTGCTTTCAACCACAAATATCTTAAAATGAGAAAGGGCCAATCCCCCCTATTCAGAATGCATTGTGTGCCAAACCTGGTGGTTTCAAACAATCAATCTGAAAGTTTCTAACTGTAGCCATAAGTTAGGTGTCCATCCTCTCAGCTTCTCAAGTTCAGTCAGGGTGGTCCTGGTTAAAATAAACACATGAAAATCCTCCAACAGAAATAGAAGATGTACAGTAGTACAATAGCATTTGTGGTGATAGAAACATAAAATAACATAAAAAAGGATGGCCCTCTTATATTGTGTTTTTTTAAATTTATTATTTGCTATATCATTCACTTCGTGCATCTGTTTAGCAGCGATTTGTTCTCTGTCTGTCTGTTCTGTTGGGTCACTATCCAAAGCACTTTAGATATGGCATTGCAAAAGTAGACATTACTGGTTCCAACCGTTTAGCATTTTAAAGTCTATGGAATGAATAAAAACAAGTTAGCAAATAAGCCAGGTTAATTACAGTAAAAAGTAAAAGAAAATTGTGGCAGAGAGTGGAGAGGGAGGAGAGTGCTTCCTTTTGATAACAGAGGAGACCTGAGTGGTTTGAAGGAGGAAGACCAGGAGGAGCAGGCCAGTATGGGAGCAAGCACCTAAAGGCTCCGCTATGAGAAAGGATCAGCATGTTCTAGGAGCCCCAGGAGGTCCGTGTGGCTGGGATGTAGCAGAGCAAGTAGATCAGAGAAAGGCTGAGGGGTAAGTGGAGACCCAGTCATGACAGGGCCTTGTGGTTTGTGGTAGAGAGTGTAGGTATTATTCTCAGTATAAAATCAAACTGCTATGTGTAACCTTCCAGGTTAAAAATCCTATTCACATTTTTAAAGATCCTTTTGGCTCTCCTGTGGAAAGTAGAAGGGGACAAAGTGGTTACTGGGGGGACCAGCCACGGCCTGAGCCAGGTGCTGCTAAGTTGTGCTCTGGGATTTTCCCGAGGTACTGACCTGAGAATTCTTGCACTCTGGGAAGCCTGTCATTAACTGTTCTTCACCTGCTTTTCCCCTGAATGCCACAACCATTTCTCTCTTTGCTCGATGGATAATAGAAGAAAAGATGGCAGAAGCACTGACTTTCAGGTGAGCCAGTTCAGGTAGAGTGCTGGCCCTAACACCTTTTACAGGAATCTTGCATGTCATGTTCACTTTGCAAGTTGATTATATTCATGCCAGTTCCCCACTGTTCCTCAGCTTTGCTCCTGGTCCACAGAACGTATTCAGTAAATGTTGTCAAACTGACTTGACCTGGATTCCCAGGGATGTGAGTAGAGAGGGAGACTTAGGAAGGCCGGCGGGATCCTCTTCACGTCCTCTCGGGAAATTGTATGTGTCAGTGAGTTGCCAGGGCTTTTACAAGAGTATTTTCTGTCTATAGTGTATGCAACTCAAGGGTGAATAAAATGACTCTCTGCTAGAATAAAGGTGCTATGAACATGTAAAAAGTGTTTAAAGAGCATCTGGTTAGAGTTTAATGTGGCTGAAAAACATCCCTATTTTTTCATGTTTCAATTACGTGAGTATGGCTAAAGTGTGCTTTGGAGATTTTCCAAAATAAAAACACTTGAGGTGAGAGAAATTTCAGCCCCAACAATAACTTGAAAATTGGAAGTTGGAATAGCAACTGTTTTTTCAACTGTCTTAACTCTGTCACCAACACTATGATGATTTGATTACATGTGACATGTCTGGTTTCTGGCCATTAAATTGCACACTTCAGCTATAGGCATCAGTCTTTCCCTTCTTTTCTTTCACCATGTGTCAGTGTGGGGGCAGAAATGAGAAGGATGGGAGAAAGCAAGAGTTGGAGAGCCTTTCCATTGGCTCCAAGTTACAGCTGGTGACCCTGGCATTCCCCGAAGCCTCATGTGACTCAGGCCCTGCAGCAACCCAGTCGTTGGGTAGCTCTCTTCTGTTCCTCACCGTCCTCAACAACCCACCTGTTATTCATGTGCCACTAGCTTACGTGAACATCAAGGACATTCCTGAGGGGAAATGCATCTCCAAATGGCAAAGGGCCACCTGGGAGCGATGTGGGGAGGAGACAGCACTCCTTGGAGAGGTCATGGACACCAAGCTCTTGGTGCAGTGCCTGATACAGAGCAGTCACTCACTGTATGGCGGGAGCAGCTGCTACCGCTGTTATTTTTATTATTGCAGAGTGG
This sequence comes from Vespertilio murinus, assembly GCA_963924515.1. Taxonomy (NCBI): domain Eukaryota; kingdom Metazoa; phylum Chordata; class Mammalia; order Chiroptera; family Vespertilionidae; genus Vespertilio; species Vespertilio murinus. Next base: position 127,594,956 of record OZ004706.1, on the reverse strand, counting down.
TTTATAAATTGATTAGGTGTGTATGAGTCTCATGTTGTCAGGTACCAGCTTTCAGATCTACTGTTGCCACTGTTTCTCAGGCCCACCAACCCCTCAGGCATTGCTTTATTTTATTTGCATTTATTCCTTGTATTTTAGTCTCTTTTGTTCATGGTACCCTAGTCATTCCAACATCTCCATGTGGAAATTGGCATTTCTTCTTATTGCTACTCTGAATGTTTTCAATGGGGGGAAATAAGTCTTCAAAAATTGAGTGGTACATACCTCTACCGTTCTGGCCGCGCCATTCATGCCCCACTTCTCCCTCTTTCCCTTGTACAAAAGGTTGTTTTCTTACCATCTCACCTCAGGGCTTTTCATAACAGAACATAACTCACCTAATTTCTTCTGTCATCTTTTGCACTTTGCTAAAGAGCTCTGAGATCTCATTTTGCTGGAAAAGAAGGAGCATGATACATCTGATCCCTCACTTAAGGAGGCAGGAAATCATTTCAGTTAGGGGCCTGGGAGACACGTCTATTTATAAAAGAAAGGGTTGCTATTTCTCTGACTGCTAGTTTCCTTCTTTCTGCCCCCAAACCCACCTTTGGAAGTAATGGCTGGGCATCTCTCTCAATGAAATAAATATTGTAATGGGTCAAGTAATTAGCAGGCAGAATTATGTTTAGGCTGTAACCTGACTCTAATTGCTGACCTCAGAGAATTAATTTCATATGACATAGCACCTTAGCCGGCTTCGAAGTTTCCACTGGTCTCTCCCTTCCCTCCTGATTGCTTTTTCTATTTCTGGGCTTGTCGCATCGATGAGTCAGATGGCCCCAGATTCTTCCTGTGGGTGAAAGAGGCATTCCTGAGTTGGATGTATTTTCTGCATATACAAATTACAAAAAGGAAAAACTCTTGTGTCCATTCCTTGGCATAAAAGTAAGGGAAACTGGAGGGTTGAGTGAGGAAAGTATTAAAATACCCAATGTAAATAAAGCCTGCCCCTGGGGCCTGAACGCAGCAGGATGTGCAGTGGGATAAAAAGGCATTCGGGAGTAATGCTTTTCTATATTAAAAGTAGTCATAAGGGATGTAAGATGTGTAAGGTCCTGTTAATTTTTGCCACCACGTCCTTGTGTTAACTCGTGATGTTAACACAAGTTACAAAACGAGATTCAACATCTCTGTAAAGACCTGTTTATTTCTGCAGCAGAGTGCATAGGTTTTTGTCTTTTCCCCTTAGTAAGTGTGGAAACAGTCGCAGGTCCTATCTCCTGGGTCCTGAAACTATTACAACAGCTAATGATTCACTGGGGCCTTACCTGCTTTGATTTTCATAAGCGGAATTTGTTACAGGAGTTCAGAAACTGTTGCATACTGACAAAACAGTATGAAAACCAGTATCACCTTTCTTTTTTTTTTTTTTCAGAGTTCAGCTTTTTATTTTTTTTTATTTATTTTTAATATGTATTTTATTGATATTTTACAGAGAAGAAGGGAGAAAGATAGATAGCTAGAAACGTTGATGAGAGAGAAACATCAATCAGCTGCCTCTTGCACACCCCTTACCGGGGTTGTGCCCGCAACCAGTGTACATGTCTTACCGGGGTTGTGCCCGCAACCAGTGTACATGTCCTTGACCGGAATCGAACCCGGGACCTTTCAGTCCGCAGACCGATGCTCTATCCACTGAGCCAAACCGGTTTCGGCCAGAGTTCAGCTTCTTATTGAAGGGTTACAAAAGAGCTTAAGTAAAAAAGACCAAAGCCCGTGTCATCAGATTCTCCTTTCTTTGCTTCCCCTTGCTCCTCCTCAGCTGGGGCAGCACCCACTGTGTAGGCAGGTCCACCAGCCCCTACACTGCAGATGAAGCTGCGATGTTGACATTGGCCAAAGCCTTTCCAAATAAGCCTGGCCAGAAAGGGTCAACATTTATACCAGCTGCTGTAATGAGGGCATTGTTCTTGTCCTCTGTCACTGTCACCTCATGTTTGCAAGCTAAGGGCTGAGTAAATGCAGATGAGCTCCGAAAGGGGGCTGTGGTTTGAGCCACTGCTAGGCACGGGCTGCTAGTCCCCAGAGAAGTGAGGGCCTCACCCCAGCAGGGCCTTAGCTTCCTTGGAATAACAAAGTGCCTTTCCACTGGACCTGAGTCACCTTTTTATTGTTAATCCTTGCTCAAGGATATGTTCCCATAGGTTTTGTTTTGTTTTGTTTTAAGAAAGAGAGAGAGCCAAAACCAGTTTGGCTCAATAGATAGAGCGTTGGCCTGCAGACTGAAAGGTCCAGGGTTTGATTCTGGTCAAGGGCATGTACTTTGGTTGCAGGCACATCCCCAGTAGAGGGTGTGCAAGAGGCAGCTCTCTCTCATTGATGTTTCTAACTCTCTAACCCTCTCTCTTCCTCTCTGTAAAAAATCAATAAAATATTTTTTAAAAAAGAAAGAGAGAGAGAGAGAGAGAGAGAGAGAGAGAGAGAGAGAGAAACATCGATGTTGATTGGCTGCCTCTCACAAGCACCCTGACTGGGGATAGAAGCCACCCAGGTATGTTCCCCAACTGGGAATGGAATCTGCAGGCGTCTGGTGCTGGATGACGTTTCAACCAACCAACTGAGCCCCCAACCAGGGCCAGAATCACCTTTCAAAGTCTAATTCAAAGCTGTGATGTCATCAAAGGAAGTTACTGTGCTTCCATACTTGTATTGGATTTATTAAGAAAGTAAAATCAGCCGAAACCAGTTTGGCTCAGTGGTAGAGCATCGGTCTGTGGACTGAAAGGTCCCAGTTCGATCCCGGCCAAGGGCATGTACATTGGTTGCGGGCACATCCCCAGTGGGGGGTGTGCAAGAGGCAGCTGGTCAATGTTTCTCTCTCATTGACATTTCTAGCTCTCTGTTTCTCTCCCTTCCTCTCTGTAAAATAACAATAAAATATATATTTATTTAAAAATATAAAGTAAAATCATGCTTCTCCCCTGAAAACTGATTGGTGTGTTGTTGTTTTAGCCTATGGCTACTCTGAAGAGTGACAAAATCTTCTTTTCCACATTGGCTCCTAAAAACTTAGAACCAAATTTTTACCCCATCAATTGCAAAAATATAGGGCATTATTACCCTTTATTGGAACTCTTTGATTGATTTCAGGTCTGATTCTTACATTGCTTTCATATTTGCTCCCACTTTTAATGTATACTATTTTTATTATATTTTTTGTAACCCTGTAAGCTGCTTAATTTCTTCCTAGAGTAAGATGACCCATAGTTAACCAATAGGGAGATATTTTTTAAAACTAAAAGAAGAAAGTTGAGCAGAGAGGGAGGGAAGGAACTAAGGGGGAAAAGCAGGCAGGTGGGCAAACTATGAAAGCGTCAGCAACCTAACTTCTTTAGTCCTCAGTTTCTTCATCTGTTAAATGCTGGCCTTCAGAAATTTTGTGGGGCTCAAAATTATTTTTAGACTGTGAGTATGAATACATTTTATAAATTTCTAAGTTCTGTGCAGCTTTATTGTGATTATTTTTAAGATGTTATTAGCTAAGCCCTTGACCTGGTCCTAATCTCTGTGCCGCAGAAGGCACTTTCCTAGGAAGTGTGTGTTCTAAGAGAAGGGCCTGGATTCTTCTGAGAGCCGTCTTAGGGGTCCCCTCCAGCAGAGGACTATAATCCCTGGACCACCACAGAAGCAATGCCCTTTCCCCAGCGTAGCTCTGAAATCTGCATGCCTGATGGACTTTTATACCTAAGCCAGTCCAGAGACCAGAACATCCACATTGTCAACAAAACCTGGAAAATACCTGGTCAGCAACTCTTGTTTACCCCAGTGTCTCAGCATCCTTTGGGATATTTGGTTAGGACATCGCACAAAATCCCCCAAACCAGCCCCTCTGTTCCATACATGTTCTCATTTAGATTTGGGGATCTCAAGAGTACCCCATCTCCCACTTAGAAATTTACAGAACTGTCATTTCATTGCTGACCCAATTTTAAAATTAGAACCTATTGGAGGAAGCGGATGGTATTTTGGGGGAATGGGAAAAATAAAGATATTTTTTGGTGTTCACTGCTTGGCCACCATTACTAATGACCTTCTTTAAAATAGTTGTGCTATCAAGTGAGTTGGGGGAAAAAGAGAGAGAGAGACCAGGAATCACACCCCCAATGATCCATTCTCATTAGAGGCCCGTTACTCCTGCAAGCAGATTCTGGTCAGGTAAAAGCTTCCCTGCACACCAAGCACAGGCCAGGCTCCTCAGCGTGGCAGAAAGGAGTCAGCACCACTGAGTGTGAGAGTGAGAGCCCCGACTGCCTGTATAGGAATGCTCGCCTGCTGCATCAGGGCCTAGGGATCCAGGCTGGCCCTGCACTTCCCAAGCCCCAATTCTGAACAATGTAGGTGATGGGGAGGATTAAATTAGGCACATGAAGTGCTTAGCCTGGGGGTGGGGGAGAGGAGAGGGTGACCTTTACCAGATGGACCCTGCCCTCTCTAGAACTTCTTTTCCCACAGCACCTATGTGCAGCTCGCCACGTAAGACTTCCCCAGCCCTCTCACATCTGACTTTAAACATCTTCTCCAGTGCATGGAGAACTCTTTCCTGTCTGTGCATCAACCTCCTGCTCTTTCTTCAACATCCAGATGAGATGCACCAACAGAGCGTAGAGTTCTGCCCTCCTCCTCCCTCTCCTGCTGCATACTCTACACATTGCATTTATTTGTTTGTCACAAGATCTATAATTGGTTGATTTCATTAAGAATCAAAAAAAAAAATCCAGTTTCTCTTACAAAGAAAATTATTACATGTGGTACAGGAATTGTTACTGTTTTTTATAACTATAAACACCATAAGAAACCTGTGTTGTAAAAGATAAGTCTTGACCACTAAATACTTATTTTATTGAGGTATAATCTACATTTATTGAGGGTCTCAATAAATCTTGTGTACTTTTCCATCAGTTTTGACCAAGGCCTAGAACATTGCAGTCACACTTGAAAGTTCCCCAAGATCCCCTCCCAGTGAATCCCTTCCCCGCCCCACACACAAAAGCAATCACTGCTCTGTTTCTGAAATTCTATGTTAATGTCGCCTACTCTAGAAGTTCATATTAATGCGATCATAGGATGTACTGCTTTTCTTCAGTAATGCTTTTGTAACTCATCCATGTTATTGCGTTTACCAATAGTCCATTCCTTTTATTACTCAGTAGTATTCCATTATGCAAAATATACCATAGTTTATTTATCTGTAATCCTGTTGATAGGCATCTATCACATTGTATTTTTTTATTTTAAGTAATCATATCATAAAATTAGACTTTTCTTTTGACATACAGTTCTGTGAATTTAACAGCCATACAGATTTCTGTGGCCACCGTCACATCAGGATATGCACACAGTTTCATCACCATAGAAAACTCCCTAATGCTATCCCTTTCTAATCCCCTACCCCAAAGACCCTCACCACTTCATACTCGTTCTTCATCACTAGCATCACATTGCATTGTAAATTGCTTATAAACATCTGTCATTCTCACTTGTCAGCTTCTCAGAGTAAGGACCGTATCTTATTTATCTCGCTTCCTCCTGAGCTTACTTAGCACAGAACCAGGTACATAGCAGGTGCTTATTAAATATTTGAAGAATAAATGGTCTGTGTGCGCACATAATAAATCCTTTCATAATTCTTAGGAGGAAAGGAGAAGTAGAAAACTAAAGGAAACTAACAATAACTTGTTCTTTTTAAGAAACTCTTGGGTCTTTTTTTTTTTTTTTTACAGTAATAATGATTTTATGATTTGAAGAAATTTTAAAGAGTGCTGTCTGGTAATTGCCACTTGAGAGAATATGTTGAGTCACACAAAATGAGTAATCTCCTATAAAAAGAGTTCAGCAAATGTTTAATTATACTAAAAATATCACTGCTGGTTAAGTTGAACATGGAAATTAAAAGGAAGAAGTTTAACATCGTTCTTTGCCTACTACCTATTTCTAAATATATTCCAGAACTCTAAAATTCCCCCCTGGAGTCTCTAATATATTTCCCAGGCATTCTTTGCTGTATAAGGATTCTCTACACGATATTTAGAGAAACTCAATATTCACACTGTTACTTTTGAATGAGATTTTGGTTTCCATGTGTTCTTCTAAACCCGTGTCATCCTTATCTAAAATTTATTTTAATAAATCCATTATCATTGCAATTGATATTTGGTTCTCATAGTTAGTGCCTCCCCTAGAGTATATTCAGTTCTTTTCAGCTTCAACTTTACTTTTTTTACCCTTCAGTGTTTATTGATGTTTCTTTTTTCATTAATCACAATGCTGAAATGCCTCTCTCTATATCCTTTTTATCCTCTTAACTTCATCCAAGACATTATCTTTTACAAACTGAGCCCTTTGTCAACTCCATGTCACATTTCTTTAAGCAAATAAATTTTCTCCACATGTTTAGCATATACTCCTGAGTCCTGTAGCCTATTTCCTCTTTTAAAACAGAAATGGGGAAACAGCTGTTTCTCCATTCCTATAAAGTGTGTTCTGTTTTATAGATCATGCTGGACAGCTCTATTTTGATGTCTGCAATATTACTTGGTCCTTGACATTGTGAATTTCCGGAACCTGAGTTTCCCTCTCACATTAAAGAAAGGAAGATTGATTATGCTAGATGCTTCAGTGTGTTAAACAGGCCACGAGGTCTTCTCTGTAGTTTGTTTTTGTAGCTACTGAAGGGCTCACATGCTTTCTGCCTTGTAACACAACAAACTTTTTAACTGTTAAGATTGATATTATGTGGTCATCTCATTCTGTGTTTCAGAAGATAGTGATTAACTATATCTGCCAGATTCTATGCTCCTTGCAGGGTTTACAAGGATGGGAGGACACCCTGCTCTCAGATAGCCCTCTACCCGGTAGTGAGGACAGATGCAATATGATGAGTGGTCTAAATACATGTTACATGAACTATAACAACTACCTAGAGGAGTAGTTGGCAAACTATGGCCCATTCACTGATTGCCCATTTTATATATAAAGTTTTCCTGTAATATAACCAGGCCCACTCATGTACACATTTTCACTGGGTAGTTTCAAGATTCAATGGGTAGAGATCATATGGCCCACAAGCCTGGAGTATCAACTACTTGGTCCTCTAATGAAAAATTTGCCAACCTTTGGCTTGAAGAAGGAACACTGAGAAAGTATATGGTCACCAGAGAATAGGGTAGTGGATGACTCCTGGAGAATGCCAACATTTTAAGGGATAGGTAAAAGAAGACACTGTGGTTTGAGAACCAAACCATAGTGTGCCAGAAAACAAAGGAGGGGTGCCAAAAAGTTGATGGTCAACAACATTGTCAAATGTCCCAGAGAATCAAGTAAGGTGATGGTTATGATTAACATTTCCTGAGGGTTTACTTGTGTTCCGGATTGTGTGCTAAGCAATTTACTTGCATCATGTCAGGACTCCAGGTAACAACACTATAAGGTAGGAACTAGTACTATCCCCATTTTATTGATGAGGAAATTAAGGCACAGAAAGAGCAAGTAAGTTTCCAAAAGCCACACAGCTTGTAAATGCAGAGAAAGCATTTTAATCCAGGCAGCCTGATTCTAGAGCCCTGGTAATTTTGATCCCTGTGCCATATTGATTTGGCATTTAGGGAATCATTGATGTCCTTTACAAGACTAATTTCAGTAGCATGAGGAAGGTGGGAGAAAGCTTCAAATAAGTGATAATGATGTTTACCATGGGCTATGCATTGTTCTGTTTTTACACTAACTTGTTTTATCCTCTCAACCACCTCAGTATATATGTAAGAAAATCACAGCACTGAAAGGTGAACTTACTTGTCCAAAGCCAAAGAGCCATTGAGTGACAGAGGTGAAATTATGTAGCAAAACAGCTTAACCTCCATATCTACATCCTTACTAACTTTCATCTATTCCTGGCCCATCCCCAAGCTTTTTCAGAGATTTTGGCCTGAATCTGGAGCTCCCTCTCTTGCTATTCCCTGTATTCTAATGTGACAGCCATTTAGGAACATAAAGAACAATGTTCAATATATTTTTAAAACAATATGGTGTGGTACCTATAGAAGAGTCAGAGGCAGATCAGTGGAACCAGACACTAGCGTGTGTATGCTTTACGTTTTGATTAATTGAAAGTACCATAACAAGTCAGTGAGGAAGGAAGCATCATACAGGAAGAAGTTAGGACAATTGATTAAATATTTGGAAAAATAATAAAGTTAGAGCTTCACTTTATACCATTCAACAAAATCTTCATATGATTTAAGTTAAATGTTTAAAGAAAATTAGCCCATTTAACAATTATTTGAGAATTGAAACATTGATTGCTATACTATAATGTCATTGTCCAAACTACTTTGCTCATTTGATTCATGCATCTATTTGTTTTTTATAGTTTTCTCTTCTCTCCCTCCACTTTAGGATATGCACTGTCACTTTTCATTTCCCTCAGATGTCTCTCTTTCTAAACTTGTGCCCCTCTTGAATTTTACTGCCTTTAATATCAAGAGTTTCTGCTATGCCCAAGCCAGTTTCTCTTAGTGATTAGAGCATCCACCCTCAGTCTGAAAGGACAAGAGTTTGATTCAGGTACCTCGGTTGCAGACTTGATTCCCTAGCCCATTCCCAGCACATGCAGGAGACAATCAATCGATACGTCTTTCTCACATCAATGTTTTTCTCTTTGTGTGTCTCTCCCCTTCTCTTCTACTCTCTCAAAAAAATCAGTGGAAAAATATCCTCTGGTGAGTGTTAAAAAATAAACATGCTTACCTCTTTACAATGTAATTTCTAGAAATATGTTCTAGTCAGAAATATATAAAATGTTACAAAGTTATCTATTACAATATATTTGCAAAGGCAAAATTTTGTCTAAGGAATGATTAAAGAACAAATAAATGTAATGCAGGCAAAGAACATGTTGTTATATAGCCATTGAAAATGTTTTTCAAGACTGCTGGAGATGGGGAAATGCTCATGATAGAATGTGAAATGTATTTGGAATTATATTTGGTATATAATTTCAGATATATAATGTTGTGTGGACACATGTGTGTGTGTATACACACTGAGACAGAAAAAAAGGTAGAAGTAAATGTGTCAATGTTATAATAGATCTTTTGTTATAGTGGGACCATCTTTGTATAGTAACTAAAGGCCCGGTGCTTGAAGTTGGTGGGCAGGTACAGTCCCGAGGCCTGACTGTAATCAGGGCCATCTTCCCCAGCTGCGGGTAGCTGGCCCCATCCCCCTCCACCACCCACCACCACCCACCGGCCATCAGGAGATCAGAGCCTGCAGGCTCCGGGGAGAGACCAAGAGGGCAGCTGTTCCCGCTCACTCACCTGCTCCGCCTCCCACCTCCACCCACCCCCAGTTCCCCGTTCACCATTGGGCGATTGGAGCCTGCCAACTGAGGGGAGCGACTAAAAGGTTAGCGGGCTGAAACCGGTTTGGCTCAGTGGATAGAGCGTAGGCCTGAGGACTAAAAGGTCCCAGGTTCGATTCCAGTCAAGGGCATGTACCTTGGTTGCTGGCACATCCCCGTAGGGGGTGTGCAAGAGATAGCTGATCGATGATTCTCTCATCAATGTTTCTAACACTCTATCCCTCTCTCTTCCTCTGTGTAAAAAATCAATAAAATATACTTTAAAAATAATAATAATAAATAAATAAAAGGTTGGCAGTTCCACCACAGATTGCCCTCTTTGTGTGGGGCAACCAGTGGGGCGGGGACCTTGGCTTGGTGCTGCCCACATCCCCCAACACCCACCCCTGGTTCCCTATTTGCCATTGGGTGATGGGGCCTGCCTGCCAGGGAAAAGAACCAAAAAGTGGTCAGTGCACCTCATAGTGACTGGTCAAGCTATTGTTCTGACCGTTCCACTGTTAAGGTCAATCAATTTGCATATTACCCTTTTATTATATAGGATACCAAATTTTTGTTTCTTTTTACTTGTCTTTATTTTCTATAGTCTCTACAATTAGTATTACCTTCATATCAGGGAAAAGTATTAAAAAAAATTAACAACTACATCAAATGGGTAGTATAATTTTGACAATTTGCCTCATTTTAGTCTCTCTTATCTATTTATCTCATTAGATGTACGTCTCAGCTTCATCTCATATCGTGGAGAACATCACTCCAAACACAAATCCCTCTCAGTGTATTTCCCATGTGTGGGTAATTCATTAATAGGTTAATACCTCTAAGCCTAGTTTACCAGTAGGAAACTTTAAGGATGAAGTAATAGAGTGTCTTGTCCTAAGCTACACAAAACAGTGGTTAAGATCTGGATTTTTCCATTGAGAAACTACGTAAGAAAAGTAAGCATTCTGAAGCAGAGCATGTGAACATTATACCCACTTTTAACAATACACACCATGTACATTAAGGGCATACAGTGAGTAATCTGATAGGTAGTTGGGATCTGTGAAGGCTTTGGAGCAATCTTAATAGAAACAGTGTGCTTTTCCATTGTAACATTTCTCTTCCTTGGGATCCCACTTTATAGCAAGGTGAATGTGTAGCAGACCTCACTGCAGCCTCATAGGCCGTTTCCTTATGAAATTTCTGTTCCGAGGACATGATGTAACTCACCATATAACAGGCCATGTTCACCTTTTTTATTTATTTTTTTTATTTTACCTATGCCTCTGTACTCCAGGTTTCCACCTCACTGGAAATTTTGACTTCTCCAGGATACAGCATTTTTAATAGAAATTGGCCTGAACCAGGAGAGAATCATAAATCACAGCAGCATGACTTCAGTTCACAAATGTGAAAACTGTGGCACAACATAAGCAATTTGCCTAAGATCACCAAAGTTGGAACTAGAATCTAGGCCTTCTAAGACCTCCTCCATCACTCCTCTACACTGGCACTTCCCAAAATGTGTGCACAGAGTATTGTTCTGGGAGTGCTAACAGTTGTGTGCACAGAGCAGAGGTCAGGGGTTAGATAAGTCTGAGGATGACCTCATTTCCATTTTCACACTTGGATAGTAATACATATTAATATATTAAAGAATCATTGCAATAAGACAGATAATAAACAGATGGGATGTGGGAATGACAGGCATAAACCAGGACTAGCCTAGGCAAACAGAATATGTTTTCTCCACAACTAAAATACAAGATGAAGGTGGGTTTTGGGGGAGAGTTACTAACACATAACTGGGCATATTAAGTTTGTTTGTTTGCTTGCTTGCTTGTTTGTTTTAGAGGGGAATGCTCAGCACATTCAGGAGTTTCTGTCCCAATTAAATGAGTGTTATTCTATATAATAAAATCTTAATATGCAAATGGACTGAACAGTGGAATGACCAGTCTCAATGATATGCACTGACCACCAGGGGGTAAACACTCAATGCAGGAGCTGCCCCCTGGTGGTCAGTGAGCTCCCACAGGGGGAGCGCCACTCAGCCAAAAGCCAGGCTCGTGGCTAGCAAGCACAGCAGTGGTGGCAGGAGCCTCTCCCGTCTCCATGGTAGCGCTAAGGATGTCTGACTGCTGGCTTAGGGGAGTGGGCCTAATCCATCAGTCAGACATCCCCCAAGGGCTCCCGGACTGTGCAGACTGGGCTGAGCGACACCCCCGCCCCTCCGAGTGTATGAATTTTGTGCACTGGGCCTCTAGTTCAAATATAAGAACCTACATTATTATGTTAAACTGGGCTCTACCCACAAAGGCCATGAATTCCAATGCTTGGCTTAGAGACCAGAACCATGGGAGAGCTAACTAGTTTGTTTTTAAGTAAGAGGGGCGGCATTGCATAGTGATTAAGAGTAGACTCTGAATCAAGACTGCCTAGATCCAAATCCAGAATCTCTCTCTCATTTACCTTGGGCAAGTGCCTCAGTCTCTACCTCTGAAACCTTATCATAACAGTACCCATATCATAAAATTGCCATGGGAATTAAATAAGTGAGTATATTCAGAACATGTATCTTAAAGGTCAGTTTCCTGTGGCTCTGGGTGCTTTGTCACCAGGTAGGCTGGTGGTTCCTGAGGATGCTTGCTATATACATTTTTAGAAATTAGTAAATGCAGTATTACTAACCCAGAGGTGTCAGAATTTTGAAAAACAGCCCTTAAGATTTAATTCTGCTGGCATGTAACTGATAGCACAAATCTTGTAGCATTTAAGCTCCCTGGAGAAAGGAGGGGAAAGATTTTTCATCAGGCATGTGTTTTTGAGATTATCTTATTGATCTTAGTATATTACCTACTTTCGGAGTTTTGGGAACCATAAAGCAACTCCAGTTCAGAGTTTTGCCATCTTATTTCAGAAATTCTAACTCTCAAGTTTTCTGTGGGAACTGGCAATATATATTGTAAGCAAAGTCTGGATTTGTTGTTAGGAACATCATCACTGTGAAAATAACATGATTGGAAGGTAGACCAGGCTGCAGCAATTGCCACTGGAAATGGCAAAATTAAAGGTGAAAAGGGATTCCCCCACTCCCCATTCCAGTTAAGAATGACAACAAAACTTCTGATAGAACCAACTCATAAGAACTTATATTCAGAAGCACTTGTTTTGGCAAATCTTGTGGAGAAAGGAAGAAGAGATCTTAAGAAGCTTGAGAGATGAAAGAGGTAAATGGTGCTGTTTCTTGCTGGATATGGGGACTAGGAAAAACAAAACCTGAGAGGTATGTGCAAGATAATTTAAGCCTAATGAACCACCACAAGCCTGTGGAAGACTGTGAGTGGTCCAGTGTCCCCACACCTGGACCTAGGACTGCATGGCCAGAAAATGCTGTGACACTGACAACTGAACCTACCCCAGCTTCTCTGAACAGCCACTCAGAGCAACCAGAGCCCTGCATTGGGCACCACAGATTTGGCCTTGGGTTTTCTGCTCCTGCCACTATCTCTGAACTTATTTGCACACTAGATCCTAGACTTCTTCTCTCCATATTTTCCTTTCTCAGTGAAAATTGGGACTACTTGTTGTATTATAGCCCTAAGACAGCCTTGTTTCTACTTTTAGAAGGTCTTTACAGAGGAGGTGAAACTTGACCTGAATTTTAGGAGAGTGAGATTTTGATAGAAAAGCAGACATGACAAGAATAAAGGGAGAGCTGGCATTCTGAATAGAGTAAATGAGAAATACATTTACATACAGTATGATTCTTTTCTGGTGTGGGTTAATTGATTATAAGCCCTTATTCTTTGGTCATGGCGTAGCTGTACTAATTATTTTGAAACGTGTACAGAAACAATAAAGGAGGGAGCATGACCACAGTTAGTATTAGTGGAATGAGAATTGAGAGCCCCTTTCTCATTGGCTGTGCTTCTCACTGCTCACCCCTCCCCTCCACTTCTCTCCCTCTTCTCCCCTCCACTGCCCTGTGTTGTTTTGCTGGCTTGGCCTTAGGACCTTCACCAAGTTCACTCTTCACAGGGTCTTGTTCTTTGGATGTGGGAACTGTGTTCTTTCTCAGTGATGCTGGTGGGAGTCCCTTAATAAGCTGAGAACATGTTTCTTAAAGAGTAGTTCCCAGCCCTGCCTCTCCTGGCCAAATAAAACATTCTGACTCCTAGGGATGAGTAATTTTAGCAAAACACTTAGACTGTTGAAGTACAGCTGTGTCTCTGGCATTAGTTTTCAGTGTATATAGTTAGATTTCTCAGAGGACAGCTGACTACCTCTAGAAATAAAGAACACCCCCACCCCAATAAGTGAAATTGAACTAAATTAAACGAGAAGGATTTTTAAAAACTGGGTCACAACCTAATGATAAGCAATTTGACCAACAGAAGGTTGTAACAGTTCTCAATTTGCATGCACCTAATATACCTAGGATATAAAAACTGGTAGAATTAAAACGCGGACAGATTCCAAATAAGAGTGGGAGATATTAATAAACATTTCAATTATTCATAGATAAAATAGAAATATTCATAAAAATAACAGATTTGAAAAACATGCATTAGTTTATCTATAATCATATAATGTGTGTGTATATATATACATATATATGTAAACATATATATGTATCTATAGCTCTACATCTAATGGTTAGAAACTATACATTCTATTCAAAAATAACTTTGATACATTTTTTAAAATCGACTATATACTAGGTCATAGGCTGGCAAACAGAAACAAACTCATAGATACAGAGAAAAAAAATAATGGTTGACAGATGGGAGGGAGTTTGGGTAAAATGGTGGCTCCAGTCCATGGGCTCAATCAATTACCAGGACTGAGTGGCACAGGTCTGGCGAAACTTCCTCAAATGCCAGCAGCTCTAGAGGAACCTGGTGCTGGGCCCTGGCTGGATGGCTTGAGTCTCCATGCTTTTCTTTCAGTTTTCTCTCAATGGAAATCACAGAACTAACATCCTTATTTCAGAAGAGCACTTTTCTCTTTTGGAACCAAAAAATATCAGACTAAAGAAACTAATATATTCAACCCATAGTGATATGATGTGAGGTCATTTTATATATTAAAAGGTTTCAAATGAAATAATTTTTTGTAACAAGAAATTACTCATAGAGCATTTGATTAACTAATTATTTTAAATATTTCTCATGTGTTTTTGTTGTGTAAGAGTCACATCCCTTTTAAAGTATGCTATTTTCAGCTAGATTGCTTAAATACAGATTGTGTACACTTCAATTTTCAGGCTCTGAGAAATGGAGGAATATAGAATTCAGACATTTTTTTAAATAGCATAGCTTGTTTTTTAAAACTTCATGGTTTTGATCCTGATAGTTATTTATTTGTTTCATCCTTTTTATCTTAAAGTTATTTTAAAGCTAATAAAAGTATTGAAGACTTAAGGAAGGGGTTTAATGTTTTACATATATTCCATAATAGAAATGTAAATAAAGCAATAGAAAGGAGCACTTTTTACTTATAATCAACACTGTGTCAAGTACCTGAGGTACTTAAGGATACCCTCAAACTGTTTACAGTTGAGATAGAGAGAAAGCCTAGCAATTGTGCAGTATGTGCACACACTATGAGGAAGGTTAAAATTTTATGCTGATTTATAAGGTATGGTAAGTGTACCTGAAGGATTTCAGATAAAGAGGGTTGTAGGGTGTTAAAAGAAGAGGACACTATGAATAGAAGCCAGTATAAGAAATTTCACAGGACTATAGGTGGCCTTTTCTGGGGAAGGGTATTCCCCAGGTAGGAATTGTGGCCTCCCTGGGTTGACGGCCATTCTGAACCCAGCTGCCCTCCTGGCACTGAGTTAGAACTGCAGTGGCAGGGATGCCTTCGCAGCAGGATGGTGCTCCAGGCTGGTCCACAGCCAGCCACACAGCTTTTCCAGCATGATGATTTTAGGCTTCCTGAAAAAGAGTGAATTTCCTCTAAAGACTTTTTTTTTTATTAAACTTTTTATTTTGAAATCAGTGTACATTCATATGCAGCTGTTAAAAACAATACAAAGAAATCAACCAAAGGACTTGTATGAATGCATATTAACATAACCAATGGATGCAAGACCCTGGGGAGGGGAGCTGAGGGCAAGTGCGGAGGTTGAAGGGAGGGCTGGCAGGGGGAGGTCAATGGGGGGAAAAAAGGAGACATATGTACTACTATTTGTAATACCTTAAACAATAAAATATAAAAATAAAGAAACTTGGGGGGAAACAACCAATCATATTTAGAAAAGTACCAAAAATAACTTATAGAAATGGGAAATGTAATTACTAAAATTAAACCTTCAATGAATGGTTAAAAGTCAGATTTTATGAAATTGAGTAAATAATTACTGGATGAGATGATAAAATCAAGAACATTACCCAAAATGTGACCCAGTGAGACAAAATAAGAAGAAAAATATGAAAAAAAGATTAAAATATGTAGAACGTATATGGAAAGATCTAATAAATTATCAGAGTTACAGAGAGAAGTGATAGAAAGAAAAAAAACAGTATTCAATTATTTAATAACAGAGCATTTTTCAGAACTGTGGAAATATACTTAAATAGTATAAGTATAACTTAAAATAGAAGTTGTGATTTTTGTATACATTTTGCTATAACCCAATAAAGTGAAATGTGATTTTCCTTACAACTAAAAAAAAAAAATAAACCACAAAAAAAAATACAAAGAAATCACATGTCCCCTTTCCTAGATTCCCTCAGTGATATAACAATGTGCAAAACTATAGATCAGAATCAAAACAAGGATATTGACGTGACACAGTCAGGATACAGAACATTTTCATCCCACTTCCCTCCCAACCCCATTCTGTCAATTCCTTATAAACTTTATTCTGTACTCCATTTCTATAATTTTGTCATTTCAGTAAGCCTTTCTAATAAATGGTAATATGCAAATTAACCATCACTCTGTCACACACAAAAATGGCAGCGCCCATAGCCACAAGATGGTAGCACCCAGTCTGGGAGGTGGGGAGTGGGGGGGCAGCTGCTGAGAGTGGGCAGCATGAGTGGCCTGGCAGAATGCTTGCTTCATTGCTGTGGCTGTGGATGGGTGTCTGGGCCACAGGGAGACTCTGGGCAGCAGATGCAGAGCAGCCAGGCCCATAGAGAGCTACTGGTGCACGGATTCATGCGCAGGGCTACTAGTGTATATAAATGAAATCTCACAATGTGTAACCTTTTGTGATGGGCTTTTTTCACTCAGCACAATTCTCTGAAGATTAATTTTTACACCTATCAATACTTCATCTCATTTTATTGCTGATAAGTATTCCATGGTATGGATATACCATAGTTTGCTTAACCATTCATGCACTGAAGGTAATTTTGGTAATTTCCAATTTGGGGGCTATTATAAATAATAAATAAAGCTGCTGTAAACATTTTTATATAGTTTGTTGTATAAACATGTTTTTATTTCTTTGGGATAAATGTCCAGGTGTACAATTGCTGTATTATCTAGTAGTTACAGGTTTAGTTTTTATAAGAAACTGCTAAACTATTTTCATTTGTGGAATTGAAGTGTCTGTACCATTTTACATTCCCAGTGCAATATATGAGTTATCAGTCTCTCCGCATCCTCACTCACCACCATTTGGTATTGGTGCTATTTTTTAAATGTTAGCTATTATAGGTTTAGTGTATAAGTATCTCATAATTTTAATTTGCATTTCTCTAGTGTTCAATGATGTAGAACATATTTTAATATACTTATTTACCATATGTATCCACTTCAGTGAAATATCAGTTTATTTCTTTTGATATTTCCTAATTTAATTATCTGGGTTTTTAGCATTGAATTTTGAGAATTTTCTTAATGTTGTCTAGATACTAGTCTGTCCTTTGTGAGATATGTGGTTTGTAACTATTTTGCCCACTCTGAGTCTTGTTATTTCAAGGATCCTTGCAAAGCAAGTTTTCAATTTGGATAAAGTCTAACATTAATTGTTTATTTTATTGATTGTACTCTTGGTGTCAAAATTAAGGACTCTGCCTAACTCTAAACTCTAAAGATTTTTTTTTCTGAATATGAAGGTTTTACACATTTTCCCCCATTTGTTGAAAGGACCTTTCCTTCATTAAATTGCTTTTGTACATTGGTCAAAAATCAGTAGGGCAGCCAAAACTGGTTTGGCTCAGTGGATAGAGCGTCAGCCTGCAGACTGAAAGGTCCCGGGTTCAATTGTGGTCAAGGGCATGTACATTGGTTGCAGGCACATCCCCAGTGGGGGGTGTGCAGGAGGCAGCTGGTCGATGATTCTCTCTCATCAACATTTCTAACTATCCCTCTCCCTTCCTCTCTGTGAAAATTCAATTATATATATATATATATATATATATATATATATATATATATATATATTTAAATATATTTTATTGATATTTAATGCACACCCCCCACCGGGGATGTGCCTGCAACCAATGTACATGCCCTTGACCAGAATCGAACCTGGGACCCCTCAGTCCACAGACCGACACTCTACCACTGAACCAAACCGGTTTTGGTGATAAAATATATTTTTTTTAAAATCAGTAGGGCATATTTGTATGAGTCTCTCTCTGGGTCTTATATTCTATTTCTATAGTTAGGTAAGTCTTGGAATTGCATAAACTAATTTCTCTCACTTGATTATTCTTTTTCAAAAATATTTTTACTATTTTAGTTCTTTTGCCATTCTATATAAACCTATAATTTTTAAAAATGTAATATGCTAATTAGACTGGACAGCTGAACGACCTTCCGAATGTCCTTCTAGACGACCTTCCAGACAAAGCCAGGGTTGTAAGAGCCAAGGCAAACCGCTATGGCTGCAAGGGCTGAGCCCCTTGCACAAAGCCTCTAGTTTTATAATAATTGTATATATCTAGAGAAAATCTTGCTGGGATTTTGTTAAACCTGTATATCATTGTAAGGAGAACTTGTATCTTTACTATGATTCATTGTCCAATTTATTTTTTTAATATATTTTATTGATATTTTACAGAGAGAAAGGGAGAGAGATAGAGAGCCAGAAACGTCAATGAGAGAGAAACATCGACCAGCTGCCTCTTGCACACCCCCTACCGGGGATGTGCCCGCAACCAATGTACATGCCCTTGACCGGAATCAAACCCGGGACCTTTCAGTCTGCAGACCGAAGCTCTACCACTGAGCCAAACCGGTTTTGGCCATTGTCCAATTTATTAATATGGTATATCTCTCCATTTATTTAGGTCTTCTTTGGTTTATTTCATCTGTTTTTTGTTGTCTTCAGCATGCAATCAAAAATAGTTACATGTTTTGTTAAATTTATACCTAAGTATTTTGGTAATTTTTCACCAATGTAAATGGCACTATATTTTTTAAAAATAAATCTTTATTGATTTCAAGGAGGAAGGGAGAGGGAGAGAGATAAGGTCGTCAGTGATAAGAGAGAATCATTGATCAGCTGCTTTCTGCACCATTGGGGATTGAGCCTACAACCTGGGCATATGATATGCCCTGATTGGAAATCGAACTGTGACCTCCTGGTTCATAGGTCAACACTCTGCTAGTGAGCCACCTCAGTCAGGTGGCACACTATATATTATTTTTTTGTTCACATGTTCATTTCTAATATATAGAAGTAAAATTTATTTTTGCATGTTTTTCTTTTATTTTTCAACTTTGTTAACTCTCTCATTAGTTCTAGCAGAGGATTTTTTTGTTATTGTTGTTTTTAAATATTCCTTGAGATTTTCTATGAAAACAGCATGTCATCTGCAAATAGGAATGGCTTGATTTCTTCATTTCTGATTATATGCCTTTTATTTCACTTTCTTGTCTTATTGCACTGGTTAAAAGTTCCCGTACTATGTGGAATAATATTTGTCAGAGTCGCTATCTTGTTCTCACACAGGGAAAAGCATTCGGTCTTGCATTATAAGTTTGTTATAGGGTTTTTTTACATGGTACTTATCAATTTCAATTTTCTTAAATTTGTTGTTTTATTTCCTACAATATGATCTATACTGGTATATGTTCCACAACACTTGAAAAGAATATGTATTCCACTCTTGAGTGGAGTGTTCTACAAAATGTTGGTTACTGTTGTCATTAAGTTTTTCTATATGTCCTTGCTGATTTTCTGTCTAGTGATTCTCTCAATTTTTGAGAAAATTGTTGAAGTTTGCGACTTGATCATAAGTTTGTTTATTTCTTCTTTTATTTCTATCAGGTTTGTTTGTTGTTGTTGTTTTGCTTCTCATCTTTTGTAGCTCTGTTGTTTGATGCATACGCATTTAAGATTGCTGTGTCATCTTGGCAAACTCACCCTTTGTCATTATATAATGTTCTCTTTTTTGGTAATTTTATTTACTTTGAATTCTACTTTTTTAAAATCTACTTTACCAGATACTAATATATCCATTTCTGCTTTCTTTTGATCAATATCTGTATGTTATATTTTTTCCTTCGTTTGCTTTCAAGTTGCCTATATTGTTGTATTTCAGGTAAGTTTCTTGTAACCAGTATATAGTTAGTTCATCTCTTTTAATCCACTGTTTCAATCTCTGCCTTTAAACTGGTGTGGTTAGACCATTTATATTATTATAATTATGGATATGTTGGGGTTTAAATCTACCATATTATTTTGTTTGGGCTTTTTTTCTGTTTGTTTGCTGTGTTTTGTTTCTCTATTTTCTCTTTCCTAATTTCCAGTGGGTTACTTGAACATATTTACAATTCTATTTTATTTTATCTTTCTGTTTTTGAGTGTATCTTTCTAAAGCTTTTTTAGTGATTGCTAAAACTATTAGTGTGGGTGTGATCTTGTTACCATTGGGCAGCATTAGAAGTCCTAACTTTATAGGACTCTGATATTACATTCAATGCTATACAGTTGAAAGTATGTGTATAAATCAGAATTCTCCAGAAAAACAGACCCATAAGGGATAGATATCTATATATATCTATATTTATATATAGATATAAAATAAGGGGTTTGGCTCATGCAATTATGGAGCCTGACAAATCTCAGTATCTGCAAGATGAACTGACAAGCTTTAGACCTGGAGAGCCTATGGTTTAGTTCCAATCTGGGGTCTGACATGCTCCAGATCCAGGAAGAGCCCATGTTCAGTTCAATTCCAAAGGCAGAAAATATCCTCTTACTCAAAGGAGGGCTAGTCTCTTCGTCTGGTTGGATATCTGAGACCAACCACATTAGGGAGGGCAATCTGTTTTATTCAGTATGCCCATTCAAATGTTATTTCATTGAGAAACACCCTCACAGAAATACCCAGAATAATGTTTGACCAAATATGTAGGCACCTTGTGGCTCAATCAAGTTGACACAAAATTAATCATTATGGCATGCAAACTTTAAATGCTTGAGACTTCCAGATGGGTTAATTTGAACCTAAATCTAAATTCTGACCAAGGTTTGCTCACAAAT
The DNA here is from genome assembly GCA_963924515.1 of Vespertilio murinus. Lineage (NCBI taxonomy): Eukaryota > Metazoa > Chordata > Mammalia > Chiroptera > Vespertilionidae > Vespertilio > Vespertilio murinus. The sequence continues at coordinate 127,574,116 of OZ004706.1, read as the reverse complement.
TCATATTTTGAGATGACTGATATATATAGAGAAACTCAAAGGGAATGAGTAAAACCTTTCAAAGGTTCCAAATGTCTCTTTAAGGTAACTGCTATAATCGGGAAGGCTGTATGGCATTAAGGAAGGTGGGAAACCTAGGGTTGCTATGCTTCTTTAAGAGAACTTTATAAACAGGAAAAACATTAAAACTTATTTTCCCTGATTCTTAGAGTAAGACTTTATCTTTTCCATTATTGAAATATTTTAAAAACTCAAAATAAGAATTTCTCATAACCTATGATCCCCTCTAAGTAGCAGTAGCTTTTTTTAATCTAAACATAAAGAGTGTACTGTCTGTAAAATCAGTGTGAGTGTGTGTTCCTTAAATATCTTCTAATGTTAGACATCTGGATAATCTTCAGTGTTGCAGCTTTATAAATAAGACTGCCAACTTGGTGCTGAAATCTCCAGCTTCATTTTGGGTCATTTCCTTAGCTGCATCTTCCTAGAGGTGGAATTGCTAAGTCAAGGGATAGACCCTTCTAGAAAGGTCGCATACTGATATCATAGCAGTCATAGCAATTGGGGGTCCTGTGAGAGGCTTTTCTGATTTTCCAAACTTTATATTTTCTAGAAGCATCAGATGGTGAAGGAGGGGGAGACGCAGAAATGATGCAGCAAGAGACAGCTCCAGTTCCTGTCCTGTCGAAGAAAACCAAACAGGTAACAGTCACTGTGGGAAAGTCACAGCTGTTGGATCCTGCATCATCCTCTTCCACCCTGTACAGTTTTCCCTGTGCCCTAAGAGCGGCTGTGGCCAGCTTTTAGGGAAGCCTTTACCTTCTCTGCTTTGAAAGACCCATGCTGCATTAATTATCAACAAACAAGGCCTATTTTCCCCCCTAATATTTTTTATATATAAATGTATTTTACAGTAATGGTATTTTAGAGATCTGTATTACATTTTCACCAAATATCCAGTCTTATTGTCTTAGGTACAGTTCCTAAAAGGGGGCAGATTTCATTAAGATATTTGAGCTTACTCCCCACCAACACATGATTGCAGCACCATGCTATGCTACCACAGGCTCCAGAGCCATATGTTACCCAGCATTATGGTCCATTGTATGAATTCTTATCACAGTGTTTGCTGCCTTCAGAGTAGACATTTGATAAACTCAGTGGACATTTGATAAACGTTGTTTCCTGGGCCTATGACCTCTTGTTTCTTTTTAATCTTCACACTGCCAACTCACATCCATTTGCAACTTTTTCACATTATGTGTCCCTCAAAACTGATTGATTACCGTGTGTGTGTGTGTGTGTGTGTGTGTGTGTGTGTGTGTGTGTTGTTGTTGTTTTTGAAATTGTAGCCTTTGTTTTAAAGTCTGTTTTGTCTGGTATAAGTATTGCTACCTTAGCTGTGTTTGTTTCCATTTTCATGAAATATCTTTTTCCTGGGCCAGGGGTTCTGGTGTGAGGCTGTGACCCCTGGCTCTCTGAGGGACCTCTGCAGCATATCTTTTTAACCGCCTCACATAGGTGTGGGACCAGCCTGTTGGCATCCCCGCCTCTCCTACCAGTCTCAGCGGCTTCTTTTTGATATCCTCAGTCCTGTAGGACTTCAGTTCAGCTAGATTTCAAGGGGTTCTGAATTATGGTTGCTCTGTAGTTTGGTTGCAATTTTAATGTGGCTGTGGGAGGATTTTATTTTTATTTTTTTAATATATTTTTTATTGATATTTTACAGAGAGGAAGGGAGAAAGAGAGCTAGAAATGTCAATGAGAGAGAAACATCGACCAGCTGCCTCTTGCACACCCCCCACTGGGGATGTGCCCGCAACCAGTGTACATGCCCTTGACCGGAATCGAACCCGGGACCTTTCAGTCCGCAGACCGACGCTCTACCACTGAGCCAAACCGGTCTCGGCGGTTGTGGGAGGATTTTAGTATCATATTTACCTATGCCTCCATCTTGACTTGAAACTCCCTATGTCTGATTTTTAAAGGACTATCTAGTGTCAATCCAAATTTATCATCTTTGTAATAATGGTTTGTAGTTTATTGTAAGTGGCCCTAAATTCTTTCCAATGGAGGGTGACTCTACCCAAATTTTGTGAACAGTTTATGAAACAGATTGGCATAGTAACTACCTATAAGCTGTGACACCTTAAACAAATTAAACTCTCTGAGCATCAATTTCCTTATTGGAAAAATGATTATAGTAATTGTGTTTTCCTCACAAAGTTGCAATGGGTACTAAATGACTAATACTTGTAAAGCACTTTCAATAATGGTTGACAAAAAGAGTAAACACTGAAGTGTTAATAATTATAGTGAAATATATACTTCAAATCTCTTTTATTTTGCTCATTATTTTTAATCTGCGGAAAGAGGAAGGCAGAAAGATATTTCTTATATATTTTTAAAATATATTTTATTGATTTTTTATTGTTTACTTTTTTAATGTCTTTATTGATTATGGTATCACATAATTGTCCTCATCCCCCCATTCCCATCTAAACCCCTCCCCATGTATGCCACCCCCGACTCCCGTTGTCCATGACCACTGGTTAGGCTTATCTGTATGGACACAAGTCCTTTGGTTGATCTCTTCCCCTTGCCCCCACCCTCCCCTACCTTCCCTCTAAGGTTTGACAGTCTGATTGCTGCTTCTCTGTCTCCAGGTCTGTTTCTGTTCATCAATTTATGTTGTTCATTATTTCCCCTAGATGCGTTAGATCATGTGATACAAGGAATTCCCTTATAAGAACCGAAACTGAGACAAGCCATAAAGGTTATGCTAAGAGGCAAATGAACCAGTCTATAGTGAGTTCCTTTCTGGGCCAACAGTTCTTTTGAGTCCCCATTTCAATGTCAAACAGTTCCTTATGTGTACATGTCAGCCATGGTATTTCAGATCTGGTTGGTTGACAGATGGTATTGATGCAGATCTGACCGTCTCTGGTGTGGTCCTGGGCATCCTTCAGTGACACGCAGCTGCTGTCTGCTAGTATTGCAAGGTGTTGTCAGCATCTTCCATCTCTGGACTGATTCTCTTCTGTCTCATGGCTGGGACACTCCTGTCAGTTTCTCTCTGTTGCAGGAATCCATATGGTCTCGGAGTTGTTTTCTGAAAATATACATTTTTTATTAGCTTTCTTCTCAGCCATTAAATATTTTGCTCAAAGGCCCTATATCACTTCCAGTTTTAACCATCCTTTCAAAGGCTTATAGTTAACAGCCTTAGCTTTCAATTTATTTCACCATGGTGTGGTTTGATTTTACCTTAACTTATTCCATTGACCACACCATAGTCATGCCTTCTTTGACCTACCTACAGAACTCGGTTCTTAATAACTTCTTCATACCCGACTGGCTTCCTTTTCCCTTACTTTCTGCCTTACTCATACAATCCTCACAGCTGCTCTTTGAAGTACAGGATCCCATTTGACAAATTACCTGAGTGATCAGTTCTAGGGGTCATTGCCACTTGGGTGGGTGTGAACAGGTGCTAGAGATCTATTTCCACTTCTCTTTCACCTGTGTTTCCTCTTTCAACTTGGAAACACTGGGTTCACCGTGTCTTTATGTGCTTTGTTGATCACATGCCATTGCTGTTTTTTGCTAAGAAAAAAAATTATGATTTTTATGGCCCATTTTATTCATCTCCCTCCTGCTTTAATTTCTTTTACTATTAAATTGCTTTACAGAGTTCAAGTCCTAGGTAGACAAATGCCCTAAGCCCTTCCTCCAAGCCTCTCATTTCCCTGTCAGAGAATTTACACGGGACTCTCCTGGGTTCCTCTGCCTCTTGAGTGTTATCCATCTAGCTCCCTGGTCTCCCCGACCAAGCTACACACCTGGAGGACAGAGTTTATCTCCACACACCTGGTATAGAATCGTGCCCCTAATTGGCACTCATTATTTGTGAAATGAAGGATTGGGTGACTATAGCAGTATTCCAGTTTTTCTTACCACTCTTTCCATCTCAACCCTTTGGATCCCAGCGTGTGAGTCATAAGCTCCCTGGCCCTGCTGCCTGCTGAAGTCTTTTGGACCCTGGATATCCAGTATCCCCCCTCTAGCCCTCTCCTTGAAAGGTTTCTCCATCTGAACAATCAGAGCTGTATCTCTGCCTCCACCCCACCTGACTGGATCCTCTGTGGGCTCCCTATCCTCTCTCTAGCTGCTCTCCTCCCTCTGGACCCATCATCACACCAAGGATGACCTTCTATTCAGGCAGACTGTCCTTTCTTAAATCTTCCTCTGGTTGTTTATGCACAAAGAGCCTGAGTCTCCAGCTAGTTAGTAAGCTCCTCAGGGGACAGGGTTCTCTTGCGTTCACTGCAGTACCTGGCACAGTGCTAGGCAATCGACTCATTCGGTAGATATGACTGGATATTTATTCTCTAATGCTAATTACATTTTTTTCTGAATAAAATTATTTGTATGCTTTATATAAGTGTTTCAATTTTTAAAATTAGCTTAGTCACTTCACTGTTCTTTATGGTTTTCATTTTGGTTTTAAATATATTTTTTATTTATTTCAGAGAGGAAGGGAGAGGGAGAGAGAGATAGAAACACTAATGATGAGAGAGAATCATTGATCAGCTGCCTCCGGCACTCCTCCTACTGGCAATTGAGCCTGCAACCCAGTCATGTGCCCTGACCAGGAATCCAAGGTCAAGAGCTCAACTACTTTTGGTTCATAGGTCCACAGCTCAACCACTGAGCCACACCTGGCTGTCCTTTATGTTTTTAGGATTTTTGGGGGCTTACATAAGGAACTGCCTGACATTATGCTGTTAGCTATAATATATATTTAGGCTTTAGTTTCACCTGTCTGTCAAGTTGGGTAGTGTTTCCTCCTGCAACACAGCTAGCCTCACTTCTATTACTGAGCCCAAGCCTCTCATCTGTCCAGTATTTCAAGCCCCAGATTTATAATTTTGCAGAACTTTTTTTACCAATGCAACTACATCATCTCTAGAAACCATTTCACATCTAATCATCCTTGGCCTCCTTAATAAAGTAAGTATAAAGATTTGCCAACAGTTCTTTTTTTTTCTCCAGATATTGCTTCCAAAATAAATGATGAATTTCCTACTCCTAGAGATTGCATCACCCTCTTCCCTCCTCAACCTCAGTGATTTCAGAGCCAGCCCTGGTGACTTTGTAATTATGGTTCCCTTAAGGAATATAATCTCTTTGGAGGGATTCTGTGACTTTTCATTGATGACTCTATGATGTCAGTAGCCTTTCAGTGGTTCCATGATCCATCTTTTCTCCATCAGAGGCCACACTGGAGTTCTTTTTCTTAAGCCAGTCTTTTGTTTATCTCCTTAGTTCATAAAGGAATCTTCAGCAAAAGTACTTATCCCTTCCCACCTTACTCGCTTTTCTCTACTGCTGTATTTTCTTACTGTTTCATTCTTTCAGCAATGGTCATTTCATATCTCTCGCACTCTTTATCTTTAAGATTTCTCTTGATGATTTTAAGTGAAAAGACTATGTCCTCTCCTCTTTCCTATTCACCTTCTACCTTGCCATGGCAGTGTCTCAATTCTCTTTATATTCATTTAGTGTGGTATAACAAATTGACCCAAAGTTAGTAGCTTAAAACATAAAAGTTCTTTTTTCTTTATTGATTAAGGTATTACATATGTGTCCTTATCCCCCCCATTACCCCTTCCATACCCCCGCTCTCGCCCTCACCCCCCTGCCTAGTGTCTGTGTTCATTGGTTATACTTACTTGCATGCATATAAGTACTTTGGTTGATCTCTCCCCCTCCCCCCATTCTTCCCAACCCTCCTTTTGAGATTTGATGATCTGATTGATGCTTCTCTGTCTCTGGATCTATAAAAATTCTTTACCTCATAGTTGCTATTCACTCACAGGCATGACTTAGTTCTGTCCCTCTGGCTCTACACATATCAAATGCCACTCAAGTTGTGGGCAAGGGTTTGGGGGCTTAACCCCCTTGTTGGCAGGCCTCAATCCCTCACCATGTGAGCCTCCCACTGGGTTGCCTCACAACATTGTCATTGGCACAACCACAGATCATTTCCAGATAAACTCTTTCCTGCCTTGGCGCCCTGCCAAGGCAATTGAGGAGCAATACCCCTTAAGCTTCCTAGAGACAGGTTTGAAAAAATCTATGAGGCAAACCTTTAAATTCTTTATAGAGCTCTTATGTGACTAAATAGTACTCTGGGGTCTACGGTCTTAACAAATGGATTTGCAGCCGTACCCTGGACTTATTTCATAGTCCCTCTTTCCACCACACTCCCTCCTTTTCATTTTACTCTAAGTCACAAGAAATCAGGCGACACCTTCAACAATATATGGATCTTCTTTACTATTTAACCCATGGCATTTGACACATGTTCTACTTTTCATGCAACTGCAGATAACAGCATTGCTAAACTTTCTATGACTACATAACAAAGATTCTCTCTCCCTGTTTTCAGTAAGACCTTCCTCAGTTTCTACAAATCCTCACCCTCAGTGTCCTCAAAGTTCAAAACTTTATGAATAGTGTGTTGAGACACACTATATATCCATCAATCATCTTAATTTTGGCACATTTCAAAGTATTTTAAAAATCAGTACACTCCCCCAGACACTCCATCATGCATATCATTAACAAAAGTCTAATATTTAAAGATTCTTTTTGTCTTTTTGAGATAAAGTTAGCATACAATAAAATGCACAAATGTCACATTTACCATTCAATAAATGATAAAATTGTCAAATCCATGCAATTCCTTTATACAGACCACAACAGAATAAAGAAGGTTACCATCGCTCCTTTTCCTTTCATGCCATCTCCCAGCTGATCACTGTTCCACACTCTGTGACCCAGAGACTGTTCTGACATTCTCCCCCTCAATTAGTTTTTTTGTTTGTTTGTTTGTTTTTTAAATATATTTTATTGATTTTTTTTTTACAGAGAGGAAGAGAGAGGGATAGAGAGTTAGAAACATCGATGAGAGAGAATCATTGATCAGCTGCCTCACTGATCTCCACTGGGGATGTGCCCGCAACCAAAGTACGTGTCCTTAACCATAATCGAACCTGGGACCTTTCAGTCCGCAGGCCAATGCTCTATCCACTGAGCCAAACTGGTTTCAGCCCCCCTCAATTAGTTTTGCCTATTCTAGAATTTTCCGAACATGAACAGACAGTATATGTTCTTTGTTCAAGGCCCTTTTATTTAGCACAGTGTTATTTCGATTCATCATGTTGATGTATAGTGGCTCTCTTCTTTTGTATTGCTGTGTGTATTATTTTTCCAGGGCTGTCATAACAAAATACCAATCTGGGTGGCTTCTTTTTAATTGAACTTAATGGGTGACATTGGTTAATAAAATTATATATGTTCAAAATAATGGAAAACAGTATGGATTTTCCTCAAAAAAATTAAATATGGATCTGCCATTTGACTCAGTGATCCCACTTCTAGGAATATATCCTAAGAAACCCGAAGTACCAATCAGAAAGAATGTATACACCATTATGTTGATAACAGCACAATTTACAATAGCTAAGACCTGGAAACAGCCCAAGTGTCCATCAGTAGATGAGTAGATAAAAAAAACTGTGGTACATTTATACCATTGAATACTATGCAGCAGTTAAAAAGACTCTCTTACCCTTTGAGACAGCATGGAGGGACCTAAAGAATATCATGCTAAATGAAATAAGTAATTCAGAGAAAGACAAGTATCACATTATTGCACTCATATGTGGAATCTAAGTAACAAAATAAACAAATGAACAAACTGGATCCAGAGACTCAAAGCATGGAACAGAGTGTGAAATCTCAGAGGGAAGGCAGGGGAGAGTTGAGAGGTAATCAACCAAAGACCTTGTATGCATATATTCATAACACATGGAGACAGTCAATAGGGTGCTGAAGGGGTTGGGGGACAGGGGCAGGCTGGAAGGAGTCAATTGGGGGGAAAAGGAGACATATGTAATAGTTTTAACAATAAAGAATATTTTTTAAAAAGAAAACAAAAATAAATAAAAGTTAACCCCCCTAAAAAATTATATAAGTTCAGGTATACAGTTCTATAATACATCATCTGTATATTGTACTGTGTTCACCACTCCACATCAAGTCTCCTTCCATCACCATTTATCTTGCCTTTTCCTTTTCTACCTCACTCACTACTCCACTTTCCCTCTGGCTACCACCATACTGTTGTCTATTTCTATGAGGTAGTTTTTGTTGTTGCTGCTTAATCCCTTTGCCTTTTCACCCAGTCCCTCAACCCTTCTCCCCTCTGACAGCTGTCATTCTGTTCTCTGTATCTATTAGACTGTTTCTATTTTGATGGTTTATTTTGTTCACTAGACTCAACATATAAGTAAAATCTTATGGTATTTGTCTTTCTCCCACTGGCTTATTTCACTTAGCACAATATTCTCCAGGTCCATCCATGATGTCGCAAAAGGTAAAAATTTTCTACATTTACACAATGGAATATTGAATAGTATTCCATTGTGTAAATGTAGAATAGCTGTTTTATCCACTCATCTAATGGGCACTTGGGCTGTTTCCAAATCTTGGCTATTGTAAACACTGCATTAAACATAGTGGGGTATATATATTCGTTCAAATTGGTGTTTTGGGTTTCTTCTGATACATTCCCAGAAGTGGAATTGCTATATCATAATGCAGTTCCATTTTTAATTTTTGAGAAAACTCCAGAGTGTTTTCCACAATGGCTGCACCAGTCTGCATACCCACCAACAGAGCACAGGGGTTCCCTTTTTCTCTGCATCCTTGCCAGCATTTGTTTGTTGATTTATTGATGATAGCCATTTTGAAGGTGAGAGGTGGTTCATCATTGTGGTTTTAATTTGCATTTCTCTGATGATTAGTGATATTGAGCATCTTTTCATATGTCTATTGGCCATTTATATGTCCTCTTTGGATAAGTCAGACTGGGTGGCTTAAACATCAGAGATTTTATTTCTCATAGTTATGGAGGCTAGAAGTCCAAGATCAAGGTGTTGGCAAGTTTAGTTTCGCCTTGCCTTGTTGTGTCCTTACATGGTCTTGCTTCTTGCTGTGTTCTCACATGGTCTTTCCTCTGTGAGCACATCCCTGGTTTCTCTTCCTCCTCATACAAAGACGCTAATCTATTGGATGAGGACCTCATGCTTATGACCTCATTTAATTACATCTTTAAAGGCTATCTACAAATACAATCATGTTAGGACTTTAACATGAACTGGGTGTGGGGCACAATTCAGTCTGCCTCACAAATTTTCTGACTAATATTCAATTATATGAATACTAGAGGCCCAGTGCATGAAATTCCTGCACAGGTAGGGTTCCTAGCTGCTGCTGGCTACCATCTGGGGCCTCCCTTCCCCCAACTGCTGGCCGGGCCTCCCCTCACACCCACCTTGGCCTGGCACCACCTGCTCACCTCCTCCACCATCCCGCCATGGTCCTGCTCTCTTCAGGGCCCATTGGGGCCATCAGCACCTCCACTGCCACTGCTGCCAGTGCCCCGTCACTGATGCCCACCCTGTTCCGCCACCCCCTGTTGGTTAATGAAAGTCTACCTCCCACCTGTAGGGACAATTTGCATCTTAGCCTTTTATTATATATGATACCAGTTTGTTTATCCATTCCTCTCTGATGGATACCTGGGACTATTTTATATCTGGGGCTATTATGAATAAATCTGTCATGAACATTCACATACAAGTCTTTTTGAGTAAATACCAGGAATGGAATTGCTGAGTCATGTTTAGGTTTATAAAAACAAGACTTTTCCCCAAAATGATTGTAATATTTTTGCATTCCCACCACCAATATATGAGACTTTTAGTTGCTTTATATCAGCATTTGGATTTATTAATCTTTTAATTTTAAATATTTTAGTGGTGTGTATTGAATAACTTTTGACTAAACCCAAAAGAAACTAAAAGCCACTTCTAAATTGTTTTTCTTTTTATAATGAACATTCTCATTTTTGTTATAAAATGGCAGTTAAAATTTTTTAACAAATATTCAAATGCTATTAAAATTTTTAATGAATGGACACAAAACTCTGGGGATGGAGGGCACCTATGGGGGGGGGGCAATGATAAGCTATGTACACAGATAATACCTTAATAAAAAATATTAAAAAAAAAAATTTTAATGAAAAAGCAGCTATCCCTTTTCCTATTGTTACCCTAACTTTTTCCTCAGAGGTAGTCATCCTCAACTTTTAATTGTTTTTCTTATTTTCTACCTTACATTTTTTATTTATCAGAAATGGATAAATCTGTTTCTTGATTTATCCATTTCTGACATGATATGTTAACTTCTCAAGGTAGCATATGAAAACATAACTCTCCCTTTTCCCCTCTAATCCATCTCCAATTGCCACATCCCCTGCCAACACAATATCATATTTTGGGTAAAATGGATGTCATTCTTTTATTATTATGACCATTGAAATGCTGTTCAATCCTGAGAAAAATAGAAGCTATAATCATTCCTCTTTTCTTATACAAGTCTTTATTTTTATGACATCAATAAAATTACTGTACTTCTCCCTTTGTCTAGCTTGCTGTGTTCCTATTTTTAATTATTTCAGTATGTTCCAACATCTCTTCCACATGTTCATGAATAATATTTTTCATATGCTCAAAGAGATCAGTTATTGTTATTTTCTGCAGACCTCCATGCTCCTATTCCTCTCTGAATTGGCTATTCTCTAGGCCTTTTGAACAATTGAGACTTTTCTTTACTGCCCCTTCAACACTTTTCTGGATTAGTCTCCCTGTTTGCTGAATTCCATATCTTCCTTGGTCTAGGTTTATTAAACCTTTATTTTTCTGGGGTACACTTTCAGTACCTGTAGGTAGAAAGCAAATTTATTAAGACCTTAATTTACTTTTATTGATAGTTTGGATGGGTATAAAAATCTAGTTTTTAAATACGTTTTCCTTATAATTTTTAAGGCACTGTTCCAATGAGTTCTAGCATCCAATAATGCTATTTAAGATCAGAAACCAATCTTTTTTTCTGACCCTTTATTTTGAATGTTATTGTTTTTCACTTTGAAATTTTTTAGAATCTTTTAGTTGTCCATAATGTTCTCCAATTTCACAGTGAAGTTCTTTGGGATGAGTATTTTCCTTATTTGTTATACTCTCTAGCTAACGGGATGTCAATTTTGAGTTTCATGTCCTAGGAAGTTTCCTTCAGTTCTGGCTAGTTTTTCATCACTCCATCTTCACATTTTATATGACCCCTTTTTCTGCAACTCCTTTTACTGGAATGTTGAACCTCTTGACCTGAGTCTCTAAATTTCTTACCACTTTTAAATTTTTTTATGGGAGGTTGTCTCTACTTTATCTTTAAGCCTTCCTCCTACATTTTTATTTCAACTTTTTAATTTGTTTTAATGTTCAAATGTTTTTTGATCATATCTTTTTATGGCATCTGTTTTTCATGGACTCAAATTCTTCCTTTATATGTGAGATATTAATTGTAATTATTTTCAAGAAATATACCTCTTTCCTCAGGATTCTTTTTTTATTGTTATTTGCTCTTATGTTGGAGACTGTACTTAGTTGTCTGATGAACTTCAGCTATCTATTCATAGTAAAGAGAGATACATTAAACTGTTGCTAGAAATTTTTTGTACAAATAAGGCTTGATGATTAGTGGATTTCATTGTAGGGGTAGGATGACAAGGTAAGATTTTTAATATGGTACCCCCAAATGTCACTTTTTGTGGCATTCCTCTTAAACCATTTCATTTTTCCAAAGAATAATTTAGTGGTTTCCTGCTGGTAATATATAAGCCTGGCTTGAAATATCCTGAAGAGGGACAGGAAGAGGAAGTGTGCCTTCACCTCTGTCCTGTATTCCCTGTGTCAGACATCTTGGTCCTCTGGTCCTCTCCAGAGAATAACCCTCCAGTCTGTTGCCAGGAAAAGCAGATGAGAGGAAGCAATAATAAGAGGGTTGCTTGCCTGCCTGGGCAGGAGATACAGCTCAGTGGAATGTGTGAGGGAGGCTAATCTTTCTAAACATAAACTTTCAAACAATCTCTTTTAAACCCTTCATTCTCTATAGTACCTTCTATCTCCACCTACTAAACCCTTTCAGAGGCCAACAAGTCCAACAGACTCACTTATTATTAGCTTCCACCTCTCCAGAAACCCAGGTGCTAGCTTTCTCTCTCTGCTAAATCACTTCCATGCAGTTTTATTCACTTTCTATTTTCAAAAAAGTTGTTGAAATCTCTCCACTACTGTCAACCTCTCTGTATCTTGGTTCTTATAGGTTTATATCTTTTCACTTTTCTTTATTTTCAATATATTGGCATTTTGCCATTGTTTTGCTATGTTTAACCAGAAGAACTATTATTAAAGAATATAATTTTTGCACTTTAAAGGATTGATTGTATGCCCCAATTACTTCACTTAAAAGCTTTAACTCTTTCATATATTTTTGGGAAGTGTGATCCTTCTAAATACATATTTAAATTATATCTTTTGCTACATATTTAAAATCATTATATTCCTTATAAAGTCATATAATGGTATTACTTATCAATTATCAAAGACATACATACTGTTAGAATTTGTTTCCAGAAATGGTTAGTTTAGCCTGACCTAAGTCTTCCACATCTTCTTATCTAGTCTCTGAGGGTAAGCATCAGCATTCATTAGACAGCTAAGTTTAGGAATCTTCAATACTATAGATTTGTATTTTCTCATAAAGTCATCTCACCACTCTGGAAATTGACCCAATAAACTTGGCTTCTTTGTACACTACCTCAACCAGCTAAGGTGACTGCTCCCAGAAAACAAATATACTGCATCTTCTTTAAGATGATCTAAGAATTTTAACCTATCATGTAAAACTGATTCTGTATCTTGACTAAAGCAATTCAAAAAATATGTTTCTTTTTTCCAATGCATGATTCAGACTAAATTTTTATTTTTTTTTCCAGAGTCTATACTCTTATAACTGAACTCATTTCCAGATTTGTGTCATGTTGAGCTGATTGGTTTTATAAACCTAGCATAAATACAACCAGGCACATTGAATATACTCTTAAAGAGCATCCTCATTTGCTAAATAAGAAAATGAAACCGGTTTCTCCATCTGCTTCCCAAAAACCTTGATACTGGTGACAAGATACTGCAGAATGCCTTAAGGGATCTGCTAATCATATCTGGGCCTTTGCCTTAGGAGCATGAGCTGAATGTTGGCCTGGTCTGTAATTGGACTCTTATAACTATCTGGCAGCTTCTGTGACACATTAGTGGCCTTGGCCCAGTTTCTAATTGGCATGTATCTGCATCCACAAGACAGCTTAACTTTCTAAATAAGAGAAGTCATAATATCGTTTTTATTCTTTAGCTATGATGCAATTGCTCTTTGTAGGTTTTTTGTTTTAACTGAGAAGAAGCTAAAATTTCAAGATTCCATGTTACTTTAATCTTGAACCCTTTGCATCTACTTCTCTACTAACTGAAACAGTGTCTAGAAACTGCTGGTCCTGGCTCTGTGTCTTGAAGAAATTATGTAGCATTATATCTTTCTTTCTCTCTGGCTTCAGGCCATAGGCATTCTTAATCTGCAGACTGTCTGTAAACTGTAATAGAAAGCTTCATCTGTAATCATTTTAAACAGAGCCAGTGGAGACAAGATTGCTTTAGTTAGTAGCTTACCAGTTTAAATTGAGTACGCTCTAGTTGGAATGGAAACTTAATCAAGGAAAAACTCAGAATAAGTGTTCACTTACATTTTATATATTACTTGGTAACTTTTTTAAAAAATGTTGCATAAAAGACCCAGCACAGGAAACATTTTATATTCTTGCTTATGATTAATAAATATGGAATCTGAGGCATTCTATTTTATAAATCAAGGACATAGTCCAAATTTCCTGTTTTTCTACATTTAAAAAAAAAGGGCAGGGTAAAAATAGCACTAAACAGTTTAGGGTATTTAGGGGTCAAGGCAGTGGGCAAATCAGTTACTCAAGATGCCTGGTGCCAAGACTTCTCAGACCATCAATAGAAACATTCATTTTGTATTCATCATAGATAGGTAAGTTGTTTGTTCCAAGTATTATAAAAAATATAAGTAAATATATCCTACTTCAGATTTTCTATGCTTATTGAGAAAAGGAAAGAGTTAAAAAATAATAAAGTAATAAACTAGTAACTTGGAAACACAGGTTCACACATTGCTAGTTCATGGAAAACACAAGTCTCACCAGTCAGACATTCTCATTGCATCTTCATATTCATCACATCTATTTCTGCCTGTCTTTTACAAACCTGGCTACTTTAATCTTTAAGATCCTGCACTACCTCCCCAAACACACATGTGCACTCACATATTCTGACCTTTGTTCAAAAATTTTTCCCATCTGCCTACCATGTTTCCCCGAAAATAAGACGTCCTCCTAAAATAAGACCTACTTCATGGAAACAATACATCCACTGAAAATAAGACCTAGCACATCTTTGGGAGCAAAAATTAATATAAGACACTGTCTTATTTTCGGGAAAACAGGGTAATAGCCTACAATGGGTCTTCTTGCATCTGTCTGTCTTAGAATATTACCAAGATGCTCTGAAGAATATATTTATGGCTGTAGGACTTTGGGATTGGTGCCATTAGTTGATACTTCAACATGCTAAGAGGAAAGTTTTCTTTTGTATTTTTATAGCCTACAGAATGTTTCTTGGTACAACCAAAGGAAACAAAAGAAGATGCCACCAAGACCAGGAAGAGGAAAAAGGTAATATTAATTACTTACAATGGTGTGGCCCTACATGGGTTACATCACCTTTTTGTATAGTGTGCTTTGATGAGGCAATTATTATCATCTCGACTTTAGAGATGAAGAAATGTTAAGATTCAGTTTTGGTTTGGTGACTTTTCTAAGGACACTTGTAATAACTGTTTCTGTTGCAACTAAAAATAAATCCTTCTGATTCCTATTTCAGTTTTGTGAAACACTAAACATCTTTCTTACCCACCCTGTGTTTTCACTGTGGTTAGAAGTCAGACATGGGTTTCTAATTCTAGAAGGGGCCCAAGCTCTCCTGCCCTATGGCCCCTCTGGCTCTGCCCAATGAAAGAAGTTTACCAACCTTCTTTTCTTACCCATTTCAATTTTTAAAACCTTTTATCTTAAAGTATTAACAAAAAGGAAATAAGCCAATGAAGGTAGTATAAGGCATTTCAGCCTCTCATTTGGAACCATAATTTAAAGCAAAAGGCACCCCTTGTATTTTAATACTTGACTGTGAGCATATGGAAGACTCTTGCTCCTATGCAAACTTTCTTATGGCTCAGACTTGGAGAAAGTGTGGTTAGTTCTGACCTTCCACCACAGTTGTGAAAACAGGAGTATAATTCTCTTGCTGCCAAAAAGGGTCTTGCTGAAGTCAGCAGAGGAAATATGATTGGGATTAGAGGAGAGAAGATGGACTCAAACCAATTACTTAACAGCAAGCTTTTAGAAAACTGTAGTGTGTGTGTGTGTGTGTGTGCATATGTTTTCTTTGCTTGCAAATGGCCAAATAGGAAGATAGGAGATGCCAAATTGGCTGAGGTTTGGCAAGTCCTTAAAGAAGTAACGTTAACTTCTCTTTGATAGTTTGTGCACTAACGGCCTTCAGGAGTGTTAAGTTCTTGGTGGCTCAAGGTCAGAATTCTGGCTAGATAGTTTAGCCTTGGCTGAGGTCATGCTAAAATGTGCCCACCGATGACATATTTTTTAAAGTTAATTCACTTGACAGAACTTTGACCATTCTCGGCGGTGGTATAGAAATGAGGACATTGTGGAAGGAGGGAAAAAACTTGGGGCCTGGGAGGTTGGTGAGGAACAGCTCTTTCTAGATCTTTTGTGAAACATTAGAAGGAAATGAGAAGGGAAGTTTATAATGAAAATTAAAGGAAAGATTGGGTGTTCCTAGTACATTGCAGGCATTCGGTAAAAGCTACACAAATAGGTCCAAATCAAAATAGATGTACAGTATTCCCTGTTCTGCTTCCCATAGGAGCACTTCAGGACTTGAAAATTGAGGATCTAAAAGTCTCCCTTTGCAGCGAGTCCTGTGCTCAGATTACTCCTGTAGCTTTTACTTAAAAGCTTAGGTTAGGCAAGAAAGTCTCAAAATTCTGCCATTCCAGGTTTGAGGAGAGCTTCCACAGAATCACGATTTCTTGACTTTTAACAGGAAATAATATCCTATTATGAAGACTGCTCTAAAAATGTCGGTTCTCCTACATGTATTTGTAACTAGGAGTTACAAGGAATCTTTTAGATCCTCCATTCGTTTTTCAAAGCAGCAGTGCCCAAAAAATTGCTATTATGTTTTCTCAAGTATGTTTATTAGAACTCACATTCATACTTGGCTACCACCAAAGCCTATGAGCAGTTTAAATGCCAGAGGAATCAACCCATCATAAGCTAAATGCCATGCTAAAGTTTTTCCTCCTTGTTTTTTTTTTTCCTTCTTTCTTTCTTTCTTCTCATCTTAGAAGAAAATTACTGACATTCTTGCAAAATCAGAGCCAAAACCTGGGACACCTGAGGACCTGCAGAAACTGATGAAGGACTATTACAGCAGCAGCCGCTCAGTGATTGAATTAGAAGAACTGAAGCTACCAGGTACAGCCAGACTTCTTTGGGTTTTTTCCCCCCTTTTTTTTTTTTTAAATTTCTTACTATTCTGAGGTTAGTCATTCAGAAGGATCCATTGTTAATTGCAAGCAATTTTCCTGGTGAGGAGGAACAAAACAGATTCATCTTTATTTTATGGCAAAGTATTTCAGCCAGACAATATATCTTCCCCATACTACTGCTCCTTTCCTCAACCTCGTAATTTTAATTTGTGGATGATTTCTTTATTAAGAAGCTACATGGTAATCTAATAGTAAGATTTTAATTGTATTTTTATTCAAAAGGCTAGTTGTTTAGTTTGCTTTTTTAAAAATATTTTTTTATTGATTTCAGAGAGGGAGAGAGAGATAGAAATGTAAATGAGAGACAATAATTGATCGGCTGCCTCCTCCATGCCCCCTACTAGCTATTGAGTTCACAACCTGGGCATGTGCCCTGACTGGGAATCAAACTGTGACCTCCTGTTCATAGGTCGATGTCTCTACCACTGAGCCACACCAGCTGGATGGGTTTTTTTAATTATTATTTATTTATTTATTTATTTTCTCACCAGATTCTTCAGAGTAACAATCCCTAAGGAGGATAGAAGTTAAATAAAGATAAACCCCACATTTAAAAGTATGCACATGAAACACTAATTTATTCATCCTTTATAGATAAGAATGTTAGCTTTAAGAAGCAGCTTAGTTTTATTGTTGCTCTTATCATGGATTTTAATTATGGTTTTGCTTTTAGGATAGTTGTTGGGTCCTGGCCCAGACTTTTTCCAGCCAGCTACCTACAGATAGGGACAAATTTGTGCATTGTTAGCAAGGCTGACACATCACCCAGGTGACTCTTCACCCTACTGTTGTTTGAAATCTACTGTCTTAGAGAATTTATAATTAAGTTAAAATACATTGAAAATTTTTTAAAACAACCTACTTTCATTAATTTTATATTTATGATACATCCTATAACTCCTGGGCAAAGATTGAAGAAAAAAAATGCTGTTATAAACTCAAAATGCAAACAGTTTGGGTGCCATGCCTGAGGTGAGCCTAGTTATAGACCACAAGGGCTACCTCATGCTGCTTTTGGAAAAAGTCAAGGGTGGTTTGACTTCCTTTTTCCATTACAACTGTATGCTTTCTAGAGGCTTGAGAAGCTGAAAAACAGCCTGTTCCCTGAATTTTTATAATTCCTCTGTGATAAGCTTTTTTTATAAAATGCACATTGGGTTGGAGACCTGAGTGTCCTATACATTTCTTTTCCAAACGGGTGTCCTTTAGGGAATGGAAAGAGTGCATTTCCACAGAGCGAGACCTGGAGTTCTGGCTTACTGGGCCCCCCGGCTCCAACTGCAGTTAGCAGCACTCTGCTCAGCACAGCAGTCCCCCCGGAGGAGCTGGGTCCTGGCTGCTCTTTCTCAGGAAGCAAGTGTTACAACAAAGCCTCTTTTCAAGGTTTAATTGGGAGTGTGGTTTCACTGTGGCTCAGTGGTCATTTTTCCTTTCTCGTTTTTTGTTAGAGCATACCTTCAACTCTGGAAGAACTAGTGAGATAATGGGACCACTGCTCCCCTGTAACCTCATTGAACATCAAAAACCTTAATTTGCTAGAACAGTGGAGAGTCAAAGGTCAGAAGAAGCCTTTGAAGAGTCATTTGAGTTCCATAGTGAGTTTACATTATATTAGTGCTGTATTAGAGCTCAGTGAAATAGGTAAACAAGAATATGTGGGCATGAGTTGGTTTAGGGAGAATTTAGAAAATAATTGTAAATATATTAAAATACTATTATGAGCAAAAAGAGCAGGTTTTTATTTTCAGTTAATAAATCAGACCATTTTGATTCCCAGTGACTGAATGCATCATAGGGAAGGTGTAAAGAAAAGACTCATCACTACACTGATGAGACCAAGGACAGAGAGGAAGTGTGTGCTAGATGAGAGGAGGGACATGCAATGGGTTGTTTGGTGCAGGCTCAGGAAAGGGTGTAAACTGGCTGTAAATAATCAAATATTTTCCTATTTAGTTTGCCAAGTGTGTAACTTGGTTTTGATTTGAGGTTGTTTGTGTCTGTAGGGCAGGAACATGTCTTTTCAATTAACATGGTGTGCTGTACATTGTTAATGTCAGACACATGGGCACTTAATTAGTTTCGAGGCAGGAGTCCCTTGGAGCTAACCAGCTGTCCTCTGAGAGCTGCAGTGTGGTTTAGATCAGTGCTAAAAGCCTGAAGGCTAGCTGCAACTTAAAAAGCAAATTCCCAGGCTCACCCCCAGGGACTCCTGATTCACTATGAAAAAGTCAGTCCATCCCAGGAATCTGTATCTTCTACAAAGCTCTCCAGGTAAGCCTGATCATATCCACGCTGGGGAAATTAGTTTTAAAGACCATGGAAGGTTCCACAACAGTACAGGAGGCAACATCTTTGAAGTTCATTATTCACATAATGTGTTATAAATGCTGGGTCACAATATAAATGTTATTTAATCTAGTAATAGTTTGCTCCCTAGCACTCTGCTCTGACAGACTTTTCCTTGTAGAAAAAGTGGGACAGCCCTACTCAGTTTGGCTCAGTGGATAGAGTGTCAGGTCCCTGTTTCAATTCTGGTTTTGGGGTGTGTGCAGGAGCAGTGGAGGCAACCAATCGGTGTATCTCTCTCACACCAATGTCTCTCTCTTTGTGTCTCTCCCCATCCTTTCTACTCTCTCTAAAAATCAATGGGAAAAATATCCTTGGGTGAGGATTAAAAACAATAATAATAATAATAATAATAATAATAATTAGGACAACAAGCCTGCTGCTTTTTTATCCATCTTCGTTACAGAGTTAACAATACTACATGATTGCTAAACCATGATTGTCCTTGGTTGAGCAATTCCCTATGTTTGAATGTTATATTGGGAACATCTCGACATAGATTTGTTTCAGCTTTGCCTTTGTATATTGCCTATTATTTGAAAAATAATGATGTTTCATTAGTCCATTGAATAATACAATAAGCTTGTACTTTCCTACCGTAAGAAACTATGGACAGTTAATGTTTACTTGTTTTTGCTGCTGCTAATGTTTTATATCCTAGACAACGCTTTAAATATATGATGAGCCCCCAGTTCACTAATGATATACAACCTGGTTTAATCTGTTTTTATTATGTGAAATCAACAATGAAATAGTTGCAGAATTCTCTACAAAGCATGTTTCTCATAATCCTAGACTCCTGTTTCCTCAAGGCCAACGATTTGACTCATAGTCTTTCATCATACCTAAAAGAAAGTAAGTAAACTCTCATTCTTTAAAAAAAAATATTCACCAAATTGTTATTACGTTAAAGCATAAATTCATTCTCTTCAAAATAAAAATTTTCAAAACTACATTTAAAATAAAAAGTTTCCACCTCAAGTGGATTTTAAATGGAGGGTGTTTTAGGTCCTCTTCATATTAACTTTTTTTTATTTAAATTTATTGTTGTTTTGGTCTGGCTTTGAGAATTTGTGATTTGGTCTGATTTTTGTTTTATAACACATGAGAATTATTTGTTTACGAACCTAGAGAATAATTAACATTCTAATTCAGATCCATCACTAATTTGCTCTTTGACCTGGGGAAAATCACTGAGCATTCTCTGAGACTTGACTTTGTTATCTAAAAGCTGAGGAGGTTGGACTGTGTGACCCCTGTTTCAGATCTGAGGTTCTGAGGCTCTGTCCACATCTTCAGATCTCTGATCTTGAGTATTATATAGCCCATCTAATTTGATCTTTTCAACATGTACTGTGTGTAGTCAGAAATGACTAGATTATTCACACAAGCTAGTCGTTTATCTGAAACCAACAATGAAATATTTAGATATAGAGGATTTATCATTTTCTTTCAAATTCTATTCAGTTCTGAGGGCCCTCAGCTTGAGTTCATAAACCTTTCTCCCTCTCAAATTCAGCAAATGTAAAAGTAATCAACTGCACGGGGCTTTGAGAGCTAAACAAGAGAACATGTGTAAAGTGCCTAGCACAGTGTCACCAAATGGTTGCTATTATTTTAATGTCGTTTCTATTTTACATTTTATGCTCAGTGTCCCTTTAAAATTTGACATCATTGAATCAGAATTCTTTTCCTACTAAACATTGCCTTCAAACATCAAACCAATTAAAGGTATCACAAATGCATTCTTTTAAACTTTTTTAGCTATTTGGCATAATATATGTTTTGTGTTGTAAGTTAATGATATTTCTTTTTAATCCAATACTTACAATAACCAGAAAATAGAATCTAAACAGGGCTCATTTATCTTATTTTACTTAAACACTAACGTAGAATGTTTTCTCTTATGCATTTTTTTTTTTTCAGTCTGCCCTAAGTGGGTAAAACTTCGGAAAAACCATACAGAGAAGAAGTCAGTCCTGATGCTGATCATCTGCAGCTCTGCCATCCGAGCCCTGGAGCTCATTAGGTTGGGTGCTTTACCTATTAGTTTGTTAATGTTTCCTGAATAGCTGTGTGTGCCGTATTAATATGCTCTATGTGCTGAAGATGTTGCAATGAGCGAAACAGAGTCCGCTCTCTCATAGGACTTTCCAGTGAGGGACACAGACAAACAAATAAATATACATTGTAATGTCAGCTAGTGATCATTATATAAGAAAAAATATAGTATAGAAATGGATGGGGGCTTCTTTTAAAAGGTGGTTCCAGAAACCTTCTCTAAGGAAATGGCACATGAGCCAAGACTTGAGCACAGTGAAGGAGAAAGCCAAGCAGAGGGCTAAGAGCGTGCCAGGAAGAAGAGACAATCACAATGGTCTGGATAATCATCCTGAAGGGTCCCATTGGGCCCAATGTGGAGAACACATATTGGAGAGGGCAAGGGTGGAAACAGGGAGACCACAGCAATAACCAGTTAGAAGAAAAGATAAAACACCAAGAAATAAACTTATGAAAGCCTACATAAAGAAAATTTTTCAGAGTGATGCAAAAGACCTTGAACAATCACAAAGGCATGCCATGTCCTTGAATAATTAGACTCAGTGATGTAAAAATGTCCGTTTTACCTAAGATAATCCACAAGTTTAATAGATTCCCAATGGAACTCCAAAAGAATTGTTTTTAAACTAGGTAAACTAGTTCTACGTCCATATGAGAAAAATCTGTCCTCAGGGGAAATCTGAAAAAGATACTAATGAGTAGGTATTATGCCTATAGTATCAGATTTTTTAAAAAAACATACTGCAAGGTCTCAATAGTCAGTACAGTATGGAACTGGCTCATGCATGACAGACAGATTAGATCCGTGGAACAGAACTGGAAGTTCAGAAATAGACTCCCATGTATATGAAAATGTAGCGTATGGCCAACGTGACAAATCGGTGGGAAAGATGGATTGTTTAATAAATGGTACTGGAACAACTGGGCAGCCGTTTGGAAAAATAAACTTGGATCCATATCTCACTTCTTACACCAAGATAAATTCCAGGGGACCAGAATTTTTAATGTAAAAATTACGTTGTAAAGATAATTTGTCAGTGCTTTACTACGTGCTTTCACATACTTTTTCATTTACTGTCGTTTGTGTAGATAAACAAAAGGGCTTCCACTAGGTCTGGATAACACTCAGCTCTCAGGGAAGAGCCATCCGAGTGAAAGAGGATTTACTGAAAGGGCCAGGCTCTGTGCCAGGTTTTGGCACAAGACAAAGTAAAGGAAAATTTAAGTCCTGCAGAAAGAGGAACTTGATCAAATTGACTTAGGTGCAAATGTAGACACTCAGTAGGTATTTAGCATCTATCTGTCTAAATGGACTAATCTGATCATTAATTTAGAAAAGTAGTTGTTAAGCTTTGTTAAGCTTTGTCCTTTAAACTCTCCTTTCCCCATTAGGCACGCACAGAAGTGTTTCTTTCAACTATTTCTGCTTAGACGATTGATCTTCAAGACTCCCACCACTCTGGGGAGCTCTATTTGAAGTAATAGTAGTTTACATAGACTTTTCCATGTTTTAAAAACTACCACCACAGAACTTATTTCATATTCAAGCTCTAATGGCAAAGAGGTTGCCCTCAAGGTGGCCTCTTAAAAACAACTTGTCAAATTGATTTGAGTGCTTACTCTACATAAATACCTTTCTGGGGGACATGAAAGCACTATGTTGTCTCACTTCATTTACCAATTCTCAGCGTTTCCCTGTGTCACCTGGTAATATTATGATCCACTTCAAGGTTAGGGGATTTGCAAAAGGTGGATTTTAAGCGGGCACAATGAGCCCTATTCATAAAGACTAATAGTGAATAATTCTAACTTTTGTAAGAATATCTGCTCCCTTGAGAACCATGAGCTATGTCAAATATGTCCCCTAAATTGTCTTCCTAGTTAACCTTGCCTTGGAGAAAGCTTACATTTAAGTAAAAAATGAAGTGCAGCCCGGGCAGGCATGGCTCAGTGTTGAGCATCAACCTATGTACCTGTGGTTTGATTCCCAGTCAGGGCACATGCCCGGGTTGTGGGCTCAATCCCCAATAGGGGACACATAGGAGGCAGCCAATCAATGCTTCTCTTTTATCTGATGTTCCCCCCTTTCTCTCCCCCCTTCCTCTCTGAAATCAATAAAAATATATTTTTTTAAATCAAGTGCAACAGCAATTGGATAATATGATTCACTATTTGCAAACTTGTAGATTCCTGCTGACCAATAATATTTCCCCAAACACAATAATGATATATAAAGGAAAATAATATTCTTAAGCAGTTTTTCCATGTTAGTTCTTGCCCCAAATATCAACTAAAAGGTATTGCTATTTTATAGCCATTTATATCTGAAGCATTTCTGCATAAAAAATTTTATGGAAAAGCTCACTCTGCAAAGTAAATAAAAGAGGAGGCTACTCTGATGAAAGACACAAATCCTCTTGCTCCACCCTGTCAGCTCATCCCAGCTCCCCCCACTGCCCCGGAGCACAGGCTGACCCCAGTATTATAAGAGATTTCTCACAACCACATTTTATATGAGAACTGTACTACAGACTTTGAAGATCATTTCTCTGCTAGGAACCTGAAATACAGAAATTCTGTATTAAAAGTAAAGTGCAGATCCATGTTTTAGTATCCAAGAAAACCTAAGTAAAGCTAACCCTATGTGTGAGAATGAGAAGCCTGAATAAAAGGCCACCTATTTTTATTTCAGAGAGGGCTAGTCAGAAAATCTCATAACTTTTTTTTGTGTGTGTGTATACACATACAGGTGAACATAGCTATATATATATATATATATATATATATATATATATATATCCCTATATATATATTTATATATATATATAAAACCCTAATATGCAAATAGACCAAACGGCAGAACAACTGGACAACCAGTCCTTATGACGTGCGCTGTCCAACAGGGGACATGTGTGGAATATTGTGGACATCAGCAACAGGCAGCAGAGCATGGAACATGGCAGGTGTCAGCCCCAGTGGGATGGTGGAGCAGGTGAATGGGGGTGCCAGACCAAGGTGGGGTACCAGTTGCTATCATCGGAGTGAGTCTCTAGTGATTACTGAAAATTCTTTGCTCCCTCATGCCACAGTCCCGCCCGGTGCTCGCACCTACTGCCAAAGTCAGCCCCACTTGCATCCACTGCCAGTGCCGGAGCCGCTGCTCACACCTGCTGACAGTGCTGGCCCTAATCACCACACCATCAGCAGGTGATCGGGGCTGGCACGGTCAGCACGTGGGAGCAGCAGTGGTGGGAGCAGGGCTACTGGCAGAGAGGAGCCGCAGTGGGAGGGCCGGGCAGGGGCGCAGAGGATGGGCTGAGACCCGTCCCTGTGCCCACCTTAGCCTCGAAGCCCACAGGTCCTTTCAAGGTGCACAAATTCGTTCACTGGGACCCTGGTATACATATAAATAAATGCACGTATTCTTTGAATAAAGAAAGAAATAATACTGAATTAGTCAACAGGCCCAGAGGAGTAACTTTTCTTGTGCATTAATCTATTCATTTTCATTAGGTCGATGACAGCCTTCAGAGGAGATAGCAAAGTTATGAAATTATTTGCAAAACACATAAAGGTAAGCAAAGGGCCTGTGGTTCTTGGTGGAAGATGTTAGTGATCCTTAAGGGTCACTTCTAGACCTCAGCTTTTATCTCAAACCTCTGTGTAACTCCTTGGCAAGGGATTTCTTTGGTGCCTCCTCCTACAACACATTTAATGACCATTTTGGTTTTCTTTGCATTCCCTACCACTACACACCCACCTTCCCCACAGCAGTCACACTCTTCCCTGCCCCGAGGTTCCTCTACAGAAGCTGAGGCTTGACCCTGGACTGTGAAAACTTACCAGTTTTCTTCTATCTTTATGTTAACCTTCTTTGCCCTAAACAAGGGTAGTCTCACTTGCTTTTTAACTTTCTTAACTTTTAGACAAAATGCTCTAAATTGGCCCATGATTGATTGCACTTTCTAATGACTCTTTGAAAAGAGTTTCCGGATCCACTTTCAACATGTGGAGGGGGTGCTTCCTCACATATCCAAGAAATGCTCTGGACACCAGCTTCATGTCCTACAATGCAACTCAGTTATGACATTGTCTACGTAGAAACACATCAGGTTCCACAGGTTAAGGACTCAGTCCTACAACACAGCATGCACACCTTATACCCCAACTTCAGACACCAGTTGAAAGTCCAGGGTGTTGCCTATTCTTCTGACCAGCTGATTTCTAAATCAGAGGTTCTCACAACCCCCTCCTTGGATTCAATTAACTTGCTACAGCACCTAACTAAACATTTTACTTACTAGATCACTGATTCGTTATAAAAGAAAAACAAAAAAACATGTCACTCAGGAACAGCCAGATGCAAGAGATGCCTAGGGCAGGGATGGGAAAGGTTGTGGAGCTTCCATACCCTCTCCATGCACACCACTTTCCCCAAATCTCCATGTGTTCACCAACCCAGAAGTTCTTCAAACCTTCCTCTCAGGTGTTTTAAGGAGGCGTTAGTACTGAGGCATGATTGATTAAATCATCAGCCATTGGCGATTGATTCAACCTCAGCCCCCCACTCCTCCCTGGAGGTTAGGGTGGGAGTACTTAGGCATGATTGATTAAATCATCAGCCATTGGTGATTGATTCAACCTCAGCCCCCCATTCCTCCTGAAGGTTGAGGTGGGAGTGAAAGTTTCAACCTTCTAATTACATTGTAGATTCTCCTGGAACCAGTCTCCATCCTCAGCTGCTTCCAAAAGTCTCCTCATTCAAATAACAAAAGACAGCTTTATCACTCTCAACGCTTAGGAACTTGCAAGGGCTTGGGGAATTATGAGTCAGAAACTGTGGATGAAGTCCACATTTGTATGAGAAACAAATTTTGGTAGTCTGCCTCAATATCACACTTCTCTTTATTCTCTTCCATCTTGGAACAGGTCCAAGAGCAGGTAAAGTTGCTGGAGAAGCGTGCTGTGCACCTGGGTGTAGGAACTCCAGGGAGGATTAAAGAACTCGTTAAACAAGGTATGAAAAGAGCCAGTGATAGTCTTCAGAGCTGGGAGTTGGCCGTACCCCCATGTGAGTTTTGGGAACCACATGTGTGATGCACTGAAACCAGATCTCTGTGTTAATTAAGGAGTTGGAAATTCAGCTGTGAGTCTCTGAAGTCAGCCAGCAGGTGTGATGGAGGAGGGAAGGATGAGAACTGTGAAATTGAAGGGCATGTGCCCACCTAAATACATTCAGATTTCAGTTGCTTTAAACAGGTTAGTGGAGCCACAATTTATTCCATCAGTTTGCACCCTCTGGAATTTGTAGAGCTGGATATGTTCAGTATTTCCCTCTCACTTAATTGTCTTGGTTTCCCACGACTTCCATTCCACTTGAAAACATGCTGAAACAAAAATGCAGTTTCACCTAGCTGGCGTGGCTCAGTGGTTGGGCGTTGACCTATGACCAGGAGGTCACTATTCCATTCCCGGGCAGGGCCCATGCCTGAGTTGCAGGCTCGATCCCCTGTGGGGGTGTGTAGGAGTATAGCAACTTGGCATATAGTCATTAGTATAGTAACTTGGCATAGAGATAGTCATTTGCCAGAAAGCAAATGAACACTAAAAATACTAGTGTTTCTCTTCAGATGAAAGCTACCCAGGATAAATATACCCACCGTACACAGAGCTCTGTGCAATTATAAGTAACAAACTGGAAGCCCCAGATAAGGAAGGGGAAAAAATATTTTTTAGTTCCTTCGTGTACTTAGCAGTATGCTAGACACATTTACATGTATCTCATGTAGTACTCACCTCACCCTTGCAGGCTAGGGTTCTGATTTCCAAAGAGAGAAAACCAAAGCACACAGGGTTAAGTGGCCCTCCCAGAGTCACTCAATGGAGGCTTTCCTGGTTCCTGAGTCTTCCCCAAAAGGGATCTCCTGTTCCCATTAAAGAGATAAGTGCACATAGAATTAGATTGACCGTACAAGTCAGTAAAGCCCAAAGGCCAAGTGAGCACTTCTGAGTCTAGAGGAGTTGAAATGAGGAAGAGATTGATGTGGTAGCTAAGTCTTCAAGGAAAGCTTTATAGAGTTTATAACTGATTTTTTTAAATATGGGGAGAATTAAAGTAGGATCTGTGGAGATGTGAGGAGAGCATTCAGGAACGTTCAGGAATGGGAGGGCAGCTGGAGAGACGTGTGGTATAACTGGAAGAGATTATAAATGAGCAATACTGTGTTGAGTCCAAGAAACCCTGTTATGGATTCAGATCCCGGGTCCAACAACTTAACCATGCCATCTCTATGACCTTGCAAGTTACCTTCTCTTAAACCTGTTTCTCTATCAGAATGACAGAGACAGAAATAGTACCTTTCTCAAAGGATTATTATGAAAATTGAATTCCAATAAAGAGCCCAGCACAGTGAGTGTCATACCTTAAGAACTCGAAAAATGCTAGTTGTTTATACTGAAGAGACCACCTTTCTTACCCAGAGACTTCATGGGCTGTACTTGTGATTCAACTGGGAAGAAAGTCAGATTGTGAGGAAGGGCCTTGAACAGTAATCTGAGGAGTTTGGATTTTTGTCTTGTGAATGTGATGGGGCGATGAAAATGAAGGAACAGCTGAAACCAGTTTGGCTCAGTGGTAGAGCGTCAGTCTGCGGACTGAAAGGTCCCTGATTCGATTCCCATCAAGGGCATGTACATTGGCTGCAGGCACATCCCCAGTAGGGGGTGTGCAAAAAGCAGCTGGTCGATGTTTCTCTCTCATCGACGTTTCTAACTCTCTGTCTCTCTCCCTTCCTCTCTGTGAAAAAATCAATAAAACATATTTATTAAAAAAAAAAAAAAGAAAATGAAGGGACAGGTGAGAAGTGCTCATAGGCCTTCTGTGAAACGCAGCGGGAGAGGCCAGGGATGGATGCCGCCTTTCTCCCAGCCCCCAGCCAGAGATTCACCTCTCTCTTTCCTGGAATACAGATGAGTTTTTGTGGTCACCAGGCCCCAGTGCAATAGGGCCACTCTTCTTTATATTTAGAAGAGAGAGAAAGAAAAAAACAAAGCTGTACAAATCATTGAAATTAGATTTTTACAGATTTGTGAGACACGTTTTGAGATAGTGATTTCATTTTCTTTGGCTATGTACACAGAAATAGGATAGTTGGATTTTTAATGTTTTGAGGAATTTCCATACTATTTTCCATAGTGGTTGCACCAATTTACATTTTCACTAACAATGTACAAGGCTTCTCTTTTCTCCACATCCTTGCCAACACACACACACACACACACACACACACACACACACACGTGATTTTTTTTCAGAGAGAAAGGGAGGGGGATAGAAAGTTAGAAACATTGATGAGAGAGAAACATTGATCAGATGCCTCCTGCACACCCCCTACTGGAGATGTGCCCGAAAACCAAGGTACATGCCCTTGACTGGAATCAAACTTGGAACCTTTCAGTCTGCAGACCAACACTCTATCCACTGAGCCAAACGGTTAAGGCTATCTTTTGTCTTTTTGATAACAGGTGTGAGGTGATATCCCATTGTGTTTATTTTTTACTTATTTTTATTAATTTCATAGATAGGACGGGAAAGGGAGGAAGGGATAAAAACATCAATGATAAGAGAAAATAATTGATAGGCTGCTTCCTGCACGCCCCACACTGAGGATCGAGGCCTAAATGCAGACATGTGTCCTGACTGAGAATCAAACTGTGACCTCCTGGTTCATAGGTGGCTGCCCAACCACTGGGCCATGCCAGCCAGGCCTTTCACTGTGGTTTTTATTTGTATTTCCCTGATAATTAGTGATGTTGAACATCTTTTCATGTACTTGTTGGCCATTTGGATGTCTTCTTTGGGAAAATGCCTACTTGGGTCCTCTGCCCATTTTTAAATTAGATTTTTTTCTATCGAGTTATATGAATTTTTTCTGTATTTTATATATTAAACCCAAGTTAGATTATTTTTTAACAATTCTATCATGGTAGGATATTTGGGTTTTTTTTATTTTTTGCTATTATAAATAATACTGCAATGATCATTTTGTAAGTAACTGTTTAAATTTCTGATGTTTTTATTGGGATATGTGTAGATAGAGAATTCTTTTATCAATGGGAAGCATTTTAAAGCTTCTTTTTTATAATGCCCAGGACTTTTTTAGAGAGATTGTACCTGTTTGCTGTACACCAGCAGTGAATTATTTTTAAAGAAGACTACCAACCCATTGTCATTCTTTATTTATAATTTTAAATTTTCAGAGAATTTTAAATAAGAGGCATTATAATTATAAGAAGCTTTTAAAAATTATTTTGGGCCTGGGTGATGTAGCTCAGTGGTTGAGCGTGGGACTATGAACCAGGAAGTCTAGGTTCAATTCCCAGTTAGGCCACATGCCCCAGATGCAAGCTTGATCCCCAGTAAGGAGCATGCAGGAGACAGCTGATCAATAATTCTCTGTCATCATTGATGTTTCTCTCTCTCTCTCTCTCTCTCTCTCTCTCTCTCTCTCTCTCCCCCTTACTTTCTGAAATCAATAAAAATTTTATTTTAAATTATTCTGGGCAGAGAGGGAAATATTGAAATAATCACAGGAGAGTTGAAGGGACATGCTACAGTTGTGTGAAAGAAGGCTTCAGTGAAACATGTAACAGCTTGGGGCGGTGGGGAGAACTTGGAGAGAGAAAAGAGCTAACTGTGCCCCACTCTGAGGGCTCGAAAAGGCAGACAATTCCTGAGGTCCCCTGGAACCCCACATTCTATTATTGTCTCTAGATAGACAGGAAGACAGTGGGAATAGCCCTTAATAGGGCCCATTCACCTTAGCTTCCTTCTCTGCCCAAGACAACCTCCCTGCCCTGTCCTCATCCTTTTGCCCACTCACCTCCTTGGTCATGTGGCCTCAGGTAGACTCAACTCCAAACTGCAGGAATCTTATTGAATCCCTGTCAGGAATGAAACTTCACCCTCTGGTGCTTCCTGGAGGCTTGGGATGATTTTTTGCCAGCACTTGAGCAGTTGACAAGTTTAGCAAGAGCAGCTTCTCTGCTTCTCAGAATCAGTGATAAGATTATAGGAAGGGAGTCTCAGACTACCGCATTTGTTTTCCCTCAGGCAAGGGCGGCGTTTAATGTGAGAGATTAGTTACTGGGGAGTGGACAGCAAATGAGGCAAAAAGCAACCAAGAGAATAAAATGTAAGTTCAATTCATTCACATCCTGAGGTCTTGACTGCGGCAACCCTCTCACTATCTCTTTCAGGTGGCCTTAATTTGAACCCCTTAAAGTTTCTGGTTTTTGACTGGAATTGGAGAGATCAGAAGTTGAGGAGGATGATGGACATTCCCGAGGTACCGTGTAACCAGCAGTTGTCTTTAATCTTTCTTTCTTTTTTTTTTTAATCTGAACTTGAGTTCAAGCACAGTAATAAAGTCTTTTTTTAAATATATTTTATTGATTTTTTACAGAGAGGAAGAGAGAGGGATAAAGAGTTAGAAACAGCGATGAGAGAGAATCATTGATCAGCTGCCTCTTGCACACCTCCTACTGAGGATGTGCCTGCAACCAAGGCACATGCCCTTGACCGAAATCGAACCTGGGACCCTTCAGTCTGCAGGCCGACACTCTCTCCCTTTCTAAAATCGATAAAAATTAAAAATGAAGTGATTGAATCAATTTGATATCCAGCACATGAGGCCATATTTGATTATTTCAGATTTAATGTTAAATCTGAGTAATCCACCACTAGTTTTCTAATTACAATAATACAGAGAAATAGTAACAACAAAAATAGTCACCCATAGATATTTTTTTTATGTAGATGTCATTATTAGCAGTTTTCCTATATTAGAACTAGAGGCCCTGTGCATGAAATTCATGCACGGGGGTTGGGTGGGGACTCAACCTGGCCTGTTCCCTCTCATGGGGAGCAAGCCTAAGCCAGCAGGCAGACATCCCTCTTGCAGTCCAAGACCCCTCACTCCTTACCATTCAGCCCGCTGCTCCTTAGCACTGTCGTAGAGGTGGAAGAGGCTCCTGCCATTGCGCTCGAGAGCCATGAGCTTGGCTTCTGGCTGAGCAGCACTCCCCCTGTGGGAGCACACTGACCACAGGGTGCAGCTTCTGTGTTGAGCATCTGCCCATGGTGGTCAGTACTTATCACAGCAACCGGTCGTTCCGATCATTCCACCACAACTGTCGATTAGGCTTTTATTACATAGATATTGTGTATAATTGGGCACACTTTAGATATCTTTATATTAGATTTTATTTCAAGTGGTGGCAAGCAAAAAGACACTTTAATGAAACTGGTATTTTACATAATACATCTTCCTTTACTTGTGCAACTCTTCCAGCTCTGAATAAAATATGGGTTAGAATTTCTGCCATCCCTGACTCTGGCCATATCAGCTGCATAAATACCAGAAAGTCCAGAAGGTTGAATTTATTTACCAAGACCATCTTTTCTTAATCTTAACTTTTTTCTTTTTCTTTTTTGTCTTTTCTCTCATTTAGATAAAAAAGGAAGTTTTTGAACTTCTGGAAATGGGAGTCCTCAGTCTGTGCAAGTCGGAATCCTTGAAGCTGGGCCTCTTCTAATCTGTGTGCGGGTGAAAATCCCAGTGTTCACAGTGGGATTTGCCTCTTGTTCAATGGTTCCGACACACTGCAGACACTCAGTACATATCAACTGCTGTTTTATTGCATCAGCTGCATCACCAGGTAGACCCCTGGTAATGTGTGAGCAACACGAATCTGTGCTTTGCCAACCCCCTGTATAATAAAATATTGCCAACTTGTTTTTCTCTCACCAACTGGCTTCTGAAGTGACTGTGCTGGGCCACCTTAGGCAAACACTTCCCTTTCCGAGCCTCATTCTCATCAGCTGCCAAATGGGGATGATATTTGGCAGGATTGTTGAGGATTCCATATGATGGTACATATGGAACTGTGAAGTCTGCTCCCAGTGTGAAGCATGGCAGTAGTAGTATTAGGAAGAGCTGTAAGTACATGTGGCACTTTGTAAATACAAAAGATAACAATATAACTACAACTATCTTATTTATTTTTTAACTTATTTTGAAATAATTTCAGACTTACAGAAAAGTTACAAAAATAGTGTAGAGAATTCCCATATGTCCTTCCTCTGGCTTTTCCCAATAGTAACATCATGTATAACCACAATAGTTACCAGAACTAAGAAATCAATGATGATATAGTACAATTAACCAAACTATAGACTTCATTTAATTTCACCACTTTTTCCACTGATGCCTGTTGGCTTTCTTTCTTTAATATATTAAAGAAAGGGGGGGGGGGGGGCTCGGCCCAGCCTGCCCCTTCTCATTAGTCTGGGAGCCCTCAGGGGAAGAAGGCAACCCAGTGATCAGGGGAAGGTGACGCCCCTATCACCCCTCTGCTGCTGCTACTTCCAGCAGCACAAGCCTCGGCTGGCCCTGGTTACCTGAGCCTCGGGCAGCCCTGGGCAGCTGGGAAGCTGCCATCCAAGGCTTGCCTGTGCCTCAAGTGTTGTCTGAGCAGCCGCCATCCCAGGCTTCCCTGTACCTTGGACCGGCCCTGGGTGGCTGGGGCGCTGAGGGCGGGTCCAGCTGCACCATGCACCGGCTGCCCCTCAAGCTGAGCTGAAAGGACTGTGGAATTCCAGCAGCAAGGGCCAGGAATGGCTGTGCCCACATGAAGGTGGGTCTGGCTGTACCGTGTGCCTGCCACCCCATCTCCCTCCCCCCCCCCCCAAGCAGGGCTGAAAGGACTGGGCGCTGCCATCTTGTGGCTATAAACACCACCATCTTTATAACTGTGTGATGGCCAATTTGCATATTCCCTTTTTATTATATAGCATTG
Organism: Vespertilio murinus; assembly: GCA_963924515.1. Lineage (NCBI taxonomy): Eukaryota > Metazoa > Chordata > Mammalia > Chiroptera > Vespertilionidae > Vespertilio > Vespertilio murinus. The sequence goes on along the minus strand of OZ004706.1, from coordinate 127,541,122 downwards.
ATTTCAGAGAGGAAGGGAGAGGGAGCGAGAGAAAGAAACATCAATAATGTGCCCTGACTAAGGGTTGAACCCACAACCTAAGTGTGTCCCATGACTGGGAATTGAACCTGCAACCTGGTGTATGGGATGATTCTCTAACCAGGGATTGATGTGCCATTTTTTATTCATCATAGCAGGGGATAAATAATGTTGATTCATCTTATTATTGGTGATGCTAACTTTGTTCACCTGGTTACAATAGAGCCTGCTAAATTTCCCCCCTATAAAGTTACTATTTTTCCTTGTGATTAATATTTATCTTGAAGGAAATACTTTAGGCTACACTAATATCCTGTTTTCCCTCATATTTTGCCTATAATTTTAGCAGCATTAGTAGTTCTTGCCTGAAACCATTATTCTGTAGTGATTTTTCTGTTTCCCTCATTATTTCAACATTAATTGGAATTCTTCTGTACGAAAGAGCTGTCTCTTTTCCCTGTTTACTTGTTTATTCAATTTTTTACATCAGTATAGACTCATGAGTGTTTATTTTGTTCTATGAATTATAACCCAAAACTATTGGTTTTATTTTGTTGCTTAAATTCGCTTACTTTCTTACCTAAATAATTTTTATTGATTGTGTATCTGTGGTAAGCAATATTTAGGGCTTTTACTTATATAGATCTGTCATGTTTAATCATTGACATAGTACTGAAGGAAAAGTATTATTATTCACATTTTTTAGATTTTGAAAGTGAATCTCAGGAAGGACACCAGGAGTTTTAAGTAGCAGAACCAGAAGTCCCCAGATCTCCATGGCAGGACACCATGATCACCATTTTAGGGATTCAGGCATATAAATCAAGTAAGAGAGAAAAACAAACAGATGCCACCACTGGTACATAAAATTCCACCTTTGAATACTGTGACGTTTTAATGATCCTGGCAGGCTAACACATCAGCCTCCAGCAGAAACCCACTTCTGCACACCAGAGACTTGCTGCTCGTGCACCTCTGCTGTCTGGAAGCCACCAGCAGGGACTCAGAGGGAAGAAAAGCAAGTTCCATTCTGCAGGAGCCTGACTCAGGCCCACCAGTTAGAGGGAAAAGAAGAAAAGCTGCCACAATGTGAAAATCTATTCAACTAGGCTAAACTTAGCCCTATTCTTGTCATCCCCTTAATCTTAACATGTGAGTTGTTCTTCATCAATAGTTAGAAAAAAGAATAGATCACATGCCTTCCCAGTACAGGCATTTATCTTCCTGTCAATTAACAGGTCTTGGATTGATCTGGAAGAAAACATCAAGCATCTATACTAATAAAAGGGTAATATGTTGATTAGACCATGCATCTTCTGGACGTCCTTCCTGCAAACCACCCAGATCCCTCGCCCAGGCCACCCCACCTCCTAGCAGGAACCCCCACCCCAATCAAGGCATGCCTGGCCTGCAAACCACCCAGATCCCTCGCCCAGGCTGGCCCCAACCCTGATCCAGGGCACCCTTCAGGGCAGGCCAGCTTGTCCCCACCCATGCACCAGGCTTCTATCCTATATAATAAAAGGGTAATATGAAAATTCACCCTATTGCTAGACCAGTCTCTATGAGACACACTGAATATCTTTTGATCTCTTTCCCCGGCCAACAGGCTCCGATCACCTGAAGGCCACTCACTGTGGGGGTGGGGCCAGCAAGCAGGCAGGAACAGCTGGCTTCTCAGTCCCTTCCCCTGGATGTCAAGCACCGATCACTAATTATCTTCTCTGGAGTTTGGCTAGCAGACCAGGAGTTTGATTGCTGGCTATGATGTGTGCTGACTGACCACCAGGAGTTGGAGCAGAATGAAGGGAGGTCTCAGCTGGCATCTGGGGAAAGGAGGCCCTGATTGCTGGGCAGGCCTACAGAGCCTACTAGTGCATGAATTTCATGCACTGGGCCTCTAATGATTGTATAAGAGGACAGATTTGCAAATTGAGATATCAAATCTATGCATATCAAAATTCAGACCAATCCACTAAGCCAGTGGTCAGCAAACAGCGGCTCCCAAGCCACATGCAGCTCACGAGCGCTGGTTTGCCACTCTATTGACGAGTTTGCTGACCACTGGGATAGGGGCTTAATCACAAGGAACAACAACAGCCTATAATTATTGGAATCAAGGGTCAGCAAACTCATTAGTCAACAGAGCTGCAAACTGCAGCTTGCAAGTCACATGTGGCTCCTGAGCCGCAGTTTGCCGACCACTGCACTAAGCCACTATTGATTTACCAAAACCAAAAAATGAGACCATCATGAATGATGATTATGTTTGCATATAAGTTATGTGTGGGTGTGAGTGTATTCCACACACAACCACTTCCTGATTGTACACTTATATTTAGTACATTTACATCCCAGCAGTTAACCGGAAAAGGCAGTGAAATATGAGGCAACTCCAAATATATAAAATGACTGCCGATGCCATACACAAAGGTTAAAGAAAAATGAAAGCAAGGACTTAAAAAGTCACGCTCTGAAGTGTCTACTGATACTGCAACACCAGCTGCCAACAGGTCGTCATGCCCCCATCAGTTTAGAGCAGTGGTTCTCAACCAGAGGAGAATTTGCCTCGCGTCCGAGGACATTTTGTTGTCACAAGAAGGGGGCTACTATTGGCACATGGGGGGGGGGGGGTGCGGGGAAGGTGACTGGCAGTTAGTGGGTGAGGCCAGAGATGTTACTACACATTCTACAACCTACAGGGCAGCCCCTCACCACAAAGACATCTGTTCCAAATGTCAGCATTGCTGATGTTTGAGGAACCCTGTTCTAGAAATTTTGAAAGCAAAGCAAATGAAATATACCGTATTTTTCGGACCATAAGACGCACTTTTTCTTCACCAAATAGTGGGAGGAAAAGTGCCTGCGTCTTATGGTCCGAATAGAAGAAGTTGCCTGCGTCTTGAGACTAGAGTACTCAAACCTTTGTCTTTATGTGTTAATGACAGTGATAATGGTTCTCAATGCCACTGTTGACTGCTGTTCAGTTTATATGGTTCAAATATTATTCTGTTATACTTTATTAAATATTTTATTACACTATTTGGTTCAGAATATTTTTTTTCCTATTTTTCTCCTCTAAAAACCAGGTGCATCTTATGGTTGGGTGCGTCTTATGGTGCGAAAAATACGGTAATTGTATGCTTAAAATAGGTTTGCTTAGAAACAAGAAATATGTAAATGCAAAAATACTTATAAAATGTGTATTTGGAAAAAAAAATGTGTATCTGGTGATCTCTCAAGCATGTTGCCCCAGAAGTATTTTTCTTACTATCTGTGATGGTTAATTTTGTGTGTCAACTTGTCTGGGCCACAGGGTGCACAGATAGTTGATCACGTATTATTCTGGGTGTTTCTGTGAGGGTGTTTTGGGTGAGGGTGTTTAAATTGGTGGCTGGAGTGAAGCTGATTGTCCTCCATCCCGTGGGAGGGCCTCCTCCTGTCAGTTGAGACCCAAATAGAACAAAGGTTGAGCCCCCTCCCCCGTCCCCCCACCAAGTGAGAGAGAATTCTGCCCCCAACTGACAGCTCCCTGGCTGATGGCCTTCAGACTGGGACAACAGCTCTGCAGAGTTTAGACTCCCTCCTCCATAATCACGTGAGCCAATTCCTTATAGTCTCTCTCTCTCTCACCTAATTTTTAAAAAATCCTAATTCTACATCTTAAAGAAAAAGGAGTAATTAACGTCCTAATGAAAATGATGTTAATATATTTTTAATAAGTGAAAAACAAAACCAATAACACCATCTATCTATATAATAGAGGAATATGCAAATTAGCCGAGACGCCACATGTCACGACAGAACATCAGGGACCTGAGGCTCTATGGTGCCTGGCCAGGGTGAGGGACATCAGGCCACATCCCATGCCCTGCAGGGCTTGTTGGGGGACCTCAGGCTGAGCCTCCCCCCTCCGGCTTCAGGCCAGGAGACCTCAGGCTGCGCCCCTTACCCTGTAGGGCTTGATGGAGGGCCTCAGGTCATGCCCCCCCACCTGGTGGGGCTTGACAGGAGACCTCAGGCCACAACCCACCCCAGTGCCAGGCTGGGGGATCTCAGGCTGCCCCCCTTCCTGCTGGGGCTTGACGGGACCTCTAGCCACACCCCTCATCTGGGCGCCAGGCGGGGGGATCTGAGGCTGTGTCCCCACCCAGCATCAGGCCAAGGGACTTGAGGCTGCACCCCCTGCCCCAAGCCAGGCTGGGGGACCTGAGGCTAAGCCTCCCCACCCAGAGGGTCTTGATGAGGGTGGAGCCGGCCGGGTCAGGGTATCCTGCGTCTTTGAAGCATGTGCGGGACTTGACTCTAGGTTCCAGGGCTTGCCCCAGACTCTGACAGGAGTGATATTTTCATATACATTTTACTAATTTTCTTTCCTCTATGACACTTCTATTATAGAGAAAGGGCAAATAGCAATATTAAAATATTTCCTCTAATTCAGTGTTTCTCAAAGTGTGGTACATATACCCCCAAGGGCACAGGAAGAGTTTGGTGGGGATATGCACTGCACCGTGCTTAGCTGCGCCTAATTCTATGTTCTCATGAGTCAAATCAAGACAGTCTTGTGAGGCGTGAGATGGTCCGGTGTGCAAATAAATGTTATTTATAATATAACTTTTATTTATATTTTATTATGAATAATTTTATTTTTTGTTTATTATTATTTTGTGTATGTACCAAAAAACAAACAAAAAATAAATATATTTTGATTGTTATTAAAATACATCCTTTTTTTTTTTTGACGAGGGGTACTCAGCGTTACAAAAATTATAGAAGGGGTACACATATGTCAAAAGTTTGGGAAACACTACTCTAATTAATTCCCTTTTAATGTGCACAAATTTCATGCACCAGGCCACTAGTCCTATATAATAAAAGGCTAATATGCAAATAGACTGAACTGCTGAACAACTAGTTGCTATGACCAAGGAAACATGGCAGGATGGTGGAGCAGATGAGCAGAGGTGCCAAACCAAGGCGGGGTGCTAATCCTGTCATCGGAGTGAGCGTCTGGTGGTTACTGAAAATTCTTTGCTCCAGTGCACTGCGGTCCCCCCTCTTGGACCCGCTGCCAGCACTGGAGCCGCTGCTCACACCTGCTGACAGCGCTGAGCAATTGGGACCGGAGCTAGACACTGGCAGTGGATGCAAGCAGCAGCTGCTGGCCCCAATGGCCCCTGAGGGCTTCTCCACCTCCCCATGCTCCTGAAGGATAATCAGCAGCAGCGGCTACTTGCTCCACTGCTGGCACCAACCCCAATCACTGTGTGCCATCAGCGGGTACAAGCAGGCAGACGCCATCAGCATGTGGGAGCAGCAGTGGCGGGAGCGGGCTGCCAGCAGATGGGACCGGGGTTGGGGCAGGGGCATGGAGGAGGGCCCAAGACCCGCTCCTATGCCCACTGCAGCCTGGGGGCCCACAGTTCCTTTCAAGGTACTGGAATTCGTGCACTCGGCCCCTAGTAATATAATATTGAACATGTCATTGTTATCTGTCTTTTTCTTCTGCCTCATTTGAGTTACTCCAAAGCATGCACTTGAGAAAGGTTGGGAGAGATGTTTTAATCTACACTTTTTACTATAGCCTTTCTTGTGGATTTAAGAAAAAAAAAAGGAAGCTGTTGAGATTAAACATCTGGGTTCTAAAACCCCTGTTTGCTTCTTTCTCATGATCACAAATAGCAAAGTTAGCTGCAACCTGAGAGCTTTTTCCCAACTTAAATTATATTCATGTTACAGGATAGCCACATTTGGGGGAAAAGCTGAAGGTCCTTTTTTTTTTAATTATTATTCATCTTCAAGGATTTAGGCATGTTTTCAAAAATAAATCAATTTCCCCGCTTTCGGGAAGGTCTAGCCTTGGATTAGTCACCTCATCCCATTAGAGCTGCTTCCTAGGGTCCCCTGCTAGGGAGCGTTCCTCCTCAGCACGGCATTTAGCACGAACTTTTTGAACCTAAGTAAAGTATACCCCATAGTGGCTGACTGAAGAAAGCGGAGCTCCTGCCGACTGCCAGGCCTGGTAGAGAAATAGTCCAGGAAGCCCAAAAGATGGTAGCTACAAAGGAAAGTTCACTTAGTTCTTAAGTTAACATTGCCATGTTGGGGAATGACTCTGAGTAGTAATGTTATAAATGTCTTAAAAGTCTGTATCAGTCGCCGGCAGGACCACATGGACAGGCCAGACAAGGAACAGCTGTCCCTGTTGCCAGACAACACTGCCGTGAAGCAGCAGCGATTGCCGGCCTACCGGCTGCAGCTCTCCGCCTCCAAGGTCCTCTCGGGCTTCTTTGCCACGGGAGCGTTCTGCCTGGGCATGGGCATCATCCTTCTACTGTCTGCAAAGAGCATCAAGGAAATAGAGGTTTGTCTCTTCTGACATGTTTAATGCCATTTCTGGGAATGTTCTGCTTTGAGGCTATGAATGAGCGGTCCATTTGAGAACACAACCCCTCCACAGGAGCGAAGTGAGACTGTAACTTCCCTGTTTCAGCTGGCAGGAGCCTGTGTGCGGTGGCTTTACCCATCCCTATTTCCTAATGAGGACAAATCACTCTCAGTCTGTTGGCCCAATCATACTTGTTTACAAGGTCTGAGAAAATCAGGCTTTTGTGCTGGCAAAGGACTGAGCAAGCACTTGATAGGGGTGGGAGGAGAGGCAAGGCCAAAGGACTGCCTGTCTGGGTGGCCCGTTGGTTGAAGAATCACCCCATACACCAGGTTGCAGGTTCAATTCCCAGTCAAGGGCCATACCTAGGTTGCAGGTTCAATTCCTGGTCTGGGCACATATGGGAGGCAACTGGTCAATATTTCTCTCACATCAATGTCTCTCCCTCTCCCTCTCCCTCTTCCTTTCTAACAATCAATAAAAACATATCCTTGGGTGAGGATTAAAAAGAAAAAAAAAAGTGAAGAGCCAAAGACAGAGGCTATTTTAGCCCACTTTCAAGCATAGTGTCTTTCCCTTTGCAAATGAACTCTCTCTGAGTTCATCAACTCAATTTAGGAAAGGCAAGAACCAAACCAAATCTTTCTGGCTTATGAGGGACCCTTAGCAAAATAAACCCAAGTTCTACTCAGTGAGAAAAGCTGGCATTAAGGGAACACCCCTCAGTTACAAGCCTCTTGCCAATGTGACTAACAAGCTGTTGGAGGATGAGACCCCCAAAAGCTGGTCTGACAAGGGAAGATTTGAGAGTTGGTCTAAAGCTAAATCGGCCATGCCCATTTTTCAGTCTAATGAATTAAGAAATGTCTTATTTACGTCATCTCTGAGCAGATTGCCCTACGTCCCAGAGTGTGTGACCTTTACTCCACGGGCAGCCCTGGAGAGCTGATCTGTTCCCTCTGCCCACATGGCTAGTGGCAACATGTTGAAGGCCAAGCCTGTTGAGGGTGATTTCACATTCAGGAGGGTAAGAGGTGCTGAGAATGCTGTGGGGTATGCAGATGAGGCAGACAAGCCAAGGTTGATTTGTGCCCTCAGGGAGCTCATGATAGAGTAGGTAAAACAGTGTGCTTGTTCACAGTATCCACAACCCCTTCCTGTTCAGTGCCCAGCACGTAATAGCCAGAAACTTGTTGAAAGAATGGATTGTAGCAAATGGTGAGGACTTTAGAAAGGAGAACATCGGTTCAGTCCCACTCCTCCTATTGCCTTTCTACTTGTATTGTTTGCTGCCCCTCCAGCTCCCAGCATCTCTCTCCAGGAATAAGTGACCTTCACACAACGAGTCCCTCAGCCAGAGCTCGCAGGATTTGCTCCTTTGGGACACACTTCCCTTTAAAAAAAAAAAAAAAAAAAAAAAAAAAAAGTCCACCCTACCATTTTCAAAGAATTGAACTTTTAAAAAATATAATGTAACATTAAAAATCAGATTTATTTAACCCTACATTTTGGAAATAGTTCTTTTTCTGTTTGGTGATTTTTAATAATGTCTTCTAGATGCCATGTAGAATAATTCCTTTGTATACATATTTTCCACACAATAAAATGGAAAACCAGTGAAGTGACTTCCACATAAAGCTGATTAGACTCTGGCCATGGGCTCACATGAGACATTGACTAATACTTTCCTAATGACACCTTTTTATGATCCAGGCATAAGCCTTTATCACAATAGGTTACATAAATAGTCAATAAAAACACTGAATTCCAGGTCAATGGCAAAATGCTACCGGTTCCAAAATGAAAGGCCCATTCCCCCGGAGTGACCAGACAGCCTGACCTCGGTGGACTCAGGGCTTGAGTTTTAAGATATAGACTCGTGTAATTTCTTTTTTTAATTAAATTTATCGAGGGGACAATGTTTAACAAGATTATGTAGGTTTAAGTGTGCAGTGTTAGGATACATCATCTGTAGATTGCATTGTGTCCGCCACCCTAAGTCAAATCGTCTTCCTGGTTCTTTTCCCTACCTGACAGATAAATTACACAAGTATATGTGCAAACTGTGCAAAACTTCGGGAAAACGCCATTAATTTTGACAAAAAATGCTCCTGCTCCATCCCTTTTTACCTGCCAGAGACAATGCAAGTAAGTGAAACCAAAAGCCTTCAGTCAGCTATATGCTGATCTCCTACGTCACACCTCGCAATAAGTTCATGATTTCCAACGAGTGCTTCCTGAAACTGAAAATGCCAAAAGTAAGGCAGTGCGGGTGGGGGTCTTACAAAGTTCTGAGTTCCTGTGCGACTCCCCACCCCCTTTTTTCCCTTTGGAATGTTGTTCTCCTTTGTCTCTACGTTTCCATATTCTTTCCCTGATCCGTGTTGTCACATGATTCTTCACATCAATCAGGCAGGTTTTATTCCAATGTCAGCACAAGAGGGGATACTAGAGATCAGGGAACCCAACCACTCCTTTTATAGTGAGAAAATGAAGGGGCTGAGAGGTTAAGTGTCTGCACCAAGGTCACACGGTGAGCTAGTGTCAGAGGGTCACACACCTGGTGGGACTCTCCTTGGGACCCTCCGAGTCATCCCACATATGCAGTTGCCTAATCCAAGTCTTGGCCTGGCTGTCAGACGCGGAGAGAAATGCCAAAGAAATATTAAGAGAGTCCCTGCTCTTGGGCTGATCAAAGTCGTGTCTGAGAAGCAGACGCCAAGACAGGATTAAACATGCAAGATATTTATTGGGGGAACAGCCTGTAAGGGAAAATGGGAGGGAGCCCGAGGAGACAGCGGTCAGACAGCACAGCTCTGGCCCCTGTGGAGGAGAGGGAAGAAGGGGAATATGAAGGAGGAAGTGGAAGAGGGAGAAAAAGAAGGAAGGAAACTAGGTCCTAGAGACCTAGACTGTAGTGTATTCCTAAGAATGTTTCAGAAGGCTCAGTGAAATTGCAAGGTCTCCAATGTCTTCCATGTGGATATTCCAGCTGCGAGTCCTCGGTTCCTCGTCAGCCCGCAGACACAGACAATGGATCATTCCCTCGTCCCTGACACACGTCCTTCTCATGGACTTCAGGATACCGCGCTCCTGGAAAACCTCTTAGCTCTCTGGCTGCCCTTCTTTGGTTTATTTGCTGCCCCTCCATCTTCCTCACACTCTGCTAGATCTGCAGGGTCTTAGTCTTAGCCTTCAGCATTCTCCTCGCTGTGCGCACTCGCTTCCTTGGAAACAGCATCCACCTCCTGGCTTTAAGTGCCAACTACTGTCCACACTCTCTTCTATCTCTAGCCCAGGCCTCCTTTCCACTGGCCACTCTTGTATTTCCAGTTGTCTTTCTGATGTCAACATCCTGATGATCACCAGATATGTGAAGCTCAACTTTTCCAAAACTGGACTCCTGACACCCACTTTTTCCCACCCCACCCCCTGAAAAAAAACCATTCCAACCACAGACTTCTCAATCTCAGCTGACAGCAGCTCCTTCCTTCTGGTGCCCAGGCCAAAACCCAGGAGTTAGTCTTAACTACTTCTGCTTTCTAACATCTCACACCCATTCCACCCTGTTTGCTCTGCCTTCAGAATGTATCCAGAGTTTGCCCACTTCTTCATACCTCTGCTACAGCTACCTCGCCCCATGCCACATCCCACTCTCACCTGATTCCCTGCAGTAGCCTCCTAACAGGTCTCCCTGTTTGCATCATTGTCTCAAAGAGAAGCTTTATAAAGCACAAGTCATATTATGTCATTCCTTTGCTTAAATATTCCTGCAATGGCTCCTCTTTCCACCAAGTGAGAAAGTGCAAGGCTTTACAAGGCCCACCTGATCTGGCTTCGTGATTCCTCTCCGACCTAATCTCTCTATTCTCTTCCACCCACCCCACACCAACCACAGTGGGATCCTCATTCCTCAGACAAGTTGGACATACTCTTGGGTTACTCCCTGTAGCTGATAGCCACTTTTCTAACTCCCCTGCCTCCTTCATGTCTTGGCTCAGTTCTCACTTCAATAAGGCCTATCCTGGCCAACCTGTTTCTTGCTATAGCCTGTCTACTTACTCCACCCCTGCACTCCTGATCCTTGTTACCTTGCTGTACATTCAATTTTTTTCCATAGTACTTATCACCTCTAATCCTATATAATAAAGAGGTAATGCAAATTGACCATCACTCCAACATACAAGATGGCCACCCCCATGTGGTCAAAGATGGCCACCCCCATGTGGACACAAGATGGCTGGCAGGGAAGGGCAGTTGTGGGAGATCAGGCCAACAGGGAAGGGCATTGGCTTACAAGGGAGGGCAGTTAGAGGTGACTGGGCCAGCAGGGGAGGGCAGTTGGGGGCAACCAGGCCTGCAGGGGAGGGCAGTTGGGGGAGATCAGGCTGGCAGGGAAGGGCAGTTAGGGGTGACTGGGCCAGCAGGGGAGGGTAGCCAGTCAGCACGCATGGGGTGCACTTGGTGATGAACCCACGTGAGACTCTGCCTTCAGTTCAGAGTCCTGCACCAAGTGCCACGGGTGTAAAGAGAAGAAATGCCATAAAGCATGTGCCGCCAGGACTAATCAAAGAGGTGATGATCTTTGAGGCCGAGTTAAGCGAAAACTTGGACAAAGAATCATTGCAAAGAGGGTTATGAAAACACTCCTCTCCCTAATGTGGTGTGTTCTCTGCCTGTTTATTTTATCATCTATATAAATATGTAACTCTGGGTAAGTAGAATTCTCTCTTTAGCTTCCAAGAAAATGTATGGTAAATTCCTTTCTGTGGACTTCACATTTGCTGCAGTTAAGGGTCAGCGATAGAGGCTTCCCCTTTGGGTGAGGAAGTGTAATCAGTCATCCTCGCTACGCCTGGCTTCTCCCCCGTCACGTCCAAGCCCCGTGTTTGTTACGCTGCGGCCGGCCGGCCCCTGTCGTGGCCCGGCACCTCCCCTCCCGGCGTTCCAAAGGTCTTTCTCTCACAACAGATTAAGCTCGCTGGCGTTGGTTGTTCTCTGCGACTGGCCGCACTTACCGTGACCTTTATTTCCAGTCTGCCCTGGTACCCGCTCCCATTTTTCCACACTCATCCTCTTAAAGGCTTTTTAGGGTGGGGCCAAAATTCTTACCAAATGCTGCTTTTGCATAGTGTGAGGAAATTGACTCGGGGAATTGTAAAGGAACACTTCTGCGTTTCTGGCACAGAACGTAGCACGTAACATGTGGGAGGCACTTTAAATAAATGGGAAGCCGTCCTATATTTTTTGGACGCAGGCCTCATTATTCTGTAGGTAGCTCATATATTAATGATTAAAAAAAAACCTACATTGGCCATTTCCAGTTGCATTATATAGGCTGTTAGTAAAAATCTGTATCAAGTCTGCCTGGAGAATTTCCAGGGCCTTGGTATGTTACCATAGAGGTGGAAGCATGAACATGGCCTGTGACTGGGCGGCCTGTGCCCACAAAAAGCCATGCCTCTCATGGCAACAAGGCTACTTACAACTCAGGCGAAAATCACCTGCTTCGGGATCAGTGAGTTATTCCGTCTCCATTTGTCCAAGGGGTTCGCCATGTCTGGAGCAAGCACTATACGCCAGGTACTGTGCTACCTCCTAAGGATAAAAAGATGAAAACCTCGGGAGCTGGACCACAGAGAACCAACCAGTCTCATCCTTTCACATGCCCCGTATGCACACGCACCTAATATGCTCGGTGGCTCCAATTTTAAATTATGCTTCATGGGTTTGCTTTGAAATCACATGGCTTTGATGCCTACCACAGCCCCTAGGAAAAACATATCTCCTAGTATTGCTGGGAAATAACAGTATTTGTAAAATCAAATTTTACATATTGAGAATACAAAGCCCAGTTATAAAAATACTAGAGGCCTGGCACATGAAAATTCATGCTTGAAAATTCATACTAGAGGGGGGTGGACCCTTAGCCCGGCCTGCTCCTCTCACAGTCTGGGAGCCCTCAGGGGCAGGAGGCGACCCGGCGATCAGGGGAAGGTGATGCCCCCATCACACCTCTGCTGCCGCCACTGCCGGCAGCACGAGCCTCGGCTGGCCCTGGTTACCTGAGCCTTGGGTAGCCCTGGGCGGCTGAGCAGCTGCCATCCAAGGCTCGCATGAGCCTCAGGTGGCCCTGGGTGGCTGGGGGCTGAAGGGACTGGGGGACTCTGGGAGCAGGCGTGGCACTGAGGGGACGGGGCACCGCCATTCTGTGGCTGTGGGTGCCGCCATCTTTGAGGGTGTGGCTCTCAATTAATATATTTCCTCTTTATTAGATAGGATTTTCAAGGCAGTAGCCCTTATAAAGGCATTAAAAATAAGTTATTTGGTGATTTCAATAATTCTTTATAGACCAGGATTTTCCAACACTGTTTTTTTTTAATTTTTAATTATTTTTTAATTCTAGCTGGCATTGAATATTATATCCAACGCTGATTTTTTTCTCAGATGAGCAACACTTTTCTTTTCTTAATCCTCACCCAAAGCTATGTTTTATTGACTTTAGAGAAAGGAAGCAGGAGAGAGAGAAAAAGAAAAACGTCAATGTGAGAGAGAAACATTGACCAGTTGCCTCACATACATGCCCCAACTAGGGATCAAATCCAAACCCAGGTATGTGTCCTGACCAGGAATCAAACTCACAACCTTTTGGTGTATAGGACAACCTTTCAACCAACCGAGCCACCCCCACCCTGGTTCCAACACTGATTTTTAATAATGATTTCTTGGGGTTTTTATTTAAAACAAAAAACAAAAAAACATTGTTTCCATCATTTTTTCTTTACCACTTTTTATATTTTGAAATTCCTGTGTTTATTAATATTCCAGTTTATTTTTTTCTCTCTTCTTACTTTTCACTGTTCTCCTTTACAGGGTAATGTTTATATGTACTATAAATTGTATGGCTTCCATCAGAACCTCTATCGTTATATTCTATCCAGAAGTCATACCCAACTGATGGGTAGAAATATAAAGGTAAGGCTTTTTTTACTTTGGCATAATATCCTTTTTTTATAATCCTCACCCCAAGATTGAAGATATTTTTTCCTCCCAGGAAGTGGAAAGGAGAGGAGAGGAGAGGAGAGGAGAGGAGAGGAGAGGAGAGGAGAGGAGAGGAGAGGAGAGGAGAGGAAACATCTATGTGAGAGAGACATACCCATTGGTTGCTTTATGCATGCACCCAAATCCTTGACTGGGAATTGAACCCACAACCTTCCAGTGGGCAGACCAATTCTCTGATCACTGAGCACACTGGCCAGGTTCCTTATTTTTCCTTTAAACCAGATGGATTTTTCAGTCTAAAAGAGAATATAGAAAATTAACTCAAAAGCTGAGGTTTTACAGATAGAAATGTTCATTTCATTCTTGCATAAATTGAAGGGGCTGTGTGTTCAGGATAACTGCTATTGAGAGAAGGAGTTATTTCCTCTCTTCAGAGCAGTGTGGATCTTGCTGATTAAAACGGGATATCCTTTCATGTTCCAACCATTTTTATTTTATTTGACAGAATTTTACATTAAAACTGAATACATATTGGATTGTCCAAATCTTGGCAATAATGATTGTGTCAAAAGGGAAAATCGTCAAGTATATTTCCATCACAATCAGGATTTTATGTTTCTGTTAAAGTTGATGGCATACTAGGTTGACACATTGATTAGATTTTAGTTTTATTCCTTCACCCATAATTTCTGTAGTTATCTTTAAAGTTGCGCATTTTAGTTGATGGAATCACCAACCATTTTGATAGTAACTCTGAGAGATTTGTCTTAGCCTGGCTCTCTGTGTCTAGCAGTGTCTTTCCTATACCCGGGGCCGTCAGTCTAGCCAAGTTTAAGGAAGTTGGGCTCCACGTGAATAAAAGCCTTTGATTTAATTGAACACCCTTGCAGTCCTAGGATTGCAAAACTTTACTCTTGGTGGATGATATTTAGCATGCCAGTGAGAAGAACAAGGAGAAATCCATTTTTTCTATACTGACATTATTATATTAAAGTAATAAACAAATAATTTTTAGCAAACATTCTTTTAAAAATATATTCTGGTTCTTAGGTAGGTAAGTCATCTAGCCTATAGATTCATGACTTTTATACTTTTTGGAATATAAATTGCACTTCAATAAAAACAGGTTTTAAAATGTATTTAAGTGTAGACTCAAAGTGATATTCAGTACAGCCAGTAAGGTAAAGTTTTTTCTTACAAACATATTTGCTATACTATGTATTGTTAATAAGGGGAAAAAAGCTTTTCTCTTTTCATTCTAAAAAATTTATTTTATTTAAATAATAGAGGTCCAGTGCATGGGGTTTGGGGATGTCCCTCAACCCAGCCTGCATCCTCTCCAATCTGGGACCCCTCAAGGGATGTTCAACTGTCAGACATCCCTCTCACAATCCAGGACTGCTGGCTCCCAACTGCTTGCCTGCCTGCCTTCCTGATTGCCCCTAACCTCTCTGCCTGCCAGCCTGATCACCCCCTAACCACTCCCATGCCAGCCTGATTGATGTCTAACTGCTCCCCTGCCAGCCTGTTTGCCCCAACTTCCCTCCTCTACTGGCCTGGTCACCCCTAACTGCCCTCCTCTGCAGGGTTGATCGCCTCCAACTGCCCTCCCCTGCTGGCCATCTTGTGGTGGCCATCTTGTGCCCACATGGGGGCAGCCATCTTGTGTGTTGGAGTGACGGTCAATCTGCATATTACTCTTTTATTAGATAGGACAGAGGCCTGGTGCATGGGTAGGGGCCGGCTGGTTTGCCCTGAAGGGTGTCCGGATCAGGGTGGGGTTCCCTTGGGACATGGGGCCGCCAGAGCAAGGGGCCTGTGGTGGTTTGCAGGCTGGTCATGCCCCCCAGCGACCCAAGTGGAGGCCCTGGTATCTGGAATTTATTTACCTTCTCAACTGAAACTTTGTAGCCTATAGCGGAGCCAAGCCCCCTGTTACCTCTGTGGCTGCCGCCATTTCTGTTTGAATTTGTTTACCTTTTATAATTGAAACTTTGTATCCTTGAGTGGAGGTTTAGGCCTGCCAGGGAAGGTGGAAAGCTTGGTTTCATCTGTTGCCGGGGGCAACCCTAGCCTGTTCTCTCCAGCTTCATGGCTGCCGCCATTTTTCTTGGGATTTATCTTCTATAATTGAAACTTTATATTCTTGAGTGGAGGCCTAAGCTGGCCAGGGTGTGTGGAAAGCTTGGCTTCCTCTATTGCCAGGGAAACCCAAGCCTTTCAACTGCCCTCTGTGGGTGTAGCCATCTTGATTGAGGTTAATTTGCATGCTCACTCTGATTGGCTGCTGGGCATGGCTTGTGGGTGTAGCAGAGTAGTGGTTAATTTGCATATTACTATTTTATTAGGTAGGGTTTATTTTATTGTTCAATATCAGTTTTTATTTGCTATTAAATCCTTTTAGCTGTAAAGGAATTTACACACACACACACACACACACACACACACACACAAACACACATGCAAAACACAAAGATTTTCTAGTCTAAGTGAGTTGGAATCCTGGGGAAAAAAATTTAGTAGACCATAATCTTGGTCTGTGTCAGTAAATCCATGTGGGGAGATTTACATTGCCAGTGTTCTCACTTTCAACATTCTAAGGGAGTTGAGCAAAAGCACTTCTCAATCATGTATCATCTTATATCCAGGATGTTGAAAGCTGTGTTTCATTCCAAAAGACCCACAATGGAACCCCCATCTGTCCTTGTGGAGCTATTGCCAACAGCATGTTCAATGGTAGGTGATTTTTTTTTTCTATCTCCATGGTGTACCCTTTCTTAAGTGTGTAACTAAATGTTCAGAAGATCATCTCTGCAACAGAATGGCAGGTTTGTTGTTTTTTAAATAATTTTATATTCATTATCCACTGACTTAACTGTATTTCATTTGCAAGTTCTTCCTTACTAGAGCTTCAAAGTAGTTAGGGACATGAGTTCATAGAGCTTAAGAGTATTTTAAATCACTAGTGCCTTGGCACAATATTTCATATAAGAAGTAGTATTATGATTTCAGCCTCTATAGCATGTAGGCATGTTGAGAGTCTGCTAACAACCTGGTTTATTTGTCATGTCTACCTTTGTATATCAGAGAGTGAAAAAAGTTGCTTGCATCTATAACACAATTTTTAATTTCCTTACAGACACCTTCATTCTTTTATACAACCTTAATTCATCTATATATATCAAAGTCCCAATGCTGTCCCGTGGAATTACATGGTGGACAGATAAGTACATCAAGTTTCAGAATCCAAAATCCAGTGATCTTCATAGTGCATTTGCAGGTAAGATGCATACATTAGTTTAATTTTTTTAAATCTCTTTGTAGATACTTTGGTGTTTATGTGTGAGGAAGTAATTATGATTTCCTCTTCTTCCCTTCTTTGTTGACTTCCTTTTTTTTTTTTTTAATTTTCCATACCTGTGACCACCTCTATCACATACCTGTCAGAAACATGAAATAATTGTTGCCCTGGTTCCGTCCAGTTTACCATTAGTAAAAAGGGTGACCACGTAATTTAATGTCTGAGCTGGTGTACTTTTGAGAATAAAAGGGGACACTAGAATAATTACAGATATATTTATTTAAAATTTGTATTTATTGATCAATAAATTAACATCATTTTGGTAGACCTATAAATAATTCTATTACAAACTACTTTAAAAATGAAACTATTTACAGTTGCATTTTATGATTAATCAACTCAAATTTGTCAACACCTTTAATTGATTCTTCTATTTTAACCATAATTTTTTTAATTGAGAAAGTATCTATAGGTGCTGAGGTGTACCTATTATGCTCACAGCCAATTTTACTAAATGAGGGATATTCTCACTTTCAGTGTTTTTGTATTGAAATATACTAATATTATGATTCAAATATTTTCATAGGTAGTGTCTTTTCAACTTCACTTTTTTTTTCTATTTATGAATCTTTTGAATGTGTTACTAAATTTATTTGCTACAAAATCTTTTTTTTACTTTTATTTTTTTTAATTTATTAAGGTATTATATGTGTACATAGCTTACCATAGCCCCCCCCACCTCCCATACATGCCCTCCCTCCCCAGAGTTTTGTGTCCTTTGGTTGTACTTATATGCATGCATACCAGTCCTTCAGTTGATCTTTTATCTACCCCAGATCTCTCTCCCCGCTGTCATTTGACAGTCTGCTTGTTGTTTTACTGTCACTATATCTATCTTTCTGTTCATTAGTTTATAATGTTCTTTATTATCCATAAATGAGTGAGGTCATGTGGTGTTTCTCTTTCACTAACTGGCTTATTTCACTCAGCATGATGTTCTCCAATTCCATCCAGGTTACTGCAAATGATGAGAATTCCTTCTTTATATGGCAGCATAGTATTCCATTGTGTAGATGTACCATAGTTTTCTGATCCATTCATCTGCTGATGGGCACCTAGGCTGTTTCAAAATCCTAGCTATTGTAAATTGTGCTGCTATAAACATAGGGGTGCATATATCCTTTCTGATTGGTGTTCCTAGTTTCTTGGGGTATATTCCTAGTAGTGGGATTACTGGGTCAAATGGGAGTTCCATTTTCAGCTTTTTGAGGAAACTTCATACTGTTCTCCACAGTGGTTGCACCAGTCTGCAATCCCACCAGCAGTGCAGGAGGGTTCCTTTTCCTCCGCAACCTCGCCAACATTTGTCGTTTGTTGATTTGTTGATGTTGGCGATTCTGACAGGTGTGAGATGGTACCGCATTGTTGTTTTGATTTGCATCTCTCAGATAATTAGTGACTTTGAGCATGTTTTCATGTGCCTCTTAGCCTTCCTTCCTTCTGCATATATGTTTCCCAGGGTTATTTCTTCTTGTTGGATTGCTCCCTTTATTATTATGAAGTGGCCTTCATTATCTCTTATTATGTCCTTCACTTTGAGATCTAATTTGTCAGATATAAGTATTGCTACCCCAGCTTTTTTTTTCATTTCTGTTCACCTGGAAAACCTTTTTCTATCCTTTCACCCTCAATCTGTGGGCGTCTTTTTTTCTGAAGTGGGTTTCTTGTAGACAGCAGATGTATGGGTATTGCTTTCTTATCCAATCTGTTACCCTATGTCTTTTGATTGGAGCATTTAAACCATTTACATTTAAAGTTATTATTGATAGGTAGGTATTTGATGCCATTTTTATTCTATATCTCTGTGTTCCTTCTTTGCTTCCTATTTCTTTATTTTTATAGTAGACCCTTTAGCATTTCTTGCATTGCTGGTTTGGTGGAGATAAATTCCTTTAGTCTTTTTTTTGTCTGTGAAGCTCCTGATTTCACCTTCAATTTTGATTGATAGCCTTGCTGGGTACAGTGTTCTTGGATTCAGACCCTTCCTTTGCATGACTTTGTATATTTTATCCCATTCCCTTCTGGCCTGATGAGTTTCTGTTGAGAAATCAGTTGCTAGTCTGATGGGGGTTCCTTTATATGTAACTTTCTGTCTCTCTCTGGCTGCTTTTAAGATTCTGGCTTTATCGATGGTGTTTGCCAATTTAATTATAATGTGCCTTGGTGTCGGTCTTTTGAGATTCATTTTGTTTGGGTCTCTGCGAGCATCTTGGATTTCTGTGGGTTTTTCTTCTCTATCTCAGGAAAGTTTTCTGTCATTATTTCTTGAAATACTTTTTCCATATCTTGCTCAGTTTCCTTTCCTTCTGGAACCCCTATTATTCTAATATTGTTTTGTTTTGTATTGTCCCAAAGCTCCCGTAGGCTGAAAGGTCTTACTTAAGAAGGGAAAGAAGATCAAGTGAATTAAAAATCTGAGGAATAGAATAAACTGGCGAATATAATAGAATCGGGCAAAGAAAGGGAGTGGATTGATAATTATCAGGGTGAAAGGGGTGTGGGGGTGCAGAAAGAGACTGGATTAAAATCATATAACCTATGGATGAGGACAATGGTGGGGGGAGGGGGTAAGGGCAGAGGGTGGGGTGGGAATCGAGTGGAAGGGAGCTATGGGGGAGAAAAAGGAGAAACAATTATAATAATCTGAGCAATAAAGATTTATTTTTAAAAAAAGACCAAAAAAAAAAGACGAACACATATTCTTTCAACTTAGTGTTTCAGGCCCTAACCTGTTTGGCTCAGTGGATAGAGCGTTGGCCTATGGACTGAAGGGTCCCAGGTTTGATTCCGGTCAAGGGCATGTACCTTGGTTATGGGCAAATTTTCAGTAGGGGGTGTGCAGGAGGAAGCTGATCAATAATTCTCTCTTTGATGTTTCTAACTCTCTATTCCTCTCCCTTCCTCTCTGTAAAATTCAATAAAATATACTTTTAAAAAACCAACAAATTAGTGTTTTGGGTTCTTTGGATATATTCTCAAAAGTGGGGTCACTGGGTAAAAATGTAGTTTCGTCTTAAATTTTTTGAGAAAACTTCATACTGTTTTCCACAGTGACTACAAAAATGTCTATTCCTACCAATGGTGCATGAAGGTTCTCTTTTCTCTACATCCTTGCCAACAATTGTTGTTTTTTAATTGGTAGCCATTCTGATTGGGTAGGATAATATTTCATTGTGGTTTTCATTTCCATCTCTCTGATGATTAATGAGGTTGAACATTTTTCATATGTCTATTGGCCAACTAAATGTCTTTTTTGGAGAAGTGTCTACTTAGGTTCTTTAATTGAGATGTTTGTCTTCTTGGTGTTGAGTTGTATGCGTTCTTTATATATTTTGGAAATTAACTTCTTATCATATATAGCATTGGCAAATATGTTCTCCAATTTACTGGGTTGCTTTCATTTTGTTGATGGTTTCTTTGCTTACAGAAGTTGATAATAAAAACTGTATTGCCTGGCTAGTGTGGCTCAGTGTTTGGGCATTGACCCATGAACCAGGAGGTCATGGTTCAATTACTGGTCAGGACATATGCCTGGATTGTGGTCTCAGTACCTACTATGTGCCAGGCACTGGACTGTGAAAAGATGAGAAAGACACTGTATGCAAGAGTCTGCTGTGGAGTAAGAATGACAGAAATGCTCACAGTCAAGTAAGCAGTGTGAGGATGACAATAAGCACAGCAGGCTCTCCCCCTGGCTCTGGCCCCCACCCGGTGCTTTCACTATTTCTATGGCACTGAAACCTGCCAGGCCTCCTGGTTTTGGAACAGACTTTCAGCACCTGTGCTCCCTACCACCACCACACCACCCCCCATTTACCAATTCCTCCCCCTTCCCTCTACTTTTGAGCTCTTAGACACAGTGCTACAGAGAATATCTATGCAACACAATCTTCATGCACTTCCATGATTATTTCCTTAGAATGCATCCCTAGAAGTAGAATTTCTGGGCTGAAATGTATGCAACATATATTAAAGCTTTTGATGCGTGTTTTGTGCATGATTGTCAGAAATAATGTTTTGTGTGGGGGGTTTTTTATTTCTTTTGCCAGAGATAATGTTTATCCACACACTTATATATTCCACACAAGAGTTCCCATTTCCACTGCCTCATCAGTGGTTGTCATTCTTTTTTCTCTAAATATTAACCAACTATCTTAATTTCATTTACTCTCTTTAGATCACTAGTGAAGTTATGATGCTTTCAGAGCATATGATGCTATCACAGAACACGGCTACTATTATCGTGCTCTACCTATTTTTTCAGTGCTTCATTTAGAACACATAAGATATATTTTATATTCCACTGTGTGTTTTTTACCTTATAAAAACATAATCAGCATGCCCCCACCTTTATAACCTTTAAGTCTTTATAACCATTATTTTTAATGGTTACATACTCAGTTAGTTTACACACACACACACACACACACACACACACACACACACACTTTTTCAAAATTTTCTATTTTCTATTTCCTAAAAAAAAAGTTAAAAGTTATTTCATTCTCTAAGGAAAAGGTAGGTGATTTTCCCCAACCACATCCATTATTTTGTTTCCACAGGAACTGCAAAGCCGCCATACTGGACTAAGCATGTCTATGAACTGGACAAAGAGGACCCAGATAACAATGGCTTCATCAACGAGGACTTCATTGTGTGGATGCGGACAGCTGCCTTTCCCACTTTCAAGAAACTGCACCGTAGACTCCATCGAGTACAGTATTTTACTGACGGTTTGCCTGCTGGTAACTATAGTTTCAACATAACCTACAGTATCCTTTTATACTACTTCTTTTTGTAATGAAGGAAAATTAGTGTCCATCTGGGAGCTAGTTGTCAAATTATTTCATTCTGTACTTTTCTATTCTTCAAACAAATCTTTGGGAGGCAGAATCTTTCCAGGGTTTGTACACAGCTTTGAGGTCAGCCCTGTGGCATCTCAAGGCTGCTGGCTAGGAGTGATTCGTGGGATGCCCAGTGGGCCAGAGGATCTTAGCACAAAATACCCCCTCCCTTTCTTTATCTGCTGGGGAGCTTGAATGAGAAATCTTGGGGATAAGTGAATGTCTGCCCCATCATATCTATCCAGAATAGAGTGAGGACATTTCCATCTGACAGGGGGGTAGGGATGTTCCTCAGTCCGAGGTTCCTCACTGATGTGACACCATCACTGCCTGTCAGTTTGTTGCCTCCTTCTATTTGCTTTCAATTCCTTCCTTTTAGCAGGGCCTCTAATTCTATTCTGTGAAAATGAAAGCTATAAAGAGTAAGATTTCAGCAACCCTGCCTTCTCCCCCTCACCCCCCCCCAAAAAAAAATTTGAGATTGAAAGTTGCTTGAACTGCTGGTGAGAATGCAGACTGGTGCAGCCACTGTGGAAGGCAATATGGAGTTCCCATTTGACCCAGTAATCCCACTTCTAGGACTATATCCCAAGAAACTAGAAACACCAATCAGAAAGGATATATGCACCATTGTGTTCATAGCAGCACACTTTACAATAGCTAAGATTTGGAAACAGCCTAAGGGCCCATCAGCAGATGAGTGGATTAGAAAAATGTGGTACATTTGCACAATGGAATATTATACCACTATAAAAAAGAAGGAACTTTTATCATTTGCAACAGCATGGATGGAACTGGAGAGCATTATGCTAAATGAAATAAGCCAGCCGGAGAAAGATAAATGTCACATGATCTCACTCATATGTGGGATATAATGATAAATATAAACTGATGTACAAAAATAGATCTAAAGACAACTGGCAGGGAATGGGAGTTAGAACGGGGTGGGGGTGGTTAGAGATCAACCAAAGGGCTTGGATGCATGCATATTAGCATAACCAATGGACACAGACACTGGGGTGGTGGAGGCTTGCCCTAAGGGCTAAGAATTGGGTAGGAGGGGAGGTCAACTGGGGAAAAAGGATACATTTGTAAAACGTATTTTCTATTTCTCTTTCCTAAAAATAAAAAATTAGACAATAAAAAATGTTAACAACAACAAAAAAAGTTGCTTGACAGAGGTCTCCAGAGTTGGACCCTCTGATCCCATCAACTTTGTGATTGCCTTACCAGTAAAACAGGAGCAGTTGCCATCAGAAATAGGGAGGGGGGAAACAAACATCCCGAACTGCTGCCCTCACAGTGCCTGGGGGTGAGTTTGGGGCAGAGGGGAAGAAGGGGGTGTCTGTGTTCCAAACAAAGGAGACCCTCTCTTTCTCCTCTGGAGACAAGCTCTTCTTGGGTGACTTCAGCCAGTCACATTTTAATGCTGATGACTCTCGGGTCTAAATATTCACCGTAGAACATCCATCCTGAGCTTCAGTCCCAGCCTTGCAGTGCCTGTGGTGAGCCCCGGGGTGTGTATGTCCCTCCCAGCCATCCTCAAGGCCTGGCAGATGTGCACAGAGAGTGAAGCCCGAGCTACAGACAACACCTGCCACTTCCAACGGAGAGAGGAGGCTCTCGGGGTGAGGGAAAGACCCTCTGCTAGAGCTGAGGGAGAGAGAAAACAGGCAGATGAGCTGAGGTGGCACTCAAGGAGCTGGTGACAATGAGGAATTTTGACGTAAAAGAGAGACTGGGTTTCCTTGTGCCCTTAAGTAGCACGTGGCCGAGCGATCTGAGGCCTTTTGAGAACTTTGCTGGGAAATGCCGCTGTCCTGTGCCGTTGCTACGAGAAGCCTTTATTTGTTTGTTAGTTTGGTTTTCCAAAAGGCACCAGATGTTTGAAAACCTCAAACCACATGCATAATCAAAATGACATCATTAAAATGCCAGTGACAGCAAACCCCCGTCAAGCACTTTCACCCCAGCAGCGAGGGAGGCCGGCCTTTCCGAAAACCCAGACGAGTGCCCCGTCTTTAGTTTCCCCACCAAAAACACTTCGCCATGCAGCTCACTGTTTTTTCATATGTTTTTATTGATTTTTTGAGGGAGAGGAAGAGAGAGAGAAAACATCAACGTGTGAGAGAGAAGCATTGATCCGTTTCCTCCTGCGCCCACCCCGACCCACAACCAGGATGACGGCGCTCAACCAACCGAGCCACACCCGCCAGGGCGATAGCTCACTGTTACTTTGTTCTTCACTCCACTTGAAGAATTTTCCCTGAGGTAGGAATTGGAACCTTAGCCTAAGGAGGATTTTAGCCTACCCTGGGTCTTCTGAGTCATAAAACGAAAAGTCGGGTTTGCTGTAAAACCTATCTGTGTTCTTTTTATTTCCTTGGGTTAAAATACATTTGTTCAATTTTCAGTTGTCTGTAAGTCATCCCAAGCTGTCTACGTGGCAGAATCACTTTTGTACAAGATAATGATGCAGAGGGCAGCCTTGTTTTTACTTAATTTCACGACAGTAACGTACAATGTACCACTTGATAAAGATTAGACCCTATGGGATTATCCAACCCTGTTTTTAACCTACAAAAACAGCAATTTTATGTGGTTCAACCTGGTGAATGTAGGACATGCGGAGGTAGAGCTGAGACGTGCGAAGACAGATCCTTAACAGATCTCCTTTCCTTAGACTTTCCGGTCACCAGATTCCAGGGAGAGAAGTCGGTCGTTCTTTCCACCCTGACGTGGAGTGGCGGCGGCAGCCTTTTCCTGGGTCTCGCCTACATAGTGACAGGAGCCGTGACGTGGCTGGCCTCCTTTTCCATGATGGCCATTCACTTGATGCTGGCAAAAAAGAAAATGTTCTTCCCCAACTACAAAGTCAAGCTTTGAAGAGAAGAGCAGAAAGCACAGAAGTGGACGGCGACGTGACAGAGCCAAAGACCTCAGACGGGGCTGAAGGGGACTGGGTAAAGCTGCCAGGACAAGAGGCCCCATGCATTTGTGTCCCTCGATGACCAGAATATTATACTTTTAAAAACATGTTTGTATTGTTTCATTTGTTTAGGTGGTGGGGTTGGGGGAGCTTTACTAAACTGCAATGACTTTAGAAGCGGGATTTTCATTGTTAAAGAAACATACAGCACCAACACATGTGTGTCTCTTTAGCAGCCAAGAAAGCATTTCTTTGTTGCCGCTTTCTGCACTTTCCAAATGGTTGAGTACTTTTCCAAAATAACCAAAAATGGTTTCAAGTGCCAGTTCTGAAACCTGGAAGCCTCTCCCCTATCTCACCTTCCAGATGTAACCAGTGCCCTCAGGTGCGGTAGGCTGAACCCCCCCCCCCCCCCCCAAAGATAGCCATGTCCTAATAGTCCTAATACCCAAGACTGGTGAACGCTAACTTCTATCTCAAAAGAGACTTTGCAGAAGTGATTAAGTTAAAGAGATTGCTATGGAGAGATTACCCTGGTTTACCTGAGTGGGCCCAGTGTAATAGTTAAGGCACTCATAGGAGAGAGAGACAGGAGATCAGATGCAAGATGTTGGTGTGGTGGAAGGAAGGGGCCATGATCCAAAGAATGCAGGCAGCCTCTAGAAGCTGAACAAAGCAAGAAACACATCCTCCCCTGAAGCCTCAAGAAGCCAAGCTGTCGTCTTGCTTTGAGACTTCTGACCTCCAGGACGGTAAGAAAATATATCTATCATCTATTTATTTATTTTTAGAAAATGAAATCTCAGTTTATTTGAATAGTATACTAGTATTTCAGAGAACATATCAACACATGCAAAATGCACAAAATATTAGTTAAGTCAATAATTAAATCTGACAGTGAACCATGGGACTGGATTTGATAATGGTGGATAATGTCAAAACTACAAAAATAGAAATATTGAGATGGTTAGTACACATAAAACAAATTCATTATTATTATTTATAATTTAAATTCTTTACTGTTTAAAGTATTACATGAGTCTCTTTTTCCCCCCATTGACTGACCTTTCCTGGACCACCCCCAATCCCAAGCACAAGTCCTCACTCGCCTACTGTCTGTGTCTATTGGTTAGGAAGAAAATATATTTATGATGTTTTAAAATCCCAGTGTGTGGTGGGGAAAACACACAAAACAACAAACCTTCTGCCCTCCCAACCCTCAGATCCCTGGCAATGTGGTAATTTGTTATAGCAGCAAAAGGAAACTAATACACCAGGAGTTGGCAATGCTCTAGTGTTCCAGTTTTACGCAACCAAGGCTCGGAACATGCAGGTCAGTCAGGTAACTAGCTTAGTCTAAGTTCTACAAGCTAAAACTCCTAAGCCCCCAACTTGTTTTCCTTGGTCGGACCCACACACAGAGACAAATAGAGATAGAAACGAGATTGGAGTGAGACACAATTTATTACCTTGCTCGGTGGCTTCCGGACTCGGCAACGGATGTGTCACAGACCGTGAAGTGAAGATCAGACAGACGAAGAGACGTGGTCCGGTTGGAGGCGAGGTCACCTAAGTGATGCTCTCAGCGTCTCAGTTCATATAGTCCTTATGGTCAGGTTTGGGTTGCCTTCTGTTCAGGGTGAGGTGGACACCCTTATCTGTAGTTCGCAGCCAGTGGCGCTCCCAAGTCTTCGGTCTGTGTGCAGTCCGTGCCTCGCCCGGTCACCACTCAAGCTTACATGCTAGGGTTCAGATGGAGTACAGGCCTTCATTCCATTTTGTAATGCTTTCACACAATTTCACACATAATTATAACTTATATTTAACTTCTATATACTTATATGAGATCTGCAGGGCAGAGGGCTGGGAAGGCACAGGCCCATTGACTTCAGGCCTGGGCTCTCACCTCCCCCCCCTCCGTCGGTACTCCTCAGTTACTGGCCGACTGGAAAAAGGAATACACACATTGTTACGCCTCAACCTCGTCTGTCAGCTTATAGGATGCTGTATCAGTCAAGGGGAGGCTGCAGGCGGGGAGCTCAGGAAAGAGTTGCAGTTCAAACCAAAAGGCAGCTGATGGAAATCCAGGAAGAGTCGATGTTTCGGGTGAAGCCTGAAGTCTGCCTGCTGGGCAATTCCCTCTTGCTCAGGGGAGGTCAGCCTTTTGTTTTATTCGGCCCTTCAGCTGATTGGAGGAGAACACCCATATTAAGGAGGACAGCTGCTTTACTCTGTCTACCCATGCGAAGGCAAATTTCGTCCGAAGACGCCCTCACAGAAACAGTGAGAACATGACTGACCCAACCTCTGGGCACCACAGCCCGGTCAAGTTGACACAGAAAATTAAGCATCTGCATTCGCCAAGACTTTCTAAACAGGCCCTCCTCGTTTCACTTTGTCCTCCCGCCCAGTCCATGGAAAGGACCTGTACGAAATGTAAGTCTATCCATACACCAGACCTGAGCGAAAGTGTGGAGTTGACCTTTATTTGAAATTTACTAACTCGCTGAAACCGGTTTGGCTCAGTGGATAGGGCGTCGGCCTGTGGACTGAAGGGTTCCGGGTTGGATTCCAGTCAAGGGCATGTACCTTGGTTGGGTGCACACCCCCAGTAGGGGGTGTACAAGAGGCAGCTGATCGATGATTCTCTCTCATCGATGTTTCTAGCTCTCTATCCCTCTCTCCTCCTCTGTAAAGAATCAATAAAATACATTTTTTTTTAAGAAAAGAAGAAGAAAGAAAGAAATTTACCAACTAAACTCCTACTTTGTGGGACAGATTCACCATACCGAGGATGCCAGAATGAGCCAGCCTGCTCTCAAGGGACCTGTGCCACATAGATCTGTGTCCCGCTGGGCCTCTTCCACTTGCCCTGCACGGCTGTGCACACATCCAACACTCACCCTAGGTTTCTCTCCGTTTCCTCAATGTCACGGAAGAGAGCACGTGCTCCCACTCCCTCTGTGCGGCCCCATGCTGGGCACAGAGAGGTGTTCCCGTTGATAAAGAAAGCTCCTGACGTGGACACGGCCCGATCTTCCCCAGCCTGCACGTGGGCCTTCCTGACGAAGGCTGGCTTTCCACCTGGTTTGTTTCACGGTGGAGGCTTTATTAACCAAACATTAATGAGAGAAGCTCGCTTCAGACGGCCGCTGGTTTTCCTGTGCAGCGTGTCCACCAGAACCCCACGTGCCCTGGACCACAGCTGTCAACATACGTTGTCTCTGACGTCCGTAAAAGAAAGCCCTGCTCCTGGCCCTGCACCTGGTGTGACCAGAGGAGCCGCTCAGGCTCGGCCGGGGGGGGGGGGTCCTCTCCCAGCCCGGGGCCAGTCCGCTGCCCGGTCAGCCTCGGTTCCACAGAGGCAGCCCTCGGAAGCCCTTCTCTCTCCTCGCCAGGCTTCTGAAAGCTTCACTCTCCTCGTCCCTGTTTACAGTGCCAGGACCTCATCCACACTTCTTAGTCAACTGCACGCCAGTAAGCCATGGCCCCCCTTTTATCTCTCCCTCCATCTTCCCCCCCACCCTTAAAACAGCTATCTGGAGAAGGTGAAATTGTGAGATTTGGACCGCAGTGACTCGGAGAGCAGCCAGAGGAGCTCACTTTGGGAAAAAAGGAAAAGACTTCTCTGCGGAGGGCCAGCCTTGTCCAGTGCTGGTCCCGCCGCAGGCCACGGGCTGATTCAGAGCCTCTGACAAATCTAGGACCTCTTCTAAGTCTGGAGAGTGAGGGGTTGTCTTATAATGAATCTTCCTTCTTCGGATTAGTGCAGAGCCGGTGTCCTGCGTCTAGAGGCAGGATCCAGTTCTCTTGTTCATTTTCACCGCGGCCGGGACGGAAAAACTGAAGTCATTTCTCTGATGGCAAGAAACATCTTGTGGGACCCACAGTCAGCCGGCCGGCACAGACAGACCCCACGCGGGGCCCCTTTAGCTCCTGGTCCGCATGGAAAGAGCCTCCCTCCGCCGACACAGACGGTTCCTGGGGCAGGTTAACATTGTGAAAATAACTGAGACTCCGTTGATTTTTCTTTTCTTTCTTGTTTATGAAGATTTCCCAGTTTCTTTTTTTATAACCAGCATCCATGACCTGCCTGGCTATAAAAATGTATTCTTCAGTCTGAGGCCAGGGATTTTCTGGACAGGTTGGGGGAGGTTCCAAATGGTTTGTAGAAACTAGAGGCTACAGAACTCCAAAAGGTAAGTGGGGGTGGAAGAGACAAACAGGGCACTTGTTTAGGGGAGGTGAGGAAATTTTGGATTTCCGTTTTCCTTCTAATGCAGAAAAATGAGGGAGGACACCCGAAGGCGAGCAAAGAAGGAAAGCAAAGAGGGTGAAGCCCTCACATGCCTACCACGCTGCTGCGTTTAATCCCAACCACAGAGTGAGGCAGATGGTTATCCTCAGGGGTCATTTCTCTTCCCTTCTTCCCGCTGTCAAAGCTCACTTCACATCAGTATAAAAATGCTAGCTAATGCTTTGCCTTCAAGATCAGGTAGAAATGGCCAAGGAACCCAGTTCTGACTAAAGGACATAAGAAAAAGTCTGTTGGGGCGACTTGGGAAAATATTTTCTTCCAAGACAAAACACACACACACACACACACACACACACACACACACACACACACAGGAAGAGCTTCCTAAATATGCACTGGAAGTTCTAGCCTGAGCAATAAGGCAAGAAAAAGAGATAAAAGGCATCTAATTTGGAAAGGAAGAAGTGAATGATCTCTTCACAAATGACAAGATCCTCTATATAGGAAACTAAAGATTTCACATCAAAAAATAAAAAAATAAAAAACCTGTTAAAATAAAATATTTCAGCAAAGTTGCAAGATACAAAATCACACAAAAATTAGTTGCAATTTTGTATACAACAATGAACAATCCAAATGGAGATTAATAAAATAATTCAATTTACAAGAGCATCAAAAATAATACAATGCTTGTGAATAAACTTAATGAGACACCATTTCACATCCATTAGGATGGCTATTATAAAAAAAATAACAGGTGTTGACAAGGATGTGAAGAAAGTAGAACTTATTGCTGATGGGAATGTAAAATGGTGCAGCCACTATGGGAAATGATATGGTGATTTAAAAAAAAATAGAACTACAATATGACCCAGTAATTACACTTCTGGATATATATCCAAAAGAATGGTGAGCAGGAACTCGAACATATAATTTGTACATCATGTTCATAGCAGCTTTATTCACAATAGCCAAAAGGTAGAACCAACTCAAGTGTTCAATGGATGAATATATAAAGAAATTGTGATTGAGATATAGATCTATATATTGGTGTATTATTGAGTTTTAAAAAGCAATGAACTTCTAACACATGCACCTAGAAGACATTATGCTACATGAAGTAAGCCGGTCACAAAAGGGCAAATATTGTATGATTCCACTAATATGAGATGCCTAGAGTCATCAAACTTATAGAGACAGAATATAGACTGGTGGGTACCACAGGCTAGGGAAAGAGGTGAATGGGAAATTATTTTAGATTATGTATATTTTACCACTCCAACAATAACAACAAGATCTCAGGGTCAGTGTGCTATGCTTGGAATTCAAAATGGCACCGGAAAGTCTTTTTGAGATGTTCTGATACATGTGCTCAGCATTTGAACAAGCCAAGTATCAGCAAAGAACAAGGAGTGACAATGTCTGTGGCTTTCAGCTGCAGTATCTTCCAACAAGTTAGGACAGCATGCCTGCTGTGTGAGCTTCCTGCCTTGCTGGTTTCATTGGGAATGAATAGTCTCCACATTAGTGAGGAGCTGTAGTAACCAGGTTTTATTGGGTTCACTAAATCAGCCCCATTATTTAACCACTCAAGAAAGTTCTTCAGCCACAGCCATCTTATGTCACCACATCACCAAATAGAACTCTTAGGATGCTCTGAAGATAACTGTGAGCACAAGGAATGCATTCTCCTGGGAACACACTGGAGCCTCCACATGGCCCTTAAGAAGACACTGACCTCTTTGAAACTAGGACTGAAAGATCAGGGGGCTGGGGGCGACTTCTGAACTCTGGTTCTCAAGGAAGATGAAATGAAGGACTCATCGAAAGACCCAAAATAGAATTTGTCACATACCGATCCTATGAGATAATGCACGATCTCGCAAAGGCATTAAGAAGAAGGAAGACAGATAGTCTGGGCCTCTTTTAATGTGATTTATTGGCTTCTAGAGACTCAAAGACTGGAAAAATTCTCTTATGAGAATATTAAAATCTATAGATTTAAACCGAAAATAATAGTTAAATCCTAGGATCAGGACTAGCACCAACATAAGGAAGAAGGAATTTCCAACCTCGCAGCCTCCTTCCAGCCAACGCAGATGCCATCAGTCTCCCAGCCAGGGTAGAGACAGAGTCTATATTTCAAGATTTTCATCTTTGACCTTTCTGTCTAAAACATGAAGTAGCATTGTCAGGGGATTTAGACGGCCTCTAGCTTCATGCAAGCTTCTTTGGTTCACACCAGTGAGTTTCCCATACGGACTGAGGTCAATTCTTGACCTCTGGAATCCTCCATATGTTATCCTCGAGGCAGCTGCCTTCTTCCTTATAAATTAGCTGTGCATTTTCTGGGATCAACCACATCCTTGGAAAACTGACTGCAGCTCATCCAAGAAACTTGGCTTCCACTCAGCGCTCTCCAGAGACAGCTGTGTGAAAGTTTCAGGAGCAATAACTCAGGAAGAAGGTCCGCTGTGGTCAGGAGAGCCCCAAATTTGGATAAGATTTCACTTGAATATTCATTGGCGTGAGCAATTTGGCAAAAGGAGGCAAGGACTGCTAATTCCGTGGGGTCACGTATCCTCCCTGAAAAGATGAACTGACTCATGGAAAGGATCTTAGAATAAACCGAGTGTCCTGGGGCCACTTTTATAAGAATGCCTCCTCCAACACTCATTTCCCTTGTGCGTCTCTTGAATACTGTTATTTTCAAAGGTTTCTCTGTCAGCTTTCCAAGTCACATCTTCTAGGGGAGCTGGTATATTGTCTGAAAATTCCAGGGCCCTCAGTTCCAATGAAGTGGAGACATACAGAGGAGGTAAGGAACAAAGTGTCTACTGGGCACAGCCTGAAGCCAACAGCACCCCGGGGGCCGAGAGAATTAAGAGACCTCAGCCGATGGAGATGTTTAAACAGACCGGAGTTAGATGATATTAGCTGTTACATACACAGATGGCAAATAAGCCATGAAAGGAAGCTCAGCAGCGTATGTCACTGGGGAGTTGTAAGTTAAAACAACAATGAGATTCCACTGCCTACCTTTTCGAATAGCTAAATCCAAACACTGGCAACACCAAATGCTGACAGTGAAAAATTCGGCAGGGAAGGAAGGATGAATAGGTAAAGCACAGGAGATTTTTT
The DNA here is from genome assembly GCA_963924515.1 of Vespertilio murinus. Lineage (NCBI taxonomy): Eukaryota > Metazoa > Chordata > Mammalia > Chiroptera > Vespertilionidae > Vespertilio > Vespertilio murinus. The sequence continues at coordinate 127,509,181 of OZ004706.1, read as the reverse complement.
TAGGGCATCTGTGGGAACTTTCTGCTCAATTTTTCTGTAAATCTAAAACTTCTCTAAAAAATAATGCCTATTAGTTTTCTCTCTCTCTCTCTCTTTTTCTTTCTTTTGTTCATTCGTTCTTTCGTTCGTTCTTTCTTTCTTTTTTCCTTTCTCTTTCTTCTTTTTAGAGCTGCTGCTGAGGGCTGGTAAGGGCTGTCTGAATGAAGACAGACCAGGCAGAAATTTACATCCTCTCGGCCATGCAGAGTGTTTGTGTGGTTAAAGGGGAACCAAATGAAGTTTCTCAAGATGAGGTCCAAGTGCCCAGCCAGTATTGCTCAGTGGTTGAGCGTTGACCTATGGACCAGGAAGTCACAGTTCGATTCCCAGTCTGGACACCTGTCTGGGTTGTGGGTTCAATCCCCAGTAGGGGGCGTGCAGGAAGCAGTTGATCAATGATTCTCTCTCATCATTGATGTATGTCTCTCCCTCTCCCTTCCTCTCTGAAATCAATGCAAATATATATATTTTTAAATGAGATCCAAGAACCGCTGGGTTATCTGTCAAGTGCGGACTCCTGGCCCTCAGACAGACGAGTGAATCAAAGGCTCCGGTAGGGGGACTGGAAATCTGCATTTACAGCACTCCCGTGACACTTTGGGCCAGTCTACTAAATTGTCGGTGTTCTATTTTATTTCTGCCCATATGGAGAAATAAAGAGGAAATGTCCACTAAATTGTTATCAAACCTATGTGACAAGCCCATGGGAAGGACGGCTGGAGACGGCAAGCCTGGGGTGGACACACACACACACACACACACACACACACACACACACACAGGTGAGGCTGATGAGCAAGGGGCTTGATGCACCTTCCGGGGCTGTGTCAATCAAAGGACCCAGCGGGAGAGAAGTCATGAGCTTTGAGTAGAAGCATCACTGGTGATTTCCAGAAGAACTGTGAAAGCATGCCCCCCCCCCCCCAAATACCCAAGATAAAAACAAAAACCCAGAACAAAGAAACAAGAATATGAAAGGTGAGCATTTCCCCTCAGATGTGTTACATTCATATACAGGCTGTCCCAAAAGACATATACACACTTTTAACAGCTCATAGCTCAATTTTGAAAAATGAAATGTATGTAAATAAACACTGCCTTTTATAATTATTCAAAGTGTGTATATACACTTTGGGGGACACCCTGTGTTTTCCAGATTGTGGGTTTCTTTCTACTTGAATAAATTACTATAATTACAGCATGGGACTGCAGTAACAAAAGCAAATGAAAACGCCATAGAAGGGAGAATAAAATATCTTTCTCATTTGTCCAGCATCCACTTTTATAGCAAACTAAAATCCTTTTATGTGTACATAATGCTTTGTTTGTTGTTGCTATTTTAGCACTTACTGGTATGGCCAGATGTGTACCCATCTGGCTCCATCACTAAGGCTGTGAGCACTTTAAAGGCTCTTATTTACCTCTGGGTTCTCAACGCCAGGCACATAGAAGGCATTTTGTAAATATAGATTTTTGTTAATTAGCTAATTAAAACAGCACCTCCAGGTGGAGGCATACTCTCCATCGGAAGTTGGGTTATATAAATGAGAGTAACATCAAAACTGCATTGATTTACACAAGTAAAGGAGAAGAATGGAACAGTAAGCACGGTGAGCAGTCAGCACTTGCAAAAAGTAGGGAGGAAGATGACAATGGAGTATTTGAGTTCCCAGGGCCTGAGAATTTTTGTCAGATCACAGACCAGACCTACAGCTGTGCTTGGTCTGCTGGTTACCACAGCCCATTGTTAAATATAGGCTTTCCCCTTCTCTATACAACATTTATTATAAAACAAAACAAGAACTCTCCTAGAACTACTCAAAGTCAGATGGAGAGAAGTGAGGTAGTAGGCATAAAAGATTTGCATGCATTTCATTCTTAGTGTTTCAGTTACTAACTTTGCATAGAAAATCACATTTGCATCTCAAGTGAGTGTATTTTGTGTGCACTTAAATTTTCCTGGCCTGCGGAATACAGTTGAGTGCCTCCAGGTCTCACAAATGGGGAGGAATTAGCCTCTGCCGTCTATAGAGCATAATTAGCACTTCTGAGAAACACTCAAGGGAAATTAGGAAAAATTAATTCATTTCAGTCCTTGGGCTTGCTTTTATTTGGACTAACAAAGGCTGCCCAGAGGCAGGAACGGGAGGAGAAGCTGTGAAGTAAAGTGGCATTCAGAGCGTTACTGCGTTAACTTTGGAACAAGACAAGACAAATAAAATCGGGAAGCATCTCGAATTTGAAGGAGAGTTACGGTTTATGAAAAGATTTTATGTATATTAAATCTCAACGGAGAAAATACTCAGGAGTAAGCACTGTAAACACGCCTTTTTTTTTTTCCTTTGTGTACTCACACACGCACACCTACTATTTTGTCTTTTGTTACTACCACCTAGCATTTTGTTGAACACACTCCCCCGTGTCTCTGCATAATTGCTGTTTTTAAGGCCACATAGCATTCCTTTCTGCGGATGTAGTAATCAGGGCTCTTAATTGTAAGTGGCGTTTACCCAACTTAAACTGGCTTAAGGAAATAGAGGCTTACTGGCTTGTGTGCTTGTGTGAGGGAGTGAGTGTGGGTGGGAAAGATGCTAGTATGACTGGATGCAGGGTTCAAAGGATGTTTCCAGGAATGTGCCTGCTGAGCCTCTGTCTCTCTCCATCTTTTGCCCCTGCTTGTGTTCCTTACTTGGTTTTACTGCAGGTAGGCTTTCTCCGTGGGCTCACAAAGCTAGGACTATGTTTTTCCATTGATGAAGTCTTCCTGACTAATGCTAAAGGAAAGATCACAAGAAAGGACATCTATTAGCTCACCCCTAAACAACCACGGTGGGGCTTGGAGATGGGACAATCTGATTGGTCACCCTGGGTCTTGTGCCTACCCTTCTGTTTAAGAAACACGCGAGGCAGGCAGAAAGAGTAACTTTCACAGCTACTAAATCCTGGACTTTGAGATTGTTTCAGTATTTTGGTTGTGACTGATAACCTTAAGAACATTTTCATGGATGTTATGCCTATAGGATTTTTTCTTTATGAACAATTCTTTGGAGTGAAATTCCTAAATCCAAGAGCATCATACAGACATTCCTATGATTCTTACTGTACGTTGCCGTATTGTTTTACAAAAGCATTGTGCTGAAAATGTAGCTTATAAAAAATGAGATCACCCCCAGCCAGTGTGGCTCAGTAGTTGAGCGTTGACTCATGAACCAGGAGGTTACGGTTCAATTCCAGGTCAAAGCACATGTCTGGGTTTGGGGCTCAGTCAACCACAGAGGTCATGAAGGAGACAGCCAATCAACGATTCCCTTCCCTATCATAATTGATATTTCTATCCCTTTCCCTTTCTCTGAAATCAATAAAAACACATTTTTAATAATTGAGAGCCAATTAAAGTATTGAAGCTGATTTATTAATTCAACAAACATATGCTCAGCTATGTGCCAGACATTATGTCTGTCCAGCAAGTTACCCATTAGTGAGTCAGCAGTGTCTAAGTCCAAACCCGCGTGAGTGCTCTGCCTACGTCATAAGCAACAAGAGTACATGTCAAGAGACATCATGTTCTGTTCAGAAGTCATAGAGGCTCCTTGTGAGTAAGCAAAAGGTCTGGAAGTGGAACTACCAATCGCCACCCTTCCTAGGCCTTTTCAGTCACCCGAATGACTTCTTTTCACTCACAGACTTTATTCAAATTAACTGCAGCAACACAAACCAAACTGTAACGTGAGGCATCATCCACTTTTGTACCGGTTCCAGAGAGGAAGGGAGAGGCAAAGACAAATATCAATACGTTTCCTTATTTCCCTGAGCTCGGCTTCGCTCACCCCTGAAAAGGAATATCTGCCAAGGTCTCTCCTCGGGGCCACGGAGCCGGTCAGGGGTGGGGAACGCAGGGACAAGGACACGAGGTGCCTAAAGAGTGATGAGAAGCGGCTTGGGAGAGCCAATGAGGTGAGTGTGACAGGAAATTTAAAAACCGACAAAATAAGTTCGTTAGACTGTAAAGCACGATGTGAATGAAACTGTGATGATCGGGAGAAGGGCTGCAATAGCTGGTTTTTTTTTTTTTTCCTCATAAAAATGTGACACAAGGTTACACTAGTATCTGTGGGATATAAAGCTGGGTTTTGAAATTCTGTCATCACTTTGCACAAAAACATAAGGAAAAAACATTTCTGAAAACGCTTCTTCCTTTAATTTCTTAGAAGCTCTTTGTTAGGCTATGGCCATCTTATTGAGCTGGTGGATGGGATGGTGCCTCAGAAAAAACAAAGGGATGAATTCACGTGGAGTTGCTAACTTCCCTCCGGATTCGAGTTACATTAACGGGCAGGAATTCATCACGAAAGGCATGAATAACAGGCATGTGCACTGTGCTCAGGTTTTCCCACTGACGACATGTTTTCAGGGTCAGAGCCACAGATTTTACTTCCCCATGACTGAAGCAACCTTAGAGACCATTTCGTTCAACTCCCTCATTTTGCATTGCTCTAGCAGAAAGTGTTAGTATATGCATCATCCATTTGGTTGATATTCTCTATTTCAAAAAGATGTTTGTTTAATTCTCCTTGGCAACATTGTGGCTATTTTTAAAAGGTACATAAATAGGGGAACCGTTACAATTATTATGAAGCAATCCAAATTGTCCAGAAAAACATTTTCATGATGTAATCACAAGATTTGAAAATAGTTGGCATTTACACTGAAATGTTCTTAAAATGCTTTATAAATGAAGGCCTCATTAATCTCTAAACTGTGTTCACGATTGTTGGGTTCCATTGTAAGTGTTCAATTTTCAACATATGGCTCAAAGATTTGCATACTTTTAGGACCCGCAAGCTGTCTAAAAGCTTCTTTCTGGTGCTCACCACATCATTTACACTCTCCAGTGGTTTCAGTTCATCATAAGCCAGATTCTAGCAGAAAGGAAGATTAATTAAGAGTTTAATTATCGTTTTCTGCTAAACGGTATTTGTTTAACTAGAGGTTTATAGTTTTGTCACCAATGTTAACAGATGCTAATATTGGCTAAAGTTATTCTCGTGGTAAGAAATTGAAGGCTTATGGAATTCAGGTGGCTTCCAAATGATATCTAAACACAGCACTGTTCATTTATTAAAAAGTCATGGATGACCTCAAATCAAGGTCAAGAAACAATTATAATCAGAGGTTTGAAGAGGAAACAGAAAACTCAAGGACTAGCTAATGATCCTTCCTGTGATACTAGGTACAGTCGTTAGAAGTAAATAAAGCAAGTGATTATTATAATTCCACCATTCTGATCAAAGTATGGCATGGAGGATCATTTTCTTCTAGTTCAGACTTGATCACTACATTGTGAGATCTTGGGCAGTTGACATTCAGACAGAGCCACGTGACCTAGCACGTGCACAGGCTTTGAAGTTGAATCGACTTGGGTTTGGGTCTTGTAATCGACCTTTCACTTGTCAGTTCTGCCGTTTATCTGCTCCCTCATCATCATTGCCTGGGAAGTGAAGCCACAACGCTACATAAATGAATTAGATGTGATATTTGCCCTCAAAGAATATATTTAATGACAAGAGATAGGCAACTAATAAATCTATAAAATAGGATTATTAAAACCTACAAAATAAGCGTGCTATGAAGATTCAGTGAGAGAATATATATATTATTATTATTATTATTATAAAAGTATGTAAAAATATGATATATAACACATAAAATACTTGACACTACCCCTAGCCTACAATAGCCATATAACAAATTTAGTTCTTCTTCATTCAATATTTTTTTCAGTGCTAAGTTCCTGGCAGTGTTCTGGGTATTGAATAAGAGTCAGAGTAGTGCCGAAACCGGTTTGTCTCAGTGGCAGAGCGTCGATCTGCGGACTGAAAGGTCCCAGGTTCGATTCCGGTCAAGGGCATGTACATTGGTTGCGGGCACATCCCCGGTGGGGGGTGTGCAAGATGCAGCTGGTCGATGTTTCTCTCTCATCGACATTTCTAGCTCTCTATCTCTCTCCCTTCCTCTCTGTAAAATATCAATTATATATATATATATATATATATATATATATATATATATTTTTTTTTTTTTTTTTAAAGAGTCAGAGTAGTATAAGCCATAAGCCAGCCCTAAGGGTTACCATCTACAAGTTGGAGGGAGAGGAGCGGAGGTGAGTTTCAGGCACACAGGTGTCTCCAGCGCAGGCGGGCGGGGTGGGGTAAGAGCCAGTGGCCTCCCACAGCCGAGGGGCAGTGTAAGTGGACGAGGGAGACGATAAGAACGGGACGAAAGGATGGCAAGCAAAGCCCCTGGCTGAAGCTGGCTGTCCTGGAGCGCAGTTTTAACACGGATTTCTCCAATGAGGCTCATCACTCACGTGTCTGCGGGAAGCAGACTGCGGGGTGGCTCGGAGTTAGAAATCAGGCCTTTACCACAGGAGCCAGAGGAGCCAGAGAGGTAAACACTAAAGTGCCAGGCTCACGAGCCCACGCTGGCAAACCTTGCGGGAGAGGCGGGGAGAGCAGAGGGTGCCTGTGAAGGTAGGAGAGCGAGAAGAGGAGAGGGGGTCACGGAGGGCTGGTGGGAGGGGCAGTGGACAGTGTCCTGGGTCCGAAGTTTGTGGTTTGAGAAAAGGAACCAAGAATTTTGAAGTATATTCTATACTCTCCAGCGGCAGCTCCAGGCAGAGAGTATAGGGGCCTGTTGTCGCAGACCCAGCGTGTGCCAGTCAGGGCCCCTTTTAAAGAAAGGAATTGCTAGGCTGTAAACACAGTTTTCTACACAATATTTTAAACTTTGAGATGACTGAAAAGGAGAGGAATATGAAATCAGAAGAACCTAATGAGTGGAAGTGGCTGGTAAAATATAACAGGCATCCACAGACACAAAAGCTCTTTTTGATAAGAGAGGCCCCAGCAGTGCTCCTGAAACCACATTACTCCCCGGCGGGCACCTAGCATGTCCCTGCGTCTCTTAGTCTCTTAAGGGACACGGGGCCGGGCGGCCAGCACGCTCCAACTGCTTCCCATTGGAGTTACATGAGTGCCACCTAGTGTCGCTTGTTAAAGCTGAAGGGGGCCTGCAGAGACCTCACTGAGGAACAAGGCCCTGAGAGCAGGGGGGACTGAGGCGGGGCCACACAACCGTCTGATGTCTGATCCGTGCCTGAGCCAGAACTAGAAACCCAGGGTCCTGCCGAAACTGGTTTGGCTCAGTGGTAGAGCGTCGGTCTGCGGACTGAAAGGTCCCGGGTTCGATTCCGGTCAAGGGCATGTACATTGGTTGCAGGCACATCCCCGGCAGTGGGTGTGCAAGAGGCAACTGGTCGATGTTTCTCTCTCATCGACATTTCTAGCTCTCTATCTCTCTCGCTTCCTCTCTGTAAAATATCAATAAAATATATATCTTAAAAAAAAAAGAAACCCAGGGTCCTCACTCACAGTCTCCTCGCCCGGGGCCGGAGTCCCCGAAGCTCCCATGCACCAGAGAATGAAGCCCAAACCCTCCAGGGCCTCGAGCTCCCCGTGCATTAACTCCTACAATCACACTTGCTTGTTCTGCTAGTATCTGAGGCACATGAGAACGGAGAACAGAACCTGACAGTTAGTCATGAGGTCTGCTCCGGTCCTCATGTCGCTGTGCAAGGGTCACACCATCTCCTCCCAGCAGGTGTGTGGCCCAGGGGGCCGGCTGTACGTCAGGGGGTGCCTCTCCCTTTCAAATGAAGCTAGTCCGCACCACCCCAGGGACCAGTGTCACCAGGACCTTCCAGGCTTTGGTTTCCAGAAGCCGGTGTTCTCCAGTTCTCCAAGCAGAGTTCCTGTTCCCGTGTTAATTTAGGCCAGTGGCTCGCAATGCTGCCTGAATGTTAGCAGCGTCCAAGGAACTTTTGGAACCCCTGTGTTTGGGTCTGACCCTAGACCAGCGGGGTCAGCATCTGGTGGGGGAGGGTGGGGGTCGGTAGGAGAAGGGAAGGGAGTTCCCACCTCATTTTTTTTTAATTCTCTTTTTTAATGCTCAGAGGATTTAAAATCATGATGATGGGCTGGGCTTGCACTGAATAAAAGTAGAAGAGGTAAAAGTAGGAAAGGTAGGTAAATAAAATCATTCTCACCAGGGCCCGGAATAAAACTCGGTATGTACTAAAGTGCTCAATAAATAACTGGAAGAAGACCTTGTCCAACGGGAAGCGGTAAGATGATCCTGAAGGAGTTCATAGTCTACTAATGGCTTCGGAGTCTCTTCAGGCCCTGCTTAAGAAACATCTATGAAGAACCACAAATAAACCTAAAGGTGAGAGAAGCAGGTAGGCAAGAAAATATAGATAAAAAAGAAATGTTTCAAAACATGAATACCAGGGAGGAGAAAATGGCGGAAGAGCAGATGGGCGGTTTCTGAGTCTTGTCCCGAGGAAGAGAGAGAAAGCAGCTGAGGATCGCGCTAGGAGTGCTGGTCAACAAGCCAGGAGACTAGCAAACACCAGAGGAAATTTGGGGTCTGCTGATTAGGGAGCCACCAGCAGCTGACCACCCACAGCTGGGTCCCTTGCCGGAGATACTTGCCGGCGCGGACGGGAAATCTCGCCATCTTGGAAGGGAGGAGGTTCGAGTGTCGGAGGCCTGATTATCCCCAGCCCCAAGGAACACCAAATGAACATAGTCGGCGCGAACCCTTGATCTCAGAGGAGCTCAGATTTCGCAGCGATCCGGAGGGTGAGTTCCCCTCGGACCGGTAGTTCTGACTGAGTTCCACTCGGCGCAGCATCACCCCCCCCCCCCCCTGCGCGCCAGCTCCCGCGGCGCACGGAGGCTGAGGGACTGGGACCGGTAGTTCTGACCGAGTTCCACTCGGCGCAGCAACACCCCCCCCCCCCCCTGCGCACCAGCGCGCGCGGCGCACAGAGGCTGAGGGACTGGTCGTGGATTTACTTCTCAGCTGGAGGCGCGCCTGTCTGTGGACAGGGCTCCTAAGACTAGGGATATCTGGGGAGCAGCACAGCTGGATCTGAGTCCGGGAGGTGGCCGCGGAATTGCAGGGGAGTGCAGCCAGCTCCGGACCGCCCCACCCCCAGCCATCAAAGACACAGAGAAGAGGAAAAAGCTAGAAAGGCTTTAGAGTCCTGGAAGTCATCCAGAAACACTGCCACCCAGAGGCTAAAGCACATAGGGTCTCTAGATTGGCTTAAAAATCAGGTCTTGTAATCAACACGGAGGAACGGTGAAACACAGTGAACTGCCACTACCGCCCAGACTGGGAACAGGCGTGCGAGACATAGCAACACAGAAAGTGAATGACCTTCATTACTGCAAATTTTGTTTAATTTTTAATTTTCAATTTTTATTTTTTTAACTGTTGAATTTTTGTTTTTTACCTACTTTAATTGCAAAGTTTACTCAAGAAATTTTTTTCATCTGCCATCACTAGATTTTACCTTTTTAATTAATTCATTTTTATAGGTAATCAACATTATTACTACTACTATTTTACCTTTTTTATCTTTTTTATCTTATTTTCTTTTGTTTATTTTTATTACTACTTTTTAAGTGTCATATTATAATCCTTTTTTTTTGCTTTCTATTTTTTTTTTCCTTTTTCCTCTATTTCCTTTTTTCTCTATTTCCTCCTGCGGGATTATTATTCTAAAAACTATTCATACCTTGCCTTCTCCAACGCTCTATTCTATCTCAAACCTACCTTTATGACATCTCTCTATTCCTAACCCTTTACCTTTGGTGTCCTGCTTATCTTAACACTTTACTGCTATAGATTTTTCTTACTCTTTCTGTTTACCCTCTCCAAAATTTTCACCTGTCCTGTGTATATATAATTCCCAACCCCCTGCTCCAATCCCATTCACACCTACCTTGCCACTGCCCCCCCACCAAAAAAAAAAAAAAAAGCCTTCTCTCTACCCCTTTGTTGTTGTATGTTGAATGCTAACTATATCAAAGGTTTATGCTTTTTTGTGTGTGTGTAAGATTGGTTTGCTTATTCTTTTTATTGGATTGTATGTTCTTGTTATCTGGGTTCTAGACACCTTTATTGGAGGATATTAATATTGCAAACACATTTCTGTCCAGTGCCTTGTGTGTTGTACCTGGTTGTGTTGTATTTTGTGCCTTTAAATCAAAGCAGGAGGGAGAGAACTACGTTACCAGGCACCCTATAAATAGAGAGCATGGGGAGACTAAGAAACAACCCGCCTGTGAAAGAAAATCAACCATCACCAGAAAATGAAGTAAACGAGTTAGAGGCAAGCAACCTACCAGAGCAAGAATTCAGAGTAATGATCATAAGTTGGCTAAAAAGAATGGAAGACAAATTTGACAATATGAATAAGACCCAAGAGGAAATGAAGAAGACCCAAGAGGAAATGAAGGTGACCCAAGAGGAAATGAAGGTGACCCAAGAAGAAATGAAAAATGACATCGCTACTATGAAGAACTCAATAGAAAGCATCAAGAGTAGACTAGATGAAGCAGAAGACCGCATCAGTGAGCTAGAAGACAAAATGGAAAAAAATACCCAATTACAGCAGTTGCTAGAAAAAAAAATTAAAAAACAGGAGGAGAGCCTAAGGGAGCTTTGGGACAATACAAAACAAAACAATATTAGAATAATAGGGGTTCCAGAAGGAAAGGAAACTGAGCAAGATATGGAAAAAGTATTTCAAGAAATAATGACAGAAAACTTTCCTGAGATAGAGAAGAAAAAACCAACACAAATCCAAGATGCTCGAAGGGTCCCCAACAAAATGAACCCCCAAAGATCAACACCCAGACACATTATAATTAAACTGGCAAAAAACATCGACAAAACCAGAATCTTAAAAGCAGCCAGAGAGAGACAGAAAGTTACATATAAAGGAAACCCCATCAGACTAGCAACTGATTTCTCAACAGAAACTCATCAGGCCAGAAGGGAATGGGATGACATATACAAAGTCATGCAAAGGAAGGGTCTGAACCCAAGAATACTGTACCCCGCAAGGCTGTCAATCAAAATTGAAGGTGTAATCAGGAGCTTCACCGACAAAAACAGACTAAAGGAATTTATCTCCAACAAACCAGCAATGCAAGAAATGCTAAAGGGTCTACTGTAATAATAAAGAAATAGGAAGTGAAGAAGGAACACAGGGGGATAGAATAAAAATGGCATCAAATACCTACCTTTCAATAATTACTTTAAATGTAAATGGTTTAAATGCTCCAATTAAAAGACATAGGGTAACAGAATGGATAAGAAAGCAAAACCCATTCATCTGCTGTCTACAAGAAACCCACCTCAGAAAAACAGACGCCCACAGACTGAAGGTGAAAGGATGGAAAAAGATTTTCCAGGCAAACGGAAACGAAAAAAAAGCTGGGGTAGCAATACTTATATCTGACAAACTAGATCTCAAAGTGAAGGACATAACAAGAGATAAGGAAGGCCACTTCATAATACTAAAGGGTGTAATCCAACAAGAAGAAATAACCCTGGTAAACATATATGCACCCAATTTGGGAGCACCCAAATACATAAAGAAACTGCTGGAGGACATTAAGGGACAGATTAATAGCAATGCTATCATAGTAGGAGATTTTAATACTCCATTGTCACCTCTGGACAAATCATCTAAACAAAAAATCAGTAAAGAAACGTCAATTCTAAATGACGTATTAGACCAGATGGAATTAATTGACATCTTCAGAACATTTCATCCCAAAGCCACAGAATATACATTCTTCTCAAGTGCACACGGGTCATTCTCAAAGATAGACCACATATTGGGACATAGGCAAAGTCTCTTCAAATTCAAGAAGATAGAAATCTTATCAAGCATTTTCTCAGATCACAGTGCCATAAAATTGGAAATCAACTACAATAATAATAAGCCAAAGAAATTAAACACATGGAGACTAAATAGCATGCTATTGAACAAAGACTGGGTTACCAGAGAAATCAAGGAAGAAATCAAAAACATCATGGCAACTAATGACAATGAAAACACAACAATCCAAAATCTATGGGACACAGTAAAAGCTGTTTTGAGAGGGAAGTTCATATCCCTACAAGCCTATTGCAAAAAACAAGAAAGAATGGTAACAAATTATCTTACCCTACAACTCAAACAGTTAGAAAAAGAACAGTAAGAAAGGCCCACTGTAAGCAGAAGGAAGGAAATAATAAAAATCAGAGCGGAGATTAACGACATAGAGACCAAAGACACAATACATAAGATCAACAAAACCAAGAGCTGGTTCTTTGAAAGGATTAACAAGATTGATGAGCCTCTAGCCAGGCTAACCAAGAAACAAAGAGAGAGGACCCAAATAAACAAAATTAGAAATGAAAGAGGTGAAATAACAACAGACCCCGCCGAAATACAAAGGATTGTTACAAAATACTATGAACAACTATATTCCAACAAACAGGACAACCTGGAGGAAATGGACATATTCCTAGAAAAATACAACCTTCCAAAACTCAATCAGGAAGAATCTAAAAATCTCAATAGACCAGTAACTTGGGAAGAAATTGAAGCAGTCATCAAAAAGCTTCCAGCAAACAAAAGCCCAGGGCCAGATGGCTTCACAGGAGAGTTTTACCAAACATTCAAGGAAGAACTAAAACCTATCCTCCTCAGACTTTTCCAAAAAATTCAAGAGGAAGGAACACTGCCAAACTCCTTTTATGAAGCCAGCATCACCCTAATACCAAAACCAGATAAAGACAACTCAATGAAAGAGAATTACAGGCCAATATCCCTCATGAACATAGATGCCAAAATCCTCAACAAAATTCTAGCAAATCGGCTCCAGCAGTACATCAGGAAGATCATACACCATGACCAAGTAGGTTTTATACCAGGAATGCAAGGATGGTACAATATTCGCAAATCAATAAACGTGATACATCACATAAACAAATTGAGAGATAAAAATCATATGGTCATATCTATCGATGCAGAAAAGGCATTTGATAAAATCCAACACCCTTTCCTGATAAAAACTCTCAACAAGGTGGGAGTACAAGGATCATACCTCAACATAATAAAAGCTATATATGATAAACCCACAGCCAACATCATGCTCAATGGGCAAAAACTAAAACCATTCCCTCTAAGAACAGGAACAAGACAGGGATGCCCACTCTCACCACTCCTCTTTGACATAGTACTGGAAGTACTCGCCATCGCAATTAGACAAGAAGAGGAAATAAAAGGCATCAAAATCGGAAAAGAAGAAGTAAAGCTGTCACTATTTGCAGATGACATGATATTGTACATAAAAAACCCAAGAGACTCCATCAAAAAGCTAATAGACTTAATAAACGAATTTGGCAATGTAGCAGGATACAAAATAAATGCCAAGAAATCAATGGCATTTCTCTACACCAATAGTGAACTTACAGAAACAGAGACTAAAAAAAAGCAATCCCGTTTACCATCGCACCAAAAAAATTAAGTTACCTAGGAATAAACTTAACCAAGGAGGTAAAAGACCTATATGCAGAAAACTACAGGACACTGAAAAAAGAAATAGAGAAAGATGTAAACAGATGGAAGAACATACCATGTTCATGGATTGGTAGAATCAACATCATCAAAATGTCCATACTTCCCAAAGCAATATATAAGTTCAATGCACTCCCCATGAAAATACCATGGACATACTTCACAGACCTAGAAAGAACTCTCCAAAAATTCATTTGGAACAATAAAAGACCCCGAATAGCCTCAGCAATCTTAAGAAATAAGAGTAAAGTAGGAGGGAGAACATCCAAGATGGCGGCCTAGGCAGTCTCCTAAGCTGCCGCCTCATCAACAATTTAATTAAAAAAACAACTAAACTCAAAAAGGACTTCACCAAAACGTCAGGAAAGCTGGCGGAGTGGAATAGCTACAACTAGAAAGAAAGAGAGAGGCTCACGGATCGGACTGGGAGCCGAAAAGCACTGAGGTAGGGAAGACGCTCAGGCACGCGGCCGCCGAATACCTGCCTGGCGGGAGGAGAGGAATCCCCGATTGCACGGAACCCTTTCGGACTGTACTGAACCCAACCCCGGCTGAAATTCCGTGGTCCCAGGCTCATACGGGTGGCGTCTGGACTGTAGAGAAAGGCACCCAGAGACTCAGAGACTCAGAGACTGGGAGACCGGGGACCGGGAGCCGCAGCCGGCAGGGTCTGCAGACTCGCGCGCGAGCAAGTACGCGCTGAGGTCTGACTGCCGCCTCTCCGTAGTGGAAGGAGTTAGAAGCTCCAGGTCTGGCCACGGAGGCTGCCGCTGCCTCTCTGTACAAGGTGGCAGCCTCTCCGTAGTGGAAGGAGTTAGAAGCTCCAGGTCTGACCACGGAGGCTGCCGCCGCCTCTCTGTACAAGGTGGCGGCCTCTCCTTAGCGGAGGGAGTCAGAAGCTCCAGGTCTGACCACGGAGGCTGCCGCTGCCTCTATGTACAAGATGGCGGCCTCTCTGTAGCGGAAGGAGTCAGAAGCTCCAGACTACAGAGACCAGCCCAAGTCCGGGTGAGCCCCTGCGGCACCCACGCTCTTGCTTGGGGAAACTGGGCCGGTCAGGCAGAAACTCTGGCGAGTGCACAAGGGCAGGGCAGAAGCCAAGACTGTCAGTTCAGCCCTGAGACTCCACCCCATCCAAGCTGAGCAGAGGCTTCTACAGTTTTTCAAGTCTGATCCTATAAGACTGTCTCCAATACAGAAGTTATCCCAGAGTAGACACAGCTGATACCCACATCCAATTGGCCTGAAGGTCAATTCACAACAATAGAGACTTAGCTACAACAAAGCTGTGCACGCAGTCCACAAAGGGGATCACCAAGAGTGTCTACCTCAGGTAACTGAGGAGGCTAATCCACTGTGCTATAAAGAACACCAAACACACAAAGCCATCCTACCAACTCTGAAAAATAGTGATAATGCCGAGACAAGGAAATAGATCTCAAACAAAAGAGATGGAGGATATAGAGTTCAGAACTACGGTTCTAAGGTTATGCAACAATATCCTAGAAAAGCTCGATAAATTTCATGAGATCCAACTAAAAAGTATAGATAAACTGACTAAATTGGAAAATATTATGCAGAGATCCAACAGCAGAATGGAAGAACACAAGAATCAGGTCAAAGAGCCAAAAGACACTCCGCTGGAGAAGGAAGAAGAAAAGAGGATCCAGAAAGTTGAAGATAGTGTAAGGAGCCTCTGGGACAACTGCAAGCGCACCAACATCAGAATTATGGGGGTGCCAGAAGAAGAGGGAGTGCAAAATACTGAAAACATATTTGAAGAAATAATATCAGAAAACTTCCCTCACCTGGTGAAAGAAATAGACTTACAAGTACAGGAAGCCTACAGAACCCCAAACAAGAGGAATCCAAAGAAAAATTCTTCTCGACACATCATCATCAATATGCCAAGGGTAAAAGACAAAAAGAGGATCTTACAAGCAGCAAGAGAAAAGCAGTTGGTTACCTATAAGGGAGCACCCATACGACTATCAGCTGATTTCTCAACAGAAACCATGCAGGCCAGAAGGGAGTGGCAAGAAATATTCAAAGTGATGAAAAGGGAGAACCTACAACCAAGATTACTGTATCCAGCAAAGTTATCATTCAGAATTGAAGGGCAGATAAAGAGCTTCACAGATAAGAAAAAGCTAAAGGAGTTCATCACCACCAAACCAGTATTATATGAAATGCTGAAAGGTATTACTTAAGAAGAGGAAGAAGGTCAAGTGAATTAAAAATCTCAGGAATAGAATAAACTGGTGAATATAATAGAATTAGGGGCAAAGAAAGGGAGTGGATAGATAATTATCAGGGTGAAGGGGTGTGGGGTGCAGAAAGAGACTGGATTAAAATTGTATAACCTATGGATGAGGACAATAGTGGGGGGAGGGGGTAAGGGCAGAGGGTGGGGTGGGAATCAGGTGGAAGGGAGCTATGGGGGAGAAAAAGGAGAAACAATTGTAATAATCTGAGCAATAAAGATTTATTAAATAAAAAATAAAAAAATAAAAAAATAAAACTGAAACTCATGAACCCAAAAAAAAAAAAAAAAAAAAAAAAGAGTAAAGTAGGAGGAATCTCAATACCAGATTTCAAGCTGTATTACAAAGCAACTGTTCTCAAAACAGCCTGGTACTGGCACAAGAACAGACATATTGATCAATGGAATAGATTAGAGAATCCAGACATCAACCCAAATCAATATGCTCAATTAATATTTGACAAAGGAGGCACGAACATACAATGGAGTCAAGACAGTCTTTTTAATAAATGGTGTTGGGAAAATTGGACACATACATGTAAAAGAATGAAACTAGATCACCAACTTACACCATACACAAAAATAAACTCAAAATGGATACAGGACTTAAACATAAGACGGGAAACCATAAAAATACTAGAGGCATCCACAGGCAGCAAAATCTCAGACATATGCCTAAAGAACTTCTTCACTGATACTAACCCTAGGGCAATGGAAGCTAAAGAGAAAATAAACAAATGGGACTACATCAAAATAAAAAGCTTTTTTACGTCAAAAGAAACCATCAACAAAACAACAAGAAAACCCACTGTATGGGAGAACATATTTGCAAACGATATCACTGATAAAGGTTTAATCTCCAACATCTACAGACAGCTTATACAACTCAATAAAAGGAAAATGAATGAGCCAATTAAAAAATGGGCAATGGACCTAAATAGAATCCTCTCAAAAGAAGACAGAAGGAAGGCCAAGAGGCACATGAAAACATGCTCCAAGTCACTAATTATCCGAGAGATGCAAATCAAAACAACAATGCGGTACCATCTCACACCTGTCAGAATGGCCAACATCAACAAAACAACAAACAACAAATGTTGGCGAGGTTGTGGAGAAAAAGGAACCCTCGTGCACTGCTGGTGGGATTGTAGGTTGGTGCAACCACTGTGGAAAACAGTATGGAGCTTCCTCAAAAAACTGAAAATGGAACTCCCATTTGACCCAGTAATCCCACTACTAGGAATATACCCCAAGAAACTAGAAAGACCAATCAGAAAGGATATATGCACCCCTATGTTCATAGCAGCACAATTTACAATAGCTAGGACTTGGAAACAGCCTAGGTGCCCGTCAGCAGATGAATGGATCAGAAAACTATGGTACATCTACACCATGGAATACTATGCTGCCATAAAAAGGAAGGAATTCTCATCATTTGCAGTAACTTGGATGGAATTGGAGAGCATCATGCTGAGTGAAATAAGCCAGTCAATGAAAGAGAAACACTACATGACCTCACTCATTTATGGATATTAAAGATCATTATAAACGAATGAACAGAAAGATTGATATAGTGACAGTAAAACAACAGGCAGTCTGTCAAATGACAGCGGGGGGGGGTAGGGAGATCTGGGGGAGATAAGAGATCAACCAAAGGACTGGTATGCTTGCATATAAGAATAGCCAATGGACACAAAACTCTGGGGAGGGAGGGCATATATTGGGGGGGGGGGGCAATGATAAGCTATGTATACAGATAATACCTTAATAAAAAAAAAAAATCAAAAAAAAAAAAAAAACATGAATACCACTAAGGTATAGATTACTCTCTGCTTTCCTTCTCTTTCCCCACTTTTATTTTTTTTAATTTTTTTTTTTTTTTTTTTTTTTTTTTTTTTTTTTTTTTTTTTTTACAGAGAGGAAGGGAAAGAGATAGAGAGCCAGAAACATCATGAGAGAAAAACATCGATCAGCTGCCTCCTGCACACCCCCCACTGGAGGTGTGCCCGAAACCAAGGTACATGCCCTTGACTGGAACTGAACCTGGGACCCTTCAGTCCACAGGCCGAGGCTCTATCCACTGAGCCAAACCTGCTCCGGCATCCTTTCCCACTTTTAATTTCTTGCTTCCCCCATTCCAATCGCATGTAGTGCATCTAAAGACTCACATAATAATGGTCCTGCGGTATCCCAACAGGCTGGCCGACCACTCCCCTGAGGAAGTGGCAGTTGAAGGAAGGTGTGGAGTAAGAGTAGGGAGACTATGTGCTGGGGTCTATGTGTGTGTGTGGGGGGGCGGTGGTCTCGGGGGGCTGGGGCTTTTCAAGGCAGAGACAGCACGTGCAAAGGCCACGTGTTGAGACTTAGTCAAAGAACACAGAGAAGGCCAGTGTGAGGCGGAGGGAGAAGTGATGGGCGAGGGGACCACAATGTTCAGGAGGCCCAAACCAAGCAGGGCTGTGTCCCCTCGTTTCCATGTACATCCACATCACGTGACTTCTCCACACACTGAGTCCACTGCCTGTTTTCCTGCCCTGTTTGACCTGTGTTTACAATCTCATCTTTAGTATCAGTGACTAAATTACTTCCTTAGGAAAATCTGCAAGTGTCTTTTCCTAAAATCCCAGATTTTTATCCCTATTACGCCGGCCAGGCAAAGCTGAAAATTTTTTAAAATAAAAAAACCTCTTGCCCAGCATTGCTCAGTGGTTGAGTCTCCATCTGCAAATCAGAAGGTCACAGTTCCATTCCAATCAGGGCACAGGCCTTGGTTACGGGCTCAAGGGGCATGCAGGAGGCAGCCAAACAATGATTCTCTCTCATCATTGATGCTTCTATCCTCTCTCCCTTCTTCTCTAAAATCAATAATAATATATTAAGTAAATAATTTCCAGCTTTACTGAGCTGTAGTTGACAAATAAAATGAGAAGATATGTAAAATGTACATGGTGATGCTGATTTGGTAGAAAGTATGAAAGGATTCCACCCTTCTAGTTAATTAGCACATCCTACAATGTGCTTATTTTACTTAAATATATCATAGACATCTTTTGTGTCCGTCAGTATACATAGCTTTACCTCATTCTATTTTAGCAGGGACATGGTATTTCATCATAACAATGTACCGTTCAATGATGGACAATTAGGTTGACTCCATTTCTTTTTTCTTTTCTTTTCTTTTTTATCATTACAAGCCAAACAATATCAGTGAGCATCCTTGTGTACACTCTTGCTTAATTGTGCAAATATCTTTATAAGGTAAATTCTGTAGAGAATGTTTCAAAGGGTAGACATATTTTAGATGTTGATGAGTATTTCCAAATTCCCATCCGAAACTGTTGTGCCAATTCAGCTCACCCAGTGGCATGAGTGTGCCCATTGTCTTTCAGTCTCCTTATCTCACAACAAAGAACCAGGATCAGAATTTTGCAAAATTCCAATCCTTAGACCTAGTCCACTTTCTGAGTCTTGGCCCTGTTTCCATCTGCCTAATGACTCCCATTTCCCTCAAACCTCTGTCCCCAACAGACCCTCCTCCTGAGGCTCTGCTCCTGCTGTGGCCACCGTCATCTGGTACCCCACTTTGTCTCTCACATCTAATCAGGGACTCTGTCTCTTACCATCCGTCTCTCCTCACAAACCCTCAACTTTCGTTACTTTTCTTCCAGCTCTGTGGCTCATAATCCCAGTTTAGTATCTTGCGTCCTCCTTCCAGACCTCCCCACCTCTGATCTCTCCCACTTTCAATCCTGAACTTAAGTCCACATTCATCTTTGCAAAACTCTCCTTATATGGGCCTCTCCTATTTGAGAACTTTCAGCCACTCCATTCTCTTTCAAATCCTGGCTGAGCTGTCTCTCAGTCACTGATCTACTCTCCTAACCACCAACATGCCTAGTCCTTTCTGCAGTTGATCCAGTCAGCCCCTTCCTGAAGTTATTACCACATCTCCACCTACCTGAGCACTACTGTCCGAGGGAGCCCTTCAGGGTGTCTGGGGAATGAGCTTTCCAGATGGAGGGAATGCCGGGGTTACAGAGTATGTGGAGCCTCATAGGACACTGAAAAGATTACCAGTAGTCAAAATGTAAGCATTGTCATTATGTCCTATACTAGAGACCCGATGCACG
The DNA here is from genome assembly GCA_963924515.1 of Vespertilio murinus. Taxonomy (NCBI): domain Eukaryota; kingdom Metazoa; phylum Chordata; class Mammalia; order Chiroptera; family Vespertilionidae; genus Vespertilio; species Vespertilio murinus. The sequence continues at coordinate 127,489,260 of OZ004706.1, read as the reverse complement.
AAGATTCATGCAAGAATGGGCCTTCCTTCCCCTGGCTGCTGGCACCACCTTCACTCTGGCTGGAGCTGCCTTTTCGCTCCAGCCCAGAGCTGCCTTTCTGCCTTCCCATGCTGCCCACAGGCCCAGAGCAGCTGGGGTGGTGTGGAACGCCTACGTAGTCACCATGGCAATGACGCAAGCGTCCCGCCCCACCCCCAGCCACTGGGGACCTGTGTATGCAAATTAGCCTGCCATCTTTGTTGGGTTGATTTGCATACTCACTCCGGATTGGCTGTGGGTGTTGTGAAGGTACGGTCGATGTGTATCTTATTCTTTTATTAGTGTAGGTAATATATAAGTTGACCATCACACCCTTGCACAAGATGGCTGCACCCGTGTATTCACAAGATAGCCCCACCCATGTGGTCACAAAATTGCCACCCCATGTGGTCACAAGATGGCAGCCCCCATGTCATCACAAGATGGCAGCCCTCATGTCATCACAAGATAGCTGCCTCATGTCATCACAAGATGGCCACTACAAGATGGCCAGCAAGGGAGGGCAGTTGGGGGCAAACAGGCCAGCAGGGGAGGGCATTATGCTAAGCAAAATAAGCCAGCCAGAGAAAGATAAATATCACATCATCTCACTCATTTGGGGAATATAATGAACAACATAAACTGATGAACAAAAATAGAGACAGAGAAGCATTGATCAGATGCTCAAACCTCAGAGGGAAAGGAGGGGGGGAATAAGAGATCAAACAAAGGACTTGTATGCATGCATATGCACATAAACAATTGACACAGACAATGAGGGCATGTGCTGGGGGGTTGGGAGTGGCCGGGGGAAGGTCAAGGGCAGGGCAGATGTAATATTTCAAACAATAAAGAATTTTTAAAAAGGAACTAAAGATAGTTCCAGCTAATATATTGTTTATTACCTCTGTTTCCAACCAGCGGTGAGTCAAACCTAATAAGAGTCTTCTGTCTGGAACATTAGGGAACAAGTTTGGAATGAGGAAAGGGTTCATCAGGTTTCCACATTAAAGCACAACCATCCCAAACCAAGAATGAGTCCATCCCTGTCCAAATGCTTCCTCTGGGTCCACATACATAATCTTTAAAAGGCAACTTCAATTAGCAAAGACAAACACCAGGAGGATAATGGGGAAACACTATAGCTTCCAGCTCCTTTTTTATCATTGTTTGCTCAACACTTTTAAATGGATTAAAAGCAGATGTTGAATCTGTTGCCAACTTTTCATTTGTCATCAGTGAATGGGAATTTGGTTTTGTTCATCATTAAATGTAAGGCTCCAGTAGCTTAAAGAGTCTTAGAATACAGGTCCTGAGGAAATTTTAAAGTTACAAATAACAAGTAATTTTGGTTCATTGGGAAGACACTTGTCCTTGTAAGATAACAACAAAAGTTCTTGATAAAGTTTAGAATTCTGAAACTCTCACAAGATACCTGAAGGGGAAAAAAATCAATATGTTGCTTTCCACAAGAACTTTTGGGCACCATCTATACTCTCAGCCCTGTGTTGGGCATGGTGGAGATTATAAAAAGAAGTTAAAAATGGGAGAAACCACCGAAACTGGTTTGGCTCAGTGGATAGAGCATCAGCCTCCAAACTGAAGGGTCCCAGGTTCGATTCTAGTCAAGGGCATGTACCTTGGTTACGGGCACATCCCCAGTAGGAGGTGTGCAGGAGGCATCTGATCAGAACCCTTCAGTCCTCAGGCTGATGCTCTATCTACTGATCCAAACTGGCACTGGTAAGTGTATATATATATATATATATATATATATATATATATATATATATATGGCACAAAAATACTCAGAAAGTTACGCCTATAATTTTTAAAAAATATATTTTATTGATTTTACACAGAGATGAATTGAGAGGGATAGAGAGTTAGAAACGTCGATGAGAGAGATACATCGACCAGCTGCCTCTTGCACAATCCCTACTGGGGATGTGCCCGCAACCAAGGTACGTGCCCTTGACCGGAATCGAACCAGGGACCCTTCAGTCTGCAGGCTGACGCTCTATCCACTGAGCCAAACCGGTTTCGGCACACCTATAAATTTTTGCAGCCAATTAGAAAATGTTCTGTAGGCATAGTGTGGTCCTTGTCATCTCAGGAAGTGAGGTGTGTTGGGAAAAATGTGGACAAACCTGACCCAAAGCAAAAGGAAGAACTGAGGATCAGAAAGCTCACCATCCAGGGGTTCTACACTAACTCAGTAGCCTAGAGACCAACAACCCAGTGTGGTGTTCAGCCCTCCAAAAGACAAGGCAAGGTGAGGGGAAAGTCTAGACGCCTCTGATTTGGAGCAAGAGAAAGAGGCTTATGGGCAGAAGCCTCACCTACTACTGAGATCTGCAATAACTAAACAGCCAGGATATCAATATGCTAAACCCAAGCAAACATGATAGAGTGAACCAATGGAACCTGTTCAAAAAAGAGGAACCAATGACATACCAAGTTCAAGGACTTGACCTGACAACCAGATTCCTAGAATTACCACTGGAGGAAGATAATGTCATTTTGGTGAATATCATGACCTCAGAATGAATACTCAATAGAACATAGGATAAAGAAAGATTGATAGGTGAAAGTGTGGAAATCAGAGCTCATGAAAACATTAAGTGGAAGCTCTTTTTTGGCTGTAAATTTCTTTACTTGCATCATTAATTTGCCCCACAATGTTATCTGAGGGTGGCATCTGATAAGATCAAATTTCAGATGTGCTGCCCCAATAAAGTTGTGAAGCAAGCTGATTATCTTAGAAAGAAACAGTAAAGGAACAATGGTGGCAGACATGATCCAAGATGGCGGCTTAGGTAAACACACCTAAACTGCTGCCATGCACAACAATTTCAAAACTACAACTAAAAGACAAAACGTCTAAAATCCAGAACCACAGGAAAACTGGCTGAAAGGAAGCTCTACAACTAGACTGAAAGAGAAAGGAGCATTCAGGGCACAAGCGCTGAAAAACAGGTATGGTGGTGTGTGTGCGTGCAATACGGGCTGGCGGCAGATCCAGGCTGGTTGGAAGGCATTGCTTTCTTCAACCCAAAGAGAGACAAGCTCCCAATCTCTCTGAAATCCAGTTTCTGGGGAGAAGATAGTCTGGCTGCCATCAGGTTGGAAAGTGAATGTAGCTTGCTTGTAGAGCTGCGTGCAAGAATAATTGTTTGCTGTGCTGGGACGCGAGATGCAGGGGCGCAGTTGGAGAAGCAAAGACGGCTGACTGGCAGCCATTGCTGTTTGCTACACCCTAGCCTAGTGATGCCCTGAGACTCTGCCCTGCACAATCTACAAACGCACCCAAGCTCCAAGCAGCGGCTTTTACATATGAATGGCCTTCTCTATTGCAGTTTAATTTAGCAAACTTGCAATCTGGTGCAGACAGATCCAAAGCTTCCAAGCTCCAAGCAGGGAGGAAAGGACTGTGGTTCTTGCTGTAGCTCCTGCACGGTGGCCTCAGACAGCAGCTGAACTGCACCCCATTGGAGACCCAGAAGCCAGTGTACCTAGTGGTCAGTGTGAGACACCAGATTTCAACTCCTCACATCCATAAGTGACACATTTGGGAGGCGGACTCAGTGAGTACCAAAGCCCCACTGAAACAAGGCCTGCACCATAAATGTGTCTCCAGCGTAGCAGTTCTTCCATTATAGATACAGCAGGTCCGCACAGACAGTTGGCCTGGAGGTCAATTCCTCCCAATCAAGGCTTAACTACACAAGACTTTGCACTCAGCCCACAAAGGGGTGTATCAAGAGCAACCACCTTGGGTGATTGGGGAAGCTGAGCTACTGGCTCCTGTAGGTCACCTACCATACAAAGCCACTCCATCAACACAGGGAGGCAACCAAAATGTGAAGACACAAAAGCATGTCACGAATGGGAGAGATGGAGGAAAGTAAACTACTGGACGACACACAGTTCAGAATCACATTTATAAGGTTACTCAAGAATCTTCTAAAAACTGCTGAGAAACTTGAAGAGACCTTCAAGGACCTTAATGAGAATACTAAAAAAATAAATTTAAAAAAATGGAAAATGACCAGTCAGAAATTAAGCATACACTGTCTGAAATAAAGAATATACAGAAACTCAACTGTAGATCAACATATCACAAGAGTCAAACCAAAGATCTGGAATATGAGGAAGCAAAAAGCACCCAACCAGAGAGGCATAAAGAAAGAAGAATCCAAAAGTGTGAGGATAGTGAAAGAAGCCTCTGGGATGGCTTTAAGTGTACCAACATCCGGGTTTTGGGGTGCCAGAAGAAGAGAGAGAGCAGGATATTGAAGGCCTATTGAAAGAAATAATGACAGAAAACTTTCCCTACCTGGTGAAAGAGAGAAGACTTACAAGTCCAGGAAGCGCACAGAACCCCAAACAAGAGGAATCCAAAGAGGACCACACCAAGACACATCATAATTAAAATGCCAAGGGCAAAAGACAGAGAGAATATTAAAAGCAGCAAGAGAAAAACAACTAGTCACCTACAAGGGAATACCCATATGACTGTCAGCTGATTTCTCAACAGAAACTATGCAGGCCAGAAGGGAATGGCAAGAAATATTCAAAGTGATGAACAACAGGAACCTACAACCAAGATTACTCTACCCTGCAAAGCTATCATTCAGAATTGAAGGTCAGATAAAGAGCTTCACAGACAAGAAAAAGCTAAAGAAGTTCATCACCACCAAACCAGGATTACACGAAATGCTGAAGCGTATTCTTTAAGAAGAAGAAAAAGGTAAAGGTAAAAACTATGAACAACAAAAAGACATCAAATACATACCTACCAACAAGTGAATCTAAAAATCAAGTGAATAAAAAATATGAAGAACAGAATGGACTAGTGACTCTAATAGAATCAGGGACATAGAAGGGGAGTGGACTGACAATTCTCAGGGGGAAGGTGGTCTGAGGGGTGCGGGAAGAGTTTGGACAAAATATTAACACCTATGGATGAAGACAGTGGCAGGAGGTATGGGCATGGGGTGGGGTGGGGTGGGGAATCAGGTAGAGGGGAGCTATGGGGGGTGGAAGAGGAACACCTGTAATAATATGAACAATAAAGAATATATATATATATATATATATATATATATATATATATAATAGAACATAGAACAGGGTAATGAGTAAAGAACAGATGCCATAAAAATTTCAGATAATATTGCTAAACACTTTCAACTGAAGCCTTGTCCCCAAAGGATTATATATCAATACCTTACTAACTCTATCTAGTATGGACTATAGAATTTGTGGCTAACCCAGTGCAAAAATGAAAGAGGTCTCCTGTTTCAAAATTAGTAAGAATTTGAAGATGATAATCACGGAGCACTAAATCATGTGCAGGGCCCTTGTAAGCACGGGTTGCATGCTCATGAAGTTGACTCTGATCCTTTCTACAGAATGAAGAACTGCTTGAAAATTGTCAAGTGATATATTCTTAATGGAATAATATATTTACCACATGGTGTACAAAGCAGTCAGTGATTTAATTATACTCAAAATGAATTGCATTTGAGGATTAAAATCACCTCAACCAATGAACAACTGTTTGTCATGTCACTGACTTAATAGTTTTTAAAACCAACTTAGCCCTAGCAGGTTTGGCTCAGTGGATAGAGTGTCGTCATAGGCCTGTGGACTGAAGGGTTCCAGGTTCGATTCTGGGTCAGGGCACATGCTCAGGTTTCCGGCTGGACCCCCAGTAGGGGGCATGCAAGAGGCTGCCAATCAATGATTCCCTCTCACCATTTTTTATTGTACTATGACTTGTGCTCATTTTAATAAAATAGTTTTTTTAAATTATGAAGTAGTTTAGAGACCAAATACAACTCTCTAAAAAATACTGAACAACCACGTAACCACTTATGAGCTCTTAAGAAACAAAATATTAAAAATATAATGGAAAACCTGGCCAATTTGGCTCAGTAGATAGAACAACAGCCTGTGGACTGAAGGGTTCTGGGTTCAGTTCTGATCAAAGGCACATGCCCAGGTTGTGGGCTTGATTTCCAGTGGGAGGCATGCAGGAGGCAGCTGATCAATGATTCCTTCTCATCATTGATGTTTCTATCTCTCTCTCTCGCCCTCTCCCATCCTCTCTGAAATCAATAAAGATATATATAATGGAAGCCATTTCCTCCCCTCCCCCAAATATAACTATATTATATTATGCAGAAAGCTGATAACTCTGTCCAAACCCCTACACTAAGAAACTTGGCCAAACTAGCATAGGTTCTAGTAACATAAGGCAGTGTCCCTAGGGTGACCCCAGCCCCTCATTGAACCCTAGTTCCCATGAAAATGCCTGACTGAGAAAGCTCAAGGCAGCCAGGAGAATTTACTGTTCCTTCTAGCCGACACCTGATGATAGGCTGCTGACCTCTCTTCCTTGGAGTCTTTACGGGGAAGGGCTTACCATCGTGAGTATATATCTCTTCTAATTTAGAACTGTTCTTCCCATAGACCTGAGGGCCGTTCCTTTGAAATGCAATCATCAGGACAGATAGGTTCTCCACCTCCCAGTCTCTGTGGGAGGGTAGAATCCTAACTCCGAGCATTGCCAGCTAGCTGACACAGCTGGCCCAGTCACAACTACACTGACCAACCCTCTGGAGCTTTTCACTGCTCCGACTAATGAAGCCCCTCTCGCCCCCCGCCCCCTAACCCCCTCATCCTCCCTTTGAAGCCCTTAGCCACCTCTGCATAAATCTGAATGGCGCTCAGCTCTTTCCCCCAATCTGTCTTTACTGCTTTCACTAATGTCTGGCTGTGTTTGTCTTGGAGAACTGTCAATCCAATTTTTCTATATATCACGCCCTTGCAGTTTTTAAAACCATAAACAATATATTGTCTATTTCTTTTCTTATTATTTTTTAATATATTGTCTATTTCTAATGCCAAATATAAATGTCACTAGAGATCCGGTGCTTGAAATTCATGCACAGTAGGGTCCCTAGGTCTGGCCAGCAATCAGGGCCGATCAAGGCCTTCTGGCTGCCAGCCAGGGCCTTCCTTCATTCCCTGCCACCCCCTGGTAGTCAGCACATGCCACAGCGAACGATCCAACTCCTGGTCTCCTAGTCGAATTCCCAAGTGGACACTTTGCATATTAGCCATATCTATCTATCTATCTATCTATCTATCATCTAAATATTACTGTACTTATAAAGGTGAAAAACTAGAACGCATTTCCTTTCCTGTTTAGCTTTTTAAAAATAAGACAACTTTTAAGTATTCGGACATAAAGCATATTTGTTCTTTTGGCTGCACTTCACAAATAGGGGTGGACTTGTCTTTTCTTTACAGCCCACTCTTTCTTCAGACCCAGTTTTTAAAGAAGGAAATTACTGAAACTTTGCTATCCTCAGCCTTCCCTGTGGAATTCCCCCCATCCATCCCTCCCAAGAGGACAGAGGACGCTAACTGGACGCCCGGGAGCGACTCGCCACGGGCTCCCACGGGGACCTCGCCCTCGCCAAGCCCCGCCCCCCGCCCCGCCCCGCCGGGCCCGCGGCATCCTGGGACCTGTAGTTTTTGGAAGGGAAGCAGCCTTCGCCAAGTCTCCTCCCCCCGAAAGCTGCCTTTGGCCCGGGACGTCGTGACGTCGCGCTCCTCCCGACCCGGGCCTCCTCCCCGTTTCTTTCCCTCTCCAGAACCTCCATCCCAGGCTTCCGCGCACCTTTTACGACACTGGGTCCCAGTCGGTCTCGGCTCCGGGTCCACTTTCCGGCAAAGTGACGTGGACGTCAACAGCAATGGCGGAAGGAGAAGAGGTCCTGCCCCTGCCACAGGCGAGCGACGGCCACTGGTGAGTGGAAGCCCGGGGCTGATCCTCCCCGCTCTCCGGTCTCCCCTCTCCCGGCCCCGCCTGGGTCGGAGGCCCCGGAGGGCGCCGGCGTGGGACGCGGAGGCCGGCCCCCGCCCTGCCCAGCGCCTGCCCCGCCCCCTCCGCCGGCCCCGGCGCCTCGGTGCCCCGACGCCGGAGGGGCTGAGGCCGGACCCGGGGGAGCGGGGTGTCCGACGTCCGGGGGCTGGGCCTCGGCTCGGCCCCCCAGCGTGTCCGCCGGCTCCCAGGCGCGCTGGAGAGGGGGCTCTGGGCTGGCTCGGCCGGGCGTTCGGGGGGCGGACCTGAGGCCCGGACCACCGGACCACCGCCGGGAGGAACGGCCGTCGCTGCCTCTGCCTGCGGGTTCAGAGGTTCAGAGACACACCCAGGGAGGATCCCTCCCACATAGTTGAGATACTTTTTTAAAAAAATATATATTTTATTGATATTTTACAGAGAGGAAGGGAGAGAGATAGAGAGCCAGAAACGTCCACGAGAGAGAAAAATCGACCAGCTGCCTCCTGCACACCCCCCACTGGGGATGTGCCCGCAACCAGTGTACATGCCCTTGACCGGAATCGAACCCGGGACCCTTCAGTCCGCAGACCGACGCTCTACCACTGAGCCGAACCGGCTTCGGCTTGAGATACTTTTTTTTTTCTTCTTAAATCTTAGTTTCTGAGATTAATCTTAATTTCCACCATTCGTATCCTTCACATAACTCACCTTTTCCCCTCCTACCACTTTGGCCCCGGCTTTGGGTGCGACGTGGGACCTCGCTCTTGCTGCTGCTGCCCAGCGTTTGCATGCTTACCTGTCTTACACTCCGGTTCCGGGGAGGATCTCCAGTAATTTTTTTTTTTTTTGCTAGACTTTAGTCACCCCGTGTTGTTCATCTTTGGGAAAGGCTCCTACTTTTGAAATAGTTGATCTTCGTAATACAGTTTTAGGGTCATATTTTTTTTTTTTTTAAATGGAACCTTGAGAGGTTTGTCGAATTTTTACACTTGATCTAAATGTATTGACCATATATATTAGACAACTTTATTTATTTATTTTTTAAATATATTTTATTGATATTTTACAGAGAGGAGGGAGAGAGAGAGCGAGCTAGAAACGTCGATGAGAGTGAAACATCGACCAGCAGCTGCCTCTTGCACACCCTCCACCGGGGATGTGCCCGCAACCAATACATGCCCCTGACCGGAATCGAACCCGGGACCCTTCAGTCCACAGACCGTCGCTCTACCACTGAGCCAAACCGGCTTCGGCTATATTAGACAACTTTAGATTTCCTTGTTCATTATGTTATATGCCTACAGCTCACCGGCATTGTTCATATAAATATGTATATGAACATCCGTACACATGGACTTTAATCCCCGAGAAAAATGGAAATCATTGCAAGGGATGGATAAAATGAGAAATTCAGCTCTCAGCAGACATCAAGTGTTATCTTGGCCCAAGGTGTAGGAGGAAAATTTATGGTGACCTCGATGTAGTTTCTTTAATCGATTTACTTATATTGGAGTTGGGGGAGCTCTGACAGGTACCCGCAGTAACAAGGTAAAATTAATCCAGTTATTTGGGAGAGTGAATAAAAGTGTTATGAGAGAGCGGCAGGCAGAAACCACTTCCACTTGGAGGCATGGAAGCAGAGGTGCTTGAGTAAGGCCTTAAAGAACGAGCAGGATTTAGATCAGTGCTGTCCAGTGCAAGTGTACTGTGAGCCACATACTATGTAATGTAAATATTTCTAATAGCCATGTTAAAAACTAAAGAGAAACAGGTGAGACTAATTTTTAATTATTTTACTTAAACATATCCAAGTTCTATTTTCACATGTAATTATTGTAAAACAAAATAGAAACACCCAAACAATTACTTAATTTTACATCTTACTGTACCAAGTCTTCCAAATCCAATGCATATTTTACATTTACTCTACATCTCAGTTTGGTCTAACCACATGTTAAATGTTAAATAGCCACACATGACTAGTAATTAACACTGGATACTGCATTTAGATGAGCAAATGGGAACGGCTTCTGAATGGAGCATGAGCAAAGACATAGGCAAGAAAACTGATTGGTTTGGAGAGTAAAGACTGAAGCTTCCTGAAGTATGCTGTTTTGGAAGAAAGAATTTTATCCTAAACTGGCTGTTGGCACCTGATTGAAGGCCAGGAGGGAAATGTTTCTAGAGTTAAAATGTCTTTGAGGAATTTTTGGTTAGGATTGTGAGCATGTGTCTGGTTCACAGGGGCAAGGAACATGGGGTGAATGGTTGCTTGAGGTGGCATTTGTTCTCTACTAGGGTTGCTGTTTCTTTGTCGTGGACTTTATTTTTGCTCTTTTTATTGTCACGAATGGAGGAACCCTGAGGAGTTCTGTGATTTGTACTCTCCCTCCATTCTCCTAATATTCCCCTTTTTTTCTCTACTGACTCCACTCAGCCTGGAAGTGAGTCTGAGTGGAGTCAGAAGAGACCTTCAGATTGGGAGCACAGGGTTTGGGAAAGCCTCTGCTTTTAGAGAGCTTGATGAATGAGTGGGTTATTATAGAATGGGGAGGTTTTACATTTTTGGGGGGAACCTTTTCAGATGGAAATTTTTCTGAAGTGTGTTATACATTTCATTACCTAACCTAAATTCATCTTAGTGACTTGGGGTCATTCAGTTTACAAATGTAAGTGTTGAGGAATAAAACTAGGTCCCTGTCCTCAAGGAATATGTGGTCTAGTTAGACTCTTAACTGTTAGAGGAATCACACTTAAGAAAATCAATTACTGTTACATTTCTGTAATAATAGTGAGAGCTTTAGGGCAGTTAGGATAGATTGTTGCTGTTCAATGGCCTTGTACAGAGATCCCATTTTGAGAATGCTTTTTATCAGTTTTCTCCCATTTTTTGTTGTTGTTATTGCTATTTCCCAATTTGTTCCTAATCTGTAAACCTAAGTAGCTAGATTTGTTTAAATTGTATATACCTTTGTAAAAAGGGCTCAGGATGGGGCCTGAAGCTCCTTTAAAAGTACCAGACGTCACTTTTACCTACTTACTGGTTTTCAGATCATTGCTTCTCAAAATTTAAATGTGTATTGGGTTTACCTGGGGATTTTATTAAAATGCAGATTCTGATTTAATAGATTTGCTTGGGACCTGAGATTCTGTATTTTTGACTGACTGGCATCTGGGTGATGGCAGTTTGCTGGTTCATGGGCCAATTCTACTTAGAGGTTCTAGATAATGTGTATTTCAGAATGAGTTCATTACAGGAATCTGTTCTCTATAATATATATGGCAAGTTATATTGTATCACCTAACATGCTATAATTTATCCAATTACATGGTTTATCATTGTTTTTTCCATAGTGAACTCCTTCTCAAAGGCAGTGGCTGATAGCATGTGGCTCAGTAAATGTTTGTTGTATGAATGTATGCATGAATGAATTCACATTTTTGTAAAACCATGCCAATAGCATACCATGCTGCTATTTCATATAAGTTTTCAGACTCCAGTGTTTTTGTGAGCTGTGTAATTACTGGTATAATGTTCACTTTTTTTTTTTTTTAAATATATTTTATTGATATTTTACAGAGAGGAAGGGAGAGAGATAGCTAGAAATGTCGATGAGAGAGAAACATCGACCAGCCGCCTCTTGCACGCCCCCTACTGGGGATGTGCCCGCAACCAAGGTACATGCCCTGACCGGAATCGAACCCGGGACCCTTCAGTCCGCAGACCGACGCTCTACCACTGAGCCAAACCGGTTTCGGCTTCACTTTTTATAGTAACCTAAGGTTATCAGAAACTGCCTCAGCTCTCAAACTTTCTGAAACTGTAGTCATGTAGTTATTTATACTAATAAAAGGGGAATATACAGATTGATCAGGACACCCTCACAGTAATGACCAAACAGCAAGTTGCATGGGGGACAAGGCCGGTAGGGGAGTTAGTGAGGGAGGACGAAATGACCGAACAGCAGGCTGCATGGGGCGACCAGGCCAGCTGGGGGGGGGAGGGGCAGTGAAGGGTGACCAGTCTGGGGCAGTTGGCAGAAACAAGGTCAGCTGGGGGGCTGTGAGGGAGGGGCATTTGGGAGTGACCAGGCCAGCAGGGGCGATAGTTGGGGGCAACCAGGCCAGGAGGGGAGAATAGTGAGGGGTGACCAGGCTGGCATGGGAGGCTATGGGGGCAATCAGACTGGCAGGGGGTAGTTGGAGGTGACCAGGTTGGGGGGGCAGTTGGGGGAAACCAGGCTGGCAGGGGGGCAGTTAGGGGTGATCAGGCTGACAGGGGGCAGTTAGGAACGACCAAGCAGGCAGGCATGTGAGCAGTTAGGAGGCAGCAGTCACAGATTGTGAGAGGGATGTCTGACTGCCAGTTTAGACCCAGACATCCCCCGAGGAGTCCTGGATTGGAGAGGGTGCAGGCTGGGCTGAGAGGACTCCCCTTCACCACCACCCCCCCCCCCCATTGCACAAATTTCATGCACTGGACCTCTAGTGTGGAGATATCCTTGTAAAACTGCTATGGTTAGTTTGAAACGATCTACGTTTAATTACTATAAACGACAGGTTTTTTAAAATAAAGAAATGCTAAATTATTACAATTCAAACATTGGTAATTGTTCTTCATGGTATTGAAGTAATCAGCCATGGATTTGAACATAAGGTCTTATTTTCTGGGCTTTCTTCCTGAAATAATTCCTGAAGCTCTAAGGTCATGATTAAAAAACCTTTTTTATAGGCATTAATTGTGTAACTGTTGCTATTCAGAGTTTCTTTTGCTTAGTTTAAAATATTTGTAAAATATTGACTTTAAAGTCATTTTAATTTATTGCTAAACTCATCTTAAGTTATTGCTAAACTTTTCCTAAAATTGTAATAGTATCGGTTCCATAAAGAAGCTTCTGTTGTTAGTTTAAGTTGTAAATAGGAATTGTTTAGTGAATAACAGGGTCTTTTTCAAAGTTTTATGCACTTGGTGAATACTCAGTGCTTCCCATTTCATAAGCATTAAAATATGAGAAGAGATTTAAAATGTCACTTGAGGAGGAGATGATTGCAGTTTCAAACATGATATAATCAGTAAATAAATGCATTTAATATGAAAGAGAATGAAACGTTGTTTAAGAAGAATATTGACAGCTTGGGGTTCTGGGAAGCCTAGATATCACCTTAAAAAAATGAAGAGAGCCCAGCTGGCATGGCTCAGTGGTTGCGCATCAACCTGTGAACCAGGAGGTCACAGTTCCATTCCTGGTCAGGGCACACGCCCAGGTTGCAGGCTCGTTCCCCAGTGTGGGGTGCCTAAGAGGCAGCCGATTGATGATTCTCTCTCGTGTTGATGTTCTATCTCTCTCTCCCTCTCCCTTTCTCTCTGAAGTCAATAAATACATATTTTTTTAAATGAAGATAAAATTAATTTAATTATCTTGAATAGTTTTTTTTTTAATTTAAATTCTTTATTTAATGAATTACCTAAGTCACCTTTTACCCTCATTGACCTCCAGTGCATGTCCTCACCCTCTCCTTCCTAACCCCCCCCCCCCCCCGGCCCTATCCATTGGTTATGCTCATATGCATGCATATATAAGTCCTTTGGTTGATCTCTTATCCCCTCACCCCCCCATCTTCCTCCATAGGTTGGACAGTCTATTCGATGCTTCTATGACTGTTTCTGTTTCTGTTCATCAGTTTATGTGGTTCATTATATTCCACAAATGAGTGAGATCTGATTGCCTTATTTCACTTAGCTTAATGCTCTCCAGTTCCATCCATGCTGTTGCAAATGGTAAGAATTCCTTCTTTTTTACAGCAATGTGGTATTCCATTGTGTAGATGTACCACAGTTTCCTAATCCACTCATCTGCTGATGGGCACTTAGGCCGTTTCCAAATCTATGGTAAATTGTCCTGCTATGAAGGTAGGGGTGCATATATCCTTTCCGATTGGTGTTTCTGTTTTCTTGGAATACATTCCTAGAAGTGGGATTGCTGGGTCAAATGGGAGTTCCTTTTTTAATTTTTTGAGGAAGCGCCATACTGTTCTCCACGGTGGCTGCACCAGTCAGCATTCCCACCAGCAGTGCACGGGGGGGGGGGGGGGGGGGGGGGGGTGTCCTTTTTCTCTGCATCCTCTCCAGCACTTGTCATTTGTTGATTTGTTGATGATAGCCATTCTGAGATGGTACCTCATTGTCATTTTGATTTGCATCTCTCAGATGATTAGTGACTTTGAGCATGTTTTCTTGTCTCTTGGCCTTCCTATGTGCTCTTTCAAAAGGTGTCTAGGTCCTTTGGCTATTTTCTGATTGGATTGTTTATCTTCCTTTTGTTAAGTTGTGTGAGTTCCCTGTAAATGTTGGAGATTAAACCCTTATCAGAGATAACATCAGCAAATATGTTCTCCCGAGCTGTGGGGTTTCTTGTTGTTTTATTGATGGTTTCTTTTGCTGTGTAGAAGCTTTTTATTTTGTTGCCAATGGCTTCTTCTAAGATTTTTATGGTTTCCTGCCTTACATTTAAGTCCTTTATCCATTTTGAGTTTATTTTTGTGTATGGTGTAAGTTGGTGGTCTAGTTTCATTTTTTTGCATGTATCTTTCCAATTTTCCAACATCTTTTATTGAAGAGACTGTCTTGACTCCAATGTATGCTTTTGCCTCCTTGCCAAATATTAATTGAGCATAATGGCTTGTTTTGACCTTTGGGTTCTCTGTTCTGTTCCATTGGTCTATATGCCTGTTCTTGTGCCAGTACCAGGCAGTTTTGAGAACAGTGGCTTTGTAATATAACTTGATATCTGGTAATGTGATCCCTCCTACTTTGTTCTTCTTTCTCAAGATTGCTGCAGCTATTCAGGGTCTTTTCTTATTCCAGGTGAATTTTTGGAGCATTTGTTCTAGGTTTGTGAAGTATACTGTTGGTATTTTAATGGGAATTGTCTTGATTTTATAGATGGCTTTGGATAGTATGGATATTTTAATGATATTGATTCTACCAATCCATGAACATGGCATGTTCTTCTACTTGTTTATGTCTTCCTCTAAAATAGGGACATTTTGTATGGATATTTATATGATTACATTTTATATGATTGTATTTATATGAAATTTTAAAAATAGCTAAAACAAAAGTATTGTGTTTAAGGATTCACGTTTAAGTGGTAATATTAAGAAGAGCAACTAGAAAAGGCTTATGAAAGTCAGAACTGGGACATGAAGGAAATTTCTAGGAGCTGGCAATATTTTACTTCATGACCTGTGTGATGATTATTTGATTTGAATTGTATTTGTATTTTTGACTTTAATGTATGTGTGTTATACTTCACATTTTTTTTTTCATAATAGGCTTTAATTCTTAAAATAGATTTCTTACTAAATTAAAGCTGAGCATGGTTCATACCACTACACTTCAGTTCCTGCTGGCTGACCATTTTCATTAAAAGTCACGTGTGCGGAGGCAGAGGAGCTGATGTTACTGTGACTTGAGCCACCAGTGCGTGGAGCAGGTGGAAATGTCCAGAAAAGTCTACCTTCCGAGGCCAGGAGCGGCCTACGACGTGGCCGTGGGGTCCGAGGGCTGGAACTGTCCGGCCTCAAACTTTTCTTTAAATTTTAAGTAGTCTCTTCTCTTATCAAAATATTTTATCCACTGCTGGGGGCAGCTGGCTTCGAAGGAGCGTCTCAGCGTCTGGCAGGGGCCGGCGTCATCCGCGTGCTGGTCCAGGCACCGCCAGTACTCGTCCCGGGCGCCCCAGCACGCCTGCCGCTCCTTCCTGGCGCCGCCATCCGCTCCTCCCCGTCCGCTCCGAGGGAAGAAGGGGCCCCGCGGGCCGAGTCCCGGCGCCGCAGCGGTCGCGCCGCCCCGCGCGCTGGGCTCCGGCACGGCAACTCGCCCGCCCGCGTCCTACTTCACATTTTTTAAAGATTAAAAACTATGTAGAAAATGGTCTCATTTTTATAAAATTAGTATACACATATTCAGAAAAATAATTTGAAATATTCCAAAATGTTAATAAAAGTAGTAATATTACCTTCAACAACAAATATACAACCCAATTTAAAAATGGGCAAAGAACCCCTGAATAAATATTTCTCCAAAGAAGAATAAAAATGGCCAACATGAAGTGTCACTCAACATCACTAATCATTAGGAAACACCAATCAGAATCACAATGAGATACCACCTCACACCTATCAGGATAGCTGTTATTATTTTTTAAATAACACAGAAAGTAAAAATTATTCACAAGGATGTGGAGGAATTGGAACCTTGTGCATGGACAGTGGGAACATGAAATGATGAAGCCATTGTGGAAAACAGTATAGTGGTCCTCAAAACAGTTAAACACAAACTACCATATGATCAATCCATTGGACTCTGGGTATGTACACCAAAATTGAAAGCCTGAAATATGGGTTTTAAGGGACAACTGATTTTATAGATTACTTGAGGCCCAAGGCACAAAATTTGTTCCAAGGGCTTGGCCTCTGCTGTGGCAGCAGCTGCCTCTGCCTCAGCCCATGCGGCACCTTGGCTTAGTCTGGAAGGTCATCTGGTCTAATTAGCATATTACACTTTTATTATTTTAGATAAGCAGAGGACAAACAGATCAGAAATTTTATTTATTTTATACTATTTACATGAATGTTTGTATTGTAATTCAGGTTTTATTGTTTTTATTTTTGAATATATATATTTTATTTTTTTTTTTTAACCGAGAGGAAGGGAGAGAGATAGAGAGTTAGAAACATCAATAAGAGAGAAACATCGATCAGCTGCAACCCAGGTACATGCCCTTGACCAGAATCAAACCTGGGACCCTTCAGTCCGCAGGCCGACGCTCTATCCAGTGAGCCAAACCAGTTTTGGCATGATTTTATTGTTTTTAGAGGTAATTCTTAAATAATAATTTACCTCAAGGATTTAATTACTACCCCGAAAATAAGACATCCTCCGAAAATAAGACCTACTTACAGGTTTCCTTCTGAGTGAAATATAAGGCATCCCCCGAAAATAAGGCCCCCAGGCTCTGTCTCAGAATGAAAATTAATTTACCATAAACTGGTCGCTAGGGCTGCCCCGACCAGCGTCTAACAACCAGTGATGTTACACGGAGTCCTGACATCACTGCTGTGGGAATGGAGAGAAATCAGCATTGGAAACTTTGTGAAACCTAAACTGCAAGAAGCTGTGACTTGGGTGAAGAATTCATGGGAGAAAATCACTGACAGTTGCATTGCAAATGCACTGCGAGCAGGCTACCTTGACAAGAAGTACTCATTTAAAGACAGTGCTATTGCTAAACATGAGAAATTTGGTCCACTCCATTCTGAAAGAAATGGAGTCACAAGAAATTCACCAGAAAATTCAGGAATTGGATTGTTATGATGATGTTCCAGAAAATGATGACATGATTGTTATTGAATAAATGAGTAAATTATTGATACTGTAGGATTCACAGTTTGTCTAGTTTGTGTTAACAACTACTGTACTACCATACCATATACAGGTAATAAATTTCCTTTATTTTCAGTTAACAATAAATGTGTATTCTTCTTCATGGAAAAATAAGACATACCCTGAAAATAAGACCTAGCACATCTTTGGGAGCAAAAATTAATATAAGACACTGTCTTATTTTGGGGGAAACAGGGTATGTTAACATTTATTTGTGTTTAGGGCATAGAGTACAGGGGCTTTTCCTATCACAGTATAATGCCACAGTTCAGGTAATTCTGGGACATCAAGTTAAGTGTACTGCAGTGCTCATCTAGCTTGATTTTTCTTTCATGTTTTAAAATATATTTTATTAGAGGCCCAGTGCACAAAATTCGTGAGGCCCTCTTGCAATCTGGAAGCCCTCAGGAGGATGTCCGACTAATGTTTAGGCCCACGGCCAGTCAGACATCCTTAGAGCTGCCACGGAGGTGGAAGAAGTTCCTGCCATTGCCACTGTACTCACCAGTGAGCGTCTGTCCCCTGGTGGTCAGTGTGCATCATAGTGACCGGTTGTTCTGCTGTTGGTCAATTTGCATATTAGCCTTTTGTTATATAGAATTGATTTTAGAAAGGAAGGGAAAGGGAGAGAGAAATAGAATCACCAATGATGAGAGAGAATCATTGATTGGCTGCCTCCTGCAAGCTCCCTGCTGGGGATCAAGCCTGCAACCCAGGCATGTGTCCTTGACCGGAATCTAACCTGGGAGCCGTAAGTCCTCAGGCTGACGCTATCCACTGACCAAAACTAGCTAGGGCTCAGCTGGCTTTTTGAACAGAATTGATAAAATATGCTTGGCAAATCATTTCTGCTGTTTATGCTGAAAGTTGGATTCTATTCAATATAAGCCCAAGACAATGCCTACTACCCCCGCCCCCATGTATCAAAAAGAAAAATAAAATGTAGCAAAGGATTCATTCATACTTCATTCAATAAATATTAGCTATGTACTGGTTATATTCAAGCTGCTAACCAGTGTTTTATAACCATTTGAAACAAATTTAAAGCCAGAATTGTGTATTATTCTGCCCTGCTTGGGCAGTTCAATTTTTTTCATTGTTTTAGCCCTAGGAATGATACATGAATATCTGAAGTTATCTAAATACTGGTATTTTTAGAAATTACATTTTCTAGCAGAGTATAATAGAATGACACAGTTTTAAAATGTAGCAATGTTTGAAGTGACTTATTTAGATTGTGAAAAATACAGATGGGAAACAAATCAGTCCCTCCTGTTAGGTTCATAAGAGCCAATTGTTTCTTGTGCAACTGCAAGAACAATAAGATAAAAGCCAATGAAAATAAAAGGTATATCCTGAAATTTAATGTATATCTGTTTTTAAGGGCTAGCCTTTTGACCTAGCTGATAAAATAATGACTAATAATTTGTTTTTAAATCTTCCTTCTTTTTCTTGTGAAGGTTAAAGGAGTTATTATTATTATTATTAAGCTGACATAGCATTTCATAGTTGGGTGGGAATGCTGTAGTGTGTGCTCTTCTTGCAAGCAATTATATAAAGTGATTGCTTATGGTGGTATTCAATAATTTCAGCAAGATATATTATTTGTATAGAATTTTATCCTTTATAATGCGTGTGTGTGTGTGTGTGTATGTATCCCCTTGTAATCAAGGACCGCTGACTCCTAACCACTTACCTGCCTGCCTGCCTGATCATCTCTAACCATATATACTGTGTTTCCCCGAAAATAAGACCTACTTCATGGAAACATAAGACATCCCCTGAAAATAAGACCTAGTGCATCTTTGGGAGCAAAAATTAATATAAGACACTGTCTTATTTTCGGGAAAACAGTATACACACACACACACACACACACACACACACACACAGGTTAATAAAAGGGTAATATGCTAACCAGACCAGACATCTTCCAGACAGCCATCCAGATGTCCTCCGGACAAAGCCACCCCTCTCCTCCCTACCCCCGTGTGAATTTCATACAACAGGCCTTTAATGTGTGTGTGTGTGTGTGTGTGTAATCTCATTTGGCTCCTTTAAAATTCTTTGAAAAAGGAAGTGATGAATTATTGTTGTTGCCTTGTTAGAGATAAGAAGACAGGCTTAGGGTGATCAGATGACAAATCCTTCATGATTGATATGGTGGGATGTGACACAGAGAGTTATATACTATAGCTTTATACCTCTTCAGATTTCATAATGTGCTCACACATCCCTTGCCAGAAATCACTTAAAGAGACTAGTTATTTTATCATAAGATATTATGGTTACATATAGCATCTAGATAATGTGTCTAATTTATATTAATATTCAACTAAATGTATTTTATAATACATTATATATTAAACATGTAAATATATAACAACAATATGTTATACTGTGTGTCCATCATATACAAAAATAGTATTATAACTTATTTTGATTATGTACTGAGAACACAGTAAAATTAGGACATATAAGCAATTAAGTTGTGTTAATAACTTTATCAGCACAGTAATTTTTCTGTTTTTTTCATTCAGTGATGTTGGAGAATTAAGAAGTTCTTAAAATAACTTGTTTATGGTTATTTCCCCTTTAAAAAGTTTCCAGTGTTTTGAAATATAAAAGTGACACACAGAAGGATGTGTTTATCTCATAAGTGTGTACTTGAATACTAGAAAGTCTTGAGCTTTATATCATAGATTCCATTTAGATGTGGTCACTGATATGAAATAAATGAGATCCTCTTTTTCCAAATAAATTATCATTGATGATTGGAATTCAGGGAGAAAAATAAATCTGTCATCTACTTATTTGCCAAATTATGATCTCTGATTGATAAATACCCTTAGAATTGTCCAGTTGTTGCAAAGTGTTGTCACCTTACTTGCAATAGTTGTTCCTTTATTTTTCCAACATGATGGTTTTGGGAAAAAGAGTATTTGGAGTATTGCTTTTCTCATTATATTTTGGATCAAGTGGAAATTTGTAATAGAAACATTGTGCTATTTTGTGTTGACTTTTGCTGTTTTCATTTTATTATTTCTCTTAGGCAAAGGATACAGTGTGTTTTCAGCTTCCAAATAAAATACTGCTTTGCCGAAACCGGTTTGGCTCAGTGGTAGAGCGTCGGTCTGCGGACTGAAAGGTCCTGGGTTCTATTCCGGTCATGGGCATGTACATTGGTTGCGGGCACATCCCCAGTAGGGGGTGTGCAAGAGGCAGCTGGTCGATGTTTCTCTCTCATCGACATTTCTAGCTCTCTATCTTTCTCCCTTTCTCTCTGTAAGACAAATACCAATAAAATATATTTTAAAAAGTAAATAAAATACTGCTTTGGAGGTGGTGGTACCCTGATGCTTTACTTTTGCATTAAAAGTGCTGCAAAGTCACCTCATGTGTATAGAAAGGAACATTGTGTTTAGAGCTTTGTTTTGAGGAAGCATGTAAGATGAAAGAGGAAACTATTTAGAACACTCTCTAAAGTTAACTTCTTAGTAGAGAAGATATTCTTCTATTTTGTAAGCAAAGTCTGACAGTAAATGATTGCAACATTACACATGTAGAAAAGTTGCAATCCCCCCCCCCCCCCCCCCAGGAAGATGAGTTTTTTTCTTAGCAGGGAAAAAAGTACCATTGGTACAATTTGATCTACATGGACTATGGATAAAAAAAAATAAGACTATGAGGATTTACAGCATCTGTTCCATTTGTAATTAATTTTAGTAGTTTACAGAACAACATTCTATGATCTCTATTTCTTTTGTCAATTGCAATACTGAAATACTGTAGTTATCATGTTTGTTTGACTAGTCAAGCCAAGAAGACTAGGTTTAACTCCTTGTTTACTTAGTTCAAGATCCTGGTTAAAGTCAAATTCAGGACAGGATTACATTAATTGAAAAGGGACTTTTCAAAGCTGCTTTTGTGGCTCTAATCCTGATTCAGAATTCCACTAATTTTTTTTAAAAAAACTGATGAATGGGGTATTTTTTTCCTTTGGTATGCAAATTGTTAAAATGCTGTAACAGATATGTCTGATTCTGATCAAAATGCTTATAACCTCAAGATTCCTCAATGATGAAAGTGTGCTTCCACATCCTCATGGTGATTTCTGAATGTGCTATCATACTGTTGTTATTAGAAAGGTTTGAGATTGTTATTTTTAAACTAGAGGCCTGGTATATTTATACAATGGATATTTGTAAAAAAGGAGTTCTTACCATTTGCAACAGCATGGATGGAACTGGAAAGCATTATGCTAAGTGAAATAAGCCAGAGAAAGATAAATATCACATGATCTCACTCATAAACTGATGAACAAAAACAGATCCAGAGACAGAGAAACATCTATCAGAATACCAAACCTCAGAGGGAAGGTAGGGGAGGGGGAGGGTAAGAGGGAGAGATCAACCTAAAGACTTGTATGCATGCATATAAGCCTAAGCAATGGACACAGACAACAGGGGGGTGAGGGCATGAGTGGGATGGGGGAGTAATGGAGGAATAAGGACACATATGTAGCACCTTAATAAGTAAATTAATAAAAAACAAAACAAAACACACTAGAGCCCTGACTGGTTTGGCTCAGTGGATAAGAGCGTCAGCCTGTCAACTGAAGGGTCCCAGGTTCGATTCTGGTCAAGGGCATGGACCTTGGTTGTGGGCACATCTCCAGTAGGAGGTGTGCAAGAGGCAGCTGATCATGTTTCTCTCACATCGATGTTTCTAAATCTCTGTCCTCCCTATCTGTAAAAAATCAATAAAATACATATTTTTAAAAACACACACACCGCCGAAACCGGTTTGGCTCAGTGGTAGAGCGTCGGTCTGCGGACTGAAAGGTCCCGGGTTCGAATCCGGTCAAGGGCATGTACATTGGCTGCGGGCACATCCCTGGTAGGGGGCATGCAAGAGGCGGCTGGTCGATGTTTCTCTCTCATCGACGTTTCTAGCTCTCTATCTCTCTCCCTTCCTCTCTGTAAAATATCAATAAAAAAATATTTAAAAACACACACACACTAGAGGCCCGGTGCACTGGGGGGGAGGGGGAAGGGTTGTCCCTCACCCAGCCTGCACCCTCTCCAATCTGGGACCCTTCAGGGGATGTCCAACTGTCCTCCCCTGATGACCTGATCTCGTCTCCAACTGCCCTCCCCTGTAGGCCTGGTCGCCCCCCTCAACTGCCTTCCCCTGCAGGCCTGGTCACCCCCAACTGCCCTCCCTTGAAGGCCTGGTCCCTCCCAACTGCCCTCCCCTGCTGGCCATCTTGTGGCAGCCATCTGGTGTCCACATGGGGGTGGCCATCTTGTGTGTTGGAATGATGGTCAATCTGCATAGCACCTCTTTATTATATAGGAGCCACCTTTCACAATTTTGGTTTTTGTTCTAATGAGTATCACCATAATTCTAAATTTTTATGTCTGTATTAAGTATCCTTTCATGTTAAAATATATTTATTGAATAATTCTTGAGGGAATTTGTGCTAAGGATAAGTGGGAAAGGTTAATGCAAGGAAATTTTTATAAAGTACAAAATACCAAGCTCTAGAGGAATAGCCAAATCAATTACTCAGCCATTAAAAATCCAAATTATGTGCCGAAAACAGTTTGGCTCAGTGGATAGAGCGTTGGCCTGCGGACTGAAAGGTCCCAGGTTCGATTTCGGTCAAGGGCATGTACCTTGGTTGCAGGCACATCCCCAGTAGGGGGTGTGCAAGAGGCAGCTGATGGATGTTTCTCTCTCCATGTTTCTAGCTCTCTATCCCTCTCTCTTCCTCTCTGTAAAAAAATCAATAAAATATATTTTTAAAAAATTATAAAGAGTATTGAATGACTTGGAGAAATGTTCATAATTTTTTTAAAAATATAGATAAGTGAATCCTACAGGATAAATTTATGTAATTAGGATAATTCAGTTTTGTTTTATATATGTCAGTACACACACACACACACGTGCGTGCGCACGTACACACACATTTACACACATACATATATATGAAGGAAAGTAATTCAATGAATGTGAATAATAGTTCTTTCATGGTATTGGAATTGTGATTGATTTTTACATTTTTTTTATACATTGTCCAATTTTTCTAAAATGATTATATTACAATAACAAAAGGTTAAGTTTTCCCTGGACTGTTTGGTTGGAGCGTTGGTCCTCAGACCAAAGTTGTTGTGGGTTTGATAGTTGGTCAGGGGCACATACCTCAGTGACAGGTACAATCCTCAATTGGGGTGGTGCGGGAGGCAGCTAATCAATGTGTCTCTCTCACATAGATTTCTTTTCTTCTCTCTCCCCCATTTCCTCTCTCTCTAAAAAAAAGGAATAGATGGAAAGGATATCCTTGGGTGAGGATTAAAAAAATAATAGTAATGAAAGTTAGCTACTCTCCTGCCTCTGCAGCAGCACTAAGGATGTCTGACTGACAGCTTAGTCCTGCTCCTGCTCCTGGGCTTAAGCTCAGTCAGACATCCTTAGTGCTGCTGCAGAGGCAGGAGAGGCTGCTGCCATGCAGCTGTGCTCAGAGCCATGAGCCCAGCCTCTGGCTGAGCGGCGCTCCCCCTGTGGGAGCACACGGACCACCAGGGAGTAGACGCTTAACATGCCCCTAGTGGTCAGTGCGCATCATAACAACCAGTCATTTTGCCATTTGGCCGATTTGCATATTAGGGTTTTAATATATGGGAGTAGTGGCCTGGTACATGAAATTTGTGCACAGTAAAAGGAGATTAATTAGAGGAAATAATTTAACATTGCTATTTTCCCTTTCTCTATATTAGAAGTGTCAGAGATGAAAGAAAGTTGGTGAAATGTATATGAAATCTTCCTCCTGTCAGAATTTGGGGTACAGAGTCAAGTCCCCACCCACCCACATGCACCTCAAAATCATGTGAGACCCAGACCCGGCCGGCCCTTCACCCTATTGGGCTAGATCCAGATCCAGCCAGTCCCACCCTTGCCAGGATAGGAGGCGTGACCTGAGGTCCCCCAGCCCACACCGGGGTGGGGAACATGCCTTGAGGCCCCCTGTCAAGACCCACCAGATGGTGGACACAGCCTGAGGTCCCCTATCAAGCCCTGCCAGGTGGGGGCATGGCCTGAGGTCCCCCAGACTGGCACTGGGATGGGGAGAGCAGCCTTAGGTCCCCTAGCCCAGCACCAGGACGGGAAGCGCACCTTGAGGTCCCCTGTCAAGTTTCTCCAGGCGGAGGGGCATGACTTGAGGTCCCCCCTCAAGCCCCACCGGCAGGGGAGTGCAGCCTTTGGTCCCCTGTCAAGCCCTGCTTGGGGGGGGGGGGGGGCACAAGGCCTGAGGTCCTCTGGCCTGGCGCCAGGGCAGGGGTGAGGCCTGAGGTCCCCCGTCAAGCCCTGCCTGAGGGGGGTTGCAGTGTGAGATCCCCTATCAATCCTGGCCTGGTGTAGGACACAGCCTGAGTTCCCTTGTCAAGGGCGGGGGAAGGCGTAGCCTCAGGTCCTGCTGACTGCTGTTAAGGCTCCTTATGGGAACTTGGCCTCAGCTGTGGGTGCAGCCATCTCTGTGACAGATGGTCAATTAGCATATTCCCAGTATTGCACTTGTGACTTGTGTTCAGAAATTTAAGCATAAACCACCTGTATAAGGTAGGCACTGTGTTTCTATTTATGTTAGTTAAGCTCATATGATTATTGAGTTAGGCCAGTAATGGATCTCAGATCTGACTTTAAAGCTTGATTTCATGAACTTTTATGATATATTAGAGTTTTTTTTATTAAGAAGTGCATAAAAATTTAAGTTAATCATTTTTAAGTGTATAGTTCAGTATGTATAATCCCATTATTATGCAACCAATCTCCAGAACGCTTCTCATTTTATACGACTGAAACACTGAACCCATGCAATACATCCTATTCACCTCCCTCCCTCCTCTAGTCCCTGGCAGCCACCATTCTACTTTTTGTCTCTATGCATTTGACTTTTCTAGGTACCTCATATAAGTACAGTACTTCTCATTTGGGACTGCTCTATTTTACTTAGTATAATTTTCTCAAGGTTCATCCATGTTGTAGCATGTGTTGTAATTTTCTTCCTTTTTAAGGCTAAATAATATTCTACTGTGTGTGTGTATCCATTAAAAGATATTTAAATAGCTTCTACTTTTGATTATTCTGAATAATGTTGCTTTGAACATGGGTATACAAATATCTGTTTGAGTTTCTGCTTTTGCTTCTTTTGGGTATATATCCAGAAGTTGAATTGCTGGATCACATGTTGATTTTGGGGATTTTTATTTAATTTTTTGAAGAATAGCCATATTCTTTTCCTTAGAGACTACACCATTTTACATTCCCACCAGCAGTGCACAAGGTTCCAGTCCCTTCACATCCTTACCAACACTCATTGTCTGTATGTGGTTTTTTTTTTCAATAGTAGGCACCCTAATGGGTGTGAAGTTTTATAGAATTAATTTTTAAATTTTTCCAGATCTTCTTAGGAAGAATAAATAACCAATAAAACATATGTACTATTATACACACTTAACCAGTTGAACTATTGATATGTATAAGAAACTCATCATAGCCAAAGTTGAAACAACTCAAATGTTTATTAACTGATGAGTAGATAATTCAGATATAGTAAACACATGCAATAGAGTATTATTTGACAATAAAAATTAGGTACTAATACATGCTACAAGACAGATAGGCCTTGAAAACATGCTAATAAGTAAATGAAGCCAGACACTAAAATGTGCAGAGTCGCTCTAGCCAGTTTGGCTCAGTGGGTAGAGCGATGACCTGTGAACTGAAGGGTCCCGAGTTTGATTCCAGTCAAGGGCATATGCCCAGGTTGTGGGCTCAATCCCCAGTAGGGAGCATGCAGGAGGCAGCCGATCAGTGATTATCTTTCATCATTTATGTTCCTATCTCCCTTTCCCTCTCCATTCCTCTCTGAAATCAATAAAAAATAAAGATAAAATGTGCAGAATAAGTAAATGGGTAGAGATGGAAAAAATCAGTGGTTGCCAGGGGCTGGCAGCAAGGTGGGGAATAATGGAGAAGGATGATGTTGGGGTTTAAGTGCAGAAAGACGTGTAAAAAAGCTTTAGATGAACCAGGTCTTTATTTTCATCTGCGGTTTGGTGTGTGTACAAGAAAATTTTCATAAATTTTGAGATTATAGGGAAAATGAGTTTTTATAACATCTTTAGGGAAAATTTAGAAAGAAGTGCTACACATAGTTATTTTTTCCTAGTGGCCAGATTTCTGTAACTTTAAGTATCAGGAACACAAAAATATAATCTAGTGGCTTTTTAAATCATAATTTTAATGTGTGGCTTATTCATAAAACAGTTACAAAATTTCAAGTTGAATTTAATCCTAGAAGCATTTAGAATGTCTATTTATTTGATAATGCTTGAAAATTCCCTGTCCTGCACCTCTTCCTCTCTTCCATAGTTAGAAGTTACTTGACATTTGGTTGAGAAAGAAAAACCTAATTCAGATGCTAGCTTGAATATAAACCTTAAACTTACTTCATATAAGTTTATTCACAGTGTTTGCCTTGGTGTAATTCTAAAGCAACTTGGGTTACAATGCTTTTGCCACATCAGATGAGGAGAAATTCTGTTATGTTTTATTTAGGTTTTGAAAATGTGTCCTTTATTGGTCACCAGGAGTAACCTAATAGTATTATACCCTGTTTCCCTGAAAATAAGACAGTGTCTTATATTAATTTTTGCTCCCAAAGATGCGCTAGGTCTTATTTTCAGGGGATGTCTTATTTTTCCATGAAGAAGAATACGGTACATATTTATTGTTAAATGAAAACAAAGGAAATTTATTACCTGTATACGGTACCGGTAGTACAGTAGTTGTCAACACAAACTAGACAAACTGTGAATCCTACAGCATCAAGAATTTACTCATTTATTCAATGACAATCATGTCATCATCTTCTGGAACATCATCATAACAATCCAATTCCTGAATTTCCTGGTGAATTTCTTGTGACTCCATTTCTTTTAGAATCAGTGGACCAAATCTCTCATGTTTAGCAATAGCACTGTCTTTAAATGAGTACTTCTTGTCAAGGTAGCCTGCTCGCAGTGCATTTGCAATGCAAGTGTCAGTGAATTTCTCCCATGAGTTCTTCACCCAAGACACAGCTTCTTGCAGTTTAGGTTTCACAAAGTTTCCAATGCTGATTTCTCTCCATT
The DNA here is from genome assembly GCA_963924515.1 of Vespertilio murinus. NCBI lineage: Eukaryota > Metazoa > Chordata > Mammalia > Chiroptera > Vespertilionidae > Vespertilio > Vespertilio murinus. The sequence continues at coordinate 127,461,731 of OZ004706.1, read as the reverse complement.
CACACAGCAGTGACATCAGGACTCCGCATAATGTCATTGGTTACTAGACGCTAGTCGGGGCCGCCCTAGCAACCAGTTTATGGTAAATTAATTTTCATTCTGAGACAGAGCCTGGGGGCCTTATTTTCGGGGGCGGGGTGCCTTATATTTCACTCAGAAGGAAACCTGTAAGTAGGTCTTATTTTCGGAGGATGTCTTATTTTCGGGGAAACACGGTACTAACACTAGAGACTGTGCACAGATTTGTGTGCCGGTGGGGTCCCTCGGCCTGGCCTACAGGGAATCAGTGGACCTCCGCTCCGCACAGCCTGGCCTTACTCGCCATCTCATTGGGCTCCAGCATACTGTCTGCTTCGATCCCATACAACATGAAGTCGTGTGTGAAGTGGCAGGCAGCTGGGGAGGAGCCTGAACCCAAGCCAGATGCCGCACTGCTCCTGTCCATCCTGGCCCCACTGTGTCTGCCACTGCTGCCTCTTGGTATGCTCACTGCCACTCTGCTGCTGTCTCCCTGCGCCAGTCCTAGGGTGATACCCAGGCGTGCCCATGACAGTGCAGCTGCCACTTATCATCATGCTGCACCCGAGAAGCGGCTACGAGCTCACACCCCATCAGTCCAGGTCTGGATTGGGGAGGGGAGTGCAGGGGGAGTGTCCATGGGAGAGGCTTGTGCTGCCACAGCTATGATCGCCAGCCAGTGCCTGGCGTCCAGCGGTCAGCTAAGGGAGCACACTGACCACCAGGGGCAGCTCCTGCATTGAGCGTCTGCCCCCTGGTGGTCATCCAATCACTTAGACTTTTAGATAGAAGAATAATTTCAATGTCACAGAGCCAAGAAGAGGTGCATTTTTACTTTTTTACAATCCCCAAAACTTTGGATGTGCTTTGTCTTGAACCTTCTGAGCAAAGTAGACAATTGCTTATTTTTTATACTTACTAGAATAAATGGACAAGGAATATACTTTTCTGTTTCATTTAATAGCTGTATGAATGTCCCATACAGTTTCATCAACTTTAGCTAGTTAGTAAAAAGCTGCCCAAATCAAAGAAGACTTAAAAACCACTACCCACCCAATCATACCCTACCAGATGTGTGTGTGTTTTTTTGTTTTTTTTTAATATTAGGTATTGCTTGTTCAAAAGTGCTGGGGCTGGCCAGCAGACCCTGAGCAACAGATGAATGGATTACTCCTACAAGACATTTGCTGTGAAAGAGAGGTCTAAGGGAAGGCCTGGCCAAAGGGACCAGGCGGTCTCAATTGCTTGCCTCATTAGCCTTTATTGTAGCAGTAGTTTGAGATAAAGCTTATCTTTTAAATATAGTTAACCAGGTAAGTAATCTTGGGAGGACACATGTGTTTGTAGTGTCTTTTAAATAAGAACACCTAGAAGATTAAGCAATAAGGATTCCAGTAAACACTCTGGGGTCTGCACATCACAAACTTGTTTGGAAAAGTCAAGGAATAATTAGGGGCACCTCCAGCACTCCCCTAAGTTGGAATTCCGATAAACAGGGCAGGCAGCCTTCCACATATTTCTCTTTTCTCAGACTGTCCTCCTTACAAACTTTACAACCAAATCTCATGTGCTCCCCAACACAAAAGTAGAAGAAAACTTGGTTTAGGGGAAGGAAAATTCAGTTTGAGAGCTCAATGCTATAGAGTTCCTATCACTATGATAGAAACTTGATCTTTTTATGAATTGTTTAACTTTATTTATTTTCAGTTCTTTAATTGCTTTTATAAGCACATTTGTAATGTTGAATGATAACTGAATCTTCAAACACCTTGCTTTGAAGATAATATTACTTTTAATTATTTAGTTTGTGAGAATTGCCTTTTAGTACTTAAGGTAGAGCATTTTCTGGTTTCTTGCTCATGATTGTACTGCTGGAGACTATGATTGTGGTTCCCTGGGGGCAGCATCCAAGAATTCAATACAATCTAGTGGTTGTATCACTAGAAATGTGCTTGCTTGTACATTATCCTATATAATAAAAGCCTAATATGCTAAGTGTCTGGTCATCCAGTCATCTGTTCAACCAATCAAAGTGTAATATGCTAATGATGTGCTAAGGCCGCTCAACTACTTGCTGTGATGTGCACTGACCACCAGGGGGCAGACAGTTGACTGGTCGATCAGTTGCTATGACATATAATGACCACCAGGAGGCAGACACTTCAACTGGTAAGTTAGCTTGCTGTTGCGGTCCAGCTGATCGGGACTGAGAGAAACTGGCCAAACATGCAGTGGAGCCCTCCTGAGGTCCCTCCCTGACCCCAATTGCGCACTGGTGAGGTCTCTCAGCCTGGCCTGCACCCTTTCTCAATCCTGGACTCCTCAGGGGATATTGAGAACATGTTTCAGTCCGATCCTGCAGGCCAGGCTAAGGGACCCCACTGGTGTACAAATTTGTGCACCGGGCCTCTAGTTATGATATAAAAAGGATGGTGAGGATTAGGCATTGTTACCCTGAAATACTAACTTTGTTTTCTGAAATAATAAGGGATTTAGCAAAGTTAAAAAAAAAAAAAAAACTACAAAGAATTTTGCACTGAAAAATGGAAAAGTTCTAGTTCTTCATTTATTCTCCATTAAATGGTATTTCAGTTCATTTACACATTTGCTTTTTTAAAATTTATTGATTAAGGTATTACATGTGTCCTTATTCCTCTATTACCCCCCCCTCCCATTCATGCCCCCACACCCCTGTTGTCTGTGTCCATTGATAGGCTTATATGGATGCATATAAGTCTTTTGATTGATCTCCCCCCTTACCCTCACTGTCTACCTTCCCTGAGGTTTGACGTTCTGATTGGTGTTTCTAACATCATTTACACATTTAATCATTAAAAATATGGTATTTATTTGCTGGAACTGGTTTGACTCAGTGGATAAAGTGTTGGCCTGCAGACTGGAAGGTCCTGGGTTCAATTCCGGTCAAGGGCATGTACCTTGGTTGCAGGCACAAACCCAGTGGGGGCTGTGCAGAAGGCAGCTGGTCGAAGTTTCTCTCTCATCAATGTTTCTAGCTCTCTATCCCTCTCCCTTCCTCTCTGTAAAAAAATCAATAGAATGTATTTTTTAAAAATGTATTTATTCAAAGATTATATTAACTTTTCTTTATTTCATGGTTATAAATAATCCTTCAAATTTTAACAAGCTGTCTTATAAATTTTGGCTAGAATAGAATAAATAGGTAAACCCCAGTTTTTATCAACTACACGTCTGAAGAGTTCCTAAGCAGTAGACTTGAAATCTCTTACCCTAATTTTCCAGTCCAATGCTTGTGGTGAACATAGAACAAAAGAATAAAATGTACCTTGTGTGGTTACTCAGTTATGTTTTTGTTTATATGAATTTACTAGAGTCCCGGTGCATGAAAATTCATGCACTGGAGGGGGGTGTCCCTCAGCCCAGCCTGCCCCCTCTCAGTCTGAGAGCCCTCAGGGGCAGGAGGCGACCCGGCGATCAGGAAATGGTGACACCCCATCACATCTCTGCTGCTGCCACTGCTGGCATCACAAGCCTTGGCCAACCCTGGTTACCTGAGCCTCAGGCTGGCCCTGGGTGGCGGGGGGTTTAAGGGACTGAGGGACTCTGGAGGCAAGCATGCTGGTAGGCTGAGGGGCCTGGTGCCACCATCTTGTGCCTATGAGCGCTGCCATCTTTGAGGACAGGGCAGCAATTAGCATATTCCCTCCTTATTGACTGTGACTGCTGCTGTCTTTGAGGATGGGCCATTCAATTATCATATTCCCTCCTTATTGGTTGGGCACCACCATCTTTGAGATAGCATGAGGGTCAATTAGCATATCCCCTCTTCATTAGATAGGGTAGTACCTTTGTTAAGAAAGCTTTCCAGTTTGCTGCTTTTTCCATTGGATATGATCCCAAGTGATTATGTTTTTATTTATTTACTAGTGGCCTGGTGCATGAAATTTGTGCACATTAAAAGGGGATTAATTAGAGGAAATAATTTAATACTGCTATTTGCCCTTTCTCTATAATAGAAGTGTCAGAGATTAAAGAAAATTAGTAAAACGTATATGAAAACCTTCCTCCTGTCAGAGTCTGGGGCATACCCTGGGACTCAAGAGTCAAGTCCCTGCCCACCCACATCCACCTCAAAATCGCATGAGACACAGACCCGGCTGGCTCCCCTCCCCTCCCCCCATTGGGCTAGATCCAGAAGCCAGTCCCACCCTTGTCAAGCTCCACCAGGCAGGGGACGGAGCCTTGGGTCCCTTGGCCTGGTGCCAGGACATGGAGCATGGCCTGAGGTCCCCAGCCCAGACCGGGCCAGGGGGCATGCCTTGAGGTCCCCCGTGAAGCCCTGACGGGTGGGGGACACGGCCTGAGATCCCCTGTCCAGCCCTGCTGGGTGGGGGGCATGGCCTGAGATTCTCCATCAAGCTCCGACAGGCTGGGGGGGCCTGGATGGGGGGCACGGGTGCAGCCTCATATCCTCTGGCCCAGCACTGGGAGGGGGCACAGCCTCAAGTACCCTGACAAGCCCCGCTGGGCAAAGGGGGTGGGGGGTGCGCAGCCTCAGTTCTCCCAACCCAGCACTGGGGGTGCACCTTGAGGTCTCCTGTCAAGCCCCAACAGGCAGAGGGGAGCAGCCTCATGTCCCAGGCCTGGTGCTGGGGCGGCGAGTTCGGCCTGAGGTTCCCTAGCCCAGCACCAAGATGGCAAGCACACCTTGAGGTCCTCCATCAAGTCTTGCTGGGTGGGGGATGCGGCCTGAGGTCCCCTCTCCAGCCTCACAGGCAGGGGAGGCTGTAGCTTCAGGTCCCTGCTGATTGCTCCTTAAGGCTCCTATGGGGACTTGGCCTCAGCTCTGGGTGCAGCCATCTTTGTGACAGAGTGATGGTCAATTGGCATATTCTCTCTTTATTAGATTGGATTTTTTTTACCTTAAGAGGGCAACACTTTAGGAAATTTATACATTTAAATAGATATTTCTGGAATCGTAGCAATAGGAAAGGTTTACATCATTTTATTGAGAGAATTTGGAATAATTTGTTTTCCTCAAAATGAGTTGTCTAGCTGAGTTATGGATTTTTATTTTTCCAGATTTCTTATGTATTGTATACAAAAATTATAAATAATGACAGAAACTTCAGTTTTAAAGAATTCTGAAGAAATTAGTTACTTTAAGTAGTTATTTCCTGGTTAAAAAACAAACAAATAATTCATACCTTTGTGAAGTTTTAAAAATTATTATTTTAACCATGTACAAATGAAAAGAAAATGCATTTCATACTTTCTTTTAAACATAATAGACTGAACATAACTGCTTGTTGATTTACTTGATAACTTACGTGATGTGGTATTATTTTGTTTTTAATACAGTGGTGCCATTAGAGCTTTTGTTGTTCCTCTAACATTTATCGACTATTCACTGTATGCCAGGCACTGCTCTATTATCTATATAGTTATGTACTATCTGTTCTCATTCTGCAGTGCTTTGAATTCCTAAGTGAATTTGTTTATCCTCCTTGCCATTACCTAGCATAGTGTTAAGAGCATACATTCTTTTAAAATTTGAAGAATTGCCTAAACCGGTTTGGCTCAGTGGTGGAGCGTCGGTCTGCGGACTGAAAGGTCCCGGGTTCGATTCCGGTCGGGGGCATGTACATTGGTTGCGGGCACATCCCTGGTAGGGGGTGTGCAAGAGGCGACTGGTTGATGTTTCTCTCTCATCGACGTTTCTAGCTCTCTCTCTCTCTCTCTCTCTCTTCCTCTCTGTAAAATATCAATAAAATATATATTTTTTAAAAATTTGAAGAATTAAAATACCTCATAATAAGTATGACTTGCTTTTTAGGGAAAAAGATCTTGAAGAAGCTCTGGAAGCAGGAGGTTGTGATCTTGAAACTTTGAGAAATATAATTCAAGGGAGACCACTACCTGCTGATCTCAGGACCAAAGTTTGGAAGGTAAATGGAAATTAAATTAATGAAATGTAATCACTAAAGAATAATATTTGAGAATTTCTATTTTTAATTGTCTTAATTGCAGAAGACTATTATCCCATCGGCATGGCACATGTAGAAAATTTATCACACAGGGCAACTTACTAAAATCTCTGTTTCTGTAATATTCAGCATATTTAACTAAAGGCCCAGTGCATGAAATTTGTGCCCTAGGCGGGTGTTCCTCAGCCCAGCCTGCACCCTCTCCAATCTGGGATCCCTCAGGGGATGTCCAACTGCCAGTTTAGGCCCGCCAACTGCCCTTGTCTGCCATCCTGATCGCCTCCAACTGCCATCCCCTGCTGGCCTGGTCATCCCCAACTGCCCTCCTCTGCCAGCTTGATTTCACCCCCAAATGCCCTCCCCTGCCAGCTGATGGCCCACAACTGTCCTCACCTGCTAGCCTGATCACCCCTAACTGCCCTCACCTGCAGGCCCGGTTCCCCCCAGCTGTCCTCCCCTGCCAGCCCTGTTGCCTCCAACTGCCCTTCCTTGCTGGCCATCTTCTGGCAGCCATCTTTTGATGATGCAAGGGTGAGACGCCAACGAGGCTTTTATTAGTATCGATAATTTAGGTTTTGAAAGGCAATGTTTGGTTTTTGTTTGTTTGTTTTTTAAAATATATTTTATTGATATTTTACAGAGAGGAAGGGAGAGAAATAGAGAGCTAGAAACGTCAATGAAAGAGAAACATCGACCAGCTGCCTCCTGCACACCCCCCACTGGGGATGTGCCCGCAACCAATGCACATGCCCTTGACCGGAATCGAACCCAGGACCCTTCAGTCCACAGACCGACGCTCTACCACTGAGCCAAACCGGTTTCCGCAATGTTTTCTTTATTAAGATGTTATGATTACAATAGAAATACTTATTTTTATTAAAACATATAAGCAGAGAATAAGATAAAAATTATCTGTTATCTACCACCTATATGTAAAGCACAATGTCTTGATGTATATATTTTTTTTACTTTTTACCTCCTTGTACATATATATGTAAAAGAAATAATTATAACTGTACATAGTATTCTGAATGTTTCATCACAGAAATGTGATGACACAAAATTTGAGACACTTTTATAATGAGCCTCCTCTTGGCTTTAACTGTTACCAGTATTTGGCCAATCTTGTTTGACTAATACCCCAATCTTTTCCGCCCCACACTGGATTATTTTAAAACAAATCATTGGCCCAGCTGGTGTGGCTCAGTGGTTGAGTGTTGACCTGTGAACCAGGAGGTCACCGTTTGATTCCCAGTCAGGGCACATGCCTGGGTTGTGGGCTCATTTCCCAGTGTGGGTTGTGCAGAAGGCAACCAATCAGTGATTCTCTCTCATCATTGATGTTTCTCTCTCTCCCCCTCTCTTTTCTTCTCTGAAATCAATAAAAATTTATATAACATACACATACAAACCAAATCCTTAATGACACACTAAAATACTTTAGTATGAAAGTCTAAAAGATAGAGACTTAAAATAACCGTAATATCATTAAACTTGAAAGAATAGTAATTTCTTGACGTGCATGTCCTCCCATAGCTGGAGGAAAAAGGCAGCTCTCTTTTTTTATAAGAGCACTAATTCCATTCGTGAGGGCTCCACCCTCATGATCTAATCACCTCCCAAAAGCCCCACCACCAAATACCATCACATCAGGATTTCAATATGCATGGGTGACATGTACATTCATGCTAGATGGCATTGATGTTGTTTGTTTAAAATAAATTTACATATGTAACTATGTAAACATTTTATGTAATTTCTTCTCACTGTATTGACATGGAGCAGTACAATTTAATTTAGGAGGAATATGACTAAGGTTTCAGCATTTGGTGAAGTGTAGATACATTACTTTGTAATCTTTGAAATATTCATTATTATTCCTAAATTCAGGCCTTTCCATTGTTATAGCATCTTTCCAAGGATGGAAGATAACATGAAGCTAGTTGCTTTTTTCTTTTTCTTCCAGATTGCTCTAAATGTTGCAGGAAAAGGAGATAGTTTGGCATCATGGGATGGTATTTTAGACCTGCCAGAACAGAATACTATTCACAAAGATTGTCTAGAGTTTATTGGTAAGTTTAATAATTGTTTTCAAACAGTAAAGATTTTTTGAAATAATAATTTTGGGGTAGAGGAATCATTATCTTGTTGTAATTTGGGATATTTCAAATTTTAAAGAGCTAGTAAATAAAATAGCTTTAAATTTTTTTATTTTGAACTTCTTATGAAATAATGTCTAATATTTTAAGAGAGCCCAATTTTTAGTGTTCTTTTATTTTCAATTCTTCAAGTATCTTTATAATTTTGATGCAGCCTTAAATTTTTTTGTATAATTAATATTTATATAATTGCATATAGTCCTAAATTAAAGAAGGCTGTGTTCTAAAAGTTTATCTATAAATAATAGGTCATGATCTACTATAGAAAAATATTTTAGTTAAATTATTAAGTGGGCTTTTGCTTACTAACCACATAGGAAACATTGCTGGTGTGGGCAAAGGAAATTGAATTTGGAGGTAGAAAATGAATCATTTTCCCTGCCCTGACAAGGCTGTAGGTAGCTCCTCATCACGGGGTAGATGATAATCTCTTGTTTAGAAAACAGTTTTTGCTTTCCAAGAATATGAGTTATGACTCTTTCCTGCTCTTCTACTTCAGATGGTCCATTCTTGTTTGATCTATATATAGGTAAAATATTATTAAGTTAGTAAATATTGAACTGCTAGTAAATACTGAATAACTATAAGGAAAGATGTGCTTTCACATAGATTTGTCTTGCTCTAAATCAGCGGTTGCCAACCTTTCTGACCCCACAGACCACCTGGCTGCCGCTGCTCTAAATGCACTAATATAATATTTGTTATATATTTGTAAATAAGCGTCATGTCCAATAACTGAGTCTCTAATAGGCCCTCGGTAACCTTATTTTGACATTTATTTTCTAGACCAGCTTTCAGTGCCAGAAGAGAAGGCAACAGAATTACTTTTGGATATTGAATCTGTAATTACCTTTTATTGTAAATCACGTAACATTAAATATAGCACATCCCTTAGCTGGATACATCTACTCAAACCACTGGTGCATCTTCAACTGCCACGCAGCGATTTATACAACTGCTTTTATGCTATCATGAATAAGTACATCCCCAGGTAAAATGTGATTTACTTATTTTAAAAACGAACAAAGGTCTAGTTTGCTTGAGTTAAAGTTGTTAGATATATTTTGGTGGTGAAGTAAAGGATTAAATAATTGTGAAGGTTGTTTGAATCATAATTGTTATTTGACTTAGTGATTATTAAAAAAAATTTAAGGATTCTTTAGTTGAGAATTTATGCTTCTAGAATGTGTGTGTGTGTGTGTGTGTGTGTGTGTGTGTGTATTTATATATATCATAACTCTTCATACTTCTTCAGTGGTATCCCTATTTTAATTTCTTCATCTATAACATCAAAATAACATTATAGTGTCTAAGTCAGTGGTTTTCAACCTTTCTAATGCCACGACCCTTTCTTTAATACAGTTCCTCATGTTGTGGTGACCCCCAACCATAAAATTATTTTTGTTGCTACTTCTTAACTGTAATTTTGCTACTGTTAAGAATCGTAATGTAAATATCTGTGCTTTCCAATGGTCTTAGGCAACCCTGCTTGCGGTTCTCAGAGCCTGTTGCTTATATGACTTTCTGTCTAGTCAGGTCCATTAAGTGTTAGCAAGAGAGCTCTGCTGATTTATTGGATAGGCTGGTATTCAGGTGTTCTGAGGGTAGGGGGAGGAGGTGGATATTACAAGAGCATTGGTTACTGATATGGTTATTTCTGACCTATTAATGCAAGAAACTTTTCTTCTTTTCTCTTCTAGGGATTGTTCCCTGAAGGGGAGACCCTTTCATCTTTTCCGATTACTCATCCAATACCATGAGCCTGAGCTTTGTTCTTTTCTTGATACAAAGAAGATTACTCCAGACTCCTATGCACTCAACTGGGTAATAAAGTGAAAGTAGGAACACTTAATGAAAAATAGATTTTTATGAAACTATAATTAGACATTTTTCCCCAAGGAAGAAAAAGTAAAGTACTAAATTATCAACCATTAAATCAAAGGAGTGAAATTATTGGCACTTTATAAATAGCTTGCTTTGCTCCTTACTTATTCAGTTTATAGTAATACAAACTTTAGTCTTTTGTTTTATAAAATATGTGACATATTTATCTACACATCTCTATATATAAAAGCCTAAGCAACCATTAGGATCAAACAACCAGTCACTGTGACGCGCACTGACCACCAAGGGGCAGATGCTCAATGCAGGAGCTGCCCCCTAGTGATCAGTGCACTCCCACAGCCAACCTCCTCTGGCTGGCCAACCTCCCACAGTCCCTCCCCCATCAGCTAGCTGACCCCAATCACCTGATCAGACTGGGACAGGGAACTGGAGGTGGGTGGTGGCAGACTCAGCCCCTTTCCCAGGGGGGCCAAGGGCCAGCTCTCTCCTCAGGGCTGGCGGCCAACCTCCCCGCTCTTTGTTTCACCCCCTCCCCCCCGCAGGCCCCAATTAACCCACTGCCTGCCCACCACAGTGGTGGCCAGGTAGTGAGGGAAGGAGGTGGGTGGGGAGGCAGGGAACCACGCAGTGATGACATCCATTCATTCCATGCCCAGCCCAGCGACCGTTGCCTCCTTTCCCGACCCTACGGGGGGCCTTCACCTGTCCATGAATTTCGTGCACTCGTGTGTGTGTGTGTGTGTGTGTGTGTGTGTGTGTGTGTGTGTAATCTATGATAAATATTAGTTCACTTTAATTAAATTTGATTACATTGATTATATTAGAAGTGATACTAAGTCATGAAAATAAGATCAAATTACTAATATAAAAGCATATAATGTACATCTCAGTGCTCTTATATTCTTTATTTGTATGTTGAGTGGAAAGTTTGTTATTCTAGGCCAGTATTCTCAAATCTTTTGGTCTTGGGACCACTTAACACACAACATTTATTGAGGTTTCATTGTTTATATGGATTGTGTTCATTAGAAATTAAACTAAGAAGTTTTAAGTATTTATTTATTTAGATGTAATGATAAAACCATTACATGTTAACATAAATAGCCTACTTTTAAAATAAAAAATAACTATATTTTCCAGAAGAAAATTAGTGAGAATAGTGGCATTGGCATTGTTTTATGTTTTTGCAAGTCTCATTAATTTTTAGTAGATTCTCACATCTGCTTCTGGATGCAGTCTCTGATGATACTACACATGATGTAGCCTTTGGAACAGTCTGTCATTTGTGAAAGCATGAGTATAAAAAAGACAAATAAAGTCTAAGTATTATTTCACATCATTGATGCCTCTGTAAATACTCTTGGGGACTTCAGGGCTCCTCAGGCTATACTTTGAGAACTGCTCTTCTAGGCTTGAAAAACATGATTGGTGCTGCAAGAATATATATTCAAAAATTAAACATTCCTTTGTCATGTCTTATCTAATTTCAGGAAATTCCATTTGTATCACTTATTAACTGTGTGATTTAAGACAGCCTCTTGGCTTCAATCTTTTCATTTGTAAAATGGGAATAATAATAGTATCTATCTCAGAGGGTGAGTTAACAATCAGAAAATGCTAAGTAGAGATTCTAACTGGTTTCAACTCTGGCCTAATAAATCTGAAACTGCAGCAGCCTATTCTTTAGTTTCCTCTTGGCTATAACTTATAATTCTGAGTTAAAAATAATAAATACCTATAAAATTATAGTTTCTCAGATACATATTTGCCATTAACTCCTTATTTGTGTTGAAATAAGGAACTTTTTTTTTTTTTTTTTTTTTTTTAGCATTCTAATACTTAATGGAGGTTTCTCTGGTCACACCATGCCTAGGAATTGCCATTTCTGTTACCAGAACTCAGAATTAGTACTCAGTGCTGGTAGCAGATTTTAACTGAGTACTAAAAACTGGTTTCTCTTCATTCATTACCCCAGATAGTTCATTCTTGTTATGAGTATGTCTATAGAATGGAGTCTTTTTTAAAAAAAATCTTTTTTGTTAATCCTCACCACGGATATTTTTTCATTGTTTTTTAGGGAGAGTGGAAGAGATAGGCAAAGCCAGAGAGAAACATCGATGTGAGAGAAACACATCGATTGGTTGCCTCCAGCATGAGCCCTGACCAGAGCCTGGGCCACAAGGAGCCTGCAACCGAGATATGCGCCCTTGACTGGAATTTAACCCTGGACCTTTTGATCCGCAGGCCGACACTCTATCCACTGAGCCAAACCAGCTAGGAAGGAGCTTTTCTTTTTTTAACCTGAGATGAAACAAAACTAATTCTTAAACCCTGAGAACCGATAGTTATAAGCAGTGCGGTGTTAGCTTTAGTTTAGTTAAGCGAGTTTAATGATTACCATATTGCTATTCTGTTTGTATTTGCATCTTCTGATCTATTAAGAGTAATTTTTTAAACAACAAAAAACATCAGTAGTATTATGTACTTTAAAAGTTTTGTGGTCAAGTATAATGGTAGTATGTGGCCTGTGGCATCTCAGGTCTTTAGTTTGAATATCACCACTAACTACTACTAGTAGCTCTGTGAACGTGGGAATGTTATTTAATACAAGTCTCACTCACCTATAAAATGGGGAGAAAAATGTTGTCTTTGAAGGCCTGTTGTGAGAATATTTGAAATAAAGAAATATTTTAAATAAAAATATTTAATACTGTGACAGTAGCTTAGTGTCTGGAACAACATATGCATTCTGGCAATAAATGTATGTATTTCCATTAGCTGCCTTTAGCCATAAGAAATGTTTTAAACTTCAGCCAAAACCAGTTTGGCTCAGTGGATAGAGCATCGACCTGCAGACTGAAGGGTCCCCATCAAGGGCATGTACCTTGGTTGCGGGCACATCCCCAGTGGGGGGTGTGCAGGAGGCAGCTGATCGATGTTTCTCTCTCATCGATGTTTCTGACTTTCTATCCCTCTCCCTCTCTGTACAAAATCAAAAGTATATTTAAAAATAAATAAATAAACTTAAACTTCTACATGGAATTGTTTATTTAATGGAATTGGAAAATATCATTGAATTTGTGCAATTTAAAACACAGTTGTGCTCTAGAGAAACTTATACATTAACATTTTTTTTTTATTTGGAAGGGAAAACCATAGGGTTTTGGAACCTATTGGGGTATAAATGTCTCATACATTTAAAATGACATACAAGTAAGCTTTGGGAGCAATTCACATTTATATTGTCTTTAAATGCTTTTCAATTACTGTGTTTGATTCTCACAATTTCCTTGTATTAGTAAATTAGGTACTGTAATAATTATGCTAGTTATCTTTAGAGAACTAGGTGGTAATTGTTAGTTATTAGGCTATGGTAAATATATGGTACTTTAGAAAGTCTAGGTTAATTATCTCTCTCTTCACAACAATGTAAGAAGGTGGGTGGTAGTATTACTTTTTATTTTTTAACAGAAGTGGAAATGGAAGCTTTAAAGTTTATTTCATGCCCTAAGTCAGACAGCTAGTACATGGCTCCTCTGTACTTTGAATCCACATGTTCTGCCTTTGGATTCTGAATACTAAAAGTACATACTAATTTTCAGGTGCTGATAACTTGATTTAGAGTTACTTATGCATTTGGTTTAATACTTTAAAAAGAACAAGTCATTTCTAATGGCTTATGTTCATCATTTCATTTCCTGATTACAGCTGGGAAGCCTTTTTGCATGTTACTGTTCCATTGAAGTCACAGAGGCGTTATGGGATGGATATCTACAACAAGCAGATCCATTTTTTATTTATTTTTTAATGTTAATAATCCTTGTTAATGCAAAGTAAGTATCAAGTTGGTTAGATTTTTCTCTTCTCTGTTCTCAGGGTGGTCTGTTAACATTTAACTCATTTGACACTTTTTTTTTTTACAGAGAAGTTATTTTAGCACAGGAGTCTGACAGCAAAGAAGAAGTTATCCGTAAGTAGAATTTAATGTAGATAATTTCATGTCACTTAGTTTTATTTATTTATTTTTAAATTAAATTCTTTATTGTTTAAAGTATTACATGAGTCTCCCTTTTCCCCTATTGACCTCTCCCCCCTACCAGCCCCCAGCACATGCCCTCACCCCCCTACTGTGTGTGTCCATTGGTTATGCTCATTTGCATGCATACAAGCCCTTTGGTTGATCTCTTAACCTCACAGCCTCCGCCTTCCCTCATAGGTTGGACAGTCTGTTTGGTGCTTCTATGTCTCTGTGTCTATTTTTGTTCATCAGTTTATGTTGTTCATTATAGTCTACAAATGAGTGAGATCATATGATACTTACCTTTCTCAGACTGGCTTATTTTGCTTAGTATCACTTAGTTTTATCAAACTCAGTTTCCTCAGCTATAAATTTAGGGGATTAGTCTAGAAAAGCTCTAAAGTTCTGTTCAACTTACTCTTCAGGTACAAATGTTAGACTGTTTTCCCTCGTTTGGCTATCCTCATTCATTCATTCATTCATTCATGTTCTTTCATTCCTTTCCATATACCGTATTTGCCGGCGTATAAGACGATTTTTTGGCCCTGAAAAATATGCCTCCAAGTGGGGGGTAGTCTTATACGGCGAGTATATAACAAACTCTGTATTTTGAGTGGAAATGTTAGGGGGTCGTCTTATACGCCAGTCGTCTTATACGCCGGCAAATACGGTATTTTCAGGGCTAAAAATCATCTTATATGCCAGCAAATACGGTACTATTTCTTTGGTTTCCTTGTTCAAATAAAATGCCTATCCTTCCCTCCTTCTCTTTTTCTCCCTCCTTTCTTCTCTTCCTGCCTCCCTCCTTGCCTTCCTCTCTTGTCTCCCTCTCTCTCTTTCCTTCTCTCCTGCCCCCTTCCCTTCCAGCTCCCTCCATTCTTCCTGAAAGTTTACCTTTCAATACTCTGCTTTCATGGTATCTGCATTGTGAAACCTTGGTTCTCCTTTGGGTTCTTTCCACTCTAACCCAACAGATTTGTTATTTTCCTCTCTACATTGCCTAGCACTTTGTGCTATTTATATTACAGTGTTTATCTTGTTAACATTTTAAAGATTTTTTTTTTTACCATTCTCACAAAAGACAAAGTTCCTTAAGTCAGGAATTATTTCTCAGTCATTTTTATTTTCACATAGCCTGGCCCTAATGTGGTGTTTGTTGAATAAATAAATTACAGTATTCTAATCAAGGCTAATGAATTTGATTTGATTGCCTGACACCATCATTCACTAACAGAATTGCATTAACAGTTTCAGCTCCTTTGGAGAAACCCACTTCTCCCCAAATAGTTTTACATGCATCACTGTTGAGATTCCATTTATATATAATTTTTATAATGTTGAGCACATTCCAGCTTTGATACATAAATAATGTTTGTTATATTCTTCACAAAGAATTTTTTAAATGATATTATCTCTATACTCCTATTTCAGAGTTCTTGGAAAAAACTCCATCCAGTTTGAATCTAGAAGATATAGAAGACCTTTTCTCTCTGGCTCAGTATTATTGCAGTAAAACACCAGCTTCATTTAGAAAGGTATAAACAGGAAATTACAAACTATTCACTACTTGACATTTTGCACATTGTTTTATTGTTTACATTATCCATTTTAGTTAAATAACTCAAGGTTGGTTTTCTTTTCTGTCTTTTTATGTGTTACAGTTTTGTGTGATTTTCTACTATAAATACTCTCCCTTGTGGAGAAACACATAGATTAAAAAAGATAGTACACAGATGTGCTCTAATTATTCTACTATACTCTGATTATTAGTTATTTCTGATCATTAGAATATTGACTATTTCTTAAATTAATGCTGTCTTATATAAATTGTATTACAAAAATATTTTTTAAAAAACACACAAAAATCTGATGGGGCCATATGTATAATTATGCCTTCTTTATCTGGAGTTCAGCTTTGTACTTTACTAATGCAGAGCTGTCTTGTAAGCAAAAAAGGATCACTTAGCCCTATAAAAACCTAGAATCTTTCTCAGACCAGATAGTTGCTTTCAAGAGAAAGAACACCAGATTAGAAGCATAAGTGATGTGAGCTCCTAGAAAGTAAAACTCCAGGAAGCAAAAGCTAATAGTGAAGGAGGCAGAAAGTACTTTAACAATTATTATGGCACACAGGTTTGTCTGTGACCTCAGGTGCCAATGAGAGCATTAAGTGCCTGCTTTTTTAATTTTTAATATATATATATTTTAAATGTATTGTACCATAATGCTAGTTGGTAGTTATCGTGTCACTGAAACATCAAGATGAGGTTATGTTCTGTATAGCATGTTTCAGAAGGCAGTTAAGGCAAACCTTTTAAGAAGATTTTTTTTGAAACTAAAAAAGAGATTTGTTTCTAGGAACTAATTTCAGCTATTTTATACTAGTCTCATGTAAATCTCAGTTCTCAAAAATGTTGCATAAGTCAGATTATGGGATAGTGATTTAGGATGCTGGATGAAAAGAAGTTTTATACTTTTCATTCTCTGAAGAGGAACAGCTTTTATTCAGACATAGTAAATGATCTGCACTAGCATTGGCTAATTAGAGCAGACTGTACTGTATAATCAGTGTCTTCATTTTGCAATTCATTTGTACCATGTTTTTATTATATCAAAATATGAAAAGTTGTGAATAACCAATTTTAAAATTTAGTATTCAGCTATCGATGATAGTATGGAAAATAACTTAAAGAATGTGTTATTTCATTTTTTTTTATCTTTTTGTAGCTTTTAGCTTACAAGATTTTATATGATATATTAAGTTTTAAAAATTACATGTCTCAAGGATGTTATATAATTATTTTGCCTCTTACCCTGTTATATTAAGAGTATTTTAGAAAGAAATTTTTATTTTGTTTTTTCTTTATGGTCTTTTTAAATTTTCTCTTTAAACAGGATAATCACCATCTGTTTGGTAGTACTTTGTTGGGAATTAAGGATGATGAGGCAGATCTGAGTCAGGCTCTTTGTCTGGCCATCTCAGTCTCAGAGATCCTTCAAGCAAATCAGCTGCAGGGGGTAAGTAAAGTAAGCCCTGTCAGAGGACTGTCCCTTTATTTTTATTATCATTTTGTTGTTGTTGTTAATCCTCACCCGAGAATATTTTTCCATTGATTTTTTTGGGAAAGTGTAAGAGAGAGGGAAAGACAGAGAGAAACATCCATGTGAGAGAAACACATCGATTGGTTGCCTCCTGCATGAGCCCAGATCAAAGCCTGGGCCAGGGAGGAACCTGCAACCAAGGTACGTGCCCTGGACCAGAATTGAACCCGGGACCCTTTGGTCTGCAGGTCGATGCTCTATCCACTGAGCCAAACTGGCTAGGGCAAGACTGTCCCCTTTTAAATACAAGGAACCAGTATTTCCTCCCTGTTGGATGATTTCCCAAAATTAATCTACTACAAAAATGTGGCTATTTTGCTTTCTTTGGTGATTAATGTGCTAAATCTTCTGTCAGATGGTCATTTTTAAACTGCCAGTATTGGTGTTATTTTAATTTTCAATAACTTATTATTTATTTTTTACACCAATTTTTATAAACTGTTAAACCTTTTTCATTTTAGCAAAGCAACTGAATGGTGTATAAAGACTTAACAGAGTGAATTTAGCATTTAACAGTTAAAGTCTGGGTTGTTAGACAGCTAATTAAATTACAAAGTTAAATGCCATAAAGCATCTAACAAAGGAGACTTGAAGATCTATTACTAGTATTGCAACATTTACCCATGCAAGTGTGTATTTGGAATGTGGGATGCATTTCCAAAGAGGAAAGAGGAATAGACATGGGAAAATGCCTTTGACAGTAGATCTTTTTAAAACAAGTAATTCACATATTTTTCTTATTAGAACTATTATTAAAAAAACAAATGAAAATATGTAATATAGTTTAATGAGACCCATATGAACTTCCTCAGTTCAAACTGCAGTTGTAATACCTCCCCTCACCCACCAAAAACATTTAGTTCTTATATGAATTGAATTGTTGATAAGTTTGTGGATTTATTTGCTGAAACAGGAGTTGTATCTAGATCTGTATGTGTAACTATATGGTTTTTAAAAAATTGTTAAACATGATACACATTTAAAAAATTAAATTCCAACATATTATAATTAGTTTTATAATTCAAACTGACATTTTCCTGTTACATATTTTAAGACTATCTGGTCAAGAACAGTATATACAAAATTTATGTTTATGTTTAAAATTTATGTTTATGTTTAAAATTAATATAATTTTTTAGGATCTTGAGGTAATTTTCTTGTATCTTTTTTGATTGGGTCATCCTGATCTATGTGAGATTAATTTTTTTAATAAACCTGTTCCCTCTCCTTTGGTTAATTATTAGTATTGTCTAAAATATAACTCTTATGGCAAACTGCAGTACATCAAAAAATTGTTTCTTTCTTAGGAAGGAGTGCGGTTCTTTGTGGTGGATTGCCGTCCTGCAGAACAGTATAATGCTGGACATTTATCAACTGCTTTCCACTTAGATTCAGATCTGGTTAGTACAAATGCTTATTAATTTATTTTAATTAGCAGAAGAAATTTTTTTATTTAGCTTCTAAATATATATGTATCTAATTTAGGGTTTTGTTTTGTTTTGTTTTGTTTTTTTCTGCTTAAGGAGGGAGTCTCTGTCCTTAGATAAAAGTTGCTCTTGGGTTGCCTTTTCACTCAGGACACCCTTTTGGCATCCTAAAGGATAGATGAAAACCTTGTTTACTATGGCTTACTATTGCTTACCATTGTCATTTCAATAAATTCTAAACTTCTGACTACAAGCTACCTGATATGGCACTTAGCATAGTGCCTTGCACCTAGTAACTACTCTGTAAATATTAGCTCTTTTATAATTGGGTAATTCTTTTAAAAGCTTTTATTATAAGCCTTTTTATCCATCATGAATACTTATGAACATAATAAACTAATACTTAATAAGGGTAGTATCTCGGCATATAGGTGTTAAGTTGTTAAAATTTCTATCCTCTGATCACTTGAATTGAAGAAATAGATGAGGTAAATAGTTAAATATTGTCAGAGATGCTTAGAGCAGTTGGTAGACTTGGTACTGATGTCATTTAAGTGGTTAACGAGGTTATTAGAGCCTCAGGGATAGGGAAGATGGAAAGAGCAGTAAACACTTTTGCTGATGGTACAGTCTACCCTCTTCCCAGTGTGTCTGAAAAAATTGATGCTAAGACTGAAAGAGCATGTAGAAGGGCCTAGCTGGTGTTGAGAGGAAATTCCTGGAAAATGAAGGGAAAACAGCCCCGAGAGTTTTGGGCGCTGTAGGTGAAGAAGCCTATCCTAGCTTGTTTGCATCCTGAAAGTGAACTCTGTGCCTTTCTCTTTCTTGATTAGAGCAGGAAAACTTAGATGGTTTTAAAGTTTACTCAAGTGATTCACAAATACTTGAATTAAAAATAAATATCAGCCAAAACCGGTTTGGCTCTGTGGATAGAAGAGTCCCAGGTTCGATTCTGGTCAAGGGCATATACATTGGTTGTGGGAACATCCCCGGCAGGGGGTATGCAGGAGACAGCTGGTCAATGTTTCTCTTCAACGTTTCTAGCTCTCTATCCCTCTTTCTTCCTCTCTGTGGAAATCAATAAAATATAAAAAATAAATATCAGAGAATCTCAGAGAAACCAAGATGACGGCATAGGTAAACACCTAAACTGCTGCCTCACACAAAAATTTTAAAACTACAACTAAAAGACAAAACATACATCATCCAGAACCACAGGAAGGCTGGCTGAGTAGAAATTCTACAACTAGAAGGAAAGAGAAAAGCACACTGAGACTCAGAGGAGCTGCAGAGGGCAGAGGTACTGAGATGCGCACATGTGGAGAGGACTGGCAACTGAGTGCGCAGTGGGAGGGAGACAATAGCTCCCGAATGCACTGAACTCCAGTTCTGGGCAATACTCTGCAGACCTAGATTTATTCGGGGAGAAACTGGACTGTCTGGCGGCGGGCGGAACTCGCGGGCAGCTTTCTTTCAGAGGTGCTTGCAGCGATTACAACAGGACACTGAGACACAGGGGACTATTAGGGCAGGACTGACAGGAAACCAGTGCTGTCTGCTCCACCCTGAGACTCCGCCCCATCCAAACTGAGCACAGAGGCTTTTGCAAGTATTGTCTCATAGGGATGTCTCCAGCACAGAAGTTTTCTCAATGTAGACACAGCTGATCTTCAAGCCAGTTGGCCTGGAGGTCAATTCCTCCCAATGATACCAACAACAATCAAAGCTTAACTACAACAAGACTGTGCACACAGCTCACAAAGGGGTGCACCAAGAGTGTCCAAGTAACTGGGGGCACTGAGCCGCTGAGCCCTTAGGACACCTAGCACACAAAGCCACTCTATCATGTGGAGACAAAGTAAAAGATCACAAATGAAAGAAATGGAGGAAAGCAAACTACTGGATATAGAGTTCAAAACCATAGTTATAAGGTTTTTCAAGAATTTTCTAGAAAATGCCAATAAATTTAGCGAGATCCTCGAGTATATGAAAAAGGACCAACTAGAAATTAAGCATACACTGACTGAAATAAGTATTATACAGAGATCCAACAACAGACTAGAGGATTGCAAGAATCAAGTCAAAGGTTTGAAATACAAAGAAGTAAAAACTCAACTGGAAAAGAAAAAAGAATCCAAAAATATGAAGATAGTGTAACAAGACTCTGGGACAACTTCAAGCATACCAGCATCAGAATTATGGGGGTGCCAGAAGAAGAGAAAGAGCAAATACTAAAAATCTATTTGAAGAAATAATGACCGAAAACTTCCCCCACCTGGTGAAAGAATAGACTTGCAAATCCAGGAAGCACAGTGAATCCCAAACAAAAGGAATCCAAAGAGGACCACACCAAGACACACCATAACTAAAATGCCTAGAGCAAAAGACAAAGAGAATATTAAAAGCAGCAAGAGAAAAACAGTTACCTACAAGGGAGCACCCATAAAACTATCAGCTGATTTCTCAACAGAAACTATGCAGGCCAGATGGGAGTGGCAAGAAATATTCAAAATTATGAACAACCAGAACCTAGAACCAAAATTACTGTATCCAGCAAAGTTATTCAGAATTGAAGGGCAGATAAAGAGCTTCACAGATAAGAAAAAGCTAAAGGAGTTCATCACCACCAAACTTGTATTATATGAAATGCTGAAAAGTATTCTTTAAGAAGAGGAAGAAGGCCGAGGCCGATTTGGCTCAGTGGATAGAGCATCGGCCTGCGGACTGAAGGGTCCTGGGTTCGATTCCGGTCAAGGGCATGTACCCAGTAAGGGGTGTGCAGGAGGCAGCTGGTCGATGTTTCTCTGTCATCGATGTTTCTGGCTCTCTATCTCTCTCCCTTCCTCTCTGTAAAATATCAATAAAATATATTTTTTTAAAAAGAAGAGGAAGAAGAAAAAGGTAAAGATAAAAATTATGATCAACAAATACATATCTATCAACAAGTGAATCTAAAAATCAAGTAAATAAAAAAACCTGATGAACAGAATAAACTGGTGAATATAATAGAATCAGGGGCATAGAACGGGAGTGGACTGACAATTCTCGGGGGTGGGGGATGAGGGGTTTGCGGGGAGAGACTGGACAAAATTTGTACACCTATGGATGAGGACAGTGGGCGAGGTGGGTAAGGATAGAGGGTGTGATGGGAACCAGGTGGAGGGGTGCTATTGGGGGAAAAAGAGGAACAATTGTAATAATCTGAACAATAAAGATTTATTAAAAAACTTCTTCAGAGAATCTCCAGAGTTAACTATTAACGTGCTTAATCTTCCAGACCTGTAATAATGTATTTACGTATTCCTTTTTTTTTTTTAATATATATTTTATTGATATTTTACAGAGAGGAAGGGAGAGAGATAGAGAGCTAGAAACATCGAGGAGAGAGAAACATCGACCAGCTGCCTCTTGCACACCCCCTACCGGGGATGTGCCCGCAACCAATGTACATGCCCTTAACCGGAATCGAACCCGGGACCTTTCAGTCCGCAGACCGACGCTCTACCACTGAGCCAAACCGGTTTTGGCTATTTACGTATTCTTGTTCGCTTTTTCCACTTGTTTTTTTTACTTGACAGTTCATTTGTTTTTTCACTTAACAGTTTCTTAGAGACGTTTCCATTTAAGTACATTCTTTTTAATGGCTTTATTTGGTCCATAGTACAGATATACCGTAATTTATTGTTTGATTGATGTACATTTTGGTTGTTTTCAGTTGTCTTATAATAATCAGTGCAGTTAATATCCTGTACACATTATGAACTCATACAAATGTTTCTGTAAAATAGATTCCTTAAAGTAGAGTTGTTGGGTTGAGATGTGTGGATGTGTAAAATATTAAAAGAGACGACTGCCATATTGCCCTTTAAAAAGGCTGAACCATTATGCTTTACAACCGTATATTAAAATAATTGTTTTCTATATTCAGAGTTAGTGGACATCACCAGTTATATTTTATTTTCTAAGAATGATGGATGAAAAACAGTGGTAATGACTATTAATGTTAAGCATCCTTTTGCAAGTTTGCTGTTCATTTAATTATTTAGCAAATTGCTTCTATGGTTTGTCCATTTTTCTATTGGATTTTCACTGTGCTTTTTAAAATATATATATATATATTTTATTGATTTTTTACAGAGAGGAAGAGAGAGGGTTAGAGAGCTAGAAACATCAATGAGAGAGAAACATCGACCAGCTGCCTCCTGCACCCCCCCCCCCCCCCCCCCCCACTGGAACCAATGTACATGCCCTTGACTGGAATCGAACCTGGGACCTTCCAGTCCGCAGGCCATTGCTCTATCCACTGAGCCAAACCAGTTTCAGCTCACTGTGCCTTTTTTTTTTTAATGTGCCCTAGTATAGTAGTTTCAAAAAATAAGTGTGGTTATTAGCATAGTTTTTTTCTTGAGAGTGAGAAATGTTTTCATTCCTTTCTCTCTAGTACCTAGAATAATTCTGATTTAAAAAAAAAAAGGTTTGCTGCTATTTCTGATTGTCTTCTAAGAAATACATGGCTTGCCATGTAAGTGAAAATAAAAAATATAGCTTGTTTTCAACGTGTTATTTTTAGTCGTGGACTATTCCACTCAGTGTTAAACTTTTCTTATCATAACACCTAAGGAACACTGGAGCTTATTGTTTAAAAACACACAGTAACCACATGTTTTTTTTCTAGTAGGATGTTTATTTTGTATAATGATATATCTGTACCATGGACCACTGTGCAGCTAGTTTAATGTTTCAGTAAATTTTCAACTTTAGTTTTCATATATTATAGGTACATTTATATCTATTTCTTTTTAAAAATGCATTTTATTGATTTTTTAGAGAGGAAGAGAGAGGGATAGAGAGTTAGAAACATAGATGATAGAGAAATATCAATTAGCTGCCTCTTGCACACTCCCTACTGGGGATGTGCCCGCAACCAAGATACATGCCTTTGACTGGAATCAAATCTGGGACCTTTCAGTCCACAGGCCGATGCTCTATCCACTGAGCCAAATTGGTTTTGGCTACACGTATTTATTTTTTCTTAGCCCCGGGATTTTATTTATGAGAGCCTTTTCTTTTTTTGTTGTTGTTTTCATGGTGGCTATTTAAATATGTTTTTTCCCCCTAGAAAACTAGTTCAGGTTTTGCAAATATTTGTGAAACTCAGGGTGGGCAATGTTTTTAAAATTTTTTAAATTGTCTAGATGCTCCAGAATCCATCCGAATTTGCACAGTCAGTAAAGTCCTTGCTGGAAGCACAGAAGCAGTCCATTGAGTCTGGCTCCATCGCTGGTGGGGAACACCTCTGTTTCATGGGCAGTGGCAGAGAGGAAGAAGACATGTATATGAACATGGTCCTGGCACACTTCTTACAGGTATGCTGACAGATTATTTCAACTTTGCTTTGTTATTGCTATCACCTTTAAGAAATTCTCATAGGCATTTTTTTTTTTTTTTTGCTGAGAATTTTATTTTATTATTTTTTTATTTTTTTAAATAAATCTTTATTGCTCAGATTATTACAATTGTTTCTCCTTTTTCTCCCCCATAGCTCCCTTCCACCTGATTCCCACCCCACCCTCTGCCCTTACCCCCTCCCCCCACTATTGTCCTCATCCATAGGTTATACAATTTTAATCCAGTCTCTTTCTGCACCCCACACCCCTTTCACCCTGATAATTATCTATCCACTCCCTTTCTTTGCCCCTAATTCTATTATATTCACCAGTTTATTCTGTTCCTGAGATTTTTAATTCACTTGACCTTCTTCCTCTTCCTAAGTAATACCTTTCAGCATTTCATATAATACTGGTTTGGTGGTGATGAACTCCTTTAGCTTTTTCTTATCTGTGAAGCTCTTTATCTGCCCTTCAATTCTGAATGATAACTTTGCTGGATACAGTAATCTTGGTGGTAGGTTCTCCCTATTCATCACTTTGAATATTTCTTGCCACTCCCTTCTGGCCTGCATGGTTTCTGTTGAGAAATCAGCTGATAGTCGTATGGGTGCTCCCTTATAGGTAACCAACTGTTTTTCTCTTGCTGCTTATAAGATCCTCTTTTTGTCTTTTACCCTTGGCATATTGATGATGATGTGTCGAGAAGAATTTTTCTTTGGATTCCTCTTGTTTGGGGTTCTGTAGGCTTCCTGTACTTGTAAGTCTATTTCTTTCACCAGGTGAGGGAAGTTTTCTGATATTATTTCTTCAAATATGCTTTCAGTATTTTGCACTCCCTCTTCTTCTGGCACCCCCATAATTTTGATGTTGGTGCACTTGAAGTTGTCCCAGAGGCTCCTTACACTATCTTCAACTTTCTGGATCCTCTTTTCTTCTTCCTTCTTCAGCGGAGTGTCTTTTGGCTCTTTGACCTGATTCTTGTGTTCTTCCATTCTGCTGTTGGATCTCTGCATAATATTTTCCAATTTAGTCAGTTTATGTATACTTTTTAGTTGGGTCTCATGAAGTTTATCGAGCTTTTCTAGGATATTGTTGCATAACCTTAGAACCGTAGTTCTGAACTCTATATTCTCCATCTCTTTTGTTTGAGATCTATTTCCTTGTCTTGGCATTATCACTATTTTTCAGAGTTGGTAGGATGGCTTTGTGTGTTTGGTGTCCTATATAGCACAGTGGGTCAGCCTCCTCAGTTACCTGAGGTAGACACTCTTGGTGATCCCCTTTGTGGACTGCGTGCACAGCCTTGTTGTATCTTAGTCTTTATTGTTGTGGATTGACCTTCAGGCCAATTGGATGTGGGTATCAGCTGTGTCTACTCTGGGATAACTTCTGTATTGGAGACAGTCTTATAGGATCAGACTTGAAAAACTGCAGAAGCCTCTGCTCAGCTTGGATGGGGCGGAGTCTCAGGGCTGAACTGACAGTCTTGGCTTCTGCCCTGACCTTGTGCACTCGCCTGAGTTTCCGCCTGACCGGCCCAGTTTCCCCAAGCAAGAGCGTGGGTGCCCCAGGGGCTCACCAGGACTTGGGCTGGTCTCTGTAGTCTGGAGCTTCTTCTTTTTTTTTTTTTTAAATATATTTTATTGATTTTTCACAGAAAGCAAGAGAGAGGGATAGAGAGTTAGAAATATTAATGAGAGAGAATCATTGATCAGCTGCCTCTTGCACACCCCCACCGGGGATGTGCCCACAACCAAGGTACATGCCCCTGACCGGAATCGAACCAGGGACCTTTCAGTCCGCAGGCTGATGCTCTATCCACTGAGCCAAACCGGTTCTGGCAGTCTGGAGCTTCTGACTCCTTCCGCTACAGAGAGGCTGCCAACATGTACAGCGAGGCAGCGGCCCCCTCCGCGGTCAGACCTGGAGCTTCTGACTCCTTCCGCTACGGAGAGGCGGCGGTCAGGCCTCAGCGCGTACTCGCTCGCACGCGCGAGTCTGTAGACCCTGCAGACTGCGGCCCCCGGTCCCTGGTCTCCCAGTCTCTGAGTCTCTGGGTGCCTTTCTCTACCGTCCAGACTCCACCCGTATGAGCCTGGGACCACGGAATTTCAGCCGGGGCTGGGGTTCAGTACAGTCCGAAAGGGTTCCGTGCAATCGGGGATTCCTCCCCTCCCGTCAGGCAGGTATTCGGCGGCCGCGTGCGCGAGCGTCTCCCTACCTCAGTGCTTTTCGGCTCCCAGTCCGATCCGTGAGCCTCTCTCTTTCTTTCTAGTTGTAGCTATTCCACTCCCCCAGCTTTCCTGAGGTTTTGGTGAAGTCCTTTTTGATTTTAGTTGTTTTTTTAATTAAATTGTTGATGAGGCTGCAGCTTAGGAGACTGCCTAGGCCGCCATCTTGGATGTTCTCCCTCATAGGCATTTTTGTGCTGTTATCTACATTGTCAAATTTATCTTTTTCTTTTTTTTTTAAATATATTTTTTATTCCAGAGAGAAAGGAAGAGGGAGAGAACTAGAAACATCAGTGATAAGAGAGAATAATTGGTTGGCTGACTCCTGCATGCCTCCTCCTGGGGATTGAGCCCACAATTCGGGTATATGCCCTGACTGGGAATCAAACCATGACACTCAACCATTGAGTGGCACCACCTGGGCTATATTTTTACTTTCATAGCTTGTATATTTTGTGTCTTGCCAAGAAAGGTCTTTCCCCAGAGTTTTCTTGCATGCTTTTCAGGTTTCTATTTTTGTTTAAGTTGTGAATTAATTGTCTGGAATGATTTTGTAAAATATAGGTAGGAAGCAAAAAATAATAATTTTTTTTTCTAGATAGCTAATCAGGTGTGTTATCAATTTGAAATACCACCATTTTATTTTTTAAATAAATATTTATTGTTCATATTATTACAAATGGTCCTCATTTTTTTTCCCCTCCATTGCTCCCTCCACCAGGTTCCCAACCCACCTCTGCCCTTTCCCCACCTCCCATTGTCATCCATAGGTGCACAGTTTATATTCAGTCTCTTCCTGCACCCCCCAACCCCCTTTTTCCCGAGTATCGTCAGTTCACTCCCCTTCCATACCTCTTATTCTATTATATTCACCAGTTAATATTGTTCATCAGATTTTTTTAATTCCCTTGGTTTTTAGATTCACTTGTTGATAGTTACGTATTTGGTCTACGGCCATACCACCCTGAACCTGCCTGATCTCGTCTGATAATTATGTATTTGTTGTTCATAATTTTTATCTTTATTTTCTTCCTCTTCCTAAAGAACCCCTTCAGCAATTCATATAATTCTGGTTTGGCGGTGATGAACTCTTTTAGCTTTTTTTTATTTGTGAAGCTCTTTTTATCGGGCCTTTGATTCTGAGTGATAGCTTTGCTGGGTAGAGTAGTTTTGGCTGTAGATTCTTGCTATTCATCACCTTGAATATTTCTTGCCGTTCCCATCTGGCCTGCATGGTTTCTGTTGCAAAATCAGCTGACAATCATATGGGTGCTCCTTTATAGGTAACTACTTGCTTTTCTCTTGCTGCTTTTAATATTCTCTCTTTGTCTTTTGCTCTTGGAATTTTAATTATGTTGTGTCTTGGTGTGGTCCTCTTTGGATTCCTTTTGTTTGGGGTTCTGTGTGCTTCATGGACTTGTAAGTCTATTTCTTTCACCAGGTGGGGGAAGTTTTTTTTGTCACTATTTCTTCCAGTATGTTTTCAGTATCTTGATCTCTCTCTTCTTCTGGGACCCCCACAATTCTGATGTTGCTTTGCTTGAAGTTGTCCCAGAGGTTTCTTACACTATCTTTAACTTTCTTCTTCTTTTAAAAAAAAAAATTAAAAAAAAATATATATATATATTATTGATATTTTACAGAGAGGAAGGGAGAGAGATAGAGAGCTAGAAACGTCGATGAGAGAAAAACACTGACCAGGTGCCTCTTGCACACCCCCTACCGGGGATGTACCAAACCAGTTTTGACTGGATGATAACTTTTTAAGTCTTTTTAAATTTATAGATTTATAAGTTCACTTTCAAAATATTTTCCCTTGCTGAAACCGATTTGGTTCAGTGGATAGAGTGTCGGCCTGCGGACTGGGGGATCCTGGGTTTGGTTCCGGTCAAGGGCATGTACCTTGGTTGCAGGCACATCCCCAGTGGCGGGTGTGCAGGAGGCAGCTGATCGATGATTTTCTCTTATCGATGTTTCTAGCTCTCTATCCCTCTCTCTTTCTCTCTGTAAAAAATCAATAAAATATATTATATACATATATATATATATATATATATATATATATATATATATATATATTTTTTTTTTTTTTTTTCCTTGCATGTATTTGTTGGGGGAGAAATTTGTAAAATGGTAACATGCTGTCATTTTTTTTCATTCTGAATATTTGTTTTTATATTTCCTTTTTATAAAGGACACAATATTTTGGAAATTAAAAAACAACAACACTCTAATTATATCCAAAAATACAACTTAACTGTTTTTCATTTGACCTTTATTGCATTATTGGAACTGTAATACAAATAAAATTACAGTCTTGTTAGAACTATGAGGTTTGTTTTTTTCTTCCCACCCAAGTACCAGACCTTACAATACACATGGTAAATGTATTTACCTCTCTGTGCCAAAGTCCATAATGTTAGCACATAACCTCCTATTATACTTGTCAATGTTTATAGAATTATCAGAAGTTTTAATTATATTGCATCTTGGAACAATTTAAATTTTTTATTCCATTACAGAAAAACAAAGAATATGTGAGCATTGCCAGTGGAGGATTCATGGGTAAGATATTCATTCATTAATCCCTTTGCCTCCACTTTTCAGTGAAAATTATATTAACCAGAGCTGATTTGTAGTAACTAAGTCAGTTAATGGCTATTTTCTCTCTTCAGTCATTCTGTATTTTCAGAAAAGACAAAGCCAGCAGAACATAGATAATAGACAAATATAATAGGAAATTGATAAATATTTAATGGAATACTCTAAATAGATATGTTAAAATGCCTGAATAACTGCCCCCATGACTTGCCTCTTCAAAGAAGTAGATAGGATCTAGGAAAGGAGCAGGAGGAATACTTTTCACTGTGTCTGTATACCCTTCCTGCTCCTGCTTTATAAATTTGTTTTGTTTTCATTTTAATTTTTAACTGCTTGAAGGTATTAGCTGCTAGAAAAATGTTGGCTCAATGGAATAAAACAAATAAGTTGATGTTTTCAAATCTGCAGACTAATATCTGGTAATCCGGGTTAGTAAAATAATTGACAAAATCTCCGCAGGCAAATATTTGAGAATTTATGAAGAATTAGGTCAGAATAATAAAATTTAGAATTTTTGTTTTTTATAAGAGATGTTATTTAAGGGGACAGACTTGCAAATAGTAATAAGTCCTGTAGTACTAATGTACAGTACAGTGAGTATAGGCAATAGTACTGTATTGTGATCATCAAACTTTCAAAGAAACTAGATCTTCATTATTCCCACCACGAAAAAGAAGTGGTAATTACATTCTCTTATGTCATAACGTAGAATTTTTGGTAGATTAGTACCTGTTTTCTCTTGGTCTTTATGACATTAGCAAGGATCATGGTCACTCGGCCCCCTGGGACACTCGGCTCACCCAGGGCACTCGGCCCCATGGGACACTCGGCTCACCCGGGGCACTCGGCCCCCTGGGACACTCGGCTCACCCGGGGCACTCGGCCCCCTGGGACACTCGGCTCACCCGGGACACTCGGCCCCCTGGGACACTCGGCTCACCCTGGTCACCCATGGGGCCGAGTGCCCCGGGTGAGCCGAGTGTCCCAGGGTGCAGTGTGCCCGGGGCGAGCCGTGTGTCCCAGGGGAAGCAGTGGGACCCAGGGGAAGGGGTGGTGAAAACCAGGGGAGGAGCGGACCCTATTCATATGGTCCTGAGATAGTCACCATAAAACAAGCAGACTGCCAAATGAGGAGCGGATTCTATTCATGGGGTGCTGAGATGGTCACCATAAAACAAGCAGATTGCCAAATGACACTCAGCTTACCCGGGGCACTCGGCCCCATGGGACACTCGGCTCACCCGGGGCACTCGGCCCCATGGGACACTTGGCTCACCCTGGTCACTCGGCCCCCTGGGACACTCGGCTCACCCGGGGCACTCGGCCCCCTGGGACACTCCGCTCACCTGGGGCACACGGCCCCTCTAGGGTGTTGGGGTCGCATATTGGAGGCGCCGCGCTAGCTCCTTGCTAGCATGGCGGGCAGGCTGGGACAGCTGCAGTTGGGCTGAGATGGTTGCAGGTGGGGGGACCACCTTCAAAGGTGTCTCGTTCGGTGTGGGAGCGGAGCAGCTGCAGACATGGAGGCTAAGTTCTGAGGTCGCCCACTCCCTGAGCCCAAGGCGTGGTAAGCTCTGTTCTTGGTGGATTTCCTTTATTCTCTGCGGCAGTGGCGGGTGGCGGTGCCAGGTGCAACATTGACGGTTGCTCCTGTGGTTCAATTACCACTGTAGTTTTAAAGTTCACATGGCGGTGGTGGTGAGAGCTTCGGCTTGGCCATGTGGCATCGGAGGATGGGCTCGCCTGGGTGGGTAATGGAAGGCACCGTGCCATTTCCTCACCAGCGCGCTCCATTTCCCTCCCAGCATGGTGGGTGTGCTGGGAAGATTGTGGGCGGGCTGTGATGGCTGCATGGGGAGAGTCCGCCCTCAATGGTGTCCTCTTTGTTGCGGATGTGGAGCTGCTGTGGATGCAGAGGCTAATTTCTGAAGCCACACTCTCTATGAGCCTGGTGTGTAGTGAGCTCTGATTTTGGTGGATTCCCATTCTTGGGGGCGGCGGTGAGGGCGGCAGCGATGGTAGCTCCTGTGGGTCAATTTCCCCTGTAGTTTTAAAATCTGCATGGTGGTAGTGTCTGATGCTTTGGCCTGGCCATGTGGCAGCGGAGAGAGGATTCTCCGGGTCTGCCAATGGAAGGCGCAGTGCCAGCACAGCGCGCGCGAAGGCCTGGCAGAGCAGGCCGCGGGCGGTGACGGAGAGTCCCCGCGATGTCTTAGTCTTTCAGACTTAGTGGAATGCTTCCCCTGAGCCAGGACAAGCAGTACCACCACAAATATTGGCCAGCTCAGTGCTGCCCCTCTACAGGTGACAGTAGGAGCATCCTCACCTTGGTAGGCCTTTGCTCTTGGAGGTCTTAACCAGTGGAAGGCAGCACGGTACAGAACTGCCCCACCTTCTCAGTCCTCCGCTTTATTTTTAATTATTCAATATTATTTTGTATTTGTTTCAGGTGTAACAGTAAGTTTTCTATTAATCTTCTATGTCATAAGAAAATGTTTCTGAAAACATCTATTAATACTTGAAAGATTATCTTTCAAAAAGGAAAATATTAATCCTATATATACAGTTATTGTCACCCTTAGGATCAGTTAAGCAAAGCAATATGTGTACAGAGGGCATTGGAAGGAAGGAGAAGAGGAAGGGAAGGCTCTCTGTGGCCTGGAGTCCTTTGCTCCTTTTCAGAGGTGCAGAACGAAATACCTGTGATTTTGGCTGTGGATCCTTTTGCATTCAGTTATAATATGTTTATTATACTTCTCTGGTAATGGATCTTACCTAAGGGGGTTGATTTGATGGGTTTTGTTTTTCTTCTTATTTATTTTAAGCATTGCAACAGCACTTAGCAGACATTAATGTGGATGGACCAGAAAATGGATATGGCCATTGGATTGCTAGTACCTCAGGCTCAAGGAGCAGTATCAGTTCTTCTGTTGATGTAAGTGTATGTGTCAAATATGTCACCACAGTAAGATAAATGTCAAGAAAAGGTGATTTTAACTCGTAAACCTCACCATAACAGAAAAAGAGTCAAAATTTTCAAACACATACAGTGAGTGATGTTATTGTGAAGTTAATGAGATGTTGGAACAGGTCTGCACAGTTAAACTAGGATGAAGTGCAGGAGGTCTACCCGCTGAATTCACATTTCTCCGTGTCCCACTGCAGTTTGTTATCACCTAGTGACAGTTTTCTGTTCCAGCTGAAATATTGTGAGTTCTGTGATGAGCTGGCAGTCTCAAGTGAGCTTATTCTAGGAATCTCCCAATCAGTGTGGGCCAAGATAATACTGAGACTGAAGGTCCCATTTTCTGCATACTATGTCTACTCCCTACAACAGACATAGATTTAGTCCACCCATATTTGAGAATGGGTCACAGAGAGGAAGACTGGAACCCATTGCCAGTCCATAATATTTAAATTTCAATTCTTGAAATGTATATTACTGCAGGATTTTACTATTTTGGTAAATTTATTTTTATGTTCCATTTTGGAAATATTTAGGCAATTAAGTCTTTTATATTTTTTCAGTAATTCAGTTAAGTCAAATTAGATGTTAGGACATCACTAGAGGCCCGGTGCACAGATTCATGCACCGCACCATTGGTGGGGTCCCTTGGCCTGGCCTACGCCCTCTCACAATCCGGAACTCCTCGGGGGATGTCGGATAGCCAGTTTTGGCCCAATCCCCACAGGCCTGATCCAAATAGGAGGGAGCCTGATCCGGAGGGTTGAGTGCATATTATAGCAGCAAGTTGTTTGGTCACTTAGGCTTTTATAGATATAGATATATAAATATATAGATATATATATAGATGTATAGATATTCTTAACAAGTAGTAGTCCTCACCTACCTAAGATTATTCTTTAAAACAGAAATAAAAGGAAAACTGCAGTATAGAGTCATGGTTAGTAGCTTCGACATTCAGGTATGACATACCAAGGTGTTCCAAGTTTTATCTCTACAACTTACTTTCTTCATGATCTTCAGTAAGATCTTTCCAGCCCTGATTTCTTCATCTGTACCATACAGATGGTAATAACCGAACTTTCTTCATAAGGATGACGTGAGGATTAAATATGCAAGTGAATGTAAGGTATAGTAGTTATTATAAAATTATAACCCATTAGGTGTATTAATTGAGGCTTATCTTCAGCTCTGTAAGTCAAAGCAAATTATTATGAAATTAACAGTGGTAAGGATCCTCTAAGAATTAAGTTTTAAAATTGATTCTCTTCGGTATCTAAATGTTCTTCGTATGAGATCACCATTTATTTAATAAACATTTGCCATTTTCTCTTTTTCTTGATGTTCATCCAAGTGCATGCTTTTTGTTTTATTATTGATTTTAGAGAGACAAAAAGGGAGAGGGAGAGAGAGAAACATTGATATGAAAATGAAAACAGATCAGCTGCCTCCTACACACACACAAACTCAAGATCAAACCCACAACCAGGGCATGTGTCCCAACCAAGAATTGGACTCATTGGTGCACAGAATGACACTCCAGCCAGCTGAGCCACATTGGCCAGAGCCATTTTTATTTTTGATTAGGTAGTATTCCATTATATGGACATATAATTTATTCAGCTAGTCCCTTATTGAATATTTACATTGCTTCCAGTCTTTTTGTTATAAATACTAATACCATTAACTTATGTGGTAATATATTTGCATATATCATTATTATTTAGAAGTGGAATAACTTAATCAAAAGATTACTTACCAATATCTTCAGAAATCTACATTATCATCAAGTTACTCTCCAAAAAAAAAAGCCATTATTCTGATATATTCTCAATAATAGCATCAGATTTTCTGTTCAAGTTTTTGTCTTCAGATTTGAGAAACACCGATTGAGGCTGGTAAAGAAATAGTTGTAAAGATGTGTTATATTCAGGAGTACCAAAGAATTTCCCAGTGTAATTTTATTTTGAATTTGGATATGGAAATAAGAAACATGTTTTTTTGTTGTGGTGATGGTGGTGGTTTCTGTGTGTGTGTGTGTGTGTGTGTGTGTGTGTGTGTGTGTGTGTATTATATAAATAAGTTAATGACTTATTTCTCATAACAATGAAAGTGATATTCATTTATTGTAGCATATATATATATATATATAAATGTGAAAAGTATAAAAACAAATTGCCTATGACCCTATCAGATAACTGCTACTTATGTTTTTTAAATATTTTCTTCAGGTTTTTTTTTAATGCATGTGTATTTTAGTATTTTATTTTAAAAGTAATGATCAGCCCTAACTGGTTTGGTTCAGTGTGTCTGCTAATCGTTTGGAGAGAAGTTCTGTAGTAATTTTTTTTTTTTCAGGGTGAATCTTCTAATGGCTTAAATGATAGAGGAATGAAATCACTAGTAAATAAAATGACTATTGCTTTGAAGACAAAATCCGTTAATGTCAGAGAAAAAGTTATCAGTTTTATTGAGAATACATCAGCTCCTGTGGATCGGTGAGTTGTTTATATAGTATGAGTTTATGATGAGTAATTAAAACTAAAGAAAAGTATCTTACAGTAAATATTAGTTGACTTGAATGTGTTCTAGAAAAATATCATCAAGTACATTTTTTATGTATATGGTTTCAGTTTTTATAATTATAAGATGTTCTTTATTGCTGTAAAATTTGTCTACAGATTGCTTCTTTTTTTCCTCAGAATAAAGTGCAAGTAATGATTCTGCCCCTTTATGCCATTTATTAAAAATATATTCAAATGCCATTTTATGTTTTACACTTCATATGGTATCTGCTTCCCCCATGGCAAATGTATGAGAATCAACTACCAAATGCAGTAATCTCTGCAGGAACCTCTTCCTCTGCTTTCGGAATGTAAAACCTAGAAAATATTGTAAATACATTTTCTGAAGTTCAGTAGTTCAGATCTTCGTAGAATTTTGTTCACAGAATATAAGGGACCCTTAGCTTCCCATGACTTACAAATAAAGGACATAGCCAACAAATAATAAGCAAATTTACCTGTTAATTGTTTCTTACTGGAATTGTAAATGCACAATATACATATTTTTGTCCACACATTGATCTTTCTTATTCCTAGAGTTTCAAAGCTAACCTAATAATTCAGTGCAGAATTTGTTTCTAAGCAAGCTTGATCTTGGTAGTGTGTTATAGTATTTTATTTCACTCATGTTTTATTTGTTGTATCCTAGGAAAGTTGAAATATTTGGCTTCAAGAACTGAATGTCAGGAATTTACTATTTGTCACTTTTTAAAGTGTAGTATATATATGCAAAAATACATTTCCCCCCATTCAGTAAATAGTAAAGAAGAGAATAGGTTGTTTTCACTAATTCAAAAAATTGTATCTTGTCTAAAATGGTCAACTGATAAATAATGTAAAGTGTTTTACCACAAAATATTTTTTTACTCATTAAATGATATGTCTGTTCTCAAAAGCCTTTAACATTTTTACTTAATTAGTGCATTTTGAATTATAGTACTACTATTACTACATTTTATAGCCTGAACATTAAATATTTTTATTTTGAAATTCATATTATTTTATTTTAAAATGAACTAGTGATAACTTTAAATGAAAAGACTTTGTTAAGGAGTCACTTGAGACAGGCTTTTAAAATTTTTTCTTTGTACTTTGGATGATTGAAACTCTTTATAATGTACACTCTGGGTTAGAAAAACTGATTGTGCTATATTTTTGTTTTAAAACTGTTGTTTCATAATCATTTTGTTCTGTCCTCTGCCTCAATTTGCTGTAGAATGTCTTTCAATCTTCCTTGGCCAGACAGAACATGTACAGAGCGGTAAGCCAATGAGTAGAGCAGCTTTGCTGGGCATCCTTTCCTTTAGCATGCTTCATGCTGTCTATAAGCCTCACGCTGTCTTGGCTAAAATTTCATGTAGCTGTTTCAAATGCTAAACTTTTCTCATCCTGCTTTTAGGAGTACATGTGATGCTAATATCTTTTTGGTTTTTGCTTTGATCATTAAAATTTTTTTTTCTTGCATGCTTCCTTGTATCTCCCATTCCTCAGATGAAAATCAAGTACATTAGAATCCAAGAACTTCATAAACCGGCAGCTTTTATTCTGAGGCAGAGGAAGGTGAAACAAAGAAAATAAGTAGTTTCAGAATTGATAGGGTATTTAGCTTTGGAGATTATTTACTTCTGTGTCCTGCCCTAACAATAGAGAAAATTATAGTACCTGGGTTGGGGGCGGGGAAGCACAATTCATGGTTCAAAATTTTGGATAATTCATGTTCACTTTGTCATCTGTAATAATAAATCGTAATATGGAAATCGACTGAACCGTGAAATGACCGTCCGTCCGGACAACCTTCCAAATGAAGCTGGGTTACAAAGGCCTATTCTTGCACGAATTTCATGCATAGGGCCTCTAGTTTTATAATATTTTAGATTTTTCTTAACAAAATGTATGTATTTAGTTTCGTGAGTTAACATATAAATTGGTTCCAAAGAACTGCAGTTCTAGAGTACTGCCTTTGGTTTTCATTGAAAGAAATTGTCATGATGGACATGTTAATGTATTACCCATCTCTTCTCTACCTCATTGAGATGGGCTGTTTGTCATTAGACCCCATAAATTTGAAAGAATCTTCAATTAGGATGAACAGAACAACTTTACTTAATACTATTATATGGCTTTACAGTTTTTATACTCATATAATTTTTCTGCAATTTAAGTTAGAATATCATATCTAGCAATACCTATGAGTGAACATTTTAAAAGAAAATATTGCCATACTTTTAATGTAATTTAAGCTTTAGAATAATGGACTTGACTTTTTCTCTGATCATTTTAATATTTCCAGTGACCAGAAGTATCATTTTTTAAAACAATAGTTTACTCTCAACATATTGATAAGAGTTTTTATTTGCTATGACTGTTCGTATACAGAACCCATTTCAAGGGCTTCTATTATAATCTCACCTATTTTAAAGGAAATTCTATCCTTAAAATTATAATGTTTGTGAATCATCATTCTATTTTCTCTTATTATACAGCCATTGAATTAGTCTGATTTTTTTAACTCCCAAGTTTTCTTCCAGATTCTTAATTTAAAAAAATTTTAAATTACCTTCTCTGGCCCAAAGGCAGATATACCTATTTTAAAGGAAAATTTATTGAAATGTTGGAATGAACTTTTAGCTCTTTCTGAGCTCAGCAAACTAAAGTAAAAATCTTGACAATCAATTTTGTAGATGTTTCTGTTATTATTTTCTCTAAGAAAGAATAAATATGCTTCTTTTAAAAAAAAAATTCATCCATTGAATTTCATCAATTTTTAGCCAGTCTTTTAAGAACCATTTCAGTAATCTTTAGCAATTTTCTTATAAAAATTCCATTGTATTTTTTTTTTCTATTTGTCTCTTCAGATACTTGGTTTCTGATTCAAGTATTCACTATAAAAGTTACCTTTATTATTTTCTATGTTGTAGCAGGCAGTTTAATTATGTTTTAATATTAGGAGAGAAGCAATAATTTAAATCTCATATAATTTTACAATCTAGACTAAAGGCCCAGTGCATAGGATTTGTGCACTGGTGGGGGCCATGGCCTGTGGGGATTGGCCCACTGTGGGAGCACTGCTCAGCCTGCTCAGCCAACGGGCTGGGACCCGCCCTCTAAGTGGCTGCTCCCACTGCAAGAGAGCCGCGCAGCACTCCCACTATGCACTCCCACTATGCGTTCCCACTATGGGGGTGCACTGACCATCAGGGGGCACCTTCTGCGTTGAGCGTCTGCCCCCTGGTGGTCATTGTGCGTCATAGTGCCTGGTCGACCAGTCATTCTGATCATTCCACTGTTTGGTCTTTGGGCTTTTATTAGATAGGATGGCACTAAAGTATTCTTAGGTAAAAGTATATTATCTTTGTCTTTGCCTTTTGTAAGAAAGTTGAATCTGAGTTTCATAGGTTTTTAATTTTTATCTAATGAGAGTAGTTTGGTAATTTTTCAGGATAATTTTACATTAGATTTATTTTAACATAAACTCAAAAATATTTTATGATTTTAATGTAATCGAGTGTAAGCTATGTAGTGATTAACCTAACTTTTAATTCCCAAAGAATGTCTGGTTATACACTCAACTCAGATTGATTTTTCTGTTGAAGAATGTTGTTTTGAAGAAGTAAAAATTTAAGTCCTTCAACAAAATTAGGATGTGATAAGATTTTTATTGATGAAATGTATTAGAAAAGTATTTAAAATACAGGTTTGATATCCATCTTGTGGAAAAAATTAATTCTAAGGCTAAGTAAAGATACTGTAACTTGATTTTTCCCCCACTTTGCATTCTTTATCCCACAAATAATAAAATGCTTATTCCCCAGAAACATATAGTATTTTGTTGAAATACTTTAATTTTACTTCTTGGTTCATTTGAGATTATCTGCAAAGGAATGAAGTTAAATTTTTATATTAAAAATTTTTTTTTTTATCTTCCTCCTCCCCCTAAAATTCTTTGAATATAGGCATGTGAGCAGCAGTGACAGAATGGCCAGCCATACCGTGGTGTCATACTTCTGGCAGAACTAACCAATTTTGAGTTTACATGTTGTTTAGCTTCTTTCACTTAAAGAAGAAAGACAGATTCATTTTCATGGCTTACTTACATTTATGTATAAAAAAGTTGAACCTTAGTTTATATTAAAATTAAAGTAACAATAATAAAAAAAAAGGGAGGAAAAAACCTTGCACACTCCTATGAGAACTTTAAGCACTTCTAGAATTTGAATGTTTGGTTCCATAATCCATATTGTCTAACAAACATGTATGTTGAACTTGCTGTGTGCTAGACATTGTTCTGAGAGCTTTACAAAATATGTAAAACGTGGCTCAGTGGTTGAGTGTCAACCTATGAACCAGGAGGACACAGTTCGATTCCTGGTCAGGCACATTCCTGGGTTGCGGGCTTGATCCCCAGAGTGGGGAGTACAGAAGGCAGCTGATCAGTGATTCTCATAATTAATGTTTCTACGTCTCTTTCTCTCTTCCTCTGAAATCAGTATATATGATATTAACTGGTTTAATTCTTATAACCATGAGGGGTAGATGTTATCATCATTTTACAGATGAGGAAACAGAATCACAGAGAGGTTTGGTAACTTCTCTAAGGCCACACAGATCTAAGCATTGTTGTTTTTCTTTACCCGAGGTTTTGCTTAGAGAGGGGCAGTGGGGAGAGAAAGAAATATCAATGTGAGAGAGCATCAGTTAGCTACCTTATGTAAGTGCCGTAACCCAGCGTGAGTCTGGACTGGGAACTGAGCCAGCAGTCTTTCCATGCATAGGACGGTGCTCGGCCAGCTGAGCCACTGTGGCTGGCTAAGCCTTGGTTTCATATGAATATTAAAATTGCTTCAAATTTAATATTTGCAGATTTGAAAACCTTCAGCCACCAAGTCCTTTTGCCACTTTTGCTAACATGTTTCCTTATCTTGTTTCAATTTCCTTAACATAGCTATCCTAAAACTGGGTTGTACGTGGGCAAAGAACTTTTACATTTGTTTGAATAATCAAATGATACTTGGTTAAAATCTTTAATAACTTCTTATGTGATTATCTCCCTCCTCCCCCTAAAATTCTTTGAATATAGGCATGTGAGCAGCAGTGACAGAGTGGGCAAGCCATACCGTGGTGTGAAACCTGTGTTCAGCATTGGGGACGAGGAAGAGTATGACACAGGTGTAGTACTGCACTTACTTATACACTTCTTTCCTCAGGCACCAGGAGTGATTATAAAGATTATTTTGGGAGTAGCAGACAACTGTTTTTTTTAAAAAAAGGCAGTACCCAGCCGGCATGGTTCAGTGGTTCAATTCCTGGTCAGGGCCCATGTCCAGGTTGGGGGCTCTATCCCCTGTTTGGGGTGTGCAAGAGGCACGTGATCAATGATTGTCTCTCATCATTGATGTTTCTGTCTCTTTCCTTCACCTTCCCACTCTGAAATCAATAACAATATTCCCCCCCCCCCAAAAAAAAGGCACAGTGAGATTCTGTAAGGAGATTAAAGACTTTTTTCCTATTAAGTGTTGGTATAAAACATCTGAAGTTCTGCCTATTAGAAATTCAAGGTGAAATGTTGCATAGCCAGTTGATATAGGAACCTTTAATCGAGGAGACAAGTCTAAGTTGGTGATAATTTCAGAATCATCAGTGTACAAATAGTATTTAAATCCATGGGATTGAATTTAAAACCCCTGATCCACCCACCAAAGTTCAGGGAATTCCAAATAGACATCTGAAGAACCTTTTGAAACAAGACTAGAGGCAGTATTTTAAAGGGCCACAAGATGGGGATATTGCATAAGGGAAAATTGTCATCCTCTGTGAGGTTGGTTGTCTTTATATTTTTAAAAAGAATTTACTACTTTGGTTCATAATCCCAGTGCCAGATTATCATGGTTAAGTAATCATAATTAATAGTAATATGTGTATTAAGTTAGAAAAAATAAAACAGTACATAAATGTGCAAAATATGAAAAAATTCCCATATCTCATCTTGCCTTTTCCACTTAGTAATACATGTTTCATATTTTCCATCTCAGGCCATATACCTCCTCAATTATTTTCCTATCATGTGAACATACCATAATTTATTTATTCAATAATTTCCCATTGACATTTTAATTTTTATTTCTGTTTCAAATGACAAACAGATGTTTTTATACATATATGAACATGAACTTTTGCAAGTATATCCAGATGGTAAACTCTTAGCAGTAAGATTGCTAGGTTATAGGGAATCACATTTGATATTTTAATTCATATTACAAAATCACCTTCAGAAAACTTGCATTGCACTAAATGTAATTTTCTACCTCCTTTTTTAATTTATTTTGCTCCTTCCCCCCCTACCCTCTCTGTTGCCATCATCCTGTTATGTATCTTTCCCTGAATATCTCAACTCCTTCCGTTAACAAATGAATGAATAAATTATGGTGTGTTTACATAAATCACACACACACATATTTACATTATGGAAAACTGCACAGTATTGAAAATGAGAAAACTAGAGCTATGTATATCAACATGGATACATTTTACAATGTTGGGAGTGGGGTAGCCATTACAGAAGAATACAATTAAATAGTCTACTTATATAAATTTTACCTAAAATACAAAATACTACTCTATATTATTTAGGGGATATTTATGTATACTTAAAGAGTAACTCTATGCAAATATAGTTAAAGTATGGAACTGGTAACACTAAATTCTCATAATCACTATTTCTTAGGAAGGAAGAGGAGTGTGACTGGGGAAGAGGAATGTAACTATATGAGATTTCCTTTTTTCATTATATCTTTACTAGAGGCCTGGTGCATGAATTCGTGCACCGATGGGTCC
This sequence comes from Vespertilio murinus, assembly GCA_963924515.1. Taxonomy (NCBI): domain Eukaryota; kingdom Metazoa; phylum Chordata; class Mammalia; order Chiroptera; family Vespertilionidae; genus Vespertilio; species Vespertilio murinus. The sequence goes on along the minus strand of OZ004706.1, from coordinate 127,420,614 downwards.
CTTGGCATGGCCTGCACTCTCTTGCAACTCAGGACACCTTGGGGGATGTTAGACTGCTGGTTTTGTCCCAATCCCTACAGGCCAAGTTGACTTACCCCACTGGTGCATGAATTCGTGCACAGGGCCTCTAGTCCTATCTAATAAGAGAGTAATATGCAAATTAACGATCACTGCTACACCCACAAGCCACACCCATCATCCAATCAGAGCAAGTATGCAAATTAACCCCAACCAAGATAGCTGCTGCCACAGAGTGAACAGGAGGAAGGCTTGTGTTTCCCTGGCGATGGAGAAAGCTAAGCTTTCTACACACCTTGGTGGACCCAGGCCTCCACTCAAGGGTACAAAGTTTTAATTATAGAAGGTAAATAAATTCCAACAGAAATGGCAGCAGCCCTTGCCGGCACAGGCCTCTGCTTAAAGCTACAAAGTTTCAATTATAGAAGATAAACCCCAGATACCAGGGTCTCTGCTTGGGTCACCGGGGGGCGTGGCCAGCCTGCAAACCACCACAGGCCCCTTGCCCAGGCTGCCCCTCACCCCAAGGGAAACCCTACCCTGATCTGGGACACCCTTCAGGGCAAACCAGCTAGTCCCCACCCATGAATCAGGCCTCTATCCTGACTAATAATAAAAGAGTAATATGTAGATTTATCATCACTCCAACACACAAGATGACTGCCCCCATGTGGTCAAAGATCCTGTCCCCATGTGGACACAAGATGGCCACTACAGTTGAGAGAGACCAGGCCTGCAAGGGAGGGCAGTTGGGAGGGACCAGGCCTGTATGGGATAGAGTAAGGGGTGACCAAGCAGGCAGAGGAGGGAGTTGGGAGTGACTGGGCTTGCAGGGAATGGTAGTTGGAGGGACCCAGTCCTGCAGGGGAGGACAGTTAGGGGCAAACAGGCTGGCAGGGGAGAGTTAGGCATCAATCAGACTGGCAGGGGAGCAGTTAGGCATCAATCAGACTGGCAGGGGAGTGGTTAGGGTATGTTAAGGCTGGCAGGCAGAAGTGGTTAGGAGCAATCAGGAAGGCAGGCAGGCGAGCAGTTGGGAGCCAGCAGTCCTGGATTGTGAAAGGGATGTGTGACTGCCTGTTTAAATATCCCCCAAGGGGTCCCAGATTGAAGAGGGTGCAGGCTGGATTGAGGGACACACCCCCCCCACACACCCATGCACAAATTTTGTGCACCAGGCCTCTAATATGTATATAAGATCTTTGGTTAATCTTTTTACCTCCACTCCTCTCCCCCTTTTCCCCTTCTGAGGTTCATCAGTCTGTTTCATGTTTCCATGCCTGTGCATTGAGCATCTGCCCCCTGGTGGTCAGTACGGGTCATAGCTACCAGGAGAACAGTCACTTAGGCTTTTATAGATATAAATATTTTGAAATATTTCTTTAAAAGCAAAGGGAAGAACATTTATAATTATTAATCCCAGGAATTGTAATTTCTTTTTCTTAAATGAGAAGAACAAAATGATTAGAATGTTTTTTATTTCTCTCTTGAAAAAATGTAGATTTTTACTTATCTATCCCATGATGGATTTGTTGTTTTCCTTAAAATCTGGAACCAGCAAGAGAAAAAGAACTCTGCTGTATTTGCCCTCAAAATAGGTGTTCAGTGTTGGAAAATTCAGCCCTCTCTCTACAGACTAGTCAGATTTCATAGTTATGCCATCTAAATAAAAGTGTTTAAATTTCTTAGTTTAATCTTTAAACATGCATTCTCAGTGTTTTGACCTGACTTTTTCTTACAATATAGAGCAGTGGTTCTCAACCTCCCTAATGCTGCAACCCTTTAATACAGTTCCTCATGTTGTGGTGACCTCCAACCATAAAATTATTTTCGTTGCTACTTCATAACTAATTTTTGCCACTGTTATGAATCATAATGTAAATATCTGTGTTTACAATTCATTAACAGTAGCAAAATTACAATTATGAAGTAGCAACGAAAATAATTTTATGCTTGGGGGTCACCACAACATGAGGAACTGTATTAAAGAGTTGTGGCATTAGAAAGGTTGAGAACCACGGATATAGCAATACAAAAATAACATTATTTTTGTATTACTTTTTGTGGCATAAGAAAATATAGTAGCAGCATTAGCATTAAGTCCTAACTCAGTGGATAGAGTATCAGCCTGCATACTAAAGGGTCCCGGGTTCCATTGTGGCCAAGGGCACATGCCCAGATTTGGGCTCCATCCCCAGTAAGGGACATGTAGGAGGCAGCCGATCAATGATCCTCTCTCATCATTGATGTTTCTATCTTTCTCTCCCTCTCTCTTCCTCTCTGATGTAAATAAAAGAATTGATTGGTGTGTTTTTTCAAAGTACTACTGAAATTGTTTTTCAAACTGTTAAGAAATGTATCGTTTTTGAAATTGGTAATGTCCACTTTTAACACTTTAAATTCTTTATAGATGAAATTGACAGTTCTTCCATGTCAGATGATGATAGAAAAGAGGTTGTAAATATTCAGACTTGGATAAACAAGCCAGACATCAAGCATCATTTTCCTTGTAAAGAAGTGAAAGAAAATGGACACATGTTTCCTAGGTACTTGTAAAAATGTCTTCTTCAGAAGTAAAATTGAATTTAGGGAAGTTACTATAAAACCAAACTACAAAAGAAATTTTATTTATCCAAATATAATAAGATATAATTTTCCCTCTGATAATATATGTATTAATTTTTAGAAAGACTTTTAATGTAATTTTTTATTTTGAAAATTTTAAACAAGAAATGTTGAAGAAACAATACATTGAACACCTTTATAAACTTCTCTTAGATTCACCAGCTTTTAACTTCTTTTCACACTATCCCATCTCTATTTGAGTGTGTATATACATACACATATACTACATATGTGCATATGAATTTCCCTTTTATCAAGCCATTCAGAAGAAGCTTACATATAGCACTTAACCCTAAAAACACTTCAGCATAAATCTCCCAAGAAAATCTCATAACTCAAGTATTGTTATCACCTTTAAAAATTGTAAAAATTATGGTTCAACATTCAGACATATACTTAAATTTTTCAGAGTGCCCCCAAGGTATCTTTTATAGTCTTTTTTTTTTTTACTTCCTGATCTAGGGTTCACACACTGTATTTATCTGTTATACCTATATAGTCTCACCCAAAGTACTATACTCCACACCCATTTCTTCACTATTAAATAATCCGTGAGTCTAGGCTGAATGTGCCACATTTTAGACATTTCAGGTGTTTTTCTTATTGTATTACCTAAAAGTGTATGAGTATTAAATCACTATATTAAAGCTGAGACACAAGGTGGGGGCTGAGACACAAAGTGTGGGATGTTAATTCTGTGCACATTTTGTCTGGAGTATACAGTTACAGAATATTATAAAATATGTAAGGCAGTCCAACTATTGCTTAGTGGTGTTTAATATTGGGCATATGCTAGGGTATGTTGAATGAGAATACTTCATGAATATAGACAATAGTGGTAAAAGTATGGAAGATAGTATATTTTATATACCATATAGAATAGGTTCTAAAAAGTATTATTTTAAATCTATTACTTTAATTGTATCGTACTTTTTATAAAATACTAGAGGCCCAGTGCCCGAATTCATGCACGGGTGGGTCCCTCAGTCTGGCCAGCAATCAGTACTGTTTTGCCCAGTCCTGATTGGGGAGATCAGGGCAGGCTAGCCAGGGGAGGGATTGCAGGAGGTTGGCCAGTTGCAGGAGGTTGGCTATGGGATCTCACTGACCACCAGGGGACAGCTTCTGCATTGAGCATCTGCCCCCTGGTGGTCAGTGAATGTCATAGCAACCGGTAATTAGGTCATTCAGTCACATAGGCATATATATATAAAAATACCTTTGTCCTTAGACAGTCATAGTTTGTCTGTTAATAAGACATAAGGGAAAATGTAAAGCTTTTATTATGTAGCTTATATATAATAATAAAAGCATAATATGCTGATTAGACCAGACAGCTGAAGAACCTTCCAGATGAAGCTAGGCTGTGAGGGCTGAGGCAAGCCACTGCAGCTGCAAGGGCCAAGCCCCTTGCACCAATTTCGTGCATTGGGCCTCTAGTCCTATATAATAAAGAGCTAATATGCTGATTAGACCAAACAGGAACAGCCATCCGACAACTGTCTGGACGAAGACAGGGCTATGAGGACCAAGATAGTGAGGGCTGTGAGGACCAAGCCCCTTGCACAAATTCTGTGCTTTAGGCCTCTAGTTATATATAATAAAAGCCTAATATGCTAAGTGTCTGATCATCTGTTCAACCAAAGTGTAATATGCTAATGGTATGCTAAGGCTGCTCAACCACTTGCTATGATGTGCACTGACCACCAGGGGGCAAATGCTCTGACTCGTAGGTTAGCTTGCTCCTGGGGTCCGGCTGATTCAGACTGAGCGAGATAGGCTGGACAAGCTCTGGAGCCCTCCTCTGGTCCCTCCCCAGCTGGCCAACTTCCCACATCTCTCCCTGGCTCTGATCATGCACCAGGGGTGGGGGGTCCCTTGGCCTGGCCTGCACCCTCTCACAATCTGGGACCCCTCTGGGGATGTTGGAGAGCCCATATTGGCCCGATCCCACAGGCCAGGCCAAGGAACCCCATAGGTGCACAAATTCATGCACTGGGCCTCTAGTTTGTTTATAATGAGCCTTTGTATTTTTAACTCAAAAGTAATTTCATCTGGAGTTGGACATTTTTTATAATTGGGGCTCTTGAAGGTAATAGTTATTTTAACATTTTAAAAACATTCTTTTTGTTTTTTAATGCTTTTTCTCTCAAGTCATCTGTTGGTTACTGCAACACACATGTACTGTCTAAGGGAGATTCTTTCACGGAAAGGATTGGCTTATATTCAATCTCGACAAGCACTAAATTCTGTGGTTAAAATTACATCCAAAAAGAAACATCCTGACCTAATTACCTTCAAGTATGGAAACAGCAGTGCTTCAGGAATAGAAATCTTGGCAATTGAAAGGTAAGATTTTCTTAGGATGATATTGTCTAAATTATTGAATTAGTTCATTATTAAACATGGTTTGTTTCTCTGTTTAGGGAAAGAGGTGGTGGAATAGGATACGTGAATCACTTTCATTAATATTCTTTGCTGTCTTTTTCTTAGTCATCTGTGTTTTAGCCATCAGCCCATGATTTTATTAAGTACCATAACTAATTAAACTTTTTGACAGAAGGGGCTTTAAGAAAACCTGTGCCAGTGTTGCACTAAATGCCGGTTTGCAATCAAATAAGAAGTTTTGTCAAAATATAAGTCAATTTTTATTTTCTTTTATCAAATTATTATTTTTAAATGTCAGTGAACTAAGCAGTGTACTGAATGGTGTAGTTAATTTGCAATCTGGTATAAGCTCCTCCTCGTCTCATTATGAAGCAGTGACAAACAGTTTGTGGACTGGTACAGGGCCATATACCACATTGATCTTGAAGCTAAACCATATCTAACCTAATAATAGAATAATATGCAAATTAACCACCACGCTGCTACATAAGCCACGCCCATCGGCCCATTAGGGCCAGTATTCAAATTAACCCAACCATGAAGGCAGTTAATTTGCATGTCAAAATAGTGTAGAAAGAAACCAAGCCTGCAGAAGGGAGCGAAGCTGTGGAGAATGGAGGAAAGCAGGCGGGGTCGGGTGAGGAGAAGGGGGGAAAACAGGCAGGACAGGGGGGAGAAGGGAGGGAAGCAGATGGGGCAGCAACCGCAGCAGAAAGCCCTATTGCAGGAATCTTCCTGCAGTGGGCCTCTAGTTTAATCTTATAAATAAAAATGTGAAGCCAAGAGGGATTAAATGACTTTCACATCTTTGCACCTACCTTCTAACTTCTGATCTGCAGTTCGTTCCACCTTGCTGTACAGTATGAAAAATCACCTTGCTTTTGCATTTAGATTTTGTTTCAAATATGCTTTTGAGTATATGTTAATATAAGTTCTGGGGAGTATGTAGAAGGACATTTCTGCTGGCTTTGTAAGCCAGGGAAAGCTTCCTATTGGAGGTGACATCGAAGCAGAGTTTTGAAGACTAAGAGCTGTATTAATATTTATATATTTTCCCCTACAGGTATTTGATCCCAAATGCAGGAGATGCTACCAAAGCCATAAAACAACAGATCATGAAAGTGTTGGATGCTTTGGAAAGTTAATATAAAAATATAAAAGAAAAGTATTTAAAAAGAAATTAAGGCAACTGAGAAACATGGACATTTTCTTGACTGAATACTAACTGGAGACCTTTCATCTGCTCATGGGGATATTTGAAAAATTTAAATTATTATAATCTCTGGATAGTTAATTTTTAAAATTTTTCCTTTTGCATTTTTGGCTTTGTAAAATGATTACTTACAAAAGTCAGTTATTAAGTGACTTTGAAGTAACTGACCCTTTGCCCTTATGAACTAAGGGAGCAGAATGCAGTTCTGTTTTGAAGAGCTGTTTTAAGGGAACATGCATCACTTTCAGATTTAAAAACAACCATACACACATATATATTTGCAATGTCTTCACTGAAAACTACAGATAGAATTAGTTGAAGAGAGCCTGTTAATTGCTAATTTGGTTTTACCCACTGAGCAATATCAGTAACTAAAAAATATTACATAGCTTAATAATTAGCTTGCCGTTTCTGTTCTTAAAAAGAGTGTTATCTTTTCAATGAAATTGATAAAAATTCCAGCCAACTCAGAAAGTCAGTCCGGTAATGAAATGTTGAAACATCAGTTTCCAAACATCTTTGCACCATTGGCTAATAATTTGAACATGAGTGCTTCAGATACTAAACTTCATCCTAATAGTTTCAATGGAGCAGTTAAAAGCAATATATATAAGTAGGTAGGCATGTTAAGATTACAATTAACATTTGAGGACAGAATTATATCTGTACAAATGTCATTGGTCTTTATTACAAATGCAATACTTGATTTAGGGTATTTAAGACAGGTGTTGAGCACACACTGATTTATCCTCAGTGAGATTATGGTCTGTGACCACAAATATCCACTTAAATAAAAGCCAAATAATCAGAGAGCTGTAAAAACTATAGTTGTTTTTATCATCACTTTCTGAAATTTCTCTTCTTTGGTTTTTGTCTTGTCTTACGAAAATTCCAGTGGTTTGAAACTATTTTTATCCTCTTAATATGACAAAACTGTAAAGAGATCTGCTTTATTTCAAAGCTTCCTCAACTTAACTTATTGAGAGATTCATATTAGACATGTTAGGGGAGAGAAATCCAAGGACACATTTGAGGATGTGGAATAACTTGTAAAATCTGGGAAATAGCAAATCCTAACAATCTTCCATGTTTTAGAGTGTAATGGATTACCTCAAAGGGGTTGATAGGAGAAATATTTAGACATATCCTGTTTTCAGATAGTAATTTTAATTTACTTCATGGAAATCAAGTGAATAAAAGGCAGCATATGTCATGGTATTTTGATATTTTATTCTAATTAAATAAAAAGTTTACTTGAGTGGTTGAAGACATTTGCATGAAATTGCTCCTGGTGCAATAATTGATATTTATAACTCTCTCCATAACTGTTATATTGCATTTTTTTCTTTTCTTGGTACCCCCTTTAGAAATGTCCTGAAGTCTCATCCCCCTACCCCCCATTTCAGCTATGGGACTTTTTACATAATATTAATGTAAAGGTGTTTGTGTTAATGTTTATAAACTACAGTTGTAAATAAACCAATACAGTTTACGCAAAACTTTGTTCTTAATGACAGTCTCTCTTTTTCTTCCCTCCCCCATTTGTAATCTTTATAGATATCAAGCAGTTAGAAAATCGAGGGCCATTCTTTGAGTGGAATTTAAATGTTTAGATTTGAAAGTACAGTAAGCCCTCAATTTTATGAAACTCAATTGAACGGACTTCGGATTTTATTTATTTACTAGAGGCCCAGTGCATGGATCCATGCACCGGTGGGGTCCTTCAACCTGGCCCGAGCCCTCTTGCAATCTGGGACCCCTCGGGGGATGCCGGACTGCTGGTTTCGGCCCGATTCCTGAAGCGGCAGGCGGCCAGGGAGGAGCCCACGCCCAGGCTGGGCACCATGCCACTCCTGCTCACCTGCCGCCGCTGCCTACTCAGCGCTGCAGCAGAGGCGGGAGAGGCTCACTGCTGCAGCTGCACTTGCCAGCTGTGAACCGGACACCTGGTGCCCGTTGGTCAGCTGAGCAGCGTTCCCACTGTGGGAGCACACTGATCACCAGGCAGCAGCTCCTGCATTGAGCGTCTGCTCCCTGATGGTTGGTGTGCATCATAGCAACTGGTTGTTTGGTCGTTTCAGCTTTTATATATAGAGATTTATTTTTTGTTAATCCTCATCTTAGGATATTTTTCCTTTGATTTTTAGAGGGAGTATAAGAGAGGAAAAGATAGAAACGTTGATGTGAGAGAAACACATCGATTGGTTGCCTCCTGCACGTGCCCTGACCAGGGGAGGAGCCTGCAGCCAAGGTGTGTGCCCTTGACTGGATTCAAACTCTGGGACCTTTGGTCTGCAGGTTGATTCTCTATCCACTGAGCCAAACTGGCTAGGGCCAGACTTCGGATTTTAATGGACAAAATTTCTGGTACATTATGTGAAAATTAACACCCTGTTAATTTTAAAATGTTTTTAACCAAGATTTATAATTAACAGCTTATTTTTTTTTTTTTTGTTATCCACTTATTTTTTAAAAATTTGATCGAATAGACCATATATTGGGGGAAAAAACTGTAGTAATTTCTCCCACATAAATATTTCGTATCTACAACTATAGTCTACATATTTAAATCCAAGAGATACTAGTCATAAACAATGTTCAGGGAGTGTTAGCACATGATCACACTTCAAGGAGATTATAGTGATACATATAGAAAACTTACCTGAAATTAAACTTTACATACATAATTACTCAAACATGTCTACATAAGTAAAAACACTAATTTTTCAATGTTTTAGCATACACATTTGGAAAACCTACTTTATTATATAACGGACTTTCAGCTTTAATGGGCACCCTCTCCCCAAAATTAGTCCATTACATTGAGGTTTTGCTATTTCTGTTCATCTAAATGGGAATGGGGTAAGAAATAATACCAATGACATTAAATTCCACATGTAGTAAATTGAACTTCAGCTTATTATCACCAGTTACTAGTCATGGATATTAAGTAAAAATACAGTTCACTAGAGGCCTGGTGCATGAAATCCATCCACTAGGATTGGGCCTAAACGGGCAGTCGGACATCCCTCTCACAATCCAGGACTGCTGGCTCCCAACTGCTCACCTGCCTGCCTTCCTGATTGCCCCTAACCGCTTCTGCCTGCCAGCCTGATCACTCCCTAACCATTCCCCTGCCAACCTGATTGATACCTAACTGCTCCCCTGCCAGCCCCGTTGCCCCTAACTGCTCTTCCCTGCTGGCCTGATCACCCCTAACTGCCCTCCCCTGCCAACCTGGTCGCCCTTAACTGCCCTCTGCAGGCCTAGTCACCCCTAACTGCCCTCCCCTGCAGGCCTTGTCCCTCCCAACTGGCCTCCTTTGCTGGCCAGCTTGTGTCCACATGGCAGCCATCTTGTGTGTGTGAGTGATGGTCAAGTTGCATATTACTCTTTTATTAGATAGGATGTTGCTTTTAACATTCATGTATGACTTTTTATACTGACATGTATTCGGTTCTTTTGGATAGCTTCCTTGGAGTGGAATTACTCTCACATGTCAGTTCTACACTTCAATTTATGAGGAACTCCTGTTTTCCAGAGGAGCTTTACCATTGACCACATATGAGTGCTGTAATTTCTCTACTTTCTCACCAACACTGTTTTTGTCCATCTTTTTTATTATGGCAACCTAGGATGTGAAGTGGTATCTGGTTTCCATGTGCATTTTCCTTAAGACTGATGTTGAGTATCTTTTCATGGGCTTACTGGCCATTTGTGTATCTTTGGAGAAACTGTGGATTCAGATTCGTTGTCCATTTCATTTTTTAATTGTTTTTGTCTTTTTCTTTTTGAGTAGTAAGAGTTCTTTACATACTCTCAATACAAGTGTCTTATCAGGTATATCATTTGCTAACATTTTCTCCCATTCTCTGGGTTGTCTTTTCACATTCTTGATGGTGTTCTCTGAACCATAAAAATTTTTAGGTTTGGTGATGTTCAGCTTATTAATTTTGTTTATTTTATCACTTTGGTGCTTTGTGTTTTGTTTTGTTTTTGTTGGTTTGTTTGTTTTTTACTTTGGTGCTTTTGATGTCTCACCTAAGCCACCAGTTAGTTGCCTAATTAAAAGCAATAAGGGTTTACTCTTATGTGTTAGCTTCTAAGAGTTTTATTAGATCACATTAATTTTTTACTTAGTTTTTGTATATGATGTGAGAAAGGGTCCAATTTCATTATTTTGCATGTGGATGTCAAGTCATCCCAGCATTCTCTGCTGAACATTGAATAGTCTGGCACCCTTTTTGGAAATCAGTTGACATAACTGTGGAGTTTTATTTCTGTACTCATTTATATTCCATTAGTCTAAAAATCTGTTTTTATGCCAGGACCACACTGTGTTGATCACATGCTCTATACTAACTGAAATTGAGAAGTGTAGCCCTCCAACTTTGAACCTTTCCAAGATATTTTCTGAATTTCTTTTCAGTCCTTTGAATTTCCATTTCTGCAGTAAAAGTAGCTAGGATTTTGATGGAGATTGTATTGAATCTATAAATCAATATGGAGAGTATTGCCATCTTAATACTATTTATTGCCTTCCAGTTTATGAACATAGGATGTCTTTCAATTAATTGATTTGGGTCTTTAATTTATTCCTTTTACCACTATTATAAATTGAATTGATCTTGTTAAATTTATTGGCCTTTTCTAGGAAATAATTTTTTAAAAAAGGTGGAGGCTTTATTTATTTAAATGTATTTTATTGATTCTTTACAGAGAGGAAAGGAGAGGGATGAGAGTTAGAAACACTGATGAGAGAGAATCATCGATCAGCTGCCTCCTGCACACCACTCACCAGGGATGTGCCCGCAACCCAGGTACATGCCCTTGACCAGAATCGAACCTGGGACCCTTCAGTCCACAGGCTGACGCTCTATCCACTGAGCCAAAACCGGTTTTGGCTCTAGGAAATTCTTGAAAAACTTCATAACCGTGCTTTTGAACTCTATATTCAGTCTTTTGTTCTCCATTTCTTTCATTTAAGATCTGTTTCCTTGTCTCCTCATTTTCGCTGCTTCCCTGAGTTGTTAGGGTAGCTTTGTGGGCCTGGGTGTCCTACATGATTCAATGAGTCAGCCTCCCAGTTGCCTGATGTGGATACTCTTGGTGCACCCCTTTGTGGACTGTGTGTACATCCTTGTTGTAGTTAAGTCTTGATTGTTGTTGGTGTCACTGGGAGGAATTGACCTCCAGGCCAATTGCCTGTGAGGACCTGCTGTATCTATAACGGAAGAATTGCTGCGCTGGAGACACGTTTATGGGGGAGGACTTGTTCCCGTAGGGCTTTGGTGCTCACTGAGTCTGTCTCTTGAATGTGCTCCTTATGAGAGTAGTTGAAATCTGGTGTCATCTCACACCAACCACTAGATACACTAGTTTCCGGATCTCCAATGTGGTGCAGGTCAGGTGGTCTGAGGCCACCCAGCAGGAGCTACCACAAGAACTACAGTTTTCTCCTCTTTGCTTGGGATTTGGGGGTTTCAGAGCTGGAGCTACAGTTTATTTCGTTAAGCTGCCCCAGTATAGGCCTTTTATATGCAAAAGCAGCTGTGTGGAGCCTGGGCAGGTTTGTAGAATGCGTGGGCAGGTCCTCAGGGCAGGGCAGGGTCTCAGGACGTCACTAGGCTGGGGTGTGGCAAACAGTGATGGCTGCCATTAGCCATCTCTGCCTTTCAGCGTTTCCAAGTCCCTAAGCTCCAGTGTAGTAAACAATGATTGCTGTGTGCACCTCTGCAAAAAAGTTACCCTTACTTTCAGACCCAATGGCTGACAGACCAGCTCCTCCCTGTAGGCGCATCTGGGTCCCCCACATGACCCCAGAAACTGGATTTCAAGTGATCAAGAGCTTGTTTCCCTTCGGGTTGAAAGAAAGCCTCGTGTTCAGCCGCCCACCACCAGCCTGATTTGCGTGCCTCCTTACCTAGGCTTTTCAGGCTTCTGCGCCTTTCTCTTTCAGCCAGCTGTCCCGTGGTTCTGGGTGATAGATGTTTTGTCTTTTAGTTGTAGTTTTGAAATTGTTGTGCGAGGTGGGAGATTAGTTGTTTACTGCTATCTTGGTTTTTCCGAATTCCCCATCAATTTTGAATGATAGCCTTGCTGGATAGAGTATTCTTGGATTCAGTCCCTTGCTTAGCATACCATTGTATACTTCATTCTATTCCCTTCTTAACCTGATATGTTTCTGTTGAGAAATCATTTGATAATATAATAAAAGATCCTTTGTAGGTAACTCTCTTAGGGACTCTCTGCTTGTATGACCTTTTTCTTCCCCAAATCAGGGAAGTTTTCTGTCATTATTTCTTCAAATAGGTTTTCTAATTCTTGATCCTCTTGTTGTCCTTTTGGCACCCCTATTTTATGTTTGTTACTTCATTTCATGTTGTTCCAAAGCTGTCGTGGTCTCGCTTTCTGTTTTCTAATTTTTTTCTTCAATTGTTGTTCATATTGGGTGTGCTTTTCTACCCTATCTTCTAACTCACTAGTTTGGTCCTCCACTTCTTCTATTCTAGTGTTGAAACCTTCCATTGTGTTTTTATTTTAGCTATATTCTTGATTTCCTTTGATTCTTACATAAATTGTTGATTTTTCTCATCCATTTGATTTATAAACTGTATGACCATTTATCTGAATTCTTTTTCTGACATATTGCATACCTGTTTCATTCATTTTCTGGTGATTCCTTCTTTCCTTTCCTTTGGGGGTTGTTTCTTTGTCTCCCCATTTTTGCTATCACTGAAGGGCGCTATCTAAGTGCCAAGTTGTTTGGTGTGTGGCCAAAGTGGAGGCATTGGCATCAGGATCACATACCCTAATAATTACCAGAGTCCCGGTGCTGTGATGGAGGGGGCCTGTGTTTGTGGTAGCAGTTGGCGGGAGCATCATGCACCCCTAGACTTGGCATAAAAGAAGACCCTGAATAGCAACAGCAGTCTTGAGAAAGAGGAACAAAGTAGGTGGGATCTCAATGCCAAATTTCAAGCTGTATTACAAAGCCACTGTTCTCAAAGCACTTGGTACTGGCACCAGAGCAGATATATAGCTCAATGGAATAGAATTAGAGAACCCAGAAATCGACCCAAGCCACTATGCTCATTTAATATTCTACAAAGGAGGCAAGAGCATACAATGGAGTTAAGACAATCTCTTCAATAAATGGTGCTGGGAAAACTGAACAGATACTTGCAAAAAAAATGAAAGTAGACCACCAACTTTTACCATACACAAAAATGAACTCGAAATAGATAAACAACTTAAATGTAAGATGGGAAACCATAAAAATCCTAGAAGCCATAGGCAGCAAAATAGCATACAAATTTTCATAGCAATATCTTAACTAATTCAGTTCCTAGGGCAATAGAAACTAATGAGAAAATAAACAAATGGGACTACATCAAAATAAAAAGCTCATGTACATAAAAACAAAACAAAACCATCAACAAAACAAGAACCCACTGTATTGGAGAACATATTTGCCAATGTTATCACCTATAAGGGTTTAATCTCCAACATTTACAGGGAAATCGGACAGCTTAATAAAAGGAAGATAACCCAATCAAAAAATGGGCAAAGGACCTAAATAGATACTTTTTGAAAGAAAACAGAAGGAGACCAAGAGACGTATGAAATCATGCTCAAAGTCATTAATCATTTGAGAGATGCAAACCAAAATGACAATGAGGTATTTCACACCTGTCAGAATGGCTATTATCAACAAATGACAAGTGCTGGTGGGGATGTGGAGAAAAAGGAACCCTCTTGCACTAGAATGCAGACTGGTGCAGCCACTGTGGAGAACAGTATGGAGTTTCCTCAAAAAACTAAAAATGGAACTCCCATTTGACCCAGTGATCCCATTTCTAGGAATATATCCCAAGAAACTAGAAATACCAATCAGAAAGGATATATGCACCATCATGTTCATAGGAGCACAATTTACCATATCTAAGATTTGGAAACAACCTAAGTGCCCATCAACAGATGAGTGGATTTGAATACTGTGGTACATCTATACAATGGAATATTATGCTGCGGTAAAAAAGGAGTTATTATCATTTGCACCAGCATGGATGGACCTGGAGAGCATTATCCTAAGCAAAATAAGTCGGTGAAAAATAAATATCACATGATCTCAGTCACTTGTGGGATATAATGAACAACATAAATGAATGAACAGAGACAGAGAAGCATTGATCAGACCATCAAGGGGAGGGGGAGAGATCAAGCAAAGGACTTGTATGCATGCATAAGTGTCTATCCAATGAGGGCATGAGTGTGTGTGTGTGTGGGGGGGGGTGAGCGGGGCAATGGGAGAATAAGGACACATATGTAGTAATACCTTAATAAGGAAAAGAAAAATTAAACAAAAGAACACTTCATGCACTTAAAAGAATAACAAATTTTTATTATTTATTTATTTATTAAAAATATATTGTATTGATTTTTTACAGTGATGAAAGGAGAGGGAGAGAGAGTTAGAAACATCGATGAGAGAGAATCATTGATCAGCTGCCTCCTGCACACCCCCAACCGGGGATGTGCCTGCAACCAGGTACATGCCCCAGACCGGAATCGAACCTGGGACCCTCTAGTCTGCAGGCCGACGCTCTATTCACTGAGCCAAACCAGTTAGGGCCAAATTTTAATTTTTTTAAATCTCCTAACTTGACAAAAGCACAAGCAAAACACAAAAATCAAAAAGCAATCCTGACGAGTAAGTATAAATGGAAACATTCTAAAACAACATCACCGAACAGATTTCAGAGGACTGAATTGTTGAGGATATTGAGTTTGAACCCTCAGTGGATCTCTTTCCCTCCCTCATCAGCTACCAGCCCTAGCAGTGAGGTCCCACTATAGGGCGTGAGTGCCTCCCCCAACCTGGACTGGAAAGTTCCAGCCCAGTTACCACGACTGGTCCAAATAGCTCCAGGCAACCAACCAGCTCACGGCCGTTCCCAGTCGCAGAGCCAACCTCACCAGCGACAGACTCAGTCCTTGGCTGCGAGTCGGGGAGGCCGGTGGTTAAACATCCTCCAGACGCTCCCCTCACTCAGGCCGCCCCGCTGGTCCCTCTGCCTCAGGGGCGATCCTTCCCGGAGGACGTGCTGTACCCGCCGGGTCTGGTTGGCGCCGACCGCGAGCGAGGAGGGTCGGGAGCTGCGGGAGTCCAGCAAGAAGCCCCGCCCACTGCTGTGGGAGGAGAGGGGCGGGGCGTCGGGCGATAACCCCGCCCCTTCCGGCGCGGCTTTGCCCCGCCCCTCCCGGCGCTGCCTGGGCCCGTCCTGAGGCTACCCCGTCGCGCATGGTGTTCCCGGGGAGAGCCATGGCCAGTGAGTAGCGAGGCTTCGGGTGCGGCGCCGGCGAGGGCTCCCCCGCCCCGGCCGTGACCTTCCCTGACCCGGTGTCCGCGGAGCCCGGGGCGTGTGGCCCGGGGGGCGGCGGCGGGGCGCGGGGCGGGGCGCTCCGGGGTCCGGCTTCTAGGGGTGCGGGCGGGCGGCGGGCCGCGCCCCTCCCCAGGGGCTCCTCCTGCGCCCCGCGGGGCCGGGCCTGGAGGTGGGTCCCGAGCAGGCCCCGCCCCTCAGAGAACCTTTCCGGGGACCCCTCTGCGGTGGGACAGCGAGGGCACCTCGGTGAGCCTCTGCCGGTGGGGTTCCTGGGGACGGAGGCTTTGCTCCCGGGGCGGGGCGGCCAGCGGGATTGCTCTCACCCTCTTCACCTGAGACTCATTTTAAAAAAATATATATTTTATTGATATTTTACAGAGAGGAAGGGAGAGAGATAGAGAGCCAGAAACGTTGATGAGAAACATCGACCAGCCGCCTCTTGCACACCCCCTACCAGGGATGTGCCCGCAGCCAGTGTACATGCCCTTGACCAGAATCGAACCCAGGACCTTTCAGTCCGCAGACCGACGCTCTACCACTGAGCCAAACCGGTTTCAGCAGACTCATTTTTGAACTTGAGTTTTGCGAAGGCCTGAGCTCGGTCACGTGCAACTGAAGCACCTGTTGTCTTCGACTTGGGCTGTGATAGGACTGGATCCTGCGCTCCACGTTGTACCCGCCTCCCACCCCCCTCCTGAGCCAACAATTGGGCAAGTCGTTTCTGCATCTGGACATTGAGCTTAGGGGTTGGGTTATCGCATGCTAGTTCCACAGCCCCCTCCTGGGTCGGCCTCAGGGCTGAGTTTGCCCCCAGGCCTGTGCCAGATTTCTTTACACAAGCAGTGCGGTGCTCTGGACTCACAGCCTGGAGACCTGGAACCTTAGTCCTGGCTCAGTCAGCAGCTTCCCATGTCAACGAGACATCCAATCTGGTGACCTGTAAAATGGACACAAGTGCCCCTACGTGGGAGTCTCGGGAGGCCCCCGCGAGATGATAAGGTGTGGAAATTCGTGGAAGTGCTCTTTGTTTTTTATTTCAACCGAGAGTGCAAGTTGGTGGCTGAAGGATTGTTCAGGATCGTCATCTGGGCGACCTGTCACACACCTCCCTCTGGGTGTCACTGCATCCTTGGAGAGGCAGGCATGACAGGCTGATGGACTTGAGAGCTGTGGTTCTTAGTGGTGGCTGTCTGACTTCCTTGAGGAGTTTTTTCAAATCATATGACAACCCCCCAAAACAAACAAACAAACAAACAAACAAACAAACAAACAAACAAGGTGTCCATCTTGCTTTACTGTTCCAGATTTGGGCTTGGATTGTTACTCTGCCACTGTTCACCGACTGTGCAACTTTTGCGTCTGCAAGCTTCTTGTTTCCTTATTTACAAAGTGTTTTATGGTCCCTTGTTGGTCTTTGCATGCATTATGTGTATTTTTTCCCCTGGGTAAGTCCTTCATGGTTAGACTGCGATGACTCTTAGGGCAGCCAGGGACCTACGAAATCACTGTATTTGTATTTTACAGCTGAGGTAATAGCACTCCCCAATGGTGAATTGCCCTGCTGCATGCAATCCCCTCTGTGGAGTGGGCGATTTGTAAAATGCAAGCAATCCCAAGTGTGATTCAGGAGCTGCCTCCCTGGGTGGGATGGGGAAGAGGGAAGCCAGTAAGAGCTGTGTGGACTTCACCCTCCCACCTCCAGCCCTCCTCTGAAGCAGAGACAAAGCTCAGCTTCTGAGTTAGTGATGTTTTGGTAATGTTCTCAACATATTTGTTTGTCTCAAAGTAATCCCATCTTGTGTTCCCTATTTTATTTTCCTTTGTTTTCATCCAGATTCTGAAACTGTTTAACAAGCTGCATTCAGGGTTAAATCGAGCTCTTCTCACTTTATAAGCCAAGTAATGCGCGTCTGCACTTTCCTTTCAGGGTTAACCTTGAGCCAGACAGGCCTTCAACTAAAGGCCTGCCTCTTCTGAGGACTGTTGCACAGGCTCAGGAGACACCCAGAGTGAGCACTCTCTCGTGGTAGAGGTTTCGCACTGTAGAGCAGGGGTGCATAGGGAAGCGAGGGCAGGGCATTACTGCTAATTCCTGAACTAGCAGCCTCACCTCAGACCATGAGCGAAAACTGTGTATCAGTCAGGGTCCACATAGGACACAGAAACGACACCAGCCATTTGAACAGGAACAGTTTTATATAAAGAATTATTAACCACTGAAAGGTGATTACTGTAAGAGCTGAAAGAGAACTCTAAAGAATATAGGGAAGCTGCCGAAACCAGTTTGGCTCAGTGGATAGAGCATCGGCCTGTGAACTGAAAGGTCCCGGGTTCGATTCTGGTCAAGGGTATGTACCTTGGTTGTGGGCACATCCCCAGTAGGGGGTGTGCAAGAGGCAGCTGGTTGATGATTCTCTCTCATCGATGTTTCAAACTCTATTCCTCTCCCTCTCTGTAAAAAAAAAATCAATAAAATATATATATTTTTAAAAAGAATATAGGAAAGCAAATGTAGGGTGTAGCTACCACCTCACGGAAGGAATAAGCCAGACCTCCTTGCCCTAAGACTGACCACAGATCTGTTGGCAGGGCTGGCCACATAATTTGTGGGGTCTAGTCCCCAATAAACATGTGGAGCCTTGTTAAGATAGCAGGGAAAAGTGCTGTCAGCTTTTCCTTTGAAGTGTTTCAACATCTCATGGTGGTTTTTATTTGATACTTAATGTTGTGGTCCTCATCTACACTAATAAAAGAGAAAGATGCAAATTGGCTGTACCTTCGTGATGCCCACCAGCCAATCAGGAGTGAGTATGCAAATTAACTGAACAAAGATGGTGGGTTGATTTGCATACACAAGTACCAAGTAGCTGTGGGTAGGAAGCCTACGTTGTTGCCATGGTGATGATGCAGGTGTTCTGGGTCACCCCAGTCGCTTTGGGTCTCTGGGCAGCATGGGAAGGCTGAAAGGCGGCTCCAGTGCCAGAGCAACATCGGTGCTGGCAGCCAGGGGAAGGAAGACCCATTCTTACATGAATCTTCGTGCATGGGGCCTTTAGTATTATTATAACCAATGGACACAGACACTGGGGCGTTGGGGGCTTACCCAGAGTGTGAATGGCTGAGGGGAGGGACGTGTCAATTGGGGAAAAAAAGACATATGTAACATTTTAGACAAAAATAAAAAATGTTTTAAAAAAAGAGCAAAAATGTTGCAGTCCTTTGGGCATAGGGATATTTATGGGGTGAATACAGACCCTCACAAGTGCACAGGAGCCCTGCCCTATGATTAGGCACATCTGCCACCCACCAGCTTGCACCCTCCCCCTCCTGCTAGCAGATGCACTTAGGCATTGAGTCCCAGCTCCTAATGGGGAACTTGAGACAGGTGTCTCCCCTCCCCATGACCCACTGCCCCATTCCCAGTGCGATTTCACTGTCTGTACTGGAATGCCCTCAGTTACCCGGATAAGGGGTAGGCTGAGGCCCAAGGTCAAATAGTAAGGAATAGTTGTGTATTCAAACCTAGTTGTCTTCCTTCAAGCCCTGTTCTCATTTGTAAGTAAAAATCTGGCCCTGCCTGCTTCACTTCAGGTTCTTGTGCATGGCATGGGGCTCTGCCCATGGCAGCTGCTCACCAAGGTCTCTCAACATCACCATGGTTGAAATTTTGGACTGATAATTTGTTGTGAGGGACTGCCCTATACGTTGTGGCAGGTTCAGCAGCATCTCTGACCTCTTCCTGTTGGATGCCAGTAGCAACCCACCAGTGTGACAATCCAGAATGTCTCCAGACACTGCCAGACGTCCTGACGGGCAGAATTGTCCTCGGGTGAGAACTGCTCTGATTCAGCAGTCAGATCTTCTGACACTTGTTTTCTCTTCTTCTTTAGCTTTCCGCTTGGCCCTCATCCAACTTCAAGTTTCTTCCATCAAATCGGATAATCTCACTCGAGCTTGTGGCCTTGTCCGGAAGGCAGCCGCCCAAGGAGCAAAACTAGTTTCTCTGCCAGTAAGTATGGGGGAGCCACCCCTTTCTGGGCCCGGTGGGCTCCACAGAACAGCATCTGCTAGCTCTGGCTTTCCTCTTGTGTCCGGGTCCAGTTAAGGCCCTTTGGGGGCCAGGATTGTGTCACGTTTGTCTGAAAGATGGCCCTCACAGGGGCCTCCGTGATAGGACGTGCCCATGTGGTTACAGGTCTTTAACGTGAGGACCGCCTACTCTGCTGAGAACCCTTGTGGGCTGAAGGACTTACCTAAAGCTGAAATCTCCACCTCGGATATTGCCCTTCTTTCCACATATAATTCTTCTTCTTCTTTTTAATCCTCTCCCCAGGGTATGTTTTCTCTTGATATTTAGAGAGGGGCGACTGGGGGGGGGAGGGGGAGGACAAGAGCGAGAGCAAGAGAGAGAGAGAGAGAGAGAGAGAGGAACATTGATGTGAGAAACATTGACCGGTCGCTTCCCATACGCCCCCTGACTGGGAATGAACTTGCAGCCTTTTGGTGTATTGGAGAACACTCCAGCCAACTGAGCCACCCAGCCAGGGCTTCGTGTATAATTCTTTATAGGACCAGGATGTATATTGATTTTAGAGCTAAACCTCCAACATTAAAAAAAAAAATTTGAAAACTGAAACTATTAGAGACATTTAGGAAGCCTGTGGTGTCTTTCTAAATGTAGGATTCTGCATCTCTTTTCTAGGTGATTTCTTTTAAAACAACCAGCGGAAGCTTGCACCACGTTTGCTTGTCATCAAGTAGGGGGTTAGCTCCAGAGAAGGATCCTGCAGGGTCAGTGGTGGAACTATTCTGTCAGCCCCTCCTCCTCTCTCTCTCCCCCGCTGGGAGAGGCAGCCCTTTGAGAACCCTGCTTAGACCGACTGGAGAATTTTCAGGACTGCCTTGTATGTTGGGCCCCAGGCCATCACAGATGGGGCCAGTGAGTGGGAATCGTTAGCAGGGGAGCTTGAGGTCTTAACGTTAATCCCATCTTCGTTACCACTCCAGTCCTGGGACTCACCTGGACTTGTACCCTCATCGTGTCCTGTTTTGTTGGTTTGTGTTGCTCCGGCAATAGAGTTAAAGATCAGGAGTGAAGTGCTTGAATTCAGCTCTGCTTCTCTGACATGCGTCTTGTACAGGCTGGTAAGCCTGAGTTCCTTAGCATCTCAGTAAATGCAAGGCGAGTGAATTAGAGTCAAAGTCTAGTGGTTTTGGTTTTGCTTTTCTTTGATGACAGAGCTGTGGGAGACAGACGTGTCCTGGGGAATGAGATTCCGCTGGATCAGGATGCTGGGCTGGAAGGGAGCTTAGAAACAGTTCATTTTACCGATGAGGAAATGTCTTAACTTCTGTGGCTTTCGAAGCTTCTGTATTTTTTCAATCCCAGGCTTTATTGCTTTACATAGTTAATGCAATTTTGAGCCTATGGATTCATCCTAACGAAGTCCTGAGAGTAAGCCCGTTGTGGTGGGCCTGGTGCCCTGGGAACGTGCAGCTCTCCTTAGACTCGGGGGAGAGGCCGTTCCCACCCTCTGCCAACATGACCAGGTCTGGCTGAACACAGGTGCCTTGTCTCGTCTCAGCCCGCCTGGACAGCTGCTGACACCTGCCTGTGGCTACAGGCTCTGCAGCCCGGGACCTCAGTGTGTGTGTGTGTGTGTGTGTGTGTGTGTGTGTGTGTGTGTTTAATCAGCTGTGTTTTATCCCTTTCAGAGCAGAGCTGGAAGCAGCGGCTCTGTCTTCTTACAGCAGGACTTTAAAATGGGTTGGATATTTTGATGGTTTTTTTTCTCTCTTTCTCTCTGCTAACATTATTCTAGGAATGCTTTAATTCTCCATATGGCACGAGCTATTTTCCTGAATACGCAGAGAAAATTCCCGGTGAATCCACACACAAGCTCTCAGAAGTAGCAAAGGAGTGCAGCATATATCTCATTGGAGGTAACTTCCTACCCTTAAGGTATAATGGTGGAACATTAAAAGCATATGGATAATTTTTGTTGTTGCACTTAAACCAGGGAATACTAATTAGCCATGGAAAAGAATGATGTACCGTATTTGCCGGCGTATAAGACGATATTTTTGGCCCTGAAAAATATGCCTACAAGTGGGGGGTAGTCTTATATGGCGAGTATATAACAAACTCTGTATTTTGAGTGGAAATGTTAGGGGGTCGTCTTATACGCCCAGTCGTCTTATACGCCGGCAAATACGGTATTTTTCAGGGCCAAAAAATCGTCTTATACGCCGGCAAATACGGTAGGTCTAAATGTAGTAAAGAGGAGAGCTCACCCAGACACACTGTTAAGTGGGAAAAGAGTAGGTTCAATATGATATGAACAAGTACTCGCATTCATATTAATCCCACACACAAAGGGTTATTGATTTTCATTTTTAATTTTGCACGTCAGGCATGGTCAGTGTTGTAGAAGGACACACACCGAACTGGTGATGATGATTTTCCCTGGAGAAGGAGTGGGAGTGAAGGCGCAGGTGGAAGTATGGAAAGACAGCCATACCTGAGTGTCTTTCATTTTACTAATACAGGGTTAAGAAATTTGTTTTTCTTGTGCTCGCTTCGGCAGCACATATACTAAAATTGGAACGATACAGAGAAGGTTAGCATGGCCCCTGCACGATGATGACTCGCAAAAAAAAGAGAAAAAAAAGAAAATTGTTTTTCTTTTCTTTTTTTTTTTTTTTTAAATATATTTTATTGATTTTTTACAGAGAGGAAGGGAGAGAGATAGAGAGCTAGAAACGTCGATGAGAGAAACATCGACCAGCTGCCTCCTGCACACCCCCTACTGGGGACGTGCCCGCAACCAGTGTACATGCCCCCGACCGGAATCGAACCCGGGACCTTTCAGTCCGCAGACCGACGCTCTACCACTGAGCCAAACCGGTTTCGGCGAAAATTGTTTTTCTTAAAGAGGCTACATACATCAAGGTAGCTTTATGTGATTGTAAAATAAATTATAAAATGTTCTGTTTGCTTAAAAAAATCAGTACAGTAAAACTGTTTAATAAGTACTTCAAATAAAATTATTTCTGTATTATGCTATGGTAAGAATTAGAAATGAGTAGAGGTGGAAAAAGAAGGCAAAGGGAGAGGAGGCAGGACCGGGAACCGCAGTCAGTGACAGACAGACACGGGGCTACATGCCGTCTGCAGCTA
The DNA here is from genome assembly GCA_963924515.1 of Vespertilio murinus. Taxonomy (NCBI): domain Eukaryota; kingdom Metazoa; phylum Chordata; class Mammalia; order Chiroptera; family Vespertilionidae; genus Vespertilio; species Vespertilio murinus. The sequence continues at coordinate 127,397,804 of OZ004706.1, read as the reverse complement.
TATTGCAGGAGGGCCCGGTGAATTTAAGTTGAGCAACAGTGAATTCCCCATGTTGCTTCAGTGTTTCAGATTAAATTTTGCTCAAGATCAAAGCTGAATTCAGATATTTTTTGAAACTTTAGCATCTGACCTAGTTATCTACACTCTGGAATTTATCTCTGAAGGATTGTATTCAAGAAGGAAAACAACTGGTTAAATGACCCTTAGAAGATAGTAAACTGTATTGTTAGACATAAGTGACAGTTTATCAAGCCGTTGTCCAGTTCCAAAAGAATGCTGTGTTCAGAATGTTTTCTGTGCCTGCCGTCTTTCTCCTCTCAATAAAGGTTCCATTCCTGAAGAGGATTCTGGGAAATTATATAACACCTGTGCCGTGTTTGGGCCTGATGGATCTTTACTGGTAAAGCACAGAAAGGTACGTAGGAAATGTGCCAAGTCTCATTGCCTCTTGAGAATTTACTATGAAGTCCCCTATTACTTATCATTGTATTGTGCACACATCAGGCATTTTGACTGGGTGGCACAATTGGCTATTCTTGGATTTGCATTTTGATATAAATTTTAGACTTGGCCCAGGTTGTGGGCTCAGTCCCCATTTGGGGCATGCAGGAGGCAGCCGATCAATGATTATCTCTCATAATTGATGTTTCTCTCTCTTTCCTTTTCTCTCTGAAATCAACAAAAACACATATAAAAAATAAATAAATAAATAAATAAATATTTCAAATTGTTTTTATAGTGTTTTTTTTTTGTATATAGTCTTATATATCATTTGCTAGATTTATTCTTCATGGATGGTTTTTGATGCCCTTTAATTTTCTGTTTCTTGCTAGTATATATAGAAGTACAAGTAGTTATAAAAATATTGACCTTGTACATAACAGTAACCTTGCTAATGTCGCTCATTAATTCTGATAATTCATCTGTAGATTTCCTTTGGAGGTTCTAGGAATGCAATTACATCTTTTGATGACAGATTCAATTTCTGTTCTTTCTTATACTTTTTATTCATTTCTCTTGCCTTGGAGGGTTGGTTAGGACCTCTGATAGAGTTTTGAATAGTGGATGTTTTTGTATTGTTACTGATATTAAAAGGAGAAGGCTTTTAATATGGCACCATTAGATCGTGTTTCTTTAGTGTTGTTTTTAGATACTCTTTATCAGACTGAGGAAATTCCCTTATCTCCCTTTTTGTTTTCCATTTTTGTTTTCAAAATAAGAATGGATGCCCAGACGGCATGCTTCAGTGTTTGAGCATTGACCCATAAACCAGGAGGTCATGGTTCAATTCCCGGTCTGAGCACATGCCTGGGTTTTGGCCTCGATCCCCAGTGTGGGATGTGCAGCTGATAAATGATTCTCATCATTGATGCTTCTATCTCTCTCTCTTCCTCTCCCTTCATCTCTGAAATCAATAAAAGTATATTTTAAAAAATAATACAGTAAGAATGGATGGCCTGGCATGTGTGGTTCAGTGATTGAGCGTCAATCTATGAACCAGGAGGTAAACGTTAGATTCCTGGTCAGAGCACATGGTGGGGTTGCAGGTTCAATTCCCAGAGGTGTGCAGGTGATAGCTGATCAATGAGAATTTTTTCTTATTGATGCTTCTATCTCTCTCTTCTTCTCTGAAATCAGTAAAAAAATACATAAAAAAGGATAGATGTAGAAGTTTACCAAATGCTCATTATGCACCTTTTAAGGTGCTCTTATGATATTTCTCCTTTATTCTGTTAGTGTGATAAATCAGAATGCAATTTGGAAGTGATATGATATTCTTTTTATAAATTTCGGCATTTGGCTTGCAAAATTTGACCTATTTTTAATCACTTACCCACTCTCCTCCTCTCCTGCCAATGTGTCAGTTTTGTTCTGATTGAAGTCTTCATTAGCATTTGTATTGAGTAAAAAAGCTTCCCATAAGAAATCTAGACATTGATTTGTACACCACTTAGGAAAGAAGGGTCACAAAACCTCTACTATCGCCCCATTTCCTGTGTTAGAATCCATTTTGATAGTGTCAGGTTGTGAGGGGGGTTGTGAGCGTGTTGCGAGCGTGTTTCGGTGCTGTTTGTACAGTTGCTCTTATGTGAGTCACCCTCATCTATGGCCATGGACAGATTGTTTTCATTGCCATGAACTCTGCTGGAAAAGAGGTAACTGAAGCCCGTGTTTGTGCTGCAGCTCCATCTGTTTGACATTGATGTTCCTGGGAAAATCACGTTTCAAGAATCTAAAACATTGAGTCCTGGTGATACTTTCTCCACATTTGAGACTCGTACGTACCAGATAAGTCCACCTCCTTTTGCAGTCCCAGTGAAAGAGGACCAGGTATTCCTTTGTTGTTGTTGTTGTTTTTATTATTATTACTATTATGCCCCTCCCTAATTTCTTTTTTTTTTAAATTAATCCAAACCCCCAGGATATTTTTCCATTGATTTTTAGAGAGAGTGGAAGAGACGGAGAGAAAGAAGCATTGATGTGAGGGAGATACAGTAATTGGTTGCCCCCAGCACTCACCCAGATCAAGGCCAGGAGTCCAGCCTGAAGCGGAGGTACATGCTGTTAACTGGAATTGAACCCCAGACCCAGCAGTTCGTGGGCCAGCGCTCTATTCCCTGAGCCAAACCAGCGAGAGCGCTCCCTAGTCTCTTTACATAACCTGGCTGAAAGGCCGGGAGTGAGAAGGGCAGGGAACGGTCAAAGATCTGGAAAGGGCGGGCTGAATGGAGAACTAGGAGTTTGACATGACTTTGCTCTTGCATTTGGTACAGCCTCCTATTAGTGGGATAGTTTCCAGAGTCCATAGTTGAGCACCTCTCACTTAGACAATAAGCATTTACTTAGAATGAATTTCTCATCTCTGCTCTGCTGAAGTAAATGATGTCTTGACGAGGTGACATCCAAGCAAGAATAAGCTTACAGATTTTGTCCACCACGGGCCCTGTGACACTGTGTCCCCATCAGTCAGCGATGTTAACTCAGGAGGCTTTACCCTCACACCATGCTGCGGGCTAACTGTCATCTGTGCATTTTCTGTTTGTAAACAGCTTACTGCAAAGTGGGCCTGGGCATCTGCTACGACATGCGCTTTGCAGAGCTTGCACAAGTCTACGCGCAGAGAGGTGAGGCAGCACTCGTCGTGTTGTGTGGGTGCTGGGATAGAGGGAGCCCTGAGTCGGAAAAGCTGGAGGAGAGGTCTTAGTCTCTCCACCCCTGTCTGGCTTCTCAGACTTCTGCTGTGTATGGACAGTGTGGTTTTCCAGAGGTTGTGATTTAACACAACCGTGCGGCTAAGGCAGGAGCCAGACGCTTAAACATCTGCTCTACCCTTCCAGCCCTTCTTGCCACTGTGTTTGGAAAGTGTCCCGTGGAGCCCAGTAGAAATGAAAAATGGTCTGTCCCTCGTGGATTTCACTGTGCCACAGTCCCAGATGTTGGGTACGGTGGGAATGTAGTCAGTGACATTTTGGTCCATCTAATACCAAACAGCATCAGAAGATCTGGTTCTGGTTCCAACTCTTTCTCTACCTCAGTGGTTGGCAAACTGCGGCTCTCGAGCCACGGTTTGCAGCTCTGTTGACTAATGAATTTGCCGACTACTGGGATAGGGGCTTAATCACAAGGAACAACAGCCTATAATTATTGGAATCGAGAGTCTAGGTCAGTGGTCAACAAACTCTTTAGTCAACAGAGCCTGAACTCCCTGGTGTGGTACTTTGGGTGAATGATTTCATTTCTAGAGCAGTGGGCTCCCAGTTTTCTCATAGGGATGGTGTGAGGACAGCGGAGAGAGAACTTATTAAAGCTCCTTGCGTGGCACTCGACAAACATTAGCAGCCCTACTAGACTGTCGAAGCTGCTCTGATTCTGAATTAACTCACTTAACGCAGTGAGGTGGATGCAGACAGTTTGCCTGCTGTGGGCAAGGCGGAGGCGCTGGCTCTGGGTCGGCAGTCTCTGTGCAGTCTCGTCCACGAGCCTGGAAGCACCTACCCTGCCCCTCATTTCAGAATTATGGAACGCGGTCCTTGGCCACAGAGCTGCCCCGCTGGTGCCGAGAGAAATCTGAATGATAGTCCTCCCCCCCCACCCCCCCTTTTTTTAAGCGAACTCACGTGTGGTTTTGGTCATCAATAACCCTTCTCTGGTGTGTCCGTCTGCGCCATGCGAGTGTCTCTGAGGGAATGCAGAGCCATAACCTAATGCTGCTGGCACTGTCTGACTTGGCTGACATCCTTTTATGCGTGGGAAAGTGGGTGGGGAACAAAGGGAGGCACCAGGGAGGGTGGGTGTTCCTCTGCACCGACTCTCGACTCTCGGCCTCCCTCTCCCCTAGGCTGCCAGCTGCTGGTCTATCCCGGAGCTTTTAATCTGACCACGGGGCCGGCTCACTGGGAGCTGCTTCAGCGAGGCCGGTAAGACAGCATGTCAGCGTTTCTCTGGGGAGCGGTTTCAGGGGGTGGAAGTACCGGCCTTCCTGGTACAGAATGGTGCCTGTAACTCAATTCCGCAGCATCCAATCACTTTTCAAATGGATGCATCTTTTCATCTTTCAGCCCAAAGGGAAGGCTTCTGCTGGGAACCTTCTCTTCAGAAGCCAGAGCGCCAGCCGCTTAGATTTTGGGGGACTGTGGTTTTTTGCATTTCCAAGAGCTTTTAGTGTATCAAGTGGGCAGCGATTTCATTTACTGTGGTTAGATGTGAGCTGGTTTCCCTGGGACGGCAGCTTTTACAGAGAATTGGAGAGCCGTGGAGTGTGTGTGTTCAGAGCCCAGAAGCCCAGGAAAAGCAGGCGCTATTTTAGGCTGACAGCCCGGGGAGAGGGCTGTGGTCTTCACACAGCTGACCCTGTGCTGGTGGATTGCGGTGCTTACCCCGCCCCGACTTCCACCGCAGCCTGCTAGTCCCGGGATGCTCTGCCGGGAACCTCGTTATAAACCCTGTGCTGCCAACCTCTAAACGCTGGGCATCGCTCTGAGGGGTCACAGCTGCTGTTTCCTTAGCCCCCTGAGGCTGAGCAGTGAAAGGCAGGTAGCAGGGGGGATGGAACATGGAAGGGAAGAGGAGTGTGACTGTGTGTAAAGTACTCTGCAAACCATGAAACGCTGGTCAGAGACAATGTGTTTCTTGATTAAATGTTTTTGTTTTATGTGTTTTTTTAAAAAAATATATATTTTTATTGATTTTAGAGAGGGAGAGGGAAGTGAGATAGAAACATCAATGAGGAGAGAAAATCGATAGGCTGCCTCCTACACGCCCCCTGCTGGAGATCGAGCCCAAAACCTGGGCATGTGCCTTAACTGGGAATCGAACCCTGGCCACCTGGCTCAGCCACTGAGCAACACTGGCTGGGCTTGATGAAATGGATTTTAAGTTGAGGTTAATACACTTACAGAAAAGTGCACTAATTTTGCCTCTACAGGCAGGTCAGTGAATGTTGACATACGTACCACCTACAACCAAGATCAACTTATGGGGCATTTCCCAGTCCCTAGAATGGTCCCTTTTGCTCCTTCCTAGTCAGTGCCCTTTCCTCTCGGCCTAGAGGTGGCTACCGCTCTCCCTTCTAGAGATGACGGTGGTTTTTACTGCAGGAGGATGTAGAGGCGTTTGCCTGGTTGCATTGCAGAAGGTGGGGTGGGGGTGTGTTACCGTGAATATTAATAAAGGCAGTAAAAGTGGAAAGCAAGAGAAGCTTGGATCTATTGACTGAGCCCAGAGAGCTCCCAGGTGAGGTGGCTTGGTGTACCCAGGCTGGACCCCAGAAATTCTGACCCACCATTGGCATGGACGTGCCTGCCACACAGCCCTCACCGTGTATTGCCCCATCAAGGCAACCCATTGGCCTTGGCCCCTTGGCTGCACTGACCCCAGAGAAGTTCTTTACTGGTTGGCTCAGGCCAGAGTCTGTCCACTGGGGCAGAATTCACATTTTGGACCACATTGTTCTGAAGTTTGGGGGGCTCTCCTGTGCATTGTAGGATGGTTAGCAGCATTTCTGACTTCCTCCCACTGGATGCTATTAGCACCCCCCTACTTAATGACAATAAAAAGATCTCCAGCCCGGTCGGTGTGGCTCAGTGATTGAGCATCGACCTATGAACCAGGAGGTCATGGTTCGATTCCTGGTCAGGGCATGTGCCCGGGTTGCCAGCTCAATCCCCAGGGTGAGGTGTGCAGGAGGCAGCCAGTCTGATTCTCATCATTGATGTTTCTAGCTCGCTCTCTCCCTCTCTCTCTCTTCCTCTCTGAAATCAAGAAAAAAAATTTTTTTTTTTAAAGAAAGGTCTCCAGACACTGGCAAATGGCCCCTGCTGGTCAAAATGGCCCCAATGAGAACTTAAGTAATAAGATGAGTTTTGAAGAGAGGGTTCCGTGGCTTTGCCTATTTCTTCTGTATCTGAGCCAGCCTATCCGGCGTAGTTTTTAAAAGAAGGATAGGAAAGTGCCTCAGATCTGAAATACGCGATTTCCCCGTCTTCTGTCCGTTGACTCCAGGGCTGTTGATAACCAGGTGTATGTGGCCACGGCATCTCCGGCCCGAGACGACAATGCCTCCTACGTTGCCTGGGGACACAGCTCCGTCGTGAGTCCTTGGTGAGTGGCCTGAGCGGGGCAGGCTCGCTGGGTGCCGCCTCTCACTGTGAGGAAGCTTCCACGGAGGACCTTGTGAGAAAGAAGCGGCCCTGCTCTCTGACCGGGCCTGGCCTCCGCCCTCTTCTGAGTCTCCGTTGTCAGTCAGGCTGGGATCACGGGGAATGGGCGGCAGTTTTAGCGGAACAGGCCCCCAACTCTCGGCTTTCGGTTAAAAAGTAGACTGGGCGATTGGGCCTCAGGCAGGAACGAGCTACAGGGTGAGGATTCTGCCCCCGGGATAATTAGAGGAGAGGGCGGAGGGGTTCAGTAAGAAAACGGAATTTGTCCTCTGAGAGGGCGGAGCATGGCACTGCTCAGCGAGGCCAGCGCGAGTCTGCCCATGTGCACACGCAGGCGGGCGGCTGCACGTACCATGGTCTCCGCCTGCAGGTCACACAGCACTTTCACACGGGGTCTCGGTGCGAACGCAGGGCCTTCCCTTCCGGTTTGTGGATGGGGGGATTGAAGTTCACAGGATAAAGTGGTTAGAACTGGTGTGTGGATCCAGGATTTTGACTTCAGAACTTGGATTTATGCCGTGCATCTGTATGATCACAGAAAATTTTCGGGCCACCTTAATCCTTCCAGTTTCCCAATGCCCCCAAGTCCTGATGTGCAGGGAGTCTCTTGCTGGTCATATTTCCAAGGACTCCCCTTATCACATGCTCTAATCTGTGGGTCCTACAGAGTCCGAAGAGAGGAGCTTTAGGGACCCCACAGTGACCAGGGACCCTTCTCAGCCTTGTATGTGCATCCTGAGACTGTAGAAATTCGTAGCTGTTTGTGTGTGCGTGCCAGCCCACCCTCATTGAGGACGCCTGAGGACATGCACTCCTGGGGGGTAGGGGCACCTCCTTTTGGTTACAAGTGGCTCTGGTCCAGATGTTTATTTCATGGAATAAGAAAACTTGTAGTTTGCAGCTTAGGAAATATACTCCATAATTTTCTAAGTCCTAGCAGAGCTTTTTTTCCCACTTTATAATTTATTAAAAGTGACTTGGCCCAAGGCCACACAGCATTTTCCATGGTAGAACAGGAGTTTTTTAGCCTTACTTTCTGGTTTTAAATCTCAGATTCCTTGCCCTTTGGCCTGTCAGATGGGGAGAAAAAACAGAGGGAGTTCTTGAACGTCAGTAAATGTCAGGGAACCCACTCATCGCCCCTGAATCTTTTCCAGGGGCGAGGTCCTGGCCCAGGCTGGCACTGAAGAAACGATCGTGTACTCAGACATAGGTAAGACCTGCCGGCCCGGGGCGTAGGTGAGGTGTCCGCATCCCCGGCGCTCTGAGGCAGACGCCACCTGCAGGAGTTCACTTACCCTTCCCCCACCCCCTCCCCAGTTTATCCTAGGTTCTTGGTCAGGTCTTTTTTTTTTTTTTTTTTTTTTAATATAAATTTATTGATATTTTACAGAGAGGAAGGGAGAGAGATAGAGAGCTAGAAACGTCGATGAGGGAGAAACATCAACCAGCTGCCTCTTGCACACCCCCCACCGGGGATGTGCCCACAACCAATGTACATGCCCTTGACCAGAATCGAACCTGGGACCTTTCAGTCCGCAGACCGACGCTCTACCACTGAGCCAAACCGGTTTTGGCATCTTGGTCAGGTCTTGAAGGCTGTAGTTTATTTTGAGTTTTTTTGGTTTGGTTTTAAGTGACTCCAGGGGCTGTGCCAGGCCATCTGCGCCTCTAGACAAGGCCTGTATTACTGAGTTACTTGGCTGAGACTCTGGTAGTTTTTATACTGTTTGGGAAGAAAAATCCCTTTGGTTAGTGAAGGGTTCCATCTTACTAATAGTGCACCTTTCTGTTTTTGCAGACCTGAAGAAGGTGGCTGAAATACGCCAGCAAATCCCCATATTTAGGCAGAAGCGGTCAGACCTCTATGCAGTGGAGGCGAAAAAGCCCTAAGGTTTATGTTTCCAATGCGTCATTAAATAGGAAGTTATGTTTCTGCAATACCAATTCCCTGCTGAATTCTTTAATGGGGAGCTTTTTTGTTTGTTTGTCTTTAATTTTAGCCTTCCTCTCCCGGGAACATTCTGTGGGGACGATGGAGCTTCCGCACCCTGTGTTCTCCACGCCACACTGAGCGGGCAGGCGGGCCCGGCTGGGCATTGGAGAGCGGGAGGAGAAGGGGAGGTTCTGAGCCTTATTCCATGCTTAACTCACCTCCAGGAAGTTGCTAAAAGTATGAGATTTGGGTGTTCTGGTGGTTGGTCTACCTGATACAAATGTATTGGTGTCATAAACCTCTTATCTCATGGCTGGAATTGGAATCCGTTATGTAGGAAGTGGGTGTACTCTTTCCAGCAGTACCTTACAGCTGTATTGTGGGTTTATGAGTGGCTGTGGGAAGCAAGGTGATGGGTCCTTGGTGTTTGCGAGGGGCGGTGGCAGTCCCTGTAGCAGCCTTCAAGAAAGAGCAGAGTCAACCCCAAACTCTCCAGGAGGTCTTAGGGGGAAAGACTGTCAACTGTGAGGCCAGTGGGAAGATGGCAGTGGAAGCATTTGGTCAGGCAACTGAAGTATGTCTCTGCAAGAGGTGCTTTTTTTCTTTTTTCTTTCTTTCTTTTTTTTTTCTTTTTTTTTTTTTTAAGATTATTGGTTGATTTTGAGAGAAAGAGAGAGAAGCATCAATCAGTTTGCCTCCTGCACACCCCCCAACCGGGGATCTATCCTACAGCTCAGGCTTTCGCTTTAACCAGGATCCAACCTGCAGCCTTTCAGTGCACAGATGATGCCTAACCAGCTGAGCCTCACCAGCCAGGGAAAAGAGTTTTTCTTGAGAGGAGTAAGTGTCTGAAAGTCTCTCTTTTGTGTTTTTCTCTCTAGTAATACTTTTCACCTTGATAAAGGCAAGTTGTTAGCCTAATGGTTCTTGGAATCCTTTGGGGCAATTAAAAATTAAGAATTTCAGTAAGCTGTTATGTATGTACTAGAGGCCTGGTGCACAAAATTCATGTGTGTTGGGGGAGGGGTTCCTTAGCCCAGCCTGTACCCTCTCCAATCTGGGACCCCTTAGGGGATGTCTGACTTCCCTGTGGGGTCGGGCCTAAACTGGCCGTCAGATACCCCTCTTGCAATCCGGGACTGCTGATAGTTCCGGTACCATTTGTTGGAAAGATTATCCTATGCCCATTGCGTATCCTTGGCTCTTTTAGGAAAAGTGAATTGACCATATACATCTTAGTCTATTTCTGGACTCTGTTTTATTTCATCACTCTATTTATCTGTCTTTACACTAGTAACTAACTGTGATTACTGTGGCTTTCTAATCTCCCCCTCTCCCCCCAAATATATCTTTATTGATTTCAGAGAAGAAGGGAGAGGGAAGAGAGAAAAAGAAATGGCAATGATAAGAGTCATTGTCTGCGTCCTGCAGGCCTCACACCGGGGACTGAGCATGCAGCCTGGGCACATGCCCTTGGCTGGAATCGAACCTGGGATCCTTCAGTCCACAGGCTAATGCTCTATCAGTGAGCCAAACCAGCTAGGGCTACGTCCCCTTTTTCTTTTCAACAGGCTTTTAAAAGTAGTCAGAGAGTGTAACCAGGTGATCCAGAGAACAGGCATCATTTGCCCCTGAAGTTCCCACGTGTGGAGAGGGCGCAGGACTCAGTGTAGCACCATGTGATGGTCCGCTCATGCTGTGGGCCCTGCCCAGCAGTCCCTAAATTCCTGGGAGAACTGTCCTCATTGCCTGCCCTGAGGGTCCCTGCTCTTTGGGGGTCTGCATTTGCCTTGCTCTTGGCCCCTCACTGCCTGTGGGGGTGCAGGGATGCAGAGTCTGTGGCTCCTCCGGGCCTGCACCCAGTGAGGCATCCTCACCTTTTCCCTCCTGGGCAGGATCTAATAAGTCTTAAAGTCAGGTAAAATTAACTTTCTTTTCCCCAAAATTATTTAGACTATTCTAAGTTCTTTGTATTTCTATGAAATTTCAGAATCAGGTTGTAAATTTTTTCGGAAAAGTCTCTAGGGCTTTTTATTGGGATTGCGTTGACTCTTTAATGCAGTTTTGTGGAAAAGTGACATTTTTACATGACTGACCCACAGATTCATGAACATGAGATATCTTCTCAGTTATTCAAGCCGACTTTAATTTCTCTTGGTAATGTTTGGTAGTTTTACTGTGAAGAATGCAATTTCCTGCCCTAGCTGGTTTGGCTCAGTGATAGAACATCTACTTGCAGACTGACGGTCCAGGATTCAATTCGAAGGGCACATGTGGAGAGCAGCTAGTGTTCGGACAGGACCAAGCCTCAGACTGACTGTGGCAAAGCCACATACAAGTCCCAGCTTGGAGAGCAAAGCCCTCCAGCACAATTGGAACCAAAAGCCTATGGTTGTAAGTTTGACATTACAGTCCGACCCTACAGTCCTCGGTACCTAAGGGATGGGGGCTGTGGGAGGGGCAGCAAGTGCTGCCAAAACAGGGCTTGAGAGAATTCAGAGAATGGCAACAACAGGAGAGAAGCAGATTTGAAACTCGCAAGAACACTGTAAACATCTTGTCCTTGTTTTGTTTTGTTTTGTTTTGTTTTGTTTTGTGTGACCTGACTATAAAATAAAGCCTCAGCTTATACGCTGTGTCACTCATCCAGGCACAAGGATCCACTTCGACCCAACTATTCTCTTGTCTGCCTGCTTTAATCCCTCACCGCCCCTCCTCAGGTTCACCACTGGCTGTGCTGGACACGGTTCAGGCACATGCCTGGCTGTGGGCTCAATCCCCAGAATGTGGTGTGCAGGAGGCAGCCAGTCAGTGATTATTTTTCATCATTGATGTTTCTCTCTCTCTTCCTCTCTGAAATCAATGAAAAATATATTTTATAAAAAGGTAAAATGATACATACTTCTTTAAAAATGCATTTTTTGGTCCAATACATCCCCAAGGACTCCTGTTTGGGTTTTTTTAATGCTATAGTATTGTTTTATAAACTTCACTTTCTAATTTCTCACTGCTACTTTATAAAATAAAATTTATTTTTGTATTTTATCTTATATCCTACAAGCTTGCTAATAAACTCACTTACTTTAGAAGCTTTTTTTTGGGGGGGGGGGTTGATTCTATATGATTTTTTAAAATATAGATGAGTATGCCTGCAAATTAAGACAATTTATAAAATAAATGAGCTTCTTTCTTTCCAATCTGGTTCCTTTTTATTTTTTCTGGCTTATGGTACCAGCTAGACTTTATAGAACAGTGTTGAATAGGGAAGTACACATTTTTATGGTCCTAATCTTATGGAGAAAGCATTTAATCTCTTATTGGTGTCCTATATCAGATTGGGGAAACTCCCTTCTGTTACTAATATGCTGAGAGTTTTTATCAAGAAAGGATGCTGGGTTTTCCAGATGCCTTTTCTGCCTTTATTGACACAGTATGTCTTTTTTTCTTTATCACGAATTACATTGGTTTTGCAATGGTAAGCCAATCTTGTGTTTCTGGGATAAACTTCACTTGACCACAATATATTAAAATAAGGTTCTTCTTTATTTATTGTTGGATTTGATTTGCTAACACTTTAAGAATTATTGCATCGGCCTTGGCTGGGTTGCTTAATTGGTTAGAACATTGTCCCAGTATGCCAAGGTTACAAGTTTGATCCCTGGTTAACAAGAATTAACCAGTAAATACATAAATGAGTGGAACAACGAATTGATCTTATTTTCTCTCTCCCTCCCTAAAAATGAATAAAACTAAAATTAAAACATTTTTACTCTGTTATTTATAAAAGATAATTTGTCAAAAAAAAAGATACTTTGTCTATAGTGGTTTATTTTCTTGTAATACTTCTGTCAGGTTTAGGTCTCGGGGTCTGCTGGCCTCATATAATGACTCAATTTGATATAGTCCAATTCTTTTATTTTTGCTTTTACTTCCCTTGCCTTTGTCACTCTATGTCATTCTGTGATTCACTTTATCTACTTTATTGGTCTATATAGTTCTTTGTTGTTATTCTAATAGTTGCTTTAGGGTTTATACATCCTTAACATGAGTCTTTCCTCAGGCACACACCTACCAATCGGCATGTAGAATATTACATTGTACTTCATTTCACTTCTCCCTTTGTAAGCTGTCATACTTCAACATATGAAACCCATAATAACGCTATTTTTGTTTTAAACAGCCAGTAATCTTTTAAAGAGCTTTTTAAAAAGTATACCATACATTTACCAACATATTTACTATCTCTAGTACTCAATAATTTGTGTAGACCTATTTCTGCTTGAAGGAATGTTTTTTTTTTTTTTTTTTTTTAGCATTTTTTGTAATGTAGGTCTGCTTGGTGATTTTCAGCTTTAGTGTGTCTGAAAAGGTTTTAATTTTGCCTTTATTTTTAAGAAACTATACTGATTATAGAATTTGAGATTCCATACACCCCCCTCCCAACACTTAAATTTGCTGCAGTATTATGCGCTGGCTTGCATTCTTGGAGTTCTTATTCTTTATTCCTCTGTCAGTGTTTCCCAAACTTTTTTTTTTTAAATATATATTTTATTGATTTTTTACAGAGAGGAAGAGAGAGGGACAGAGAGTTAGAAACATCGATGAGAGAGAATCATTGATCAGCTGCCTCCTGCACACCCCCTACTGGGGATGTGCCCGCAACCCAGGTACATACCCTTGACCGGAATCGAACCCAGGACCTTACAGTCCGCAGGCCGACGCTCTATCCACTGAGCCAAACCGGTTCCGGCATTTCCCAAACTTTTGACTTATGTGTACCCCTTCTATAATTTTCATAACACTGAGTACCCCTCGTCAAAAAAAAAAGGATGTATTTTAATCACAATCAAAATATATTTATTTTTTACTTTTTTGGTACATACACAAAATAATAATAAATGAAAAATAAAATTATTCATAATAAAATATAAATAAAAGTTATATTATAAATAACATTTGCACACCGGACCATCTCATGCCTCACAAGACTGTCTTGACTCATGAGAACGTAGAATTAGGCGCAGCTAAGCACGGTGCAGTGCATATCCCCACCAAACTCTTCCCGTACCCCTGGGGGTATGCGTACCACACTTTGGGAAACACTGCTCTATGTAATATATATATATATAACATGGCCCAATTTTATCTTTGAGAATGTGATAGCTGATGAAAACCCTGAATTTGATCCACTTGAAGTGGGAAAATATTGCTGTCTAAGGCACTAAAAATACTTTAACTCATTGCCCTGTTCTCCCTGACTTTCTAATGAGTTAGTCAATGCTTTTTTTTTTTTTTTTAAATACTTTGAAGTTTGGTATTGCATGTTGGAATTTGTCACCTGAAATTTAGATAAGCTAACTCATTTAGGTAATTTAAGTGACTCCCTTACAGGGATGATAATGTATGGTGAAATACATCCGTGTGCTGCTTGACTCCGACCCAGCTATTTGAAGTGGAGAGCTAACATAATAGGTGTTGTATTGGTTGCAGGTGAAGACATTACTAATATTGCAGGGTTTTAAATAATTGAGTAGTCAGATTGTGACATCAAGTGTGTTTTTAGGAAAGGACTCCTTGCTGCCACCAAAAGGTTTGTGCACATGCTAGTGTACCAAGTGAAAGGGGCTCAGACAGGAGGATAGGCGAACACTGGTGCTCTCCTGGCGCTAGTTTCGTCTTTCATGCCGCGTTTTCAGCACTGCTGGAGAGGTTTGGTGGTGAGCAGGCTTGATGAAGCCAGGGATGGAAAGGGAGACAGATGTGCCTTCTGTGGTGTTTGCACTGACCAGACACATGGTCAGTGCTACAGGCTTCATGAACTTTTCTTTGTGCCTTATCTTTGTGTTACAGTCGTGTGTGTGTGAAATTATCTTCATTTAGCTATTTCTTGAATGAAGTTTGGAGAACAAAGCTAGTTGTGCTGTAGTGTACCCCCCATCTTACAAAGGACGCCTCAAAAAGTCGAATTATGGAGTCATTTATTAAAAGCCGGCGGCATACAAGGGAGCAAAAGCACTCCAGACCTCGCAGCCTCGAACAGCTTGCCACATCTGGCTTGTATTGGCAGAATATCAGAATACCGATTACATCTTTGGGTCTGGAATGAGGAACCTGTTTTGCGAAAAGCATTTTTACAGAAGCGAGATGAGCTAGTTAGTTATCTAAAGTCTAGTTTTTGGGTCTACGGATCACTGAATCAACAGAAACACATTATCTGGGACCACCAGGGCAATTTAGAATAATTGTGCTGTCCAGATTCTGGGATCACTGAGTCAACAGGAATGCACTATCTGTAGCTACTGAGACAATTTGGGATAATTGAGTTGTCCTAGTTCCCAAAAGAATGTACTTCAGTAACCAGTTAGATCACAATCAATGGGATATTCAAACCATCATCAATGGAGTATTGAGATAGCATACATAAGTTCAGAAAATCAATATAACTTTGTTGTTTTAGCATACAAGTAAGTACAGAGCCCAAAAAGCAGTTTCTGCATGAGAGGATTGCTGCCATACTTCAGTTGTTGGAAGAGAATGCACTTCGGGATAAAATGGTCTTATTAAAATCAAGAATTAAGAAGCTAAGCCTTAGCTGGTGTGGCTCAGTGTATAGCGCATTGGCCCGGGTTCTATTCCAGTCAAAGGCTCCTACCTCGATTGTAGGCTTGATCCCCGGCCCTGGTTGGGGCGCGTGGGAAGCAACTAATCAGTGTTTCTCTTTCTCCCCTCCCTTCCACTCTCCTTTAAAAAATCACTGGAAAAATACCTTCAGGTGAGGATTAACAACAACAAACACACACACACACACACACACACACACACACACACACACACAAAAGCTCCAGATCTACAGTCAAATAACTAAAACGCATCCATACTTCCTCACTGATGACTTCATATCTAGTTCAAATGGACAGGAGTCTGGAAGGTGGAGCATGGCGGGCAGAGTGTGTGATTCCACCTTCTCCTTCCTTTGTGCTCAACAGTGGAACCTCAGTCCTCGGACTTAATTCGTTCTGGAGCTGTTCCAGAAGCAATTTCTTTGAAAACCAAATTATTTTTTTTATCCCAGACCCCCAAGTGATTCCGTTTTAACCTTTCTTTTATACAGCACATGTCTGATGCACTGTTTAATTTATAACCAAACGTTCCTAAAATTTATCAAACCACCCTCTGCCAGCCTTACGTGAATCACTTTCAGTCCTCATGCCAGGGGTGTCTTGCAGGTCAGTATGCAGCATCTTCAAGACACTGCCTCCAAAATACCGTCACTGGCTAACTCCCTTTTATCTATACAAATCCACAACCGTTTCTCTCTCTCCAGTTGCCTGTGATGTTTCTTTCACACCCTTAGCAGTATCAGCACTCTTGAGGGCTTGTTTTAAAATTCTCCTAATAGTCCATTTCTCCAGCAACAAAAGAAAAAAAAAAAAAAAGCCAACCCACAAAAATAATCACAGCACAATTCCCCAAGATGTTAACACAGCTTTAGTGGTAGATTAATGCTCACATTTTCATTTTTTAAAAATATATTTTATTGATATTTTACAGAGAGAAAGGGAGAGAGATAGAGAGCTAGAAACGTCGATGAGAGAGAAACATCAACCAGCTGCCTCCTGCACACCCCTACCGGGGATGTGCCCGCAACCAATGTACATGCCCTTGACCGGAATCGAACCTGGGACCTTTCAGTCTGCAGACCGAAGCTCTACCACTGAGCCAAACCGGTTTCAGCACATTTTCACTTTTTGTCATGCTGATGTATCAGCATGAAAAGGTTGTCAGGTTGAGAACTAAAGGTTTGTTTGTTCTTTTTAAGATTTTTTTTTTTTTTTTGGGGGGGAGGCAGGAACGAAATATTAATAGATTACCTCTTTCATGCCCCTCACCAGGGGATCAAGCCTGCAGCCCAGGCAGTGCCTTGGTGGGGAAATCAAATTGGCAGCCTTCTGGTGCATGGATTGATGCCCAACTGAGCCACACAGGCCAGGGATCAACTATTCTTAATATTGTGTCCAAAGACTCATTCTCTAAGTTTCTCCCTCAAAATAAAACAAAAACCATGCCATCCTGTAAAAAACACTCCCTTCACCTCCCAGCCTCTTACCACAATCATTCCTGCTCATTAGTTCTCCTCTCTCAGAAGCCTGCAGTCCATTTCCCGTGACCTCTCCAATGACACTTCCCTGGCAGATGTCTTTGCCTCTAACGTCACTGTGACCTTGGTCCTATTTGCTCTGGGACCACTTTTACTGGTACATTGCTCCCTTTGTCCCTTACATGTTTCCGAATTTTATTTTTATTTCAGAAAGGGAGGGAGACAGACATCAATGATGAGAGTCATTGATTGGCTGCCTCCTGCAGGCTCCCTACTGAGGACGGAGTCCACAGCGGGGCATGTGCCCTTGACCAGAATTGAACCCAGGACCTCAGGACACAGGCCGACGCACTGTGCCAAACTGGGTAGGGCTACCCTTTTCAATGTTTTGTCTTGAAGTAATCTCATCTACATGCATGGTCTTAAAGATAGGCTAATTCTCAAACATGTAGTTTCACCGTTGGTGTCTCCTCACCAGTTGAAAAAAAGAACATCTTGCTAAGACTAACTTGGATGGCTTATTTTCAGCTCAAAATCATATTGTCCCTTCACTTAGATATTTAAGAAGATTGCCCTAACTGGTTTGGCTAAGTGGATAATTGGCCTGTGAAATGAAGGGTCCCAGGTTTGATTCTGGTCAAGGGCACATGCCTGGTTTGCGGGTTTGATTCCAGTAGAGGGGTGCACGAGGCAGCCAATCAATGATTCTCTCATCATTGATGTTTCTGTCTCCCCCTCTTCCTTCCTCTCTGAAATTAAAAAAAAAAAAAAAAAAAAAAGAATGAATGAATGAATGTATAAAGTAACAGCCACAGGTTCCAGGAATGAAGAATGAATGTATAAAGTAACAGCCATAGGTTCCAGGGATAAAGATGCTGATATTTTGGGGAGGACCATCGTTCTGTGTTATGGCTTGTAAACAGACTTCAAGAAGAGATAGAAAAGCTTGAATGTAATATTTATTTGGTGAATTTACATATGAGGTCATTTACAAAAGTAAAGATACAGACAGATGTAACTTTCAGTGCAGGTTCAAATATTTTTTAGAACAGGCAGTAGTCCATGAGGATTTGGAATGACAGTATTGAATGGCACATGCTTCAGTTTCCTTTGTATCCGCCTTGACCCCCCCCCCCCCCCCGGGGGGTAGAAAAAGAGAAGAGAAGGGAAGATCAGTGTTAATGTAAATACAGCTAGGCAAGTGAAAACTGTGGTGTTTGTTTTCTCTAAGTCACAGGTTACTCAGAGATGTGGAGCGATGTCTGTGTTCAGGGGTTATCATAGGAGCATTCTCTAATAACTAAAATGCAGAGCTCTCATATTTTCCATTATCCAAGTCATCTTAAATTATGTTGTCTGCGACCACTCATTAGAGGCCCCTCAGTATTTTGCAGACTCTGACTTTGGAAGTCACTTCTAATAATTTCTAAAAAGATAGCATTTATAGACAATCTTTTTGGTTTCGATAGGATAAAGCACCCTTTAAAATGGAGGGGGGATAAAATGCTCCTTTACTCCCAGCAATGTAAACGCTAATTAGATTTCTCTCCCAAGAAAGTGTAACTAAAGGCTTGATGCTTTATTATTCTCGGGCTTAAATAAACCTGTCACCACCTAGAATATCTCAAAACAAGAGACCCCTTAAGAACACAGCTACCAGAAAAATGCAGCATATAAACAAAAGGATGGTCCTTAAAAGTGACAACTGGAAAAAACAAACAAACATAAAGTGGTTTATAAGTAAAAATGGTAAGGTAGAGAGAGAAACAAAACAAAAATCTGCTGTCGGTATCCCTAGTGAAGACCTGGCAGGGGGAGTCATTGGGCCTTAGAAAACAAGATTAACTGAAAATAAAAAGCACTCCACAGGTCCCGAGCATCTGTAAAAAGATGGACTCCACATTCCTTAAGCACATTCAGCCACAGTTGAAGCACTAAGCTTCAGAAAATGCTATGCTTCTGGCTCTAAGAATCACTTCATTTTTGAACCTTTAGCCCCATTTTCTCTTCATTAGAAACTTTAAGCTAATTAAAAACTCCCATGTAGCACACTCCATCTTTAACATACAACCAACCTGCATTTTCTTTTAAAAGGACACTATTTAATAGTACCTATTACAGAAAATAGTCATGGGCAATTAAAAACACTTTCATTTCACCTTACCTCTTACCTGGTCCATTCCTCCATGACCTCAGTCTTCCAGCACATACATCAACAATAACATTTGCTTCTGCACAATTTACGATGAAAGCCAGCTATTGTGGACTTGAAGAACAATGTACATCATCCATTAGAGTTCAAGGGGTAAAAGGCTGAACAGTTGCCACTGAGTCAAAGGTTCTGCGGAATTAGAGGCATTGTGCATGCTGACAATACTTTAAGGGTTCTCTCAGTTTTGCTGCCTTAAAAACAAACCCCCATTTAGGCTTTATTTCCTTTCAAAAAAAACCCAAACAAACAAAACCAAAAAACAACAAAAAACCAACAACAAAACAAAACAAAACAAACCTCAGGGATTAATTGAATCTAAAAGAAACCTATTTTACAACACTTACTCTGTTACTTTAAAAACCTATTAACATGCTGTAAAAATACTTATATTACACACACACACACACACAAAGACAAAATCATCCATCTCCCCGCCCTCTTAAAAAAAAAGCCAAATAAACAAATAAAAGTTTTATTTGCATGGCCAATTATCATGTGTACTCTTTGCAACTTCATTTTAGTAATCCTTTAACAGGTTTTAAGCTTGTCGCCCAGGGAATAAAAGCTGCAACACTGCACACTTCCTTCCACAGCCGCTCCCACACCTACATGGGAAACAGGTGTAACGAATGACAGCAGCACAAACAGGAAATACTAAGTCCCACCATCCAACACAGTTCACGACAGTGTCTTTAGGGTTCAGTTGCAGAGGGGGTAAACTTCTAAAGAGTCACGTTCCCTTCCCCTATTTTATAATGTTGGTGGCTTTAATCCGTATTTCTTTGCAACTTCCGTCTGGGCATGGGCTGCATCGCAGAGGGAGTACAGATGAGCCATCTCCATTTCCGATTTGGCCAGGTTAATAGCTTTGTTGAACATGTCAATGGCTTTCTCCATGTTTCCTCTAAAAGGACAAAAATTTTAAACATTTCATTCAACAAGCTTCTCACAGCATGCAATGAAGATAGTAAGTGATGTGATACAGTCTGAATCATAAATTTCAACTGTAATTCTAATAAAATGCTTCTTTATAATAAAACAATGCATACCGAAAGTGCTTGACTTGCAATTACTGTGTGCTTATACCTATAATGGTCTTGTTTTACAGATAAGAACAGAGTAGAAAAATTAAATGACTTGTTTATAATCTTCCTAATTCCTATGTTTGATCAAATATAGCAGGCTAACTTTTAAGTGGGCAATTTTGTGTGGCCGTGAATGACGTTATTAATATCCAAAGGGCCCTTGCAGAGAAACTTCTCCAGCCCTGCTCTAGAAGTGACAGCCTCACAGGATAGTGATGGCACTCTAGGGCCTTACCTTCACGGATCTGAGGGTCCACCTTCCTTCTGCCTCACTTCTCACCACCACGTTCCCATCATTGCACCTCACTCAGGTCTCACGTCTATCCAAATTCCTTGTCTGTGCTTACGCACACCCATACCTGCACTACTGCCTCTGCTTGATTCTAGTTAGCTCCGCACCTTTTAAGACACAGTTCAAATCCAGTATTTTCATGAAAATGATTTCCCACTCTCTTCCCAGTGTTCCTGTAGTTCTGTTGTCATTCTATGTTTGCACAGACAGATGTATATACACCACAATCCTAGTCGATCCTTAGTGGAAAGCCCTCAATTTCTATAACCTAGAACAATGCCTGATAATTAGTATCTGATTTTTTTTAGTAAATGGGTAAATATGCTTGGTCAAAAAATATAATTTATCGTTTACAATTTAAGTGTGCTTTGGCTTTATAGGCTCACTAAAAACCAAGAGCTGTATTAAGTAACTAGTATTAGCTATGTATACTGAGTGATCTCAGAAAGCATAATAATATGGACACTCAGTGTGTGTGTGTGTGTGTGTATGTATTTTAGAGACATGGTACATGAATTTGTGCATGGGTGGGGTCCGGCCAGCTTGGCCAGGGGGAGGTGACCCGGGTGACTGGCTGGCCTGCCTGCTTGTCGGACAATTTGCATATCAGCCTTTTATTATATAGGCTATACACTGATTGGTCAGATTATTGTGCGTTCAGAGATCATAATAATCTGGCCACTCAGTGCATATACACATACATGCATATCATCTTACAATAAATATTAAGCCCCTATTCTATCTATGCCAGTTAGATAAAGAAGTACAGTATACCTGTGGGGTGACTAACCTCTTACTCCAACAGATGACTATTTGATAGACATTAACAACAACAAAATCAAAACCTTTAAGAGTTTAGATATCAGGTAGATAACAGGTTTGCTAAATTCTAGGGTAATGAGCAATTTCACTCCATTCACATGTCTTTATTTTTAAGGCAGGATTTAGAATGAATTTCTTAAAAGTTAAAATTCACAAATAAAAGCCATCAAACCCCATAACCGAGGCTTAATGAACAACCTAAATGCAAAGTGCTTTTATATGTGCATCATCCTAAGAAAAATCCACAGGTCTGCTCAAAAAGATTAAGAACTGCTTTCCCAACTCATTCTAATACAAGAATCATGTATTCACATGAACAAATTGGCACTTAAGAAAATTTAATACTTACATGCAACCATTAGTACACAATAGTTAAAAAGGACCATAAAATTTTCATCAGCCTGAACATATATTTTCTGTCTATTCTGAGCAGAGGAGCCCAGGAGGGGCTGAATGACAGACAATTACAACTACTGGTTCCCAACAAGCAAAGTGGCAAGATCAGTTATTTTGATGTCAGTGCAAGATGGCTCATTTCCTGTCTACTTGGCTCACTGGTGTAGCTTGTCAATTTAACCCATCTGGTCATCAGTTTATAGATTCTTCAATTATACTAAGGACCTTCTAGTTATAAAGACTGGCATAGAGATTAATTGAACTAATATTTGGAAAGCACCCAAGGATCCGTATCTGGCCATAAAGCAGGCTCTCAAGTAGATGGCAATTTCAGTATTAAGATGGTATATTTCACTGAACTCTATGCATAAACAGTTGTCACCTGTTAATGGTGGATCTCAAGTGCAACTCTGGATAAACATACACAAAACAAGGAGTTATGAAAAGAGTTGCAAAAAATCTCACCCAGCTCCCCGATTTTAAAGAAAGTCAGGCTGGACTGATGCTGCCACTTGGCTGGCTGCTCCTCTAACAGGATCCAGCTCTCGTGGCCCCTGGCTGCCATTCCTGACGCGGCTACACCGCACTGCCTAAGCACTCTGCAGGCCTTTTCTCCCAAAGGAAAGAACACACAACAGGAATCGAAAAAGATGACATTTTTCTTTGTAATATATATACTTGACTTAAACAACTTTTAAATTGGAAAAATAATAAAATAAGGCAAGTAAAAGTTGCATAGTTTGAGGGAAGTGTGCCTCAAAGGGCATATTAAGACTTTAAAATTTAATTGATTTTGACAATAACTTATCTGTAATGAAAAGAATGAAGAGATAAGATATCTACAGAGCTGCCTTAAATTTCCTAAGAACAGACTTTGGAAGTTACCTTTGTACTTCAATAGTTCCCATGGTTTCATAGGCAAAATCGCATTTACTGTCAATTTCAATAGCTTTGCTGATAAGCTCCAAACCTCTATCCAGGTCTTGCTTCCACTGAAGTTGAAGTAAACTGCAAATGCAAAAAGGCAGTCGGATTGACCAGGAGCCAAAACAACAAGAATATAAGTATATAACTCAATTTCTGCCCTCAATGGATTTTTAATTACAAAAAGAAAGCAAAACCTAAAATAGTATATAATCAAACTGTTTTTATTTCTCAATTTATATTTGTTTTGTATTCTAAATTCCTTATTATGAAAAAAGCGTCAATGGAAATAACCTAAGTGTCCATTGATGGATGCATGGATAAAAAAACACACACAAAAAAAAACCAGAGAAGAAGCGGACTCTATTCGTGTGGTCCTGAGATAGTCAGCATAAAAAAAAAAAGCAGACTGCCAAATGAGGAGTGGATTCTATTCATGTGATCCTGAGATAGTCACCATAAAACAAGCAGACTGTCAAATGACAGCAGGGAGGGGAAGGAGATCTGGGGGGAGATAAGAGAACAACCGAAGGACTGGTATGCATGAATACAACCAACGAATACAGAACTCTGGGGAGGGAGGGCATGAATGGGAGGTGGGGGGGGGGGGGCAATGGTAAGGTATGTACACATGTAATACCTTAATTAAAAAAAACACACACAAAAAACTTGGTGTACACACATATGCACACAAGGAATATTACTGGAATAAGCCATAAAAGGAATCCTACCATTTGCAACAACATGGATGGATCTTGAGAGCATTATACTAAATGAAATAAGTCAGACAGAAAGTCAAATACTGCATGATTTCACTTATATATAGATTCTAAAAAAAACAACAACAACAAAAAACAACCAAAAACCCACTTACACATAGATACAGAGAACAGAGTGATGGTTCCAGAGGAGTGAAATGGGTGAAAGGAGTCAAAAGATACAAGCTTCCAGTTATAAAATAAGCAAATCATGGCAATGTAATATATGGAATGGCAGCTATAGTTAATAATACTGTTTTGTGTATTTGCAAGCTGCTACGACAGATCTTAAAAGTTCTCATTACAAGAAAAAAAATTCTGTAACTATCTACAAAGACCTGTTAGACTTGTTGTGATGATTTCACAATAAATATACTGATAAATTACATTGTACATCTGAAACTAGTATTATCTTATGTCAACTATATCTCAATAAAAAAGAAAGTGTCCAATAGTATGGGCTCTATAAATTACCTAGTAAGCTTAATTATTTTATTTTGTATAAATTTAAGTGAAATTTCTTTTTTATTATAGTTCAAGTACATACCATGTTTCCTATTTTGACACAATATTTCACAGGATGTTCAGAACTGAAATCCTTAAGCTAAAGTGAAGTAGTACATTTATTGATTGCTATACAAGAATGAAACATAAGTAAAATTTAAAAAATTATGTGAAGCATCCATAGCATTAATAAATTTATTAACTCAGTGATACTCTACACCACAGTACTTTCCTCAGTGACCAAAAGAAATCCATCTTATTATGCAAAAAATTTAGTTTTTCACTGGAACAAACAGAAGCACAAAAATACATACCCTTTATGAACGTAAGTTGTGGCATTATCTGGTTCCAAATCAATACATTTATCATACATTTCATCAGCTTTACCAAACTGTTGTTGATCTGTTAATGCCTAGGTGAGGAGATACTTCAGTTATATTAACATAACTGTCAACCTAAACAGTTAAAAGTACATTGCTTATTAATTACAAAAAATTTACTTAATTTATCCATTTCTTTACAAATTATGATGTTTGGAAGATACAGAATGTTGCAACTTAATTATGTTACAAATATGAAATCTTAACTGTCCACTATTTTTACAATGTGGTAAATGTGGAATACACAAAATCCCACTCTTGGTGCAGTTCTAATATCAAATTTTCATAGGTCACTTATTCATAACTTATCAAAATATATCCTAAAGGAATTTAAAGGAAATACTCATTATTTGAAAGGATAAATTCAGGCATGTGTTAAATGTCATCAGTCATTCCTTAAAAATTGATTAAAAAAAAAAAAGCAATTACAACGAACTATTTTAAAGCAAATCCCATGGCAGAAATCAAAGGGTTGGTTATGTGGATAGCAGATCATACGCAAACTGTAACTTTGAGCGTTTTTTTTTAAAATAACAAATCTTCATTGTTCAGATTATTACAGGTGTTCCTCTTTCCCCTCTCCTCCCCTATAGCTCCCCTCCTCCTGACTCCCAACTCCACCCCGTGCCCTTACCTCCGCCCGTCTTCATCCATAGGTGTAAGATTTTTGTTCAATCTCTTCCCGAACAGACCCCCTTCCCCCTAAGAATTGTTAGTCCAATCCCTTTCTATGTCCCTTCCGCGTTTCCAAGTCCCCGATCCAGCACAGTAAACAGTGATTGCTGCGCGCACCTCTGCAAGAGTCACCCTCACTTTCAGACCTGATGGCCGACACACCAGCTTCTCCCCTTAGGCGTCTGGGTCCCCCACATGACCCAGAAACTGGATTTCAAAGTGAAAGTGATCGGGATTCGGGTTGGAAAAAACCTGCGTGCCCAGTCGCCGCCACCAGCCCGATTCACGGGCCTCCGCACCTGGGCTCCTCAGCGCCTGCGCTCCTTTCTCCTTCAGCCAGCCTTCCCATGGCTTTGGGCGATAGATGTCCTTTATATTAGTTTTAATTTTGAAATTGTGCGAGGTGACAGATCAGTTGTTTACCTAACACCACCATCTTGGTTTCTCTTTGTTGTTTTTTTATTTTATTTTATCTTTTTAAGTTATACTATGTTCTTTCCCTGTCTCCCTCCTTCTCTAAAAAGCAATGGGAAAAATATCCTCAGGTAAGGATTAATTATATAGAACTACTAGAGGCCCAGTGCATGGATTCATGCACAAGAGGGGTGTCCCTCAGCCTGGCCTGTGCTCTCTCACAATCTGGGACCCCCCAGAGGATGTCTGACTGTGGTTTAGGCCCGATCCCTGCAGGCGGCCAGGGAGGAGCCGGAGCCCGAGCCGGAGCATCGCTACTTGTGCTCGTCCTGGCCCACTGCGCCTGCCACTGCTGTTCAGCGCTGCCTCGGAGTCAGGGGAGGCTTCTCCTCCTCCTTCTCCCCCAGCTGCGCTCGCCAGCCATGAGCCTGGCTTCTGCTGAGCAGCGCTCCCCCTGTGGGAGTGCACTGACCACCAGGGGCCGCTCCTGCATTCAGCATCTGCCCCCTGGTGGTCAGTACATGTCATTGTGACTGGTCGACCCATCATTCGGTCATAATGGTCGTTAAGGCTTTTAATATACCGTATTTGCCTGCGTATAAGACGGTTTTTTGGCCCTGAAAAATACCGTATTTGCCGGCGTATAAGAGACTGGGCGTATAAGACGATCCCCTAACATTTCCACTCAAAATACAGAGTTTGTTATATACTCGCCGTATAAGATTACCCCCCACTTGGAGGCATATTTTTCAGGGCCAAAAAAATCGTCTTATACGCCGGCAAATACAGTATGTAGATTGTTGTATCTATACTAATAAAAGAGTATACTAATTAGACCGGGAGACCTTCCAGACGACCACCCGGATATCCTTCCTGAGAAAACCAGCTGGGTGACGCGGTCTTGGGCACCGGCACCTGCGGCTGGCTGCGGCCGGGAGATGAAGCAGCTGCCTGCCCTGGGGTCCTGGGCCGCTGCCAGCAGAAGCCGCTCACCCCGTGTCCCAGGGAGACGGAGACGCTGCCTGCCTGCGGGCGCCGCTGATGCTTGAGGCGGGCTGTGGCCTGGGAGACGGAGAAGCCGTGCGCCCCGAGGTCCCAGGCCACAGCCAGCGGAGAAGCCACGAGCCCTGCGGCCTGGACACTAGCGCCTGCGGCCTGGGAGGTAGGCTCCCTCTGCTCCCACTGCAGTCATTACTACAATAGTCCCCTTCTGAATTTCTCTCTGCTGCCCCGACCCAACTCCACTTTTCATCTGAAGAACAGGGAACAGAGAGAGCAGTGTTAAAAGCTTACATTTTTAAGGAGGTAAGGTTGGTATTTAAACATATACCTGGAAAACTATAGAGTCCTTAAGGTAACAAAGGCTAGAAAGGGAGGGGATAGGGACAGGGCAAAACATATTATATCCAGCAATCCATGTGGGACTGATAACTTTGCAATGATGACAATCAGTGAAGATATGAATCAACTAAAATAGTTGACAGGGATAATTCTTCCATCTTTGAAAATATCTATATCAAGTCTGTTTAAATAGATTTTCATCTGCACAATATAATACATTCTGACACCAGCACCACCACCAATGTGGTCAGTGTTGTGCTGGTAAAAGTTTAACAACTGGCTCTCAATCAAAGAAAACAAAACCCTGACTTATAGTATCAGCCAATTTCTGTGGCATAAATTCTCCATCCATGGCTGATTTTGGCTGCTAATGTGATGCCACTAGATGCAGAGCTGAGAAGAAACGTGCAGTAGTACAATATTATATTCCACCAGAAAGACCCAAAAGATATAATGTCAAGAGTCAGAACAGTAAAGTGTAGTAAATAATTGAGGAGTGATGAATTTAGAGTATGTATTACTTTGGTTTTAATGTAATTTATTCACTCTTAAGATTAAATAGTTTAATTTTTAATTGTGACCATGTTTAACAACCACCTTGCAAAATTCCTGAAAATTTGTGAGCAGTAAGAGCAGGCTCCAGCACAATACTGAGTGGAGTGTAATGGCTAAAGGGCATGGCTCATGGATTTGAAACAAGACTCAGCCACTTTTAGGTTTCACTGGTCAAGTTACCTGATCTCTCTATACCTCAGTGTTCTCATCTGTGTAATTATGGTATTTCTTGATTAGAGTTGTTGCAAAGATACAATGAAATCTGTGTATGACAAGGAGCAGTACCTGAAACAAAGTCACTTAACTTGTTATAAACTGTTACTATCTCAATATGTAGTTGACAAAATTACTCTACTCCCGATGAAAGAATGAAATATCTTATTTTGCGATCTACATAGAGAGAGTCAATTTTGCTTCCTAGACAGTAGATGGTAATCTACTACTAGAAACTGAAAGGGGGGAAATGACCTCAATCAACCACCAGGGAGCTAGATCATAAAGCAGAGAGGACGCCATACATTCTGGGATACGTCTGCAGTAAGAGGCTTAGCCTCAGGTATTAATTCAGATCAACTAAGCATCAGTCTTAAGATGAATGGTGAGAAGGATTCTGAGGCTGCTTCTAGACTTAGCAGAAATAGAACTTTAATACATAAGCAATAGTTACTATGGTTAATGATGGCGAGAAAAAACACACCATAATCTATACTAATAAAAGACCAGACGTCTTCCGCACAATCATCCGCATGTCCTTCCTAAGCGAAGCCGCCTGCCAGCGGTCTCAGACACCAGCGCCTGCAGCTGGCTGTGACCTGGGAGACAGAGAAGCCGCCTGCCCCACAGTGATGGGCTATAGCCAGCTGGAAAGCTGCCTGCCTCACAGTATTGGGTGCCAGCGCCTGCGGCCGCCTGGAGGAGGGAATCCTGGGTCCCAGGTGCGAGGCAAAGGTAGAGGAGGTTAGGGGTGATCAAGCCAGCAGGGGAGCAGTCAGGGGCGATCAGGCTGGCAGTCGGAAGAGATTAGGGACAGTGAGGCAGGCAGGCAGGTGAATGGTTAGGAACTAGCGGTCCTGGATTGTGAAGATTGCCCTACTGCCTATGGGATCAGACCTAAACCAACAGTCAGACATCCCCCAAAGGGTCCCAGATTAGAGAGGGTGCAGGCCGGTGTGAGGGACACCACCCTCCCCATGCACAAATTTTGTGGATGAGGCCACTAGTATGTAAAATTACATGTAACTATATATATAATGAAGTAAAAATAAGAAAACCACAGAATAGACATTTTAGCATAGACTGTAATGACACTAGTGCTAATAAAGATAGCTCAAATAAGCCAAAATCTATTTTGAAGGTAGCACAGTGACAAGAAAATGTGTAATTAAGCAAGCTCTGGGAGAGCTGTTCCTAATATAGGTTTCTTTAAAAAGCTATTCAGTGGCCTTTGTTCTTTTAGCTGCTTATAGAAATCTGCATCAAAAAGGCCTTTTAAACTTCATTTCAATGATGTTGATGGTATTGTCCCTTCTGCTTTGTTCCTAATAAAAAGGATAAACCTAAGTGTACCTATTCAATACTAAAGTTACACAATTGTACTGTGCATTTTCTTATTTTAAATTCTATCCATTCTATAAAATTTTATATAGTACATGCTATCTCAAGGAACACAGAGCAGGTGGTCAGGTTATTATCGACATTACCCTACTAGCACTGTTAAGGACAAAGACTGAAGAAATAAGATTACTTCTAACTGAGGTTACAGAACTTCTGTGTTTACTTTATGCCCCAGAGAGTTAGTTATTAGAGAATTTAAATTTCTGATAATACACTGATATATAGAACTATTAAAGAAAAGATCTAACACACATCAGTCTTCTCACAGTCCCTTACCATAAATTCTCAAAAAAAAGTTTCACCCCAAGGAATTTTTTTCTTTAACTTTACCAAAGATCACATGAAGGAACTTAAAAAAAACAAGCAACCTGAAGAATGGTTTGGAGGTAGAAATCTACCACAGATGGTCATTTTTAAATGTATTCTACTTCTGAGATGTGTGGGTGTGACAACATTTCTTTGGAATAAAAAAAATCATATAGAATATTGAGATGGATGATTTATGCAGACACCAAAAGCAACTTTTAAAAATTAGTAAGTTTTCAGATTACAATTAAACAGTGGAAATAATTCAAATTTAAATCACACTTCAATCCTCAGCCAAGAATTTTAGACAAACCAAAGAGGAGTTAAGATGAACTGTTTATAGCCTATCTAATAATTTAAAAGGATATTGATCAAATAGAACAGTGGTTCTCAACCTTTCTAATGATTCGACCCTTTACTACATTTCCTCATGTTGTGGTGACCCCCAACCATAAAACTATTTTCGTTGCTACTTCATAACTGTAATTTTGCTAGTGTTATGAATTGTAATGTAAATATCTGTGCTTTCCCATGGTCTTAGGTAACCCTGCTAGTGGTTCTCAACCTGTGGGTCGCGACCATAGAGCCTGCCTAAGACCATCGGAAAACACAGATATTTACATTACAATTCATAACAGTAGCAAAATTACAGTTATGAAGTAGCAACGAAAATAGTTTTATGATTGGGGATCACTCCAACATGAGGAACGCAGCATTAGAAAGGTTGAGAATCACTGAAATAGAAACAAAAAGCTTCCATATTTTCCCTTCCAATTGAATATAGTAAATTTTCCTAAGTTCATTTGATAAATCCAATCCAAATGAAAACATAAGGGAAACGGTCTGCTTAAACTTCCCCACATTATGATTTTAGGGTCATGGTTTTCAAATTGAGTAACATAAGGAGCCCCTCTTAAAGGGGTTCAGGACCATCCTGGGGGCCCCAGGGAATCACAGAAGAAACAAAGCACTGCTTTCTGATTTCTCTACTGGGATTCAGCACACAAGAACAGATCTTTTAAAAAAAAAAAAAAAAAAAAAAAAAAAGGACTGGCAACTAATAAAGTATGAAAAATCACATTTACCTGGGCATATAGTGCATAGCCTTCAGCACACCTGGGGAATTTCTTTATGACCTCTTCAAACCCTTTCATAGCTGCTTGGATTTGTGAAGAATTGTTTCCTGTATATGCTTGTCGATACTGTTTAAAAAAAAAAAATCAAAACAGGCCTGTTAAATCAAGAATTCAAAATTCATGGAACATTAAAATACTATGAAAGTTACACAAAATTACATAAATATTTTCAGAAGGGCAGGAGTTATAATAACATAATTTGCTACATCTAAAAGGGTTCCAAGGAAGCCCTGGTTGGTGTGTTCAGTGGTTAGAGCACAGGTCTGTGCAAGGAGGGGTGATGGGTTCAATTCCCAGTCAAGGGCACATACCTAAATTGCGGGTTCAATCTTTGCAGGTTCAATCCCCAGCCCTGGTCAGGGCATGTGTGGGAGGCAAGTAATCAGTATGTCTTTCTCACATCAATGTCTCTCTCTCTATCCCCGCCTTCCCCTCCCCCCTCACCTCTCTAAAAAGCAATGGAAAAAATATGGTTGGGTGAGGCTTAACAAAAATAAATAAATAATAAACACAAGGGTTCCAAGGAAATAGCTCAGCAGCAGGGTATTCAAAGGCTATGTACAGCTAGGTCTTTGCTGATTATGGATTCCAGGATGTTCAGTAGAAGGAGGCATTCTAATGTGTCAGAACTTAACTTGTATATAAATGGGGGAGTTTTAAACCTAATTTATTATCACTTTACTACAAATGTTACTTTATCTAATATAATTTTCACCTATAATATACAGGACAGACCAAAATTACAATGACAGTCCTATAAGATTATAACGGAGCTGAAAAATCCCTATTGCCTAGCGACTTAGCCACACCAACATCATGACGCAATGCATTACTCACAAATTTGTGACAATGCTGTTGTAAACAAACCTACTGTGCTACTAGTCATATAAAAGTTTTGCATATACAATGGTGTACAGCGCATAATACTTGATACTGATAATAAACGACTATGTTACTGATTTATATATTTACAAGATTAAACACTTTATCATTATATCTTCAAGTGCAGTCTTTCTACTTACAAAGTTTGCTGACACACACACACACACACACACACACACACACACACACACACACAGTTTTATGCAGGCAGCAGCCTCATATACCTCATATTTACTGCATCTCTCTCTTTTTTTAAAATATATACTTGATATTTTACAGAGCGGAAGGGAGAGAGAGCGAGCTAGAAACATCGATGAGAGAGAAACATCGACCAGCTGCCTCTTGCACACCCCCTACTGGGGATGTGCCCGCAACCAATGTACATGCCCTTGACTGGAATCGAACCTGGGACCTTTCAGTCCGCAGACCAACGCTCTACTACTGAGCCAAACCGGTTTCGGCTTTACTGCATCTCTTAACTGCATAATTTTCTGGTGCTTGATTCGGTATCATGTTGTTTTACCCAGTAACCTGCTGTACAGGTTTGTAGCCTAGGAATGGGGCTATACCAAATAGCCTAGGTGCTTAATAGGCTATGCCACTTAGGTTTCTGTAAATGTACTGTGATATTC
Organism: Vespertilio murinus; assembly: GCA_963924515.1. Lineage (NCBI taxonomy): Eukaryota > Metazoa > Chordata > Mammalia > Chiroptera > Vespertilionidae > Vespertilio > Vespertilio murinus. The sequence goes on along the minus strand of OZ004706.1, from coordinate 127,366,183 downwards.
ACACAGTAACAAAATCACTTAAAGACACATTCCTCAGAACGTATCCTTATTGTTAAGCAGTGCATAACTGTAAATGTGTTTGTGATCCAATTTCTTTCTTTAAAAGGAAAATTATTTTAGGACTCAGACTATAGAGTGTGGACGAAAATGATTCACACACTAAACCTGGCAAGCTCAGGGGAGGCCTGAGTGAGCCCTAAAGTATCCACACAGGATGGTCTGAAATGAAAACTTCCTCACTAAAAGCAGTTCATGTGGGGTAGTCACATCCAAAGACGATATTTTTCCCTAACAAAAGTCAATCTTCACCTTAACTGAGCTTGTCTGTTGTCTCTGCATCTAGAATAGCATACTGACAAACATGCCTTTGCAAAGATGGCGGTTAATTTGCATACACAGGCACTGAGTGACGGGGGCGGGACGCTTGGCAATGCCAGGCATTCTGCCCACCCCGGTCTCAGGGCCTCTGGGCAGCGTGGGAAGGGGGGCCTGAGCGGAAAGGCGGTGCCGGCAGCCAGGGAAAGGAAAGCCCATTCTAGCACCAATATTGGAGCATCTGGCTTCTAGTGTAAAAGATGTGTCTATGGTTTTACTTTTCATCCAATGCCAGAGGTTTCCCCCCTTTGTTTTCTCCAGCCTCCTTCATCTATCATCAAATTCCATGTAACCCACGTCTCCTTCTTTTATGGTAATGTATAAAGAAGGTGTAAAACCGCCATTTTCCAAAGAGTTTTCTCAATCCATTGAGATTTTCTTCCTGGCAATTCAGTTTAGCTCAAATGAACTCACAAAAATTCTTACAGGTTTGGACATTTCCTGTGGTTCACAAGAGCTATTTGAAGTACCTCATTTCACTATAAACTGAATTATTTTACTTGATTTGCAGTGTTTCTGATTATTAATAGTTTTACAAAGGCGAGATGAAATTGCAGTTAATGTGGTGTCATGATTGCGGTTAGTTTCTCAAAATGTTTTCTCTGTACTAGTTTATGGTAGAGGAACAGGAAAAACAGTGCTAAACAGGGGAGCATAAATATCAGGGATAAACATCTATCAAGATGAACTCATATAATACAATCAGAGAAATACAGAAACAGTATCTCAATAAATATCTGTATACATTTCCTTCTCTAAACTAACTTGTTTTCTCCTTAGGTGTATCCTTTGGGGGGAAAAGAAAAAGATGATTTTATAGGTAATGAGGGAAATAAAAATGATGTGTAGGAATATAAAAATAAAGCAGAACCTACCAATGCAAAGCATTTCTGTGCTTGTGCCAGGGCAGATTCAGGTCTTAATCTAATACATTCATCAAAATCTGCTACTGCTTCTTCAACTTGATCAAGCAGTATTTTCAGCTAAAAAAAACAAAAAACAAAACACACACATAAACACAACTCAAAATAATAAGTGTACCCACCCCCACTTAAGTATGTACTGTCTTTTATCAAAGCTCATCATAATGCTAATAGCATATAGTGATTATTCATTATAGTAATTATGCAATATAGAATTACTTTCTAGAAATAATAAACTACAAAATCTTGTGATTTTAAAGAAAGCTTCTACAACTTAAAACTAGTGTCCAATTTCTTAAAAAGCACTAAAAACTCACCATTTTGCACTGCAATTTTGACCACTCTTTTAAAAAAATATATATATATTTTATTGCTTTTTTACAGAGAGGAAGAGAGAGGGACAGAGTTAGAAACACTGATCAGAGAGAAACATTGATCAGATGCCTCTTGCACACCCTCCACTGGGGATGTGCCCACAATCAAGGTACATGCCCTTGACCGGAATCAAACCTGGGACCTCTCAGTCCGCAGGCTCCATCCATTGAGCCAAACCGTTTTTGGCAATACTTCTTGACCGCAAGAAGCCCACAAAAACCATTGCATTAATTCAAAATGGTCATTAAGTGTTTCTAATGTTTTACTTGTTGAAAACCTATTAACTGGAAACACCTGGAAAACAAACTTGACCTGGCAAGCCAATTTCTGTAGCCTTACAGGACAAATGTTCAAGAGGGGAACTGTGATCATTTGTTCAGAACTATCAGAATTGATATAAGAAAACTTTAAGACATTCTCAAATATGGATATCAAATTCCTTAATTGGAGATCAGAACTCTTGGTAAGAAAATACTTACCTGTCCTCGGTGATGATAAACATCTGCATTCTGAGGATCAATGTCAGCAGCCATGTTAAAATCCTGAGTGGATAGCAAAGGCTGCTGCTGCTGCATGTACATGCTGCCCCTTTTGATGAGTGCATTTGCTCGAAGCTACATGCCCCAAATGAGAAAAGGCCATCATTACTACCTTATATTCCAATGTATAGTTTAAAAACAAACAAACAACTGTAGAGAGATATAATTCATGTACCACAAAACTCACTCATTTAAAATCAGTTATTTCTAGTATATTCAACTATCACCACTAACTCCAGAATCTCCTCATTATCCCCAAAAGAAACTTTATACATATTAGCAGTCACTTCTCATTTATTCTCTAATCCATCAATCTACTTTCTATTTCTATGAATTTGTATAGTCTGGTCATTTCATTAAAATGGAATAGTCTTTTGTGTTTGGCTTCTTTCACTAAGTATAATGTTTTCAAGGTTCATCTGTGTTATAGCATGTTATCAGTACTTCATGCTTTTTTATAGCTGAATATTGTTCTGCTAGAGGCCCAATGCACGAAATACGTGCAAGAGTAGGCCTTCCTTCCTCCGGCTGCCTGGCACTGGCTTCCCTCACAGCCCCAGCTTTACCTGGAAGGTCGTCCAGGACATCTGGTCTAATTAGCATATTGTGCTTTTATTATTATAGGTTATAAATTACTTTATCAACTCATACATTAATGGATATCTGAGCTGCTTCCACTTTTTGGCTATCATGAATAATGCTGCTATGAACATTCATGTACAAGTTTTTGTGTTGCCTTATATATTCAACTAGATTCCTAGTGCATGAAAATTCATCAATTGGAGTCAATTAGCATATTCCCTCCTTCGCTGTGGGCACCACCATCTTTGCAATGGCATGAGGTTAAATTAGCATATTCCCTCTTATTAGCTAGGATTATTAGATAGGATTCTCTTGCTGCTATGTCTAGGAGATAAACTGCTGGGTCTCATGGTAACTCTTAAACTTATCAATAAACTCCCAAACTAATTTCCAAAAGGAGTTTTACTATTTTACATTCTTGCCAGCAATGTATGACAGTTCCAATTTCTCTATACCCTCATCAATGCTCTTTTCACTGTCCACTTTCTGACTATAGTCATCCTAGTGGGTGTAAAGTAAAATATCACTGTGATCTGGATTTGAATTTCCTTAAGAGTTAATGATGCTGAGCATCTTTTACTGTCCTTACTGGCCATTTTAATTTACTAGAGACCCGATGCACAAAATTCGTGCAAGAGCCTCGGCCCTGGCGGGCCCCCACCTACTGTGGCTTTTTCTGGAAGGAAGGACGTCTGGTCTAATTAGCATATTATGCTTTTACTATTAGAGATTTTTTGGAGAAAATGCCTATTCAGAGCCTTCACCTGTTATTAAATTGAATTGTTTTAATAAGAAGAGTTCTTCATATATTCTGGACACAAACCCCTTATCAGATACAGAATTTTTATTTTCTCACATGCTGTGCAATGTGTTTTCTCTTTTTTGATGGCATCCTTTCAATCAAAAAAGTTTAAAACTTTGATGAAGTCTTTTCTTTATTGCTATTGCTTGGCTTTTGGTGTCATATCTAAGGAATCACCATATAATCCAAGGAAAGATGTCCTCCTATTTTTTTTTCCTTAAGAGTTTTATACTTTTAGCTCTTACATTTAGGTCTTTGATTCATTTGAGTTAATTTTTGTACATGGCATATGACAGACATCATTACTACTTGCCATTCAAACAAAAAGTCATGATCATAATAAAGCAAGATACAGAAACCCCCAAAACTCTTTTTCAAGACAAAATTACATGTCTTCCTGAATGAAATGAACAGGAATGCCCCACATTTTAACAAGAACACCTAACAACATTTGTAATTAATAGGAAAATCATTAGGAAATACAATTAAAATTACTAGGGTATCTTCAGCTTTAAAATTTCATTTTAAAAGTAACTTAAATACTGTTATAACTATTTTTGTTTACAAAAAGTTTAGATATTTATTGACAAATATTTAAGTCTGTATTACAACTTTTATACATGAATGCTTTCTTTGCAGGTGAAAAAAGCCAGAGTTTTCCTAATTTCATGAGGAAACAGGTCAGTGTGAACAAACTGGTAAGGAAGAGTTAGCTGATGGCTAAGTTCTGTCATGTTATACTTAGTAGAGACCTCTCAAAATTCAACAGGCACCCCAATATTAATTATGAAAATAACTATATACACATAGGAACACTTGGAAAATGAAAAGCTGTTCCAATGACACACTGCTAAACTTTTGGCATATGTTACTACCTATATCATATTTTTAGAACCTGTATTTTTCTTCCTTTTTTTTTTTTTTTAAATACTGGCATCCTAATAAAATCTTCCAGAATATATTATTAAATGTGTTTATTTTTATTAAATGCACGTTATAACCTTGTACTACTTATAGCATATAACTTATAGCATTACATTTACCATTACACTGAACAAATGTAGTCCATTACATAGGCAATGCTACAAATGAGAAGTGAAGCTACCGAATGCTATAGGAAAAACATTGCCCTTTCCTAGCTAAAAATAAATGTCACTGATATTTATATTGCAGTTTCATTACACCAACTCAATCATCATTAGGGGCAGTTCCTTCCAAAACAAAAGTAGCCATCTGGAGAATGACAAGTGAAATGCCAAAATTTTGGCCAAAAAAATCTGAAAACCTCATTTTTTATTTATTAATTTTTGCACACGCACAAAAGCACATTTTTAAAACGTACCTTCACATTAGCTTCTTTCAAATTGATGACCTTATCTAAATCTGGTTTAGCTGCGTTGGCATTGCCAATAAGCAGGTAGAAAGTAGCTCGTAGTAGTAATGCTTCTGCCATGTATTTGCCTTGAGCATCTATTTCTTTTGAGCATTCACTTATGATCTTATCATAGTTTTCTTCTTCCATGTATTGTTTGGCCTTTAAATATCCAGAACTGAAAATAAAAATGAATATAGGAGATCATTTACGAAGAGAAGATGAAATGCTACATCTTGCCACATTTAGTAGACCCGAATTAAGCAAACATCCATTTCCCCTTAATGAGCTAGTCAGCCAGTGTGGGAAAGCAGCAGGGCAGGAAGTAACAGGAGTCTTGATTTTCTTGAGGCCTTGAAGAATTTTTAAAAAGGAATCAGCAGAGTCAGTGGCAAAAACCTGCAGTTACTGCCCAAGCGTTAGCATTTAAACACTTGAAATGAAAAGGGCAAGTCTTATTTACTTTCTTATCTGTGGCACGTTGATGGCATGCAACAGTTATTTTATGATTAACAGAAAGAAATCCTATATAATAAAAGGCTAATATGAAAATAGAGGAAAAGGTGGAATGACCAATCGCTATGACATGCACTGACCACCAGGGGGCAGACGTTCAATGCAGGAGCTGCCCCCTAGTGGTCAGTGCACTCCCAGAAGGGGAGCGCTGCTCAATGCCAGCTCATGGTTGGCAAGCACAGCAGCGGTGGCAGTTGGATATCCCTTGATGGCTCCCAGACTGGGAGAAGGTACAGACCAAACCAAGTCACACGCCCTACTGTGTGACTCACAAATTTCATGCACCGGGGCTCTATTGGAAATAATTTAGCTCAGGGCCACAGAAGCCAAGGGAAGAGGTATACTTTGTAAAGATGAGCAAGGGAGCAAGACTAGAAGCAGAGAAATATCTGCAGGGCTTTCATCCAGAAGTTCTGTTGTTTTACTTATAAGAACAGACCTAGAAAGAATAGGTGGAAATATCAAAGAAGCAAATTTAAAGGTAGATTCTCCCATAAAAAGCACTTTAAAGACATCCTTCCCTACTTCTTAAAATTCAGTGACTACAATATCATTATTCATCTAAGATGATGACTATTATCAAAGGTACTTACAAGAGGGATTTCTTTGAACTGAAAAGGAATTTATAATAGATGAACTTATAAGGGGTGTTATAATCATAAGGTATTGTAAATGGAAGTATATTTTCTCGTTTCACTTGTTATATATTTTGAATAGAAAAAACTGACAAATGACTTAAGTTGTTGGTCAAACTTGGCTGGTGTGGCTCAGGGGTTGAACACTGACCTATAAACCAGAAGGTCACAGTCTGATTTGCAGTCAGGGAACATGCCTGCATTGCAGGCTTGATTCCCAGTGTTGGGCATGTAGAACATAGCCAACCAATGATTCTCTTTCATCATCAATATTTCTATCTCTCTCCCTCTCCTTTCCTCTCTGAAATAAAAAAATATATATATTTTTTAAAAGTTGTTGGTCAAAATCTTACAAATTGTGTGCTAATAACCTTTCCTACAGTTACATTCTAAAGCCCCCTTATACTCTAGTTTTGTTCCTCAGGTCACCAGGCTAAGAAAACATAGTTATTAAATCTATGGAAATAATAATGGTTCTTAACTTATTGAGAACCTAAATGCATACTTATAAATATAATGTTTAAACTTCGCAATAACCCTCAAAGGTGAATTCAGCCCCAGTTAAAAAATGATGAAGCTACAGTTCAGAGTAAAATGGAATTCAAAAACTTGGGCCCAATTCCAGCTAGTGTTTTGGTGACAGGTAGCTGCCATTTCTCAACATACTAGCTTTTAGAATAATGGTATTAACATCACTGTAGCTTTTCTGGGACAATGACCTTTTTCCTAACCAGAGGAGAAAATTATTGGCATCACTTTAAACATTTACTTCCCAACCTGAAAAGACTAAGTATCAACTAAAATTTGAACATCTTAGTACCATTATGCATAGTATCTTCCTCCTTAAAAAGTGGCCAACAATGCTGGAAAAAGTGGGAGATAGAAATGAAAAACGATCTCTATCCTAGACCCAGAGAGAATTATGCTAAAGTGAAATAAGCCAGTCAAAGAAAGACAGTGCCATATGATTTCACTTACATATGACATCTAATGAATAAAATTAACAAACAAAAGAGAAACAGACTCATAAAATACAGACAACAGGCTGACAATGTTAGAAGGGAAGGGGGCTAGGAGGCCAGGTGGAAAAGGTAAAGGAATTAAGCAAAAACCAATAAATTCATAGACCTAGACAACAGTATGGTAATTACCAGAGGGAAAGAGGAGTCGAAGGGGCTATAAAGGGGATAAACGGTGAAGGAATGAGACTTGACTTGGGTGGTGAACATACAATATACAGAGCATGTGTCATAGGATTATGTATCAGAAATCTATACAATTTTATTAACCAGTAACCCCAATGAATTCAAATAAAATAAAAAGCTGGTTGAGAGACACTTTTTTAAAAAAGCAACATGTTTCCTTAAACCTTCTAATATGTTATAGATGGAAAACTATGCTTTGTTATAAAAATATTTCCTTTTTTGCCAAATTCATTTAGAAATGTTATTTTGGTAATAATAGTGTACCTTTTTCTGGAGAGGAAAAGGTACACTATTAACATCAAAACACAAGTACTGATAGACAAGTGGACAAGCAAGCTAGATGGCTTATGTACGAGACTATATCCCTGATCTCCGGTTGTAAACATGGCATCCTATACTGCTCTCCAAAAGAGCAAAGACAAGAAGCCTAGAAAATGGCATTTTCCCAGGCAAGCAGAATAAAAACCTTGAAGAAAGTCATTCTTGGAAACTCCTAAGCATCTCAGTTTGTAAATTATAAACTTCCCAACACTAAAACATTTGGACATTCAATTACATAATGATTTTCAAGTTAATGTCCCTATTTGAATAGTTGATCACCTCACTCACTGGGAATTCTCTTGAGAATATCACCCGTACCCTAAAACCAGGGCAAACTCCTGCTAGTAAAACCTTAAACCACCAGAGAAAAATTCTCAGGGTGTAATAGACACATGTGAGAAGAGAAGTATTTTTATTATAACAATGCTATCAGGATATTTAATTTTTTTTTTTTAAGATGAGTCAGAACCCCATTTAGGCACATAAAAAAAAACCAAGCCCTAGCTGATTTGGCTCAGTAGATAGAGTATGAGCCTGTGGACTGAAGGATCCCAGGTTTGATTCTGGTCAAGGTCAATGCCCAGGTTTTGGGCCTGATTCCCCAGTGTGGGTGTATAGAGAAGGCATCTTTGATGTTTCCATCTCTCTCCCCCTTTCCCTTCCTCTCTGAAATCAGTAAAATATGTTCTTTAGAAACAAACAAAACAAAAACAAAAAATCTCCCCCAGCCCAGCCATGTGACTAAGTAGTTGAGTCAACCCATGAATCAAGTCACAGTTCAATTCCTGTATGGGGCTTGATTCATCTAAGATTCAGCAGGAGACATGCAAGAGGCAGCCAATCAATGATTCCCTCTCATAACTGATGTTTCTCTCTCCCTTCCTGTCTTTGAAATCATTAAAACATATTATAGACTAGAGGCCCAATGCACAAAATTCATGCAAGGTGTGTGTGTGTGTGTGTGTGTGTGTGTGTGTGTGTGTGTGTGTGTGTGTGTCAGCCCAGCCTACACCCTCTGCAATCTGGGACCCTTCAAACAATCTAGAACTGCTGGCTCCTAACTGCTCACTTGCCTGCCTTCCTGATTGCTCCTAACTGCTTCTGCCTGCCAGCCTGATCACTCTCTAACCACTCCCTTGCCGGTCTAATTTATGCCTAAATGCTCCCCTGCTAGCCTGATTGCCCCTAACTGCCCTCCCCTGCTGGCCATCTTGTGCATTGGAGTGACAGTCAATTTGCATATTACTCTTGTATTAGATAGGATAGAGACCTGGTACATGGGTGGGGCAGGCTGGTTTGCCCTGAAGGGTGTCCTGGATCAGGGTAGAGGTTCCCTTGGAGTGTGAGGCAGCCTGGGCAAGGGGCCTATGGTGGTTTGCAGGCTGGCGATGCCCTCCTGGAGACCCAAGTGGAGGCTCTAGTATATGGGATTTATTTATCTTCTATAATTGAAACTTTGTAGCCTTGAGTGGAGGCCAAGGCCAGCCAGAATGGGCAGGAAGCTTGGCTTCCTCCATTTCCGGGGAAACTCAAACCTCCTGCTTGTTCTGTGTCTGCAGCCATCTTGGTTGGGTTAATTTGCATACTCACTCCTGACTGGCTGGTGGGTGTAGCGGATGTACCGTCAATTTGTATATTTCTCTTTTATTAGTGTAGATATATACATATATAAAAAATCTCCCCCAAAATAATCAGATACTATACTTAACACACTTACTTTTCTTTCACTTCTAAAACCTCCCCTTCCTTGTCTTTATCTTCATCAGACTTCTCTCCTTTAAGCATGGGCTGAGAAATTATGTCATCAGTGAAAGAACTGAAGTAAGATTTGATAAACTGTGGGGATGGCATCAGAGGTTCACGATTCTGAAATTCAATCATATTTAAATACATCAAAATGAGAAAACACAAACCAAAAAAGCAGATACATTTATACAACACTGAGAATGACATAGAAATTGGAATCTTTTTAAATAACTGAGCAATATTAGGTTCCATACCATAGGACAACAGAAATGGTAAAGCTGTCAGCCCTAGCTGTTCAAAGCAGGTTTTAAGTGAGAACATTTTCCCTCTTCAAAGATGTAAAATGTTAAGAAATCTTAGAACCATTCATTAGCCAAGCCAGTGTGGCTCCGTGTTTGAACATTGACCAATGAATCAATTCAGTACATATGCCCCAGTTGTAGGCTTGATCCCGAGTGTAGGGCATGCAGGAGGCAGCCTGTCAATGATTCTCTCTCATCATTATTGTGCCTATCTCCCTCTCCCTTCTTCTTTCCTCTCTGAAATAAATATACACAGAAGCACACGTGTGCGCGTGCACACACACGCACACACGGTATACCAGTTAATAATGTGGATTTTGTAAAAAAAGAAAACATGATAATTTTAAAGAGAAACATCAAAAGTGCTTTATTCAAAGTAATGTCAGTCATTAGCTACACACTTCCCACATCTTTCAGGTAATTTGTGGGTATTAACACCAATAGAACTTCTCTTGTTTTGAGGCAAATCATTCAGAGGCCAAATTTTCCACTTCTTAGCATGTTTGAAGTGCTGCTCAGAAAGTATGTGTGCCATCAATTGGAACAAGTGGTAATCTGAAGGAGCAAGCTCTGGTGAATATGACAGGTGGGTTAATACTTCCCAGGCAAGATCTTTTAATGTGTCGTTATCTGGTTTTGAAGTGTGTGATGGTGTGTCATCACGAAGGAAAATTACTTTGCTGTGTCTTCTGGCACATTCTGGTCATTTCACAATCAAAACATGGTTCAAATTGATTACTTATTGTCGGTAATGATCAATATTAACGGTTTTACCTGGTTTTAGAAGCTCATACTACACCACACTTTCCTGATCCCATCAAACTCAGAAAATTGTCTTCTTCTTCTTTTTAAAAAATATATTTTATTGATTTTTTACAGAGAGGAAGGAAAAGGGATAGAGAGCTAGAAACATCGACCAGCCGCCCACCGGGGATGTGCCCACAACCAATGTACATGCCCTTGATTGGAATCGAACCTGGGACCCTCCAGTCCACAGACCGATGCTCTATCCACTGAGCCAAACCGGTTTCGGCAGAATTGTGTTCTTTTTGAAGCAATTTGGCCTTGCAGCCAATGTTGATGGTTTACTTGGATCAACCCATGATTTTGTGCATTTGGGATTCTCAAAATATATTCACTTTTCATCGCAAGTCACAATTCGGTGCAAAAAAGACTTTCTTTCGTGCCATTGAAGCAACAGTTTACTGATGACTTTTCCGTTTTCCATTTGTCTTTCGTTCAGTTGATGTGGCATCCATTTTCCTTCCTTTAAAATCTTTCCCATTGCTTGTAAACAATCGGAAATTGTTTGCTGAGCAATGTTTAATCTTTCTTTTCTTTTTTTAATTTTATTAAGGTATTATCTGTGTACATAGCTTACGATTGCCCCCCCCCCCACCTCCCATTTATGCCCTCTCTCCCCAGAGTTCTGTGTTCATTGGTTGTACTTATGTTCATTCATACCAGTCCCTCGGTTGTTCTCCTATCTCCCCCCAGGTCTCCTTCCCCTCCCCGCTGTCATTTGACAATCTGCTTGTTTTATGGTGACCATCTCAGGACCCCATGAATAGAATCCGCTCCTCATTTGGCAGTCTGCTTGTTTTATGGTGACTAACTCAGGACCATATGAATAGAGTCCCCTCCTCCTCTGGTTTTCACCGCCCCTTCCCCTGGGTCCCACTGCTTCCCCTGGGACACACGGCTCGCCCGGGGCACACAGCCCCCTGGGACACACACGGCTCACTCGGGGCACTCGGCCCCCTGGGACACGCGGCTCACCCGGGGCACTGGGTCCCCTGGGACACGCAGCTCACCCGGGACACCCTTCCCCTTTGGGGGGTACGGCTCACCCGGGGCACATGGTCCCCTGGGACACTCGGCTCACCCGGGGCACTCGGCCCCCTGGGACACTCGGCTCACCCGGGGCACATGGCCCCCTGGGACACACGGCTCACCCGGGGCACTTGGCCCCCTGGGACACTCGAGAGCAATATTTAATCTTTCTGCAAATTGTTTTTGAATTTGACAAGCATCTTCATCCAATAAATGCTTGTAATTGTTGATCTTCAAACTTTTTCGGTTAACCTGAACATTCTTTGTCTTTCACATTGAAATCATCACTTTTAAAGCATTTAAACCAGCGTTCACAAGTATCTTGAGATGGAGCATGGCCACCATAAGCTTCCCGAAGTATACGTTAACTTTCAGTAGCACTTTTTTTCAAAATAAAGTAATGAATTAAAACTCCCACAAATGCTCTTTTTTTTGGCACAAAATTCAACATTTTTAAGGGTAAAATTACCTATGATGTTAACACCTTCAGCAAATTTGACACACGAAGCTTTGAAGCTTGTTGTCAATACAACAAAATTGCATACATATCAAATCGCGTATGTATCAATATATGTGTAACTCCATCTATTGAAAAAATCCATATTATTAACTGGTACACCTAATATACATATATACCATTCACTAAAAGTAAAAGAAGGTAAAATCTGAAATCCAGGAGACAAATAACTACTGAATAAAAATGATATCCTTCTGGTCCCTGTCCTAGAAGACTAGCATCTCAGTTCACCACGCAAGACCATGTCTGACAAACGCGTTGACATGTCAAGTCCACATCCGATGGGCCTTCATCTGTCCTCTGTACTGCATCTGAATATCTCCGTTAGAGTTAAGTGCCAATTGAAAGCCAGAATGAGATCATATTTCCTGTTAAGTTACTGCTTTTTTGGCATGGGAAACTCAGTCATAATCACATAATTATAGTAGCATTGTTTTTACTTTAGTACAATTAAGTTGATAAAGTTTTAAAGGTAAAGAGAAGAGGAAGTAACAGCCAAAGGGCTCTCATAATATATATTGGATCCTTTATGTACAAAATTCAACCAAAAAAATCTTTAAATGAAAATGTAGTATTTAAAAATGTATATCATTTATATATATATATATAATTGATTTTTTTACAGAGACGAAGAAAGAGGGATAGAGAGTTAGAAACATCGATGAGAGAGTATCACCGATCAGCTGCTTCTTGCACACCCACTACTGGATGTGCCCGCAACCAAGGTACATGCCCTTGACCAGAATCGAACCTGGGATCTTTCAGTCCACAGGCCGATGCTCTATCCACTATCATTATTTTAGTAGTTTTTTTGAGAATATATTTTTATTATCGATTTCAGAGGGAGAGATAGAAACATTAATGATGAGAATCATTGACTGGCTGCCTCCTGCATGCTCCAAACTCCTAAAAAAATGATATGGAGTCTATGTAAATGTCGGTTAACTTTTATTTTCTTACGACCCTTCAATTCAATCAGTACAATTCCTTAACACTAATCTATAATAATAAAAGGGTAATATGCTAATTAATCCAGATATCCTTCTGGAAGTCATTCTGGATGTCCTTCCTGACAAAGCTGGGGTTGGAAGGAAACCAGCCCGGGTCCTGGTGTGGGAGGGAAGCCAGCGCCAGAGCCAGGGGAAGGAAGGCCTACTCTTGCATGAATTTTTGTGCATCAGGCCTCTAGTATTATGTAAATAAACACACACACAACAAAACAGGTTCAAGATTCCATTTATATTTTACAGTGTTTTAAGAAACACAGTTCTATGAAGTGCTCAATGAGAGACAAAGGATCATTAGTTTAAAGAGACTGAGAACCACTACATATATATTCCTTTTAGGAATTCCTAACTCATCTGAGCACATGAAAGTCCTACCATGAAGGAACCTATTTTAACTCAGCTAATATTTGAAAATATTAAGTTAAAAATATACATAGCTTGTTAAATTAAAACAAAATTTTAAAAAAATGTTATTATTAAAGAAAAAAAGAACCATTGTTAAATTACTGACATTTAGCAGAAAATCTCTAAGGATATTTAGTGATGACTGTGGTACTCTCACAGTACTCTACTCATACCTTCCCTGGCACGTCACCATATGATGCCTTTTATAGTTATCATGGTTTCCCTCACTAAACTAATTCCATAAGGGCAAGGACCAGTCTTTGTACCCACCCTTCTAAACTGCCTAGCATGGAACTTTAATCAATATTTGTGACAGCCTCTGTCACTACTACTCAACTCTACTGTGGTAGCTCAAAAGCAGCCAAAAATAATGTATGAGCAGCTGAGTTCCAAATAAAATATCTATATCTATCTTTCTATATCTATATCTATATATCTACATACCTATCTATCTATATATAGGATAGAGAGAGAGAGAGAGAGGAAGTATGCAAATTAGACCAGGACGCTGTAATGGGTCATGACCAGACAGGAGGAGGTTCTGCGTGCAGGTAAGGCCTGGAGAGGAGACGGATGCAGGGGGGAGGAGCCGGGCCGGGCCCCCAGAACTGGAGCACACATGAACAGAGACAGAGGGGCTGGCCGCAGCCTCTACTGCCAAGCACAGGTCTGGAGAGGAGACAGTGGGCCTGCCTCCCACAGAAGCAGCACAGTTCCCTTCTACCTCATGCGGAATCGGTGCTGGCTCCCGTGAAAGTGGCGCGGCTCCCCCAGAAGAGGCAGGCAGGCAGCCTACTGCACACAGTATCATGCTATGGGCCACTACTTATTTATAAAAACAAATGGCAGATGAGATTTGGCCTATGGGCCATTTGAAAATTCCTAATATAGACAAATCCTTTTAATGTTCTCCAGGTACAATACTGGACACAGCCTACATCTTATTTAAGAAAAGATAAGTAAAAAAAATCCAAGTTAAAAGGAAAAATAAATATAATCCAGATCTAACTGCAGTCATCATTAGCATCATGCCTCAGTTTAAACAATATATATTAGAAATGACCACTCACAATGTATACTCAACCTCTATTAACCAACTCAGATTAATTTACCTTGTATTTTTCTTTGGCTTTCTCTTTTCCAAGAAGTTTAAGAACTTTATCAGCTAACAGCATGCTTTGTTGATTTTGGAACCCTTCTAATATACACACAGCAGTGACGTCTAGAAATGGAAAAACAAGAATAAGTATGAAATTATTGCGAAGATGATTAGCAGCATCAAATGGGCACAGTCTTCCCACAGAAAGCCAAACTAAATTCATAGCTTTATGTAGCTATCAATTTCATTTCCAATAAAGTGATTCCTAAACTTTATTTTATATATTCTATGACAAAACTCAAAAAGTCACTCCACTTCTATGAGATTCACTTTCCTCACCTGGGAAGTGAAAGGACTGTAGTGCATGATTTTTGATGTTTCTCCTCCACTAACATTTTACATAGAAAATAAAACAAGGAATTCAGGAGCATTCTCTTAGGGCTAGTAACTATAGGCTAAATTAACATAATAAGGCGCTCTCACATCTGGTCTTTTTATAGGCCTCAGAGTTATTTCTTATTATAGAGCCATCTTGCCAGGGTTCTCAATGAAATATACTTCAAAATACCATTTTTATCTGGTCATGCCATAGTTCCAAGATACATTGGTTTGGAATTTAAAAGATCAGTGATTCCTTAATCTCTCAACTTTAAAAGTACTAAAACAATAGCTGTTCCCGTTTTCTGAACTAAGCTTCTTATAATTCCAAATCCTTCCTTCTCCAAAGAAGACTTTCTGCTGTTATGCTCCCAAAAGCCTGGCTAGTGCCAGTATCAATGTTTTTCCAATCCCATTTTCCCTATTAAAATCCATTTAACCTCCTCTTTATAAATTATCTATAAATAACTTCAAGATTCCATTCAAAACTCAGAATTCTCTATCCAAAGCAACACACTTCCTCTTACCACCAAAGTTCATGACAACATAAAACTTCAAATTTTTCTAAAATGTTCTGTAAAACACTCCCTTGGTAATCCAGGTTTTCAATAAATAAAATGGCACTTTTCTTTTGGATAATAATGCTTTTAAAAATAATTATGGCCCTAGTCAGTTTGGCTCAGTGGATAGAGCATCAGCGTGTGGACTGAAGAGTCAGATTCAATTCTGGTTAAGGGCAAATGTCTGGGCTGCCAGCTCAACCCCCAGCAGGGGGCGTGCAAGAGGCAGCTGATCAATGGTTCTTATCACTGATGTTTCTATCTTTCTCCCTCTCCCTTCTTCTCTAAAATCAATTAAAATAAATTTTAAAAAATAATAATTATGGCTAGCCCAGCAGGTGTGGCTCAGTGGTTGAGCATCAGCCCATGAACCAGGAGGTAATGGTTCAATATACAGCCAGGGCTTATGTCTGGGCTGCCAGCTCAACCCCCAGCAGGGGGCGTGCAAGAGGCAGCCAACTGGATGATTCTCCCCTTCTCCTTCCTCTCTCTGAAATCAATAATATATATATATATATATATATATATATATATATATATATATATATATATATATTAAATAATAATTATGGCTAAATCTTCTGAGTGTTTATGGTTTTAATTGTGCAAGATTAAATGTGCAGTGGAAAACAATTTTAGATGGTAGGGTCACCCAGAAGAATGTACTTTAAAACCCAGTGGTCTAGCCGAAACCGGTTTGGCTCAGTGGATAGAGCATCAGTCTGCCGACTGAAGAGTCCCAGGTTCGATTCCAGTCAAGGGCATGTACATTGGTTGCGGGCATATCCCCGATAGGGGGTGTGCAAGAGGCATCTGGTCGATGATTCTCTCTCATCGATGTTTCTAGCTTTCTATCCCTTTCCCTTCCTCTCTGTGAAAAATCAATAAAATATTAAAACAAAACAAAACAAAACAAAAAAATAGTGGTCTAGCCCTGGCTGGTTTGGCACAGTGGATAGAGCATCGGCCTGTGAACTGAAAGGTCCCAGGTTCAATTCAGGTGCACATGCTTGGGTTGTGGGCTTGAACCCCAGTGGGGAACTTGCAGGAGGCAGCTGAGCCATGATTCTCTCTCATCATGGATGTTGCTATCTCTCTCTCCCTCTTCCTTCCTATCTGAAATCAATAAAAACATATTAAAAAAAAAAAACAGCAGAAATGTATTATACAAACAAACAAACAAACAAAAAAGTGGTCTATACTATAAGTGAAATTTTGGTACCAGAGTATTTACAGTATTTACTAAGAATGGCATTTTCACTTCAGGCTATGTCCCAATTACATAATTTCTAACTGGGTATAAAATAATGTTTGAAAAATACCAAGGTTTAAAACAATGTTTTTAATGAGTCGTTTTAAAAACATTATTTCAGATTTATGTAGGATATTAACCGAAAACATGTAGAATCTTAGAAAAACTATCACTTACTAAAACCTCTTTCCTGATTTTTTACTCATAAAATTACACTGATGCTCATTGGTTGTCAAGTTTAAAATGTATAGTGCATTAAATTTGAATCATAATATTCATTTAATTCTATAATTGCAGAGACAGTACTCAAATATCAGCTATCTCAGTTTAAATCAGAAAACAAAGTCTCAGTTTGGAAACAGTTGGACTTCTAAATACAATTGATTTTTCTACTCAGGCAGAGTTTCATATAAATTTTACCAATGATTACAAAACCATTAATTTTCTTATGGAAACACAAAAATATCCTCACCTTCTAAACATTCTTTCTTATTGTCTAGCTTCTCGTGGGCTTTTGCACGTCTAAAGAGAGCTTTCACATATTTGGGATTAAGTTCAACAGCCTTTGTACAATCTTGTGCCACCTCTTTCCATTTTTGCTGCAATTGAAAGTATTTTTTAAAAGTCACACCAAAGCACTGTTTGACAGAAATCAGTTTTCCAAACTTAACAGGCTGAATGTTAAGAGTCTGACAATAGAAAAAAGTATTTTCAATACTTATGTAGAATATTTATAGCTCATATAAATATCTGTACTAAAGATAAGCAAGAACACACAGAAGGCTGAGAGAGACATATGAAAACATGCTCAAAGTCACTAATCATCTGAGAGATGCAAATCAAAATGACAATGAGGTACCATCTCACACCTGTCAGAATGGCCTATCATCAACAAATCAACAAATAACAAGTGCTAGAGAGGATTCGGAACCTCTTGCACTGTTGATGGGAATGCAGACTGGTGCAGCCACTGGGGAAAACAATATGGTGTTTCCTCAAAAAATTAAAAATGGAACTCCCATTTGACATAGGAATCCTACTTCAAGGAATATATCCCAAGAAACCAGAAACATTCACCAGAAAGGATATATGCACCCCTATGTTCATAGCAGCTCAATTTACAATAGCTAATATTTGGAAACAGCCTAAGTGGCCCTCAGCAGATAAATAGATTAAAAATTGTGGTACATGTAACAATGGAGTACTACGCTGCTGTAAAAAAGAAGGAACTTTTACCATTTGCAACAGCATGGATGGAACTGGAGAGCATTATGTTAAGTGAAATAAGCCAGTTTAAAATGTATAGTGTATTAAATGCGAATCATAATATTCATTTAATTCCACATGATATATATCACATGATCTCACTCATTTGTGGGATATAATGATCAACATAAACTGATGAACAAAAATAGATCCAGAGACAAGGGGCAGGGGAGGGGGTGTTAGAGAGCAACCAAAGACTTGTATGCATGCATATTAGCATAACCAATGGACACAGACACTGGGGTGGTAGGGGTTTGTCCACAGGGTGGGAATGGATGGGGGGTGTCAACAGGGGAAAGGGGAGACATGTAATACTTTAAACGATAATAATAATAAAAAAAAGGTAAGCAAACTGATTAGTAAAAATACTAGGCAAAGGACATACTTAGGCCAACTTTCTATCACCAAATCTACAAACCTACCTGCATCTATGTGCCCATATCATCATCTTCTTCCTGCCTGTTAGAAATGAGGAAGCACCGTTCTTTATCAAAGGCCAACCCTCCACTTATGGATCTGTACTCTCTCCACTTTAGGGATTCCACTCTGTTAGCCATTCTATCTTTCCATCAATCTGACTCCTCTACTGAATCATTCTATGAGCATCTTTTAAAAACCTCAATTGATTCCATAAATCCTGCAGCTTTTACCCCATTCTTCAGCTCCTCTTTACTGCCAAACTCCAAAGAGTTGCCTCTCTGATTTCACCTACCTCACTGGCTGCTCCTTCATAATTTCCTTCACTAAACTCTTGCTCTCTATCTGATCTCTGCATGCTGGTATATTCAAGGCCTCATCTCTCTTCCTAGGTGATCACTTCTATTGCCCTGGAATTATATCACACCTAAAATTAGATGATTCCCGAGTATATTGCTTTAGCTCAAACCACTCTCCTAAAATAGACACTTCTCAAGTCAACTGTGTACTTAGCTGTCTCATGCCTTCCCCAACCCACTGTTATTAAAATGCCTGCTTCTCTTCACCCTTCACATCCAATGCTGTTGGGTTTCAGCTTTCCTTCATGGCTCATCTAAGCTACTACAACATCCTTAGTTGGTCTCCCTGCCTCCACTCTTGCTTCCCTCCAATATAGTCTTCACAGAATGGCAAACGCAACAGATGATATTCCTGCTCTACTTAAAACCCTTAAATATTTCCCTATACTCAGCATCAAATCCAAACTCCTCACCACTACAAGGCTTTGCTTGATTTGGCCATGGCTATTTCTCCCAATTTCATCTCTATATTCCAGGATCCTTTATATCTCATTAATCACACCAAACTCTTTCCTGCCTCAAATTATACATAGCATTTCCACTATTTGTAACACTCTCTTCCCTACTTTTATATGCACCAATACTATCTCAAATCATTCCTCTATTACAGAATCATGTGTCTTTCAAAGCATTTGGCAAAATGTCATTTAGTAGTTCATTGTTTAGCTATAAAGTCTTTGCATAATTGTTTGCTTTTATATAGAACCAGCTCCTGCCATAGTAACCATACATGACAGTCAATTAAATTTGGTTAAACAAATAAATGCAGAGAATACAAATGCCCAATAAGCATAGAAAAGGATGGTTAACTTCAGCAATATCTCAAAAACTGCAGATTAAAGTAATGAGACAGTATTTTTCTTCTATAGAAGAGGCAAATATTATTAAAACTGATAACCAGCCTAGCCAGTGTGGCTCAGTGATTGAGTATTGACATATGAACCAGAAGGTCACAGTATGATTTCCAGTCAGGGCACATGCCAGGTTTTCTGGTTTGATCTCCAATAGGGGACATGTAGGAGGCAGCCATTTGATGATCTCTCTCCTCATTGATGTTTCTCTCTCTCCCTCTCTGAAATCAATAAAAACATATTAAATTAAAAAAAGAGTGATCATCAGTCAGCAAGAATACTGGAAATCAAGCATGCTCACGTTATTGTTAAAAATAAATATTGATGCTATCTTTATATTTTAATTTCTAGAATTTTATCTCCCAAAAGTATGCATTAAAAATATATCCAAAATGTTCAATAGGGAGATGTTTTCCACTATAAAAATCATACAACAGCTACTACATACAGCCTTTAATGAAACAGATCTACGTTATGAAAAGCTATACAAGATATAGTGGCAACTGAAAAAATATATTGCAAACAATATATGTAATAGGAACTCATCTTTGTTCTTTTTCTTTTTACTTTTTAATTTACTGATTTGAGAGAAAACAGAGAAATATTGATTTGCTATTCTACTTATTTATGCATTCATTGACTCTTATATGTACCTCGACCAGGGATGGAACCCACAACCTTGGTGTATCAGGATGATGATCTAACCAACTGACCTACCCAGCCAGGCCTCCCTTCCCTGCCCCGACCCTCACTTTTGCTACTACATATATTGAGACAAAAAGTTTAAGAGATAGCCTCAAACTGTTGAGGAGAATAGTGTCACCAGAAACTTTAGCTTTCTGTATTGTCTAATTTTATAAAATGGGAATATATAACTTTGGATTACATTTTTAACAAGTTAAACTAAAATTTGTTCTTAAAAAACTTGTAATTACCGTATTTTTCGGACCATAAGACGCACTTTTTCTTCACCAAATATGCAGTCCCCAGGGACACGGAAGGTCCCGGGGGACCCACTGCCACTCTGCAACTCGGACCATAAGACGCAGGCACTTTTCCTCCCACTATTTGGTGAAGAAAAGGTGCGTCTTATGGTCCGAAAAATACGGTAAAGAATATAAAAACAAAACAAAAATCCTTTAACTTCAAGACTTCAAAAAAGTTATTAGATTTTTTAAGTGGCATTATCTGAAACATAATAAAAATAAAGAGAAACAAAAATAACAGGAAAAATAACCTAGGATACCTACCAGCTGTTCAAAGGCAGCGGCTCTGTTCTGATAAAATGTGGAAAGGTCAACATTCTTCTCCGTGGGGCACAGACTGATCGCCTCTGTGTAGCAATGGATAGCTTGTTCATATTTCCCTGCTTTAAAATATTTGTTGCCTTTGTTCTTGGCTGCTTGGGCTCTATCAAGAGAGTTCTGAAACGAGAGGAAGCAATTATTAAATACTTATCAATAGTCAGGAATAGATTCAGATCACGGTACTTAAATGATACGTTGACAGAAGAAAACCAGGAAGGTGTTCAGAATGGTCCTTTACCTGAATGGTGCAAGTCACTTCATATAATTATCTTCATGAGATAATCTACACTAATAAAAGAGAAAGATGCAAATAGACTGTCCCTCTACCATGCCCACCAGCCAATGAGAGCAAGTATGCAAATTAACCCAACAAAGATGACAGTTAACTAGCATACGCAGGCTCTTCCCAGGACCCAGGATACTCCTAGCCTATAGGCCTACGTGTAGGTACCAAGTGGCAAGGGGTAGGGCAGGAATATAGCAATGTGGTGCATGTGCGTCGGCACCAAGCGGTGGCCCAGGTCTGCACACCCCCTGGGCCAGTGCCCACAATGCAGGGCTGGCTGCAGGCCTGGGGCCAATACGGAGCTCGGGTCCACACGCCTCTCAGCCTGGGCCCGCACGACCCCCAGGCAGACACCCACAATGCGGGGCTGGCTGCCCGCATGGAGGATGTGTGGACTTGGTGGCTCAGATCCGCACACCTTCCAGGCCAGCACTCACAATGCGGGGCTGGTCCCCCTGGGCGGTTGGGACATGCCCCTATCCCAGTGGACACAACACAGGTGTCCACAGGGAAAACACTCTTTCTTTTCTTTTTAAATATATTTTATTGATTTTTTTTTTTTACAGAAAATAGGAGAGGAATAGGAAGTCAGAAACATCAATGAGAGAGAAACATCCATCAGCTGCCTCCTACACACTCCCCACTGGTGATGTGCCCCCAACCAAGGTACATGCCCTTAACAGGAATCAAACCTGGGACCCTTCAGTCTGCAGGCCAATGCTCCATCCACTGAGCCAAACCAGTTTGAGCATAAACACTTTTCTCACTGCTCATTCGCTAAGCTCCTGTATACTCCTAGAGGAAAAAATGAAGGTACGCTGCTGGAAGGGCTAAGAAATGTCATATCCTGCCCTAACTGGTTTGGCTCAGTGAATAGAGCCTCGCCCTGCCGACCACAGGGTCTGGGTTCGACTCTGATCAAGGGCATGTACCTAGGTTACAGGCTCCTCCCTGGCCAGGTCAGGGCTCAGGCAGGAGGCAACCAATCAAAGTGTCCCTCTCACATTGATATTTCTGTCTTTCCCTCTCCCACAATTCTCTAAAAATCAATGGAAACATATCAAGTGAGAAAAAAAAGAAAGAAAGAAAGATCATATCCTATGAAAGACACATCTTGAAAATGCCTAAAGAAAGTTATCATTTTTTCATGGTGAAGGGACTGGAGCCCCGTATTGATGAAAATACCTTGGCAGCTGCTGTGGCTGGCAGTGGCTACAGTGAGGTGATGGGACTGGTGCCTTCCCCTGCTCAGCCTGGTCACCTCCCGCAGAGAGGAAAGACTGCGGCTTAGGCCTGCTCCCTAAAGGGGTGGGGGTTGGGGGCGGCTAAGCAGTCAGTAGGACATCCTCTGAGGGCTCCCAGTCTGTGAAAGGGGGCAGGCTGGGTGGAGGGAACCCCCCACCAGTGCACGAATTTTGTGCTTCGGGCCCCTAGTCCTATGTAATAAAAGCTAATATGCTAAGTATCCGGTTGGCTGGTCAACCAATCAAAGTGAAATGTGCTAATGATATGCTAAGGCTGGTCAACTGCTCGCTATGACATGCACTAACCACCAGGGAACAGAAAGTCAACAAGTTGCCATGATGTGCACTGACCACCGGGGCAGACACTCCTATTGGCAAGCTTAGCTTGCTGCTGGGGTTCGGACAATGGGGACTGATTGAGATGGGCCGGACACACCCTAAAGCCCTCGCAGGATTCCTTCTGGCTGGCCAACCTCCCATGTCCCTCCCAGGCCCTGATCATGCATGCACCGGGCCTCTAGTCTCAGTAATAAGATTGCTAAATCAACAGGTTTACATGTTTTTTCATTTCAAAACCACTCAGACTTCCCCCCCCCCCCAAATGAAGTTTTTTAATGTGCCATTCCTACCAGCAACAGGTATGGTTGCTATCTTTTATTTTATTTTACCTTCTAGAGCACATTTGCCAATATCTGAAAACATTTTGACTGAGGGCAGGGGAGCTACAGTATCTAATGGACAGACTTTAGAGATGCTTCTAACATTCTACAATGCCAGTGAAATAGGAATTTTAGGGGTAAAATAGGGCAGGTTTAGGAAATTTTAGAAATTTTGGAAATTAAGGGGACCATGAAGGAAGCACAGGGCTGCAGAGCAGAAGATATATTTCCATAGAATGAGGGAGCTGGAAACAGCAAAAAGTCTGCATTTACAAAACAGAGAAAGCCTTCATCTAGATACAGTGTTTCCCAAAGTGTGGTACGCATACCCCCAGGGGTACGGGAAGAGTTTGGTGGGAGTACACGTTGCACCGGAGTTTGGTGGGGATATGCACCGCACCGTGCTTAGCTGCCTAATTCTACGTTCTCATGAGTCAAGTCAAGACAGTATTGTGAGGCATGAGATGGTCCGGTGTGCACATAAATGTTATTTATAATATAACTTTTATTTATATTTTATTATGAATAATTATATTTTTCATTTATTATTTTGTGTATGTACCAAAAAAAGAAAAAATAAATATATTTTGATTGTTATTAAAATACATCCTTTTTTTTTTTGACGAGAGGTACTCAGCGTTATGAAAATTATAGAAGGGGTACACATATATCAAAAGTTTGGGAAACACTGATAGAAGAAGAAGAAAGCCCAAAGGGAATAGGAAAACAATATGGAAGTTATGGGGGGGGGGTGAGGGGAGAAGAACCTCACATATCCCACATGAGGTTAGATCTTTGAGCCCAGGAGTTACTACAGTAACCAGTCTAAGGGAATAGTGACCAATCAGAGGGGATGTCAAGGCACCAGGATCTGCAGCCATTATGAGTCACAGGGAAAAGGAACTCAGTGGGACTCTTTCCCTCCCCATGTGGGAGTCTGTACTTGTTCTTCAATAAATCTCCATCTTTGCTATACCACTTACTGTCGGATTCATTCTTCGAATCCGGGGGACAAAAAAAACGGGTTCCAGTCCAAAAATTCTGTTTCACCAGCACACTCCCCATAACAAAGAATTATCATATTCAAAATGTCAATAGTAGTAAGGTTAAAAAATCTGGGTATAAACTAATATTCCAATATTATTTTAATTTGCATTTTCCTCACTATTATTGAATTTGGATTTTTTTCACATTCATTGGTCATTGTATTTATTTTGAAAAACCACTTATTCATGCATGTTACTATTTTTCTTTTAGACTGTCAGCAGTATAGAACAGACACTATAAACACTGTCATTTTTATTATAATTATCCCAAATGTACTATTTGCTCATCAATACATTTTTGCCTCAGAATCTGATTCCTGGAATACCCAATTTACACAGTTTATGTGCACAATACGAAAGAGTTAGTAGTTAATACCCATTGAGGACAGTTATAAACATGTTGATCAACACATGGGAAACATCTCTATAGACAAATCTAGTTGTCCAGTCTTGCTACCAAGTCCAAGAACTTCATTGGCATATCTCTATCCAAAACTTTGTTGTCAACATCATCCAACTTGAACAAAAAAATATGTGATTATGAAAAAAATCCATATATCTCCCAACAGGTGAGCACTGACAAAGCAAAAGAAGTGGCTGCTCCCTCAAATAACTTATAGGACTGTGAAAGCCCTAGGACATCTCAATCACAGAGAGGTAACAACCCTTTCTTTCTTTCTTTCTTTCTTTCTTTCCTGCCCCTGGTTTATTTGTACAAACAGCACAGGATGGCACCAGTGCCGTCCTACTGTGGAGCCTCCGTGGGGGCCTAAGCCGCCTTGGGAGCAGGGGCCTGGGCCGCTTTGGGAGCCTGAGCTGCAGCAGCACCCGCAGCCTGGGGCTTGGTTTCCGCCTTGGCCTTGGCCTTGGCCTTGGCCGGGCAGAACCTGAGCCCCTTGGCAATGCGGGTGTGAGCACGTTTCCCAAGCTTGGGGTAGGCAAGTCAACTGAGTTTGCGGCTGCAGCCCTTTGGGATGTTGGGCCTGGCTCCTTGGCTTGTCCATGGCCTCAGCGCGGGCGCTCATGGCCTTGTTGGCCTGTATCTTCTTCGGGCCCTTCTTGTTGTGCTTCTTGGCCTAAAGCGCATGTTCCTTAGGAACTTGGGGTCTACCCCCTTAAGAGATTCGTATCTTTGTGACTGGGGTTTCTTGATGCCATTTCTGTGCCATTTCCGGGACTGGTTGTGCGTGGTGTGGTTCTTGGACTTGGCCATCTCTGCACAGAAGGCCGCGGCTGCCTAAGAGCCAGGGACCAGAAGAGAAAGAGAACCCTTTTTTTCTTTTTATTCTTTTTCCCCCTTACTCTTGTTTCATTTTTCTTGCTGCTTCTCCCTTCCATTTTTTGTTTACCTTCTCTTTTAGTCTGACCACAGGTATGGCTATTTTTTTAAGTCTAGTGTGCAAAGAAGAATTTGTAGGAAACTAAGATCAGAATATAAAAAGCTTTACCTAGCCAATGTCAACAAGTAACACGCATATTTTAAAACTAGGATGTGTAAGGATGAAAGAAACCAAATAAAGCACAAATAAATTAGATGAATATAAAATCTTCCACTTGTCAATAGCTTTAATCATCTTCTATAAACTTTGACAGAAAAATCCTAGGCACAAACATCTAAAATAGAAGACAACTAGGAATCTCTTAGGTAGCTATGATTCTGGGGGTCAGGGGAGGGAACTACTAAGGTGATTTCTGGAAAACTGCTTTTGAAGCAAACTCAACATCCCTTCCATTCCACTGAGAAAATCAGAAGTCTGACTGTACTAGGGCTGTGCCATCCAGGAGTGGAGATCTCCTACGTCTACAGACAACTTACCTTGCTTGTCTTCCAAGAACTGCTAACATAAAGGAAAATTAATACCACAAAAGAGAGGTACCAAAGAGAAAACTCGTATTTATGAAAGAATAAAACAAGCAAAAAAAAGCTAGCATCAGTAGAATATGAATATATCAGTATTTTTAAAAAGGTTGATTTTAAAAAGTACCAATTAGACATCCTGAAAATTAAAAAAGGTTATTACAGCCGAACCGGTTTGGCTCAGTGGTAGAGCGTAGGTCTGCGGACTGAGAGGTCCCGGGTTCGATTCCGGTCAAGGGCATGTACCTTGGTTGCGGGCACGTCCCCGGTAGGGGGTGTGCAAGAGGCAGCTGGTCGATGTTTCTCTCTCATCGACATTTCTAGCTCTCTATCTCTCTCCCTTCCTCTCTGTAAAATATCAATAAAATATATTTAAAAAAAATAAAAAAATAAAAAAGGTTATTACAATAAACTCAATGGATGGATTGTATATTAGACTAAAGAGTCAAGAAGGTCTGCTGGAATTCAATAAAAACAAAACAGGATAGCCCTAGCCAGTTTGGCTCAGTGGATAGAGCGTGGGTAAGGCACAGCCCCCATCACCCCACTGCTGGTGCCACTGCCGGCCACCATCACAGCTGCTCGCCCTTGCTTATTAGAGCTGGCTCCGCCCCCCGCCCACTGGAGGGGCCAGGCCAGCTGGGTGAGGGGCTGTGGGTGGTTGAGGCATAGCAGGTCGCACCCTGTCCAGCTCTAGCTTCTACAGAGACGTGGTGCCAGGACCTGGCCCCTGCCGCTGACTCTGACTCTGTGGCTGCCTCTGGGGAAGGGACCATGGCGGTGTTCTCCTCTTACCCCCCCCCCCCTCCATAGCAGCTCTTCCCCCGTGGCCCCTCTGAAAGGGGCCACACGGAGCTAGTCCAGCCTGCAGCACTGGACCAGCCCATGCCACCGGCTCTCGCAGCAGCTGTGGCTTTGTCTGGAAGGGTGTCCGGTCTAATTAGCATATTATCCTTTTATTAGTATAGATAATGTGGTATGGAATACTATACTCAGCTTTAAAAAAGGGAAATCTTACCCTCTACAACAGCATGGATGAACCTGGAGAACATTATGCTAAGTGAGACAAGCTAGAAAGAGAAAGACAGGTATCATGTGATTTCACTCATATGTGGAATCTAATGAACAAAATGAACAAGCAAAATGAACTAAGACTCATAGATAGAAAGCAGGCTGACAGCTGAGGGATGGGAGTCTGGGTGGTGGTGGTGAAGGAACTAAGCAAAAAAGAAAAAAATGTGGTATATTGAATACATAGAAGTATGCTAGACTACAAACACATTGAAGATTTATTGA
Source organism: Vespertilio murinus (assembly GCA_963924515.1). NCBI lineage: Eukaryota > Metazoa > Chordata > Mammalia > Chiroptera > Vespertilionidae > Vespertilio > Vespertilio murinus. The sequence continues at coordinate 127,338,850 of OZ004706.1, read as the reverse complement.
GCATTTTTACTAAAGGTTTACAGAATAAATAGAACATTCTCTTGGCAGAGTAATGACCTTGTTTCATTAGCATAAAAGATACACTCTAACCCCCTGGCAATGGGCAAGGAGACACCTGATTGGTGGTGTTGCTCTTATATCACTCAGGGGCAAAGCAGATGTACAGTCCTTAGTTCATCCTAGCTCAATGTCTGTGTCAGTGGCCACAGCTGGTTCATGCCTGAGGCACATAAAGAAAAAAAAAGATACACTCTAGTCTACTAGAAGTTAAAGTCTAAATGTTATCACACTAGAAAAAAAAATAACACACTGAACACAAGGAGAGGCAGTCATAGCAAGGGCTGAAAATTAATAGAATACCGCCAAGATAGGCACACAAGGCTTTGCATAGAAATATGGATACTTATTTTTATTAAACAAAGTTCAAATCAACCTAAAATCAAGCAATTGAATCTTTCAATTAGCCATTTCCCTCCATTTAGTCAAATTTTATAAGAGCTTCCTTTTGAAAATTATTACAAAATTTTTAACTCCTAAGGCCAAAAGCAGAACCTGCTAATTTCCTTTCCCTATCCTATATAATAAGGCTAATATGTGAAATGACTGAACAGTGGAATGACCAGTTGCTATGACATGCAGGGCTGTCCCCTGGTGATCAGTACGCTCGCACAGGGGGAAGCACTGCTCATCCAGAAGCCAGGCTCATGGATGGCAAGCGGGGCAGCAGTGGTGAGAATTTCTCCTGCCTCCGTGGCAGTCAAACATCACTCAATGGCTCCTGGACTGTGAGAGGGCGCAGGTCAGCTGAGGGAGACCACCCCCCTCCACCAAGTGCACTAATTTTTTGCACCGGGCCTCTAGTTGTACTATAGAAAAGAAAAAACAACAACAATGCTTTGAATGACACTGAGTATAGAAGGATCAAATTACAAAGGCAAACACCATACTGCAAATTATCTTCCATGGCTCTCCACTGCCCATTCAGCAAGCATCCAAACTACTCTTGCATAGCTCTTGATCTTGGTTAACACTCCTAGCACCTTCTGCTCACCCCATTACTTTCTGCCAAACTGTTAATAAATGGCAAAGAAAGAATAGTATGCCCTAGCCTTTTGGTTCAGTCCAGGTTCGAATCCAGTCAAAGGCATGCACCTTAGTTGCAGGCTCAATCACTGTCCTGGTTGGGGTGTCTGCAGGAGGCGACCAGTTGATGTCTCTTTCTCACATAGATAGATGTATCTCTCTCTGTCTCTCCCCTCCCCCTTCCACTCTCTTTAGAAATCAATGGAAAAATCCTCAAGTATTTTTCCAAAGCAAAACAAACAAAACAAAACAAAACAAAGCAAGAATAACATTACAATAGAGATCGTATAGAAAAGTTCATTTTGCTCCACTGATGAAATTTAGAGCAAAAAGCTGCTTATTAGCACAATACTAGTTTATCAGTTAACACCAACTCTGTCAGGAACTAGACCTTTGAGACTAACACCAGGCAGAAATTAAGCAAATGCACTGGAGGAAAAAGTTTAAAGCTAGTAAAGAGATTTTAAAACTAAAAAGCAATTTGTTACTGGAAATTACTTTTGGTTTGGGCCGTTTTTTTAAGATTCCAAACCTTAAAATTGGTAATTCGTAATATTTGATACTAAATTTCTGTGAAAATGCATCTTTCCCCTGCATCTCTTACAAAAAATCACTTTCTAATTGATCTGAAAGAGCTTCTTAACAAGCTGAATTATCGAAACCTCCTAGTAATTTCCCACTACCATTGCTTATACCCAAGAACTCCAAACTCACATTACTCCACTCTTGCCAATCTGGCCTCCTACATGTAACAGTGGTGGGTTCAGAAAATACTAATCTCATCCTGGCTGACTGGCTCAGTTGTTGGGCCTCGTCCCGTGCACTAAAGGGTTGCCGGTTCGATTCCTGGTCAGGAAACATGCCTGGGTTACAGGATTGATGTAGCTCTCATATCAATGTCTGTCTGTCTGTCTGTCTGTCTGTCTGTCTCAAAATCAATTTTAAAATCTTTTAAAAAAATATGAATCTCTAAAAGAAAACAGTTAAAAGGATTTAAGTACTATATATTCAATTTCTATGAGCAACACGTGAGCATAAATTTAAACATAGTGAATAATGATAAGAATACAGGTGAATTATGAAAAAAGCATCCATTTCTGCCTAGATGTCAAACAATCAAAGTATTTATTACTTAAACTACTAGCAGACAGCTTTATCCATCCAACATATGAGTAAGTTTCATCTCTTGATAATGAATAACTGTCCAGTAGAGTCAATGACTCTATACTTCTGCTTAATGAATTCAACAAACATTCTGAAGTTAATGCATGAAGCAAAAATCATTAATTGTCAAAATTACTTTGAAAATTCTTTATTTTTTTATAATTAAACTTATTGGGGTGACAATGGTTCAAAAAATTTACATAGGGTTCAGGTGTGCAACTCTATAATACATTATCTGTATATTGTATTGCATGGTTACCACCCAAGTCAAGTCTCCTTCCATCACCATTTTATCCCTTTCTATACACTCTTCTTCCCCCCCAGCCCGCTTTCCCTCTGGTAATCACCATGCAGTAGTCAGTGGTAGTTTGTAGTGATGAGGTTTGGCGATGTGTATTTTTTTAAATTCTTTAGGAAAACACCACACAGGAGATGCAAGGTAAGTGCTATTATCTCCATTTTATGTATAAAGAAACTGAAACCCGGAGAGATTGAGAAATTTACCCAAGGGAAGACTCAAACTCAAGCAAGCAGACTCCAGATTACCTAAACTTCACTTCTATAGCTGCATGAACTGTTACCCATGATTTATTAATATAAATCTTTATCATTAAAATTATACCCAGATTCACACTCCTGAACGGAAACAAAAACAAATTTAGGTATCATCTTTTGCTCACCATTGCTGACTCCAAGGTGAAAAGGTCATTAACTGAAAAGAGAATCATCAGCACAATTAGATCTTTTTCTTTCTTTTTGTCAAGGAAATGTAACTGAATTCATTTGATATGACTACTGTACAACCACAAACAGGACAGCCTTTATCCTGAAGGAACACAAGAGGCCAGAGTAGGAAATAAACAGTATAAACTGGCAGCCTCTCAAAAGAACTATTACTGATCAAAACACAGAAACCCCAGTTCACATGCACAGAAAATGTACATTAGATGATTATATTAGTATTACTAATAACCAGAGAATTTTTAGTCCAGAGTAGGTAGCAAATGTATACATACACACAAACACACTCAAAACTATCTGGGTAAAACACAAGACTTAAAAACAAGTAACTCAGATAATAAATCTAAAAGGTAACAATGAGAAACAGTAAATGTTTATCTTCTCTCTCCTCAACAAACACTGTGCTGAAACTTGTCAAACAAGAAGCAAATTTAGGACCTGCCCCCATCTTTCACAGAGGGAAACTACTCTGGAAAAAAAAAAAAGTAACATTTAAAGATTTGAACCACAGATATCAAGATATAATTTAGTGAAATACAAAGTAAGAAAACAATCAGTTTGACAGTGAAAAATTACTTAACAAGAATCTGCTCTGGAACAAATATGTCTAACAAAGAACAGTCAAGAAAATATTCCAAGACGGAAAAATAACCCTCCAAGGATTCTTCAGCACATACACAGAACTTCAGAAGACCAGAAAGGGCCCTCTAAAACAAGCCCTGCACTAACAATATGACACCATTACAGAAAGCTTTCAATGATATCCATCTGGCAGTAAGGAGTCACTGTAAACTCTTAGCAAGTATTTATAAATTACGTATAGTCACTGTGAAAGATGAACTAGAATTAGTTACATTAATCCACAGAAAAATTAATAACCAGTTAAAATATGAGGTTGTTTGATAATGCTTCTCTTATTTTATTCTCTTTTTATCAAATTCTAAATTTGATATTTTATCCATTGATTTTCGGGGAAGGGGGGTAGGAAGAAAAGAAAGGGAACAGGGGAGAGAAGAGAGGGAGAGAGATCAATGTGAAAGACACAATGATTGGTTGCCTCCGGCAAATTCCCTGACTGGGGTTGGGGATTGAACTTGGAACCCATGTACATGCCCTTGAGCAAGAATTCAACCTGAATTGGCTCAGTGGTAGAGCACAGGTCTGTGGACTGAAAGGTCCCAGGTTCAATTCCGGTCAAGGGCATGTACCTTGGTTGCGGGCACATCCCCGGTAGGGGGTGTGCAAGAGGCAGCTGGTCGATGTTTTTCTCTCATCGACGTTTCTAGCTCTCTATCTCTCTTCCTTCTTCTCTGTAAAATATCAATGAAATATATTTTTAAAAAAAGAATTCAACCTGAGACCCTTCAGAGTTAGGGTGGGCACTCTTAACCACTGAGCAGCACTGGCCAGGGGTAAAAGTATATTTATTAAATTTAAATTACAGCTTTACAAAAGTAGCATTCAATTCTGAAATACTGAATAAGAAATAATCTTCTAATACTTTATTGACCAACTGTTTTTATGTGAATGAGACCAGAGATAATAAAATACCTAAAATAAAGTCATTTCCCACATGTATCCTGAAATTTTAAAAATCTACAACCAACCCCACCTACTAAATCATAGTACAGTGGCACTCTTTACCTAAGAAGAACCTACTTGTAAGAACGCAGATGTTTTAACATTATGATGTAGTGCATACAAAATCAAGCAACATATATAAAAAGAATACTTAAATGAGGTTTAAGGCTGTTATACCAATTTCCAGGATCAATTGGTAGAATAAAAATTAAAAGCTGGAAATTTTGAAAAAGTATTTAACTTGTGAACATATATATTTGTAAATGTCTAAGTATGAGAGTTTATTGGTTCATTTGCTCAATCCCTCTATGTGGTGGATATTGTATTAGATTGAGAATACAATGGGTAAGAAAGATGGAGCCATCCCAGACTTCAGAGATTCAAGAGTATAGTAGGAAAGATATGAACAAGCAACCCTAGTATTTGTGATAAGTGCTTTGGAAGGAAAAAGTTCAGTGTCATGTAATCACATAGTGATATGAGGTGCTCGCTGAATTGAATTATATAGGTATGTCACTGGTGATCCTTCTTATTTATTTATTGTTTTGGTGATTCTTATTTTTTAAAGAAACACTGGTATGTCTCAGTGATCAGTGGTTGAACTGAGAGGTCTCTGGTTGGATTTCCATTCAGGGCAAATGCCTGGGTTGCGAGCTCAATCCCCAGTAGGGATTGTGCAGGAAGCAGCCTATCGATGATGTTTCTCTCATTGATGTTTTACTCTACCCTTCTTCCTTCCTCTCTCTCTCTAAAAATCAATAAAAGCATATTTAAAAATACCTAGAAACAGATCATTTTGAGAAAGATAATTATTTAGAAGATGACCGATAAGTGCAGGTTACTCAGTCTTTAGTACCATTATTAAATGTTTAGATATATTTCTCCCTTCCCATTCTAGAGGGCTGACTTAGATTAGTGGTTCTTAACCATCTCATGTGAGATAACCCACCCCTGTGTAACATTAAAAAAACTTGAACACTATAATAAGGGTATTTTTTAAACATCAGATTAAAAGTCAATTGCATAAAAAGCTACTATAGAATCAAGACTTAACTACAAGGCTGTACACACAGTCCACAAAGGGGAGCACCAAGAGTGTCTACCTCAGGCCTCCCCACCAGGCTATATAGGACACCAAGCACACAAAGCCACCCTACCAACTCAGGGAATCAGTGAAAATGTCCAGACAAGGAAACAGATCTCAAACGAAAGAAATGGAGAACAAAAGACTGAATATAGAGTTCAAAACCAAGGTTATAAGGTTTTTCAAGAATTTCCTAGAAAAGGCAGATAAATTTAACGAGACCCTTGATAATATGAAAAAGAAATTAAACCAACTAGAAATTAAACATACACTGACTGAAATAAAAAATATTATACAGAGACCCAACAGCAGAGTAGAGGAATGCAAGAATAAAGTCAAAGATTTGGAATACAAAGAGGCAAAGGACATTCCTCTGGAGAAGAAAGAAGAGAATCCAGAAAGTTGAAGATAGTATAAGGAGCCTCTGAGACAACTTCAAGCGTACCAACATCAGAATTATGGGGGTGCCAAAAGAAAAGAAAGTGCAAGATACTGAAAACCTATTTGAAGAAATAATGACTGAAAACTTCCCCCATCTGGTGAAAGGAAGCACACAGAACTCCAAACAAAAGGAATCCAAAGAAGACCACACCAAGACACATCATAATTAAACAATTTTATTATTTTTTTTTAATATACTTTATTGATTTTACACAGAGAGGAATTGAGAGGGATAGAGAGCTAGAAACATCGATGAGAGAGAAACACCGACCAGCTGCCTCTTGCACACTCCCTACCGGGGATGTGCCGCAACCAGTGTACATGCCCTTGACTGGAATCAAACCCGGGACCTTTCAGTCCGCAGACCAACGCTCTACCACTGAGCCAAACCGGTTTCGGCAAGACACATCATAATTAAAATGCCAAGGGAAAAAGACAAAGAGAATCTTACAAGCAGCAAGAGAAAAAGTTACCTACACGGGAGCACCCATAAGATTATCAGCTGATTTCTCAACAGAAACTATGAAGGCCAGATGGGCGTGGCAAGAAATATTCAAAGTGATGAATAGTGAGAACCGACAACCAAGATTATTCTTTAATCAAGGTATTCTTTAAGAAGAGGAAGAAGAAAAAAGATAAAATTATGATCAACAAATACATATATATCAACAAGTGAATCTAAAAATCAAGTCGATTAAAAATCTGAGGAACAGAATAAACTGGTGAATATAATAGAACAGGGGCAAAAAAAGAGTGGATTGATAATTATCAGGGGGAAAGAGGTGTGGGGGGTGCAGGAAAAGACTGGATTAAAATTGTACACCTATGGATGAGGACAATGTGGGGGAGTTAAGGGCAGAGGGTGGGGTGGGAACCGGATGGAAGGGAGCTATGGGAGGAAAAAGGAGAAACAATTGTAATAATCTGAGCAACACAGATTTATTAAATTAAAAAAAAAAAACTACTATGAAGTCAAAATGCTTTTAAATACATGCACTTTTTTTTTTTAATCATAGGTTTGGAAATGTCCAAAACATTTATGCAGTTAGGATACCAGACTTGGTATATATGTGGGTGTGGTGGTCTCTTGTAATAATTCAGGTCCAGAGACTGAGACCTATGGACAAGATGATCTTCAAATAACTTCCTGACTTTGAGAATCTGTAATTGTTCAAGTTTTTATTTTTATTGAATCAGTGGCACATCATGGTAGGTTTTATAATGGCCCATTATAAAATAAGAGTTAACACTTTCAGTATAGCAGTTCCTCCTTATCAATGGTTTCCCTCTCCAAGTTTTCAATTGCCTGCATGGGAAAATTTTCCCAGTCAACATTATTGTCGTTCCTGACATCCAACCATCGCCATGCTCATGACTTGATCAGTCAGGATCACCCAAAGTAAATAATCTTTCTTCTGATGTATGGTCAAGTCTATAGTAGCCTAATATTCAAAGTGATGAATAGTGAGAACCTACAACCAAGATTACTGTACCCAGCAGGTTATCATTCATAATTGAAGGTCAGCTAAAGAGCTTCACAGATAAGAAAAAGCTAAAGGAGTTCATCACCACCAAACCAGTATTATATGAAATGCCCAAAGCAAAAATGCCATGAAGACTTGGTCATTTACCTCACTTCATTTCACCATGCAGATATTTTATCATCTCACATGGTAATAAGAAGGGTGAGATTAGTACAATGAGATATTTTAGAGAGATACATTTACATAAGTTTATTACAGTACATTGTAATTATTTTATTAGTTACTATCATTTCTTATTTTGCCTAATTTATACATGAAACTTTATTATAGGTATGTAAAAGAAGAAACATAGTATGGATGGTTCCCAGCTTAACAATGGTCTGACTTAAAATTTTTCAACTTTACAAAGGCATGAAAATATGCACTCAGTAGAAATTGTACTTCATATTTAAATTTTGATCTTTTCCTGGGCTAGTGATATGTGGTAAGATACTCTCCTGTGATATTGGGCAGTAGCAGTGAGCCACAGTTCCCAGGCAGCCACACATCACAAAAGTAAACTGATATTCTACAGCATAGCATTAAATGCATTTTTAAACTTATATTTTCAACTTATGATGAGTATATATTGATGTAAATCCACCATTAAATTGAACATCTGTATATACAGGATTGAGTACTATCTTCAGGCATCCACTGGGGTCTTGGAATGTATCCTTTGTGGATGAGGCCAGACTGTACCACAATCTCAGATGCTGTCAACTGTGGTTAAGTGCCTTTCCTTAGTGATATCCTAAAATCTCTGTTAGTTAAACAAAATATAAAAAGGCAAAAACACTGGTTTTCCATTATCATTCACTGATAGTAACCCCTGAACTGACAATATTTGCCTATTCCTTCTCTTAAAAATTTTTACTCTTGATCAGGTAGAGAAAGAACAGCTATAAGGCATCAGCATTCTGCCAGTTTTTCCATTAGTTGAAACAAATGCCTAACTACAAATCCTACTGAAGTAGCCAATTTAAAAATGCTATTCAAACAGAGCAATTTCTCCAACCGCAAATAATAAATTACAATTAGGGCCAGTTATATTTAGGTAGTCTAATAATAACTCTACACTATAAGACCAGTATTTATTTGTCATAAAGTTAAAATACAAATTTATTATTAAAAATGAAAGACATCTTTCTTACATTGATGGTCCCCCCCCTCCCCCTAAAAAATATCAATAAAACATATCCTGGAGTGAAGATGAAAAAAATGTAAAAGTGAAATAGACATTCTTATTGTTGCTTTACTAAAGAATCACCTAGTAACTCAACGAAAGATTGTAAATACAAGCCCACAAATTCCACAAGGTGTACAACAGTATGTGTCAGGTTTTTTTTTTTTATTAAAAAAATAATAAATTATTTAAAAGCAGTTCAAGTTACACAAAGAAGTTAATCTAAAGGTCTCATTTTTTAATGGCAGTCAGGTGAATAAAAAAATTCTTATAAAACTACAAAATACTATGAAATTTAAAAATCAGCCGAAACCGGTTTGGCTCAGTGGTAGAGCGTGTCTGCGGACTAAAAGGTCCCGGGTTTGATTCCGGTCAAGGGCATGTACCTTGGTTGCGGGCACATCCCCGGTAGGGGGTGTGCAAGAGGCAGCTGGTTGATGTTTCTCCCTCATCGACGTTTCTAGCTCTCTATCTCTCTCCCTTCCTCTCTGTAAAATATCAATTAAAAAAATATATTAAAAAAAAAAAGAAATTTAAAAATCATCACAGTGTTGACCCAGACAATGCTGATAACGAAAGAGTTTACTAGATTCTATCAAATACCAAATGGCTGAGGTGGGGTAGTATTTGAAAATGCAACAGAAAAAAAAAGAAAAAAAATGCAATGAAATGAAATGTCAAAATCTAGTTTCATGTACAGAAACTATATTTTTGGTGATTATTATATAACTGAGAACTTTTATGTATATTTCATTCATCTACTATTCTTGTGATTAAAAAATGAATTTAAAATTTATAAAGATGAACTAGGAAAGGCCAGATAATTCCAGATACATGAAAATGACATGATACAACTGATGACTAATTCAAAGAATCCCCGGATGGATTACCTCTTATTAACAGCACTCAGAATCTCCATTTAGGGCTGGAAGAAATGTAAAAGATACTTCTCATTATGCAGGATGACACGAAGGCCAGAGAGAGAAAATGACCTTCCCATCCTAGCTTCAACCTGCAGACGGAAGGGTCCTGGGTGGATTCATGTCAAGGGCATGTACCTCGGTTGCAGGCTCCTCCCACCCATGGCCCTGGTTGGGGCTTGTGCAGGAGGCAACCAATTGATGTGTTTCACATCGATGTTTCACGCTTTCTTCTACTCTCCAAAAATCAATGGAAAATATCCTTGAGTGAGGGAAAAAAAAAAAACCAAAACAAACGAAAAACAACAAGACCTTCCCAAGGTAACTATGATGGAGAGCCCAATATAAAGTGCACATCTAGTTCCACCATACTGATGTGCATCTTTTCTATGTTTTATTCTCCTATTGGAAAACCTCTAGCTCTCTCCTGGCCTAGCACCACAGAAATATTGCACTAAACTAAGGTAGTTCATTACCACATCAAAACTTCCTTCAGCCCTAACCGATTTGACTCAGTGGATAGTGTGTCTGGCTTTAGGACTCAAGGATCCCAGGTTCGATTCCGGTCAAGGGCATGTACCTTGGTTGCGGGCACATCCCCAGTAGGAGGTGTGCATGAGGCATCTGATCAATGTTTCTCTCTCACTGATGTTTCTAACTCTCTATCCTCCCTTCCTCTATGTAATATATATATTTAAAAAACTTCCTTCAAAGCTAACTTAGTAAAACATGTCTTGAATATGAACAGTATATGGAAATGATTTGTAAATATATATAAACTGGAGTTATTTGACCAAAGGTTTCTCTGACCTCTGACTTATTCTGGAACTACCACTGTATAATCCCAGTCTTAGATAAGACCCTCCACCCTTACCCCATCCTACTGTTAGATGCAGCCTGACCAATTCCCCCTATCGCTGTCTGATACCAAAAGGAGTTAACAGTTCAACAAAACAAAACAGTTCCGGGGATACGCCAACGCTTCACCTTAACATCAGAAAATCTGTTTCGGGTATGTCAGGCTTGATCATGTAAATGTCCAGGGAAGATAAAAAAAAAACGAATTTAAGATGCTTCTGTCCAGAATGGTTAAGAACTCACTCTCACAGATAGAAAAAAAAGAAGTCCATCAATGAACACCGTTTACAGTCAACCTACAGTCCCGTATTTACCCATCCTCCATCCAGAAACACTTAAAAGGGGGGAGTGGCTCGTTCTGTAAAGGTTATTACCGACTAAGCGCCAGGCCTTGGGGATCACCAAAGCAATTCCTATGACAACGTACCCATCCTCAATGGAATCTGGTTTCCTTCCCTGCTTAACACCATCGTCACATTGGCAACGCTGCTAGCTAGCGATAAGTGCTGTGTCACCGAGAGGGGAACGTCTCTGAACCCCCAAAGAACACTGTCAGAGAAGGTCGCTAACCGGTGCCCCCGGGCGACTCCGTTCCCTCCACCGGCGGCCCAAACGGGCCCCCTCCCCAAGCCCACGTGCTGCCGGCTGCGGGGAAGGGAGGCCCCCGCCCCGCACCGCCCGTCCAGGAAAGCCGCACCCGCCGCCGGGCCCCACCGCCGGGGCGAGGGCCGCTCCTCACCATCTCCAGGTGAGCGCCGGGGTCCTCGGGGTGCCCGCTGCCCGGGGCCGGGCTGGCCCTGCCCTCCGGGGTCTTCCGTTCACTGTTGCGCTTCAAGCCGCCGGCGTCGCCTCGACCTCCAGCCTCCCGGCGCCGCCGCTGCCGGCTCCACAGGTACATGGCGCCCGCGCCCAGCAGCAGGGGCGCCCCGACCGCCAGCGCCAGCTGCCATCGCGGCAGGCCCCCCGAGCCCGGGCCCGCCGCCGCGCCGCCGCCGCCGCCGCCCACCCCGCTCCCGGAGCCGGGCGCAGCCGCGGCGACTACCGCCGCCTCTACGGGCTTAGAGGCGGCCATGACGAGCGTCCTCCGCCGCCGCCTCTCTGCCGGTTGCGGGCGCCACAGTCACCGGCCAGCGAGCGAAGGGAAGCCGGAGGCAGGGACGGGAGGCTGAGAGCGAGGGAGCACGCTAGGAAGCCACAGCAGAAGACAGAAAAGGGCCAGAGGTCACCGGAAGCCCAGGGCATGCCGGGCCAGAGCGGAGCGCCCTCCTCCTCCCATTGTAACTGTAGAAGAGGCGGAAGGGAGGGGAGGGGAAGAAAAACGGAGGCTGGGCGGATCACTTCCGGGTCAAGGGAAACACCGGACGGAGGCGTCCGGTGGGCGTCGGGGCAGCCCTTTCTCCGGCCTCTCGCCCCACTGTTGTTTGTGAGCCCTGTCTTCGGGGGCCTTGGGTCTCCGCCGGCAGCCGGTGTCTGGCGAAGCCGAGGGGCGGCGCGCCTGCACCGGGTCTTAGGGCGTGCAGGCGGCCCGGGCGGAGGGGAGCTCTGCGGGGCGGGCGGGGGGGGGGGCTCCTAGGAACGGGCGAGAGTGGCAGAGGGTTTGTGAAGGTTATTGGCTGGCAGGGGAGGTGGGCGGGGCGTAGGCCGAGGTGCCCAGTTTAATTGGTGGAAGGTGCACTCATCGTTTTCTAGTTATCGCCACGTTGGCGCTTCTCAGGATCCCGCTGGCTTCTGCTGGATTGCCTGTGTGTCCTGGAAACTAAGGGGTTGGGAGGACTTTTAAAGATGTAAGAGAAAAGAACTCAAAGCTGAAGATAACCTGCTGTATACACCCCGATCTTGTCTGTACCATGGCCAGATTTTATTTATTTTTATTTATTTTTTAAAAATATATTTTATTGATATTTTACAGAGAGGAAGGGAGAGAGAGAGAGAGAGAGAGAGAGAGAGAGAGAGAGAGCTAGAGCTAGAAATGTCAATGAGAGAGAAACATCGACCAGCTGCCTCTTGCACACCCCCTGCTGGGGATGTGCCTGCAACCAATGTACATGCCCTTGACTGTAATCGAACCTGGGACCTTGCAGACCGATGCTCTATCACTGAACCAAACCACTGAACCAAACCGGTTTCGGCCATGGCCAGATTTTAGTTTGAGACGCGGGGACACCGTAGATGGCAGCAATCGGACTGGGTGGAAACGGGCAAATCTAGGCTGGCTCTGTCTAAAGGGCTTGAACGGGGTCCTGGCAGCTCCCCGGCGCGCCAGTTTGGAAAGCGATGACGTCGTTGTGTTGTTACCCGGTCCTCCAACTGAGTGGGCAGGAAGGCGAAGACCCGGAGTTACCAGCTTTTCTTTACGAGTTTGCGTCTTGTACTGGGTGGCGCCTGGCACCCCAGCTCACACTCCGCTCCTTAAAATACCCGCCGCCCTCCCCAAGGCTCTGATCTGCCCAGGGTCCTTTTTGTGCACTAAATGTCAGTCTTCTTACCTCGTTCCCAAAAAGAAATTTTAGTTCAGAGCTTTTCATATTAATAGCTTTGTCTTCCTTTCCCGTTGCTCTGCAAAGATCTCTTCAAACAAAAATTTTCTTACTTAGCCAGGAATTGTGTGGAATTCTCAGTATTTTTTTTTTTTTAGGAGAAAAGTCAAGTATTAATAGATAATCAGAATTCAGAACTGCGGCTCCCCATTTCAGGTATGCCAGTCTGCAGACTGGATGAAAAGCGACTGACCGCATGCTGACCTAACTCAGGGTAGTCCTGCCTTGGTCGCCTTGCAAACTCAAGAGACCTAAAGTAACCTAAAGGATAGTCTGAAATTAAAACCTTTAAATAAAAAGTTTATAAAAAACAATTAAAAAGGGAAGCAGCCAATCAATGATTCTCATCATTTATGTTTCCCTCTCCTTCCTCTCTGAAATCAAGTTAAAAATATTTTTAAAAAACAAAAATAAAGTTTATAGTGGGTAGTCATGTTCTAGGCCAGTGTCTTCCCTGACAAAGATCAACTTCTATTTTTACTGAGCCTATTGTCTTTTTGCAGCTAAGGCCACACACTTGTGGAATGTCAGGGCAACTTGTAACTTCCCTTTTCTGGATTCCCTCAGGGCACAATGAATGGCAGTTGGGTGTAGAGGACAAAATCCCTTATTTTTATTGTTATCGTGTTAATCTTTGACTGTTACTCTCCTATACCCACGTAAGTAAAAGAAACATGTCTTATCACTTCACTAATCTATCACCAATGGATTTCTTGTACCGTATTTGCCAGCGTATAAGACGATTTTTTGGCCCTGAAAAACATGCCTCCAAGTGGGGGGTAGTCTTATACGGCGAGTATATAACAAACTCTGTATTTTGAGTGGAAATGTTAGGGGGTCGTCTTATACGCCCAGTCTCTTATACGCCGGCAAATACGTATTTTTCAGGGCCAAAAAATCGTCTTATACGCCGGCAAATACGGTACATCTCCACCTTTGATGGTAAGTTATAAAAATAGGTGGAAGACCACCGTTCTGCTGAGCATTACCCCAAGGTTGAGCTGCTTCCCATCAATTACTGACAATTATTGACAAATAAACTCACAAAAATTCTTTTAAGGTTTGAATGTTTTTACGTTATCAAGACCTCTGTATTAACAGTTTACAAATAATTTCTTTTGGGGTACAATGGAGGATGTTAAACATTACAGTAGCACTACATAACAAATGAAAGATAATGTATTAAATGGCACCAAAATAGATTAAATTAGCATGGCCTAATTTGAAAGTTTCAGAATCATTGCTTTTCTTTTGCTTCATACAGAGTCCTATTAGTAAATCGCTTTCAGGCAACAAGTTTCCTTAGCAACAGACTGAAAAGAGGAGCTAAAGATGATAGGGGCCCGCCTTGGGGCTAAGTTTCCCCTGTTTCCCCGAAAATAAGACAATGTCTTATATTAATTTTTGCTCCCAAAGATGTGCTAGGTCTTATTTTCAGGGGATGTGTTATGTTTCCATGAAGTAGGTCTTATTTTCAGAGGATGTCTTATTTTCAGGGAAACAAGGTAGTTCCATTACCCATCAGGGCACCTGTCCCAATTAATGATGTTTCTCATTGATGTTTCTATCTCTTCCTTCATCTTCCTCTCTCTCTCTCTCTCTCTCTCTCTCTCTAAAAAAAAAAAACACAAAAAAAACCCAAAAACGATAGCAATGGAATTAATCAAATACATTGTAGTAATTGTTGCAGCAAAGGTTGTCTGTCTCTGATTCCCAGCCCCACAAAGCAAGTCTTGTGCCCCTTTACATGATTTTTCCCTTTCCTTTTCAGAACAATTATGATTTTTTTTCTGAAATTTCCATTTTTCTGCAGCCTCATAGGGGATTGTCAAGTGCTATCAATTACAAACTCTGTGGGAACTAAAACATTTAAAGTGTTTCAGGAAGAATTATTTATTTATCGACATAGATAATAGGTTATGGTTACAACCCAAAAGTCACAAAGGGTTTAGTGTGAAGTCTTCCTCCAACTCCTGTCCCCAGGCACCCAGTTCCCCTCTCCAAAGGCAATCGATGTTAGAGGTTCTTGAAACATTTGTTTAATTAAGATTTTCCTAAAGGGTTGTTTTGGAGACTTAATTTTTTAAAAATATTTTTTTATTGATTTCAGAGAGTAAGGGAGAGAGAGATAAAAACATAAATGATGAGAGAATAATTGATCGGCTGCCTCCCTCATATCCTACCTGGGGGATCAAGCCCAAAACTCGGGCATGTGCCCTGGCTAGGAATTGAACCGTGTCCTCCTGGATTATAGGTCGAGGCTCAGCCACTAAGCCACGCCAGCTGGGCTGCCAGGCTGGGGACTTTATTTATTTATTTTTTTAAATATATTTTATTGATATTTTACAGAGAAGAAGGAGAGAGATAGAGAGCTAGAAACGTCGATGAGAGAGAAACATTGACCAGCTGCCTCTTGCACACCCCCTACTGGGGATGTGCCCGCAACCAATGTACATGCCCTTGACCGGAATCGAACCCGGGACCTTTCAGTCTGCAGACCGACGCTCCACCACTGAGCCAAACTGGTTTCTGCTGGGGACTTTATTTTTAAGATCAACATCAATAAATGAATTTGTTATTATTGATTTTATACTTTGTTAATCTGATTTCTATTCCTGAGCCTATTCATCTCTCCTCCCATTTTCTCCATCATTTCCAAATTGATTATAGTACAGAACTGAGCAAGAATGTCACTAGCTTTTTGACCTTCCTGATCTGATGAATACATCTCTAGATTGTGAAACAGCAAAAACATAACACCTCTCAGGTTATAATAAAGATTTAGATAGGTAATATTTAAAGTCTTTTTAGTGTAATCCTATATAATAAAAACCTAATATGCAAATTGTTCTACCAGAAGTTTGGGAATTTGCTCACTATGCTGTGCACTGACCACCAGGGGGTGGTGCGGAACATGGTGGGTGTTGGCGATGGGTGCTGGCAGCTGGTGGCAGTGGAGGCACTGCTGGCCCCAATGGGCCCTGAAGAGAACACGACTGATGCTGGTGTGTGTTTCTCAGCATCTAGAAGGGTTCAGGAATCTGGAGAATGGGCTGTTGCAAATTATTAAGGAGTCGAGAGACGAAATATAATTTTGGAAGGCATTTTGGGGTAGCTAGAGGAGATTTAGCTAAAGAATGAGCTAAGACTTTGAGGGCTATTGGAATGGAATGAATGCATTTTGCATGAGGAACGAACATGCATTTTGGGGGACTAGGAGCCCTATTCCCTGTACCAAAATCTATATTGGCTTGTGAGGGCTGCTATAACCACATACCATAGACCAGGTGGCTTAAAAAACATTTTTTATTTATCACAGTTCTGGAAGCTGGAGTCCAAGATAAGATTCTGGCTAATTCTATTTCTGGTAAGGGCTCTCTCTCCATGGCTCGCAGACTGCCTCCTTCTCTTTGTGTTCTCACATGACCTCAGTTTTTCTGTGTGTGTGCTCACCAAGGAGGAGAGCAAGTTCTCTAGTGTCTTTTTCTTTTTCTATTGCAGCTTGAATCCCTGACGATAGAGCTTGGCCAGGGAAGGTCACACAGAGGAAAGCTCAGCCCCTGTGTTAGTGACGGCACCGTGGTGGGAGGGGAGCCCAGGGCTGTCACCATCAGCTCTGCCAGGGAAAGGGTGTGTGTGTGTGTGCACTGGACGAGAAGGGCCTGGAGGCCCCCGTCAAAGGCCCGCCCATGTTAGGGAGGATGGGGTGAATGACCTTGTCCCTCCCCACCCGTGGCTGCCTTCCAGGCAGGGGAAGGCAGAGCAGAGTAGCGGAGGGGATCCAGGACTAATGTGCAAGGCTCCTGCAGCCTCAGTCTCCATGGTCCCCTAGTCTTGCCGCTCTGTTTCAGGACAGGACCGAGAAAGGAGGCTGCCAGGGCCCGGCCCGGCCCTTAGCCGAAGGAGTGTTGTTTCTGAAAAGAAACTGAAAGGGCAGAGCAGGGCAAGGCTAACTCCTGACTCCATTTTGTGTAACTGGACCCTCACCCAACCAATCAGGGTCAGCCAAAGCAGTGACATCACCACCCTTATAAAACCCCTGGACTTGTCCAAGTTTGGCCTCTCTTCCACCATGCTCTTGGTGTGAGTGGGACAGAGCCCATGCTAGCATGGATGAGACTCTTTTGTTTATTGCATCAGACTCGGCTCCCTGGTGGTCCTTGGGGATCACGAAGTCTGGGCATAACAAAATAGCAGGGACAGAGAGCAGGCCCTGGGAGTGTAGGAGAGAACCCTAGCAAAGAGCCACAGCCACATTGGGGTTGCCCTGAGAGGGCTCCTACCATTTCTGCAGACACTGCCCACTGTTCCGTCTACTGAACTATAAGCATCCCAGAATAGAAGCTATGTCTGATTTATCTTGTATCTTATACAGAGCCTAATACAATGCCTCCTCTAATGCTATATGTCAGAACAAATGAATATATTTTTCTCTTTTTGTGTTGGAACATACAGTTCATATTTCCTCTCCCCCCCCCCCAATGATCTCATTGCCATAATTATTTGTCCTTAGGTGTGCTACCTAATACTCAATTCTGAGTCCCTGAAGGGTGAAGACCATGTTCTAATCATCTTTGTACTCCTACATCTGTTTTGAGCTTGGGGATATAATGGGTGTTTGTTAACTTATTTATCTGCCCAATATTTCCGGAAACCGATCATTGTCTCACTAATATAAAGATGTAAAAGGCTGGTCAACCTTAAAGCTCTGAAAGGTCAGCGCCAACCACTCCCTATCTAATTGAGACAATGGTAACTGAGGCAACTTCTCCATCTTCTAATCATATAAATCCTTACTAATATGATAATCCACTTATTACCTGATTAAGGGCTATGGGTGTATCCCAAACCTGCTTAAGGGTAATGGGTGTACCCCATAGTCTCAATAAAAGGATAGCAAGACCATGGCCTAGCGGCAGTCCTCCCCCTAGAGGTGGGACCCCACTTTTCCCAAATTAACTCTTTTCCAGTCTCTTCATTTTTGTGCGGCCTTCTCCAGAAACCGGACTCTGAACAGGAATCCTGAACCAGGCGGGGCGTGATAAGGGATCCCACACAAGATGATATGTGAAACATGTCAGTGCTGAGTAAAGGGTTGATCAAGTGTTTGTTGCACAAGTTCCCAACTGCTGCTTTATCTCCATTTGACTGTGGCCAACATGAATGGTCTGGTACCACCACTGCTGTCCAGCACCACTGGTGCCACTGGGAAACCAACTCATTGCTCCTGCTGCCGCCAGCAGCCCTGTCATCATGCAACTAGTTCCCAGCCTGAAGCAGACTGTAGCCACTGCCACCAGTTCCACCACCGCAGCTGTTGCCGTTGGAATCGACTTGGATTTTTCTTTGTATCCCACTTATGATATATGGAAGTCCCTGTGACCTCTGAGAACCTCGTGCTGTTAGCTATTCTCCAGTCTTTCTCCTGATGGTTTCTGCCTAATCCAACTCCCATCAAAGCATCAGCTGAGTGGGTGTTACTGCTCTGCTTCTCAGGAGGAATGCCACTTGGTGATTCAATTAAGTGGCTGCTCATTATACTGTCAGAAGGAGCCTCTGCATTTATCTGCAGGGAACAATCTACAGTAACCCCAGTTCCCACTCTACTGCTATGACTGATAGCTCAGGTGTGTAGTTTAATGCACTCCTTTGCTACCTTTCTGCCCACTCACACAGATTTGTAAGATCTTTCCATCCTCATCAACCTAGCTCGTTGCCACCCACAAGAACTTGTGTCATTTGAAAATGTAGAAATGTTGCCTTGCACTTTAAATTACAAGGATATTGCATAGAGGTTATGCCCATTGTCCCCTGAAAGAGGATGCTGAGGTCCAGCTTGCACTTTGTTCATCAGTCAGGTGTCATGTCAGGCTCGGTCTGCTTCGAGAAAGGTGCTCCTTTTCCTGATTTTCGTGAAGATACTGACCATCACTAACTGATGGGCCTGCAGTGGAATACCCACCTATTCAGGGCACCATTTTCTAATTCACTCCTATTAGATTAGTAGCCTGGTTATGCAGACCTGATCTTGGCCTTGGCATACTGGGAGAGCAGTGCACCCGAGAGCCTCTAGGCTATATTCCCCTATACTTACCTTTTAAGTTTTCCTAAACAGTGGGAAATAGTCTCAAAACCAAAAATCAGTAGGAGACTAAATTTTATTGAATTGTGGAAAAATGTAAAACCATGAAAAATAGTTTCTGTACTTGTGTTCCAGTTATCTATTGCTTCTTAACAAACCATCCCAAGAGGTAGTGACTTAAAACAACCTAGTGGCTTAAAACAACTATTTTATTACATCTCACAATTTTGTTGCCCAGGAATTTGGGCAAGGCTTGGCTGACTCTTCTGCAGATGTTAGCAAAGCTTACTCTCCTGGTGGATAGGCTTGTCTGGAAGGTTCAAGATGGCTTCATTGGGTGTCTGACACCCTGAAGATGCCTTGAAGACTAGACTCATTGGAGCACCTTCTTGTGGCCTTTCCATCATGGCAGGCAGTGTGGTCAGACTCACGTGGCAGCTCAGGGTTCCTAGAGAGCATGTCCCAAGAGCCCCAGGCAGAAGCTGCAAAGCTTTCTAAAAACCTCACTTCTACCACATTCTGAGGCTCAAGCATGTTTCTAAGGCTGGCACAAATTCACAGGGTGCTGAATAAGACTCCACTCTCAATGGGAGAAACAGCAAAAATGTTGCAATTACTTTTACTTTACTGCAATCTTCTACCAAGATTTAACCAATGTTAATATTTTGCCATATTTTCTTGTGACACAATTAGAAAAACATTTTATTATAAAACCCAAAAAAGACCACCTGAAAGTCTAAATAAATGTCATACTAAACAGTGAAATGTCAGTAGTTTTCTTTTTGAGGTCAAGAAGCAGACAGAGAGTCCAGGTTTTATTGCATAGTTATAAAGGTATCAGTCAAGATAATAAGACAAAATAAGGAAATAAAAGGGCAAGGAAGAAGTAACTTTTTATTATTTTTAGACCACTCACACAGTTATCTCCTTAGAAAACCCAAGAAACTCTATAATCTAGTAGAAGCAATAAAAAAACTCAGTAATGTTGCCAGATAAGCCTAACACTTTTAAAATTGGTCCCTTGTGTTCTCTAAAATATTGGCTATTTTGTGGTCTCCTGTTCCCAGTCTGGCAGATGGTGGCTTCCTTCTTTTCCCTCCAGCATGGATATCATATTAGGTCTTAGCTTTTGGTGGTGGGACCCCACACCCTCCTCTGGGGGTGGAAACATCTTGTCACCCATATTTGATGTAGAGTTGTCTATGGTTGTTCCTTTTTTTTCTTCTTTAAACCATTCTCTCTCTTTTAAAAAAAATATATTTTATTGATATTTCACAGAGAGGAAGGGAGAGAGATAGAGAGCTAGAGACATCGATGAGAGAGAAACATCGACCAACTGCCTCTTGCACACTCCCTACTGGGGATGTGCCCGCAACCAATGTACATGCCCTTGACCAACCAGAATCAAACCGGTGATCTTTCAGTCCGCAGACCAATGCTCTACCACTGAGCCAAACCGGTTTTGGCTATGGTTGTTTCTTGTACAGAGGCTCTATTAGTTTTTATGTGGGGATTCAGTGAGATAAAAACCAATGCTGCCTTCATTATTATCTTCCCATCATTATATATATATATATATATATATATATATATATATATATATATATATATATGTAGCTCAATAGCATTTTGACTTTTTAGCTACCCATTTAGAGAATTTTTTTTCTTAGCACTGGCCATTTTTTTTTTTTTTTTACTTTTATTATAAAACTAGAGGCTCGGTGCACAGAATTTGTGCAAGGGGCTTGACCCTCGCAGCCCTGGCTGCCTTGGCCGGCCCTCGCAGCCCCGGGTTCATCCTGAAGGTCATCCAGACGGTCGTCTGGAAGGATGTCCGGATGGTCGTTCTGCTGTTTGGTCTAATTAGCACATTAGCTCTTTATTATATAGGATGGTTATGGATTCATAGGGAGTTACATATTCACGCACATGGAGGATCTATGTACCCTTGACCTGGCCTCTCCCAGTATTGACAACTTGCTTAACTGTAGGACATTATCAAACCAGGAAGTTGCCATGGATACAATCCACAGCATTTATTCAGGTTTCACCATCTATACATGCACTCCTTTGTGTGTGTGTTATAGTTTTGTGTAATTTTAACACATGTACATCTTTGTGTGTAACTACATCTACAATCAACACAGAGATGTTTCATCACCACAAGATCCCTCATGCTAAACCTTCATAGCCACAACCCCGCCACCCTAACTTTGGCAACCGTTAATCTGTTCTATATCTTTCAGATTGTGTTAGTTAAATTATATATATATATATAGCCTAAGTGACTGAACAACTGAACTACAGGTCGACCAGTCACTATCATGCACACTGTCCACCAGGGGCCAGACGCTCAATGCAGGAGCTTCCCTCTCTGGTGGTCAGTGTGCTCCCACAGCTAACCTCCCTCTGTCCCTCCAGCCAGCCGACCGGCCCTGATCAACCCCTTCATTTTCACAAGGCCCAAGAATAATTTTCACTAGTTACCTGGGCACCCATGGTGTCTGATTGCTTTATGAGAACACACCCACCTCAGGCTTCCTACCCTCAGAGAGGATATTACCTTTCACATTAAGCATGATTTTAAAAAATAATAATGAACACTTCAACTGCAGTTGTTGCTGCCACTTGACACTTGGGGACACCCTGGGGGCTTGGCAAGGCAGAGCAGTAAGGCAGGGCCAAAAGAACAACTCCTGCCTTAACCAGTTTGGCTCAGCGGATAGAGTGTCAGCCTGTGGCGTGAAGGGTCCCAGGTTCAATTCTGGTCAAGGGCATGTACCTTGGTTGCGGGCACATCCCCAGTAAGGGGTGTGTAGGAGGCAGCTGAATCAATGTTTCTAGCTCTCTATCCCTCTCCCTCTGCCTTCCTCTCTGTAAAAAGTCAATAAAATATATTTAAGTAAATAAAACACAAACTAGGGGGAGAAATGGAAGATGGGATGGTAAGAACCGGGTTTGCCATCTTCTCTTTCAACTTTCCCTCCAAATTTAAAAAAAAAAAAAAAAAAAAAAAAAAAAAAAAAGGCCCCCGCCAGGGAAGGTGGCAGATGGTGGAGCGGGGCCTCCTCTTGGGCCGGGGTGACAAGCCCAAGAACAGCTTTCCCCCAGCTGCCCCACACTTGACACCTGCTGCTGCTCCTGCTCCTTCGCTGCCAAGGCTTGTTAAGAGAACCTTGGTCCAGCCTGCCTGTGTGGCTCAGTGCTTGAGTGTCAACCTCTGAACCAGGATTCCAGTCAAGGCACATGCCAGGGTTATGGGCTTGATCCCCAGTAGGGAGTGAGCATGAGGTAGCCAATCAAAGATTCTCTCTCATCATTAATGTTTCTATCTCTCTCTCCTTCTCCCTTCCTCTCTGATGTATTTTATCAATACATCAATAAAAATGTATTTAAAAAAAAAGAATCTTGGTCCAGGCAAAGTGGGAAAACATATTTCTCTCATACGTTCAAAGAAATAGGCTTGATCTGGGGGAAAAATGGAGGCCAGCTAATTTTATATAATATAGATCAAATTCTTTTTCTTCCTGGGGTACATTTATCTCTTGTTGCTTTGGGAGAATATTTGGCAAAAGACTTGAAGAGTTTCCTTTCCTTCCTATATTGGAGGCCCTGAAGACTACTCCCGGTTTGGTGACTCTCTAAAAGGACTCTCAAGGCAGGGGGCTGGTGGAGGGGGTAAAGGAGGGGGGAAAGAGGAGGCCATTTTTAATAAAAATAAATAAAAGGGCTCACAGGACTCATTATATACTTACACTCATAGCTAAGATTGACTACAGTGCTACAAAACAAAATCAGCAAAGCAGAAAGGCAAACAGGTGAAGTCTGAGGAAGCCGGTCTTAAGTGTCCAAGAGTCCTTTCCCAGTGATGTCACACAGGGCATCCCTTCGGCAGGGAGTTCTGATGGCACACACAACGTGTTTACTAGGAAGCTCACTGGAGACCCAGTGCCACATTGGGGACCCAGAAAGACTTCATGTTTAGGAATTGGTTAGGACAAAATTTTGAATTTTCAAGTTTTCAGAATGTGTTTACAATAATCCCCACCCCTTTCGACCTGATCATTTATTTAGTAACCAGCCTAGAAAAGGTCAGTTTCTATTTGGGGGTCAGCTATATTTGATAATCAAATTGCCTAAGCAGAAAGATGAGTGAGACACAATCAGGCAATCACTCCATTGTTGCAGATTTCAAATAATCTGGAAAGCCGAACACAAGTCACCAGCAGTGAGCACTTGAGGAGTTGAGAGTACCATGTGGGTGGAGAGGTCCTACTCCCTATGATGTCCTCCCTCCCGACTTGTAGCTTTCGACAAGTTAGATTTCTTGTGATCAATCATGCCAGATGCAATAGGCCCCGCATTAGAAATGCAGAGCCACCAACCAGCAGCTTCAGATGGTCCCATCAGAGAACAAGCCTTTCCCCATGGGCATCTGCCAGTGTCCCATGTGGTACAGGCAGCGCTCAAGGTGGTTTTATAGTTTACTAGAGGCCCGGTGTGCAAAATTTGTACACGGGGGTGGGGGAGGGGGAGGGTAGAGGGGTGTCCCTCAGCCCAGCCTGCACCCTCTCCAATCTGGGACCCCTCAAGGGATGTCCAACTGCCCATTTAGGCCTGAACCCAGTCGGACATTGCTCTCACAATCCAGGACTGCTGGCTCCCAACTGCTCACCTGCCTTCCTTCCTGATTGCCCCTAACTGCTTCTACCTGTCAGCCTGATCACCCCCTAACCACTCCCATGCCAGGCTGATTGATGTCTAACTGCTCCCCTGCCAGCCCATTTGCTCCTAACTTCCCTTCCCTTCCCCAACTTCCCATAACTGCCCTCCCCTGCTGGCCATTTTGTGGTGGCCATCTTGGGTCCACATGGGGGCAGAATCTTTGACCACATGGGGGCAGCCATCTTGTGTGTTGGAGTGATGGTCAGTCTGCATATTACTCTTTTATTAGATAGGATAGAGGCCTGGTGTATGGGTGGGGGCAGCTGGTTTGCCTTGAAGGGTGTCCCAGATCAGGGTGGGGTTCCCTTCGGGTGTGGGGAGGCCTTGGCAAGGGGCCTGTGGTGGTTTTCAGGCCAGCCATGACCCCTGGCGACCCAAGTGGAGGCCCTGGTATCTGGAATTTATTTATCTTCTACAATTGAAATGTTGTAGCCTGGAGCGGAACCAAGCCTCCTGCTCACTCCATAGTGGCAGCCATTTCTGTTGGGATTTATGTATCTTCTACAATTAAAACTTTGTAGCCTGGAGTGGAGCCTTGAGCTGGCAAGGGCTGCAGAAGCTTGGCTTCCTCCATCGCCTTGGACAATCCTAGCCTCCTGCTCTTCCAGCTCTGTGACTGCTGCCATTTTTGTTGGAATTTATTTACCTTCTATAATTGAAACTTTGTATCCTTGAGTGGCGATCTGGGCCGGCCAGGGTGTGTGGAAAGCTTGGCTTCCTCCATTGCCAGGGAGACCCAAGCCTCCCCCCTGATCTCTGTGGCTGCAGCCATCTTGTTTGGAGTTAATTTGCATACTTGCTCTGATTGGCTGATGGGCGTGGCAGTGGGTGTAGTGGACAGAGAGCAGAAATAGTAATATTTTGGCAGGAGGATGGGTGGGAAGGAATAAAGAGGGAGCCTGCTGGGAACGTGCTATGTCTTCACCTGCATGGTGGTGGTTATACAGGGGGAAATGTATGTGAAAATTCATCAGACTGTGCACTTAAGAGTTGTTCATTTTACATGTACATGTAAATTATTTACATTTGAAAAAGACTTAATTGATTTTTAGAGAAAGCAGAAGGGAGAAGGGGAGAGAGAGAGAGAGAGAGAGAGAGAGAGAGAGAGAGAGAGAGAGAGAGAGAGACATTGATGTGAGAGCAAAACATCTCAGGGATAGAGCCTGCAACAGGGCATGTGCAGTGTCCTGGAATGGAATGGGCAACATTTTGGTGCTGAGATGACTCCTAACCAGCTGAGCCACCCTGGCCAGGGCTATTTACATTTGTATATGTATAAATAAGGTCAATTAAACACCCTTTACCCCAGGAGCTGCATTTTATATCAGCATCCATTAAATTTATTAGGAGAGTATCTTGCTCTAGATATGACATGCCAATAGCTGGCCATCTTGCAGGCTACAGTCAGTCTGTCCCTGTGAGTGACCCCATTTTAGAGCCAGCCTGGAGCTGACAGGCATATGATGAGGGTCATGCAGGATCATCGTTGACAGCTGGAGATGCCATCACAGCCACCGGCAGCAGAGCACTGGGAACATCAGGCAGTGGACTGTGCTTCCCACCCCGAGGCTGCGAGGCACTAGCCTGGCCATGGAAGGATTACAAAGCCTCTCAATTTAAAGAGACAGGGGGAAGGGAGGGGCATGTGGGCAGCACAATTTATAAATAGCCATTTCCCTGGGCTGCCTGATGGTGAAGGGGTTGTTTAGTAAATCTTTCTCCTTTTAAGGATCCATTTTTGGAGACCATTTGAAAACACCAGTTTCTTTCTTGTCTTTTGGGGTTTCATCAAGCCAGCCGAGTTTGACAATCTTTCTGTCTGCCCGGTTTAGAGACAGGCCTTGGGTATTTTGAATCACCTCTCCATGGAGCACAGAGGTGATGATGACGATGATGACGATGTGTCTTTTGCCAAGTGGATGAGCAGCTTCTGGGGCCACAGCTGGATAGAGGAGAATGAGAGAGGACTCCGGGACCGCCGAGGATCTCATGACACCAGTTACAGGAAAGCTTCCCTGCCCTGCCCAGTGAGTTTTCCCATGGAACAGGGGAGGGCTGGACTAGGGAGGGGGTTTTCTCATGGACAATTTTAAAAGAGTCCTTCAGTATAAAGTTTTCTTTGGTTGAAAATCAGTGCTCCCAAATCTTTTTTATGTTCACAAAAATACCTTTTTATCATCTTGTCTTATCCTCCAAGGGCCCTGATTTTCTTCTACTAGGTAGTGATTTCATTATTATTATTATTAGTAGTAGTATTATCATTTTATTTTTGTTGTTATTTGTTTTTTCTTTTTTAATTTCCTATTTATTTATTTATTTATTTATTTATTTTTTCTCCTCCTCCTCCTCTTCTCCTCCTTCTTCTTCCAGAAAAAAAATCACAAACTTTAATATTCACCTTCCACTCTTGAAAGATGATTGAATCTTTGAGTTATACATGTTTGGAGTAATCTTTTCTTATCACCTTTTAAGGAAAGTGTTATGGACAGAGGTTGGCCTTCTTTTCAGTTAATTTTCTTTTTCTTTTTTACATTTATTTATTTTTTTAATTAATTTATTAAGGTATCACATATTTGTCCTTATCCCCCCATTCCCATCCCAAACTCCTCCCATGTATGCCCCCACTCCCCTGTTGTCTGTGACCACTGGTTAGGCTCATATGCACGTACACAAGTCCTTTGGTGATCTGTCTCTTATCCCCACCCTCCCCTACCTTCCTTCTGAGGTCCGACAGTCTGATCGATGCTATTCTTGTTCATCAGTCTATGTTGTTCATTATTTCCCCTTTCCTGTTTTCTTCTTGACTTTTTAAAAAATGTAATGATTTCTTCATTTTTAGTACTAAGGCATCTTTGACTTCTATGCAGAGATCCTGATAAGCCTGAGATAATCCTACTGAGTGACAATATAATTCAGGACAAAGGGAAGAAACTTGATGCTATAGTTACTAGTAGTCTGTGTAGCATCAGTGTGGATCAATGTGTGATTTCCAATAGTCTTTTTAAAATAGTGAAAATAACTTCACTATATGGTGAATTCTATGGAACTGGGGATTCCACATAATAAATCACTCCTTTTGCCTGGCCACTATGGCTCAGTTAGCTGGAGTGTTGTCCCATATTCCAAAGGGACACAAGTTCAATTCCTGATCAGGGCACATACCCAGGTTGTGGGTTCAGTTCCTGGTCAGGGTGCCTACAGAAGGCAGTTGCTGATGGATGTGTCTCTCTCATTAATGTTCCTCTCTCTCTCTTTTTGTCTCCCCCCCCCCTTTTCCTTCCTCTCTGAAATTAATAAAATTATATTTATAAATGCTGGGGTTCTTGTCCCAGCCTTACAAAGGGTTCAGCATTCTGGAGAAAGGGACTGATGCGTAGATTCAAGAGGAGTCCAAGGATGAAAGATAATTTTGAAAGGCATTGGGAGGGCAGAGGATCTTCAGCTAAAGGAACTGAAGACTCACTTTTGTCTAAGGACCCTATGCTATTTATTTAACACAATTTGTCCCAGGGCAAGGTGGAGATATACACTTCAAAGGGTAGGGTTACAGAAGCATTGTCAGTTTGGGGAATAGCCTACAGCTGTTCAGGTGTTTGGCCAACAGGAGGCAACCAAATGCCCTGAGCTGTCTGACAGCAGACAATCCTATTCCGGTTTGGGGGAGGTGATTTTTAGCTGTCCCAACAGGTAATTACATATGTGGCTCACCCTTGTTGAGCCGCCCAAGCTTCACCAACCTTTTGGTGAAACTCTTATAATTATTATATGCTGGAATTGGTTCCCGGAAATAAATAAATAAATAAATAAATAAATCACCCCCTTTGATAAATTTGATACACTTTTTTTCTTCTGGTTCCCATTTGGTTTCCAGATGGGAGAGGGAACCAAAATCTCCCATCTTCAGCACTATTTTCCTATGGCTGGGCCGAGCACCCAGTGTCTAGGGAGGAAGATGTGAGCTGGAAAGTCCTGAGGGGAATGGATGAGCCTGAATGAGGTGCGGACTGGGCGGCAGGTACCAGGAGGGTTCCTCCGCTCACCTGGGGGGCAGGGGGGCCGAAGACTCCACAGTAGACATGTCTGTCCTCTGCTTCACAGCCACGCAAGTGATGCTACAGCTTTTCTTTTTTACAAGTCACTTAGAATTCTAGGTAGCAGAGAATCCCTCCAAACCCCCCTGTTTCTGCCAACCCCAGAACCAAGTAGTTTGGGGGGTAATGTTATTTTATTTTATTTTTAGCTCCAGAGTTCTCAGATGCAGCCTCTTTTATTCCCAGTGGTCAGCGAGGTGGAGGAATGAGACCTCTTTGAGACACAAATGTTTAAAAATAGGTCTCTTGCCAAATGTGGACTCCAGGACAAAGGGCAAGTCTCAACCCCTCTGTGAGCTCCAGGTTCCCTAAGTGAAAACGAAGGGACTGGGCTGGGTGATCTCTGAGAACACTTCTTGCTCTGACTTTCCAGGGCTCTTTGGTAAAACAGAACACCTACTTATCGCACTCTTATTTTAATCTCCTATGTTCCACATCAAGCGAGGCATTCATAATGTGTGAGCCAGGTTACAATTAGTTTCCAGTTTCCAGATAATGTGAACAGGAGGAAACAAAGAGAAAAAAATGTGATTTACTATTTGTCACAACAGCCCTTTAGAGCCACAGAAAATATGAAAACAAAGGAAGATACATGGCATAAAATAGGATTTCTTAAATAAGTTTTACTATCTATTAGACTTTCAAAACTGAGATAAATCCTTTATTTAGAGAATTGATTTTTAGGTTGCAATGTATATTTTGTTTGTTTTTTAAACTATATTTTTATTGATTTAAGAGAGATAGAAAGAGCAATAATGAGAGAGAATCGCTGATGGGCTGCCTCCTGCATGCCCCCTACTGGGGATGGAGCCCACAACCCAGGCATGTGCCCTGACTGGGAATCCAACCGTGATCTGGTTCATAGGTCATTGCTAAATTACTAAGCCACAGCAGCCGGGCTAGGTTGCAATGTTTTTCAGTGAGTTTTAGGTACCGAGTTCACTGGTCTAGGGCTTTAACATCAAATGGACTCTGTGCTCCAAGGAGGCAGCATCTGTGCAGCCCACATTCCAGTATATCATTTGAGGGGGCAGGGGATACAAAGTAAGCCTCTACCTACCAGCAACCAAGGTTTTTAAAATTTGCTTTAAAAGAAAACCTACTCCTCCTCCCATGTTATCATTTAACCTTTACTTTTAAATGTTACATAGAAAGTAACATTTTTAAATGTGGGAGTTTCTCCCTGTAACCAATTAGAGTACTCTTTATGTTCTCAATGTAAAATAAATTCTCTCTCTCTCTCTCTCTCTCTCTCTCTCTCTCTATATATATATATATATATATATACCCTGAAATTGGCCTTAGTTTTTTTTTTTAATACATTTTTATTGATTTCAGAGAGGAAGGGAGAGGGAGAGAGAGAAACATCAATGATGAGGGTGAATCATCGATCGGCTGCCTCTTGCACGCCCCACACTGGCAATCGAGCCCGAAATCCAGGCATGTGCCCGGACCGGGAATCGAACCGTGACCTCCTGGTTCATAGGTCGATGCTCAGTCACTGAGCCACGCCGGCCAGGCTCTCTTTATACTCTCAATGTAAAACAGTAGAAGATATATATT
This sequence comes from Vespertilio murinus, assembly GCA_963924515.1. Classification (NCBI taxonomy): domain Eukaryota; kingdom Metazoa; phylum Chordata; class Mammalia; order Chiroptera; family Vespertilionidae; genus Vespertilio; species Vespertilio murinus. Next base: position 127,309,271 of record OZ004706.1, on the reverse strand, counting down.
TTTAAAATTTATTAAGGTATTATCTGTGTACATAGCTTACCATTGCCCCCCCCTCCCAGAGATGCCCTCCCTCCCCAGAATTTTGTGTCCATTGGTTGTTCTTATATGCAAGCAAGCATACCAGTCCTTCGGTTGATCTCTTATCTCCCCCAGATCTCCCTACCCTACCCCCTACCCCTGCCCCTGCTGTCATTTGACAGTCTGCTTGTTGTTTTACTGTCACTATATCTATCTTTCTGTTCATTCGTTTATAATGTTCTTTAATATCCATAAATGAGTGAGGTCATGTAGTGTTTCTCTTTCATTGACTGGCTTATTTCATTGGAGAGCATGATGCTCTCCAATTCCATCCAGGTTACTGCAAATGATGAGAATTCCTTCCTTTTTATGGCAGCATAGTATTCCATTGTGTAGATGTACCATAGTTTTCTGATCCATTCATCTGCTGATGGGCACCTAGGCTGTTTCCAAATCCTAGCTATTGTAAATTGTGCTGCTATGAACATAGGGGTGCATATATCCTTTCTGATTGGTGTTTCTAGTTTCTTGGGGTATATTCCTAGTAGTGGGATTACTGGGTCAAATGGGAGTTCCATTTTCAGTTTTTTGAGGAAGCTCCATACTGTTTTCCACAGTGGTTGCACCAACCTGCAATCCCACCAGCAGTGCACGAGGGTTCCTTTTTCTCCGCAACCTCGCCAACATTTGTTGTTTTGTTGATGTTGGCCATTCTGACAGATGTGAGATGGTACCGCATTGTTGTTTTGATTTGCATCTCTAGAAGATATTTTTAACCTTAACTTTTGTTTCGGACTGACCTTAGGGTGGTCCACACTCTCAGTGAGTATAATATCTCACCACAGGGGTGGTTCTCCTGTAGCTGCTCCCCCCCAGGGAAGGCCGGGGCAGGGCCCCCTGAAAGCAGCGCTCACAGACCTGGGAGGTAATTGGGTTTAGCCGGAGGCCAGGGCCCTGCCAGATGTGATCGTGCCCTGACAGGGAGGGATACCAGCCAGCTTGTTCTTTCTCTCCCTCCCCAAGCCTGCAGTGAGGAAGGGCGAGCACACAGAGAACGCGGCCCTCTTCGGGCGGGAGGAGGGCTGAGCTGGCCGTCGCCTTGATCTTGGCCTTCTCAGCCCTCCAGACTCTGAGGCATAAATCTGGTGTCCACGCGCTGCCCTGCCCCCTTCCCCCAATCTCTGGTATTTTGTCATGGCAGCTTGACTTGACTAAGGGATGTTCTCACCAAGAATGGTCATCACTGGACAGTGGAGACCTAGTGGAAGAAAACATTACAAGATTGAATTTGAATTTAATGGCATTTGGGGTATGGTCTCAGTGGCATGTGGTTTAGATGAGCTTAGTTTGGCTGCTTCAGTTTCTGAATGAGGGAGACAAGTCCTTGAAACGGGGGTGGGGTAAGAGGGAGCAACCTCGGGATGCCAAGCGTCTGAGGCATGGAGCCTCCTAAGTGCCAAGAGGCTTGCTCCCGGCTCTCCCGTATTTCCCTAGTTATGACTAGTGACAGGGTCTTTGTGGCAGCTTCACATTGATTTAGTGCCACCCCATGACAGAACAGGACCCATTTATTCCCACAATTTGAAAAAGTCATTGAAATGCATAGTTTAAAATATTCAAATGAATAAATAAATAAATAAATGCATAATTTGGAATGTCCTTTAGTTTCCCCAAAGGATGTCCAGTGGATGGTATTGAATCTCTTTATTATTTCTACAAGAACTAACTACCACTTTGTCAGCTGAAAACTGGATTCCCCCCCCCCCATGTTGTTTCCATTCGTCAACTAATTTACATTGATCTTGACTCCGATGATATCATTAGAAACTGTTATGTATTATTAGTGATCCAGTGCACAGATTCATGCACATTGAAAGGAAATTAATTAGAAGGTGGCGGCGGGGCTGGCCTGGGTGAGAGGGGCCGGACAGGCCCTGGACCCAGCCTCCCGCAGTCCCTTCCCAACTGGCCACACCTGGGGCAGCGCTGTGGTTCAAAGGGTGTCTGCGGAGTGACCAGGGTCCCTCTGGCAGGTGGGGTCCTTTGGCCTGGCCTGTGGGGATGGGGCCGAAACCTGCTCTCTGACATCCCCCAAGGGGTCCTGGAATGTGAGAGGGCACTCTGCAAAGATGCTGTTGTACAGGGTGTGGAACACTAATGCAAGTGTGCAGTAAATCAGATTTGGGGCTGACAGTACCCCAGCAAAAACTTAACCAATGGCCGAAGGTGGAATCACGTGTCCCTACAAGGAATTGGGCTTTCTCTTCTCTGGTTTCTGGGTGCGTCACTCGGGAACTGCCATCACCAAGTCATTGCAGCTTGGCAGCTCCTGCATTGAATGTCTGCACCCTGGTGGTCAATGTGTGTCATAGCTACTGGTTGGACAGACACTTAGCATATTAGCCTTTTATATATATATAGAAGCCTCAGATAAAATTCTTAAATAGAATAAATCCTGAAGATCTTCAAAGCATTATTATTACTTTTGCAGTAAAATTATGCTATATCTGGTGCATTGTTAAAAGTGACAGTTATAGGCAATTTCACGTAGAAATAGAATGAAGTTTTTGCTGCTGTTCAAGATAAAAGTTTAGAATTATTATTTTTTTATTATCCATGGCACAGCATTTTATTTTTATTTTATTTATTTATTTATTTTTATTTATTAAGGTATTATATGTGTACATATCTTACCATTGCCCCCTCCCCACCTCCCATTCATGCCCTCCCCCCCCAAAGTTCTGTGTTCGTTGGTTGTACTTATATTCATGCATACCAGTCCTTCGGTTGTTCTCTTATTTCCCCCCAGGTCTCCTTCTCCTCCCTGCTGTCATTTGACATTCTGCTTGTTTTATGGTGTCTATCTCAGGATCACATGAATAGAATCTGCTCCTCATTTCTCAGTCTGCTTGTTTTATGGTGACTATCTCAGGACCACATGAATAGAGTCTGCTCCTCCTCTGGTTCTCACCGCCCCTCCCCCTGGGTCCCTCTGCTTCCCCTGGGACACACGGCTCTCCTGGTGCACACGGCCCCCTGGGACACACGGCTCTCCCGGTGCACACGGCCCCTTGGGACACACTGCTCACCCGAGGCACAGGGCCCCCTGGGACACATGGCTCACCCGGGGCACACGGCCCCCTGGGACACATGGCTCACCCGGGGCACATGGCCCCCTGGGACACATGGCTCACCCAGGGCACACGGCCCCCTGGGACACACGGCTCACCCGGGACATCCAGCCCCTTTGGCACACACGGCTCACCCAGGACATCCGGCCCCTTTGGGGGACATGGCTCACCCGGGGCACACGGCTCCCTGGGACATATGGCTCACCCAGGGCACACGGTCCCTCTGGAGCGCTGGGGTCGCGTATTGGAGGGGCTGCACTAGCTCCTTGCTAGCACGGCGGGCAGGCTGGGACTGTTGCAGGCGGGCTGAGATGGCTGAGGCGGGTAGACCGCCCTCAAAGGTGTCTTGTTCAGTGCGGAAGTGGAGCAGCTGCGGACACAGAGGCTAAGTTCTGAGGCCGCCCACTCCCTGAGCCCAGGGCGTAGTGAGCTCTGTTCTCGGTGGATTTCCTTTATTCACAGTGGTGGTGGCGGGTGGTGGTGGCTGGGGCGGCAGCGACGGTCGCTCCTGTGGTTCAATTTCCACTGTAGTTTTAAAGTTCACATGGCGGCAGTGGCGGGAGCTTCGGCTTGGCCATGTGGCGGCTGAGGGAGGACTTGCTGGGTTCGATAACGGCGGGTGTGCTGGGAAGGTTGTGGGCGGGCTGAGATGGCTGCGGGCAGAGAGTTCCCCCTCAATGGTGTCTCCTTTGGTGTGGAAGCGGAGCTGCTGTGGATGCAGTGGGTAAGTTCTGAAGCGACACTCTCTCTGAGTCCGGGGCGTAGTGAGCTCTGATTTTGGTGGATTCCCATTCGCGGGTACGGCGGTGGGTGCAGCAGCGACAGTAGCTCCCGTGTCTCAATTTCCCCTGAAGTATTAAAATCCACATGGCGGTAGTGGCGGAAGCTTTGGAGCTGGCTGCTGGCGGTGGCGGCGGAAAGTTTCTCCGGGGTGCAAAGGGAAGGCGCTGCGCCTTCTCCCCACCAGCACGGTGCGCAGAGGCCAGGCCGAGTCAGCTGCGGGCAGGGAGACACCACGCCAGCTCCTCAGGATGGTTGTGGGCATGTGCCGAAGGTCCCATATCAGATCCCTGGTTCCCACGGCCGGCGGGCTGGCCCAGTCCCTGGGCCCTAGGGCGGAGCGAGGTCTGGCTTCCCTCATTCCCAGCGGCAGTGCCTCTGGCAGGTCCGGTTTTGCCGTAGTTTTAAACTCCACATGGCAGCAGCGGAGCCCTGGTTGGTGTCTAGTTGTAGCCTTCCCATTTCTGGGCCGAGCTGGCTGCGGGCAGGGAGATGCTGCGCCTGCTCCTCACCAGCACGGCGGGCGGGCTGGGATGGGCCGGGATGGTTGCGGGCAGGGAGGTCACGCTCACGGGATTCTCGTCCAGGCAGGAGCTGAAGGCGCGGCGGAGACCTGCATCAGCTCCCATTGCGGCCAGCGGGGCTAGCCCACTCCCTGGGCCCCGGGGCGGAGTGAGGTCTGGCTTCCCTTATTCCTGGCGGCAGCGTCTCTGGCAGGTCCAGTTTCACCGTAGTTTTAAACTCCACGTGGCAGCAGCGGTGTCCTGCTCGGTGTCTAGTTGTAGCCTTCCCATTTCGCCAGCTTTCCTGTAGGTCTGGTGCGATCCCTTTCGATTTTAGTTGTTGTTTTTTTCCAAATTGTTGAGGAGGTGGCAGCTTAGGAGACTCCCTAGGCTGCCATCTTGTTTCAGTCTCTAGAATTATTAATCCAAGAAAAAGATGCTTCATGCTTAGGCATGGCACTTGATTTCTCCAGTAGTCACTAGGCACATATGTCTTAGGCAAATCACTGAGCTAAGCTAAGATTCATTTTCCTTATCTGTAAATGATTTCCTGTAGGATTTGTTCTGAGGTTAGAGGTCAAGGCCACAGTCCCCAGAGTGCCTGGTACACACGGTGCACTAAGACTCAATACCCAGCACCTGATCTTTCTTCTCACTGTTTCTCACCTCGCTGTCAGTGCGTGGCCAGGCGCTTGTGTGCACTCAGAGGACAGGCAGGGTATAAACTCGAGGGTGACTGTGGGGAAAAGGCAGGATAAAGAACATCAAGTTGTTAAGCTCTGAAGCGAAGATCTTACATAACCAACATCTTTAAAATCAGAAGCTGGGGTCAGAGAGTACATAGGACTTTTCTTTAACAGCATCGGTTTCCCGGGAAACAGCTAAGCCGTTAGAGCCTCTTCTGCAATGAGAGTCAGGGCCCTGGGAAGTCATTGCTCTGAGATCAGTGCCTGCTGCAGGCTCTGCTGCTGGGCCCCTGGGAGCTCGGCCGGTGAGGTCAGACCCCACCCCAAGTGGCAAAGCCTCCTTCCACGACTGTGCAGGAGACAAGTGCACACTTTGTAAAAATAAATTATGTGGGGGCATTGATTCATGTCTTTGTAAGGGAAATTACCTTACAAAGGCGCATAAAATTGCCAAAGTAAAACTTGCATCCTAGTAAGTAACATTTTTAAAAAGTGGGAGTTTCTGCCTGTAACCAATTAGAGTGCTCGTTTACACTTGTTTCTCACAAAGTCCCACACCCAAAACAACAAACTGGAAGTTCCACCAGATGTAAGAGGATACTGTGATCAAAACTCTTGCCATTCTTTTAAAAAATATATATGTTGTTTTTATTGATTTTAGGGAAGAGAGGAGGGGAGAGGGAGAGATAGAAACATCAATGATGAGAGAGAATCATGGATTGGCTGCCTCCTGCACGCCCCTTACTGGGGATCCAGCCTGCAACCCAGGCATGTGCCCTGACCAGGTGGGTATTGAACCAGTGACCACCTGGTTCATGGGTTGACTCTCAACCATTGGGCCACACTGGCTGGGAAAACTATGCCATTCTTTTCAGGCCTCTCAATGGAAGAGGATATCAATATTTCACTCCTAGTCTCACATTTTATTTTATTTTATTTATTTATTTTTTATTATCTTGGTCTTTTTCCCCCCACCATTTTTTTATTAAGGTTTTATATGTGTACATAGCTTACCATTGCCCCCCCCCCTCCCATTCATGCCTTCCCTCTCCAGAGTTCTGTGTTCGTTGGTTGTACTTATATTCATGCATACAAGTCCTTCAGTTGTTCTCTTATCTCCCCCAGGTCTCCTTCCCCTCCCTGCTGCCATTTGACAATCTGCTTGTTTTATGGTGACTATCTCAGAATCACATGAATAGAATCCGCTCCTCATTTGGCAGTCTGCTTGTTTTATGGTGACTATCTCAGAATCACATGAATAGAGTCCGCTCCTCCTCTGGTTCACACCGCCCCTACCCCCGGGTCCCACTGCTTCCCCTGGGACACATGGCTCACCTGGGGCACACGGCCCCTCTGGGGCGCTGGGGTCTCGAATTGGAGGCGCCGCACTAGCTCCTCGCTAGCACGGTGGGCAGGCTGGGATGGCTGCAGGCGGGCTGGGATGGCTGCAGGCAGGGAGACCGCCCTCAAAGGTGTCTTGTTCGATGCGGAAGCGGAGCAGCTACGGACATGGAGGCTAATTTCTGAGGCCGCCCACTCCCTGAGCCCGGGGTGTTGTGAGCTCTGTTCTCAGTGGATTTCCTTTATTCGCAATGGCGGTGGCGGGTGAGGCAATGATGGTTGCTCCTGTGGTTCAATTTCCACTGTAGTTTTAAAGTTCACATGGCGGCAGTGGCGGAAGCTTCGGCCCAGCCATGCGGCGGCGGAGGAAGGACTTGCCGGGGCTGGGAGCGGAAGGCACCATGCCATCTCCACACCAGCACAAAGGGTGTGCTGGGAAGGTTGTGGGTGGGCTGAGATGGCTGCGGGTGGAGAGACCGCCCTCAATGGTGTCTCCTTTGGTGCAGAAGTGGAGCTGCTGTGGACACAGAGGCTAAGTTCTGAAGCCACACTCTCCCTGATCCCGGGGCGGACTGAGCTCTGTTTTCAGTGGATTCCTATTATTTGAGGTGGCGGTGGCGGGTGCGGCAGTGATGGTAGCTCCTGTGACTCAATTTCCCCTGTAGTTTTAAAATCCACATGGCGGTAGTGGCGGAAGCTTCGGCCTGGCCATGCAGCAGTGGAGGAAGGACTGGCCAGGGCTGCGAACGGAAGGCGCCGCGCCAGCTCCTCACCAGTTCCTCACCAGCACGGCATGTGAGGAGGCTGGGCCAAACTGGCTGTGGGCTGGGAGATGCTGTGCCATCTCCTCATCAGCACGGCGGGCGGGCTGGGACAGCTGCAAGCTGGGATGGTTGCGGGCAGGGAGGCCGCGCTCACAGGCTTCTCGTCTGGGCAGGAGCCAAAGGCGTGTCGGAGGCCCCGCATCAGCTCCCTGGCTCCCATGCAGCCAGCAGGGCTGGCCCAGTCCCTGGGCCCTGGGGTGGAGTGAGGTCTGGTTTCCCTCATTCCTGGTGGCAGCGGCTCCGGCAGGTCCGGTTTTGCCATAGTTTTAAACTCCACATGGCAGCAGCGGTGCCCTGCTTTGTGTCTAGTTGTAGCCTTCCCATTTTGCCAGCTTTCCTGTGGGTCTGGTGCGATCCCTTTCGATTTTAGCTGTTGTTTTTTTCCAAATTGTTGAGGAGGTGGCAGCTTAGGAGACTTCCTAGGCCGCCATCTTGTTTCAGTCTCCCCTAGTCTCACATTTTAAAATTTTGTTTGGTTCCTGGCCAGTGTGGCTCAGTTGGTTGAGCGTCATTCTATGGACCAAGAGGTCACTGATTTCATCCCCAGTAGGAAGTGTGTAGGAGGCAGCCAATCTCTCTCTCTCTCAAAAAAAAAAAATCAATAGAAACATATTTTAAAAATTATAAAAAATGTTATTGTGGTAAGACCAGTTAACCTGGGATCTATACTCTCAAGCAGATTTTCTCTTTTCTTTCTTTCTTTCTTTCTTTCTTTCTTTCTTTCTTTCTTTCTTTCTTTCTTTCTTCCTCCCTCCCTCCCTCCCTCCCTCCCTCCCTCCCTCCCTCCCTTCCTCTTTCTTTCTTTCTTTCTTTCTTTCTTTCTTTCTTTCTTTCTTTCTTTCTTTCTTTCTTTCTTGCAGTTTTTAAAGTATATGACCCATTGTTGTTACCTAAAGAGGCACAATACTGTGAAGCAGATCTCTGGAACTTACTCATCTTGTATAACTAAAATTTTATATCCACTGATCAGCAACTTTCCATTTCTCCTCCTTTATCCCCTGGCAACCATCAATCTATTTTTTGCTTCTACGAGCTTGATTATTTATGTGTTCTTCTTTTTTTTTGAGTTTGACTATTTTAGATACCTCATGTAGGTGGAATCATGCAGTATTTGTGCTTCCCTGTCTAGCTCAAATTTTAAAGTATCATTTTTTTTCCTCTTGATGATTCACATTCACTCATTGTGGAGAACTTGAAGAATACTAAGAAGGAGGAGGAAACAAACAGTCCCACATCACCGAGAAAACCTTTGGTCATAGTTCCGTATGTTTTCAGATTGTCCATCTTGTGCTAGCTCCTTACTTCAAGCCCCCCCCCCTCCCCAGTCCAGCCTCCCTCCCCCAGGCCCCCATGCCCCCCAGCCCAGCAGGCTCCTCTTCCTTCCACACCGCAGCTCCTCTGGAGACGGAGACGGGGCGGGCACACATGGTGCTAGTCCTCAGGCAGAAAATGTTCCTGTTCGTTAATTAACCCTGCTTGTCCTTCAGATCGCAGCTTAGTCATCACACCTACCCGGAAGTTTCCTGCGAATCCTCCCAGCCTCACCCGCCCAAGTACACAGAGTTTCAACCAGTTATATCCTCTCATTGCACCTTGAACCTCTGTGCTCTGCTTATTTTTGGTTAATCCTTACCCGAGGATATTTTCCCATTGCTGTTTAGAGATTATGAAATGGAGGGGGTGAGACAGAAGAAATCTCGATGTTAAAGATACATATGGATTAGTTGCCTTCTGCATGCATCCTGACCCGGGCCGGGGATCTAGCCTGCAACTGAGGTACATCCCAGGAATTAAACCCTGGACCCTTTAGCCTGCAGGTCAAAAGCTCTATCCATCGAGCCAAATTGGCTAGGGCCACCTTGAACCTTTGTAGCACGTGCCAAAGGAGTAAGCATGTGTTTTGTGTTTTTTCTCCCAGGCAGACCTGAGCACCAAGATGGGCACACTCTGCCTGTTTTGCTCCCAAACTTACTCACAGCACCAAGCACCATAAAGGGACTTGTGTGTACACATTCCCCTCATGTCCATGGCAGCTTTACAGATCTTTAGCCACATTTCTGACCATTTGACAGTAAGTTTCTAGACATGTATCTGCCAGGGCTGCCATAACACAATGCCCCAGACTGAGAGACTTGAGCAATAGAAATTTATGTCCTCACAGGTATGGGGGTGGGAAGCCCAAGATCAAGGAGTCGGCAGACGTGTGGTTTCTTCTGGGGTTCCCTCCTAGGCTTACAGACAGCCACCGCCTCACTGTGTCCTCACACGGTGTTTCCTGTGTGAACACGTTCTTGGTGGTCTCTGTGTGTCCAAATTTCCTCTTCTGTTGGGACTCCAGTCAGACTGGATGAGGGCCCACCCTAGTGGCCTTATGTTAACCTAATCTTTAAAGGTTCCAGCACCAAATGAGGTCACATTCTGAGTTTCTCACATAGGGCTTCACTATGTGAATTGGAGGGGAGGGACACAACTCGGCTCATAACAACCCTCAACAGCTGGATCCGAAGAGCAGGATATTTTAACCTCCTGACCCCTTTGCCAATGGCTTATTGGGAAGGCGTGTCCATTTATAGTCCTACCAGCCGGGAATCACAGGCCTGTCTCTCTCCACTCTTGACACTTCTTAGTATCATTAAGAAACATTATTTTTATTTTTGCTAGCCTGAGAGGCAACATTGTACATTACTTCATTTAAATAATCATTGATGACTAATAAGCACAAATAATTTTTATCATTTGGCATTTCTTCCCCCCCCCATTCTTTATATATCTATTAATCCAATAGATATTTAATAAACTCATCCTGTGAATAAGACAGGGTGCTGCGTGAGACTGGGATTTCAGCAGAGAATGAAACACATAGCCCTTGATGTCATGGAGATACAAATTAATGGAGAAGAGAGACATGTTACAAAATTACCCAAATTACTGATTACAGTTGTGATGAGTAAGGTAAAGAGGTATGAGCACCCAGGAGAACATCTAACAGGGACCTGAGCCACTCAGGGTGGCAGGAAAGGCTCTCTGGGGATATCCAGTTTCAGTGCTGACTGAAGAATGATTAGCTGTTAGTGAAGCAAAGGCGGTGGGTGAGGTCACAGGAAGAAAGAACAAAGGGAAACTAAGTGGTAGAAGGCAAGGGAAAGAGTGTTTCCAGAAGGGCAAATGGGTTGAATGCTACTGAATTAATAAAGACCAAAATGTGCACAGAACTCGGCAACACTGAGACCAATATCATAACCGAAATTAGTTGTGGATGCATAAGTTTGAATGGAGTGGGTTGGGTAGTGAGAGAAATTGGGAGAGCAAGTGTCATAATTCTTCTAACAAGTTTGATTTCTCTGAAATATTCTTCTGTGATCATTTCCCAATGTGATTTGAACACTTATGCCATTGTGTTACATGATTTCTATGTTTTTCAGTGGATAGATATACTCCATATTGTCCGGATGTTATTAAACACTAGAGGCCCAGGGCACACAAAATCATGCACGACTAGCTCGCTTCTGCTTAACTTAGCTGGCCACCCCACCCATCGCTGCTTGTAGCTCACACCCTGTCCCACCTGCTTCGAGAGCCACCACTCACAGGCTGGGGCAGGGGAGGGAGCGAGAGTCACATCAATGCACCTCCTGGTCACCATTCGTTACAGTGTTATGACCACTGGGTTTTTACTATATAGATTAGTAACATATAGCACATGTTTATTTTGTTTTTTGTTTTTTTTGTCTACTATTTAACTTTAAGTTCCTTTTGATGCATATTAGCTTTTTTATTTTTGCATAGTTAAATTAATTTTTTTTCATTTTGATGTATTCCATTGCTCTTCTGCTTAGAAATTTCTTCTTTGGTGTTAACTTTGGCAGCACATACTAGGTGTACTAGTTAATAATGCAGATTTTTTTTTTCAATAGAGTTGTATATATGTTGATATATATGCAATTTTATATGTATGCTATTTGTTGTATTGACAACAAGCTTCAAAAGTTCTTATGTTAAATTTTCTGAAGGTGTTAACATTATAGATATTTTACACTTAAAAATGTTGAATTTCATTCCTAAAAAAGAGCATTTGAGCTGAAACCAGTTTGGCTCAGTGGATAGAGCGTCAGCCTGCAGACTGAAGGTCCCAGGTTCGATTTCAGTCAAGGGCATGTATTTTGGTTGTGGGCACAACCCCAGTAGGGGTGTGAAAGAGGCAGCTGATAGATGATTCTCTCTCATCGGCTTCTGACTCTCTATTCCTCTCTCTCTCTATATATTTTTTTAAGAGCATTTGCCGAAACCGGCTTAGCTCAGTGAATAGAGCATTGGTCTGCGGACTGAAAGGTCCCAGGTTTGATTTCGGTCAAGGGCATGTACCTCGGTTGCGGGGACATTCCCAGTAGGGGGTGTGCAAGAGACAGCTGATTGATGATTCTCTCTCATCAATGTTTCTAACTCTCTATCCCTCTCTCTTCCTCTCTGTAAAAAATAAATAAAATTTATTTTAAAATAAAAAAAAATAAAAAAAGAGCATTTGAGGGAAGTTTTAATTCATTACTTTATTTTGGAAAAAAAAAGTGCTACTGAATACTTCAGGATATGCTCCATCTCAAGATACTTGTGAATGCTGGTTTAAAAACTTTAAAAGTGATGATTTCAATGTGAAAGACAAAGAACATCCAGGTCAACTGAAAAAGTTTGAAGACCAAATTTCTTCTTTGTACAGAACTCACATATTCATTTTTGTATTATTTCTTAAACATGCATAGTTTCATTAAAGTTTATTATAATTTTGAATTTACTTATACATATAAATTCAAGGCTTTGAATGCTTCATTATATTGCCCTAATGGTGGAGGAGCAAGATAGCTAGTCTTGGGATGTTTTACTTAATATTTTAACTAATTGATTCTACTGCTGTATTGTAGAAGAAAGATCACACTGATGAAAAAGATAAAGTTTCAGTTCAACCTGAGGTTTGTTTAGTTAGTAATTTATGGTGGTTCTGTCTCTGAGCTAATTTCATGCAGTCTCTTTATATTGTAAACATTTTTATTCTATATTTCCAGTTTCCTGTGCTTCCCAGAGTCACATCATATGACAGCCATCCTAGAAGGCATTCTCATGAGGACCAGGGATTTCGATATCATACCCACATGAAGGATTACAGAAAACGCTCAGAGGATGGGCCAATCAAGGACCCGATGGAATCAAACAGAAGATCCCATTCCAAAACGCGGGCATTTTCAGAGTCCTTTGAGCAACAACTGTGCTTTAGAACCAAACGCTCTGTGTCTTTGGTATGTAACGGAGTTATTGAATATTTAAGCGAGTTTAGAAAAGGAAACCCAAAGGATTCTTCCTCCCCGTACTTGTGGAGAACAAATCTAATGTTTTCATTTATAGCTCGTTGATGAAATCTTTGAAAAATGACACTCAATTTTACTGTACATAGCCCAGATGTACATAATTCTAAATTACTTTTATTGAAGGCATCTGGTGTAGGAAAAATTCCTGGAGGACCATTAGTGGAATGTTTTTGTTATGGAGTTCCTCTAGTTCTTTGAGACTGCTTTTATCACCCTTATTATAAACCAGAGGCTCAGTGCACAAATTCGTGCACAGACGGGGTCCGGCCTATTAGGGTGGGAGAGGGCCGATCAAGGATGGGTCCGGCTGGGGGGCGAGGTTGTGGGCAGTTGGCCAGCTGTCCCCGCCCCCTGGTCGAACTCCTGATCTAACACCCAGTTGAACTCCTGGTCAAGGCGCTAATTTGCATATTAGCCTTTTATTATCCTATCTAATAAAGAGGGGATATGCTAATTGACTGACCCACCCTCAAAGATGGCAGCACCCACAGCCAATAACAGGGAATATGCTAATTGACTGCCACACCCTCAAAGATGGTGGTGCCCAGTCCCTTCAGCCCCGCCTGCCTCCAGAGTCCCCCAGACCCCTCAGCCCCCTAGCCACCCAGAGCTGGCTTGAGGTGCAGGAAAGCCTCTGATGGTGGCTGCCCAGCCGCCCAGGGCTGCCTGAGGCCCAGGTAACCAGACCCAGCCAAGGTTTGCACTGCTGGCAGTGGCAGCAGCAGAGGTGTAATGGGGCACCGCCTTCCCCTGATTTTTAGGTCACCTCCCGCCCCAAGGGCTCCTGGACTGTGAGAAGGGGCAGGCCTGGCTGAGCACCGCCCCCCCCCACTCTAGTGCATGAATTTTTATGCACTGGGTCTCTAGTATAAGATAATTGTGATTCATTCTCTGTGTATTATTTGGAGAAGAGAAGAACTGCTTCTGTTTCTCCTGTGCAGTATTTAATCCAGTAGCAAGTAGTCTGTGATGCCCTGTTCCTGTGAAGTTTTTTATTTTTATTTATTTTTATTATTTTTTTTTTATTAAGGTATTATATGTGTACATAGCTTACCATTGCCCCCCCCCCATTCATGCCCTCCCTCCCCAGAGTTCTGTGTTCGTTGGTTGTACTTATATTCATGTATACCAGTCCTTCAGTTGTTCTCTTATCTCTACCCAGGTCTCCTTCCCCTCCCCGTCCCGTGAAGTTTTAAAAAGCATGTGGAGGGAACTCTCTGGTCACCATCTACTAGTAGTGAGTTTCTAGGAGTAGGGGTGATCCAGGTACTCACAGTGGCCTTGGGAGGGGGGTGTCTCAGTAAAGAACAAGGGAGCCAGGCATGAAAATGGGGGAATAATAGAAGCTCCATTGGTGATGCTGAGCTTGCATCATAAAGTAATAAGGTAGAGATCAATTAATTTGGGGGTACAATTACTTTGGGGAAACTTGCTCACTGAGTGGTCTTGAACAAAATACTTTTGTGTGTGTGTGTGTGGTCCTTTGCTGTTTGTTTTATTTTGCAAAGCAGGAATGATAATATATTCTGCCATATAGTAGACAGAGCAAGTAAGTGAACCTAATTGTATTACTGTCTGGTTCTTCAGCTACGCTCTGTGCCCAGCAAGGACACTCAGGTGTTTCCTACCTCACCGTCCGTCGGAGCACAATGCTTTCTGCCCAGTCGTAATGGCTGCTGGGACTGTACTGTGTGTCTTTGCTTTCCTTTTCTCAGAGTAATCCTGTTCAGTGTATCTATGCTCCTCCTTCAGTAAGCTGCTCTCTTCACCTGATCATAAGAGGAATACAGAAGGAAGAATAGTAAACAGCTGTCACTTATCAAGAGCTCCTGTTTTATCCTTTCTTTATACTGTTTTAAAACAATAATGGTTTCAGACTTAGAGCAATGTTACAAGAGTAGTACAAAGAATATACTCTTTATCTATGTTCCCTCCACATATTAACATTTACCATGTTTACTACACTCTCTCCTTCCCATCCCCACACAAGAGCACAAGAACTTTCTTTTATATAAACACAGTACAATAATGAAACTCAGGAAATTACCACCAATACATTACTTTGTATCTAATTTATTGACCTTATCCCTATTTTGCCTCTTGTCCTGATAATATTTTTTTTGTAGGGAAATTTCAAATCATGCGTTGCAAGCAATTCATTCTCTTTAATCTGATTTTTTTTTTTTTTCGGCTGCAGTTCCTCAGTCTTTACTTAGCTTTTGTAACACTGTCAGCTAGAGTACAGGGCAGTTACTTTTTAGAATAATGTTCAATCTGAGTTTATCTGATATTTCCTCATAGTTAGATTAAGATTATGATCTTTTTGCAAGAATAAAGCAGAAGTGAAAGAATTCCTGTTTTAAAACTACACGTTAAAGTTACTAATTATATTCATTCAGGAAATTGAACTGCCTTAAATTCTTTCTGGAATAAGGTAGGATATAAATATATTTTGAAAAATACTTTAATCTAAACACTTCTTTGTTGATTCTAATGGCCTCAACTTGTTTTTCACATAGTCTTATAAAATTGCTTAAGTGAAACCATTTGCTAATATTATAAGCCCTGAAAGTGTGTAAATGTGTTTTTTTATTGAAATATTTATTGCATTATTCCTAAAATATAACATGTTGCTCCATTCATTTCCCAAGTTCTTTCATTAAAAAAAAAATAATTTTATTTATTACAGAGTTGAAAGGAGAGGGAGAGATAGAAACATCAATGATGCAGGAGAATCATTGATTGGCTGCCTCCTGCATGCCCCCTCCTAGGGATCTAGCCTGCAACCCGGGCATGGGCCCTGACCAGGAATTGGACTGTGACCTCTGGCTTGTAGATCACTGCTGAGCAACCGAGCCACTGAGCCATGCCGGCTGGGCCCAAGTTCTTCCTTTTGAATGCCAAGATAACCAAGGCAGCATCACCCCCCCCCCTTTTTTTTAACTCAAGAATTCTCTTTTTTATATATACATGCATTTACTAATACATATTTTATTTTATTTTAAAATATATTTTATTGGTATTTCACAGAGAGGAAGGGAGAGAGATAGAGAGCTAGAAATGTCGATGAGAGAGAAACATCGACCAGCTGCCTCTTGCACACCCCCTACCGGGGATGTGCCCACAACCAATGTACATGCCCTTGACCAGAATCAAACCCGGGACCTTTCAGTCCGCAGACTGACGCTCTACCACTGAGCCAAACCGGTTTTGGCTCAAGAATTCTTTTCATAGGTATCTATATATATCCAGAAATCTAAGCAACTGGCTGTAGGTATGACCCACACTAACCACCAAGGGGCAGACACTCAATGCAGGAGCTGCTGAGCTGTGGTCACTTGGCAGAAGTGGTTCTCGGGTAACACACCTGGAGCCAGGGAGGAGGGAGCAGGATTCCGGGGTGTGTCACCCAAAACTGCCCTCTCCCAATCCAGGACCTCTTGGGGGATGTCAGATCCCTGCAGGCCGGGCCAAGGGGCCCCACCGATGCATGGATTGGGCCTCTAGTATACCATAATAGCTAGAAATCTGCTAGGAATTTACAAAATTATTTCAATCTTCATATGATAAAATATTTATAGTAAATAATTTTAAATTAAATATTTTCTCATATCAGTTTTAGTGAGTATATTATAAAGTTTATCTTAATGCAAAATTAAAAACTCAGAACACATACATATATTTTAAAACTTTTTTCTATTTCGCAACTGACTCACCTTTCCAAAGCTAACTACATTAAAAAGTGTGACTTGTCAGTGAATTTAAAAATGACATTTATTATCCTTTGTTTGGGCACCAGGTGCATACTAATGTGTAGATTTAAATTCTGTATCTTTTAGCATCAAAAAGACCCAGAAACTGCTTTTGTTGCTGATTATGACCAACAACAAATGACTTTTCAATACCATTTTGATACTGAAAAACTCAATTGGCTTATATTGATAATTTTCACAGTTTGTTTCTAAGTGAGATAAGAAAAATATTTCAGGTCATTATTTCTGAGCATTTTTTAACAAAGGAAAAAGGAACAGAAAACAAGGACAGAGGACTTATTGCTTCTCCTCAGCTTTCTCCTTGGTCTCCTCCTCTTCGGACTCCTTGCTCTCCTCCACCGTAAGAGCTTCTAGCTTTTCATCTACTTTCTCGGCGTTATCGTTTTTTGCCCGATCCTCCTGGGACGTCAGTCAGTCTGCTCAGTTGTCTGGTCACCGGCTGTGGCAGCCATGCTCGGGCCCTGAACATGCAAATGGCCAAGACGAGCTCCACTGGCTCCACTGGCTCCACGGGCTCCACTGGCTCCACGGGCTCGCTCCCAACTACACAAAGTCCATTCAGCCTCCATGGGGCTCCAGTCAGACACTGCGACCTGCCCACCTGCCCGAGTGCAGTGAGGCCAGGCCAGTGAGCATGCACCGGGGCCTGGGTGGCCAGCTCACTCCCCAGAAAGCACCATGTCCCCAGGCAGCTGCATCACCCTTGACAGGGCAAGGTGGTCGCAGTCCCTGGAATGTTTCTGTGGCAGACAGAAAAAGCACCCGCCTGGGGCCGCAGCCGGTGCAGAGTGAGTCTGCAGTCAGTCTTTATTCTCAATAATGGAAAAGCCAAAGTGGAAATAATTGTCACCATATTTTCTTTCTTTTTTTTTTTTAAATACTGTTCTTTTAAGTAGTAGAGACATTCATGACTGCTAAACATAAAATTTTTAAAAATAATTTTTATTGATATTTTACAGAGAGGAAGGGAGAGAGATAGAGAGCTAGAAATGTCAATGAGAGAAAAACATCGATCAGCTGCCTCTTGCACACCCCCTACTGGGGATGTGCCTGCAGCCAAGGTACATGCCCTCGACCGGAATAGAACCTGGGGCCTTTCAGTACGCAGACCAATGCTCTACCACTGAGCCAAACTGGTTTCGGCTAAATATAAATTTTGATCATACTTATGGACCTAATACATCTGCTACACCTAATAAAAATAATCTGGAGGCACATCTATGGAGTTAGTTCAGTTTTTAAGTTCCTCTTAGTTTGTATCTCAGCCTCATCATTTGTTTGGCTTTCTGTCTTCGACAAATGGACCCATATGGATGGAGATGAAGCGATCTTGGAACATCACACAGTTTACATTGCAGAGTAACTGACACCCCTGTGGGGCTGAGCCGTGGCCGTGCTCATCTCACTGCCACTCACCACTGTGCCAGGTCACTTGGTAGGCAGTTAGGGGTTCCCGAGCGTTTCTAGATCAGACGGAGGAGGGGAGAACAATGATTTTATTTCTTTTACTTTAAAAGGGAAAAGTGTAAACAGTTACCATCATCACCACATTTATCACTGCTCTTGTTTTGGTCAGTAATCCCTTTGAAAGGCCTTCCCTGACCATGGGAACTATCGCCGCCGCCCTCCCCCCAATAGTTCCCTGTCATATCCTCCTGTTCATAGTTATCATTGCACTCATCACTGTTAGTTTATCCTCTTGTTTCTCTTTAGTCTTATTGTGTGTCCCTCCACCTAGGTATAAACTGTAGGAAGTGGGGTCTGTAGTTGGTGCTGTATCTCCTGATCCCAGTGAACATGGGCCCCTGGGTAACCTGCTGGGGACTGTTGATGATTTGGGTGTCATTTTGCCACTTCAGTCTTCACAAAGTCCTCATATTAAGACCAGTGCAAATCCTACTGGTAATATATTTTAAGGGAGTGGACACAGGGAGGTTAGAATCATTGCATGTATGATTCACTTGCCACATCTCTTCAGTTTCGTGCTGTGAAATCACCTCCCTCCGTGTGTCAGAGGCAAAGAGTCGGCCACGTGCAAGCTGAGTTTCCTCCATAGACCTTCACAGGCCCCCTATTCCTTTTAGTTATGACTAATATGGAGCACCACCCTTAGGCTTATGCTAATTTATTGTAAGAAACTAAGATGTGAAAATCTGCTCAATGATCAGGCCTTTCTTCATTTCTGATAATTAAGAGAAATGCGGAACATTGTCAGCAGCCTGCACTTTCAATGCTTTTCTGATCCTTCTCTTTCAGGGACCCGAGAGCAGAAAGGGAAGAAATGAAAGAGAATGCCTGCGGATGGAGACAAGATCCCGTAAGAAAGTGGAGGAAAGGAGGAGCTCTAGGAAGGAAGAGCATGGAGAAGCACACATGGTTCCTCTCTTGGAGAAAGGACCCAAATAGTACTTAGTTTCCACATTAGGATGACAGATGCTGCTGTGTTTTTGGCTTCTGTATACTAACTACACTGTGGGTGGTAGCTGTAAAAAACTGTCTGCGATACTGAGTGATGGAAGTGGGTGCTAGTTCCCCTGCTCCCCAAGAAGACATCCTGCTCCAGCTCTGGCATCTGAGTTGAGAGTTTGATCTGCTTTGCTGTCCTTTTATGAGAAACCTATATAATAAAAGGCTAATATGCAAATTGTCCCCTCAACCAGGAGTTTGACCAGGGGGTGGGGTGGTTGGCCAACCAACGGTGGCCCCTCCCTCCAACAGGCCCTGCCCCCTATCGGTCCCCTTCACCCCGACCTGGGAGGGGCCAGCTGCCAACCTCCCCCTGGCCATCTGGCCTGGGCAGCCCCTATCCTGGCAGGGCGGCCGAACACCACCCCGGCATGATTTTGTGCACTGGGCCACTAGTAAGAAGGATGAAAAGTATTTTAATAAAGTAATTCTTGAAAATGTAAAGAAAGATATTTAAAGAGCCATCCATACTTCTTCACTAGTCCTTCTTCACATCAGCATCACAAATAATCTTAAATGTTATTGGTGTGACTCTAGGTTTACTTCCTTATTAGAAGTAATTATGTAAGTGCTAGTGGTTCAGTGCACGAAATTTGTGCATGGGGGGTGTCCCTCAGCTTGGCCTGCACCCTCTCCAATCTGGGACCCCCTCGGGGGATGTCTGACTGCCAGTTTAGGCAGTTGACATCCCTCTCACAATCGGGGACCACTGGCTCCTAACTGCTCACCTGCCTGCCTGCCTGATTGCCCCTAACCACTTTGCCTGCCTGCCTTCTCGTCCCTAATTGCACTTCCTTGCTGGCCTGATCACCCCCAACTGCCCCCCCCCCCCACACCCTGCTGGCCTGTTCTCTCCCAACTGCACACATCACTCATCCTGCTCACCACCAAATACTTCTGCCTTGGCTGTGCCACCATGGCTTTGTCCGGAAGGATGTCTGAAGATCTCCCAGAAGGTCTCCTGGTCTAATTAGCATATTACCCTTTTATTAGTATAGGTGTCTAATGGCCAGCATTTAATAAAGACTGGTAGTTAACATGCCAAGGACTAAGCTGAGCCATATATTTCTTTTTTTGTTGTTGTTGATTTCAGAGAGGAAGGAAGAGGGAGAGAGATAGAAACACCAATAATGAGAGAGAATCATTGATCGGCTGCCTCCTGCATGCCCCACACCAGGAATCCAGCCCACAACCTGGGCATGTGCCCTGACCAGGAATTGAACCGTGACCTCCTGGTTTATAGGTCAACCTTCAGCCACTGAACCACTAGGATGAAGTCTTTAAAGCATTACCTAGAACAATCCTCACCACTCTAAGGTGGGACCTATTCTTCTCTTCACTTGCTGGCCGAGGAAACTGATCTTTAGAACACACCAGGCCTTCACAGGTGTGGTAGCAGAGATAGGAACAAAGTTTAGCTCATTCTGACTTGTGCTCCTCGCCCACGGCAGTGCCTGCATTTCCCTTTAGCAGTGGCTCCTGATGCAGTATTTGAGAACTGAGCAGGAGTGGGCAGAAGTTACCGTTTTGATTACATGAGTGGAGACTGATTCTCTGAGGTCTGCTGTGTGCTTTTGGTTGTACCTTTATGTGGTCATATTCTTTACCATTTATTTATTAATTATTAAAAAAATATTTTATTGATTTTTTTACAGAGAGGAAGGGAGTGAGATAGAGAGTTAGAAACATCGATGAGAGAGAAACATCAATCAGCTACTTCTTGCCCACCCCCTACTGGGGATGTGCCCACAACCATGGCACCTGCCCTTGGCTGGAATCGAACCTGGAACCCTTCAATCCACAGGCTGATGCTCTATCCACTGAACCAAACCAGTTAGGGTTATTTATTAATGATTTTTATCCTACATAATAAAAGCCTAATATGCTAGGTGTCGGACTGACAGTTCAACCAGTTGCTATGACACCCAATTACCACCAGGGGGAAGACGCTCTGACTGATAGGTGAGCTTGCTTCTGGAGTCCGGCTGATTGGGAGTGGGTGAGATGGGCCAGACATACCCTAGAGCCCTCTCTTGGTTCCTCCCAGCCCTGATCTCCCTGGACTGGGCTTGGGTGAGATTGGCCAGACATGTCCTGGAGCCAACCTCCCCGGGTCGCTCTCTGGATGGCCAATCTCCTGATATCCCTCCCCAGCCTCTAATTAATTTCCTTTCAATGTGTATGAATCTATGCACTGGTCCTCTAGTTTAAACACAATCCTATCTAATAAAAGAATAATATGTAAATTGACCATCACTCCAACACATAAGATGGTGCCCCCATGTGATGAAATATGGCTGCCCCCATGTGGACACAAAATGGGCACCACAAGATGGCCGGCAGGAGAGGGCAGTTGGGAGGGACCAGGCCTGTAAGGGAGGGCAGTTGGGGGTGACCAGGCCTTCAGGGAAGGGCAGTTCCAGGGGGGACCAGGCCTATAGGGGATGGCAGTTAGGGATGAACAGATTTGCAGGGGAGGGCAGGTAGGCATCAATCAGGCTGGCAGGGGAGTGGTTAGGGAGTGATCAGGCTGGCAGGCAGAAGCGGTTAGGGGCAATCAGGAAGGCACATAGGTGATCAGTTGTGAGCCAGCAGTCCTGAATTGTGAGAGGGATGTCCGACTGCCCATTTAGGCCCAGTAAGATCGGGCCTAAATGGGCAGTCCGACATCCCTTGAGGGGTCCCAGATTGGAGAGGGTGCAGGCTGGGCTGAGGGACACTCCCCCACCCCCAGTGCACGAATTTCATGCACTGGGCCTCTAGTTGACATATAAGACTATATTAGTTTCAGGTGTATAACATATTTGTAGAAATTGTGAAATGATTATCACAATAGAACTAACATCTATCACCACACATAGTTACATTTTTTTCTTATAATGAGAGTTTTTATAATCCACTCTCTTAGCAATGTTCAAATATACTGAGAGTATTATTAACTACAGTTGCTATATTGTCTATTATATTCCATGAATTATTTTAAAAGTATGGAACACCTTATGAATTTGTGTCATTTTGCTCAGCAGTCAGTCTTTTCTGTGTTATGCCAGTTTTAGTATATGTGCTGCTGAAGTGAGCATGTGTTTTACTTGTTTTTTTTTTTTTCAGCTTTGTTAAGGTATAATGGACAAATAAAATTGTATGCATTTAAATTGTACAACACAATGATTTGACATATGTTCACATCATGAAATGATTATGCAACCAGGTCAATTAGCACGTTGAGGCCATATTCTATCACTATTTTTTTTTCCATAAAGGAAAAGATTCTAGCATTCTTTAATACTCTTCTGATGTAGTCTTTGTCTCAGTCTTGAATCTTCAAATGCCCAAGGGAAGCTAGTCTCTGTGTTGTAAAGAGTATCTCCCCAAACTACTTATGGCTGATACTATAATTGATTGATTAGGTAACACACAAACTAACTTTGACATAAACAGTAGAAAGAAGGAAAAGGAGAAGGCAAGAAGAGGAAAACAGTGAGAGAAAAGTAAAATGGTGATGATCTTTGACTTGAATTATTTCAGTTTTCATACTGGTAACACCTTCATCCATTTTGTAGCCTTTATACACAGATTTATACTTTTTAAACACGTGAAAGATAACTGCGAGCTTTACATGGTGACATTTGCCTGGAATTTGCCC
The DNA here is from genome assembly GCA_963924515.1 of Vespertilio murinus. Lineage (NCBI taxonomy): Eukaryota > Metazoa > Chordata > Mammalia > Chiroptera > Vespertilionidae > Vespertilio > Vespertilio murinus. The sequence goes on along the minus strand of OZ004706.1, from coordinate 127,286,752 downwards.
CCCAGCGCGGGGGAGGATGGGGCCTGACCTGCCACCAAGGCCAGCGCTGGGCTGTAGTTGTGGGAAAGTGGTTGTCTCCCCAGGTTTCCTTCAGGGCTTCTCTGTCTTGCCAGCCAAGTTCCTGAGGATGGTCTGCTCATCGGCTCCGGCCCCTATAGAAAGGGCTGGGAGAGGTGGTCCAGCCATGGGAACAGGAGCCAACCGGATGGAGTTTCCTCCGACCATGGGGCTGGCTGGCTGAGACAGCTGCCACCTCCTACCCCAGCCAAGGCACCTGTGAAGGTATTTCCGCTCCCTGGACTCAAGAATGGCAGTCCCTGGAAAAATCATGATTAGAGATTTTATTATATATTTTATCCAACTGGGAGGAAGTCTATTTTCACTCTATTTTCAGGATCATAGTACATGGGGGAGGGAGGACTTTCTGAAAATGAAGTTTCCAGCTTATTACCTTGTTTTTTTAATATATATTTTTAAAAAATATGTTTTATTGATTTTACGCAGAGAGGAATTGAGAGGGATAGAGAGTTAGAAACATCGATGAGAGAGAAACATCGACCAGATGCCTCTTGGACCTCCCCACTGGGGATGTGCCCACAACCAAGGTAGTACATGCCCCTGACCAGAATCGGACCCAGGACCTTTCAGTCCGAAGGCCAACTCTCTATCCACTGAGCCAAACCGGTTTTGGTTTGTTTTTTATATTTTAAAAAAATATTTTTATTGATTTCAGAGGGGAAGGAAGAAGGAGATAAAATATCAATGATGAGAATCACCTTCTTTGTATCACAAAACAACACTTCTAATAAAATTGTATTTGTAGATAATTTTCCCCCTTAAAATGTAAATTTTTAAAAATTATAAAATCAGTATCTAACACACTTTGAAATAATGTAGAAGCATATAAAATAGAAAGTGGCAATCCTCTGGAAAAGCCCAGTGTCAGAATTATGAACTTTAACAGAGTTCAGTTATGGTCAAGGCACTCTGGTTTCTCTACTCTAGGGGGCAGAGTTGAGCTGACATTTGGACAGGTAATGCTGGATATGGAGAAGACTGGCCAATGACAAAATCATTACCATTACTTTCCACCAGAAAGGAGAGAAATGCAGCATTACCTATCCAAGCTCTGAGGTTAGAGTAAATATATTAGATGTTGGGTAATTCTTATGATTTATTAATGTATTTAAAAGTAGACACAAAGCTTATTTCATTTAGCATAATACCCTCCCTGCTGTCTCAAAGGGTAAGAGATCGTTCGTTTTTACAGCTGCTTAGTATTCTATTATGTATATACCTCAGCTTTTTTTATCCACTCATCTATTAACGTCTGATTTAGCTATTGTAAATAGTGCTGCTATGAACATAAGGGTGCAGATATTCTTTCTGATTGATGTTTTGGGATATATTCCTACAAGTAGGATCCCTGGGTCAAACGGCAGTTCCATTTTTAATTTTCTGAGGAAACTCAATGCTGTTTTCCACAGTGGCTGCACCAGTCGTTATTCCCACCAGCAGTGCACAAGGGTTCCCTTTTCTCCACATCCTCACCAGAAGGCCCGGAGGGAGAGTATGGCATGGAGGGAGTCAAAGGAGGGAAAAAAAGTGACATCTGTAATATTTTCAACAATAAAGGTAAATTTTAAAAAAAGTATACACAAAGGACAATGGATGATTGGTTATTTTTGTTAACAAAAAGGGGACTTGGCCCTGAGTGGGTCTGCCTAGGGCTGGCCAGCAGTGTGTGGATTCTTGACTTTGTGCAGAAAAGATTTCACAAAGAGTCCAGGTGGTTTTGAGAGTAAGTTTATTAAAGCTTGGGACAGTAAAACAAGAATGTGCCTCGGTTGGAAAAAGCAGCTGGAGAGAGCCTAGGCAGGGAACTGAGCTGCGACTCGGTTGCTTCGGCTCACTGGGACGTCAGAGAAAAGGGGGCAGCGGGGACAGGTTCAGGGGGTTAGCCACGGATGAGCTGCTGCTGCCCGTTGCTCCCCGGTTGCAAGCCCCTTGGGGGTCCTTAGAGTTTAAGAGATGTGTGCCTGTGGGGGAGGAAGAGGGGAAGGAAAAGGCCCACGTGCTTCTGGCAGGGAGAGCTCACACCAGGTCTTCAGTTTTGAAGTTTTTTAAAGGCTGTGAGTTTAGGGGAGGATCTCAGTAGAATATGAATCAGCTTTGTGCTGATGTGCCAAAATGAGATTTATCCTCTTAACTTCATCTGTCCTTGCCTGTGATTGGCGAATGGCACTAATTGGATTTTTGCTATCTATCTCCCTGAGTAGGGTGACTTAAGCTATTTAATCTCTGGATGGAGAGAAGTGTAAGTCATTTACTCTTTTTTTTTTTTTAAATGTTTTTATTGATTTCAGAAAGGAAGGGAGAGAAATATCAATGATGAGAGAGAATCATCAATGGTCTGCCTCCTGCACGCCCCTACTGGGGATCAAGCACGAAACCCAGGCATATGCTCTTATGGGGAATCAACCATGATCTCCTGGTTTATGGGTGGACACTCAATCAAATCAGCCAATGCTGGAGGTGCAGGCAGGCCTCTGATGAGGGCTGCCCAGCCGCCCAGGGCCACCTGAGGCTCAGGTAACCAGGGCCAGCCCAGGCTTGTGCTGCCAGCAGTGGCAAGGGCAGAGGTGTGATGGGGTGTCACCTTCCCCTGATTGCCGGGTTGCCTCCCACCCCTGAGGGCTCCCAGACTGTGAGAGGGGGCAGGCCAGGCTGAGGGACGCCCCCCTCCAGTGCATGAATTTTCATGCACCGGGCCTGTAGTTCAATCATAAAAAAAAAAAGAAACCTTGCCATTTGTGACAACACAGATGAATCTTGAGGGCATTATACTAAGTGAAATGAATCAGGTAGAAAAAGACAAATACTGAATAATCTCACTTATGTGTGGGATCTAAAAAAAAGCTCATAGACACTAAGAACAGATTGGTGGTTGCCAACAGCAGGTGTGTGTGGTCGGAGGAAGGGAAAAATGATTGAAGGGGGTCAAAAGGTACAAACTTCCAGTTAAAAAATAAATAAGTCCTGGTGATATAGTGTACTGCATGGTGACCATCTACACTAATAAAAGAGAAAATGCAAATTGAACATCACTCTGCTATGCTACCAGCCAATAGGAGTGAGTATGCAAATTAACCCAACACAGATGGTGACGTCCATAGTGGCCAGGCAGCACTGGGGCTGCAGGGGCCAGATCGGAGGCACAAACCTGCAGGGAGGCTGGCCCTGCAGCCCCAAGCACTGCCATGGTGGTGTTTGGGATTCGGGGGCCAGATTGGAGGCACAAACCTGCAGGCCCTGCACCCAGGAGCCCCAAGGCCTATGGCTGAGGTGCTGGGGCTGCTGGGGGGTGGGGTAGGGGAGCAGCAGAGACACAAACCCACAAGAAACCTGTGGAAAGGGAGATAAACTATCATAATTTTATCTCCCTTTCCACAAGATGAGAAAACTGCCCCTGGATTATTTAGTGATGTGGCCCACACCTTTCTACAAACACAGGGTATGTTATGACCACTTACAGGAAGGTCTGGTCAGAATAACACCTCCAGGGAATAATGCTACTGTGGCAAATCATCTAAGAGAGGAAACAAGCTTTTGTTGGGTTTATTCTGAAGATCAGAGTACTTACCACCTCAACATATGCTGTGTTGTTCTACTGATGATCTTGAGCTGCAGATGCTTGAAAAACAGCAAGTGCACGCAGAGGATTTCACTGAAGTCTCCTGATCTGCCCCAAATCGAACCTCCCAAAAGGAGCTTAAATATCACAGGTCCCCTTGATGGGAGAAGTGTCATCAGGCAAAGAAGACTGACTCCTTTCACAGGACAGGAGAGTAGAAGTTGACATCACACCCAAGCTTTGTTATAAACTATTTCCCCCCACCCCCATTCATCTTTCCTAAAAATCATTTACTCTCTTCTAAGAGGCCTACATCTCCTGTCCACTTTCCCTAGGAAGAAGGCATTTAAATCTGTATTATAAGCCACCTTGGGGAGTTACTCATTTTCCCTGAGATCTCCCACATATACACGAGGTACACATGTTAATGAACTTTTGTTTTTCTCTTGTTTATCTGTCTTTCATTACAAGGGCCTCCTGTCTTTCATTACAAGGGCCTCCACTAACAACTCATAAAGGTAGAGGAAAACTATTTTTCTTCCTCCATAATTTTATCTCGGGGAATCAAGTCCCCAGCTGAACAATGAGGTTGGCTTAAGTACCAAGCAATCCCAGCTGAGGAGAGGGAAGCTTATAGGGAGAAATCAATGATATTGGCATCAAAGTGGGACAGAGGGCACATGCATGGTTCCCAGTGGGAGTTTAAAGTGGTTCAACATCTTTGGAGGATGATTTGTCAAATTCAATAGAAATGTTTAAGGTACACCCAAGAGTCTTCTTCTAGGAATCACATCTGCTGAGATAAGGCACAGGCACATAAGCTCTGGTCAGAACCCAGGATGCTACTGCAGGCATCCTATGCCTTCCACAATAGGAAAACCTGGGAACAACCTGCATTTTTAGGACAAGGTGGCATCTTTACTAATAAAAGGGTGATATGCTAATTAGACTGAACATCTTCTAGATGACCTTCCGGATGCCCTTCCTGACGTCCTTTCTGACAAAGCCACGTTGGTGGGGCCAAGACAGAGGAGATTAGAGGCAATCAGGCAGGCAAGGGAGAGCAGTTAGGGGGAATAGGCCAGCAGGGGAGAGCAGTTAAAGGGGATCAGGCTGGCAGGCAGGTGAGTGGTTAGGAGCCAGAGGTCGTCCCAGATTGGAGAGAGTGCAGACCGAGCTGGGGGGATCCCCTTCCCGTGCATGAATTTCATGCACCGGGCCTTTAGTAATTAATAATGCTAAACTGCATGTTTGATAGTTGCTAAGGGAATAGATCTTAAAAGTTCTCATCACAGGAAAAAAAAGTTTCTTTAAACCATATATGGTGATGGAAGACTTACTGTGGTAATCATTTCACAATATATACAAATATTGAATCATTATGCTGGACACCTGAAACAAATATAATGTTATGTGCCAAATATAATGTTATATGTCAATTATAATGTTATATGTCAAGTATATCTCAATGAAAAAAATAAGCAAACAAACCAAAAACAATAGTGAATGGAGAAGCCTTTCTCTCTTACCCAGTCCTTTTAGTCCCAGCTCATGCGTGCTCGTGTGCCTAGATAGAAGCTCTTGAGTGGCTTAAACCAGAGGTGACCACACCTCGCCTTGGCTCAGAGTCTCTCCCTTGATGACTAATTGCCAACATCCAGTTGTTCATTCAACAAAGATGTTTTACTGCCTGCGCTGTGCTGGGGATACAGCAGTGAGCAAGGCTGATGAGAACTCCTGTTGGGCAGGGACTCACATTCCAGGGAGGAAAGAGATAGCAAACAAAAACTTACACATCACCGGCTCAGAGATAACTTGTTAAAAAACAACAACACTGTGTCACTGTCTAGCTTGAAGACCTTGGCAGGTTTCCTATCATTTACAGAATTAAATCAAAACCTCTCAGCATGACATCAAACACCCATCTAACTGGTTCTCAAACTTTAAAGAAGACATTGTTTCACACTCTTCGGACCTCCTCCCTCCTCAGTCTTCTGTGCACAACACGTCTTTCTTCAGAGCTCATGTTTTCACTGCTATTGTGTCAATTGCCTTCAAGTGTTTTGGTGGAGGGATAAGTACAAACAAATGAAAACTTTGTAATAACTATTGTGTCTATTTGCTTAGATTTTGCATTTGGGATGGGCACTGGTTAGCTGTTAATTAAGGGGTAATGATAATATACTGGCCACGAACCATTTGAACATGATTACGGAGCCAACCAAGTACTTTCCCAGGAATCTCTTTTCTCATCTCTGAAACCCATCTGCCACCTGTGATTAGTTCATGTGTTTAGAGGCTGCTCACTATGTTCTTATAAACAAGTGGCTTTACTCCTCACCCCTCAATTTGCCAACATAGTAAGATAATGACAAGTCACCATTTCCCGGAAGTGCAGGAGCCAATAGAAAAAGAACACACACACAAAAACATGGTAAGGAGGGGGAATGAGAGAAACAGAGCACAGGACTTTTTAAAGGTCATCTGATAAAAAGCACCAGGGATGTGGTGTGCAAATGACAATGATAGTTACCACTCATGTGTGATATACATAAAAATTATTAAGAGAGCAAATCCTGAGTTCTCCTTACAAGGGAAAAATTTATTTTCTCTATTTTTAAAATTTCTTTTTATTGTGTTTATCTGAGATGATGGGTATTAACTACCGTATTTTTCGGACCGTAAGACGCACCTTTTCTTCACCAAATAGTGGGAGGAAAAGTGCCTGCGTCTTATGGTCTGAGTTGCAGAGCGGCAGCGGGTCCCCCGGGACCTTCCGTGTCCCTGGGGACTGCATATTTGGTGAAGGAAAAGTGCGTCTTATGGTCCAAAAAATACGGTATACTTATTGTGGTAATCACTTCACAATACATGTAAGTGAAGCCTTTATGCTGTACACCTGAAACCTATACAATGATGCATGGCAATTATCTACATACTAGAGGCCTGGTGCATGAAAATTCATGCACTGGAGGAGGGGGCAGGGACGGGTGGTGGTGTCCCTGAGCCCGGTCTGATCCCTCTCACAGTCTGGGAGCTCTTGAGGGCGGGAGGCGACCGGGAGATCAGGGGAAAGTGATGCCCCATCACACCTCTGTTGCTGCCACTGTCTTCAGCACAAGCTTTGGCTGGTCCTGGTTACCTGAGCCTCAGGCAGCTCTGGGTGGCTGGGGGCTGAGGGGACTGGGGGACCCTGGAGGCAGGCACGTGGAGTGGCCGGGCCTGCTGCTAGGTGGGCCTGGCCTTGCTGTACACCTGCCTCCCTGGCAGGGCTGAGAGGACTGGGCGCTGCCATCTTGTGACTGTGGGTACCGCCATATTTGAGGGCATGGCAGTCAATTAGCATATTCCTTCCTTATTGGCTGTGGGCACTACCATCTTTGAGGGCGGGACAGTCAATTAGCATATTCCCTTTTTATTAGATAGGATATAAAAGCCTAAGCAACTGTTTGACTATTCAACTGATATCTTTTTAAAAAATATATATTTTATTGATTTTTTTTACAGAGAGGAAGAGAGAGGAAGAGTCAGAAACATCAATCAGCCGCCTCCTGCACACCCCCACTGGGGATGTGCCTGCAACTAAGGTACATGCCCTTGACTGGAATCGAACCTGGGACCTTTCAGGCTGATGCTCTATCCACTGAGCCAAACCAGTTTTGGCTCAACCCATATTTATGACGCACACTGACAACCATGGAGCAGACACTTAAGATACAGGCATGAAACATGGAACAGACTGATGAACTGCAGAAAGAAGGGGGGGTGAGGGCGGAAAGAGATTAACCAAAGATCTTGTGAGCATATTAGAGACCTGGTGCATGGATTCGTGCAATGGTGGGGGTCCCTAGACCTTTCCTGTGGGGATCAGGCCAAAACTGACTGTCTGACATCCCCTGAGGGTTCCCGGAGTGCAAGAGGGTGCAGGCCAGGCTGAGGGACCCCACTGGTGCAGGGATCCATGCACCGGGCCTCTAGTATCTCAATAAAACTGAAGGAACAAAAGATCATCTGATCCAAGGCTGTCTCATCCCAATTCCTCCTTGAGGCAGGAACTCCCTCTGCAGGGAGTCTGCCAAGTGTGTTCCAGGCTTTGCTTGACGACTGCCAGGGCTAGAAGGCAGTCTCTTCCACTGAGCTGAAGCTCTCATAGTTGATGCTGTTATCCTGCTCTCTTTCTCCTCCCACCACATACAAAACAAGGCCCTTTCTCATCCTGAGCTATAACCTCCCTTTTGTAAGGGCTCTATCCACTTGGAATGTGGATTTTTCTTTGCCGGGAGTACATAGCTTCCTCTCCTGAATGATGTCACTGCATTCCAGAGGAGAGCATTCACGCCTTTCTCTACCTCTTTTGTCCCTGTGGGAACCTCAGGGGAATGCTCTGTGCCATTAACCACTACTCACCGAACCCAAGTTCCACAGCCCATCACCCTGAATGCCTTCACTTGAATCTTTCTAGTTTGTCAACTTTTTGTTTAAAATATGGCATCTGTAGTAATGAAAATGTAAGTGAAAACAAGAGGCCATTTGTTTTTTATTTTTATTGATTTCAGAGAGGAAGGGAGAGGGGGAGAGAGATAGAAACATCAATAATGGGAGAAACAGGGTACAGCTGCCTCCTGCTAGCCCCCTACTGGGGATCATGCCCACAACCTGGACATGTACCTTGACCTGGAATTTAAGCGTGACCTCCTGGTTCATAGGTCGACCCTCAACCACTGAGCCATGCTGCCTGGGAAGGCTATTACAAACTCAAATTTGCAAACGTTTTAAAATTTTTCTCAGAGTTTGGAAAGGTTAAGCTGTGATGTTAAAGTACAACTTTTGTCAAATGCTTGTTCTTCATCGATTAATATGTTTGTATGATTTTTCTTCTGTAGGCTGTTAATATCATGGTTTATATTGATTGATTTTTGAATACCAAACAAGCCTTGCAACTCTGGGAAAAACACACACTTGGTCATGGTGTCTAATTATTTTTATGTATTGCTGAATTCCATTTGCCAATATTTTGTTAAGGATTTTAGTGCCATATTCAGGAGGGGTATTGGTATGTAGTTTTCTTTCTCTATGATGTGTTTGTTTGTTTGTATATCAGAGTAACACTGGCTTTACAAAGTGAATTGTAAGTATTCTCTTTTTTTATTTTTTTATTATATTTTTAAAAATAAAATTTAAAATATATTTTATTGATTTTACACAGAGAGGAATTGAGAGGGATAGAGAGTTGGAAACATCGATGAGAGAGAAACATCGACCAGCTGCCTCTTGCACATTCCCCACTGGGGATGTGCCTGCAACTAAGGTACATGCCCTTGACCAGAATCGAACCCGGGACCTTTCAATCGGCAGGCCGACGCTCTATCCACTGAGCCAAACAGGTTTCGGCTCTCTTTTCTTTTTAAAAAAATATATTTTATTGAATTTTTTTTACAGAGAGGAAGAGATAGGGATAGAAAGTTAGAAACATTGATGAGAGAGAATAATCAATCAGCTGCCTCTTGCACATGCCCTACTGGGGATGTGCCCGCAACCCAGGTACATGCCCTTGACTGGAATCGAACCTGCGACTTTTCAATCCGCAAGCTGAAGCTCTATCCAGTGAGCCAAAACCGGTTTCGGCACATTATCTCTTCTTTTATTTTCTGGGAGAGATTATATAGAATTGGTGTTAATTCTTCTTTGAACATATGGTAGAATTCTCCAGTAAAACCCATTTGGGCCTGGATATTTTGTATTTAAAGTATGGGAGCACGTATTTATTTTAATTTATTTTAATTTTTTATTTTATTAAATTTATTTGACTGATAAAACCATACAGGTTTCAAGTGTGCAACTCAACAAAACATCATCTGCACACTATGTTATGTGTTCACCACCAAAGTCAAGTCTCTTTTCATTTCCATTTATCCCCCCTTTGCCCACTTCCACTTCTCCTCACCCCTTTTCCCCTGCTATCATCATACTGCTGTCTATGCCTATGTGTCATATATATACTAGTGGCCCAGTACACGGATTTGTGCACATTGAAAGGAAATTAATTAGAACAAATATTTTAATATCGCTATTCATCCTTTCTTTATAATGGAAGTGTCAACCAAATTCATGATTGACAATGACAGATTATGTGATTGGTGCCAGATATATATATATCTGGCATGCACTAGTCAACTTTTAGCCTTTTATCTAGAATAATAAAAGCACAATATGCTAATTAGACCAGACATCCTTCTGGATGAAGCTTGGGCTGCGAGGGAAGCCTGGGTCTGGGGTGCTGGTGGGAAGCCTGGGTCCTGGGTGACAGAGGAAGCCGGTACTGGCAGCCAGGGGAAGGAAGGCCTACTCTTGCACAAATTTTGTGTGTTGGGTCTCTAATATATATATATATATATATATATATATATATATATATCCTGTTTCCCCGAAAATAAGACAGTGTCTTATATTAATTTTTGCTCCCAAAGATGCTCTAGGTCTTATTTTCAGGGGGTGTCTTATTTTTCCATGAAGAAGGATACGGTACACATTTATTGTTAAATGAAAATAAAGGAAATTTATTACCTGTATACGGTACTGTAGTATGGGTAGTTGTCAACACAAACCAGACAAACTGTGAATCCTACAGTATCAAGAATTTACTCATTTATTCAATGACAATCATGTCATCATCTTCTGGAACATCATCATAACAATCCAATTCCTGAATTTCCTGGTGAATTTCTTGTGACTCCATTTCTTTCAGAATCAGTGGACCAAATCTCTCATGTTTAGCAATAGCACTGTCTTTAAATGAGTACTTCTTGTCAAGGTAGCCTGCTCGCAGTGCATTTGCAATGCAACTGTCAGTGATTTTTCTCCCATGAATTCTTCACCCAAGTCACAACTTCTTGCAGTTTAAGGTTTCACAAAGTTTCCATGCTGATTTCTCTCCATTCACACAGCAGTGATGTCAGGACTCCGCGTAAGGTCACTGGTTGCTAGACGCCAGTTGGGGTGGCCCTAGCGACCAGTTTATGGTAAATGAATTTTCATTCTGAGACAGAGCCTGGGGGCCTTATTTTTGGGAGGATGCCTTATATTTCACTCAGAAGGAAACCTGTAAGTAGGTATTATTTTCAGAGGATGTCTTATTTCCGGGAAACATGTATATATATTACACTTTCTTAATTAGATCTGCTTTCTGATTTATCTAAACTTTTTCCAGCCCACTGAAGTACTCCAACTTCTCTTTCAGGTAATTGTCAGCAACACAGCAGTAACTATCAACATGAAGTAGATTATTATTATAGATCACACAGGGAGAACGTAGGTAATCTACTTAATGGCAGCAGTGTTTGACTTTATTCTGTGCAGTGAGAAAACCTGAAGTTATTTTCAAGGCCCACCATTTCTTCTTTTCAATTGGGTCAAGTTTCTAAGCTTTCTAAATCTCTATTTTCCAGCTAATGAAAATATAATAAGATTCCACCAAGTTTCCTATCTATCTACTCCAGAACTTCTGTGAGGATCAAATGAGATGTGGCACAGGAAAACATTTCATAGACATTTGGTTACAGTGTGAAATGTTTGCACCTGCCTATAAATCAAGTCATGTTCTTGGGCTGAAGAAACTCCAAGGAGGCTAGTCACTAGGGAGAGGAAGCCAGGCGTTGCTACATGATGTCATTACCCAGTGCCCACAGCGACTGTATCAGGGCTGGACTAGGCTGGGCTGTGGGCTGCATTTTGCGTCATGGGGTCTTGGCAGCGTTGGCTGCAATTGGTGGGGTGTGGCTCCCAGGTGGTGGTGGGACCTGTGTCCCACTTGGAGGAAGCTGAGTGCTGCTTTGTTGGTGCCAGGTCTGCAGTGCGGTTTCTTTATAAATGGCCAGTGCACATCATCTCAGCTCCTGCAATGAGCATCTGCCACCTGGTGGTCAGTGTGCATCATAGCAACTGGTTGGATGGTCAGAGGGACACTTAGCATATTAGCCTTTTGTATATATAGGTTGTTTAATCCCTTTACCTCTTTTTTACCCAGCTCTCCTAACCTTTTCCCCTCTGAGATCTATCAGCATGTCCCATACCTCTATGTCTCTGGATCTATTTTGTTTGTCAGTTTATTATGTTCATTAAATTCCATATAAGTGAGATCATATGGTATTTGTCTTTCTCTGATTTGCTTATTTCACTCAGCATAATACTCTCCAGGTCCATCCATGTGATTGCAAAGGGTAATATTGTCTCCTTTTTTACAGCCAAGTAATATTTCATTGTGTATCCACTTTTTTTATCCACTATCTACTGATGGGCATTTGGGCTGTCTCCAGATAGTGGATATTGTAAATAATGCTGCTATGAACATAGTGGTGCAAAACACACACACACACACACACACACACACACACACACACACTAGAGGCCTGGTGCTCGAATTCATGCATAGGTGGGGTCCTGAGGGGGGTGGAGAAGTGCTGTTCCTCTGGGTGCGTGGTGGGACGCCTTGCCAGCCTGGGATTGGATTCATTCCACTGAGGTTTGTGCTGGTTGTTGGGAGCCACCTGGTGACCGCTTTTATATCCTTTCATATTTGCAGGGCATCTAGGGAGGGGAAGCACCCTAGGAGCCCGAGGCTGACTTCCAGGAGGCCAGAGGTGTTGTTGGGATTTTGCCAGTGGTGCTGGTCCATTGGTGCCTGGACCATTCTCCAGAGATTGGACCTGCAGGACATCTGAGCCAATCAGAGAAAGAGAAATACTGAGGGAGTGAGTGGCCAGATGTGTTGGTCAGCTGAGCAGCACTCAGTGGAAGCACACTGACCACCAGGGGGAAGCTTCTGCATTGGGTTTCTGCCCCTGGTGGTCAGTGAGTGTCATAGTGACCAGTCTACTGGTTGTTTGGTCATTCAGTCGTTTGATTGCTTAGGCTTTTATACACACACACACACACACACACACACACACACACACACACAATCTTTTGAATTATGTTTTAAGTTTCTTTTTTTTTAAAATATATTTTATTGATATTTTACAGAGAGGAAGGGAGAGAGATAGAGAGCTAGAAACGTTGATGAGAGAGAAACATCGACCGGCTGCCTCTTGCACACCCCCCACCAGGGATGTGCCCGCAACCAAGGTACATGCCCTTGACCGGAATCGAACCCGGGACCTTTCAGTCCACAGACCGACGCTCTACCACTGAGCCAAACCGGTTTCGGCTGTTTTAAGTTTCTTAAGATATATTCCCAGGAGTGAAATTGCTCTGTCAAAAGGTAGTTTCACTTTTTATTTTTTTGAGAAAATGCCATACTGTTTTCCATAGTGGCTACAATAATCTGCATTTCCACCAACAGTATATGAGGGTTCCCTTTTCTCCACATCCTTGCCAGCACTTGTTTTTTATTGATTTATTGATTATGGCCATTCTGACAGGTGACACCTCATTGTAGTTTTAATTTGCATCTCCCTGGTGATTAGTGACATTGGCCATTTTTCATATGTATATTAGTTATCTACATGTCCTCTTTGTAGACGTGTCTATTCAGATCATTTGCCCAATTTTTAATTGGGTTGTTTATCTTTTTGGTGTTGAGTTTTATAAGTTCGTTATATATTTTGGAAAGTATGAGAGTATTTATTTATTTATTTATTTATTTAGGTATTACATGTGTACATATTTTTCCATTGCCCCCCACCCCACTCCCATACATGCCCTCCCTCCCCAGAGTTTTTCGACCATTGGTTTTGCTTATATGCATGCATACAAGTCCTTCGGTTGATCTCTTAACTCTCCCAGATCTTCCTATCCTCCCCGCTGTAATTTGACTGTTTGTTGCTTTGCTGTCTCTGTATCTATCTTTTTGTTCATGACTTTATAATGTTCTTTATTATCCATAAATGAGTGAGGTCATGTGGTGTTTCTCTTTCAATGACTGGCTTATTTCACTCAGCATGATGTTCTCCAATTAGTATGGGAGTATTTAAATCCCCAGAAATCTTTCTTTAGTAGACTGGTCATAGAACGTTGGTCCTATACTAGTACCTTGACTACTGTTTCAGTATTGAGTAGCTTTTGTAATAAAAGGTGCACTCCTGTCAGATTATAAATGTTTCAGAAAGTCAAACTTTTGATTGATTTCAAGGGCCAACCCTTCTTTGTGGGTTTTCTTGGCTTCCAGAGGGATTGAGTGTTGTGAATCCACTTATGCTTTCCCAGTTTACTTATCAGGCAGGGTCCTGAATTTGTGGAGAGCTTGTAGAGATGTGACAACATTGCAATCAGGGTGATCCAGACTAAAGTGTCTGACTGGCCTACTGTGGCAAACATACAAGTAGCCCCCAGGCTCTCTACTGCCTGGCTTTTAGGAAGTGCAGGAACTAAGAGTAAACTCTAGGGGGTAAGGCTAGCTGCTAGCTGACGTCCAGAAAGAATCTGGGGACTCGGGCCTACAGTAGCACAGAAGTGAATCAAGACAGCAACCTGAGAGAGCTTGGAAGCAGATTCTTCCCCAATCAAGCCTCCAGATGAGAATGCAGCATGGACAACACCTTGGCTGTAGCCTTGTGAGACTCTGAGCAGAGTCCAGTTAAGCCATGCCTGGACTCCTGACCCTCAGAAACTGTGCAATAATAAATTTGTGGTGATCTGTTACATAGATAGCCATAGGGAACAAATATACCAATCAAGAGGACATCATCTATGTGGTGAAAGCTTTGGGCATAAGGTAGAGGCACTCACAATAAATTCTGACCCACCCACTCCTGGCAAATGGCATGCAAGTTTATGCACCCATGGTACAGTGCTGCAAACATCTATTGGTAATATGCTGAGATAGGCTTCTCTACATCTTGGTAGCCTTTATCTGAAAATGAAGGTAATTATAATAGTTACTTATAAGGTGGTTGTTAAGAATTAAATATGATAATGTGGGTCAGGCTGGCACCTTCTAATGTGTGTGCCCCAATAAGTGTGGCTCTTGCCATCTTCATATTTCAATGAGGTCACATTTCTGTCAACACCTTTAAGTTACAATGGCAAAGGATTTGCAAATCTCAACCTCCCCCAGCCTCCACCAACCAACCAACCAACCAACCAACCAACCAACCAACCAGTTAACCCTTCCAGGGTTTCCCAGGATCAAAAAGCATTGTTAGGGGATAGTGCTGTCTAATTTCTCATAGCACCAAGCAACATTTCTTATTTCCACTATCCAACAGTAGACTGACCCTGGCCTTCTCTCCACAGATAACCACCGCCTCCTGGTTAATAAGGCCTTCAAAGGATTCATTAGGGCTTTTCCGCCAACAAAAAGAACGCTACCCTCAAGGGACAGGCTCTTGGACTTCATAATGTGCTCCCTTGTAGAAAGTGGAGGGAATGAAGTCCTGACCTGAACTGAATCCCTTTGGGGAGCGTGGGCGTCCGCCCCCAGTACCCATGCCCTTGGAAATGCAGGGGACTTCAGCGAGCGCGGGGTGCGCCTTAGTTTCATCCCAAGGCTAGATGAAATCACCCCGATTAAACCAGTCTAACTGCCTGAAAGAATGGGCATGGCCGGGGCCTGCGTGCGGAGGAGCCACGGCTCGGCCCCGGGCCCCTCTCGGGCTCGCTCGCCGCCGCCAAGTGCCACATCAGCGCCCGCGCAGCACTTCCAGGTTCCTTCGGAGGATGGAAGGAGCTGGCCCGGCGGGCGGGGGCGGGCCCCGGGCCTGCGGGAATGGCGGGCCGACCGGCCAATGAGCGGCAGGCGAGGAGCCGCGGCGGCCAATGGGCTGGAGCCCCGGGGAGCCGCGGCGGCGGCTGAGATTCGTGCGGGGCGAGGGAGCCAGATGAGGCACATCTGGACAGCTGCGCCGGGGAGCGCTGCAGCCCCGCGGCGGGGCCCAGCGTCAGCTGAGCACGTCTCTCACGTCCTCTCCTTCGGGCCGCTTATTTATTCATTCCCCCAAAGGAGCAACCCAGGATCCAAGTGTAAAACTTTCCCCCCTCCATCGAATGTGAGACGGGGCCAGATCCCACCCAACACTTAGGCTAATTTTCATGGGGCTCTGCGACCCAAAGAACAGAAAAGAGCAGCAGCAGGAGCCTAGCCGCTGTCTGATTTACCCCGGCAAAGTGGAAAAAATAAAGGGTTGAGTAAACAGACCGAGTTGGGTAAGTTTTGGATGCCGCGCTGGGTGTCTCATTTTCTCCCGCTGTGGTCTCGACGCTGAGTCTTCTGCTGTTCTCACCAGGCTCCTCATCTGGGGAAGGAAAAAAAAAAATATCGCTCGCTGCTACAAACTGCACAGAACCCTGGCTTCCTTTCCTTCTAACTTTTCTAAGATTTTAAAATTTAATTTAACTTTTTGATCAGCTCTATGCTATTTTTACATTTCCTGGGAACAGACATTAAGTTGGTGGTATCCTGTTGTAAATCTCTCCTAACTTCATGAGTGGAGCCCACTGATACGTTTATTTTTCTACTTTCTTTCTGTGAAAACAGACTATACATTTGTAAAGCCGAAATCTTTATACATCCTCCTCTCTCTGACTGTCTTGATAGAAGATGGAGAAAATTATCTGGCTTGTTCAGAATTAACAAAACTTTTGCTTCAATAATGGGATGTTCAATATTAGATTATTTTAAAACCTCAATTATACAGGTAATTTGCTATTTCACTTACATTTGGATGTAATTGTAACTGAAATGTATCTTTTTTTAATATTCTCCTATCCATAGTGGTAGGTCCAAATTCCTTTGTGATTGTAAAAAAATAAAAATAAAAATCTCAAACATATGACAGACAACTGTGTTTATCAGTAACCTTATGCTATATTTGTTTATTAATCCTTTAATTCTATCAAAATAATATGCCGAATGATCGTGAGATGTGTATGCTTGCAGACTGTTCTGGTATATGTTTCAAAATGGAAATGATGGCAAATATTGAGCTAGGTAAG
This sequence comes from Vespertilio murinus, assembly GCA_963924515.1. Lineage (NCBI taxonomy): Eukaryota > Metazoa > Chordata > Mammalia > Chiroptera > Vespertilionidae > Vespertilio > Vespertilio murinus. Next base: position 127,270,191 of record OZ004706.1, on the reverse strand, counting down.
TGGTCTGAGGCCCGTTCCATTAGAAACATCTATGAATCTCTCTGTTTAAATAATGCTTTGGATTTGAGACCTTGTCTTATATTGTTTACAATCATGGCAGATCTGAGCAGAATTGATCTTTCATTTCTGGCTTAAAAAAATGGTGGGAATTTGGTGTCTTGCAAGTTGTAGAGCGTATTTTTTATTCAAAAGGGCGATGCATACACTGGGTGGAACAGTTGAAGTGGTTTCCGGCGACGCAGGGTTAGAAGGAACAGTGCTGCAGAGAAATAATATAAAGGGACAGCTGGCTTGATTCAATTCACAACCCCACTGTTTGACTTTGGGCAAGCTAGTCCAGCCCATCTGTGCCTTAGTTTCTGCCTCTGTAATGTGGAGATAGTAGCAGCCACCTCATGGGGTTGTCTTGAGGACTGAGTTAAGATATATTAAATACTTAGAACAGTTCTGGCATGTACTAAGTCTTTGTTTTGTAGTCACTCTTTATTGCCTTCCTTCCCAGCTCCCCCCTGCTGCACACCATCTTTCCCAGTCACCATTCTGACCTCTGTGCTAGCAACTAGTGGTCCTGACCACTTCTTAGCAATGCACTGTAGAAGGCTGTAAAGGAGAGTCTTGGGAGGGGGGTAGGGTAGAATTTATCCATGTTTTAGAAAGATCTAGAAAGGTCTGGGGGTGGAGAGGATGGAGAGATTGATTTTTTATGGAGTGGAAGGGAGAGGGACAGAGAGCTAGAAACATCGACGAGAGAGAATCATCGATCAGCTGCCTCTTGCACACCCCCTATTGGGGATGTGCCCGCAACCAAGGTACATGTCCTTGACCGGAATCGAACCTGGGACCTTTCAGTCTGCAGGCCGACGCTCTATCCACTGAGCCAAACCGGTTTCGGCTGATTTCTTATTATAGGATGACTTCTTATTATAGGATGGCTTCATGGAAAGGTGGGCATTTCTGGGGGGAAATTTTGCCCAACGGTTTTGATGGAGAGGAAAGGGATCGTAGAACAAGAGCGGGGGCAGGCATTTTTGGAGGAAATGGAAGCTTGGGCGCAGCATGGAGGCTGGAGGTGTGGCTCTGCGGGGAGACTGAGCTGAAATGCAGGACAATCTGAGGGGTTAGTGAGCGGGAAGGTTGGGAAGGTGGGAGAGCGGAGGATGGCATGGAGAGCCTGATGGGGAAGGAGAGGCGTGGGAGGAAGATTGGTGGGGGATGGCAAGCTGCACTGGCAAAAGTGGAAGTATTTCTGGAATGATCCATCTCTGGAGTCTGGTCTCTCCCTTTTGCCCAGCAAACCCTCCCTATCTGCTCTGTTGCTTCTGTGACCTGCCGTCAGGGCCTGCAGGCAATGGGGTAGGATGGACCAGTGAGTCTGGACTCCACTTTTTGGACTCACTCTGTAGTGGCTGTCTTGGAGCTCTGCTGAAGTGGCCTGGCCTTCTGGGCTATTCCAAGGGTGACTTTTCAGAAACGGGGCACGTGCTGAAGGCTTTGACATGGATTGTTGTTGTGCCTTTCCCCTCGCCCCATACACACACACTGTGTGCAGAATAGCTCTTTCTCCTCCCACTGACAGGATTGTCTATTCACATGTTAATACATATCCTTTTATAAGGTACAATTATTGAAGTAGATAAGGCTTGTAATATGCACTTAAGTAGAGAGTCAGTGTGGAGATCTCTTGCCTTCTCTTCCTCCAGGGCTTATGTCAGAGTGAACCCGAGTCTGGCCCTGGTGCTGCTGCTGACCACCTGTGTGACCTCAGGCATGACATTGAACCATTATGGTCCTCTCTGTGCCATCATCAGCAATATGACCTCTAAGGTCCCTTCTCCCTCGGATGATCTTTCATTCTCCCCAACCATCCCGGGGACAGTCTGTTGCTTGCGGATGGCTATTTGATGCATCCATGGCTATCATTTTCTGACCACTAATACATGGCAGATATTATTCTAAATGCCTTACATGTCTCAGCTTATGTAAGCCTCTCAACAACCCGGTGATGGTTGGCATTTATTAGCCGAGAAGACAGAGGCACAGGCAGATTAAGAAACTTGCCCAAAGTCACACAATGAACAAATGACAAATGCAGATTCAGACAGTGTAACACCACAGCACAAGCCTTTTTAAAAAAATCTTTATTGTTGAAAGTATTACATAGGTCCTTCTCCCCCTCCCCCCCCATTAATCTCTTCTGGCCTCTCCATTATCCCCTCGCTCCCTGTCCCCAGGATCTCATCACCCCATTGTCTGTGGCCATGGGTCACAGACAATGGGGTGTATGTATATATGTATGTATATATGCACACAAGTTCATTGGTTAATCTCTTCCCACCCACCCTTCCCTGCCTTCCCTCTGAGGTTCAACAGTCTGTTCATGCTTCTATGATTCTGGGTCTATTTTTGATTATCAGTTTATTTGGTTCATTAGATTTCACTTATGAGTGAGATCATGGGGTACTTACCTTTCCCTGACTGGCTTATTTGCTCAGCGTAATACTCTCCATGAGCAGCAAATGGTAAGAGCTCTTTCTTTTTTTATTGCTATGTAGTATTCATTGTGTAGATGTACCACACTATTTTCGTCCACTCATCTGCGGATGGGCACTAAGACTGTTTCCAAATCTTAGCTATTATAAATTGCATGCTATGACTATAGGGGTGCATATATCCTTTCTGATGAGTGTTTTGGGCATTGCCCAAGCCTTAGGTTTAATACAGTGAGGCTGCTCTTCTTTGTGGTGGTGGTAGTCAAGAAGTCCATGGAAGAAGGATCATTGGAGGAGCAGGGAACGTTTGGAGAATCCAGTTGGTAAAATTTCCCTGCAGGGGTCAGAATACCATCACGAGTCTTTTAAAAATATTTTTTATTAATATTTTACAGAGAGGAAGGGAGAGAGATAGAGAGCTAGTAACGTCGATGAAAGAGAAACATCAACCAGCTGCCTCCTACACACCCCCTACTGGGGATGTGCCCCCAACCAATGTACATGCCCTTGACCGGAATCGAACCCGGGACCTTTCAGTCCTCAGACCGACGCTCTACCACTGAGCCAAACTGGCTTTGTCCCATCATGAGAATTGCTTGTGGGATGTGCTGCAGGAGAGGACAGGAGACATTTTATGTGTTTATTACTCAGAGCTCATTGTTTGTTACTCCGTGTTTCCAATTTGTTTCTACAGAACCACCATAGTCCTGGACTTAAAGTACACATTGAATAGATGTCAGTTATTTTCAAAGATGTCTTCTTTGAAAAACCAAAACAGTGTATAAAAGTCAAAAGTAATGGTTTCCCCTTTATTTACTTGCTTTCTTCCCATTCCACCCCTCTCTCCAGGGGTAACCTTTGTTAACGGTTTGGTCAGTATCCTTCCAGTCCTTCTCTAAGTGTCTCCTCACAGGCATAGATCTAAACATAAATAGAAATTTAAAATATAAATGGGACTGCAGTATTTTTATTTTTTTAAAATAGGGAAACTATGAAATGTTCCAAGGCTTATGGAAAATGGGGCAATTCCAGGTACGTATTCCGTCCTAATTTCTTGGGCATTCTGGCTTCTTGTCTGATTTCTGGAGATGCAGTGGTTTTTGGAATAGGAACTTCATGATCAAAGTCATTATAGTGCAATTTTAGGTGTCCTCTTATTAATCATATCTGGTCTGGATTTCACGTCATTTTGGACTGAAAGATATTGTAATTTGCTTTTTATCTCATTCCTTTAATGTAGTCACTCTTAGTGTAACACACTGACTGAGCACATAGACTGGAGTCAGACTGTGAGGGTTCCAATCCCAGGTCTGCTTCTTACTGGTGCACCTGGAGCAAGTCGCTTTTTCTAGGAGGCTTTCTTATCTGCAAAATGGGATTATCAATAGGCATTAAATGAGAAAATCAATTTAACTCACTTAGCATAGTGTTGAATCTTAGTAAAGCCTATATATGGAAGCACTTCATTTTTTAAAATTGTGGTAAAATATGACATAACATTTGCCATTTTAACAATATCTAACTGTACAGGTCAGTGGTATTAAGTACATTCACATTGTTGTGCAACCATCACCACTTTCCATCTTCATAACTTTGTCATCAAACTGAAATTCCAGACCCATTAAATCGCCATCTATTACCCTTTGCTGTCAGCCTCCTATAAGCACCACACTCCTTTCTATCTCTATGAATTTGACTACTCTAGATGCATCATATAACTGGAGTTATACAACATTTTACCCTTTTATAATGCTCATTTCACTCAGCATAATGTTTTCAGATTCATCTATATTGTACTATGTGCCAGAATTTCATTAGTCATGCGTTGCTTCATGATGGGGATGCATTTTGAGAAATGCATCCTTAGGCAATTCCTTGCTTGTGTAAACATCACAGGGTACACTTACACAAACCTGGACGGTAGCCTACTGCACACCTAGGCTGTATGGTGCAGCCTATTGCTCCTAGACTGCATGCCTGTATAGGATGCTACTACAGTGAATACTACAGGCAACTGTAACACAGAGTATTCGTGTATCTAAATGTAGACAAGGTACAGTAAAAAATACGATGCAAAAGATAAAGTCTGTGTGCACATGTGTGAGCACGTCGATGGGATGGGGGGAGGTCAGGAGGAAGGCTGTGGAGGGAGGTTCCCTCTAAGGGGGAGTAGAGCTCAGGAGGAGGGATGGAGGATGTGAGAAAGAAGGAAGAGAAGGGGAGGAAAGTGAGATCAGAGACCAGAAAAGAACCAGAAAAATAAAGGTTGAGACAAGAGATAATAAAGGGAAAGGGGGAGGAGAGAGAGCAAGAGAAGGAGGGAGAGAACATGCCTGGAAGGAGAGAGGGATGAAAAACTGAGGAAGAGAAGTGAGTTTGTTAGCCTTCTCCTCTTGCTCCCTCACCACCTCTAGGCCATAGCCTCCAGTGGGGCACAGGGCAGACGGACCACATGCTGAGCCTCCTCATCTATTTAAACCACCCAGTGCTAGCAGTAAGCTCAACACCATAGTGGGGTCTAGCCTTTTCTTTTAACATCACAAATAAGCTTTTTGCTTATAATCCATTTAATCCTTCTGGGACCACTGTCATACATGCAGTTCCTCATTGATGGAAACATCATTAGGCGGCACTTGAATATACTTTTTTATTTATTTTTTTTATTTTTTTAATAAATCTTTATTGTTCATATTATTACAAATGTTCCTCGTTCCCCCCCACCCCATGCTCCCCTACACCAAGTTTCCATTCAATTCTCTGCCCTTTCCCCATCCCCCATTGTCCTCAACCATAGGTGCAGTTTATGTTCAGTCTCTTCCCGCCCTGCCCCATTCCCCATTTCCCCGAGAATCATCAGTCCACTCCCCTTCCATACCTCTGATTCTATTATAATCACCAGTTAATATTGTTCATCATGATTTTTACTTCCCTTGGCTTTTAGACTCACTTGTTGATAGTTACGTGTTTGTTTATAATTTTTATCTTTATTTTCTTCCTCTTCCTAAAGAACCCCTTTTAGCAATTCATATAATTCTGGCTTGGCAGTGATGAATTCCTTTAGCTTAAATTTATTTGTGAAGCTCTTTATCTGGCCTTCGATTCTGAGTGATAACTTTGCTGGGTAGAGTATTTTTGGCTGTAGGTTCTTGCTATTCATCACCTTGAATATTTCTTGCCATTCCCGTCTGGCCTGCATGGTTTCTGTTGAGAAATCAGCTGACAGTCTTATGGGTGCCCCTTTATAGGTAACTACCTGCTTTTGTCTTGCTGCTTTTAATATTCTCTCTTTGTCTTTAGCTCTTGGAATTTTAATTATGATGTGTCTTTGTGTGGTTCTTTTTGGATTCCTTTTGTTTGGGGTTCTGTGTGCTTCCTGGACGTGTAAGTCTATTTCTTTCACCAGGTGGGGGAAGTTTTCTGTCACTATTTCTTTCAATATGTTTTCGGTATCTTGCTCTCTGTCATCTTCTGGGATGCCCATAATTCTGATGTTGGTTCGCTTGAAGTTGTCCCAGAGGTTTCTTACATTATCTTCAACTTTCTGGATTCTCTTGTCTTCTTGCTTCTGCGGAGGAGTGTCCTCTGGCTCTTTGTGTTTCAAATCTTGGACTTGATCCTTGCAATCTTCCAATCTGTTTTTAGGACTCTGTATAATATTATTTATTTCAGAGATTGTATTCTTTATTTCTAGTTGACCCTTCATTATTTCTTGTTGATCCCTTATCATATCCTCATAGGTCTCATTTATTTTATCGGCCTTTTCTAAGAGATTGTTGAACAACCTTATAAGCGTGGCTTTGAATTCTATATCCAGTCGCTTTTTGTCCTCCATTTCTTTCGTTTGTGATCTGTTTCCTTGTTTCAGCATTTTCGCTGCTTCCCTGAGTTGGTAGGTTGGGAGGATCAGCTGTGTCTATGCCAGCAGACAACCTTATTCCACTAGACTTAGAAACCTGCAAAAGCCTCTCTGAGTTCAGCTTGGATGTGGCGGAGTTTTCGGATGGAGCCTACAGCCTTGGCTTCCCGTTAGCCCCACCCTCGGAGGTTCCTGAGTCTCAGAGTACCTCAGTGTCCTTTGGTACTCGCTGCAAGCACCTCTGAGAGAAAGGCACTCTAGAGTTTCGCCCACTACCAGACAGTGTAGTCTCTCCCCCAACAAGCCCACAACTGGTTCAGAGCAGTTGGAAGTGGGGTTAAGAACTGTCCGGAGCTTATGTCTCCTTCCTGCTAGGGCAATCTCGCGGCCCAAACAACAGTCGGTCCTCTGTGCGCACAATGTGCGCGACTCAGGGGCTCTGCTTTTCGCAGTTCCCCCTGAACTTCTGTCTTACAGCCCAGATTCCCTCTGTATGAGGCTGGAGCCCGAGGGTCTTGCCCAGGACTGGGGTTCAGTGCAGTAAGAACTGGGGCTCAGCACAGTCCTGAGCTTTTGAGTCCTTCCCGCTGGGGCAATTCAGCAGCTCAGGGAACAGTCCGTCCTCTGCGCGCAATGTGCGCGACTCAGGGGCTCTGCCTTTCTTGCTGCTCAGCTGAGCTTCCGCCTTACAGCCCAATTCCTTCTGTGTGAGCCTGGGACCCCCGGGGTCTCGCCCAGAACTGGGGTTCAGTGCAGTCGGAGTTGGGGTTCAGCACAGTCCGGAGCTTTTATGTCCTTCCCGCTGGGGAACGCCAGCCAGGCACTCAGCCGCCCCTCCTCTCCGGCTCCATCCTCTCCCCGCGCGCACCGTGCCTCTGTACCTTAGGCTTTTACAGCTCCTCTGGTTTTCCTTCTGGTTTTCTCTTTCCTTCTAGTTGTAGAATTTCCAGTCAGTCAACTTTCCTGTAGTTCTGGATAGTGTCCACTCTATATTTTAGTTGTATTTTTTGAAATTGTTGAGTGCGGCTGCAGTTAGGCTTTTACCTCTGCCGCCATCTTGTTGTCCCCCCCAACCTTGAATATACTTTTTAAGGCTAAATGATATTCTATGGTATATATATACCACGTTTTATTTATCCTTTCATCTGCTGATAGACATTTGGGTTCTTTCCATCTGTGATGGTTAATTGTTTGTGTCAATTTGGCTAGGCCACTGTAACCAGATATTTGGTTAGATATTCTAAATATTTCTGTGATGGAGAAACCAAGATGGCGGCCTAGGTAAGCACCTAAGCTGCCACCTTGCACAACAATTTCAAAACAACAACTAAAAGACAGAACGGACATCATCCAAAAACACAGGAAAGCTGGTGGAGTGGGAAATCTACAACTAGAGAGAAGGAGAGAGGCTCACGGATCAGATTGGGAGCCACAAAACACTGAGGCAGGGAGACATGTGAGCGCAGAGAGCAAGGGTGGCTGAATGCCTGGCTGGTGGGAGGGGAAAGGAAGTCCCCGATTGCACTGAACCCTTTCCAACTGTACTGAACCCCAACCCCGGCTGAAACTCCATGGACCCAGGCTCATATGGGTGGAGTCTGGACTGTAGAGAAAGGCACCTGGAGACTCAGAGACTGGGAGATTGGAGGAGCCAGGAGCTGCAGTGGGCAGGGTCTGCAGTCACACACGAGTGAGTGCACACAGAGAGGTCTGACCATGGAGGTTGCTGCCACCTCTCAATAGTGGAAGGAGTCAGAAGCTCCATACTACAGAGACCCAACCCAATTCCGGGTGAGCTCCTGGGGTACCCAGGCTCTTGCACGAGGAATCTGGGATGGTCAGACGGAAACTCAGGGGAGCGCACAAGGGCAGGGCTGACAGAAAGCCAAGACTGTCAGCTCAGCCCTGAGACTGCCCCATCCAAACTGAGCACAGAGGCTTTTGCAATTTTGAAAGTCTGATCCTATAAGATTGTCTCCAATACAGAAGGTATCCCAGAGTAGACACAGCTGATACTCACATCCAATGGGCCTGGAGGTCAATTCCTCCCAGTGACACCAACAACAATCAAGTCTTAACTACAACAAGGCTGTTCACGCAGTCCTCAAAGGGGAGCATCTAGAGTGTCTACCTCAGGTAACTGGGGAGGCTGACCCACCAGGCCATATAGGACAGCAAACACACAAAGCAATCCTACCAACTCTTGGAAGCAGAAAAATGCCGAGACAAGGAAATAGATCTCAAATGAAAGAGATGGAGGAGAACAAAAGACTGGATATAGAGTTCAAAACCACGGTTATAAGGTTTTTCAAGAATTTCCTAGAAAAGGCCAATAAATTTAATGAGACCCAACTAGAAATTAAACATAAACTGACTGAAATAAAAAATATTATACAGAGATCCAACAGCAGACTGGAGGAAAACAAGAATCAAGTAAAAGATTTGGAATACAAAGAGCTAAAGACACTCCTCTGGAAAAGCAAGAAGAAAAGAGAATCCAGAAAGTTGAAGATAGTGTAAGAAGCCTCCAGGACAACTTCAAACGTACCACCATCAGAGTTGTGGGGGTGCCAGAAGAAGAGAGAGAGCAAGACACTGAAAACCTATTTGAAGAAATAATTAAAAAACTTCCCCCACCTGGTGAAAGAAATAGACTTATAAGTACAGGAAGCACACAGAACCCCAAACAAGTGGAACCCAAAGAGGACCACACCAAGACACATCATAATTAAAATGCCAAGGGCAAAAGACAAAGAGAATCTTACAAGCAGCAAGAGAAAAGCAGTTGGTTACCTATAAGGGAGCACCCATACGACTATCAGCTGATTTCTCAACAGAAACTATGCAGGCCAGAAGGGAGTAGCAAAAAAACATTCAAAGTGATGAATAGGGAGAACCTACAACCAAGATTACTGTATTCAGTGAAGTTATCATTCAGAATTGAAGGGCAGATAAAGAGCTTCACAGATAAGAAAAAGCTAAAAGAATTCATCACCACCAAACCAGTATTATATGAAATGCTGAAAGGTATTCTTTAAGAAGAGAAAGAAGAAGTAAAAAGATAAAAATTATGGTCAACAAATACATATATATCAACAAGTGAATCTAAAAATCCAGAGAATTAAAAAATCTGAAAAACAGAATAAACTGGTGAATATAATAGAATCAGGGGGAAAGAAAGGGAGTGGATTGATAATTATCCGGGGGAAAGGGGTGTGGGTGTGCAGGAAGAGACTGGATTAAAATCGTACACCTATGAATGAGGATAATGGTGGGGGGGAGGTAAGGGCAGAGTGTGGGGTGGGAACCAGGTAGAAGGGAGCTATGGGGGGAAAAAGGAGAAACAATTGTAATAATCTGAGCAATGAAGATTTATTTTAAAAATAAAACAAAAAATAAATATTTCTGTGATGACGATACATATACATATACATATACATATACATATACATATACATATACATATACATATACATATACATATACATATACATATACATATACATATACATAAATATATACATATATGTATATTTATGATTAAAATTTAGATTACTAGAGTTGAAGTAAAGCAAATTACTCTCCAAAATGTGGGTAGGCCTCATCCAATTAATTGAAAGCCTTAATAGAAAAAGACCGATTGTTCTTGAAGAGGGAATTCTGCCAGAAGACTGCCTTGGGACTTGAAATGCAGCATCAATTCTTCCCTGGGTTTCCAGCCAGCTGGCTTTCCATGAAGATTTTGGACTTGCCAGATTCTTATAGTCACATGAGCCAATTCATAAAATCAATAGCTCTCTATCTATCTATCATCTATCTATCTATCTGTCTATCTATCTATCTATCTATCTATCTATATCTATCATCTATCAATCATCTCTTCATCCATTCTGTGGTTCTCTGGAGAACCCTGACTAACATGTTATCTTTTGGCTGTTGCAAATAATGCTGCTATGAACACTTGTGTACAAATGTCTGTTGGAATTTCTGCTCTCACTTCTTTTTGATATGGACCCAGAAGCAGAGTTCAGGATCACAAAGTAATTCAATTTATTTATTTTTATTTTTTGAAGAACTGCCATAGCAGCCGCATCAGTTTACATTACCTCCAGCAATGCACAAGGGTTCCAATTTCTCCATATCCTTGCCAACACTTATTCTGTGTGTGTGTGTGTGTGTGTGTGTGTGTGTGTGTGTGTGTATGTGTGTAAACAATATCCTTATGAGTGTGAAGTGATACCTCATGGTGGTTTTGATTTGCATTTTCCTAATGATTAGTGACCTTGAGCATCTCTTTGAGTACTTGTTGGCCATTTGCATATCGTCTTTAGGGCAATGTCTACTCAAGTTCTTTGCTTATTCTTAAGTCAGGTTGTTTATTTTGTTTTTGGTTTTAGTTATGGAGTTGTAGGAGCTATTTATATATTCTCAATATTACCTACTTACTAGGTATATGTTTGTAGATATTTTCTTCTATTACCCAGGTTGCCTTTTCTGTCTGTTGATTGTATTCTTTAATGCTCAAAAGTTTTTTATTTTGATGTCGTCCAATTTATTTTTTCTTTTGTTGCTTGTGTTTGAGTGTTACACATTTAAGAAATCTTTGCCAAATCAAATATTATGAAGATTTTATTCTAAGAGTTTTTAGTTTCAGTTCTGACATTTAGATTTTTTATATATTTTGAGTTAATTTTTGAATATGATGAAGATAAGGGTCCAATTTTATTCTTTTGCATGTGGATATCTAAGCCATTTACTTATCAATCATTATAATGATTCTTTATAGACATCATTAGCATAAGTATAGCCATAGTATAAAAACATTAATTCATTTATTTAAAAAATATATATTTTTATTGATTTCAGAGAGGAAGGAAGAGGGAGAGAAAGATAGAAACATCAATATTGAGAGAGAACCATTGATTGGCTGCCTCCTACATGCCCCCTCGTGGGGATGGAGCCCACAACCCGGGCATGTGCCCTTGACCGAAATTGAACCTGGGACCCCTCAATCCACAGGCTCATGCTCTATTCACCAAGGCAAATTGGCTAGGGCTGATTCATTCTTGACATAAAAAATTATGTCTAAAGTGCTTATTTTTTCCTCATAGAATTACCCAAAATTTCTTTTTGTAACTTTTCATGTTTCCAAGGAAGAAAGATTATTTCTATGTTGAAAGGGCATTAATTGTTGATAGCTTTCCTTCTGTCCTTCCTTCCCTTTCTCTTTCTTTCCTTCCTAGGATTCTTCGTTCCTTCCCAGTTACCTGAGGTGGACAGTCTTGGTGCAGCCCTTTGTGGGCTGTGTGTGCAGTCTTGTTGCTAAGCCTTGCTTGTTGTTGGTATCACTGGGGAGAGATGATCTCCAAGCCAAATGACTGTGAGGATCAGCAGTGTCTTAGCTACGAGGGATTCTGTGCTCAGCTTGGGTGGGGCAGAGTCTCAGTGGCACAGACAAGCTTTGGTTTCCCATCAGCCCCACCTTAAGAGGGTCCTATTTGCCGAGTCCCCCAACATTGGCTGCTGGCGCTTGCACCAATGTGGGTAGGCTGTTTTCGAGTTTTACCTGCTCCCTGACCATCAGTTTCTTCCTGGACCAGAGCTGGCTATCAGTGCAGTTGGGAGGTTTTGTTTTTCTCCCAGATGAGAAGGCTAGCCACAGGGAGGGTTTCTGTGTTCCGCTTTGATGGGGCGGGGTCCCGGGGTGGTGCAGACAAGCTTTGGTTTCCTGTTAGCCTCGCCCTAAAAGGGTCCTGTTTCTGAGTCCCACAGTAATGGCTGCTGGTCAGGCGCACCTCTGAGAGAGTTTTGCCCACTGCCTGACAATCCAATTTCTCCTTGACTGGTGCTGGCTATCAGTGCAATAGGGAGGTTTTGTTTTCCTCTGGAACAAGAAAGCTAGCCTTGAGTTAGCTGCCTGCCCTCTACAGGCATGCCTGGAGTAAGCCAGCAGCATATTTGGTGGCCGCCCTTTCCTCATGCACAGATCTCCGCACCTCCACAGCTCCTGAGGCTCAACGTCCTTTCTCTTCCTTACCTAGATGGTAGAGCTTCCCCTCAGCCAGCCTTCTGGTGGTTCAGGGCGAAGTTTGCTCTGTTTTCCAGTTGTAATTTTAAAATTGTTGTGGTAGGCTGCATTTAGGTGTTTACCTTATGCTGCCATCTTGGTTTTTCTGCTTGTAACCTTGAATATGCATTGTATCTAACAAACATCTGTAACCTTGAGTATCATGTCTATACAGGCACCTAGCATCAATATAAGCATATCAGTTAGATGGCTAGTTTGCAAGGTCAGACAATTAAGTTTATCTTTTCTGTTCAAGCAAAAAAAAAAGTTATTTTACAGTCTAAAATAAGAGCGTTGACCTACAGAATAAGAGACTGTCTAAGAAGAGCAGGGTAGTGCAAACAGCGGTTTTTCCAAAGGAGGAACCATTATGCTTCAAGAGCTCCACCAGGACTCTGACACTCAGCTGCCTCCGTGAAACCTTGGAAGATGAATCCTTTTTCATGTACCCACCACCACTCTGACCAGCCTGGGCCTCGCTGGTGCCATTCACTCTCCTACAGTGGCAAAAGGTCTGGAGGCAAATGCCTCCTTTCTTCTTGTTGTCTAGTGCTGTCCTTGCTCTCTTCTGTGGCCTTTTTAAAAATTGAATTTATTGGAATTATTAACTACTCTCATAAAATTTAAAAGACATTCCTCAGATCCAAATAGCCCTACATTAAGTTACTACTCCCACATTTTAAATAAAAAAGAATAAAGTTCTGAATTTCACTTTGATACATTTAGGTATGGATCCAAGATGGCGGCTTAGGTAAACATACCTAAACTGCTGCCGCACTCAACAATTTCAAAACTACAACTAAAAACAAAACATCTATCACCCAGAACCACATGAAAACTGGCTGAAAGGAAGCTCTACAACTAGACTGAGAGAGAAAGGAGCATTCAGGGCACAAGAGCTGAAAAACTGAGGTACAGGGGTGCTAGTGCGATACAGGCAGGTGGCAGATCCTGCTGGTGGAGGGCATTGCTTTCTTCAACCCAAACAGAGACAAGCTCCCAATCTCTCTGAAATCCAGTTTCTGGGGAGAAGCTAGACTGTCTGCCATCAGGTCGGAAAGTGAGGATGGTTTGCTTGCAGACTTTCGTGCAAGAATAATTGTTTGCTGTGTTGGAGCGCGAGACGTGGGGACAGGGTCAGAGAGGCGACTGGCAGCCATCGCTGTTTGCCACGCCCTAGCCTAGAGATGCCCTGAGACTCCACCCTGAGACTCTGCCCCACACAATCTACAAACACATCCAAGCTCCAAGCACAGCTTTTGGATATGAATGGCCCTCTCTATTGCAGTTTAACCTAGCAAACTTGCAACCTGGTGCAAATAGCTCCAAAACTTCCAAGCTCCAAGCAGGGAGGAGAGGACTGTGGTTCTTGCGATAGCTCCTGCAGGGTGGCCTCAGACAGTAGCTGAACTGCACCCCATTGGAGATCTGGAAACTAGTGTATCTAGTGTTCAGTGTGAGATGATACCAGATTTTAACTACTCTCATAAGGGACACATTCAAGAGACAGACTCAGTGAGCACCAAAGCCCTACGGGAACAAGTCCTCCCCCATAAACGAGTCTACAGCACAGCAATTCTTCCGTTATAGATACAGCAGGTCCTCACAGGCAATTGGCTTGGAGGTCAATTCCTCCCAGTGACACCAACAACAATCAAGACTTAACTAATTAAGGATGTACACACAGTCCACAAAGGGGTCCACCAAGAGTGTCCACATCAGGCAACTGGGAGGCTGACCCATTGAATCATATAGGACACCCAGGCCCACAAAGCTACACTACCAACCCAGGGAAGCAGCAAAAATGCCAAGAAAAGGAAGGAGATCTCAAACAAAAGAAATGGAGGAGAATGAAGACTAAATATAGTGTTTAAAACCACAGTTATAAGGTTTTTCAAGAATTTCCTAGAAAAGGCTGATAAATTTAATGAGACCCTCAAGGATATGAAAAAGAAATTAAACCAACTAGAAATTAAACATACACTGACTGAAATAAAAAATATTATACATAGACCCAAGAGTAGACTAGAAGAATGCAAGAATCAAGTCAAAGATTTGGAATATAAAGAGGCAAAGGACACTTTTCCAGAGAAGCAAGAAGAGAAGAGAATCCAGAAAGTTGAAGATAGTGTAAGGAGTCTTCAAGCGTACTTCAAGTGTACCAACATCAGAATTATGGGGGTGCCAGAAGAAGAGAGAGAGCAAGACACTGAAAATCTATTTGAAGAAATAATGTCAGAAACTTCCCCCACCTGGTGAAAGAAATAGACTTACAAGTTCAAGAAGCACACAGAACCCCAAACAAAAGGAACCCAAAGAAGACCACACCAAGACACATGATTAAAATGCCAAGGGCAAAAGACAAAGAGAATTTTACAAGCAGCAAGAGAAAAACAGTTACTTACCTATAAGGGAGAACCCATAGGATTGTCAGCTGATTTCTCAACAGAAACTATACAGGCCAGATGGGAGTGGCAAGAAATATTCAAAGTGATGAATATCAAGAATATACAACCAAGATTACTGTATCCAGCAAAGTTATCATTCAGAATTGAAGGGCAGATAAAAAGCTTCACAGATCAGAAAAATTAAAAGAGTCCATTATCTCCAAACCAGTATTATATGAAATGCTAAAAGGTGTTCTTTAAAAAGAGGAGAAAGAAGAAGAAAGTAAAGATAAAAATTATGATTAACAAATACATATATATCAACAAGTGAACCTAAAAATCAAGTGAATTAAAAATCTGAGGATCAGAATAAACTGGTGAATATAATAGAATCAGGGGCATAGAATGGTAGGGGATTGATAATTTTCAGGGGGAAAGGGGTGTCTGTGTGAGGGATAAGGGGAAAGACTGGACAAAAATCACATACCTATGGATGAGGACAGCAGGGGTGGGGAGGAGGTAAGGGCAGAGGGTGGGGTGGGAACCTGGTGGAGGGGAGCTATGAATGGGGGGAGGAGAAACAATTGTAATAATCTGAACAATAAGGATTTATTTTAAAAAAAGGAAGGGATGTAGGTGAGTTACGTGAGATTAGAGAGGTGGGAGGAGGCAAAGCAATGGGGTGGGGTGGGGGCTCTGAGATTGGATAAAAAATAAAATAATAGACACATGGTGGGATAGCCAACAGTCAACAATGAACATGATAACAGTGAAGGAATTTGTGGTATCTGTCCTGGTGCCCAAGCATATTAGGTTGTGCCGCAAGGGATCCAGAAAAGGGAAGTTACAAGTTTCCCAGACATTCAAGGGTTATGGGGGTTATTGTAAATGCAAAAAGACAATAGGTTCAGTTAAGGTAAAAATTGACCTTGTCAAGGAAAATACTGGCCTAGGACATGACTACCCATTGTAACTGCTTTTTGTTAAAGTTTTAATTTCAGGCCATCCTTTGTGGTTTCTTTAGGTCTTTAAGTTTGCAAGACTGCCATGCAGGCCTTCTCTGATCTTGTCAGGTTAGCATGTGGCCTTCTTCCCCCCAACCCCCCAATTCCCAAAGGCTTTATTGGCAAGGAGTTACATCTTAGGTTCCCAAACCCCCCGCCCCTTATGCCAGTCCTGGAGGAGGGCAGCTGGGAGTTCAGCAGTCAGATACAGAGCCAATGTCCAGAGTTTCCATTCCTTTTTGTAGCCAGGGGTGGCTCAGTATTTAGGCCAGATTGAAGTCCATTAGTTACCTGCTTGTAGGTGTGATTGATGGGCAATTAGCCTTTTACATTACTAGATCTTATTGGGCATGTGTCTAAATTGCCTTTGCCTAGTTCCTTCCTCCATCCATCAATGAGGAGTAGAGTTGGAGAATGTTAAATGCAGCTTTTTGGCAAAGCTGTGTAATTGGTACATACTATCTGGTCTACTTATTCACTCCCTTCCTGTTAAATAATAACCAGTTTATTACAACAGTATCATAATTAGGAAGGTCTTGCCTCAGAACTGGAAAATAATTAGGCCTACACTGAGCTCTGCTCCAGACATGTCTAACAAATCATTAAAAAAAAAAAAAATACCGCTCTGACCGGTTTGGCTCAGTAGATAGAGTGTTGGCCTGTGGACTCAAGGGATCCAGGTTGATTCTGATCAAGGGCATATACCTTGGTTGTGGGCACATCCCTAGTAGGGGGTGTGCAGGAGGCAGATGATCGATGTTTCTCTCTCATCTATGTTTCTGACTCTCTGTCTCCCTTCCTCTCTGTGAAAAATCAATAAAATGTATTTAAAAAAATACCAAAAAGGATCAAATTGCTTCCAAGCTACTTATTTATCTTAGAACACAGCTCAAGAATATTTATAGTGATAAAAAAAATCCAGTGCCCAACAAAGCAGAATTCACAATGTCTGGTACTCAAAAATAGTCAGATTATTGTGTTTGAAAAGGAAATACACGATTTTTGACTGCCCTGGATGTGTACTACCATGCACATTTTGTACTGTTAAATAGTCAAAACAGTCAAGCTGTCAATGTAAGAACCTATAGAGAATTTTAGTGAGTTTATTTGAGCCAAACTATCTACAATTGCCAGAAAGCAAAATTTTAATGGATTGAGATACATGCTCTGGAGAATGGCAGTTTTGCACCTGGTTTATACATGAAAATCAAAAGAGGAGCCATAACTGTGTTATGTAAAATCCTTTGGAGATAAGATTATGGAGGTAGGAGAGGCAAAGTGGGAAAACCTGTGGGATTGGATGAAGAATAAAATGCTATGTTGTGGGGTCGAACCCTGGAGTCAAAAATAAGACCACTGGAGACTGCTAATTGATTTAAAAAGCAAGCAAGGATTTATTGAACGGGCCAGGATGGTTGAGAGAGCACCACACGCAGGTGGAGTCCACACTCATCACCGCTCCACTCAGGTGTAGGCAGTCCTTTTAAAGGTCTAAACCACAAAAATTTTCCTTTGTTCTTAATTCTAAATTCTACAGCCTGAAGGGTCGTTCCGAGCTACATCCTACTGGACGTTGGAATGTGGCCCTATCTTGCGATAGCAGATAGTACAGAAGCAGACCTGAGCAAAGTTAATCTCTAAAGGTTACCTGCAGTTTCAACTCCTGAAGCTACTGAGTCAGTGGGAATCAATCTCCTGTGCTCCTGGTCCACAGGCACAGGAAAACTGCCTTAGCCTCCAGGTCTCAATCTGGAAGCTGAGGCAACTACTCTATTGTTTAAGCAAGTAAGTGAGTGCCAAAGCCACAATAGCAGGGTTAAAATTCAAACAGCAGTTTTTACCCAAGGTATGGTTGCTACCATACTTCATGCTAGACCAAGGGTGGGCAAACTTTTTGACTCGAGGGCCACAATGGGTTCTTAAACTGGACCGGAGGGCCGGAACAAAAGCAACCTGACCATACTGGCACTCTCATCTTGGGCTGCTGGTGAAGGAGCAGAGGGGAGAGCAAGAGAACCCTCCGCTCTTTCAGCTCCTCGGGCTGGATAGAACAGCCGAATGGGCCGTAGTTTGCCCATGGCTGCGTTAGACACATGCATCTTTTATAGAGGTGGGTACAGGATAGTTAAAAGTTGACAATTAACATGATAACAATAACAATGAGAGGATTTATGATCTCCACCCTTGTGCATTGGTTGTGTATTGAGGGGTCTGGAATTGAACCTGGAATCCTTCAGTTCACAGGCCGACGTTCTATCCACTGAGCCAAACCGGTTTTGGCTCAGTTTGTCTTTTAAATGAGTGTCTTAAAATCACTTTTTTTTTTCACATGGAAAGGAAGCTTTTGATTAGACCTTTGCTATTATTCCCAATGATAATCATACTGTAGATTGGATAACAATACCTGGAATATAGAAATGGATACTAATTAGTATCTTTATAATCACCATGATGTTTTCTATGGCAGATTCACTTGCAATATTTAATAATAATAATAATAATAATAATAATTATTATTATTATTATCATACTATATAATAAAAGAGAAACATGCAAATTGACCATACCTCCACGATACCCACCAGCCAATCAGGAGTGAGTATGCAAATTAACCCAACAAAGATGGAGGTTACTTTGCATAACAGGCACCTGGGGAAGAGAAGAGTCGGAGAGCCAATGGCATGGGGGGATGTGCTTCTCTCTGTCACTGCCCCTCAAGCTGCTGGGCAGAGAGTAGAGTGGGAGAGCTGGCGGAGAGTGGAGTGGTTTGGGGAACTTGGCTCCCCAAGCTGCCAGACAGAGAGCAGAGACAGAGAGCTGGTGGCTTGGAGGACTTGGCAGAGTGGGAGGCTGTGAGATGAAGACAGAGCAGGAAGGGAAAACCAAGAGCATGGGGAGCACCAGGAATACTGGGAATTGTAGTTCTGGTGGCAGATGGGTTGCAGGATTTCCTAGACACTAGACAAAGTGAGCCTGGAGCAAGTTACTGTTGTGGTGGCGGGTGGAGGGAAAGCAAAGGTGAGAGACATAAGTAAAATGCCTCTATTATTCTGTGAGCAACAAACCAAACTGGGTTGGGGTCTCAGACAATTCACTCATATGATTGCAAAGACAGACAGATATTCCCAGATTGGAGAGGGTGCAGGTTGGACTGAGTGACACCAACCTCGGCCTCCCCCTGCCCCCCCTTCCCGTGCACGAATCTTTGTGCACTGGACCCCTAGTAATAGTAATAAACAGTAAGACTAGACAGTAGATGGAGTTAAGTTTACACTTTAATTTCCTTCAAATTAGCATTGACTGGAGGAAGTTCTATTCCTCTCTGGTGTTTTCTAATGAAAAAAGGAGAGAGAGAGAGAGAGACAGACACCTGAGAGACTAGAAAAGCTTTGGGTGAGAGCTTTCTGCCTCTATCTGACGAGCTCAAGACTGCCTTTTGTACTCCCCACATATCGGGGGCTATCAGCCTACCAGGAACATGCAAACACAACAAAGATGATGGTTTCTGGAGAGCAATACACAGACCACTTGATATAATCCAATTGTTGTCTTGTATTTTGGGTTTTTAAAAAATATATTTTATTGATTTTTTACAGAGAGGAAAGGAGAGAGATAGAGAGTTAGAAATATCAATCAGCTGCCTCCTGCACACCCCTACTGGGGATGTGCCCGCAACCAAGGTACATGCCCTTGACCGGAATTGAATCTGGGACCTTTCAGTCTGAAGGCTGACACTCTATCTACTGAGCCAAACCAGTTTCAGCTGTCTTGTTAACTGTGATAGGTGTTGCTGTGTTTGCCTGTGGTGTTATTTAAAATTAGTTATGCTTTATGGTCTTAATGAGTTAAGTGGGGAGGTGAGTGGATGCACCCTGATAAGTGGTTACATTCTGATTGGTTCTGTAATGGGAGTTGATTTTTTTTTTTGCAAGAAGAGAATCAGCTTGACAATGTGAAACTGGAAGGGAGCCCAGCCTTTCACTTAGTCCCAGTTTCAGTCTCATTTCCATTTCCCCACTTTTGTCTCTGTTCTCTACTTTCATTCCACTCCTCCCCGCAAGCCCAGGATTGCCCTTCTGCCAGCTTCTTTCTCTAGGACCTCATCTACATGGGAAGGCATGGGATTCAGAAGAGGCTCTGGTGCGGTATCCCCTTCCCCTCTTTCCTGTGGGTCTCATTTTTGGGTTGGAAATAGAATTCATGTACTACTCTAGTGATCTTCCTTCCATTAAGAAATTAACCCAGATTTTGTAAGTTTTGAAAAAGTTAGGAATGGAAAGAGTCAATGGAGGGGATGTTTTGATTTCAAGGTGTCCTCACACTGGCATGAAATTAGTTCTTGTGAACACGAAAGGGTGGGGCTCTCACTGAAAAAGCAGGGCTCCCACCCTCAGACATACGGTCCTACATTCTTTCTTTTTTTAAAAATATATTTTTATTGATATTTTACAGAGAGGAAAGGAGAGAGATAGAGAGCTAGAAACGTCGATGAGAGAGAAACATCTACCAGCTGCCTCTTGCACACCCCCCTCCCGGGGATGCGCCTGCAACCAAGGTACATGCCCTTGACCGGAATCGAACCAGAGACCCTTCAGTCTCAGACTGACGCTCTACCACTGAGCCAAACCAGTTTCGGCCGGTCCTACATTCTGTGGAAGGCGGCACTGACACACACTGAGCTCAGTTTAAGCCTCTGAATTTTTCTTTTAATGCATTATCAATCGCAGGTGGTGCTGGGTCATGAAGCATATTGTTAAATTTGGGGATAGAATATTAATTAGGAACTTGGCAAGGCCTGAAAGATAAATTCTCAGAAAAGTTGCAGCTTGAGTGTACCATTTTCCCCTCCGTGTTTGGCATGTCATTACTTTACTTCTCCGTGTTTTAGTCATGTTAAAAGATAAACAGAGGCATATTGCCCTGGCCAGTTGGAGAGTCCCCATCACCACACGTGGCACGTTTAATTCCAGGTACGCGACTGGGCTGTGCGTTCGATTCCGTAGGGGCCCGTACAGGTGGCAGCGATCCATATTTCTCTCTCACATTGATGTTTTCTCTTAACAATCTCTCTCTCTCTCATTCTCCCTTCCTCTCTCTAAAATAATAATAATAATAATAATAATAATAATAATAATAATATATCAATAAAAGGCATATTCTCAGGTGAGGGGGGAAAAGATAAACTGAGGCATATTAAAATTTTAAAGTTTGAACAAATTTTGGCCGAAACCGGTTTGGCTCAGTGGTAGAGCGTCGGTCTGCAGACTGAAAGGTCCCGGGTTCAATTCCGGTCAAGGGCATGTACCTTGGTTGCGGGCACATCCCCAGTAGGGGGTGTGCAAGAGGCAGCTGGTCGGTGTTTCTCTCTCATAGACGTTTCTAGCTCTCTATCTCTCTCCCTTCCTCTCTGTAAAATATCAATAACATATATTTAAAAAAAAAGTTTGAACAAATTTTGATTCAAATTGAACATCCAATCTAGCAGATAGAAAGGAGCTGTGATGAACATTACAAAATCAAATATTTTTATAAGCAGAAGAGAATGGGAAAAGGGAGTTACATTAGACAAGAAAGTGGTTGGTTATTATAAAATACTTTATGGATGGAAGGGATCAAGCAGATGTGCTATCTAGTGCTGATCAGGCAATTCCTGATTGACTGGTTTAAGATTCTGTTTCTGGCAGAGATAAAACTGAAATTAAGTCTCGGTTTGGTTACATGGGGCTTATGAGCAATTCCATTTTGGGACTGTTGACTTGTTTTTTAAATAGTTAACAAATATCTTCTCCTTCACTATTCTGAAACCAAAGTTCATCTGTTTGCTTTTTCCTCTGGGTATAATTTGAGAAACAATTAACTTGAGGCCACATTCAATTAAAAAAGTAATGAAAGCGAACAAGTAATTTTTCTGTGTTCTAAGTCCAGTGGAGAAATGATGGTCAAGTTAGTGTAAATGAGCTGAGCATTTTATTCTTATGGAAAGGACTATCATACCAGTAATTGGATAAAGCAGTTGTTTATGTGGCGGCATCCTTTGAGGAAAGATTCTGTGGTTTAAATGAGCTTTTCTGTTGGTCATCATGAACCTACATTTCTAAAATTAATTTGTTTGAGGAACTGTTTGGTCCATAGGATGAGTAGATTTTGATGGGAGGTAGTGGTGGGTGGAAAGGGTAGATACTACTGGTTATTCTACTGGGACCCGGAACAGCACAAAGGGGAAAGGCCGACTAAGAATAGAAAGGCACACCCTAGGTGAGTAGCTCAGTTGGTTGGAGTGTTATCCCAAGATGCCAAGGTTGTGGGTTCGGTCCCCAGTCAAGGTACCTACAAGAAGCAACCGATGAATGGGTAAATAAGTGGAACAACAAATTACTCCTCTTTCTCTCTCAAATCAATCAATAAAAAACAAAAGAGAAGAGGAAGAAGAAAGGCGGGGGGCTGGGGAGAGAGAGAAGTGACTGATTCAATCTTCTCAAAACATTTTGTTGGAAGCTTGCTTGACAAGACTGATTTGTTCCCCTTAACCATAAGGTTGAGTCTTACATTTTTTGTAATTAGTTTTTAAATAACCCAGTCATTACTAAGATGATGATCAAAAGACGTCTCTTCCAACTATATAGGGTAGAGAAATCTCTTCTCTAACCAAAATTACAGAACAATTTCTGCCACCAAGCACTCAGATTAAATTTTTAAAATTTTTTTACTGATTTCAGAGAGGAAGAGAGAGAGAGAGAGAAACATCAATGATGAGAGCAAATAATTGATCAGCTAGCTGCCTTCTGTACACCCCCAATTAGGGATCAAGCCTGCAACCTGAGTATGTGCCCTTGAACTGAATCAAACCTGGGACCCTTCAGTCTGCAAGCTTATGCTCTATCCACTGAGCTAAACTAGATGGGGCAGCACTCAGATTTCTTACTGGATCTATCTCTGCAAGATTTATCTTTATAGATTAATTTAGTTGGTTAAGCTAATTTTTGCCCAATCTTAAATACATACATGCATGCATACATACCAATTAAAGGGGCAGAAAGCTTTTGGATTTCCTGGGGAACAGGCATGTTCATGGAAGTTCAGTTCAGGATTCTATCAGTTGAGAGAAATTACTCTTCTCCCCAAGTGATACCAGCATGGAGTGACCCTTCATAGGGTCACTGAGCTTTTCAGAGCATGCTACCTGGGATGAATGAGAGAGTATGTAATTTCACATAGTTCCCATCCAGGTGACTGTCAACTAAGCAGGGGACAAATTCCCTATCTGCAGGGCCAGCTTCGTGGGTGTGCAACCTGTACAGTTGCACAGAGCCCAGTTCTGAAAGGACCCATGCTTGGTTTAATGCTCTCAGGTTTGAAATTCTCGACAATTTATAAACTAGGCACCCCCCATTTTTATTTTGCTCTGAGCTCTACAAATCATGTGGCTGGTCCTGCCTCCACTCTTTGGGATTCCTCAAGTGTAACAAGAATGAGAAAATAAAATTTAGGGTCTCTTTTACCACCTTCCTCCAAGTTTATGTACCCAGACGAGCACCTAATGAAACTGCTGCCCTGTTCTTGTCTTAATTGATTTAATGTTTAAACATTTTTAATAAGAGACTTTCAGAGTCCTCTTTCCTCCTGGAACAATTTCCTATAATTAAAAGGGTAATTTGGGTCTTGTCAACATGTGGTACTTCTGTCCTTTGGAAGAAGCATTTTCTTTTTAAAAAAATATATTTTATTGATATTTTACAGAAGAAGGGAGAGAGATAGAGAGCTAGAAACGTCGATGAGAGAGAAACATCGACCAGCTGCCTCTTGCACATCCCCTACTGGGGTTGTGCCCGCAACCAATGTACATGCCCTTGACTGGAATCGAACCCAGGACCTTTCAGTCCCCAGACTGATGCTCTACCACTGAGCCAAACTGGTTTCGGCTGGAAGAAGCATTTTCTAACTCTCCTTGGTTTGCTTTGTTTTATGGCACCTAGATAGCACAACCTCTCCTTTCAGAGGTGCACACCATACACACTCCAAGTAGGTCTTATTTTATTTATTTTATTTATTTTTTTATATTTTATTGATTTTTTACAGAGAGGAAGATAGAGGGATAGAGAGTTAGAAACATCGATGAGAGAGAATAATCCATCAGCTGCCTCTTGCACACTCCCTAATGGGGATGTGCCCGCAACCAAGGTACATGCCCTTGATTGGAATCGAACCCGGGACCTTTCAGTCCGCAGACTGACACTCTATCCACTGAGCCAAACCAGTTTCGGCAATAGGTCTTATTTTTTAAGCAAGAACTAAGAAATGTTCTTATGCACTGATGAGTCCAAGTACGGAAACCAGCAGTAATGATTGAGAATATTTATCCCTGAGTTTTCTTAGTCTTTTTTTTTTTTTTTTTAGTTTATGGTATAGATTTATTAAATGTGGATACTTTTCCTGGAAATTTTCCCATATACAAAATTGAAGAAAAGTATTTTGAAATCCCTCAGGAAAAAATGCTATATATATATTTTTTTTCTTTCTTTTTTTTTAAATTTTATTTTATTAAGGTATTATCTGTGTACATAGCTTACCATTGCCCCCCCCTCCCATTTATGCCCTCCCTCCCCAGAGTTCTGTGTTCATTGGTTGTACTTATGTTCATGCATACCAGTCCCTCGGTTGTTCTCCTATCTCCCCCCAGGTCTCCTTCCCCTCCCCGCTGTCATTTGACAATCTGCTTGTTTGAGTTTTCTTAGTCTTATAGGTGCAGCTCAAGTGAGGGGTGCAGACTGGAGCATTTGCCCCTTCTCCTTGGCTGGGAGTGGGTGGGATCTGGTTGCCTTGGTGGATTGGCCCAGGCAAGAGAGGAAAAGTCATTGGTGGGCCCGTTCCCTGTGGGCACCTCCTAATTTTACTGCTCTTACACACTGGGCACCTAAGTTGGCTGGCTCAACAATTTTTTAGAAATTATTAGTCAGGAGGTAGACTTGGTGAGAGGGGGAATAAAGGAGTTCGAATACTTTGTAGGTGCTAGAAAAGCACTTGTGGACAGGGACTAAGTAGTCCCTCCCTGATTGCAAAGGACAGCGTCTTCTGTCTGGTAAACATCCCAAGTCTGACAATCAGATTTGCATTTCTCATGACGTTAATTGCAGGGTTGTTGTGGGCCAGGTTTCTGTAAGCTGGGTGGAGGTGGAGGCCGTTGGCAGGAGGAAACATGTGAGTGGGAGGAAGAAGAGAGATTTCTGGGGCTGTTGCAGGCCGATGCTGGTGCAATATGCTTTTCTTTCTTGAGCATTAAGCAGCATCTGGCAAGACTATCAGCCACCAAGCAGCACATCTTGGGGACTCATCACCCATGATAGATTTCTGTGAGTGTAAACGTGTGGTAAGTTCTAATATTGTTTTTACCTACTGGCTGCTTTTGGTGTGCATATGGGGTTGTGTATGTAGTAAAACTGACTGAAAGGTGTCAGCTTTCAGTCTTTTGTGTGTGTGTGTGTGTGTGTGTGTGTGTGTGTGTGTGTGTGTGTGTGTTTATTCTGTTGGATAATTTTCAGCATTAACTAAAAATCAAAGGCTCAATTTTAGTTTCCTTTTTTTTTTCTTTATCCCTTCTGCTCCAATTCTAGGCTCTTGATCTACTGAAACCAAGACTGAAGAATGACTAGGAAGGGAGTCCAAGGTTAGTTCATCATTTCTGGAGTAACCGTTAGTGTGGAAAGAGGAAGAATTTTTTATTTATACAGACCTGTTTTGAATCATGACTCTACTGTGTATTTGTGATTGTGCAAATAATGCAATCTCTCTGAATCTCAGTGTTTTAATTTGTGAAATAGTGATAACAAGGATTTCATGAGATAATGTTAGCAAAGAGCATAGTTCAGTGTCTATCAGATAACAAAACGCAATGACAGTTGGCTACCTTTAGTTTGTCAACTCTTCCTCTAGTCCCCTTCCCTACCATCGGGGTCATGGCCTGCCATTTTCCACTTTTATAATCATGAGTGTCCCCGGCCTGCTAATTTGATTGAGGCACAGATAAGACTAGCTTAATTCTAATGATTCTGTGGACATTTCATTTTATGTTAGGATCTAGCATTGTAGTCAAATAGGCAGAGTAGATGTGGGAAGTTAAGTGTCTTTAATGCTGAATTCTACTTCACTTGATTTGTGACCTTTTCCTACTCTGGGACCTTCAGGAATCTGGCAGTTGAAGCCTAAGTTTTGCCATTCATTTCTTCCCTCCCTCCCTCCCTCCCTCCCTCCCTCCCTCCCTCCCTCCCTCCCTCCCTCCTTCCCTTCCTCCCTCCCTTCCTCCTTCCCTCCTGCACATAGGTACTGAACTATATGCCAGGCAATTTTAAAAGGCAGAGATTAAGCAGTAAAGAAAAATAGAAACAAAACAAATAAACCCTGCACTCATAGAACTTTCATTCTAATGGGGGGGGGGATACAATTAACAAAGTTAAGTCAGTAAATTACATAGTATATTAGAAAGGGATGTGTTGTGGGGGAAATCAAGCAGAAAAGGGGAGTGGGGTGTTGAGGCAGTTCGCAGTTTTGAATAGGGTGACCAGAAAAGGCTTCATTGAGAAAATATTTGAGCACAGGCTTAGAGGGTGTAAGGGGGAAGTGAATTTCAACCAAGTACAGTGGCCCAAACGTGGAAGGGAACCTGGTATGTTCCAGAAAAAGCAGGGAGGGTAGGAGTGTTGAGAGGCGAGGATGAGGAAGAAAGGCTGGACACGCGTCAGGGGCTACCTCCTGTAGGGCCATGTAGGCCCTTCTGAGAACTTTGTTCTGACACATTTCAGCAGGTTAACACTAGCTCCAGTATTGAGAATAGTCTGAAAGGGGCAAAGGCAGAAGCAGGGAGTCTGGTTAGGAGACCATTGTAATAATACAGGCTTGTACCAAAGTGGTGGTGGGTGTGGGGTAGGGGTTGGTGAGAACGGATCAGACCCTGGGCATAGTTCAGAGGTAGAGCCAGTAAGCTTTTCTGATGGAGTGGATGTGGGAAGTGAGTGGAAGACAGGAGTCGGGACAACTCAAATTTTTAATGCGAATAACAGGGAGGATGTTGTCACTGAATGGGGAAAACTGCAGGTGGCGCATAGCTAGTCTAGGATGCCAGGGGTTCTGTTTTGGACAGCTTTGAATTTGAGATGTTAGATATCTGAGTGGAGATGCTAAGTGGGCAGTTGGATAGAGGAGTCTGGAGTTTAGGGGAGACGTTTGGGCTGATGATTACATTTTGGGAGTAGCGAGCATGTGGCATAGTGTTTTAACACCATGTAACAACATGAGATCTCTCAGTGGGGAGGGTAGATAGAAAACGGTTCTAAAAACTGAACTCCAGGACATTCCAATTTTAAGAAGCTGAAAGATGAGAAGTAATCAGAGAGAGAAGGAAGAGCCAGTGAAGAGGGAAAACAAGGGGGCGTGTTTTCCAGGGAGGAGACGGTGATCAGTTCTGTGACATTGTGGTAGTGGTTTCGGTAAGAAGAGGAACAGATTGGCCATTGAATTCAGCCATGTGGGGATCTTTGGTTTCCTTAATAAGAGATCTGGAATCACAGAGAACCAGTAAAGGAGGGAAAGAAAGTGGGAAGGATGAAGTTAGAGATCATTGAATTGTTGTCCATCTTCCCCAACTCAGAAGATTCCAGCTTCTACAACTTTCCATTGTTCTCATTCCTCTTTTTTATTTTTTTATTTTTATTTTTATTTTTATTTTTATGTTGTCAACTCTGTTAATGTTTGTAAGCAACTTTAAAATATTTTGGAATTGGCTGATAGGCATACAAGATGGGATGCTTCCCCAGATAGGTTTGTCTCCAGCCTCTGTTGGGGGTACAGAGCTTGCTATAACTTCCCTTTCCCATGTGGTGGTGAAAATGTGACCACAGGCCTGGTCCTGAGGGTGTGAGCTCCCAGCCACAGGTGTGCTCATTGCCTGGGCATGGGAGACAGGCTCTTCCAGGAGGATGCACTTGGGGGATGTTCTTTGGGGGAAAATGGAAGCTTCTTTTTGTCTCCTGTTGGCAAGGCCCTGAGAATAACTGTGTCTCAGAACATGTCTTATTACAGAGGAGGGCAAATAAAACTCTGGACACTGGGATATACTGGAGAGATTTCAGAGGAGAGCAACAGAGTGAACATGATGGCACAACAAAAACAAATCAGGGCACCTGAGAAAGCCTCAGATGTAGATGACCTACATCTCACAAGTGACTGTGGAATTTGGCAGGTATTTCAGGGAGGCTCTTGGCTGGGTTGGAGCCAGAGCATGGCTCAGCTGGTTTGGACACAGTTGGCTTCCACTGAGGTACAAGTGAAAGGAACACAAGTTCCAGACGGTGCCTCTTGTTATTACCGAGAAAAGTGCCTGTTGCCCCCTCACCTCCCTCTTGTTGATTCACTAGGGCCTCACTACTTTTGGCTCATGAAAGCAAGACTTGTTTGGGAGCACAGAATATGACTTTTGGGTTTTCCTTTAGGGCCGTGTTAAGATGTTTGTTGATGGTATCCTTGGCTGTGCAGAAGCTTTTTAGTTTGATGTTGTACCCTTGTTTATTTCTGACTTTGTTGCTTATGCTTTTGCTGTCAAATTTTAAAAAAATAATTGCCAAGATGTCAAGGAGCTTACTATCTATTTTTTCTTTTAGGAGTTAATATGGTTTCAGGTTTTATGGCCACATCTTTAATTCATTTGGAGTTGATTTTTTGTGTATTGTGTAAAATACCGGTTCAGTTTCATTCTTTTGCATGTATCTATTTGTCCCAATACCATTTCTTGAATTGACTGTCTTTACCCCATTCATTATATGTTTTTGTTTGCTTTGTTACATATTAATTGACCATATAGGTGTGGGTTTATTTCTGGGCTCTCTATTTTGTTTATTGACCTATTTATTTATTTTTATGCCAATACCATACTCTTTTGATTACTATAACTTTGTAATACAGTTTGAAGTTAGTGAGTATGATGCCTATAGCTTTGTTCTTTTTCCTCAAGTCTGCTTTGGCTATTCATGGTCTTTTGTGATTCCATACGAATTTTAGAATTATTTGTTCTATATCTGTGAAAAATGCCATTGGAAGTTCAATAGGGTTAACATTAAATCTATAGGTTGCTTTGGACAGTACGGAAATATTAATAACATTAATTCTTTCAGTCCATAAGCATGAATTATCTTTCCATGTATTTGTGACTTAAATTTCTTTCTGTTTTTTTATTGTTGAGTTTAAGAGTTCTTTGTATATTTTGCATAACTGTCCTTTATCAGACATAACTTTTGCAGATATTTTCTCCATTATAGAGCAAACGTTTTTAGTTGTAATAAATTCAAGTTATCAATTATTTCTCTCATGGATTATGCCTTTGCTGTTGTATCTGTAAAGTCACCTAGATTGTCTTCTAGTTTTGCATTGCATATTTAGGTCTGTGAAACATGTTTAGTTAACTTTTGTGAAGGATATAAAGTTTAGATTTATTTATTTTTTGGATGTGGATGTCCAGTTGTTTCAAAACCATTTGTTGAAAATACTATATTTTCTTCATTGTATTGCCTTTGCTCCTTTGTCAAAGATGAGTTGACTATATTTATATGGGTATGTTTCTGGACCCTCTATTCTGCCCCACTGTTCTATGTGTCACACTGTCTTAATTACTGTAGCTTTACAGTAAATCTTGGGTAGAGCCAATCCTTTATTTTTTTTCCAATATTGTCTATTATGGGTCTTTTCCCATCCATATATACTTTAGAATTAATTTGTTGATATCTATAAAAATAACTTGCTGGGATTTTGATTGGGATTGCATTGAAACTATAGATCAAGTTGAGAAGAAAAGATATTTTGACAATATTGAGTCTTTCTATCCATGAACATGTATATCTTTTCATTTATTTAGTTCTTTGATTTCTTTTATTAGTGATTTGTAGTTTTCCTATGAATCTTGGACATATTTTATTAGTTTTTTATCTAAGTACTTTATTATTTTTTGGTGCTCATGTAAATGCTATTGTGTTTTAAGTTTCAAATTGTACTTGTTCATTGCTGGTATTAGGAAAATAATGGACTTTTGTACACTAACTATTATAATGAAATCTTGTTATAATCAATTATTAGTTTCAGAAGTGTTTTTGTTGATTTTTTTACACAGATGATTATATCATCTATGAATAAAGATAGTTTTATTTATTTCTTCCCAAATATTTATGTTTTTCCTTCCCTTCCTTGTCTTGTTGTATTAGTTAAGACTTCAAGTCCAATATTGAAAAAGAGAGGTGAGGGGGGAATATCTTTGCATTTTTCTGACTTTAGCAGAAAAGCTTCTAATTTGTCACCATCAAGTAGGATGCTGTCCTGTTTCCTTTATTATTCCTTTAATATTCATGGGATTTTTATCAAATTTGTGGGTATAGAGTTTCCTTTATTGACCGTGTTATCCAGTGGTTAGAGCATTGGTCTATGCACTGAAGGGCTGAGGGTTCAAACTCCAATCAAGGATATGTTCTTGAGTTGCAGATTTGATACCCAACCTTGGCTGGAGCATGTGCGGGAGGCATCCAATTGATATATATGTCTCTCCCCATCCCTCCCTACTCTCTCTAAAAAAAAATTCAATGTAAAAAAATATCCTTGGGTGAGGATTAACAACAACAACAAAAGTATGATGTTAACTTTAGAGTTTTGTAGATATTCTTTATAAAGATGAGTAAGTTCTTTTATATTATTAGTTTGCTGAGATTTAAAAAAAATTATCATTTAAAATTTTAATTACAGTTGACATACATTATTATATTAGTTTCAGGTGTACACCCATTATTAGACATTACATAACTTAAGTGATCATCCCAATAAATCTCACACCCACCTGACACCATACATAGTTACTAGATTATTATTATTACCATTTAATTTAAATTTTATTTTATTATTGACAGTATTACAAATGCTGTAGAGTATTATTGAATATACATTCCTTATGTTGTATTCCCCATGGCTATCTGGAACAACAGATTTGTACTTCTTAATCCCTTCACCTTTTTCACTCATCCCCCCCGAACCTCTTTCCTATTTGGCAACCAACAAAACATGCTCTGTATCTCTGAGTCTGTTTCTGCTCAGCTTGTGTGTTTATTTTGCTTTTAGATTTCACTGTTGATAGATATGTATTCTTTTTATTTTATAGTTCATATTTTTTATCTTCTTAAAGAAGACCCTTTAACATTTCATGTAATACTGATTTGGTGATGATCAACTCCTTTAATTTTTTTCTTGTCTGGGAAACTCTTTATCTGTCCTTCAATTCTTTAAGTGATAGCTTTGCAGGGTAGAGTAATCTTGAATGTAGGTTAATTGTTTTTTTAATCATAAATGGGTGTTGGATTTTATCAAAGCTTTTTCTGCATCTATTGACATGACTTGGTGATTTTTCTCTTTTAGTCGCTTGTGATGGATTACACTAATTGATTTTCAAATATTGAGTCAGCTTTGCACACTTGTGATAAATCCCACTTTGTTGTGGTATATAATTATTTTTATACCTTATTGTATTTTATTTGCTAATTATTTGCTGAGAAATTGTGTATTTGTGTTCATGAGATGGATTGGTCTGTAGTTTTATTTTTTGGAAATATCTGATATTGAATTTGGGGTAATGCTAGCCTCATAGAATAAATTAGGAAGTATTCCCTTTTTTTCTATGTTCTGAAAGAGATTATTGTAGAGAATTGGTATATCTTTATTAACTGTTTGGTAGAATTCACCAGTGAACCCACCTGAGCCTGGTGCTTTTTGTTTTGGAAGATTATTCATTACTTATTTAACTTCTTTAATAGACACAGTACTATTCAAATTGTTGTGTGTGAGTTTGGCTGATTGTGTCTTTTAAGAAATCAGTCCATCTTATTTAGGTTTTCAAATTTGTGGGTATAGTTTCCTTTATTATTCCTTTAATATTCAGGATCTTTAATAATATCTCCTCTTTCATTTCATTTAATAATTTGTGTCTTCTTTCTTTTTTCCTTAGTGAGCCTGGCTAGTGATTTATCAATTTTATTGATTTTTTTTCAAAGAACCAGCTTTTGGTTTTATTGGTTTTCTATATTGATTTCTTGTTCTCAGCTTTATTAATTTCTGTCATAAGTCTTATTATTTTTTTCTGCTTATTTTGGATTTAATTTGCTCTTTCTTTCTAGTTTCATAGGGTGGAAGCATAGATTATTCATTTTAGAACTTTCTTCTTTTTTAATATATGCATTCAATGACATATATTTCCTACTAAGCCCCGTTTTTGTTGTAATCCACAAGGTTTGATAAGCTGTATTTTTATTTAACCCAAAATATTTCAGAATTTCTCTCAAGATTTTTTCTTTGTCCCATTTGTTATTTAGAATTGTGTTGTTTAATCGCCATCTAACTTTGGGGTGTTCTAGGTATCTCTCTGTTACTGATTTCTAGTTTAATTCCATATATGGCCTGAGAGCATATATTGTAAAAATTCTATTCTTTTAAATTTGTTTAGGTGGCCGAAACCGGTTTGGCTCAGTGGTAGAACATCAGCCTGCGGACTGAAGGGTCCCAGGTTCGATTCCGGTTGGGGGCATGTGCATTGGTTGCGGGCACATCTCCGGTGGGGGGTGTGCAAGAGGCAGCTGGTCGATGTTTCTCTCTCATCGACGTTTCTAGCTCTCTCTCTTTCTCTCTCTCTCCCTTCCTCTCTGTAAAATATCAATAAAATATATTTAAAAAAATAAATTTGTTTAGGTGTGTTTAATGATCTCAAATGCGATCTATCTTGCTGAATGTTTTATGTGAGCTTGAGTAGATCTTGAGTAGAGTGTGTATTCTGCAGTTGTTACATGATTTAATATATTGATATCAGTTTTGTCTAGTTGATTGATGGTGCTATTGAGTTCAACTAAGACCTTATTGATATTCAGCCTGCTGGGTCTGTCCATTTCTGGTAGATGGTATTAAAGTCTCCAACTAGAATAGTGAATTCATCTGTTTCTCCTTGCATTTGTATCAGTTTTTGCCTCATGTATTCTGATGCTCTGTTATTAGGAGCATACATATTAAAGTTTTGTTTTATATCTTCTTGGAGAATTGACCCCTTTATTATTATACAGTGTCCTTCTTTATTCCCAATAACTTTCCTTGCTCTAAGGTCTGCTCTCTCTGAAATCAACATAGCTACTGCTACTTTTTAAATTAGGGTTAGCATAATATATCTTTCTTCATCCCTTAATCTATGTGTATCTTTATATTTAAAGCGAGTTTCTTGTAGATAATATGTAGTTGGATGCTTTTTGAAAATCCACTCTGATAAACTTGTATTTCAATTGATGCATGTAGACCATTGACATAGAAAGTGATTATTGACAGTATTTTAAAATCGACTGTATTTATTACTGCTTTCTATTCATTGCCCTTGTTTTTGGTTCCTATTTTTGTCTTCTGCTCTTTTTCTGCCTTTTGTGCTTTACTTGCAATGCTTTTTCATATAACCGCCTGCCCCAAGACATAGACACTCCATGGGGTCCTTCAAATCTGTGCCGCTTGCTATGAGCCATTGTGGGGCTGGCCCTCTGGTGCTAGTCTTTTGCCTGCATCACATGGAGAAGCAAGCACACAGAGGTCGTCAATGGGATTTCATACCTTGGGACAATAGCAGCCTCTGCTTTCACCATTTTTCCCCCTAAGACAATGGGGCCAGTGTATCTTATCACCAAGAAATACTTCTCACTTTTCCTGACTTGGTGTAGGAATCAGAGGAATAGTGGGAGGCGAAAATGTCGGGGTCATCATGGTGTCACTGCCAGCGTGGGACCTGGATGCAAACTTTGCTTTATCAGGGTGGGATTCACATCAAAGAGACTCCCTAATTCTTCCTTGGCCCCTGGCAGATGAGTGGTGAACATTTTATTAGCTTTAGGAAAGGAAGATATTTATTTTCCAATCATCTCCAAATGTTGAAGAACCCTTTAGAAGCTGAGAGAAAAGTTTAAAGAGGGTATCTCTGGGAAGGCTTAGGGTGACTTTTAATTTGGGATTTAGTAGAGCTTAAATTTCTCTGGCACGTGCTCAGCTAGCCACTAGCAGTCTTGGACAGATGAAGCGCAGGTGACATCTGCATCTCTAGCTGAGGTTGTGTGTAGTGGGATTAACTTTAGGTTTCCCTTTTTGGTGTCTGCGGCGCCTTGGCAGGGCTTATTTACATCTCAAATGTTAGCCTCTCCTTGGCTACAGCTCTTGTCGTGCCATGCTAACCTCTGCACGTACACACTTACTCTTGTGCCAAATGGATCTGGTCTTCTGCCTACTCAGATCACATGAGAGTGATGCCAGCCAGAGCCACTCTGACTGGTGGAACTAGTCTTGTACCTGTTTGGACCAGAGCATCCTTGCATTCCAGAGCACATTAACTCCTGCCTTCTTTCTGCACCCTGGCTCCAGTACAGCTCTGGGCCCATCTGCTGCGACTGTGAAGTATATTTCTGAGCATCTTAGTAATGTCAGGAGAGGTGTTGGCTTTTGTTTATTGTTTCCAGATGAGTGGAAGTTTAATACTGTGTTTCCTCGAAAATAAGACATCCTCCGAAAATAAGACCTACTTACAGGTTTCTTTCTGAGTGAAATATAAGGCATCCCCCCGAAAATAAGGCCCACAGGCTCTGTCTCAGAATGAAAATTAATTTACTATAAACTGGTCGCTAGGGCCGCCCCGACTGGCGTCTAACAACCAGTGACGTTACGCGGAGTCCTGACGTCACTGCTGTGTGAATGGAGAGAAATCAGCGTGGAAACTTTGTGAAACCTAAACTGCAAGAAGTTGTTGATTTGTTGATGATAGCCATTCTGACAGATGTGAAATGGTACCTCATCGTCATTTTGATTTGCATCTCTTGAATAATTAGTGACTTTGAGCATGTTTTCATATGCCTTTTGGCCTTCCTTCTGTCTTCTTTCAAAAAGTATCTATTTAGGTCTGTTGCCCATTTTTTGATTGGATTGTTTATCTTCCTTTTATTAAGTTGTATGAGTTCCCTGTAAATGTTGGAGATTAAACCCTTATTGGAGATAACATTGGCAAATATGTTCTCCCATGCAGTGGGCTTTCTTGTTGTTTTGTTGATGGTTTCTTTTGCTGTGAAAAAGCTTTTCATTTTGATGTAGTCCCATTTGTTTATTTTCTCTTTAGCATTCATTGCCCTAGGAGCAGTATCAATGAAGAAATTGCTTTGGCATATATCTGAGATTTTGCTGCATATGGAATTCTTCTAGTATTTTTATGGCTTCCCATCTTATGTTTAATTCCTTTATCCATTTAGAGTTTACTTTTGTGTATGGTGTAAGTTGGTGGTCTAGTTTCATTTTTTTGTCTGTATCTGTCCAATTTTTCCAACACCATTTATTAAACAGATTGTCTTGACTCCATTGAACATATTGGTTTGGGTTGATTTCTGGGTTCTCTGTCCTGTTCCATTGATCTATATGTCTGTTCTTGTGCCAGTACCAGGCTGTTTTGAGAACAGTGGCTTTGTAATACAGCTTGAAATCTGGTATTGAGATCCCACCTACTTTGTTCTTCTTTCTCAAGATTGCAGTAGCTATTCGGGATCTTTTTTTTTTTTTTTTTATTCCAGATGAATTTTTGGAAAGTTCATTCTAGGTCTGTGAAATACGCCATTGCTATTTTAATGAGAAGTGCATTGAATATATAGATTGCTTTGAGTAGTATGGACATTTTAATGATGTTGATTCTGCCAATCCATAAACATGGTATGTTCTTCCATCTGTTTATGTATTCCTCTGTCTCTTTTATCAGTTTCCTGTAGTTTTCCGTCTATAGGTCTTTTATCTCCTTAGTTAAGTTTATTCCTAGGTATTTTAATATTTTTTTGGTGATGGTAATGGATTGCTTTTTTAGTCTCTCTTTCTTTTAAAAAATATATTTTATTGATTTATTACAGAGAGAAAGGTAGAGGGATAGAGGGTTAGAAACATTGATGAGAGAGAAACATCTATCAGCTGACTCCTGCACACCCCCCACTGGAGATGTGCCTGCAACTAAGGTACATGCCCTGGACTGGAATTGAACCTAGAACTTTTCAGTCTGCAGGCCTATGCTCTATCCACTGAACCAAACTGGTTTTGGCTAGTCTCTCTTTCTGTAAGTTCATTATTAGTGTATAGAAATGCCGTAGATTTATTGGCATTAATTTTGTATCCTGCTACATTGCTGAATTCATTTATTAAGTCTAATAATTTTTTAAATATATATATTTTATTGATTTTTTTACAGATAGAAAGGGAGAGAGATAGTTGGAAACATCAATGAGAGAGAGTCATTGACCAGCTGCCTTCTGCACACCCCCACTAGGGATATGCTCACAACCAAGGTACATGCCCTTGACCGGGATCGAACCCGGGACTCTTCAGTCCACAGGCTGACGCTCTATCCATTGAGCCAAACCGGTTTCGGCAAGTCTAATAATTTTTTGATGGAGTCTTTAGGGTTTTCTATGTACAGTGTCATGTCATCTGCAAATATGGACAGTTTTACTTCTTCTTTTCCAATTTGATGCCTTTTATTTCTTCTTGTCTGATCACAATGACTAGTACTTCCAGTACTATGTTGAACAGGAGTGGTGAGAGTGGGCATCCCTGTCTTGTTCCTGTTCTTAGGGAAAATTGTTTTAGTTTTTGCCCATTGAGTATGATATTGGCTGTGAGTTTATTATATATGGCTTTTATTATGTTGAGGTATGATCCTTCTATTCCTACCTTGCTGAGAATTTTATCAAGAAATGGTGTTGGATTTTGTCAAATGCTTTTTATGCATCAATTGATATGACTATGTGATTTTTATCTCTCAATTTGTTAATGTGATGTATCATCTTTATTGATTTGCAGATATGGTACCATCCTTGCATCCTTGGGATAAATCCTACTTGGTCATGGTGTATGATCTTTCTGATGTACTGCTGGATCCTATTTGCTAGAATTTTATTGAGAATTTTGGCATCTATGTTCATGAGGGTTATTGTGTGTGTTTTTTCCTCAAGGTTTTGAAATTTATTTTTAGAGAGAGAGGTAGGAAAGAGGGGAGAGAGAAACATATATGTGAGTGTAAAACATTGATCAGCTGCCTCCTGCATGCCCCCTAGTAGGGACTGAGCCCACAAACAAGACATGTGCCCTGAATAAGAATCTAGCAGCCTTTTTGGTACATGCGATGATGCCTAACCAACTGAGCCACACCAGCCAAGGGCTATGTTTATGTCTGAGAGTTCTCAATCCTGAGAGGCTATTGGGCCAGATTCTTGTTACCGTAATATCTATTATCCTCTATTCACTTGGCTCTATCAAGACAGAATCTTTGTTAAAAGGTGCTGCTCATTCATCTCATGTAGTCTAGCTTTCCAACATTTTTTCATGTCATAATATACAGTATATAGAACATGACACTATGTAGATATGAGGCAATAGGCCAGAGGTGTAGATCAGCAGAGCATTCATTCCTAGGCATTAGGCCAGGAGTATCTGTCTGGCTTCCGCAGGCCTTGGCCCCTCCACCGCCCCTTATACTCACGTGGCTGTTCCTTGGACAGAGGGAATTTTTATTTTCTTCTTGCACACCTGTACCTCCAGAAGCACTCCAGTGTGCTGCATCTGAGGTTAAAAGCTCTGGCCTAAGACCCAATACAGATCACAATTTCAGGGTGCAGCCAAGAGTGCCATCTATAAGCATGTATCAAGGCATCCCCATAGGGCGAACGTGCTTGCCCAGGGTGCTGTGAGTTAGGGAAACTACGTTCCTGTGGTCCCTTCAGTGCTGTCACCACCACCTGCCATTCCCCCGGGGGTGGATGGATACCAACACCGCATGTTCTCTGACTCCTCCAGATCGGTGTGTCTGGGCTCCTTGGCTCTGTGGGCACATTCTGATGCTTAGCATGCTTCTTCCTACCCACCACATTCCTACGGATTTCACAACTAACTTGGTGGGAGGTAAAGTGAGGGCAAGTTTGGTGAGAGGTAAAGTGAGGGCAAGTTCCAACTTCGCTCCATTTTCTGCACAGCTTAGAGCACTGCTTCTTAGGAAATGGTTGGAGGAACCATGGGGTACTCTGCTGATACTATCCGCTCATGGCATCGTGATCATACTTTGACAACTGAGTGGGGTACAGATATTGCAAGAGTACTCTCGCTCTCTTTTAACTTTTTGAACTGTGCGGTACCAGGTATTGATTCTTATGCTTAAATAGGGCTATGAGTATGCTCATCCATCCACCCATTCATTTAATAGTGCAAGGCCCTGGCCTCCGCCACTGCTGCTGCCCTCTGCCGCCCTCTGTGGCTTTGTCCAGAAATACATCTGGTCTAATTAGCCTAATTTGATTTTATTATTATAGATTTAACAACCCATTCAATAAATTAAGGGCAATGGGGTTATAAAGAAAAAAGACACAGTGTTTGCTTTCCAGAAGCTTACAAGCCAGTGGGGAGATGTGTTGTGGTGGCAGGCATGAAAAAGTCCATGAGAAGCAGTGCCTTGGAAAACACAGAAAAGGGGACCCTCACACTTGGGCAGAGGGTCAGGGTGATTCCGTGGCTGAAATGAAGATGACTGTTGGATTGTCTTTTCCCCCATCTCTTTTTTTTCCTTCCCTTTGTCTTGAACTGAGTCATGTGTATTAATCAGCTGAAAGAGGGAAGGGTTCTAGGCCGCAGGAAAACTACATAGAACTAAGAAAGCATAGCATATGCTTAGAGAGCTTAGCATATTTGGGGAACTTCAAATATCACCATTTTCTGTGTGTGTGTGTCATAGCATAGCCTTAATGGACAACAGCAAATGAGATAATGATCCCTCTAAGATATGACTGGAGGAGGAAGTGGAGACTCCCGTGTTAGCCTGAAATGATCATACTTTTAAAATGGGTATGCCTGTGAGATTCTTATAAGAGCCCTGGGACTTTTTACTTTTTCATGAATCAAGTTTTTATTAAGTAAACAGTACATGTGAAGCATCCTGCAAAGATCTATAGTGTTCCTTCTGGTCGCCACTAGCTACATGTGCCTATGGAACACTTGACATGTGGCTAGTTCCCATTGGATATGCTAGAAGTATCAAACATAGAAGTTTAAGACAGTACAAAGAAAAAGGAATGCAAACTATTTAATGGATAATTCTTTTCTATAGAGCACATGGTTAAATAACATTTTGGATGTATTTGGTTAAATAAAATGTGGTATTAAAATTAATTTCATCTGTTTCTCCTTATTTATATATTTATCTTCATCTGAAGATATTTTTCAGAGAGTGGAAGGGATGGGTTGTGGGGAGAGAGAGACATCGATGTGAGAGAAACACACTCATTGGTTGCCTCTTGCATGAGCCCAGGACCAGGGTCAGGGATCGAGCCTGTAACCCAGGCACATGCCTTTGACTGGAATGGAACCTGGGACCTTTCAGTCCAGGGTCTGATGTTCTATCCACTGAGCCAAACTGCCTAAAGCTCTCCTTATTTTTAAAGTTGTGGCTACTGGAAATTTAAAATTACATATGTGGCTTATCTTTTATTACTCTGGGACATCAATGTCCTAGCTTTTTGGGATTCAGTGGAAAAAAAACAACAACAATGAGGGAAGATAGAAAACCGCAACCAACAATAAAAGGAAATAAGAAATAACTTTTAAAAACAAAAAAATAAAGTCCACATTGTAATAAATACTGTGAGGAACTATTTCTGTGGGGAAGGAAACTAGGGGACCTAATTTAGATAGACCGGTCCCAGAGGCCTCTCGTGTTATTGCTGGGACGGCAAGGAGGCTTTTCTACATGGAGTTTCCAGGTGAAAGTGGGAATGGAGCATTCCAGGCCAAGGAAACAGACTGCCAGTCAATATTTACCGAGTCTGCCAGGCTCCCCGGGAATGCAGAAAAGCTGTGGGGCTGCCAGACACCAGAAGGTTCTCAGACTCCTTGGGGCTTGTGGTCGGGTGGGGAGACAGAGGGGCAGGTCCCTGAGCGTGCAGGGTGGGGGCAAATACCGGCGCTGGGAGTGTCCTTCCTCCTCTCTCTCCCCTAAGACCATCATGGACCGCAGTCTTGGCTATGCAGGTTCCCAGGGCCCGTCCGTTCTTCCTTCGTGGTTGGCAATGCTCCTATTTGTCCCTTTCCCCTGTTCTCACTACTCTGCTCTGGCACAGACTCATCCTCTCAGAAGTGAGTTGTCTGCATTTGCCTCTTCACCAGTTTCCTTGCCTCCAGCCTCCTGCTCTCTTTCGTATCTTCCGTACACGGCTGCCAAATTAATCTTCCAGAAATACCATTGAGACCACGTAACTTCTTTGCTTCAAAGCTTTCCCTTGCTTCCGGATACTGGCAGAGGAGCCGTGTGCCAGGAGCTGCTGCCTTTCTCTCTTCCTTATCACCATTGTGAGGTTCCTGGTGAAGCTCTGCCTACAGCCGTATTGGCAGCCTCTTCAGCTGATGTTGAATAGTCTTTGAACCTCACTTCTAGACTTCTTCCCTTATTTTCCCTCCTGCCCTGCATCGCCCTCTGGGCCAAGCAGGCTGGAATTCTCGTTGTTCTTCAAACAGGGAGTTGCACTGCCTCCCAGGGAAGAACAAGAGCATATTAGCAGGAGCATGGGTTCCAGAGTCCGCCAGGCCATGTTCAAATCCCAGCTCCCGCCCTTTCACTAGGTATCAGAAGTCTTTCAAAAGTCATCTATCTTTTCTAAGCCTTAGTTTTCTCCTCTGTTAATACCAGGATGCTAAGAGTAATTCGTCTCCCTTGAGGATGGGCAGATAAGGTGAGACACTAAAGGTAAAGCATTTGTAGGTGCTTAGTCCATATTAAGTCCTTACTTCATTGGCATTGTTTAAATGAATAAACAATACTTGTGCTGATTAATAGAGATAGATACCCCCAGAAACCCATGGCTCTGCTTTCATTTTCCATCCCTAGTGCCAGTTAGCAGCCTCCTTATACCTGATGATGTTTTTTTTTTGTTTTTTCCCTCTCTTCCTTTGATGCTGGCCAGAAACACTAGGTGGGGACACTGAGTAGTGGTGTCAAGGAGCTGGATAGGACCTCAAAGATAATCCAGTGTAGGATCTCTGAGCTTCCTCAGTGTGTCCAAGTAGATCCAGAAGAGTTAGTTGAAAAACTCCTGTCAGTCTTTGTGGGGCTTGCAATTTTTCTTTCCCTCCCTCCCTCCCTCCCTCCCTCCCTCCCTCTCCTCTCCTCTCCTCTCCTCTCCTCTCCTCTCCTCTCCTCTCCTCTCCTCTCCTCTCCTCTCCTCTCCTCTCCTCTCCTCTCCTCTCCTCTCCTCTCCTCTCCTCTTTCTTCCTTTCTTCCTTCCTTCCTTCCTTCCTTCCTTCCTTCCTTCCTTCCTTCCTTCCTTCCTTCCTTCCTTCCTTCCTTCCTTCCTTCTTTCTTTCTTTCTTTCTTTCTTTCTTTCTTTCTTTCTTTCTCCCCTCCCCCATATCTTTATTGTTGAAAGAATTACATATATCCATCTCTCCCCCTCCCCCCGCTCCCCTAATTAACCTCTTCTACACCGCCCCCACCCCAGGCCTTCACCACCCTGTTGTCTGTGTCTTTGGGTTTGGTTGATCTCTTTCCACTCCTCCTTCCCTCTGAGATTCCACTGTCTTTTCCATGCTTCTACATTTCTGGTTCTATTTTGTTCATCAGTTTATTTTGTTCACAAGATTCCACATATGAGTGAGATCATGTGA
Source organism: Vespertilio murinus (assembly GCA_963924515.1). Taxonomy (NCBI): domain Eukaryota; kingdom Metazoa; phylum Chordata; class Mammalia; order Chiroptera; family Vespertilionidae; genus Vespertilio; species Vespertilio murinus. The sequence goes on along the minus strand of OZ004706.1, from coordinate 127,228,639 downwards.
TGCTTATCTTTCTCTGACTGACTGACTTCGCTTAGCATAATTCTCTTCAGGTCCGCCCATGATGTTGCAAGTGGTAGGAGTTCCTTCCTTTTTCACAGTTGCATAGTATTCCATTGTGTAGATGTACCACAACTTTTTTATCCACTGGGAATGTTATTTTACTGGCACAACAATCTCTCTAGTTTTGTTTTTCCCACCAAATTTCTGGTTTATCAGTTAATTGGATGTCTTTTTTTTTTTACTTCTGTCAGTGAGAAAGGGTGAAAAAGGCCTAAAGCAGGGGATATAGGAGACTGGCCCTCAGCTGTGAACCTTGCATGAGGAATAGCCTCACTCCTTCCTGTGTTCCCGATCACATTTCTAGGGTCCTCCATGGAATTAGTCAGATCATGCACTTTGAAGGTTAAAGTCTTACCCAATTTTAAGGTGTTATTATTACACAGCCTTTCTTCACTTTCCTCCCCTGAGACTTGGTTTAAGCTTAGTCCACTGTTAAAATGAGGAGGCACTTTGAAGTCTTCTCATTAGGAATAATTTCTAAGACAGTGCTGCAGGTAGATTTAAGGCAAATTAGCCATAAACAACTCTGTTATTTTAAATTAAAAAAAATTAAGACATTGTCTTTTACCTGGCCACAGTTGAGCATAGTTCCGCAGTTGAGCATAGTTTCGCAGTTGAGCATTGACCTATGAACAAGGAGGTTACAGTTTGATTCCCAGCCAGGACAAAGGCCTGGGTTGTGGGCTCGATTCCCAGTGGGGGGTGTGCAGGAAGCAGCCAATCAATGATTCTCATCATTAATGTTTCTGTCTCTCCCTTCTTCTCTGAAATCATTAAAATGTGTTTTTGTTTTTTTAAAAAAGAAAGAAATCACCTTTTCAAATAGTTTTAGAGTTTTTGTTTTGTAAGTTCTTTTTAAAATAAACATTAGTTTTGGATTGCAACAGACTGGTCACAACTCAAATTAAATTACAAAGAACACTCTGTGCCACGGAGTCCCCAAGTAATCAACAAGGTCTTTTTCAAATTAGGAAGCTTCACGTGGAAGAAGGCTTGGGTTCAAGATTGACTTTTATATTTGCAATCAAAGGCAGAAAGTGAGTAATGCTGGAATAATGTTTCTCAATTGTTTTCACACCAAGACATGGAAATTCTGTATCATCTGTTAATGTCAATATTTTAAAATAGGTATTTAAAATATATAAATATAATTAAAAATTATATATATGCTTTTGGGGATATCATCTACATCAGAAATCACTAAACAAGAGACGTTGTCTTCCTGTTCATTTATATCTTTGGCAGATGCAGTATGCAGCAGATTGTCAATAAGAGAGGAATATAATAACTGGTTCAGAGTTAGTGCAGCATAAATACAGCGTGAAGCAAAATTAGGTTTGCAGCTGTCTGAGTGTAAAACAATACAATATTTAAAAAACAATAATATAAGAGTAAACTCTGTTTCATATACTCAAAAGTAATTTTTCAACACCTCTTTAATGGAGATCAGTTCCTGGTTAGGACACATAACTAGGTTTCAGGTTCAGTCCCTGGTTGGAGTGCATATGGAGGCCACCAATCCATATTTCTCTTTCTCCCTCTTCCCTTCTCAAATCAATTAAAAAACATATTAAAATAAGGAGAGCTTCACTAAAAGCTGACATTTAAAAATTTTTTTAAAAATAAGTAAATCTGTAAGCATTTGACTACAGGAAAAAGAACAAAACACCAGCACGTCCTCCTGTAATACGAGGTCCTCAATATGTATTTGTTAAATCTGCCTAAAGGAACAAGACTAATATAGTGCCCGTCACACTTGACCACCCGTATGACGGTTCTTACCTTGAGCCCCAAGATTTTCCTCTCTTATTTCACTTGCCCAGAACCAGTTTCCAGAAGAACCAGTAAAGAACCGATGATTCAGTAGCTCTGAGGTCCGAATGCTAGGAATCCTGAAAAGGTAAAGGAAGCACTGGAAATTGCCCTCAACCAGTGATTCCAAACTTATCAAATAAGAGAACGACCCATTTTTAACATCAGAGAATTTCTAGAATTTCTCCCCACTGCATCCCACAATTTGATTATGGCTATACTTTTAGTATCTTGATTAAAAGAAAAAGACATAAACCATACCAATCCAGGTGGCCTCTTACAATGGAACCTCGGTCCTAGTATCCTCAACTTACCTGAGGAAGCCACCAACATTTTAGACGAAATTTCTCATTGCATAAATGTGGCACAGGAGCATTAGTGGTTAAGAAATAACCAATGTGCAATCCAGAAAAGCATAGGATATTTAAATAGAGATTTGAAAATATTCAGACGTCACAACCAAGTCGACCTGAGATCTCTTGCTCAAAGAAACATGCCAACCCCTGACTAATAGATTTCATTCTTGGGGAGGCAGAAATATATTTTTTAAATTTATTTTTGTTTAAAAATTTTATTTTTCAATTACAATTTACGTTCAATATTATTTTATTTTAGTTTCAGATGTACAACATAGTGGCTAGACAATCATATACTTTACAAAAGTGACCCACCCAATGGAGCCACAAATATTCTTGTGTTTTGTTTTTCCCCTTATTATTTTCATATGGCACTTTAGTGTTAATTTCATCACTAGCTTCATGGGTATTGTTGAGAAATCTCCACTCTGAGCACTTGCAATGCTCTTTCCCCCAGGGGAATGCCTTCATGGGCTGCCAGGTGAGACATAGGATGTCTAGTGAAATTTGAATTCCAAATAATCCATGCAATACATTGGGGCATACTTACGTTAAAAATCATTTGTTTACCTGGCATTCGCATTTCACTGATATTCTGTACTTTCGTTGTCATTGTTGCTAAATGGGGCAAGGCTACCTCCAGATGTTCAAAGTGGTACCAAGTACTGAAAGGGAGGAACTGAAAATGTGGGTGACATTTTTGCATAGCTGTCAACAGTGGTTCCGGACACACTTTCTGGCGATCTTTCGGGTTTCTGTCCAAGGGAGGCTTGTGTATAGTTTTCTGGGCAGTCTTGCTGGTCTTCATGGACACACAACCCAGCTCAGACACTGGCAGCCCAGGCGGCAGTTACTCATCCTCCTATTCCCTCAGCTCATTCTCATCTACATGAGCACATACTGGTATACGTGTCTTTCTGTGTGTGTGTGCTGTGGGGTGCGGGGTGGGGCAGCGAAGGTAAAGATTTCTTTGGGATGAAGTAATGAAGTAAAGACTTTAAGGGTCAATCAGGAGAGAGGGGAGAGAGCAGGCAGGAAGGAGACTTCCACTCACTCAGACCCCCCATTCTGCTGTCTAGGAATCAGGGCATTTCCTATGGAGACGGTGAGCTGAGGAAGCACTCCACTTTTTTTCTCTGAACTTGAATTTAACGGAGGTTGGAGTGTAGACACCTTTATCTGATTTTTTCTCACAGTTTCTCTCTCCCTTTATAAGTCAGATTCAAAAGAAAAGCTGACATTGGATCTTATTTTTTTTTCACTTAAAAAATTATAAAATGGGGTATTTTAGGATTTTTTTTTCTCACTTCAATTATAAAATCAACAAATTTATTCCAAAAAACATGCAGAATCCTCTTTGAGGAAGACGTGGTTGCTGGTTTCTGACTCATACCCTGTTTCCCCGAAAATAAGACAGTGTCTTATATTAAGTTTTGCTCCCAAAGATGCGCTAGGTCTTATTTTCAGGGGATGTATTATGTTTCCATGAAGTAGGTCTTATTTTCGGAAGATGTCTTATTTTGGGGGAAACACGGTAGCTGTTTGCTCTTGCTGAGGAACAAGTGGGTCAGGAAGCTGAGCCGCAGCCGTGGATTTTACAGACACCGGGAAGACACCCGTGGAACCAGAGGTGGCGAGCCACTGAATTAGAATCACGCTAATTAGAATCATGCTGACTTGATCGGAGGTGCAAAGGAAAAGAATCTCAAAGTGAAAGGGCCAGTCCAAAGTGAATAAAGAATCTGAAGAACAGAATGTTCTGGTGAATATAATAGAATCAGGGACATGGAAAGGGAGTGGATTGACAATTCTCAGGGGGAAGGGGGTCTGAGAGGTGCGGGAAGAGATTGGACAAAAATCTTAAATCTATGGATGAAGACAGTGGCCGGGGGTAAGGGCATGGGGTGGGTGGGGAATCAGGTGGAGGGGAGCTGTGGGGGGAAAAAAAAGAGGAACACCTGTAATAATCTGAACAATAAAGATTTATTAAAAAAAGAAAAGAAAGGGCCAGTCCAGATGCCGACCAAGACTCTGAGAATCACTACAAGGAAGATGCCCTGTGGGGAGGGTTCTAAGACTTGGGATCGGTTTCAGATGAGAATCCACAAGCAGCTCATGGACTGACAGAGCCCTTCTGAGATTGTCAAGCAGATTACTTCCACCAGCAATGAGCCAGGAGTGGAGGTTGAAGTGGCCATTGCAGATGCTTCAATCAGACTTTTTAATAAATTGGCTATTCCTTGTTAAATGAAACAAAACAAAATAAAAAAAAACATGCAGAATACGATGACAAAGGCAAAGAAACAGCTTGTTTAAATGACTATTCACATTGAAATTCTGTCACCTCAAGGCAGATCTGTGTAACAGATTTAACTTTTTTTTTTTTTTTTTTTTTTAGATTTAACTTTTCATAACATGTTCTAGGGGTCAGAGTGGATTTCTGTCTATGAGGTTGGGGGAAAAAAACACTGAAAATTAGGCTTCTTGTTGGATTGGATTTTGTTTCCTGCCCTGAGATGGGATTTTGAAGGTTCATTTAATGAAGTTCTGTGACGGTGAATGCCAGTGTCTGTCTGTCCTGTCCTCCGCAAGTGAGACCTCCAATGTTTGGTTGGTAGGGGGTGAGTATTTGAAATCAGATGATATAAAGGAATTAAAAAATAGAGCACTTAGTGGTAGGCTGTAACAACTAATAGAAGACAGTAAGGGCTATAATAAGGCTGCAGCATATGAATTGGCATAATAACAGCATTGCTTTGATTTGTGCAAGCTTGGTGCTTTGATTAGTAAGGAGCTCCTAGCTACAGCGATGAGACTGGGTGTAGAAGTGGGAGAGAAGGGCTGTGGTAAAGGTATGTGCAGGTGCTGAGGGGCCAGAGAGGGTGCAGTCTAAATTAGACCACAAGTTCAAGATCAAGGGAAGAGTCACTTCCAAGATAAAGTCTTTCCAGCTTTGACTTCTTCCTTGTGAGTCTTGGGGTCACAACCTTGAGTTTCTCAGGATAGTTTGATTTCTGTTCTATTATCAGACCTTGTGACAAAAAAACACACACAAAAAAACCCCAACACCAAACGAATTTCTTTGGTTGTGGGTGGGAAACAGGCTCTTCCATGGGATGTCGAGAAAGACGTTTCACGGATCCACGCAGGGGAGGCTGTGATATGGCACGGTTTGTTTGTGGTGTGACCAGAAGAGTTCTCCTCCTGGCTTTCCAAGTTCCCATCTCTCTCTGTCCCGCCATGGGAAAAGTTCAACCTTGTCTCCAGCAGGGCCAAGGCCAATGCCCAGAGTTTCTGCTTCATAAGTGCTTTAGCAGCCCGCAGTCTGTTGTGGATCCCAGGTGGCCATTAAGCCCACATGGTTGTGTATTCCTGTACACACAAAGGGGTGAGTGCAAGTTCCCAGCAGGAGAGAGAGAGAGAGAGAGAGAGAGAGAGAGAGAGAGAGAGAGAGAGAGAGCGCTTTGTTCTCCTGGGGTTTTAACCAGAAGCTTTTCAAAAGAACCAACTAACTTCCCACATTTTCCTGGGCTTGCATTGGAGTCCACCTCCTAGCCAGTGACTTTCCCCCAGGTTAGCCTGACAGGCCTCTAGAATCAAGCACCTCCCTCTGCACCTTTGTGAATTTATTGTGCATGTGTTTCTTGCTCTACTCCGCCGCCCCCCCCCCCCCCCCCCCCCCCGTGACCTGTGGGGATGGACTCCTGGGGGGAGTGTGGAGCTGCAGTTTTCTGCTGAAGCAAACAGGCTCAGTGTCCCCAGCTGACCACGCTTAACCACGTCTGACTCCCCGGCTCTCTTTCTTTTAATAATTAGCTAACGACAATAATACTTTCTTTTACCCTTCACAGCTTTTTACTTTATTTTTCTTTATTGTTGGGAGTATTGCAGATGTTCCCCTCCCCGCTTTTCCCTATTATTCCCCTCCACCCCATTCCTGCTTTACCCCAGGCCTTTACAAGTTTTTAAAAGGAAAACCTCAAGAAGATACAAAAATAGAATAGTGTAATGTAGACATTACCCAGTTTCAACTATTACTAACTCATGGCTAATTTTGTTTTCTTTCCCATGCACTTCTCTGCCCCAGATAATTTTTGTATTAGTCATTTGTCATGGCTCTCTGGAGAATCAGAACAAAACAGGTGTGTGTGTGTGTGTGTGTGTGTGTGTGTGGTGTTTGTGTAAACATATAGAAAGATTTATTTATTTATTTATTTATTTATTTATTTATTTATTTTAAGGAATTGACTCTTGAAATTGAAATGATGGTGGCTAGCAAGTTTGAATTCTATAGGGCAGAGGTGGTGTTGTAATTTCTATTGGGAAAACAATCTAGAGGCAAAATTACTTCTTTCTTGGGTTTATTCTTAAGGCCTTTAAGTGATTAGATTTCCCCCATCATGTGGAGGATAATCTGTTTTGCCCACTGTCTACTGATTTAAATGCTGAGCACATATAAAAATATCTTCATAGCAATATCTTAGACTGGTGTTAGACCCAAAAATGGGTTGTATGGGGCTTAGCCTATTTGACACATAAAATGAACTGTTATGATTTTGAAACTAATCTGTCATAATATTTCATTCATAATAGTTCAGTGTATATCTCTAAAACAATATTCTGCTCTAGCTGGTTTGGCTCAATGGATAGAGCACTGGCCTGCAGACTGAAGGGTCCCGGGTTAGGTCCCAGTAGGGGGCACGTGCCTGGGTTGTGGGCTTGATCCCCAGTGGAGGGAGGGGAGTCGGCGTGCAGGAGGCAGCCAATCATTGATTCCCTCTCACCATTGATGTTTCTATTTCCCTCTCCCTTCCTCTCTGAAATCAATAAAAATATATTTTAAAAATAAAGATTCTTTTAAAAAACTTAAAACAACACTATTTTCACACTCCTATGATATTAAAAATCCTGAGTTATTTTAGTTTGAATAAAGATCCAAATTAAGCCCATACATTGCAATTATAGGTATGATTCAGAGGAGTCTATTAACACACAAGTTCTTTCATCTCTCTTTGTTTTGTTTATAATGTATCGGTGGAAAAACTAGTTAGTCCCATAGTATTTTGCATCATCTGGATTTTACTGGTTGCATTTCCATGTCTTTTAACATGTTTCTCTGCCACTGTATTTCCTGTAAGTTGATAATATGGAGAGGATCTTTAATTTTTTTTTTCTTTTTGCAAAAATACTTCAGGCCTGTCTTGTCAGGTTTTCTTTCTTAGATGTCAGCAATCTTCATTTATCAATGCCTGAATTTACTACTTCATTAGGATCTGTAAAGTTCTAAGTTATATAATTTCTTCTGTAGCTATCCATAGTATGCAAAGATAAATTGCTCCTCATTAACTATATGGCTACAGCTTTTCCTAATTTTTTTATCCCAGTGTTTTCCAAGTTAAATTGATAAAGTCCTAGATTTTTGCTGACATGCTCTTGGGGGCAGGGAGAGGGGGTCTGCAAGCTTTCGACTATAATAATCTAACTACATTTTCATCTCAGCAATAATTAGGAAATAAGCATATTTTAGATCATCTGTATGAGCATCTTGTATCCGAGTTCAACCGTTGACCTGAGTGTTGCCGCTCACATTTGTATTTAGGATCATGATTTAATGATCAAAGGGGGATGAATAAAGAAGATGGGCTTACTATTGCCAGACAGCTTTTCCCAGGCCTTCAGTTTGAATAGAGAATTGAGTCAATTTGGGGGACACTTATATACAGATTATGGATCAAAAAGAAGATAAATTGTGGCTGTGAGTGCCAGAGTCATGGCTGTGAAAGGGGAAAAATCATTGTTATATGTTATTTGTATTAGTTTATTTGATTTGTGTTGGCTTGGCAGTTTTGCTCATGTTGAATTTACAAATTGCTTTTATTTTTATAGTTGTCCAAATATGTATTTTTACTACTTAAGAAATTTTATAATTAGGACAACGTAAGTCAACACACTGGCTCTGAAAGAGCTTATTTTTCTTTTTCTTAAAAGGTCTACTTATAACTCAGGTTTGAGAAACACTGCTTTGTCCCTGTCTGGCTTGCACAGGGCTATTAGCTCACCCCACGTCAGTGCGCTTTGTCTTAAGGAGTGCCCTCCTGCGGAGGGTATTTGGAATCCAATGGAGTGTGCCCCGACCAGGAACACGCCCAGATGAAGAGCTGTACTGGGGGAGAAGGTGTTTGTGGGCCTCCTGCCCTCCCTGACGCCATCCGAAGCCACAACTGCCCCCTGCGTACCTTTCACTGGTGCCTTGAGAGCTCTGGCCAACGGAGGAGAATGTTAGGCCACACCTCCACATACTACCAAAACAACTCTTTGTTAAAATAAAAGGCAGCCGAAACTGGTTTGGCTCAGTGGTAGAGCGTCGGTCTGCGGACTGAGAGGTCCCAGGTTTGATTCCGGTCAAGGGCATGTACCTTGGTTGGGGGCACATCCCCGGTAGGGGGTGTGCAGGAGGCAGCTGGTCGATGTTTCTCTCTCATCGACGTTTCTAGCTCTCTATAAAATATCAATAAAATATATTAAAAAATAATAATAAAAGGCAAAACAAAAGTTATCCAAAGCAGTCTTCTCCAATGTTAATGGGCTGAGTCACCTAGGCATTGCTAAAATGATACAAGATGGGGGACTGAGGCCCTGGCTGGTTTGGCTCAGTGGATGGAGCATCAGCCAGCGGACTGAAGGTCCTGGGTTCTATTCTGGTCAAGGGCATATGCTGGGGTTGCCCTTGATCAGAATTCTGGTCTCGGTCCCCAGTGGGGAGTGTGCAGGAGGCAGCCAGTCAATGATTCTCCTTCATCATTGATGATGTTTCTCTCTCCTTCCTCTCTCTCTCTCTCTCTCTCTCTCTCTCTCTCTCTCTCTCTTCCTTTCTGAAATCAATTTTTAAAAAAAAGAAGGAAAATATGGCTCCTGAGAAGTGGCATTTCAATCTTCTTAGTGGTAACTCCTTTGTCTTTATGTCACAGTCATCTTTCTTGACCTTTCTTAGAAAATGCATACAAAGCCCTTAGTACAGTGTTTGATACAGAGTCAGCATTCAATAAATGTCCACGATTCTTGTAATGATAGTTAAAATTAACTTTTGAAGCACAGAGAAGGGTGGATGCAATGGGGAAAAGGACGGGGGAATAGAGGTAGACAGACTTGAGTCAGGATCCTGTTTTTGCTATTTATAAGCTATTTGACCTGGGCAAGTTAGCCTTTCAAGTCTCTGACCGTTAATGTAAAATGGGGAGGGAAATACTCTCTCATAGACTTGACAGGACTCTACACTCCTAGAGTGGTAGATGCTCAACAGATGTCATTTTTTACCCCATTTTGAACATAGACTTGGGGTTGAATCTTGGCTCTTGCATGACACTATTGTGAATTGTGTTATCATCTTTAAAAAAAAAAGATTGAATGTTTTATTGTTTAAAATATTACATAAGGCCCCCCCCCCACCCCAATTGACCTCTCCTTGGCCGTTCCCGCCCCTCAGCACAGGCCCTCACTCTTCTACTGTCTGTGTCTATTGGTCATGCTCAGATGCATGCATACAAGTCCTTTGGTTGACCTCTCATCCCCCGCCTCCCCTGCCTTCCCTCTGAGTTTTGCTGGTCTGTTTGATGCTTCTCTGTCTCTGTATATATTTTTTGCTCATCAGTTTGTGTTGATCATTATATTCCACAAATGAGTGAGATCGTGTGATATTTATCTTTCTCCAACTGGCTTATTTCACTTAGCATAATGCTCTCTGATTCATCCATGCTGTTGAGAATGGTAAGAATTCCTTCTTTTTTTACAGCAGCGTAGTATTCCATTGTGTAGATGTACCACCATTTTTAATCCACTCATCTGCTGATGGGCATTTAGGCTGTTTCCAAATCTTAGGTATTATAAATTGTGTTGCTATTAACATAGGGCTGCATATATCCTTTCTGATTTTTTTGGATATATTCCTAGAAGTGGGATTACTGGGAAAATGGAAGTTCAATTTTTAATTTCTTGAGGAAACTCCATACTGTTCTCCACAGTGGTTGCACCAGTCTTCATTACCACCAGCAGTGCACAAGTGTTCCCTTTTTTCCACATCTTCTCCACACTTGTAGTTTGTTGATTTGTTGATGATAGCCTTTCTGACAAGTGTGAGATAGTACCGAATTTTGATTTGCATCTCTCAGGTGATTAGTAACTTTGAGCATGTTTTCATATGTCTATTTGGCCTTCTCTATGTCCTCTTTTGAAAAGTGTCTATTTAGGTCCTTTGCCCATTATTTTTTTAAATTGGATTGTTTATCTTTCTTTTGTTAAATTGAGTTCCCTGTAAATGTTGAAGATTAAACCCTTATTGGAAATAACATTGGCAAATATGTTCTCCAATGCAGTGGGCTTTCTTGTTGTTTTGTTGTTGTTTCTTTTGCTGTGAAAAAGCTTTTTGTTTTATTTTTTTGCTCTTTTCTTTTCTTCTTTTTACTCTTTCATTTTTCTCCAGCTTTTAAATAAATCTTTATTGTTCAGATTATTACAGATTTTTCTTCACTGATACCACTCCTAGGGCAATATAAACTAAAGAGAAAATAAACAAATGGGACTACATAAAATAAAACACTTAATAGAAGGAAGATAAATGACCCAATTAAAAAATGGGCAACGGACCTAAATAAATACTTTTTGAAAGAGGACTGAAGGAAGGCCAAGAGGCACATGAAAACATGCTCAAAGTCACTAATTATCTGAGAGATGCAAATCAAAATGACAATGTGGTACCATTTCACACCTGTCAGAATGGCAATCATCAACAAATGATAAGTGCTGGCTAGGATCCTGAGAAAAAGGAACCCTCATGCACTGCTGGTGGGAATGCTGGTGCAGCCAATGTAGATGTAGAGAACTGCATGGAGTTTCCTCAAAACACTAAAAATGAAATTCCCAGTTGACTCAGTAATCCCACTCCTAGGAATATATCCCAAGAAACTAGAAACACCAATCAGAAAGGATATATGTACCCCTATGTTCACAGCAGCACAATTCACCATAGCTAAGATTTGGAAACAGCCTAGGTGCCCATTAGCAGATGAGTGAATCAGAAAACCATGATACATTTACACAATGGAATACTACACTGTTATAAAAAAAGAAGGACTTTTTACCACATGCAGCAGCATGGATGGACCTGGAGAGCATTATGCTAAGTGAAATAAGCCAGGCAATGAAAGAAAAATACCACATGATCTCATTTATGAAAAATAAAGACCATTATAACCTGATGAACAAAAAGATAGACACAGAGGCAGCGAAGCATCGAACAGACTGTCAGATTATAGTGGGGAGGCTGGGAAGTGTTGGGGGAGGGGGGAAGAGATCAACCAAAGAACTTGTATGCATGTATATAAGCACAACCAATGGACACAGACACTGAGGGGGTAGGATGAGGGCATGCAACAGAGGGTAGGGGAGGCTAAGGGAAGGTCAATGGGAGAAAAAAAGGAGATGTATGTACTACTAAGTGTAATGCTTTAAGCAATAAAAATTTTTTTAAAAAAGGAACATTATAACCTGCTGAACAAAAAGATAGATACAGAGGCAATAAAGCATCAAACAGACTGTCAGATTACAGTGGCAATGAGAGGCAGCAGGGTAGGGGTGGGGGGGGGATAAGAAATCAACTGAAGGACTTGTATGCACAACCAATGGATGCAAGACACTGAGGGGTGAGGGCATGTATGGGAGTGGGGTGGGGGGAGGGCAATGGGAAGATATGTACACATGTGCTACCTTAATAAAAATAAAAATGGGATGAGGTGGAATTCCCTCCTCTTAAAAATGTTTCTAGAGCTACTAAAAAACTTGCATTTACAAAATAGTGGGTAAAAATATTCCTCTGGATTGTACAAGGAGGGAGACAGGGACCACTGATAAGACATGGTATGTGACATTAGTCAGACTTGGCTTCTTTTTCTCCTGCTGCATCTGAGGTTGGACTCTCCTCGTTTTTTAGTTTCTCGGTTTTCCGCAGGTAGATCTTCTTTAGGTTTCTGGTCAGCCGCTCCAGCTCGCGTTCCCTTTGTGCCCCCTTTTCCTCATTTGCACTTTGTTGTCTGCAGATTTATCCTTTCCTGCTGCCTTTTTGGGCTTCGTTTCCACTTTTGCAGGCTGACAACCTGGCCGACCTCCCCTTGGGCTCCTCCTTGGCTGCCCCCTCTGCCACCTTCCTCTTGGGCATCTTGGTGGCGGCCGATGTACTGGATGCCTGAGGGCTGCGGGGTGCCTAGTGGCTTGGCAAACCCGGGCTGTCTGGCTGCTGCTTTGTTTCCCATTGCCCAAGCTGCTCGTACCCCTCCACTCTGCTCTTTATTGCCGCTATGTCATTCTTCATTTCCTCTTGATTCTTCTTCATTTCCTCTTGATTCTCATACATGTTGTTGAATTTGTTTTCCATCCTTTTCAGTGTCCTTATAACCATTGTTCTGAATTCAATCTCTGACAAATTGCTTGCCACCATTTTGTTTACTTCCTTTTCTGTTGATTCCTCCTTTTCTTTTGAATGGGGGTTGTTTCCTTGTCTCCCCATTTTTTGCCATTCCTTTGTGATTGTTTCTATGTATTAGATCAAACTGCTATGCCACCCAGACTTTTTGAGTTTATCTTATATAGTAGATGTTTTATGGGACCCAGTGGTGCAATCTCTCTGGTCTTCTGGGCTGGGTAATCTAGGGATGCCCCCTTCTTGGGATATTTGGGTTCTCTTGGTGTAGTTGGGTCTTGAGTGTTATTGCCCAGTTTGTGGATGGAGTCTCCTCTCAGGCTGTCTGGTTATGTGGCTCACTCTCTACCATGTTCATGGAACAGCCCAAAATACAACTCGGCAAGACATGACACAAAGGGAATGAATGTGCTCATAACACCAATAACCCAATTTTAATGATCACCAGTGAAAAGAGAATTGGAAGAGAGAAAAGATTATATTGAGAAAGAAAAAAAGGTAAGAGAGAAAAGAAAAATTAGAAAAAGAAAGAGAAAACATATATGTATAGAAAACACCACAAAACAAACATAAATTAAAAAAATGCAAACAATAAATACTCAGAAAAAAAAAAGGGAGGGTGCAGAATCTACAGAAGCAGAGCTTATATACAGAAAGTAAGGTTAAGGGGAGAACCTTGATTCAGTATAGAGGAGATAGAAAGAGAATGAGTAGATAAGAAGAAGAAATTAAAAAAATAAGATAAAAAATTAATAAATAATAAGGAAAAAACCACCAAAATATTTTTAAATTTATCTGTTCATTTATTCATCCATTTTTGAAAAAGAAGCTTAGAGAAGAGGGAAGATAGGATTCTGTTTAGTGAGTCAGACTAATTAAATAATTAGGAGAAGAAGAGAGCAAGAGAGGAGAGGAAACACAAGCATAAAAAAATTGACTAGCAAAGAAAGAGAAAGGAGAAGGGTGCATGGACTTGGAGCAGGAAAGAGGAAATTAGATATATGAGTAAGCCAACAGAGACTATAGTAATAATAACATCAATAAAGCAGATAAAGAAGATCAATTTAATAAGGGGTAAAAAAGAAAGGAGGAGAAACTACAGCAGGGACAAGAGAGTAGACAACGGGATGAAAGAGGGAGAAGTGAGGAAGAAAAGGGTGGAAAAAAGAAAAAAAATATGATAAAATAAAATAACAATAAAAATAAAAATAGAATGAAGAAAAATATGAAAAAAACCCACAAAAAATAAAACTTACAAAAAAAATAAACAAGTGAAGTGTCATTCATTCCAGCCAAGTTTTATTGTCCCATGGGGGCTGGTTAAGACTCCACTCTTCTATTCTGTCTGCCATTTCTGTTTCCTGTTAAGTAGTCAGCACCATGTTGAAGTTCCAAGCAATCCACCACTTCTCTGTTTGTATCTATCCCCACAGCCTTGGCTGCAAGCAGAGGGGACCAATCTGCCCACTTTGCCTGTCTGCCTGCTGCCAATCTTAATCTCTCAATCGCCTCGGACCAGGCTATAGGTGGTGAGGGTGCTATATCACTTTCCATTACTGAATGGCCTCTCTTCAACACAGTCCCTGAAGGCTCTTTGGGGCTATTCGGAGTTTTTTGTCCTTTATACAGCTCAGGGTGTGGTCTGGGTGTGGCTGCATTTGCTGTCTTGAGGCTGCTGGGAGGGGCTGGCTCTTCTGTAGAATAATCACTGCTTAGGTCCAGGAATGTCTTAGTGCTGGATTCCTGGTCACCTCTCCCCATCCTGCTCTCCTTCACAGCCTCTCCCCAGACTCCACAAGTCCCCACCTCCACCTGCACTGCAGCCACGGGTGAGTGTTTGTATCTGAAAGTTCCTATGAACTGGGTTTAGCAAAGAAAAGCAAAGACAAAACAGAGGCAAAACAACCACACAACTGCTAGTTCCCCCCCACACTTCAAACCTCCCCCTCCGCCCCCACACACACCCCAGCACTGCTTGGGCAGCTCTTTCTGGGCTCAGCCTCTCATGGCTGTGGACTTAGAACAATACTCCCCTGCCACCAGAAGCCCTGGGGACTTCCTTTCCACAGTCAGATATTACACTTACCCCCAAGGGACATGGACTTGGTGTCATGTAGCTTCCTTCTGACCCTCTCTGCTTGATGGTCTTGTGACTCTCTCCAGACCACATCCCTGATCCTACCATTCTGCTGGCGTCCTCTGCCCTTTCTGGCTGTGAATTGTCTCACCAGCTTTGTATACGTCACCAATCCCAGGTGGATGTTATTCGATTTAGATGTTCCTTCTACCTGTTCCGGGATAAGGCTCGTGACACATCTGCCAATTCAGCCACCATTTTCCCCTCCCACCTGTTATAATCTTTATGAAATGCACCTCCTCATTACTTTTAAAATGAGGATAATAACTATGAGGATTAAGTTAATTGGTACATGTAAAATGTGTTGGCACCATTTGGGTGGCTCTTAGCATCCCTCCCCTTTAATAGCCTACCATATTTTTTTCTGCCCCCAGATTCAGCCTTTCAATTTATTTTTACTCACTTGTCTAATTTTTTTATATATACTCCATCTAGCATGAGGAGTATATAAAAAGCAGTCCTCAACTGTGCTCCTAATGATGCCCTTCCCTTGGCACAGTGGAGTGGAGATGGTGCTTAGTTGCCTCCCAGTCCCATTCTTCACATCCTAGCTGCACAGAAATCACTGAGTTCCCGCCTGATTTGGACTAAGACACCCTTCTGGAGAGCTTTGAGGCACTTAAAGCAAAAACAACCTGTAACATTTATGCAGTGCCTGTTAAGAGACAGGAACTTTACTTGTATTATGCCAGTTTATCCTCCGCTTAATAAGGTAGTTCTATAAATATCATTACATTTTATAGAAGGAGAAACTAAGGCAAAATTAAATAATGTTCCTCAGGTCAAGCCCACCGTGGTAGAGCTGGCCTTTGTGTGCCAGTAATCTGAGTCCAGATTCAGGGCTCTTACTCCTGGAGGGGGAATTTTAAAATGTTGACACCTGGACTTACCCAGATTAATGGAGGCAGAATCTCTAGGAATAGGGTTCTGGCATTGGTTGCTTTTTTAT
The DNA here is from genome assembly GCA_963924515.1 of Vespertilio murinus. NCBI lineage: Eukaryota > Metazoa > Chordata > Mammalia > Chiroptera > Vespertilionidae > Vespertilio > Vespertilio murinus. The sequence goes on along the minus strand of OZ004706.1, from coordinate 127,212,857 downwards.
GAGCTCTTCAAGGGATGCTATGGTGCAGCCAGGATTGAGAAATAGGCAATGCTATGCTCTTGAGTCTCCATCAGTGGCTTGGGACCTGAGAGTCTGTGGAAGGCGAATTCTGTTCCTGCTCTCTCCTTCTCCTCTGCCTGTTGGTGATTTTTTTAAATACTATTATTTTTGTGGTTGTTGTTGTTAATCCTCATCCAGGATATTTTCCATTGATTTTTAGAGAAAGTGAAAGGGATGGGGAGAGACAGAGAGGAAGATAAAATTATCGATGTGATGGAGACACATCAATTGGTTGCCTCCCGTGCGTGCCCTGACCTACTGGGGAATGAGCCAGCAACCGAGGTACATGCCCTTCACTGGAATTAAATCTGTGATCCTTCAGTCTCAGGGCCGACACTCTATCCACTGAGCCAAACTAGCCTGGGCCATTAGTGCTTTTTAAAAAAATATATTTTTATTGATTTCAGAGAGGAAGGGAGAGGGAGAGAGATAGAAACATCAATGATGAGAGAGAATCATTGATCGTCTGCCTCCTGCATGCCCCTTCCTGGGGATGGAGCCTGCAACTTGAAAAGTGTCCTTGACTGGAATCGAACCTGGGACCCTTCAGTTCCCAGGCTGACACTCAGTTCACTGAGCAAAACTGTCTAGGGCCTGTTGGTGATTTTTAAATGTTTCTATTTTTGTAATTGTCAGAGGTCTTCCTTCTGACTAGCATTCTTAAGGAGAAATGGTAGGCTGACTAAGGGTTCCCCAAAGGTGCCCATATCCTAATCTCCAGAAACTGAGAGTATGTTACATTACATATGTAGGGAAGGCAAAATCTGACCTCTATCCATGCTACAGCTAGGACTCTACCAAAAAGATAGATTAATGCCAAAACCGGTTTGGCTCAGTGGATAGAGCGTTGGCCTGTGGACTGAAGGGTCCCGGGTTCAATTCCGGTCAAGGGCATGTACCTTGGTTGCGGGCACATCCCCAGTGGGGAGGTGTGCAGGAGGCAGCTGATTGATGTTTCTAACTCTATTCCTCTCCCTTCCTTTCTGTAAAAAAATCAATAAAATATATATTTTTTAAAAAGATAGATTACCAAGAGAAACGGTTTTTTAACACGTGCAGCACAGATCATATAGGAGAAACCTCAACAAGAAGGAACTCAAAGCAGAGGCTTAGAATTTCAGCTTGTAAAGCATCCTTGGTGAAGAACAGCCACTTTGTAGGAAGGCAGTTTTAGGGTTTCAAGAACCTCACGCTGGAGCGGGAATGAAGAGTAAGTTTTGCTTGTAGATTTCTTTGACACTGTCTCTGGGAGGAAGCGTGTAAGTGACCTTTTTTTAAAGAAGGAATTCAAGGGCAGGTTTTTCTATTATTATAAATTTAAAGCAATTACTATTTGAGATATTCTTTTCCTAAGTATAAGACAGTTCAGTGAAAAATATATATATATATTTGTGATGGGGGCCTGAAATATGAGAAGCTGGAGCTGATGGGGTCTGATTACAGCCTAAGGAAACAATAAACAGCCTTGATGTATGTCCTTGGACCTCATTAAAGCTAATTTCTATGTACCAGTAGGACATTCGTATAGAATAAGAGCTCTCTTAAAAAATCCTTTCAGATACAAGAGTTCTAAGCTTTAAAGATATATCCATTTTAATGGATAAGCCTTTTTTTATGGCTTAAAACAAATAAAATAAAGCCTTTGTGACTTAATCATGGATGCAAGAGGAGTTTCCCAAAGAGCAAAAAAATGCAGTCCCCTCAAGAGCCAAAGTTTCTCCCAAAGACACTGTAAGGCAGTAAACACCTTCACAGTTACAGGTGGGAAAACGGCTCTGGCCTCCCACGGAGATGCCTCAGAGCACAGACCTGCTGCTCTGTGATACCCAATGGGTTGGTTATGCTGGAAATCCTCCCAGCTCAGGTGAAACAGAGAAAGGAGAGCTGACATTTTATGGCCTCCTTAGGTCAAATGCACAAAAGACAGAGACAAGGAAAATGATGACTATTTCTGAGAGGCTATATGTAGCCCCAAATCAAATGCACAATTTAAAGAATGGAGTTTCACATTTTTTTTCTTAAGAAAAACATTTGGAAAGGAAATTTGGAGAGGGAGAGATAAGAAAAAAGTTTACCTTCCTTTCTTGGCTGGGCACTGCAAAAGGAGACCCCAGATTGCTGCCTTTGGTAAGAATTCTTACCTACCACTCACTAGCTTTTGTAAGTTTTCCCAGGATTCCATCTGCAAGCTCTGGAGCTGGTGGGACATCCCAGCTGGTCCCATCTGTGTCTGCAGAAACAGGGGAGGTGACATTTGACCCATCTTAGATTTTTAACTGAGACTCTTTAACAAAAAGACAGATTAACAAGAGAAAAACAGTATCTATCTATCTATCTATCTATCTATCTATCTATCTATCTATCTATCATCTATCTCTATTGAGAAAAACAGTATCTATCTATCCATCCACCCATTTATTTATTTATTTAAAGAGAGGCCTTTTACTTTTGTGTATTCTTATATATTTATTCTTAAATTATTTACATGTATTGCTTTTATAATTGAGAAAACAGCAGTTAACATACTGTGTGATGAGAGACAATTGATGATGAAAGGGAAATCTAATGCATTGATTTCAGTTCAGTAAAAAAAAAAAAGAATATTTATATGTCAGCATACATGAAGAGACTCTCCATATATGCATGGCCGTTTAAAACATTATTTTATTATTTGATTACAGTTTGTAGTTAAGACTTTTCTGCTTTAGTTTCAGGGGTATGGTTCAGCAGATAGACATTCATAAAGATTACAAAGTGTCCCCAAGGTAATACCCACCTGGCACCATACAGAGTTATATTGCTGACCGTGTCCCCTGTGCTTTACCTAACATCCCCATGCCTATTCTGTGACTAACAATTAGTGCTTATTATTCCCGTCACTTTTTTCACCCCACTTCCAACACCCCTCCCCCTGGTATCCATCAGTCTGTTCTCTGAATCTAGAAGCCTGTTTTGTTTGTTCGCTTATTTTGTTCTCTAGATTCCACATGTAAGTTATATCATGTGGTATTTGTCTTTCTCTGTCTGACTTTCTTTGTTTAGCATAATACCCTGTAGATCTATCCATGCGGTCATAAATGGTAATATTTTATTGTTTTTTAATGTGCCACAGCTTTTTTTATCCACTAGTCTATTGATGAGCACTTGGATTGCTTCCACATCTTGACTATTGTATATTAGGCTGCAATAGACATGGGGTGTCTATATCCTTTTGAATTGGTGTTTTGGATTTCTTTGAATATATACCCAGAAGTGGAATCACTGGGTCATAAAGCTGTTCCATTTTTAATTTTTTTGAGCAACCTCCACACTGAGAAAAACAGTTTATTAATGCATGAATGCATGCATATCACAGGGGGAAGAACCTCAGTGAAAAGTAACTCCAGGTGGTGGCTTAAAATTCCAGTTTATACAGCATCTTCAGCAAAGAACAAAAAATTTGTAAGGAAAGGACAGGAAAGGAAAATCAGTTTTAGGAGAAGGTGGACAGGTGGAGGCAACTAATGAAGTAAAGTTTGTTTGCAGATTCCTCTGGTGCCATCTCTGAGCCAAGAATCTATTTTCTGTGAAAGGAGGATTTATTACCTACCTGCCTTTGGGCAGAAAGGGGAGGGGAGTAGAGAGAGCGTTCCCTGCATTTGCTGCTTCTTAACTGCCTTCAGCTCAAAATAATTTTTATATCAAAGAGGCATATTTTAGAGTGAGATAATCTGGTTTCCTTCACATGGTAAAAGGGATTTTGGAGATTTAAGTTAAGGATTTTGGGATGGGTCATCTGAGTTTCCCAATGCAATTACATGGGCCTGGGTCATAGAGAGAGATTTGAAGATAATTGTGCTGCTACCTTGAGGATGGAAGAAGGAGCCAGGAGCCCGGAATGTCAAAAGTCTCTAAACGTTGGAAAAAGCTAGGAAATGAATTCTCTCCTAGAGCCGCTAGCAGGGGTGGGGAATATCTGGCCTGCAGGCTGTATAAAGCCTGAGAAATCATTTGGTCTGGCTCTGCGAAGGCATTAGGGGTGAGCTAATTAAATGTTTGACCAAATATAGCAGGCTATTTTTTGATAGCATTTTTAAATATTTGTTTTTTTGGCAAATTAAGTTTAATATACAGATACAAAACAAGATTCACAGCTTTTACAAATCATTCAAATAGCATTGTAAATAGATTTTTTTAAGCGGGCTAATTTTTAAGTTGATAACTTTGTATGGCCCACGAATGATACAAATATCCAAATGGCCCTTGGCAGAAAAATGGTTATCCTCCCTTGCTAGAGTCTAGAGAGTGTGTAGCCCTGATAACACTTTGATTTTACTCCAAGGAGATCCATTTCAGACCTTCAGAACTGTACATTCTTAAATTTGTGTTGTACTTTTGTGGTAATTTGTTAGAGCAGCAACAGGACACTAATACAGGGGTACTTGCTATAGAAAGAACGCTGTCCACCAGTACCCTAGATATTTGGGTTCCTCTCCTCCCTCACACCACTTACTGACTATGGACATGGAGGCAAGACATGAAATGCCTCAAGCTCAGCGGCCTCTTCTCTGAAATGGAACCAATACAACCAATGCACTTGCAGACAGACCTGGGCTGATCCTCTAGCCCAGCTCAGCTCAGCTCAGCCTGACTTAGCGCTTCTAAATTGGAACCACTTTCCTCACTCCCCCAGTCTGAGTCTGAAATCTTGGGTTAGGTTATTAATAGCTGAAATTATGTTGTTTCTTTACTTGTCATAGGTACTATCCAAAATCAGAGATCAGCATTTCTTAGATTGGGATTTAAAAAGCAATTACACTAAACAGTGGGACAAATTTGCCAAAACCAGGAGTCTGAGATACAAAAGAATTATTCTGCTGTCGATTCCTCCTCTACTCCAGACAAAATTGCACAGTGTTTAGCTATCACCATACTGTTTCAGCCTCTGCTTATGTGATATGTTTCTTCACTAGAGGTCCAGTGCATGAATTCATGCATGGATAGGAAGTCTGGACAGCTGGGGGTGGGAGGTGGGGTGAGGGATGAGTCGTGGGTGGTTGGCTGGCCTGGTCGAACTCCTGGTTGAGGGGACAATTTGCATATTAGCCTTTATTATTATTTTTTATTATTTTTTATTTTTATTTTTTAAATTTTATTTTATTAAGGTATTATCTGTGTACATAGCTTACCATTGCCCCCCCCCCCCCACCTCCCATTTATGCCCTCCCTCCTCAGAGTTCTGTGTTCGTTGGTTGTATTTATGTTCATGCATACCAGTCCCTCGGTTGTTCTCCTATCTCTCCCCAGGTCTCCTTCCCCTCCCCGCTGTCATTTGACAATCTGCTTGTTTTATGGTGACCATCTCAGGACCCCATGAGTAGAATCCGCTCCTCATTTGGCAGTCTGCTTGTTTTATGGTGACTATCTCAGGACCATATGAATAGAGTCCGCTGCTCCTCTGGTTTTCACAGCCCCTTCCCCTGGGTCCCAACTGCTTCCCCTGGGACACACGGCTCGCCCGGGGCACACTGCACTCTGGGACACTCGGCTCACCCGGGGCACTCCGCCCCATAGGACACTTGGCTCACCCGGGGCACTCGGCCCCCTGGGACACACGGCTCACCCGGGGCACTCAGCCCCCTGGGATACTCGGCTCACCCGGGGCACACGGCCCCCTGGGACACACGGCTCACCCAGGACACCCTTCCCCTTTGGGGGGGTACGGCTCACCCGGGGCACACGGCCCCCTGGGACACTAGGCTCACCCGGGGCACACGGCCCCTCTAGGGTGTTGGGGTCGCATATTGGAGGCGCCGCACTAGCTCCTTGCTAGCATGGCGGGCAGGCTGGGACAACTGCAGTTGGGCTGAGATGGTTGCAGGCGGGGGGACCACCTTCAAAGGTGTCTCGTTCGGTGTGGGAGCGGAGCAGCTGCAGACATGGAGGCTAAGTTCTGAGGTCGCCCACTCCCTGAGCCCAAGGCTTGGTGAGCTCTGTTCTCAGTGGATTTCCTTTATTCGCGGCGGCAGTGGCGGTTGGTGGTGCCAGGTGCAGCAGTGACGGTCGCTCCTGTGGTTCAATTACCACTGTAGTTTTAAAGTTCACATGGCGGTGGTGGCGAGACCTTCGGCTCGGCCATGCGGCATCGGAGAAAGGCTCGCCTGGGCGGCTAATGGAAGGCGCCGTGCCATTTCCTCACCAGCGCGCTCCATCTCCCTCCCAGCATGGTGGGTGTGCTGGGAAGATGGTGGGTGGGCTGTGATGGCTGCATGAGGAGAGTCCGCCCTCAATGGTGTCCTCTTTGGTGCGGATGTGGAGCTGCTGTGGATGCAGAGGCTAATTTCTGAAGCCACACTCTCTGTGAGCCCGGGGCGTAGTGAGCTCTGATTTCGGTGGATTCCCATTCTAGGGGGTGGCGGCGGGTGCGGCAGCGATGGTAGCTCCTGTGGCTCAATTTCCCCTGTAGTTTTAAAATCCGCATGGCAGTGTCTGATGCTTTGGCCTGGCCATGCGGCAGCGGAGAGAGGATTCTCTGGGTCTGCCAATGGAAGGTGCAGCGCCAGCACAGCGCGCGCGAAGGCCTGGCAGAGCAGGCCGCGGGCGGTGGCAGCGGTGGAGGCTGCGGGATCCATGGGTGTGGCGCCAAGGCAGGGCCGAGCTGGTCGCAGGCGGTGGCGGAGAGTCCCCGAGATGTCTTAGTCTTTCAGACTTGGTGGAACGCTTCCCCTGAGCCAGGAGAAGCAGCACCACAAATATTAGCCAGCTCAGTGCTTCCCCTCTACAGGTGACAGTAGGGGCATCCTCACCTCGGTAGGCCTTTGCTCTTGGAGGTCTTAACCAGTAGAAGGCAGCACGGTACAGAACTGCCCCACCTTCTCAGTCCTCCGGTAGCCTTTATTATATAGGATAAGATAGATTGGAACATGTCATCTTGCCATCACTTCCACTTTGTGATGGGCACAGATAATCATGCCTACATTGGCCATCTGTTTCAAAATGGAGAGATTAGACCTTTATATGATTGCACTTAGGACAAATGTATTTGGCAGTGATAACATCAATGATAAGTCCGTGACTTCATGTATTTTGTATTTAGTGCCCTGCCTCCTTTTGTCCTTAGTAGTAATATGAAATGGCGAACTTGAAAGATGTTTATGTAAAAGGTCATGGGAATTTTGCAAACATTATTTTTCCAAATGACGTTTTGTTTATTCTATGAGTTGCAATAGTGTGTCCATTATCTTTCTGAAAAAGGTGCACATAATCTTGGATGGACTTACTTTGATACAATAGTCTTTTACATTTCTTCTTTTCCCCAAGAGAAAAGAAAAAAAAATATTTTTATGTTAAGGGGATTTGACCTAGGGCCTTCTAAACTAGTACTTTTAAAACACCCATTTGATTTATTGGGATAATATCTATCTATCTATCTATCTATCTATCTATCTATCTATCTATCATCTATCTATAAAAGGCTAATACACTAAGTGTCTATCTGGGTAATAATGTCACACAGCAATGCCTGGTATCCTCTCTAGTGATGACTAGCCTTTTTGGAGTTTCTTCAGCCCAGGAACACGACTTGCTTTATAGCTAGGTGCAAACATTTCACACTGTAACCAGATGTCTATGAAATGTTTTCCTGTGCCACATCTCATTTGATCCTCACAGAAGTTCTGGAGTAGATAGATAGGAGACTTGGTGGAATCTTATTATATTTTCATTAGCTGGAAAATAGAGATTTAGAAAGCTTAGAAACTTGACCCAACTGAAAAGAAGAAATGGTGGACCTTGAAAATGACTTCATATTTTCTTACTGTGCAGAATATAGTCAAACACTGCTGTCATTAAATATTTTACCTTTTGTTCTCCCCATGTGATCTACAACAATAATGTGCTTTGTATTGATAGTTACTGCTGTGCTGCTGACAATTACCTGAAAGAGAAGTTGGGGTGCTTCACTGAGCTGGAAAAAGTTTAGCTATATCAGAAATCAGGTCTAATTAAGCAAGTTTATTCTATATATTAGAGGCCTGGTGCATGAAATTTGTACATGGGAGGGGGTGTCCCTTAGCCCAGTCTGCATCCTCTCCAATCTGGGACCCCTCTCACAATCCAGGACTGCTGGCTCCCAACTGCTTGCCTGCCTGCCAGATTTCCCCTAACCACTTCTGCCTGTCAGCCTGAGCACTCCTTAACCACTCCCCTACCAGCCATATCAATGCCTAACCGCTTCCCTGCCAGCTCTATTGCCCCTAACTGCCCTCCTCTGCCATCCTGGTCACCCCTAACTGCCCTCCCCTGCAGGTCTGGTCACCCCTAACTGCCTCCCTTGCCAGCCTGGTCACCCCTAACTATCCTCCCCTGCAGGCCGGGTTGCCCCAACTGCCCTCCCTGCTGAACTGGTAACCTCTAACTGCCCTCCCTTGCTAGCCTAGTCACTCCCAACTGCACTCCCCAGCTGGTCTGGTTGCCTCCAACTGCCCTCCCCTGCAGGCCTGGTCCCTCACAAATGCCCTCCCCTGCTGGCCCAGTCAACCCTAACTGCCCTCCTCTGTAGGCCTTATTGCCCCCAACTGTCCTCCCTTGTAGGCCTGGTCACCCCTAACTGCCCTCCCCTGCCAGCCTGGTTGCTTCCAACTGCCCTCCCCTGTGGGCCTGGTCTCTCCCAGCTGCCCTCCCCTGCAGGTCTGGTTGCCCCCAATTGCCCTCTCCTGCTTTCCCAGTCACCCCTAACTGCTCTCCCCTGCAGGTTCCCCCAATTGGCCTCCCCTGCAGGTGTGGTCCCTCCAACTGCCCTCCCTTGCAGGCCTGATCTCCCCCCAACTGTCCTCCTCTGCCAGCCCAGTCACCCCTTACTGACTTCCCCTGTAGGCCTTATTGCCCCCAACTGCCCTCCCTTGCAGGCCTGGTTCCTCCCAACTACCCTCCCTTCCTGGCCTGGCCCCTCCCAACTTCCCTCCCCTGCTGACCTAACTGCCCTCCTCTGCCAGCCATCTTGTGGTGGCCATCTTGTGTCCACATGGGGGTGGCCATCTTTGATCACATGGGTGGGGCCATCTTGTGTATTGGAGTGATGGTCAATTTGCATATCACTCTTTTATTAGATAGGATATAAAGACTAAGTTGACTCACACATGTGCAACACACATAAAGCTCTTACTGGTGCCAATCGCACATGTGTGTTTCAATCTGTCATTGTCGATCGTGAATTTGGTTGACACTTCTATTATAGAGAAAGGGTGAACAGCAATATTAAAATATTTCTTCTAATTAATTTCCTTTCAATGTGCATGAATTCATGCACCTGGCCACTACTTGCTTAATAAAGTTTTATGAGTTTCATAGAATTGAATGCTGTATAGCAATAAAAATGAATAAGCTACATGCAATAAAATGTATTCTCACAAACAGTTATATGGAATATATATAATACATATAACAATTTCTATACAATATATATTAAGTTAAAACTGGGTAAAACTAATATATAGAAATAAAAATCAGAATAGTGCTTACCGTATTTGCTGGCGTATAAGATGATTTTTTTGGCCCTGAAAAATAAGCCTCCAAGTGGGGGGTAGTCTTATAGGGCGAGTATATAACAAACTCTGTATTTTGAGTGGAAATGTTAGGGGGTCGTCTTATACGCCCAGTCGTCTTATACACCGGCAAATACGGTATTTTTCAGGGCCAAAAAATCTTCTTATACGCCGGCAAATACGGTAATTTGGTGAGAAATATTGTTAACTGGGAGAGATCTCAAAGAGAAATTTTGATTTTCTTGTTATATTTAATTTATTAAAGTTTTCTATATGCATGTTATATTTTAATAACAAGTACTTAAAATAAAAGATCATATAGACTTCAAGTGTACCATTCTATAATGCATTGTCTGTCATTGTGTGTTCACTATCCAAAGTCAAGTCTTCTTCATCACCATATATTTGACTGTCTGTACTCTCTTTTATTGCTTTCCACTGCCCTTTCCCTCTGCTACCCACCATCCTGTTGTCTATGAGTTTTTGTTTGTTAATTTGTTGCTTTCAGTTTTATATCCCACATATGCTTAACATCATATGTTCTTGACATTTTCCATCTGACTTATTTCACTTAGGATGATATTTTCAAGACTCATCCATGTGTTGTAAATGCCAGTATTTCATCTTTTATTTATGGCTGAGTAATATTCCATTGAATATATGTACGATATCTTTATCCAATCATCTATTAAAAGACACTTTGACCACTGTGAACAATTTACATCCCCACCAGCAATGTATGAGGTACCTTTTTCTCCACCTCTTCAACACTTTTTATTTCTTTTCTTGTTAATGACAGCCATTCAAACAGGTGTGAGGTGGTATTTCATTATGGTTTTCCTTTGCATTTCACTAAACTAGCACTTCCAAAGTGGGGAAGGAAATGTGATTTTGCTCCTTGGAACATTTATTAATATCTGTAGATATTTTTGATCATTATAACTGGAGGAAAGTGCTGCCAGAATCTAGTATGTGGAGGCCAGAGATGTTGCTAAACTTCTTGGCACAGTTAGTCTCACACAACAAATAATCCTTGGGCCTGAGATGTCAATAGTGCTGTTGAGAAATTCTGCCCTTAACCAGTGTTTCTCAAACTTCAATGTGCATACGAATCACCTGGGATCTGCTTAAAATGAGGATTCTGACTTGATCTCATGTCCTTAATAGACAGAACTGTACCTAGCACATCATGGTTGGTTCATCAATAATTGTTGAAAACATGGATAAATATTTAGAGGAATGAGGAAATGAGTGATACAACAGGTAGCCAAGAGCACTTGCTGTCATTCCCATACATATCTCTGAGTTATCTTTGAGGCACTTACTCCAAAGAAAACTGATTTCCTCTCAACAAGCCAGAAACTTCTCAAAAGCTTTCCTCAGGGCATCACAGCTGTCCTCAGGTAAAAAATGACTTCCTTTCTCTAATGTTTCACGTTGTCCCTTCTGACACAGAGTGAGGGTTCAAGGATGAGTTATTTTGGGTGGTTGCCAAGGTTGGATGTGTGCTAGATGGATACAGTGGGGGGAAAAATGTGGAGGCCCTAAACCTGGCCCCACACCTGAGCCTTCCCCAAGGGAAAAGGATCAAATCTAATAAAATTGATGTGTGTTGGTGGCAGGAGGGAAGGAGGAAGTAGAGAACCAGAATAGGTTTTCAGAGGAAAATAAGATTAGAATGAATTTCACAGAGTAGCCTGCTGTGGAAAAGACATCCACCCATAGGCAATATGAAGCTGAAGGTTGGGGAACTGGATGCTTATGTAGGTTGTAAGCCTATGAGTTTCAGAAATCAGAGACTTATTAGCCTTCATTGATAAATCATTTCTTTCCCCTTATTCTTGACTCTCTGGGCTTCTATCAATTATCTTCTGTCTCTCACCACTCCACACACAAATGTCCAAGGCAAGCCTAAATTTGGAATTTGGCCCAGAAGTGTCTTTCTTTCCCAAGATAGTCCTCGTGGTCTTGGAAGCAATTTGTTTAGAATCCTGATACTTCTCTACTGCCTATTGAGAATGGGTTGTAGCAGGCAGAAGGGAGACAAGGAAGGGGGAGGAGCAGGACGCAAGAAAGTGGGTAAAGAGAGGTGAGTCAGCCAAGGCCATGGGAACTGGGGTACAGAAGTTCTCTGTAGCTAGGACAAGGATTTATCCAGATGCCATTATAAATAGAGCTCCTGACAACAGCACTCCCCTGTTAGAAGGTATGATGTAAATGAATGTGTCAACACTGTTGATTCAGGTGCGGTCACTGCATTTTGGCCATACATGGCTTAGTAAGCTAGTATGGGCCACTGGGTGCCTGTGCCCCAAACCTGGACCACAATTACACAGTTTTCTCCTCTGGGCAGAGAGTGGGGACTGAGTTTTGGGGTCATGTCTCTGAGGAAGCAGTTCATCAAGAATGATGACTATTCTGCATCTTCCCTGGAACCTCCAAGGAATTCGAGTTTGCTCTGAGGCTAACAGAGTGATGCCTGTATGTCACCAGGATGGGTTACTAAAGAGGTCAGAGGAGTCCCCTTTTTTGGACATCTTTAAAAAAAGACCTAGATTTTTGTATTATGGAATGGTTTTAAGAGTTCTGATACATATCTCTGTTATATCTCTTCTTTGCTCAAAACATTGAGTTGCTTCTTATTGTCCTTAGAATAATGTTTAAACTTCTGAACTTGGCATTTAAGTCCTCTATTATCTGGCTCTAAACCACCTTCCTAGGTTTTGTTTGAATAGAAATTAAAAAGAACTCAAAAAGCAGCAAACTAGAAATTGAATGAAACTTCCCCCATTTGATAAAGAATAGCTACACAAAACCCACAGCTAACATTGTACTTAATGGTAAGAAACTAGGTGATTTCTCCTTAAGATTGGGAACAAGGCAAGTATGTCTCCTTTAGCCATTCCTATTTAACATTATACTCTAAGTCCTAGCTAATGCAGAAAGATAAGAAAAAGAAATGTAAAGTATACAGCTAGAGAAAGAAGAAATAAAACTGTCATTGTTTGCAGATAACATAATTGCCTATGTAGGAAACCCAAAGAATCAATAACAACAACAAAATCTATTGTTGACCATAAGATATTGCAAGGCTGCAGATTACAAGGTCAATATATAAAAGTCAACTACTCTTCTATATATCAGCAATGAACAGTTGGAATTTGAAATTAAAAATATAACACTGTATTAACACCACCCCAAAAAAGAAAAGAAGAGAAAAGAAATACTTAGACATAAGTTTAACAATATAGTTACAAGATCTATATAAGGAAAGCTATAAACCTTTAATGAGAGAAATAAAAGAAGATCTACATGAATGAGGAGAGGGTCCATGTTTATGGATAGGAAGAGTTGATATTGTTAGGATGTCAGTTTTCCCCCACAACCTGATGTACAGATTCAATGTAATCCCAATCAAAATCCCAGCAAGGTGTGTGTGTGTGTGTGTGTGTGTGTGTGTGTGTGTGTGTGTTGACAAACTGGTTTATATGGAAAGGCAAAGACTCAGAATAGCCAACACAATATTGAAGAACAAAATCAGAGGACTGACACTACTCAGTTTCAAGAATTACTATAAAGCTACAGTAATCAGGACAGTTAGGCATTAGGGAAAGAAAAGACATTCATTTAGATCAGTGAAACAGAATAAAGAATCCATAAATAGACCCAAGATTATATATTTATAATCCACAAATATAGTCAAGCGATTTTTGACAAAGGACAAAAGCAAATCTGTAAAGAGAAAGGATAATTTTTTCAACAAATGATGCTGAAACAACTGTATATTCACATGTAAAATAAATGAATTAGACACAGTTCTTCTATCAATATTTTCACAAAAATATTGTTTTATAGACCTAGATTTAAAATACAAAAGCTATAACATGTCTAGATGATAACATAGAAGAAAATTAGGGTGACCTTGGGTATAATGATGAGTTTTTAGATAAAACATCAAGTACACAATTTATGAAAATAAAATGTATGTTAAACTACATTATAATTAAAAACTGCTCTGTGAAAGACATTTTTAAGAGACGAAAAGACAAGCTACAAACTGGGGGAAAATATTTGCAAATTATATCTGACAAAGGACTGACATCCAAACCATACAAAGAACTTTTAAAAATCAACAGTAAGAGAGCAAATATAGCTGAAACCGATTTGGCTCAGTGGTAGAGCGTCGGTCTGTGGACTGAAAGGTCCCAGGTTCAATTCTGGTCAAGGGCATGTACATTGGTTGTGGGCACATCCCCAGTAGGGGGTGTGCAAAAGGCAGCTGGTCGGTGTTTCTCTCTCATCGACGTTTCTAGCTCTCTTATTCTCTCCCTTCCTCTCTGTAAAATATCAATAAAATATATTTTTTTTAAAAAGAAAGCAAATATAGCCCAATTGAAAAATGAGCAAAAGGTCTGAACAGATAACTCACCAAAGAAGATAAACAGATGGGAAATTATCATATGTTGATCAAGGAACATAAAATTAAAACCATCAATGAAAAGTCACTACACACACAGAATGGTGAGAATCTTGAACACTGACAACACCAAATGCTTGAGAGGATTTGGAACAATGAGAACTTTCTTTTTCATTGCTGGCAGGAATGCAAAATGGTATAGCCTTTTTGGAAGGCACTTTGGCAGCTTCTTACAAAATTATTCATACTCTTATTATATGATCTGGGCTTGTGCTCTTAGGCATTTATGCAAATGAGTTGGGAACTTAAGTTCATGTAAGAACCTGCAGATGAATATTAATAGAAATCTTACTCATCATTGGCAAATCTTGGAATCAACTAAGATGTTATTCAAGCCCTGGCTAATGTAGCTCAGTGGATAGAGTGTTTACCGATGTACCTAAGGGCCATGGGTTTGATTCCTGATCAAGGGCATGTGCTTGGGTTGCAGGTTTGATCCCAGGTTATATGTGGGAGGCAACCAATCGATGTGTCTATCTCAAATCAGTGTTACACACACATTCTCTCTCCCCTTCTTCCTTTCCACTCTCTCTAAAAATCACTGGAAAAATATCCAAAACAAACAAACAAACAAACAAACAAACAAATAATGCTCCAGTTGTTCCATATCCTTGCTAATACTTGATATTGTCAGTCTTCTAAAATTTTGCCATTCTAGTGAATGTGTGCTGATATTTGTTATTTTAATTAATATCTCCCAAATAACTAACATTATATTGAACAATTATATTGAACATTTTTTTCCCTGTGCTTCCTTGCCATTCATGTGTAAAAGTTTTAGTTTTTGATGTGCTCAAATTTATTAGTTCTTTGTTTCATTATTTTGCTTTGTGTATCTTGTTTAAAAAATCATTCCTATCCCAAGGTCAATAGGAACTCTTCCATATTTTCTTCTAAAATGATTTAAAATTTGATTTCTCACAATTAGGTTTTTAATTCACTGAAAATTTAATTTAGAATTTGGTGTGAGGTAGAGGTCTACTTTAATTTTTATCTACAACTAGAAAAATTAATTGCAAAAGCACTTTTTTCCATTGTATTTGTTTTTTTTTTTCTGCCGCTTACCAACTTCTCCAAAATGTTGGCATTCCAGCTGTATTTTCTTTAGTCTCCTACTCCTGTGGTAGAAATGACTTCAACATCTCCTGTATGTTTCTGCCACCATGAGTTTATTCATGCTGTTCCTTATGTCTGGAGTGCTGTTCCCTTTTACCTCCACCTTTCAAAAGGTCCAGCTCAAATGGCCCTTGAAGTCTTCCAAAATCCTATCACATGTTTCTCTCCTGCCCCTAAATTAAAACAAGGGGATCAACACATAAAAGTATTATTTCTATTAAACGTATTGGAGTGACATTGGTCAATATGATCATATAGGTTTCAGGTGTGGGTTTCTATGTTACAAGATCTGTATACTGCACCATGTGCCCTACGCCAAGTCAAATCTCCTGTCACCATGAATTAGGATCCCTGTCTCCCCTCATTCCATCCCCTTTTGCAACCACCACACTTTTATTTGTGTTCATGAGTTTTAGTTTTATATTCCACATATGAGTGAAATCATATGGTTCTTAGCTTTTTCTTACTGACTTATTTCACTTAGCATATTTTCAAGATCCATCCATGTTGTTGCAAATGGCAGTATTCCATCCTTTCTTATGGCTGAGTAGTATTCCATTGTGTAGATGTACCACATCTTTGTCCAGTCCTGTATTGCAGGACACTTTGGTTGTTTCCATGTCTTGTCCACTGTGAATATTGCTGCAATGAACATGGGGTGCATATATATTTGCAAACACATGATTTTGAGGTTTTCAGGTATATACCCACGAGAGGGATTGCTGGGTTGTATGGTAGCTCTATTCTTAATTTTTTGAGGAATCGCCGATTGCTTTCTGTTGTAGTTGTACTAATCTACATTTCCACCAGTATTTTATTCCTTTATCATAAATCTTAGTTCATCTCTTATATCACAGTCCTATGAGTTTGCCTTCTTTATCTGTACACACTGTTAACCCTTCCATGTTGCAATGGTAGACAGAATAATGTCCCATTCTACCTGCCATGTTCTAATTTTCAGGACTTGCGATGTATTACCTTACATGGCAAAAGGGATTATTTTACAGATGTGATTAAATTAATCACCTGTCTCCTTAAAATTGGAGAACATGTTCCAGCTGAGTTATAGAAGCAATAGAAAATGAACATACTTGCTCACCATGGAGTCCCCAATAACTTGAAGCAGATCCTTAGATATATATGAAATAATCATTGTTCATTGACTTGAACTTGTGAAGCAGTATAAAGTGGAACTACAGAATGACTTCTTTAGATTCATTTTTAAAAATAAATCTTTATTGTTCATATTATTACAAATGTTCCTCATTTTTCCTCCCTCCATTGCTCCCCTCCACCAAGCTTCCATCCCACCCTCTGCCCTTTCCCCATCCCCCATTGTCCTCATCCATAGGTGCAGTTTATGTTCAGTCTCTTCCCGTCTCCCTCACTCCCCATTTCCCCGAGAATCATCAGCCCACTCCCCTTCCATACCTCTGATTCTATTATATTCACCAGTTAATATTGTTCATCATGATTTTTACTTCCCTTGGTTTTTAGATTCACTTGTTGATAGTTACGTATTTGTTGTTCATAATTTTTATCTTTATTTTCTTCCTCTTCCTAAAGAACCCCTTTTAGCAATTCATATAATTCTGGGTTTGGCGATGATGAACTCCTTTAGCTTAAATTTATTTGTGAAGCTCTTTATCTGGCTTTCGATTCTGAGTGATAGCTTTGCTGAATAGAGTATTTTTGGCTGTAGGTTCTTGCTGTTCATCACCTTGAATATTTCTTGCCATTCCCGTCTGGCCTGCATGGTTTCTGTTGAGAAATCAGCTGACAGTTGTATGGGTGCTCCTTTGTAGGTAACTACCTGCTTTTGTCTTGCTGCTTTTAATATTCTCTCTTTGTCTTTTGCTCTTGGAATTTTAATTATGATGTGTCTTGGTGTGGTCCTCTTTGGATTCCTTTTGTTTGGGGTTCTGTGCGCTTCCTGGACTTGTAAGTCTATTTCTTTCACCAGGTGAGGGAAGTTTTCTGTCACTATTTCTTTCAATATGTTTTCAGTATCTTGCTCTCTGTCATCTTCTGGGATGCCCATAATTCTGATGTTGGTTCGCTTGAAGTTGTCCCAGAGATTTCTTACACTATCTTCAACTTTCTGGATTCTCTTATCTTCTTGCTTCTGTAGAGGAGTGTCCTCTGGCTCTTTGTGTTCCAAATCTTTGACTTGGTTCTAGCAATCTTCCATTCTGTTTTTACGACTCTGTATAATATTTTTTTATTTCAGAGAATGTATTCTTTATTTCTAGTTGATCCTTTATTATTTCTTGTTGATCCTTTTTTATTTCTTGTTGGCCCTTTATTATTTCTAGTTGATCCCTTTTCATATCCTCATAGGTCTCTTTTATTTTATCGGCCTTTTCTAGGAGATTCTTGAATAACCTTATAAGCGTGGTTTTGAACTCTATATCCAGTCGCTTTTTGTCCTCCATTTCTTTCATTTGTGATCTGTTTCCTCGTCTCAGCATTTTCGCTGCTTCCCTGAGTTGGTAGGTTGGGAGGATCAGCTGTGTCTATGCCAGGAGACAGCCTTATTCCACTAGACTTGGAAACCTGCAAAAACCTCTGTGTTCAGCTTGGATGTGGCGGAGTTTCAGGGTGGAGCCAACAGCCTTGGCCTCCGGTTAGCCCCGCCCTCTGAGGTTCCTGAGTCTCAGTGTTCCTCAGTATCCTTTGGTATTCGCTGCAAGTATCTCTGAGAGAAAGGTGCCCTAGAGTTTTGCCCGCCACCAGACAGTCTAGTCTCTCCCCCAATGAGCCTGCAACTTGGGTTCAGTGCAGTTGGAAGTGGGGTTAAAAGCAGTCTGGAGCTTATGTCTCCTTCCTGCTAGGGCAATATAGCGGCCCAATCAACAGTCTGTCCTCTGCGCGAAATGTGTGCAACTCAGGGGCTCTGCCTTTTGCTGTTTCCCTGAGCCTCCACCTTACAGCCTAGATTCCCTCTGTATGAGGCTGGGGCCAGAGGGTCTCGCCCAGAACTGGGGTTCAGTGCAGTCAGAACTGGGGCTCAGCACAGTCCTGAGCTTTTGTTTCCTTCCTGCTAGGTAAGGGCAGTCCAGCAGCTCAGTGAACAGTCCATCCTCTGCATGCAATGTGCGCAACTCCGGGGTTCTGCCTTTCGCCTTTCCCTTTAGCTTCCGCCTTACAGCCCAGATTCCCTCTGTATGAGCCTGGGACCCCAGGGTCTTGCCCAGAACTGGGGTTCAGTGCAGTTGGAGTTGGGATTCAGCACAGTCCAGAGCTTTTATCTCCTTCCCGCTAGGGAACGCCAGTCAGGCACTCAGCCGCCCCCTCCTCTCTGGCTCTGTCCTCTCCCCATGTGTGCACTGTGTCTCTCAGTACCTTAGGCTTTTACAGCTCCTCTGGTTTTCTTTCTGGTTTTCTCTTTCCTTCTAGTTGTAGAATTTCCAGTCAGTCAACTTTCCTGTAGTTCTGGATAATGTCCACTTTATATTTTAGTTGTATTTTTTGAAATTGTTGAGTGAGGCTACAGTTAGGTGTTTACCTATGCCGCCATCTTGTGCCCCCCCCCCCCGACTTCTTTGGATTCTTACCACATCACTGATACTCATAGCATCTAGACTGCTGTCAAATGAAGTCCTTGTTGACGACTCAGCTCAGCTTTCCCTTTTATTGGCAAAAGTGAAAGCTGACTTTGATCATAGCATCCTATATAATAACACTATCTAATAAAAGAGTAATATGCAGATTGACCACCACTCCAACACACAAGATAGCTGCCCCCATGTGGTTAAAGATCCTGTCCCCATGTGGATACAAGATGGCCACCACAAGATGGCCTGCAAAGGTGGGCATTTGAGAGGGACCAGGCCTGCAAGGGAGGGCAGTTGGAGGCGATCAACCATGTAGGGGAGGGCAGTTAGGGGTGGCCAGGCTAGTAGAGGAGGGAAGTTGGGGGCAAACAGGCTGGCAGAGGAGCAGTTAGACATCAATGAGGTTGGCATGGGAGTGGTTAGGGGGTGATCAGGCTGGCAGGAAGAAGCAGTTAGGGGCAATCAGAAAGGCAGGCAGGCGAGCAGTTGGGAGCCAGCAGTCCTGGATTGTGAGAGGGATGTCCGACTGCCTGGTTAGACGTGATCCTGATGGGATCCTGGTGGGATCAGGTCTAAACAGGCAGTTTAATGTCCCTCGAGGGGTCCCAGATTGGAGAGGGTGCAGGCTGGGCTGAGGGACACTCCCCACCTCCATGCACGAATTTTGTGCACCGGGCCCTAGTCCTATATAATAAAGAGGTAATATGCAAATTGACCATCACTTCAACACACAAGATGGCCATCCCCATGTGGTAAAAAATGGCTGCTCCCATGTGGACACAAAATGGCTGCCACAAGATGGCTGGCAGGGGAAGGCAGTTGTGGGTGATCAGGCCAGCAGCGGAGGGCAGTTGGGGGATACCAGGCCTGCAGGGGAGGACAGTTGGGGAGGGACTCAGGCCTGCAGGGGAGGACAGTTGGGGTGGGACCCAGGCCTGCAGGGGAGGGTAGTTGAGGGGGACCAGACTGGTGTGGAGGGGGGAGTGCAGTTAGGAGTGACCAGGTTGGCAGGGGAGGGCAGTTAGGGGTGATCAGGCTGGCAGGGATGGCAGTTAGGGACAATCAGGCCATCAGGGGAGCAGTCAGATGTCAATCAGGCTGGTAGGGGAGTGGTTAGGGGGTGATCAGACTGGCAGGGAGAAGCAGTTAGGGACAATCAGGCAGGCATGTGGTTGGGAGCCAACAGTCCTGGATTGTGACAGGGATCCCACGTTGGAGAGAGTGCAGGCTGGGCTGAGGGACACTTAATTTCGTGCACCGGGCCTGTAGTGGTAAATAAATACTCAGGCTACATACAAAGCTTCACCTCCTTTACACGTGCTGATGGCTCAATGATAGAGAGTCCCAGAAGGAGAAGCCCTTTCCCAACAGTGTTTAAACTATTCAAAGGTTATTGATAATAATTGTTTGATGGGCTAATCACAGATATTTCCTAGTGTTTGCCTTTATCTAGGGGAATGATATGAGAGTTGGAATCAGATATATAAGGGTTTTGGAATCTTAGCTCTGGTCTATACTAACTCTGTGACTTAGAGTAGGTTAGTAAATCTCTTGGCATCTCATCTTCCACATATCTATGGTGGAAATAATAGTTTCTTGAGTTGTGTCAAAGATAGGATAACTGAAAAGTTATTAGCCCATACTAGATGTTTAATGAATGTTAGCTTCCTTCCCTTGTGAGGTGCAACACTACTAATAGAATGTCCTGGCTCCTATTTACATTGAAGAGTTGATTACAAGCAGGTGATGCAACATAACATTTGTTCTTACTTTCTATTTGCCTCACCAGTCATCATATTTTCAAGTTTACAGTTCTGTTTGTCATTCTGGATGTTTGGTTAAGAACTGTCCATGTGACATAGATAGTCTTAGTTATTTAAAGATTGAGATGTGTATGGTAATAAAAGACAGGATATAGAAGAGATCAAAATAAAATAAGACCTTAATTATATATGATAAAATAAAATAAAAAACTAGAATGATGGCACTCTAAAATTGTTATTGTCTTGTGACAGAGTCATTATTACTCTGTCCTCAGGAGCAGCTGTTGAACCACCCACCTCCACCCAATATGAGCAAACACATCAGGTGCCAGGGTTTATGACACTTGACAGTTGACAAATGTCCTCTGGGGTATGGTGGTGGGGAGGTTACATTCAAAATTTTCTGTCAGTGCCACTTTGCTTGTTTTCATATACTTCAAGACTTCGGTTCTCAAAATTCAAGAACAAATAAAAATTAACTGGTGAGTGCTTGTTGAAATTTAGACTCCTGGGCGTCCCCCTGCTGATGGATTCAGTAGATTTGAAGCAGGGCCCAGGAATCTGCATTTAAATAGCACTACAGCTGTTTTTTATACTGGTTGCCATCCAAGTCAGTGTTGTAGGGAGGCCAGGTCCATGCAGGAGGTCATTATTCACTGACTATTTATTAAGTACTAATTAGGTGTAGAACATTATATGGGAGGGGCATGGCCCTAGCTCACCAAGCATTTAACAAACAGGGTAATAGCTGCCTACTCTCAAGGTTAGTCACATTGCTCCTCTCTTCTTCTTCCCAGTTCACGTTGTGCAAGCCTCACATTGGCTTAGAATAATTTGTTCACTTCTCTCTCTACCAGATTGTATATTCCTTGGGAGCAAGTGAACTTCATTACTGACCTATCACGATTTTCCCATCATCTCTTTTATCCCTACAACTTTGGTTTTGGTCATGACTCCAGCCCTGGCATCTGTGGCAATCTCTTGCTTGAGGTACTGTACATTAGGAAATGGATTGTCTTTAAAGGACCTGTCTAGCAGGCTCTAGTATGTTCCCACTGCCATAACCACTTCCTTTGTCTTATGTTCATCTTGATGGCCTGGAGAGAGAGAGAGCGCAACGATCACACATGCCCCACTGCCTTTCCTTCTCGCAGCAGGTGGTACTTGCCTGAAACTAGTGGTCATGTGGGCGGGGTAACAAGTGAGCCTCGTTGGGAAATACTCTGTGGCACAAGTTTAGACGGAAAGGTATGATGCTCAAAAGGGTGTGGTTCCTGGATCCCCATTTATGCAGGAATTGTGACATTCTGAAGGCTCATCTGCTCAACTTCATTCCTGGAGACATGAGCACATTGGTTTAATCTCCAAGGAAGAAGAGCTTTAGATTGAGAACATTCAGTATCTGCTTTTCCTTCTTGAGACCAGAACCATTACAAATTCTGGGAAGAAGAGAATTGAGCTGAACTTGACATTGAGAAAAGCGTGAAGGTAAGAATAGTTTAAGAAAACCTCAAAAACAGTTGAAATTTGGGAGAGAAAGTGCTGGTATGAAATGCTTGAGAATCAAAAATAGTTAAAGCTACATATGCTTACCCACACTTTGCTTTGAGTGTTAAGGCAAATAGTAAAGTGAAGCTCAAGAAGTAGTTCAAATTGTTTTGGTGTATAGAATATGCGTGTTTTGGAATATGAGTCATTAATTAAGATTTAGGAATACTTACTTTATTTTAGTGGTGGATCAAGGTGACATTTTGGTTTAAGTTTTTCTCCATGGTATTTCTTTTCTATTGGAGTTAGCTATTTGGTTAATTTCACCAAGAAAACTGTAGACTGTTTTTTTCGGATCTACTTTCCTCTTTCTGTCCACTGGCCTAGTCTGAACTTCATGTGACTGTAATACTGAGAATTAACACCTAACACCTAATTTAGATCTTGTGATTTAACCAATATTATCTCTAAGTGACAGTTTTAAAATATTTCCCTTTTGATATTGAATGAGTGTGCGTATGTGTGTGTTGGGGTGGGGGGAAGGGGGTTGGAGGAGGGCAGTTAGAAGAAAAGGGGCCAATATGGGTATCAGGAGTTGTATCTCATCTTTAACCCAGAGCATGTTTTGTGTCATTAGGAGCAGAGGGTTTTTTGGATGGAGGAGGAGTATGCCTTTTTAGGATGAACTGTAGTTAGGAGTCAGGGACTGAATCTTGTACTCTGGTAGGCCTGGAAGAACCACTTTCCCTTTGTGAGGTTATAAGTGGTGAGATCAGGCAGGGAGGGTGTTGAAAAAGTACATTTTTGTTTCCTTGCCTGGAGATTTCCCCCGGGGTTTCTGCTGGCTGTCCGGCAGGTCTGTTCTGCTTTGTGGGTGAAGGTATGCCCTCTGTTCTCCTTCCAAGGGGAACGTGTCAGTTCTTTGGATTAGGATCTAATCAAACTCTGCAGTGCTTGGACTTTGCAAGTAATAAGTTTTGTCTACAGGGAACAGTAAAGCAGGGAACAAAAAATAGATCTGTGGGTAATGGTGTCATCTGGGAGATGACACTGAAGTGATAGTTGAGGAGTTAAGCAACTTTTTCTTTCCACATTGAAAATGAAGTAAAATTAATGTTGTTTGCAGTGCCAGGAGCAACTGGGTCTGTTGGGTCAATCAAATATAGCAAAACTGATTATATATATATATATATATATATATATATATATATATATATATATATATATATTAGAGGCCCAGTGCACAAAATTCGTGCATGGGGGTGGTGGCAGGGGGGTGTCCCTCAGCCCAGCTTGCACCCTCTCTAATCTGGGACCCCTTGAGGGATGTCCGACTGCCCGTTTAGACCCGATCCCATCCCTCTCACAATCCAGGACTGCTGGCTCCCAACTGCTCACCTGCCTGCCTTCCTGATTGCCTCTAACCACTTCTGCCTGCCAGCCTGATCACCCCTTAACCAATCCCATGCCAGCTTGATTGATGTCTAACTGCTCCCCTGCCAGCCTGTTTGCCCCCAACTTCCCTCCTCTACTGGCCTGGTCACCCCTAAATGTCCTCCCCTGCAGGGTTGATCACCTCCAACTGCCCTCCCTTGCAGGCCTGGTCCCTCTCAACTGCCCTCCCTTGCAGGCCTGATGCCTCCCAACTGCTCTCCCCTGCTGGTCATCTTGTGGTGGCCATCTTGTGTCCACATGGGGGCAGGATCTTTGACTACATGGTGGCAGTTATCTTGTTCTTATGTGTTGGAGTGATGGTCAATCTGCATATTACTCTTTTATTAGACAGGATAGAAGCCTGGTGCATGGGTGGGGGCCAGCTGGTTTGCCCTGAAGGGTGTCCCGGATCAGGGTGAGGATTCCCTTGGGGCATGGGGCGGCCTGGGCGAGGGGCCTGTGGTGGTTTGCAGGCTGGCCATGCCCCCTGATGACCCAAGTTGAGGCCCTGGTATCTGGAATTTATTTACCTTCTACAATTGAAACTTTGTAGCCTGGAGCAGAACCAAGCCTCCTGCTTAATCTATGGCTGCTGCCATTTCTATAATTGAAACTTAGTATCCTTGAGTAGAGGCCTGAGCCCACCAGGGTGTGTGGAAAGCTTGGCTTCCTGTGTTGCAGGGTAAACCCAAGCCTCCCTTCTGGTAGCCATCTTGGTTGGGTTTATTTGCATACTCACTCTGATTGGCTGGTGGGTATGGCTGGTTGGTGTAGCAGAGTGATGTTAATTTGCATATTACTCTTTTTAAAAATATATATATTTATTGATATTTTACAGAGAGGAAGGGAGAGAGATAGAGAGCTAGAAACATCAATGAGAGAGAAACATCGACCAGCTGCCTCTTGCATACCCCTTACCGGGGATGTGCCTGCAACCAATGTACATGCCCTTGACCGGAATCGAACCCGGGACCTTTCAGTCCGCAGACCTATGCTCTACCACTGAGCCAAACCGGTTTCGGCATATTACTCTTTTATTAGGTAGAATATAATTGATTTCAGAGAGGAAGAGAGAGGAAGAGATAGATAGAAACATCAACGATAAGACAGAATCATTGATTGGCTGCCTCCTCATTATGTGAATGCATGCCCCACATTAGGGATCAAACCCAAAACCCAGGCATGTGCCCTTAACTGGAATTGAACCTAGGACCCTTCAGGTGGGTTGAGAATAATATGTGCTTGTTTAATAATACTGTGGCTTAGTTGCATTAGAGTAACTCATTTAAATTTTAATTTTACTAGGTATATTCTATTATTTGTCCAATGTTACAAAGGAAAAAAACTGAGGCATTTAGAGGTTAAATAACTTGCCCAAAGTCATGTAGCTAGTAAATGATAAAGTTGGGATTTATTTCTATTAAGTTTGAATCCAAAGCCTCTTCTCAGTTTTTTTGAAAATCCTATTTTGATCTGCATCTATATCTCCTGTTGTGTAAATTATTTGAAAATTTATTTAATGAAAAAATTGTTTAATCATTCTCCTAATTTTAGACATAAATATTGTGTTTAATTTGGTGCCTATATTTCCAGTTATATCTTTATGATACATTTCTAGAAGTGGGTTCCTGTAAGGCTCTTTAAAATGTATCAATTTTCCCCAGGAAAGCTCAAATAATTTACAATATGCATGTATTTTTAAAATTCCACATACAAATATTTTTCAGTCCCATATTGTTGCCTAAACCGAGGCAAACAGGAGAACTCAGAAACATTATCATGAAGATGATGGTTAGGATGATGAATCATAGAGTGTTAGAGCAGGAAGAAACTCCAGGTATTACCTAGGCCATCTTTTCTTTTATTAATTAAGAAGTAAGGCCCAAAGAGGTTACGGACATGCCCAAAACCATAGCACTAATTAGAGTCAGAGTTAGCAGAAGACCCCGCACTATATGATCTATTGAGCAGGAGTCTCTGGGATGATTCACATGGCTCAGGATGTGCTGAAATGTCCATTTGGGGTGTTGAGTAGATAATCAAGAGAATTTTATCATCTGAGTCAGTTTCACAGTCCCCCTTGACATATCACAGTTTTTAAAAAATATATTTTATTAATTTTTTACAGAGTGGAAGAGAGAGAGGGATAGAGAGTTAGAAACATCGATGAGAGAGAATCATCGATCAGCTTCCTCTTGCGCAGCCCCTACTGGGGATGTGCCCGCAACCAACGTACATGCCCTTGACCGGAATCAAACCTGGGACCTTTCAGTCCGCAGACTGATGCTCTATCCACTGAGCCAAACCGGTTTCGGCGACACGTGACAAATGTGTCAGGGGGATGTGGAAGTAACCCAAAGGGGTCTGCCCTGAATTAAGAGGCCCAATATCCACCCAGGGAGATAAAGAACTCTGCTGGGCCAGGGGAACACCAAAGTCCCCTTTCACGGTGAGATCTACAGGGCCGAGTCTGGAATCTTTCTTCCTTATTCCATAGATGGTACCATGCATTTGAACAAAGGGCTGATCACATAATTCAAAACTTGCACAATTGAAAACTGTTTTTCTATAGTGCTGAACAAGAATGGAGAACATTTCTGTTTATTATTGCTTCAACATGCAGCAATTTACAATGGATTTGCCTTGGTATCTATCTGGGTTAAGAGCTGGGTTAAGCTGTTAAGCCTCAAAGTTTCAATGTCTTGGCACAATCAAGGGTTGAACAAAATCTGAAGTGGGCTGGTTAGCCACCCTCTATGTTGCAGACATGCCATGTCAAGATTGCCAAGACAGGGGAAGTTAAAGGAGTCAGGTAGGCTCTTACGTGACTCAGCCTGAAGGTATAAATGCCACAGACCTTTGGCCAGAACTGGAAACATGGTTCTGACTGAACTGGAGGAAGGCTGGGAAAAGTGCGGAAGAGCGCACAGATATTTGATGCACACCGATGGTCTCTTCCACACATTTGATTCTTGATACTTGGAAGTTACCTACTTTAAAAAAATTGTAGGCACTTTTGTATCATTTCAAGTTTTAAACATTTTAATTTAAACATTAAAAAACTTTTATATTACTTTCCTTCACATATACTTAAATCCTTTTGGGCTTCTTGTTAAAAACCGCAAAATTTTTGCTTAATAGTTGTGAGATTTGGGTAAGTCTTTTAACTTCGCTAAACCTGTATCCAATTTTTTTTAAATAAAAGAAATTTTGTTTTGAATAATATACATATCATTAATTTTATTTTTCACAGTTGATAGTGTATGTAAGTACATAAGGAAAAGTAAACATTAGGGATACCCATGGATTGCAGTATTTGGGTGAAGAAGACTTTCAATATACCCATGAACATGCTTAGAAGTATCACAGGACAGTACCCATTAGAAAATAATAAAAACCATGCCAAAAAAAAATACAAATCATGACGAGTAAGTGCAGTCAGTACAAATTATAGTTTCTTGGGTATAAAAAGTTTATATGTTCTTTGGATTGAAAAAATAATATATAAATGTGTGGCATGGGTAATCTCTCAGTCATAGGTATATTGTAAATACTAGGTTAGAGATTTCATGTAAAACACTTGGCACAAGGCCTAGAACAAGGTAAGTGTCTAAAGACTGAGAAATTTTCTTCTCACTGGTATTGTTGATATTTCAGTGGATTTACCACTGTTGACAGTAATATCATTTCCTTGGAATCAATGGTGTAGCCATAATCATCAGAAGATAATGAATAAGTGATGGTTGGCTAAGTTCTGGAAATAAAAGGCTTTCATCTTCTGTATGTTCTTGTCTCAGTAATCATGGGGAGTTTCAAGGGTCATGCCCTCCCCGGAACCTTCTTCATCATCATGGGTATTTGGTGGACTCTGAAGTGCATTCTGAAGTATGTCTGCAGAAAACACAAGCGGACTTCCTATTATGGCTCCAAAGCAGTATTCTATCGAATAGATATTGTAGAGGGAATCGTCATAATCGGCATGGCTGTAATTGGTGAGTGGACTATTTCAGTATTCTGTTTTTTCCTTTTGGCTGTGTTCACATGCAAAGAGAAGATTTAATATCAAGTTGAGAAATTAATAACAGTGAATCTTTACTTTAAGAACTTTTACGTTAATATATCAACATATATTCTAATTGTAATTTCTATCTTATATAATTGTTAGAAGGTGATACTTCATATTTATACAAAGGTTTATTCCTTAATAAGTTAGTCATGGTAATTAACTTACTTGCCCACTCAGGGTTAATTTCCTTTATAGAATTAGCTGGAGCCTCTGAAATAATTTTATACCAAGTGTTCTGATGCCTGAAAGAGTAAACTTCATCAGAAAGCATTTTTCAAAATGACCTCAGAATAATCAAGGGATCATGGGAGAGCTTCAGTAATAATCACTGTTAATAGTATGTACAAAGGGATAGGCTGAAGAAGCCTTGTCTCACACGTTCGTTCTTTCTGTGTGATTTCTAAGTTGGAGACGAAGGAGGCTAGGTCTGATGACTTCTAAGGCCTTTCCATTGACTGTGTGATTCTGTTTTTATAATTTTACTTCAGTTTCTCCTTTATGAAGGGCAAAACCTCCTAATATTCCTTTGGTTTTCTTCACGCTTAATTCATCGCCATAGCTCTCTGCTATGGCCATCAAATCCCAGAGCAACCACTTCCCAAGAGAGAAATTTCCACATCCAATTCTATAGGTTAAGAAATAAAACAACGTTTTTAAGAAAGCGCAACTGTTTGTGTAGCTGACCTGACCATATGCCATGCCTGACTCTGCTTTCTCGGTTATCCTTGATTGGGGAAAAGCTGAGCTCTATCATTTTTATGCTAACCCAAACACAACTCCCTACTTTGTGGCAGCTACCCAGAGACAAAGCGGGTAAGAAGGAAGTAATCAGCCTCTGTGGGACTGATCTTACAAATCGGATCCCAAATCATTCAGGATTCATTTAGTCACTAGATTAATGTAGGGACTAAAGTCATCAGTGGGGCTGATCATGAAACTAAGTAGAACTAAGATTGTTAGCATTAAAGGTCTGAAACAGCTGTTTGCCTGAGTTGACTATCTTTAATTAAAAGTGATTATCCAAACCAATATTTGAACCTCTGAAACAAGCCTAAACCACCAGTGCTCAGCTGTTAGGCAACAGCCCAGAAATAGGAATTAATGTCATTTAAAAGAACGCTAGGTTGGCCTAAGCAGTGGGCTAATCCTCCTGCTTTCTCGGTCAAGTGGTGAAGAGACGGACTAAAATTTTAATTTGTTCTCCTACAGGTATGCTTGGGGAGCAGTTCATTGTTGGAGGGCCCCACCTGTCCTTGTATAACTACAAGGAAGGCCAGTGGGTCCAACTCCTGGGCTGGCATCACACCACCATGTATTTCTTCTTTGGGCTGATGGGCGTGATGAACATCCTATGCTCCACCATCCGTTCACTTCCTACCTCTTTAAGCAAGTTAATGTTGTCCAATGCCTTGTTTGTGGAGGGTAAGTATGAATGTTTTCCTATTCCTTTAACTAATTTTGGACCTTTCTTCTTTTAAAAAAATATATTTTATTGATTTTTTTACAGAGAGGAAGAGAGAGGATAGAGAGTTAGAAACATCGATGAGAGAGAATCATTGATCAGCTGCCTCTTGCACCCCCCACCCCCACCCCATTGAGGATGTGCCC
The DNA here is from genome assembly GCA_963924515.1 of Vespertilio murinus. NCBI lineage: Eukaryota > Metazoa > Chordata > Mammalia > Chiroptera > Vespertilionidae > Vespertilio > Vespertilio murinus. The sequence goes on along the minus strand of OZ004706.1, from coordinate 127,183,767 downwards.
GCAACCAAGGTACATGCCCTTGACCGGAATCAAACCTGGGACCTTTCAGTCCGCAGGCCGACGCTCTATCCACTGAGCCAAACCGGTTTCGGCTACTTTTGGACCTTTCACTGGCCAATAGCATTCCTTTAGTGTCTGGGTGCAGTCTTGGTCCATGGGGTCACCGATTTGGGCCATGGTGAACTATTTGATGCCCTACGTGGGATGTCAAAGATTCTCCCTCCCTGCTGACTCATTTAGTAAAGCTGCACAAGCACAATCATTCAAAGTGCTTTATCTACATTTCACATCAAGAACCATCTGCCACAGTTATCTCTGGGTTATCCTGGAGATTATCATTATTATTTTGTCCTCTAAAAGTGAAACTGACCTTGACATAGTGAAACATGAATATCCTAAAATGAGGAGACACAGCAGAGTAGCTTCCACCACCTACTAACTAGACTTTTTTTATACTGAAGTAGTAACAGTCCACCATTACATGATAAGTAGGGTCCAAAAAGCTCAGTCATATGAAAAGATGAGGTCCTGCTTTTGATAGATGAATGAAGAACAACATTGTTTTTGTTCCGTTGGTCGCCCTGCTACTGTATGGGGAAACACGGAAAATAAGTGGTTAGTGATTGGTTTTCATTTATTGTTATTTGTAAAGAATGATTTGATTGTGGAACTAAAAAAGCCCCGTATTATCAAGAGGCAGTCATTTCCCAACTCCCCACCTTGCCTGCTACATGTGAAGACAAGAAATTCGGTCAATCCCTCTTTGAGAACAAGAGCTAGGTAAAAGGTGGGCACCAACAACCTGAGTCTTACTATCTCAGGGTGTTATGATATTTTAAAGAAACATCTTTTCTTCTTCATCGAAATGGAAAAAAGATGATGAGACTAATCTTTCCATGGGATTAAACAATGTAATTAGCTACTAATTCTTGGGAGCTTCCAGAGCACCCAGTGATTTATGTACTTATCTGCTTCCTCCAATAGACTGAATTCCTTAAGTCTTTCCCACATTCGTCTGTGCTCTCACCCTAATTTCTGCTCCCCAGACTCAGCATGGGTATTATTTTTCGCCTGCATTAAAGATGCTTTAAGATATAGTTAGTTAAAAATGTCATTCTGTGTCAGAGGAGAGAATAAAGGCTGGGGAAGGGAAAGGAGTGTTAAATTTTAAAAATTCCATTCTGAAGAGGTAGCAATGATTCCTAAAATGCCATTATTATGGGAAGCTGGGAAGCAGTGGGCACCAGATATTTGGAACAAATGTGTGTACACGTAAAATTCTGTGGTGGGGGAGAGGTGAGAGAGAAACTGGTTTGTTAAAAAAGACAAATGATTCCCCCTCTCTCTCTCTCAGCTTTTATTTTCTACAACCACACCCACGGCCGGGAAATACTAGACATCTTCGTGCACCAGCTGTTGGTCTTGGTCGTCTTTTTGGCGGGCCTGGCTGCCTTCATGGAGCTCTTCTTACGTGCCAATATAACCGTGGAGCTTCTCCGTACGAGCTTTATTCTGCTGCAGGGGAGCTGGTTCTGGCAGGTGAGTTGGAGCCTCCAGTTCATGTACATGTGTCTCCACTTACGACCTCCTCTCCTTGTTTGGTGGGGCATGTTGCTCTAGAACCCAGAGACTTCCTCTTGTGTGCCGTGAGAATCTGGGCCTCCAAGAGCAGTCCTGGTGGGAGCAATGACAGAACCGTGGGGGGACGGGAAGGGGGGCGTCCATCTTCATCACACACCTGAGTATGCTCTGTGTGTGAACTCTGAGCTGGCGCTTTTAGTTGGAAGCAATTCCTTGATGCTAAAGCAACTTACAGCCTGATGGTTGGGTAAGCTCCAGAAAAATATGAAAGGCATGAAACAATGATTTATTGAGAAACAACTAATGGCCAGCCACTGTATAGGGCTTCCACACACATTGTTTCATTATGTCCTTACGACGACTTGTATGTGAGGTATTACCGTTCCCAACGTAATCCGTTAAGGGAGGCTCAAAGAGACCAAGCTACTTTCCCAGGATCACAAAATAGTGAAACGGGAATCTAAATGTGGGTGTCTGACGCCAAATCTCAGGTTCTTTCCGTTTTACTCTGTCAAAGCCCTAATCTTGGTGTGTTGTTGAAAGATTGTATTCCAATCAGTGAACATATATTTTATAGAGAATGAGAAATCACAACCCAGTATCTATATAGGGATGTGAAGAACATCTGGAATGGGAGGTAAATGTTGTTTAATCAGGAAAGACTTCTTAGAAGTGCTTTTTAGTCACCAGAGAGCAGGGACTTGGGACCATGAGGTTATTTCAGGAACTTGAATTTCCCACAAGGAATGAGAAAAAGGCAGCTCAGGCAAGGGGAGTGGAACATCCTGGTCAAAATTGGGAGTAGGAAAGATGTGATATTTAAGCATGTGCAGGGAGGGGTGGGTAAAAAGGCTGTTTGAGCAGGAGTTAGTAAAGAGAGGCTACATTTAAATGTTATTTCGAAGAAAGAATTAATTATAGGAAAAGCAACCAAAGTCCTATAATGTGATAAAATTGATAATTGGTAATTTAACAAGCTTATATACAGAAGCTTGTTTTTAAGATTACTTATCATCTGTTGGGAATCTAAATAGAATGGAATATAAAACATTATTAAGCATTTTAAATATCCTGGATGGACTGTTATACCATGTGCCTATATTATTACCTATTAACAAATAAAAATAAACTAAAACAATTTTTTAAATCCTCACCTGGGGATCTTTTTCCGTTGGTTTTTAGAGAGAGTGGAAGGGAGAGAGAGAGACGAGAGAAAGAGAAACATTGATTGGTTGTCTTAGTACATGCCCTTGGCCGGAATCAAACCCAGAACCCTTCAGTACGCAGGCTGATGCTCTTTCCACTGTGCCAAACCAGCCAGGGCTAAAAAAAAAGTTTTAAAGAGATAGCTTCTGGTCAAGATGACACAATGAGTTCATACGTCAGCGTATCTTCTCTGTTCCAAATAAATAACAATGATAGATACAATATCAAAACTACTTATAACATAAAAAATAAGTTTAAAAAATAAAATAAACAAACAAAAAATAAGAAAGTAAAGAAACACCTAGCTGCCATTGAATGGTATGAACAAAAACAGAGCGAGGTCCCTTGTGGACCAGACGCAGAACAGAACTGCCCTGCAGAAGTGCTGGGCCGCAGGCCTGTAGCACACAGTGATGGTTGGTGATTTGGTTCCAATGGAACTAAAATAAAATAAAATAAAATAAGGATTCCTCTTAAGGTGAGGAATGAAGCCAGGCTTTGGAACTCTTTGTGTTGTTAATGTATGCTATATTCCTTAAACATTTTTTTTCCAGTTAGAGTTGACATTCAATGTTATTTTGTATTGATTTCAGGTGCACGGCACAGTAGTTAGACAATCATATGCTTTACAAAGTGGTCATCCTGGTATTTCCAGTACCCATGTGGCATAATTCATAGTTAGAATATTATTGACTGTATTACCTATGCTGTATTTTATATCCCCATGATTATTTTGTAAATACCAATCTGTACTTCTAAACCCCTCTACTCCATTGATATCTTTGACCGATATTTCTGGGCTTGTCAATTTATCCTTATTTTTGAGTTTTTTGCTTTGATGTTATTAGATTGTATTCTGCTTCTCTCTTTTTTTTAAAGTTTTTTTTTTTAGATTAATGCTTACTTTTGCAATCATTCTTATTCTTAGAAAAAACACTTAAGATTATAGATTTTCCTCTACACCATAGCTACCTCTTTTAAGATTTGATGTGGGCCGAAACCGGTTTGTCTCAGTGGATAGAGTGTCAGCCTTCAGACTGAAGGGTCCCAGGTTCGATTCCGGTCAAGGGCACATCCCCTGGTTGTGGGCACATCCCCAGTAGGGGGTGTACAGGAGGCAGCTGATCGATGTTTCTAACTCTCTATTTCTCTCCCTTCCTCTCAGTAAAAAATCAATAAAATATATTTTTTAAAAAAAGATTTTTAAAAAAAATATATTTAATTGATATTTTACAGAGAGGAAGGGAGAGAGATAGAGAGCCAGAAACGTCGATGAGAGAGAAACATCGACCAGCTGCCTCCTGCACACAGTAAAAAATCAATAAAATATATTTTTAAAAAAAAGATTTTTAAAAAAAATATATTTTATTGATATTTTACAGAGAGGAAGAGAGAGAGATAGAGAGCCAGAAACGTCGATGAGAGAGAAACATCGACCAGCTGCCTCCTGCACACAGTAAAAAATCAATAAAATATATTTTTTAAAAAAAGATTTTTAAAAAAAATATATTTTATTGATATTTTACAGAGAGGAAGAGAGAGAGATAGAGAGCCAGAAACGTCGATGAGAGAGAAACATCGACCAGCTGCCTCCTGCACACCCCCTACCAGGGATGTGCCCGCAACCAATGTACATGCCCTTGACCGGAATCGAACCCGGGACCTTTCAGTCCGCAGACCAACGCTCTACCACTGAGCCAAACTGGTTTCGGCTAAAAAAAAAAAAAAAAAAAAAAGATTTGATGTGGGATAGTTTTCATTCTTGGGCAATTTTGAATGTTGCATTTTCCATGTGCTTTCTTCTTTGATATATGAGTTATTTAGGAATGTAGTATTAAGTTTCCAAAAATACTTTTCTTCTTATTATTATTCCTTTCCAATTTAATTACTTTTCAATTTAATTACTTAGGGTCAGAGAATGTGCTCTCTTTGAAATGTGTTGAGACTTCCTTTAGCCCAATGTCACATGTTCCATGTATTTGAAAAAGAAAGTGTATTCTGTCCTTTTACTACTTCAAGTTTGTTAAAGAGTTAAGTGTTCAAATAAAAAAGTTAGAAAGTAAGACCAAAAGGGGGAACTCATAGAGAGTTGAAGAAAACAATAATAAAGATAAGAGCAGAATTAAACTAATTAGTGTTCAATTATAATTAGTAATTAATAATTAATCTTAGGGAGGTAGATGTGGGCTGTCACAACTGAGAGATTATTGGTTTAATGTTGTATCTTTTGGCAGAAAAATATGCTTTCTTATTTCCCCCAAAACTTTTCTGAGGAAGAGCTATGAGGTTGAGGACTTTGGGCATAAATCTGGATTAAAATGTTTTCTACTTATCAGTACATCTAAACTAGGTTCTTTTTTCCTGGTGGCCAGACTAAATAACATGTGAAACCTTAAAGAAAAATGAACATTTAACACCAATACAAACACATACTGGCAGGAAATGAAGGTTTAGCCATACTAACCCTCCCCACCATTAGATTTATCTGCAAGTGAAAAAAAAGGTCTGGAGAATTAGGTGAATTTATTATACTTCCATGTTCTGTTGCAAAGTGTGATGTGTGAATGCTTATGACCAAACTGTCTCTTAAACTAATATTACATAATGATTTGCTTTCTACTATGTTTTTTCTCTTGCTACTTCTCCATGTATGTTTAAACTAGTGCATAAACTGTGTACAGATAGATTAGAGAAAATACACACCTATACTCTTGGAACCATAAGACTCATATAAACAAAATAAAAAAAACTGACAGAAGAGAAGTCACCACAGACATCACAGATATACAAACAACCATACTAGAATACTATGAAAGACTATATTCCACCAAATTCAATAACCTAAAAGAAATGGGTAAATTCCTAGTAATGGGTGTGAAGGATTTATATTTTGAAAATGACAAAGCATTATTCAAAGAGATTGAAAAAGACACAATGAGCCGAAACTGGTTTGGCTCAGCGGTAGAGCGTCGGTCTGCGGACTGAAAGGTCCCGGGTTCGATTCCGGCCAAGGGCATGTACATTGGTTGCGGGCACATCCCCGGTGGGGAGTGTGTAAGAGGCAGCTGCTAGTCGGTGTTTCTCTCTCATCGACGTTTCTAGCTTTCTATCTCTCTCCCTTCCTCTCTGTAAAATATCAATAAAATATATTTTTAAAAAAAAGAAAAAAAGAAAAAGACACAATGAAATAGGAAAATATTCTTTGTTCATGGATTGTAAGAATCAACACTTATAATGGCCATATTACCCAAAGCAATACACAGATTTAATGTAATTTTCATAAAAATCCCAATGTTATTTAAAAAATATATTTTTGACATAAATATATGTCATTTGTGATTATATATATATATATATATATATATATATATATATATATATATTTATATATTGATTTCAGAGAGAAAGGAAGAGGGGGAGAGAGATAGAAACATCAATGATGAGAGAGAATCATAGATGGGCTGCATCCTGCATAATCCCTACTGGGGATCTAGCCCACAGCCCAGGCATGTGCCCTGATCAGAAATTGAATTGTGACCTCTTGTTTATAGTTTGATGCTTAACCACTGACCCATACTGGCTGGGTCCAATGTCATTTTTTAAAGAAATATAACAAAAATCATTAGATTTGTATGGAACCAATAAAAACCCCTGATAGCCAAAGCAATCCTGGGAAAAAAAGAACAAAGCTAGAGACATCACACTTCCTGACTTCAAACTACTACCTATGATCTCTGATCGCATAATAATCTGGTCTCTCTCTCTCTCTCTCTCTCTCTCTCTCTCTCTCTCTATATATATATATATATATATATATATATATATATATATATATTAGAGGCCCAGTGCATGAATTCATGCATGGGTGGTCTGGCCTGCCTGGCCAGGGGCAGGGGACATGGGCAGTTAGCCAGCCTGCCTGCTGGTCAAACTCCTGGTTGAGAGGACAATTTGCATATTAGCCTTTTATTATATAGGATATACATTGAGTGGCCAGATTATTATGCGTTCAGAGATCATAATCTGGCCACTCAGTATATATATATATATATATATATATATATATATATATATATATATATATACAGGATGCAAATTAGCTGGGCATCACAACCGGCTCAGGAGGAGGCTGCATCACAACTGCTCATGAGAAGCTGTGTGAGCAGATGAGGGGAGGAGACTGTGTTCTACCCCCACCCCAGCGGACACACACGAGGGGTGGGGGTGTGCTCCCAGTGGCCATGGCTCGGAGCACGCCCCCAGTGGGTGGCGATAGCGGCCGGTGTGAAGCAGCCCTGGTCCCAGATGCCTGGTGGCAGCTGGAGCAAAGCAGCCTGGGTCCCGGTGGGCGGTGGTGGCAGGCAGGACCAAGCAGCCCAGGTCCCGGGTGCCGGAGGGAAGCCGGTGCTGGCAGCCAGGGGAAGGAAGGCCTATTCTTGCACGAATCTTCGTGCATCAGGCTTCTAGTAAAGCTATAATAATCAGAACGTGATTGGTACTGGCAAAACACAGACCAATGGAACAGAATTGAGAGTCCAGAAGTAATACATTTTGAAATCAGTAAGCATAAGTCTTACAACTTTTTTCTTTCCAAAGTTGTTTTAACTATTCTTGGTCCTGTGCAATTCCATATGAGTTTTAGGATCAGCTTCATATTTCTGCAAAAAAAAGCTATTGAGGTTTTCTTTGTGTATTATTGCCATTTTAACAATGCCAAATCTCCCAGTCCATGAATATGAGACGTATTCCCATTTATTTAGATCTTCTTTGATTTCTTTCAATGTTTTATAGTTTTCATTCCAAGTTTTGAATCTCTTTTATTAAATTTACTTTTATATTTTATTCTTTTCAATGCTAATGAAAGTGGGTGGAATCCCCCCTCCCCATTTAATTTAGGATTGCTCATTGCATAAGGAAAATACATCTGACTTTTGTATGTTGATTTTGTAAACTTGCAAGTATGCTGAATTAATTTTGTAGCTCTAACAGTTTTTCTTGGTGTGGATTCCTTTGAGTTTTTAATATTTATATATGTCATCTGTGAATATAAATAAATTTACTTCTTCCTTTGTAATCTACATGCCATTTGTTTATTTTTCTTGCTTAATTGTTCTGATAGAATTTCTAGTATAATGTTGAATAAAAGTGGTGAAATTAGACATCTTGTCTTAATCTTAGGGGAAAAGCTTTCAGCCTTTCATCATTAAACATAGTGTTAGCTATGGGCATTTATTTATTTTAAAACCTTTCTGTATTCTAATTTTGAAGTAACCAAGTGAAACTGCACAATTTAGAAACCTGAGCACATTCTCTGAATGTCCACCAGTCCCTAGAGGTGATTACTATGCATATCTTGAAATTGATCTTTAAATGTCCCTAAAATTTCCCCCCCAAAAATATGACCTACTAGTACTGTCTATATTACTAAAAGAGACAATAAAACCTGATGTCTTCTCTGGATATTTCAGATAATGGGAAATTGCCTTGGTTACCCATTCCTCTTGGAACCAAGCATTTTGAAATGTGGCTGATTGTTTTAATGCGTGCTTTTGTTTTAAATTGCAGATCGGTTTTGTCCTTTATCCCCCTAGCGGAGGTCCTGCCTGGGATCTACTGGATCATGACAACATTATGTTTCTCACCATCTGCTTTTGTTGGCATTATGCGTTCACCTTTATCATCATTGGAATGATTTATGCTTTTGTCATCTGGTAAGTTAGTGATTTTTGTTCATGGAAGTTCTATTCCTTGATATATGATCAACAAGACTTGATAGTATGAACTTAAAATTTTAGGGGATTTCATTCCTTAGCATTCCACCAGACAGGGCAATGGTAGAAAACTATCTGCAAACACGGGAATTTCCAGTAGAAAGAATAAATGCTGGCTTAAAGTTAGAATTGCTCAGCAGTGTCTCTGCTGTGTCTCTCTGACCTATGACTCACCCTTCAACACACTCTTCTGTGCCTCCATGCATTTGCATATGCTCTTTCCTCTTATAAATGGCCCTTCCCACACCTGCAGTGACTGAGTCCTCTGTTTGCCCAGGTATATATCAATTATAGTACTTCCCAAGCTTGGTATTAATCAAGAGGAAAAATATATATATTTATTGATTTCAGAGAGGAAGGGAGAAGGAGAGATAGAAGCATCAATGATGAGAGAGACGCATCAATGGGCTGCCTCCTGCACGATTCCTATTGGGAATCAAGCCCACAACCCAGGCATGTGCCCTGACTCAGTTCATAGGTTGACACTCAACCACTGAGTCACATTGACTGGGCTCCTTTTTTCTCTCTCTCTCTAATGCATAGTTTGTTGATTTTCAGAGAGGGAGAGGGAGAAAGTGAAACATTGATTGACTACCTCCTGAAGCCCCATTCTGGAGATTGAGCTCATAACCCGGCACGTGCCTGTGACTGGGAATTGAAATGGAAATCCTTTGGTGTTCTGGACAATGCCCAACCAATGACACACACTGGCCAGGGCTGATGTTATTTTTTGACCAACATGTTTGTCTACCATTACATTTGAGTATCTGATCAATTTGACACTTATTCTAATACTAGAGGCCTGATGCATGAAGATTCATGTAAGAACAGGCCTTCCTTCCCCTGGCTGCCAGCACTGTCTTCACTCTGGCCAGAGTTGTCTTCTACTTTTCCACATTGGTCAGAGGCCCAGACCACCTGTGCATGCAAATTAACCCATCGTATTTGTTGGGTTAATTTTCATATTCACTCCTGATTGGCTGGTGGGCGTTTCGAAGGCGTGGTCAGTTTGCATCTTACTCTTTATTATTAGAGTCCCAGTGGATGAAAATTCATGCACTAGGGAGGTCCCTCAGGCCGGCCTGCCCCCTCTCACAGTCCAGGAGCCCTCGGGGGATGTCTTACTGAAGGCTTGGGGAGCAGGCCTAAGCCCCAGTCTGACCTCCCTCTTCAGGAGGCAACCGGCCAACCAGGGGAAGGCACCACCCCCATCACCTCCTGGCTGCTGCTGCCACTGCCAGCTGGGGCACTGTGGCTGTAAGGTCTGAGCGTTGGGCCTTGCAGCTGCTAGGGTTCATGGCTGCCTAAGCCCACGGCTGCCTGGGCCCCAGGCCTTACAGCCACCAGGGCTCATGGCTGCCTGAGCCTGGGCCTCGCAGCTTCGGGGGGGTCTCACGGCCGGCTGAGCCCACAGCCCTTGCGGTCGCCACCGTGGCTGCCTGCTCTCAGCCCTCACAGCCGCCACCATGGCTGGCTGCTTTTGGCCCTCACAGACACTGTGGCTTTGTCTGGAAGGATGTTTGGAAGACATCTGCTCTAATTAGCATATTACCCTTTTATTAGTATAGATTTCTAAAAGTAAAATTCTGTACATGTTTTTACAAGGACCCTGATACAATGTTTTGTGATGGGTGAGGAGCAATAGAGCAGATTGATAAGAACACATATTCCTAGTTCTGTTGTTATCAGCTGTCTGACTTTGGGCAGATTAGTTAGCCATAATAAGTCTCAGTTTTTTTGTTTGCAAAATGGGATAAGAGTAGTACTTAAATAAGATCATGCATTTAAACTGCTCAGAGCATAATAAGAGCTCAATGAAAGTTATTCTTATTGTTCTTGTTCTTTTTTTTTTTTTTTTTTTTTACTATTCTTATTCCTGTTCTTCTCCTGTATAAAAAATGCATAAGTATAGACCCTATGGGGAGAGGCAATTTAAGTATAGTGCAATAAGTGGAAATAGTAGAAGAAGAAAGCACGATTGGAACTCAGAGGAGGCCTCTTCACAATTGAGAACTGAGCTGCGGTTTGAAGGATGAGTAGGATCAGGAAGGGGTGAACATGGGTCCTCTATCCAAGGTAGCTAATGCCAAACCACAAGTGGCCTAGCTGATCCTAGCTACTAGGCATGCAGCCAGCAATGCTAATCCTTTGATCGAAATGTTCTTTATCTGCAGCCTTCATTATTGTAGCCATGGGCTACAGGTGATTTTTGAACATGTTGACGTGTTCCTAGTGTCACATTAATTTTAATTAATTTAAATATCCATATTCATAGTGGCCACCATATTGGACAGTACACATCTGTCAGGTTCCCTAGATTTTTAAAATTTAGCAGCTGCTTTTGGCCTAATGGGGTCTCAACCTCTGCCTCCTATTTCTACTCTCAGACTTCTAACTTTTTACTCTTCTCTTTAGACCAGCATCTCTCCCTCCCGCTCCTTCCCAAACCCCTCAGTCCCCCACCCCCCGCCCCATTACCTCTCCTGCTCTATGCCTCTTTGAGTTTCTGAAGTAAGGAAGCCATTGGTTCTCTGAGTAAAGAAACCATTAAGAAAAGGTCTCCCAGATGTCTCTGCTAGGCTTTTGGGTCATCCCACTTTGATCCGTAGTTGCCTCGTTAAGTGCTTTGGATGCTGGGAAATTTTATCTTCCCATTGACTAATTTCTATGAGTCCTATTCCATCCCCCCAAAATTTGTGCCTGAGCTGGTTGTTAAGGCTAGCTCTGCTATTGAGTGAAACTTGGCTTCTTCCTCTGTTGTTCTAGGCTGACATCTGGGCCTCATCTCCTTAGGGGCTGGGCAGCCTCCAAGACCAATGCCAACATTCAGGGAACCTCTCTACTGCATGTCAGCTCCCTTTCAGAGCCAAAAGAAGACTACTGTCTTTTCCTGTTTCAGAAACCTTCAGACCCTTAATAATTTTCATATCCGCTTACAGTTCTCTAGGAATGCCATGTTTATTTTCAACCTCTGCCTCCCCTCCCTTTTGACCTTGTAGTTCCCTCTACCTGGCATATCAAATTAAATGCCAATCTCTTCTACAAAAACTACTGTGATTATCCTAGCCCTTGCTGATCTCCTTCATGAGTTTTATATCACTTTAATCTCTACCAAACATTTGAACAATTGTGATCTTGTGTGATGTTTGTGCTTAGCTCATGTTAGTTTTAGCTGTTAGATTGTGTTGCCTTGATGGAAATACCTTTTTCATGTTTCTCACAGTTCCTGGCACACTGTCAAACATATAGTAGGTGTTCAATAAACACTTAATCTGTTTTAATAGATCTGTTTCAGAGTTATTTGAATACAGGCTTCATTTGTTCAGAAATTATGTTTTATATGCTTTTCAGTTTTGTTCTCATATTGCTCTTGAAAATATAAGACTGGGAGCTCATGTTCTGACATTTTGATATAAACTTAAGCAATAGCTTAAAAAATATCATGAAGAGTCAGTACCATACTGACTTGTAGTGAGGTCACATGGCAGGCTAATTCAGTCCTATAATCACAAGGCTCTTTGAAAGTCTCATTGTCAGGGTTTGACTGTGGAATAGTTTATGACTTGGTGAATGGCGATGGATTTTCAGGACATTGTATGTTTGACATAGCACAAAGATTACCATGGCAGCAAAATGGAGTTATGGAACCTCAGCTCTTCCCCTCCCCGAACCCTCCCCCAAGTCTCCCATCCAAATCTCTGAAAAATGAAGCTGTACTTCCCAGTTTTCCAAGACAAATGGTTCAAAGGTTGCTTCATCCAGTCCCATGCCTGCAGTCTTGATTATGACAGCTCACAGGAGAAACCTATATGTTTGGAAATCTTATTACATGTTTTACTAAATTTCATATTCATTTTTTTATTTTTTTTTTAATATATTTTTATTGATTTTTATTACAGAGAGGAAGGGAGAGAGATAGAGAGCTAGAAACATCGATGAGAGAGAAACATCGACCAGCCGCCTCCTGCACACCCCCCACCAGGGATGTGCCCGCAGCCAATGTACATGCCCTTGACCAGAATCGAACCCGGGACCTTTCAGTCCGCAGACCGACGCTCTATCCACTGAGCCAAACTGGTTTCGGCTAAATTTCATATTTATTTTAAAAATGTCTTTTTATTGATTTTAGAGAGGGAGAGAGTGATACAGAGAAACATCAATGATAGAGAAACATCAATTGGCTGCCTCCTGCATGCCCCCTATTGGGGACTGAGCCCACAACCTGGGCATGTGCCCTGACTGGGAATCAAACTAGGAACCCTCTGATTCATGGATTGATGCTCAACCATGGAGCTATGCCAGCTGGGCTAACTGTCATATTTAAACACATCTGTTGTACAGAGCTATTTCAAAAGCCATTCTCTACGGGTTGAGAAATATTGCCCATTTTTGAAACTGGACAACTGATGGTTTTGGGCTGCTTGACACTACTTGAGCCAATTAAACACAGATAGGTTTGAATCAGATATGAGCATTTATTTCAATAACTAGAGGCCTGGTGCACAAATTTCATGCACGGGTGTGTGTGTCCCTCAGCCCAGCCTGCACCCTCTCCATTCTGGGACCTCTCGAGGGATGTCTGATTGTCCAGTAGGATTGGGCCTAAATGGGCAGTCGGACATCCCTCTCACAACCCAGGACTGCTGGCTCCCAACTGTGTGCCTGCCTGCCTTCCTGATTGTTCCTAACCACTTCTGCCTGCCAGCCTGATCACTCCCTAACCACTCCCCTGCCAGCCTGATTGATGCCTAACTGCTCCCCTGCCAACTTGATTGCCCCTAATTGCCCTCCCCTGCCAGCCTGGTCATCCCTAACTGCCCTCCCCTGTAGGCCTGGTTTCCCCAAAACTGCCCTTCCCTGCTGACCCAGTCACTCCTAACTGCCCTCCCCTGCCAGCCTCATTGCTCCTAACTGCTTTCCCTTGGTTGTCTGGTTCCCCCCTTCCAACTGCCCTCCCCTGCAGGCCTGGTCCCCCTCCCCTCCCAACTTCCCTTCCCTGCAGGCCCAGTTGCCTCCAACTTCCCTCCTCTGCCAGCCTGGTCACCCCTAACTGCCCTCCCCTACAGGGTGGATCACCCCCAACTGCCCTTCCTTGCAGGCCTGGTCCCTCTCAACTGCCCTCCCTTTCAGGCCTGGTTCCTCCCAACTGCCCTCCCCTGCTGGCCATCTTGTGGTGGCCATCTTATGTCCATATGGGGGCATCCATCTTTGACCACATGGGGGCAGCAATCTTGTGTGTTGAGTGATGGTCAATCTGCATATTATTCTTTTATTAGATAGGATAGAGGCCTGGTGCATAGGTGGGGGCTGGCTGGTTTGCCCTGAAGGGTGTCCTGGATCAGGGTGGAGGTTTCCTTGGGGTGTGGGGCAGCCTGGGTGAGGGGCCTGTGGTGGTTGGCATGTCAGCCATGCTCCTTCCCCTGCCCCCCCTCCAGTGACCCAAGTATAGGCTGGAAGCAGGTATCTGGGATTTATTTATCTTCTATAATTGAAACTTTGTTGCCTTGAGCAGAGGCCAGGGCAGGCCTGGGTGGGGGAAGCTTGGCTTCCTCCATCACTGGGGAAAACCCAAGCCTGCTGCTTGCTCCAGCTTCGTACTGCCACCATCTTGGTTGAGTTAATTTAAATACTCACTCCTGATTGGCTGGTGGGCATGGCTTGTGGGTGTAGCAGAGGTACGGTCAATTTGCATATTTCTCTTTTATTAGACAGGATACTGGCAGTATAGGAGAGCAGCAGGTCATCCACAAAAATCTGCTCTCCAATTTCCTATAAGCCAGCTGTTCCTCCTATAAGACAGCTGTTCATATTGGTTAGGACAAAGATTACATGGGAAAGTAGGAATTATAGGCATGGGGAAATAGGCAATGGGGATTGGGGATGAGACTCCATTTATTTTTGGCAACAAGGTTGATATTAGGAAGTTCTTGAATGAGAATGGACTGCATTCCAAGGTTGACACCCAGGTCCAAGGCTGATTGCCAGGTCCAAGGTTGACTCCCATGTCCCAAGGGTATACAACTCCCAGCCAGGTTAGAATGTCCTTTCTTCAATCAGAACAAGGCAATCATGGTTAATAGAGCATGATTAATATTCTACTTTTGACCCTAACATTTTCAGGTTGGTTTTTCAAGCAATGATTCATGTGAGCTATTTTGAAGAACAAAATATGGATGACACAATGCCAAGTATATGATAATTTGACTTCTGGAAGTTTGATTTCCAGATAGATTCTGGAAGCACACCCAGAGTCTCAGCTCTGCTCTTCCTCATATTAATCCAGAGGAACATATGCAAACAAAAGTACAGACACACCTTGACTGTATTTCCCTGAATTTGCATCATTCCAGGAACTAGTAATTTATTTGCACTTCCTCTTCTTACGCCATCCCTTAGTCTGTATCCAGTGGCCATTTCTGCATGTGTCAATACCTAGAGCTACAAGATACAGATAGAGCCTATTTAAAGTATGTGACTATTCATCTTCATGGCTTGAAGCAATAGCAGATACAATCCAGAGAGGAGGAAAGGGGGACAGGAAAAATCAGTAGGGTCTGTGTTAGCAATTACTTTGTAGTAAGTAACTGTGTCCTTGTTTTATTTTTTACAAAACTTATCAGGAATGAATCTAAGAATAAATTAACTAATTAATGCATTTCATTTAGCATGCATTGAAGTTGTACAGTGTGGAAATAACTGTGTGTTTTTTTTTGAAATGACACAAATGCTATCCCAGATGTTAAGACTATTAGCCTTTCATGAGAACAGTGCCTTGAGGAGTTGAGGATATTGGAAGCAGCATCAATTGTCAATTAATAATCAAGACAAGTGATTTTGAGTTTTCTTTGGCTCTTGATGAGTCAACAGATGTTACTAAATACTGCTCAGTGGTTGTTATGTATTAGAGGAATTAGTGTTAAATTGGAGGTGACTGAAGAATTATGAATTATCTATGAATAGGTGAGTGATATGAACTCCTGGTAGATTGTTTCAAAGGGCATTGATTTACCAAATGTGTGTTGAGCCACATTACGTGCCAGACACTGTTCTAGATTCTGGTTGGGATTAGGGCAGTAAGTAAGATGACGTCTCTGCTCTTATGTTAGTGGGACCCTCATAGTCTAGTGGGACCCAGAGTACAAGTAAGAAAATGTGTTATATTATAAATCAGAAGGTGCCTTAATCAATAAGCCAAATTTATTTGGAGTCCCTTTTATTTTGCTAGTGTTAGTGGGCCCAGAGGAAATCTTGCTTCTCAAATTCTGGGGCCCAATATAGTGGAGGTCTTTCCTATTTATATGTTTTTCGGCTCTTTGTTTTTTTCCAAATTTGGAACAAGACTTTTGGACCTTCTGAGAAAAAGTCCCGTGTGCTGGGACAGGGCTGTGAGACCATACGTCAAGGCCTGGTGTGGTGCCAGCACCAACAACTCTGTCTGGGGCACAGTTTATGACCTCTCTGGAATGGGAATAGTCTTATTTTTCCTTATTATTTAAGCAAGCAAATGTTTGCAGAAGCCAGAATAGCAGGGTTAAAGTCTTAAACAGCAGTTTTTACCCAAGATGGAGGTTACTATGCTTCAAATGCATATTGATAGAGGCAGGCCAGACCTTCATTAGAAGAAAAAGAAAGGCAGATAATAAGGGTGAAGATGCAAACAGGCGAGGGGAGTTTTTCATAAAATGAGAATGATTTTGATGACTTGGTTTATCAAGTTTGCTTATATATTTCCATGTATTTCTGGAAGTTAAATATGTTTTATTGAGATGGTCACAGTGCAATGTCTTTACAAATAATCCTGCACAGAAAAACAAAACAAAACAAAACACAAACACACAACTTTTTCTAGATCTTAATACATCAGAGAGAGGGAAAGCCTGCTTAATTTCTGCTCCTAAGAAGCTTAGTACCTTCCAATGCCAAAAATTGTAATTGCTGCTTCCCCCAATCCTACAGATTCTCTTTAAGAAAACAAGGGTAGAGTGCACTTCTGACTTGGACCACCATATGCGGTGGCCAGCCTGTGGCCTGCACAGAATCACCTCTCTGAAGGCTGGAGTAGGGGCTGCAGTAAAGCCCAGATTTGACCAGGGGAAGGAGATACCTTTGTGCACTTCCTTTCAGAAGAGAGCTCCTATTTATAATACACAGCTGGGTGCAGACTTGGAAAAGCTTTGCTGAGCTTGGTTTCATAAGACTTCCTACAACCCAGAGATTGTCTTGTTTGTTTTAGAAATGATAAAAGATCTGAATAATTAGGCATCTTCTGATGCATAATCAAATAACCATGCTGTGCATTCAGAAGCTACCTTGAATCTGTTTAATAAAAAAACCCCAACAACAACACAATTTTTAACTGATGAACGGAGTGGATCTAGAGACATGGAAGCATGGAACAGAGTGCGGCATCTCTGAGCGTGGGTGGGAGGTAATTAACCAAGGACATTGAATGCATATGTCCATGGCCCTTGGACACAGATAATGGGATGGTGAGGACCTGGGGCAGGGAGTGGACTGGAGGGGGTCAATGGGGAAAAAAGGAGGACAAATGTAATACCACTTTCAACAATTAAGAACTGTTTAAAAACATTAAAAAATAAATAAAATTTTCAGGTACATCCAAAGCCAAATAAAAGTGATTTCCTCTTTTTGGGGTGCCTCTCCCATTTGCACAAGTAATTTGGAGTTTTTTATAAGTATGTATTGCTCTGGATTTTTAATATTAAACAACATAATGTGAAATGCCTTTCATTCTTCTCAGGTTGGTTAAAACTCGACTTAACAGGACCTGCCCCTCAGAAGTTGGACTCCTGAAAAATGTTGAACGAGAACAAGAGTCAGAAGAAGAGATGTGACTTTGATGGGCATCTAGTCTTTTGTGGATGAACTTTTCCTTTTCTTTTTTTTCTTCTTCTTTGCATTGTTTTTGTCCATGGTTTTGTTTCTTGATCTTTTGTTTGGCTAAGGATCATTCTTGGTATACTGGCTGTATTTTGAATTTTGTTAAAGTATTTGAATGTTAATGTTTTATTTTAGGTATTTTAGGAAGTTACTTTAGATGATAAGTTCATTTTGCACATCAGCCTTGGTATTCAGGGCCTATAGTGACTCTTCCAAGGTCATCTAAAGTTTGATGCCCATGATATGACAAACATTTGTTTTATTTGCCTTATCCATATGCTCAAGGTTCTTGGGATTGCTACCATTTGAACTTGTTAAAAATGGGACTACACTTGTTTGTCTTGTTGCAATGAGAAATAAATGAATACCTCAAATCTTCATTTTTGTTATTCAACTGCACCCCACCTTTATATCATGAAGAAAATGCTGTATGACACTGAAATTCCCCTTTTTCATGAGACTTGTCTTTCTGTAACACCTGATTTCTCCTCTAGGAAAAGTGAGCCAGAGTCTTTCTGAATTGTGTACTCTTTGGGAAAAGATAAAAGGAATGATCCCTGGAACATATGGTTGCAAAGCCGTAAGAGACTGGGAAAGGAGAGTCATGATATCATCTACAGGGTAAAAAGTCATCAATAGCATAGCGTGGCTGCCATACCACCCCTCTGCTGCAATGGTTGAGGGGTTGAGACAAGGAATAGCCTTTTATGGAAAATCTGGGTAAAAAGTCAGAGACCTTGCATGGTCTGTGGGCTAAATAGAACTCAGTGGAGAATCAAGAAATCTTGTTTCTAATTCTGGCTCTACCATTAACAGGCCTCTAGGGCTTGAGCAGTCATCATGTCCTTCTCTCTAAAGTTAGGGAATTGAGTTGGAAGAATCATGGGGCCCTTTCTGAATGTCATATGTTATAAATCTAGAGTCTCTGAGACAAAACTGAAGCATGGAGATAGCTAATTGTGTACAATGTCAATCTCTGCCCTCAGGAATCTTTGAGAGATGACTCAAATATGGAGGGAAAGAGGTGGCCTCATGGGCAGCTGAAGGTGAAATGTGGGCAGTTAAATCCTGCAGGTGCCCTGGCATTCCAGAAGCACTGACAAATCTAGGGGGCCGCCCCAGTCTGATATGATCACAGTGACACTGAAGAGGAAAGTGAATGGATTGTTTAGGCAAAAAAAACTGGACACATTCATTTTTTAAAAGATTAATTTAATTCAGTCATTTAAAAATTTTCCTTTTCAACTAACAAATACTTCTTTCTGCTTAAATTATCCTATATAATAAAAAGGTAATATGCAAATTGACTGTAATGCTCTCACAAGATGGCTGCCTATGACCGGGTTGGCAGGGGGATCAGTGAGGGATGACCAAATGATTGAACAACCACGCCGGAAGAGGTGGTTAGTGAGGAATGACTAAATGACTGAACAGCAAGCTGCCTGGGGCTACCAGGCTGGTGGGAGGGCTGTGAGGGGTGACCAGACCAGCAGATGGGGGAAGTTAGGGGCAACCAGGCTGTCAGGGGGTACAGTAAGGGGTGACCAGGTCTGTGGGGTGGGGGGGAAGTTAGGAGTGACCAGATTGGCAGGCAGGAGGCAGCTGAGGATGACCTGGCTGGCACTGGGGGGCAGTTAGGGGTTACCAGGCTGGCAGGGGGAGCAGTTAGGGGATAATCATACAGGCAGGCAGGTGAGCTATTAGGAGCCAGTGGTCCAGGATTGTGAATTGGGCCTAGACCAGCAGTTGGAAATCCACTGAGGGGTCCTGGATTGGAGAGGGTACAGGCTGGGTAGAAGGGACACCCCCCCCCTTGCATGAATTTTGTGCACTGGGCCTCTAGTTAGTTTATAAAAGGGCTGGCAGGCCCTGCACCTGATTTGAGTGGGGGGGGGGGCAATTTGGGGTGGGGCTGGACATGGGGAGGGGCTGTGGTCTGGCATTGCCCCCGAATGGGGTGTGATAGCTCATGGTGGTGTACCTGGTTGTGGGGAGGGGCCACGTACTGATCTTCCTTCCTTCCTTCCTCCCTCCCTCCCTCCCTCCCTCCCTCCCTCCCTTCCTTCCTTCCTTCCTTCCTTCCTTCCTTCCTTCCTTTTTTTTTTTCCCCCTCACCTGAGTATATGTTTCCATTGACTTTTAGATAATGTGGAAGAGAAAGGGAAAGAGAGAGAAACATCAAACTGAGAGGAATACTTTGATTAGTTGCCTCCTGCATGAGCCCTGACCTGGACCCCAGCCAGGAAGGAGCCTGCAACTTAGGTACATGCTCTTGATCAGAATCTAACCTGGACCCTGCGATTGGTAAACCTAGGCATTATCCACTGAGCCAAACCGCCTAGGGCAGGATATGACATTTCTTAGCCCTCCAGCAGCAGACCTTAGCTTTTCCCCCCAGGAGTGTGGTGGAAAAGCCCTAGATCCCCTTTTTGGATTCTTATACCCAAGTTACTAAGAATATTACCAGGGGCATACAGGGAGCTTAGCCAATGAGCGGTCAGAAAAGGGGTTTTCTCTGTAGTTCACACCTATCTTCTTCAATCTCCAGCTCTGCCCTTGCCAAGGCCTAAAGCCTCCAGCCCTTGGCAGGGGACCTCCAGCTGTCTCTGATTCC
The DNA here is from genome assembly GCA_963924515.1 of Vespertilio murinus. NCBI lineage: Eukaryota > Metazoa > Chordata > Mammalia > Chiroptera > Vespertilionidae > Vespertilio > Vespertilio murinus. The sequence continues at coordinate 127,163,694 of OZ004706.1, read as the reverse complement.
CTGCAGGGACCCCAGCTGGCTCAATCCCCTGGCTCCACCCACAGCCAAGGACGCAAGCCTCTGGCCAGCCTTGGACTCTAGGCAGGGACCCCCAGCTTGCTCCAATTGCCTGCAAGGGACCTCAGCTGGCTCTGATTGCCTGCAGAGGACCCCAGTTGGCTCCAATCACCAGCTCTAATGGCCCAGCTCTGACTATGGCCAAGGCCAGCAAGAGCAGGTGGAATGCTTGGCTTCCTCCATTGCAGGGGAAACCCAAGCTTCCTTCCTTTTCTCTGTGGCCTGCAGCCATCTTAGTTGGGTTTATTTGCAGACTCACTCCTGATTGGCTGGTGGGCGTGGTTTGTAGGTGTAGCAGAGGTGTGGTCAATTTGCATATTGCTCTTTTATTGTATAGGATAGAAGCCTTCACAAAGGAAGGAGTTGAGGAAGGGTGCCTTTCCTTACTTTTATTTGTATTTGATCTCAACTCTTCCAAAAAATTTGAGGTCTCAATTCCTGAGCTTTTTGTAACCCTACCTTTGAGGGTATTTCACACTTCATTTGCTTGTATTATTTGATTGTGTTTAAAGAAATTCTTTTTATATTCAGTGCAAAATCTACATTTACTGTTGATGTGATACCAATTCCTCAGTGATTTCCATAACCTCCAATCTCTTTTGCTTGGGAAACACCAGCCTCTGATTGCACTAACTTCTATCTCCTTCTTGAAATGGGAGGTTGGGTCATGGCCATTCTTATCTTCATTTTATCACAATAAGACTCATTAACCAAGGCTGTATTTGCAATAAGGTGGTGCAAGAGTCACGGCAGACTACAGGAACAATCAATAAAAGCCGTGAAGTGAGGAGTTCTTCCAAAATTCAAGAAGCCAATAGATAAAAAGTATAAAAGAGTAGTTCTTATGCATAGAGAATAGATCCAGAAATTCTATATTTTGACTAATGTGAATTCCAGATGGAGAAAATTGAGAGAACAGAGAACAAATAGTGAAATAAGAGAAAAGAAGTTTCCCTAAGTAAATAGCAATAAAGGAAGATCTTTGCTTTAAGCTTGCAGAGACATGCCATGAATAGAATGACTGGGTTTCTGGCTAAACTACTAAAAATGAAAAAAAAAATAACAACTTTTCTACTACCAGCTCTGAGATTGAATGCCAGTATTTCTCAGCCTTTAAGGCATTAGTCTTAAAGCAAAAGTAATAAATCTTTGTTCATTGCATGTGGGGGAAATTAATGTCTCAGGATTCTTAGAATCTATTCCTAGAAGGGGGATCACTGGATCAAAAGACAGTTCCATTTTTAATTTTTGAGGTAACTCCATACTACTTCCCACAGTGGCTGCACTAATCTGCATTATCACCAACAGTGCATGAGAGTTCCCTTATCTCCACATCCTTGCAACACTTTTTTGTAGATTTATTAATGCTATCCTTTCTGACAGATGTGAGGTATATCTCATTGTGATTTTAATTTGCATTTCTCTGATGATTACTGACATTGAGCATCTTTTCATATTCTATTGGCCATCTGTATAACCTCTTCGGAGAAGTTTTCATTCAGATCCTTTGCCTATTTTTTATTGGATTATTTGTTTTCTTCATGTTGAGTTGTATAAGTTCTTTATACATTTTGGATGGTAAGCCTTTATCAGATGTATCATTGGTGGATACGTTCTCACATTCAGTGAGTTGTCTTTTCATTATGTTGATGGTTTCCACTGCTGGGCAAAAGAATGGGGAGTCCTGGCTGACTCCACCATAGTAGCCTCCGCCGCTCTCATTTCACACATTGAGGCTTTCAGAGTCCCCTGGGTTTAGGTGTTTAGAGTCCCCATCTGCAAAGAGTCTTCTGGGTACAACCTCTCTGTTCTCCATCACGCTCCACCATTAGATCTGCTACGCCTTAGCACTGGCTCTCGGGGGTGAGAGCGGAAGGTGCGGCTGCGGCCAGGTGCTAGCTCCCTCACTCCCAGGGCGGGCAGTCCGGGAAGGCTGCGGGCATGGAGGCCGGGCTCCAAGGAGGCCCGCTCCCTAGTATATGCTATTTTGATTATTATGGTCTTCTAGTATCATTTGATATCAAGTAGCATGATTCTTCCAATGTTGTTGTTCTTTTTCAAGATTGCTGTGGCTATTTGAAGTCTTTTGTAATTCCATATGAATTTTTGGAATATTTGTTCTAGTTCTGTGAAATACAGCATTGGTATTTTGATAGGAATTGCATTGAAACTATAGATTGCTTTAGGTAGTATGGAAATTTTAATGATGTAAATTCTTCCAATCTGTGAACATGGTACATGTTTCACTTATTAGTATCTTCTTCAATTTACTTCTTATAATTTTCTGAGTACAGGTCTTTTAAATTGTTGGTTAAATTTATTCTCAGGTATTTTTTTTAAATATACTTTTATTGAGTTTTTACAGAGAGGAAGAGAGAGGGATAGAAAGCTAGAAACATTGATGAGAGAGAAACATCGATCAGCTGCCTCCTGCACACCCCCTACTGGGGATGTGCCCGCAACCAAGGTACATGCCCTTGACCGGAATCGAACCTGGGACCTTTCAGTCTGCAGGCCAATGCTCTATCCACTGAGCCAAACTAGTTTCAGCCCCAGGTGTTTTATTTTTTTATGCCATTGTAAATGGGATTATTATTTTTTTATTTTAGTTTCCCTTTCTGATAGTTCATTATTGACATATAAAAATGCAACTGATTTCTGGATATTTATTTTATATCCTGATACTTTACTGATTCACTTATCAGTTCTAGCTTTGTGTGTGTGTGTGTGTGTGTGTGTGTGTGTGTGTGTGTGTGTGTAATCTTTAGTATTATGTAATCTACACGAGTGACAGTTTTATTTCATTCTTTTCAATATGGATGCCTTTTATTTTTTCTTCATATCTGATTGCTGTGGTTAGGATTTTCAGTATTATGTTGAATAAGAGTATCAGTGAAAAGAGACATTTCTGTCTTTATTTTTTAAATATATTTTTATTGATTTCAAAGAGGAAGAGAGAGAAACATCAATGATGAGAGAGAATCATTGATTGGCTGCCTTCTGCACACCCCCCTACTGGGATTGAGCCTGCAACCCGGGCATGTGCCCTTGACCAAAATCGAACTCGGGACCCTTCAGTATGCAGGCTGGACACTCTATCCACTGAGCAAAACCAGCTAGGGCCAGATATCCCTGTCTTTTTCCTGGTCTTAAGGGAAACACTTTTAGCTTTTGCCCATTGACTGTGATGTTGGCTATGAGTTTGTCATACATGGCTTTTATGTTGAGGCATGCTCCCTCTATTCCCACTTTCCTGAGGTTTTATCATAAAAGGGTGTTGGATTTTATCAAATGCCTTTTTGCATCTGTTGATATGATCATGTGATTTTTATCCTTCATTTTGTTTATGTGGTGTATCATGTTTATTGATTTGTAGGCAAGTCTTACACCCCTAGAATAAACCCCACATGATCATGGTGTGTGATCTTTTTAATGTATTGCTGGATTGGTTTGTTAATATTTTATTGAGGATTTTAACATCTATGTTTGTCAGTGATATTTTCTTTCTTTGTTGTTTCTTTATCTGGTTTTGGAATTAGGATAATGCTGGCCTCATAAAATGAACTCAAGAGTCTTCCATCCTCTTGAACTTTGTGGAATAGTTTGAGAAGGACAGGTATTCTTCTTTGAATGTTTGGTACCATTTACCTGTGAAGCCATCTGGTCTAGGACTTTTTGTTTGCTGGGATTTTTTGTGTGTTTTGTTTTTTGAAATTATTGCTTCAATTTCATTAGTTGTGAATCAATCTATTCAGATTTTCTGATTCTTCCTGGTTCAGTTTTAAAAGATTTTGTGTTTGTAGAAATATATCCCTTTTGTCCAGATTTTCCAAATTGTTGGCATTTACTTACAATCCCTTATATTTCTGGGGAGTCAGTTGTTATTTCTCCCATTTCATTTCTGATTTTATTTATTTTTGTTCTCTCTCTTTTTTTCTTAATGAGTCTGGTTAAAGGTTTGTCGGTCTTGTTTATCTTTCAAATAGCCAGCTGTTTGTTTCACTGAACTTTTGTATTGTTTTTTATACTCTATTATGTTTATTTCTGCTCTTATCTTTATTATTTTCTTTCTTCTACTCACTTTGGGCTGTTTGTTGTTCTTTTTCTAGTTCCTTTAAATGTAAAGTTAGATTGTTTATTTGAGATTTTTCTTGTTTCTTGAGGTTGGTCTGTAATGTCATGAATTTTCTTCTCAGGATTGCTTTCACTGTGCCCCATGGACTTTGGGTTGTTATGTTCTCGTTTTCATTGTGTATCTTTTGATTTTTTTCCTTGACCTCATTAACTCATTCATTGTACAGTAACATGTTATTTAGCTTCCATGTCTTCGTGTGTGTTTTAGTTTTTTCTTGTGATTGATTTCTAGTTTCATACCACTATGATCAGAGTACATGTGGGATATGATTTCAGTCTTCTTAAAATTATTGAAATTTTTGTATTCTGACATGTGATTAGAGGTACAACATAAGAATTTTGAGCAGACACAAACATTTAGTTCATAGCAGAGATACAAGGGAAGGATCACCAGGACATAGGTGACCAAGTCACACCATTCTTCCCAGCATATGATATCTTTTCTACTCTCTGGCCCCCAAGAAATGTGTCTGGATTTAATTCACATCTCATGTGCCTACTGGCTGAGTACTGAAGATCCTGTATATTAGGCTTAACAGCTGAAAAACCGACAGCAATGATGCTTCCCTCTAGTGGCCAAGCATGGAAACACAACTCAAGCCAAAGCACCAGGTTCACATAAAGAAGCTTCCATAAATAACCCAAGCAACAAGTCAGACCACAATGTTGCAGGTGGAGTTTTGGGTTATTATTATTTTTAAGTCTTAGATTCTAATTGATCAGTGTTATAATACATTTCCCCCACCCCTATATTCATATGTTGAAGTCCTAACCTCCAATAGCTCAAGTTGTGATCTTTATTTGAAATAAAGTTGTTTGTTGTAGCTAGAATTAGTTTAGTCAAGATGAGGTCATACTACAGTAGCGTGGACCTTAATGCAATATAGCTGGTGTCCTTATATAAATGGGGAATGAGGACACTGGCACACTCACAGGGAGAGTGCCATGTGACCACAAAGACACAGAGTTGGGTGCTATCTACAAGTCAAAGAAGGCCAAAGATGCCAGCAAACCATCAGAAGCTAAGTGAGAGGGATGAGCAGAGTCTTCCCCAGCAACTTCAGAGGGAGCATGGCTCTACTGATTAGTTGGTCTTGAACTGCTAGTCTCCAGAGTTGTAAGACATTAAATTTCTCTGTGTGTGTGTGTGTGTGTGTGTGTGTGTGTGTGTGTGTGTGTGTGTTTTGCCCTAGCTGATTTGGCTCAGTGGATAGAGCGTCAGCCTGTGTACTGAAAAGTCCCAGGTTTGATTCGGGTCAAGGGCACTTGCCCTGGTTGTAGGCTCGATACCCAGTAGGGGGTGTGCAGGAGGCAGCCAATCAATAATTCTCCATCATTTATTGATGTTTCTCTTCCTCTCCCTTTCTCTCTGAAATCAATAAATACATTATTTTTATTTTTATTTATTTATTTTTTTATTAAGGTATTATATGTGTACCTAGCTTACCATTGCCCCCCCCCCCCCATTCATGCCCTCCCTTCCCAGAGTTCTGTGTTCATTGGTTGTACTTATATTCATGCATACCAGCCCTTCGGTTGTTCTCTTATCCCCCCCCCCCCAGGTCTCCTTCCCCTCCCCGCTGTCATTTGACAATCTGCTTGTTTTATGGTGACTATCTCAGGACCACATGAATAAAATCCGCTCCTCATTTGGCAGTCTGCTTGTTTTATGGTGACTATTTCAGGACCACACGAATAGAGTCCGCTCCTCCTCTGGTTCACACCACCCCTCCCCCCGGGTCCCACTGCTTCCCCTGGGACACACGTCTCATCCGGGGCACACGGCCCCCTGGGACACACGGCTCATCCAGGGCACACGGCCCCTTTGGGGTGCTGGGGTCAAGAATTGGAGGCACCGGGCTAGCTCCTTGCTAGCACGGTGGGCAGGCTGGGACAGCTGCGGGCGGTCCAAGGAGTCTCAGCGAAATGGCTGCTGATGCAGAAGCCAAGCTCCGAAGCCGCCCACTCCCTGGACCCGGGGTGGAGTGAGCTCTGTTCTCGGTGGGCTTGCCTCACTCGCTGCAGCGGCAGCGGGTGCGGCGGAGGTGGTGGCTTTTGTGGCTCAATTTCCACTGTATTTTTAAAATCCACATGGCGGCAGCGGCACCCCTCCTTGCGGTCCCGGCCGAGGCTCTGGCTCCGCCCTGCAGTGGTGGGCCTGAAGGGTGAAGGGCTCGCCGGGGCCGAGAATGGAAGGCGCTGCGCCATCTCCTCACCAGCACGGCGGGTGGGCTGGGCCAGCTGCAGGCAGGCTGAGATGGCTATGGGCGGAGAGACTGCCCTCAATGGTGTCTCATTTGGTGGGGAAGGGGAGCTGCTGTGGTCGCAGAGGCTAAGTTCTGAAGCCACACTCTCCCTGAGCCCGGGGCGGAGTGAGCTCTGTTTTCGGTGGATTTCCATTATTTTCAGCGGCACTGGGTGTGGCAGTGGGTGCGGCAGCGATGGTAGCTACTGTGGCTCAATTTCCCCTGTAGTTTTAAAATCCACATGGCGGTAGTGGCAGAAGCTTTGGCCCGGCCATGCGGCAGCTGAGGAAAGACTCGCTGGGGCCGGGAACGGAAGGCACTGCGCCAGCTCCTCACCAGCACGGCGTGCGTGGAGGCCAGGCTGACCTGGCTTGGGGCAGCGGTGGAGGAAGGACTGGCTGGGGCCTCGAACGGAAGGCGCTGCACCAGCTCCTCACCAGCATGGTGTGCGGGCTGGGACAGCTGCGGGCTGGGATGGTTGCAGGCAGGGAGACAGCTCAAAGGCTACTCGTCCTGGCAGGAGCTGAAGGCGCGGTGGAGGCCCGGCTTCAGCTCCCTGGCTCCCAAGGTGGCCGGCCGGGCTGGCTCACTCCCTGGGCCCCCGGGGCGGAGCGAGGTCTGGCTTCCCTCATTCCTGGTGGCAGTGGCTCTGGCAGGTGCAGTTTCGCTGTAGTTTTAAACTCCACATGGCAGCAGCAGCGCCCTGCTTTGTGTCTAGTTGTAGCCTCCTCATTTCGCCAGCTTTCCTGTGGGTCTGGTGTGATCCCTTTCGATTTTAGCTGTTGTTTTTTTCCAAATTGTTGATGAGGCGGCAGCTGAGGAGACTACATAGGCTGCCATCTTGTTTCGGTCTCCTCTCAATAAATGCATATTTTTAAAAAAATTCTGTTTTTTTAAGCCAGTCAGTATGTCGTATTTAGCAATTATAGAAAACTAATACATCCATTACTTTAATATTAGTTTTAAGTTGAATGTTTTAGACTTCAAAATACAGCCCTCAAATACATTTGAGCTAAATGTGAGGCATGAAGATATCTCCCAAGTTTTATTACCAACCATAAAGTGTAATATTATCACTGTGCAGCCTGTCGATAACTTGGCTTGGTTATAAGTTTATGCTGTTTTATGTCCTCATCCAGGTTGGCAAGTTTTCTTACCTGGTAATTCCAACATTCCTAAGGAGACATTTGCAGAGTAAACCACTTAACGACTAGTGGCTTCCACATTATCTGTGGTGGGTTCTAACGTTTTATATGCCTGCTCTCTCAATAGATCACAAAATCCTCGAGGGTCACACACTATTATTAAGCTTTCTGGGGATTAAGAGCCCTATCTGGAAAATGTGTGGTACATGTGGTAAATAATCACTGGATTTGTCAGGATTCTCCAGAAACAGAACCAAGGGGATAGGCAAATAAAGATGTATTTTAAAAAATTGGCTCATGTGATTGTGGAAGTTAGCAAGTCCCGAATCTGCAGGAGAAGCTCTTAGGCTCCTAAGAAGGCAGGCTGGGAAAGTTTATGCTGTAGCCTGAGTCCAAGAGAGTCAGCTGGCAGGATTCCACCTTCTTCAGTCTTTTTTTTTAAAAAAATATATATTTTATTGATACTTTACAGAGAGGAAGGAGAGAGATAGAGAGCTAGAAACATCGATGAGAGAGAAACATCGACCAGCTGTCTCTTGCACACCCCCTACCGGGGATGTGCCCGCAACCAATGTACATGCCCTTGACCGGAATCGAACCCGGGACCTTTCAGTCCACAGACCGATGCTCCACCACTGAGCCAAACCGGTTTTGGCCTTCTTCAGTCTTTTTTATTAAGGCCTTCAACTACTTTGGATGAGGGTTATTTGCTTTACTCAAACTCTAGAGGTTTAAATATTCATCTCATAAAAAAAATACATTCACAGAAACATCTAGAATAATGTTTGACTAATAACTAGGTACTATGGCCTAGCCAAGATGACACATGAAATGAAACATCATAGCCCCCAATGAATTCTGCCTCCTTAAATTCATCCGTTTTTGTAGCCCCCTTTACCATTGAATTTGGACTGGTCTTGTGATTTTCTTTGATCAATAGAATGTGGTAAAAGTGATGCTGAGTAGATTATGCTCCTAAGTCTTTTTTAAAAAGTTTTTTAAAAACGTATTTTATTGATTTTTTTTACAGAGAGGAAGGGAGAGGGAATAGAGAGTTAGAAGCATTGATAAGCTGCCTTGTGCATACCCCCTACTGGGGATGTGCCCACAACTAAGGTACATGCCCTTGACCAGAATCAAACCTGGGACCTTTCAGTCAGCAGGCCGACACTCTATCCACTGAGCCAAACCGGTTTCAGTACTCCTAAGTCTTAGGAAGTCTTCCAGCTTATACTGCTGGAACCCAGCCTCCCTGTAAAGAAGGCTGTTGTGTTGGGAAGGCTTCAAGGAGGTGACAGCCTAGGAGGATAAAAAACAACAAAACATGAGGTAGAGAGAGGTTCAGCCCAGTTGGCCTTCTATTCACATTAGCTGAGACCCTGGACATGAGAGAAATGCCATCTCAGATCCTTGATTCTCCAGTAGAACTTCCAGATGACTTGGCTAAATGATCATGTGGTACAAAGCCATCCCTGCTAAGTCTTGTCCGAACTACCTGAACTTGAGCAAATAGATGCTGCTGTGTTTTAAGTCACTAAATTTTGGAGGGGTCTATTATGGAACAGTAGATCATTGGTATTTGCACCAATGATTTCTGCCAAATATTCTAAATGGAGAGATTTAGGATTCAGAATATTATCTTGCTAAGGTATAAATAATAATGCTAGTTTGTGCAGGACACTGAAAATACCAACTCATCTTGCCTCAGGTAAGATATTATGATTTGATGTTACTATTTTAAGAAGTACCAGTGCTTACATGGGACTTGTGTCTCTTGACTGAAGCTCTTGTCTATTTACTATACATTCTGGATTTGCCTTTCACCTTTCTAGAAGGAAAGGAAGAAAATAAAATTACTTTCTACACTACACTTCTTAACCAAACTATATTGACAATTTCCTCTTTTAGTCTTGACCATATACTATGCCTACCAGTTCAGATTTGGGGAATGTTAAAGGGAATAAATAAAAGAGGAAAAATAGGATAAAAAAGATATAAGAATCAAGTCAGACGAGATGAAGAGAGGAATCGGGGTTCTTTGGAGCAAGATGCAAAAGCAAATTTAAAACTAAAAGAAGAATTTGAGAGTTCCTTTTTTCATCTTCTGGGATAATGAGAGGTTAATTCAAGGTTACATTAATCAGAGTTTAATGGGTACATATTTCAGTTTCATAGCAGCACACTTCTGCTAGTATGACAGATTTCTGCTAGTATTGCAGACTTATGCTAGTATTGAGTCATTTTTCACAAACAAATGCTAATTTTACTTCCATGAAGCAATCAGCCCTGGAGATCCTATCTGGAACACCTGGCTCCGGGGAGTGTAGGCGGTGCCTGAAGAACAAAGGCATGTGATGTGGGGTGAAGTGGGAAGGCACAAAAAAGGTCAGTAACCAGGTTAAGAAAAGCTTTTTTGATTCCTTTCTCCCTGCCCTTCATTGGAAACCAGGTAGAAAAGGGGGTGTATAAACATACAAATTTATATTGTATAAATATACAAATTATACAAATTTATATTGTATAAATATAAATATATTATATAAATATACAAATTTATATTGTATAAATATACAAATTTATATTGTATAAATATACAAATTATATTGTATAAATATACAAATAGGCGAGTTAAAGGTTTCTGAGTTCTCAATAATGAAGGAGTAGCAAATGCTACTGGGAGGTTTTCCAATGGAGAAGTCCAGAGGCTCATTTTTAAAGCATAACAGGTGGGGAAGTTGATATTGACTTTTGTCTTCAATATCATGGGAGGTAAGGTAAGCAGGTTTCTGTGTACTTAACTCTCCACCGGGGTCACAGTCCAGGTGGTAGGGAAATATTGGCATATCAATAAGGTATTAAGGGTTCCATTCCAGACTACTCTGTTAAAGCCAGTATAGTAATAAAGCAAGTTGTAATCCTTTTTCTGGGAAAAGGTCTTGCCTTCTGCTTATAAAAAATGCTACATCTATAAAGTGCTATACAGTGAAGTGCAATAAAATAAAGGTGTGCCTATAAAAGGGCTTTTAGAACTTCCTAACACTTCTGAGTATAAACCCATACAAATCTGGTTAAATAAATGAATAAGATAAATAAAAGAATAGTAGTTTCACAGGTGACAAAAATGTGTTTTAGCATATTTATCTGAATAGTTGGCAATCTTTAAAGCCATGACATTTCCTATAAATATTGACACAGGAATTTCCTATTGCACAAAAAAGCAATTTAATCTCTTGCTATTTGCTGGTTTACGGCAAACTTGATTCACTCTCTTTGGAGAATTACCCAAACAGTGGTTACCAAATAGCAGTAGGCATCACTTTGGAGGACTAGTAAAACACAGATTGCTGGACACACCTCCAGAATTTCAGATTCAGTAGTTTTTCTATTTTACTTAATCTGTTATAAGCATTATTTATTTTGATGTTCAAATTATCCTTCATTTGGCAATGGAGAGTCACTTCATGCTGGATTCTGTGTCCATTTGATATGTACCCACCATTCCTTGATTATGACCTTGCTTTATGGGATAAGATGTTCTAGACTCATTTTGGATTTTCTGTGCCCTAGTCTGGGAATTAGCCATTGCCCTTGGGATCCCTCTTCCTTTTAATTGAAAGTTATTTAAAAAAATAAAGATCTGGGCTTCAGGTGTGCTCATTGCTAATGGATTATCATTGCTTCCTGACCTTATGAATGACCAGAGCTAGAGAATATATGTATACATATTATATATGTCATAAACATGCACATATACATTTTTGTGTGTATTAACAAACTTCTACATCTATGTTTACTTCTATATTGTTTACATACAGGGTGTGACAAAAATAGGTTTACGGTTGTGAGTATGTGAAACAATTTATTCTTATACTAGTATCCCGATGCACAAAATTCATGCATGGCGGGGGGGGGGGGTGTTCCTCAGCCCAGCCTGCACCCTCTACAATCTGGGACTGCTGGCTTCTAACGGCTCACCTGCCTGACTGTCTGATTGCCCCTAACCACTGTGACTGCTGGCCTGCTTGCCCCCAACTGCCATGCCACCATCAGTCTTCTCACCCCCAACTGCCCCCCCTGCTGGCTTGATCACTCCCAACTGCTCCCCCCCCCATCCCTGTCCTACCCCTCCTGGCCTGATCTCCTCTAACCGCCTCTGCCTTGGCCCCACCATCATGGCTTTGTATGGAAGGTCTCCCAGTCTATTTAGCATATTACCCTTTTAGTAGTATCGATTATTTATTAATTATTATATTATTTTCCATATGAACAACTGTAAACCTGCTTTTGCCTCACCCTGCATATAAATATATTTATTGAGTGCATATTGAAATGTATATCTCTCTATATATATGGACTGGGATTGGAATTGGATATATACATAAATACAAACTCATGATTTTATATATATATATATGTGTGTATATATATATATGTGTGTGTGTGTGTGTGTGTGTGTGTGTGTGTGTGTGTATAAGTTTGTATTTGGCATACAAACTACAGGTTTGTTTTTTTAGGCACAATGGAAATTATTTAGTTCAAGTATTAGAAAGAAGAAGTAATATCACATTCCTTCCTTTGAAATACTGTGTGAATAAGAAGTTTATAACTGACTCATGCATTTCTCTGACAGCCATCTTCCCTTCAGAATTAACTGCACACAGATTTTCTCTCTTCATATTTCTGATTGTTTTCAATTTCTTATGGCATTCAAGTTCTCTTCCTTTCCATATTTGTAATTCCCTTCTCCTAGAGTAAAGAACTTGGCTCTAATTATTATTGTATGTTTACCTGTTTGATTGATCACCAGGAATGTAATCAATGTCCTATCTTCACCCCCACTCCCATCCAAGTGTTGATACCCTTCTCTCCCTTCTTTTGGTCTGATTCCCTATTTTAGATTGAGAGAGAGAAAGAGAGAGAGACAGAGAGAAAGAGAATTATGAGAGAGACACATCAATTGATTGCCTCCCACATGGGCCTAGACCAAGGTCAGGGGCCAAACCAGCAACCCAGGCACGTGCCTTTGACAGGGAATTAAACGTGTGACCCTTCAGTCCGCAGGCAGATGCTCTAACCACTGAGGGATACCAACTAGAGCCTCTCTAGGTTTCTTTTATTTTGTTCCCTTCCCCGCTTTCTTGCTTGTCAGGATCTTTACCCTTTGACCCTGTTAGTTATTCCCTCCCCTTCTTCTTTATTGCCCCGAGTTCTCTTCCTTTTTCCATACTCCAGTCACTTTTCTCATGTTCTCATTCAGTGAAGATGAGGAAATTGCAAGCAGAGAATGTACCTTTCATTCTGTGACTCAAACTGTATTCTCCCTGATGACTCCATAAATGTGCTGAAAAAATGAAGATATCTGCCTGAAAGGTCACTAAAAGAAAATTTTTTAAAAAATTGTTTTTGGAATAGTTTCTGATTAAACTTCTTGGCTTGAGAAGAAAAGACGCTGGTTACTTTTCACCCCGGAGTGGACTTGTGGCTTGGCTTCCCCATGGCTGCCTACCGTGTGTGTGACCTCAGGGTGCTGGTGGCCATCGTGTGTGGGCTGCTGACCACCGTCATCTTGGGACTGAGCATCTGGCTGACTGTCAAGACACTGGGAGGTAATGTCACCTTACTATGTTTAACTTAGAGCGAGAGAAGGCGTGGAGCCTCTGTCCCGGCACCTGTCACAGTGCTGAAAAGTGCCGTGTCTGGGCTGAGGCTCCCGCCTCAATTGGCCCTTGTCTTCTATGTTTCATGGCTGGAATACGGTTGTATATACATGACTACGTGTGTGAGAGTGGGCAAGGTGATGGATGATATATGGTTGAATTGGCCTTTTTATGCTCTTTCAACTCCTGATTCAATGGAGAGAAGAATAATAATTAAAGCCATTAATAACACATGTTTGGATTTGTTTAGCTAAATGTAAGAAAGGAAAACCGTTATGGACACTCACATACACCCATCATCAAACATACATAGAATAAAATTCCATTTCAAGAAGGAAGTTTAAGAATGTTTTCTCTAGGACTGTAAATAGAACGATAATACGGTTTGCCCACAAAGTTCTCCCTTTTCGGGCATTAAAAAAAAACCTACTAAAAAATTAATGTAATTTAGAAAACAATTTTCCTGGTTATTCAGCAAATATTTTGGTAGTCACCTGCTATGTGCTGGAGCCGACCCAGGGGAAGGGGTGGGGAGGTCAGTGGGGTGCAGAACAATGATGTTAAAGGAAAGCCCCCGGAACTCCCAGCAGAAGCTTTCTGCAGCCCCGCGCTGTCCCCGCGGGCTGTGCAGGTTCTCTCAGCCCTGGGTGTGCTCAGCACTCCCCATTTGTAAGAAGTTTCTAATGAAACGGAGTAAATAAGGGTAAATAGCGTCAGTCAGGAGAGGGCCGAAGGACAGGCGTCCCTCCGGGGGCAGCGGCGCAGGACAGAGGGTGGCTGTGAAGATGCGCTGCAGAGACAGAGGGAGTCAGACGCATTGGCTGTGACGTCGTGGTCGCTGAGAACAGATCTGGCTTTCCCCGTTCCCACCAAAGAACAGTATTTCCAGACGACGGTATTCGTAGGATTTAGCAAATCAGCATGAGAAAACGTGTCAGAAAAAATCCCCAGTAAAATGTAAACTTGGGGAAAATGTTTTTGTTTGTGTGTTTAGAGCTTATACAGTAGTTTAGTTGAAGTTTAAAAAAAAAAGTGTATAAATCCTAGAGTTTGCTCCATGAAGGCTCCTAAATTTGTAAGACCTTATTTAAAGGTGTACTTTCAAGAAGGTTTGGTTTTCCTCTTTCCCTCCCCCTCCCTCCCTCCTCCCTTTTTTCTTCCTATTGTTATGTGGCATCTACTTAAAAAAATGTACATTAATTTTTTTAATTTAATTTTTTTTATTGTTGACACTATTGCAGATGCCCTCCGTTTCCACTTCCTTTGCCCACCTCCACCAGTCCCCGTACCCCCTCCCTTGGTCCTCACCACACTGTTGTCTGTGTCCGTGGGCTATGCATATAAAGACATCTACTTTTAAAGGGAAATTTGTGGTGACTTATAAAGGACACAAGTACAACAGAGCCATTCAAACAAGGACCAAAGTACAAACACATCTTAAGCAAGAGGACAGGGTGGGGAACAGAAGTATATGAAAGTCAAAGCTAGGGGGAGGTGCTCAAAATAAATATGGAACAAATCCCTGAGCTTCCTGACCACTGAGCCCCAAACAAAGCAGAGCGAGAAAGGAAGAGCTCACGTAGAAGCATCCCAGCTCCTCAGAAAGGACTAATGTTTCCTTGCTCTAAGCAGAATTTTGAATTAGCTCTTTAGATAAGTACAGCCCTCAGTTTTGGGGTAAACTAAGTTGAACAGGAGGGGGTTACCACTATCACTTAAAGAGAAAGATTGAAAGACTGATATTTTACTTCGTGCATTTTATTCAGATTTTGTTTAGTTGGTAAATTTGGGTCTACTCCCTTCCATTCATTCCATTCCACTCTGCTCCATCTCTTTCCACCTCATCTTATTCTCCCATCTTATGTAATTATTGAGTGGTCCCCCTTTGGTCCTTTACTGGGAATACAAGTGAATTGTTTTTTTTAATTTATCTTTTTAAGGGGAGAGTCATGAATATTTCATTATCCCATATTACAAAATTAACAATTTGACAAACTCTTACTATATGCTAGGCACTATGCTAAAAAATTTCACATGCGTTATTTCATTTAATCCTGACAACCACTTTTTGAGGCAGATGATGTATCCATGTTACAGATGGGGAAACTGAGGCTCATAGAATGCTTTAATGTTTATGTTGTTGGGGAGTATTGGGTCTGGATTTTATTCTAACCATTCTGACTTCACTGTCTGTGCTCATTATTCCTACACCATTCTGCCTAACTAGAAACAAGACAATGGTAACCCGATAAATTAATTCATCACGGTGACTACCTTTACTAGAAAGATTTCTCACATTCCCACAGTCCCAATATATACTAGATGATGTATCCATGTTACAGATGGATAACCACAAATGAGCTCATTTCTGTCCAATTATTCTGTATTAGTTTATCTTTTTTTAAAATATATCATTCATTTAAATATCAAGCAAGTGCTTCAAGACATGGCCTTTAGAATGTCAATGATCTTCTGTGTTATATAGAAAAGGTTTTTATCCTGCTCCTATATCTTAACAAGACCTCTTAGAAAAGATTGTGGTTCAGGGCTCTGGTCCTGATGAAATTGATAGTATTTCATGTGAGTAGACGCGATTTCTTTTAGGATTGCTAGAATAGTCTTTGGTATTCTTACAAGCTGCTAAAAACATTATAATAATAACTAGTGGCCCAGTGCACAAAATTTGTGCACATTAAAAGGGAATTAATTAGAGGAAATATTTTAATATTGCTATTTGCCCTTTATATATAATAGAAGTGTCAAAGATGAAAGAAAATTAGTAAAATGTATATGAAAATCTTCCTCCTGTCAGAGTTTGCAGTGCACTGCTGGACCCAGAATCAAGTCCCTGCCCACCCATGACATCTCAAAATCATTCGAGACCCAGGCCCAGCCTGCCCCACACTCATTGGGCAAGATCCAGACCTGGCCAGCCCCACCCTTGTCAAGCCCTGTCAGGTTGGGGTGGGGGCACAGCTTCAGGTCCCCTGGCACATGCCAGTTGGGAGATGCAGCCTGAGGTCCCCATCAAGCCCTGTGGGGGCGGGGTGGGGGGAGGCACAGCCTGAGGTCTCCTGGCCTGGTGCTGGATCAGAGGGCTTGGCCCGAGGTTCCCCATCAAGCCCTGCTGGGCGGGAGGGGAGGGGAGAGGAGAAAGAGGGAAGAGGGAAGAGGGAGTTGTAGCCTCAGGTCCCTGCAGATTGCTCATTAAGGCTTCTATGGGTGCAGCCATCTTGTGTTATGGAAATCTCACCTGTGCTGTGGGCACAACCATCTTTGTGATGGTGTAATGGTCAATTTGTACATTCTCTCTTTATTAAATAGGATGATCTATTTTCCACCAAGAGATCTTGACATTTTTAAATAATCCTATCTAATAAAAGAGAAACATGTAAATTGACCATATCTCTGCTATATCCACAAGCCACGCCCACCAGCCAATCAGGAGTGAGTATGCAAATTAACCCACCAAATATGGCAGTGGCCACAGAGCTAAAGAGAGCAGGAGGCTTGGGTTTCCCCTGGCGATGGAGGAAGCCAAGTTTTCCGCCTGCCCTGGCCTGCCTGGGCCTCTGCTTAAGGCTACAAAGTTTCAATTATAGAAGATAAATAAATCCCAGATACCAGGGCCTCTGCTTGGGTCACCAGGGGGCGTGACTGGCTTGCAAACCACCACAGGGCCCTCTCCCAGGCCACCTTATGCCCTAAGTTTAGTGGATAGAGCATCAGCCTATGGACTGAAGGGTCACAGGTTCAACTCCCCATGAAGGGCACATGCTTGGGTTATGGGCTGAATCCCCACTGAGGGGTGTGAAAGAGGAAGCCAATCAATGATTCTCTCTCATTATTGATGCTTCTATCTCTCTCCCTTTCCCTCTGAAATCAAGGAAGGAAAAAAAGAAAGAAAAAAAACCTATGCCCCCCAAAATAAGCTGACTAAAATATTAAAAACAAACAGTAATACTAGGAGTAATAAAAAATGTAGCAAAGTCACAAGATACAGGACCAATATATCAAAATTAACTGTATTTTTATATGCTAGGAACTAGCAACTTGAAAATATACTTTCAAACACAATTTTATTTATAATAACATGAAAGAGAATGTGCCATCTAGGAATAAACTTTATAAAACAAGTATAAGACCTCTGATCTATAGATTCAATGTGATCCCTATAAAAAATCCCAGCAATCACATTTTGTAGAAATTGACCAGCCAATCTTAAAATGAACATACATAAGAATATCCCCCAAAACAACAAAGTAGGAGGAATTTCAATATACAATTTTAAAACTTATTATAGAGATATAATAGACTATAGTATTAGCATAATTATAGCCATTTAGATCAATGAAAGAGAAAAGGAGGTATAGAAAATATGTCCTTATATTTATGTCAATTGATTCTCAACAAAGATGCCATGGTAGTTCAATGGTGAAAAGGGTGTCTTTTCAAGAAATGTTGCTGGGATAATTAGACAACCGGATGCAAAAGAATGAACTCATACCCTTACACAACACAGAAAAATTAACTCAATACACATTATAGGCATAAGAACTATTTATAAGACTTCTGGAAGAAAACATAATACAAAATCTCTGTGACTTTGCTTTAAGCAGAGATTTCTTAGATATGATACCACACTGTGAAATTGATAAATGGGACTTAATCAAAAATAAAAGTTTTATTCTTCCAAAGGCGGTAAGAAAATGAAAAGACAAGTTACAGACTAGGAAAGAATATATGCTAATCACAATTGGTAAAGGACACAACTAGAATGTAAAGAACTTTTAAATATCAAAGTAAGAAGGAAAGCAACTCAATTAAAAATGTGCAAAATATTTGAATAGACATTTCACCAAAAGTTATGCACGTGATTAATAAGCCCATGAAAAGATGCTCAACTGATCAATCATTAGGGAAGTGCTCATTGAAATCACAATACCATACCACTACACAACCACTAGAATGGGTATAAGCAAAAGATTGATAATATCAAGCAATGACAAGAATGTGGGAAAACTGGAAATCTAATACATTGATGATTGGTATATCTACTTTGAAAAACTGTTTTTGATAGTTTCTTAAAAATATAGATACAAACTTATCCTGTGATCCAGAAATTCTACTTTTAGTAATTTAGTAAGGCAGTGTTTCCCAAAGAGTGGGTTCAGTCAGCCACGAGCTCAGGCAGCTGCAAGGCCTGGGCCGTAGGCCTCGCAGCTTCCATGGCTGCAGTTGCAGCAGTAGTAGGATGATGGGGGAAGCACCTTCCCCTGATCCACCTGATCGCCTCCCACAGAGGGAGGCCAGACTGTGGCTTATGCCTGCTCCAAGCCATCAGTAGGACATCCCCAAAGGGCTTCCTGTGAGAGGGGGCAGGCCGGGCTGAGCCCCCCCTCCCCCCCAGTGAATGAATTTTCATGCACTGGGCCTCTAGTATGATATAAACAAGACACTCAATCTTTTTAAACCTGACTTTCTTTTCTTCTTTTGTTTTTACATCATTTTTTCCAGTTACAAATAATGTACAATATCATATTATTTTCAAGTGTATACCCTAGTGATTAAACTAAGTTATCATCCCAATAAATCTTATACCCATCTGACACGATACATATTTATTAGGATATTATTGACTATACTAGAGGCCCGGTGCATGAAATTTGTGTCCTGGGGGTAGTGGGGAGTCTCTAAGAACGGCCTGCATCCTCTCATAGTCCAGGACCCCTCACTCCTTACCATTCGGATTACTGCTCCTTAGTGCTCCCCCAGAGGCAGGAGAAGCTCCCGCCACCACCACTATGCTCGCCAGCCTTGAGCCTGGCTTCTGGCTGAGCAATGCTCCCCCTGTGAGAGTGCACTGACCACAAGAAGGCAGCTCCTGCATTGAGCATCTTCCCCCTGGTGGTCAATGTACATCATAGTGACCAGTCATTCTGTCCATTCTACCATTATGATCGCTTAGGCTTTTATTATATAGATATTCCCTAAGCTGTACTTTACATCCCCATGACTATTCTGTAAGTATTTCTAAATCCCTTTACCTTTTTCACCCATTCCCACAACCCCCTCCCATTTGGCAATAGTCAAAATGTTATTTGTATCTATGAGTCTGTGTATGTTCTGTTTGTTTGTTTATTACTAGAGGCCCGGTGCACAAAATTTGTGCATGGGGGGGGGGGGTGTTTCTTCAGCCCAGCCTGCTGAAGAACCTCTTAGGGGATGCCCGACTGCCGGTTTAGGTCCAATCCCAGGGACTGCCTAAACTGGCAGTCGGACATCCCTCTCACAATCCTAGACTGCTAGCTCCTAATTGCTCACCTGCCTGCCTGCCTGGTAGCCCCTAAATGCTCCCTACACCCTCCACCCCTTCAGCCAGCCTGATAGGCCCTCACTGCCTCTACATGCCAGCCTGGTTGCCTCTAACTGCCCCCACCTGCTGGCAAGGTCACTCCCAACTGCCCCCTCCCTGCCAGCCTGGTCACTCCTAACTGCCCCCCTCCACAGACCTGGTCACCCCTTACTGCACCCCCCCTGCTGGACTGGTTGCCCCCAACTGTCCCCATCTGCCAGCCTGGTCACCTCTAACTGTACCCCCACCAGCCTGTTCACCCCCAACTCCCCCCCCCCACCATTGGCCTAGTTGCCCCACACTTGCCCCCTTGCCAGCCTAATCGCCCTCAACTGTCCCCCCTGCTGGCCTGGTCTCCCCCAACTACATCCCCCTCCCACCATCCTGGTAGCCCCATGCAGCCTGCTGTTCAACCCCTCTGCTGGCCTGATTGTCACACACAGGCTGCTTGTTCAGTCATTTGGTCATCCCTCAGTAACCCTCCTGCCAGCCTGGTCATAGCCAGCCATATTGTGAGGTTGTGGTGGTCAATTTGCATATCACCTCTTTATTATATAGGGTTGTTAATTCTCCCCTGAGGATATTTTTTTCCATTGATTTTTCAAAGAGAATGGAAGGAAGGGAGAGAGCGAAAGGAAGAGAGTGAGAGATTGGTTGCCTCCTGCATGTACCTCAACCAGGGCCAGGGATTGAACCTGCAACCCACATATGTGCTCTTAACTGGGAATTGAACCTGTGAACCTTCAGCGCTTGGGCCAATGATCTAAACATTGAGAACATTGGCCAGGACTTGTTTGTCTACTTTGATTTTTAGAGTAAGGTTTTAAGTTTATCTGACTAGAAGTTTGGCTGTGTTCAGTGTCAGCTGTAGTTGTAGGTATTCCTTGCCAGTCAATCTTCCCACCTCTACTTCTTACCCCTTGTTCTTTTTTTCTCACCATAGGTTACTTTTGCTATCCTTGAACTTCATATAAAAAGAAGCATACAACGTTTACTCTTCTATAGTCTGAATACTTTTATTACTATAGTTTTTTTTTAAGATGCCTGCATGCCATTATGTTTCTCCTTTTATTGCTAAATAATCAGTATGTCATTGTAGGAATAAAGCATAATTTGCTTATTCAGTCTTCTGTTAATGAACTATTTGGGTAGTTTCTTCTTCTTTTGGCTGCCATGAATAAAATTGCCAGAACTGGGTTCTCTGGAAAACATTTTAAATTGAAGGTTCATCTGCATAAATGGTTCAACAGGTGCTCATGGGATCAATACTTTCTGGGGAATGATGAAAGAAGGATTGGGTAGGAGGAAAAATTGAACTGTAACACAACTAAAGTTGGGTTAGCTCTTCAGGGTTGCCCTCTGGGTTATAGATTACTATTGCTGCAGAACAAAGCACACCAAAACTCAGTGGCTTAAAACAATGACCATCTATTATGTTTCATGGTTTTCCTGATCCAGAATTTTGAAGCAGCTTACCTGGGTAGTTCTGGATCAGGGTCTCTCATGCAGTTGCCTTCAGATGGTGGCTGGAACTGGGGTCATTTTAACATCTTCACTCATCTGTGGGCTGAAAAGACTAAAAAGAATGGAACAGCTGAAGCTCCTCATGCTTCTCTATCTCTGTGTAGTTTCTCTCATTGATATCCCCAGCAGGGAGGTCTCGGAGGAGCCAGGTTTTTCAAATGTCACCTATAGTCTCCCAAGACATACATCCTGAGTGAGTGAGAGCCAAGTGGAAGCCAAATTGCTTCTTGTGGTCTAGCCTTGAAGTCACAAAATATCACTTATTCAATTCTATTGGCTGAGACAGATACCAGAGTCCATTTGATTCCAGGAGAGGGAACAAACACCCTGCCTCTCAATGGAGAAGTGTTGTCATCATACTACCAGAGTGAGAAGGGGTACAGAGTACAGCTATCTTTGGAAAATATACTCTTTGTGCTATTGAGGCTGAGGGGTGAACCTTTATTTCCCGGCATTGGCCAGCCATGGCATGTACAAGTCTTTTCATGGGTATATATTTTCATTTGTTTTGCATATCTGTCTAGGAATGGAATTTCTGTGACATCTTTAGCTTTGTAAGAGTCTGTCACACAGCCTCCCAAAATGACTGTACCGTTAGAACTTCCCAGCAGCAATTTGCTAGAATTCCAGTTGTTACACATCCTCAGCAACATTTGTCATCGTCAGTTTTGTAATTACAGTCATTTTGGTGGAGTGTAAAATGATATTTAATTTTATTGTGGTTTTAAATTACATTTCTCTGGCAACTACGATACTGGGCATTTTCATGTGTTTAGTGCCTGTGAATCCATGTATCTTCTTTTTTGAAGTGTCTATTTAAGTCTTTTACTCATTTAAAAACACGGTCTGTTTGTATTTTTGTAAGTAATGTGTATATTTCACAATTTACAAATTACAATTCTAGTTTACGTTTATGGATACACTTACCTTGATTATATATATATACTAGAGACCCAAATGCACAGAATTTGTGCACTTGGGTGTGGGGGGTGGTGTCCCACCAGCCTGGCCTGTGTCCTCTCACGGTGTGCGGTAGCACCACAATCAATTTCCCCAAAGAGGTAGGCCCTGTTCACCCATCGGGGCTCCTCGATGGATTGCCTCAAAGAGGTAGGCTGGAGCCTGGGTCCCCGCCTCCGTGGCATGTGCTCAGGACCGTGAGAAGCCTGCCTCTGCTGTGTGTGCAGCCATCTTGTGACAGTGTGAGGGTATCATGCGTGAGGGAGTGATGATTACTTAGCCTTTTATTACTAAGGATGTAATTTTCTCCTGCTCCGTGGCTCCCATTTTTATTTTCTTAATAATGTCTTTTCATGAGTTGTAGCACTTAGTATTTTAAAAAAAATATTTTTATTGATTTCAGAGACAAAGGGAGAGGGAGAGAAAGATAGAAACATCAATGATGAGAATCATTGATTGGCTGCTTCCTGCACATGCCCTACTGGGGATTGAGCCTACAACCCGGGCATGTGCCCTTGACTGGAATTGAACCCGGGCCTTTACGTCCACAGCCTGATGCTCTAATCACTGAGCAAAACCAGCTAGGGCTGGGTTGCTGTTGCTTTTTACATGACTCTGAAATTGATTTATTTAATAAAAACTCAAGTAAATATGTACAATATACCTTTTTCTTCTTAATTTATCTTTATTGTTTAAAGTACTACAGATGTCCTCTCTTTCTCCCCCCCTCACTGACCTCTTTCACCCTGCACCCGCCCTTCCAAGCCTTCACCACACCATTGTCTGTGTCCATGGGCTATGCATTTATATTCCCTGGTTAATCTCTCCCCACCTAATCCCACTCCCTCCTTCCCTTTGAGAATAGTATTTAGTTTTGATTAAGTTGAATGCATCCATTTTTTCTTTTATGTTTAGTGCTTTTTGTGTGCTCTTTAAAAAAAAATTTGTCTTTTTCAAAGTTGCAAAGATATATATTTTCTTAGACAAGCTTTATGGTTTTAGCTTTTGCCTTTAGGTCTATGGTCTATCTCACATTGTGTCTTAAGTGTGGTATGTTTACTCAGTTCAGCACCACTTATTGAAATATATTTTCTTTTCTAATTGAATTACCTTGGCATGTTTTTTAAATCAACTGAATAATTATGTTTAATCTATTTCTAAACTCTTTATTCTATTTCATTGATAGACTGTCTTTTCTTCAATGTTTTTTAAAAAAATTTTTTTGGAGAGAGAGGGGAAAAGAGAGAGAGAGAGAAATATCAACGTAAGAAACTTTAATACGTTGTCTCCCAAATGTGCTCCAACTAGAGATCGAACCCGCAACCTAGGTATGTGTTGTGATGGGGAATAGAACCAACAATGTTTAGGTGTATAGGACAACCAACTGAGCCACTGGTCAGGGCTGATATACTGCCTTGATTGCTATGTCTGTATAGTAAGTCATAAAATTAGCAATGTGAATCATTCAAATCTGTTCCTCTTTTAAAAAAAAACATATTTTATTGATTTTTCACAGAGAGGAAGGGAGAGAGATAGAGAGTAAGAAACATCGATGAGAGAGATACATTGATCAGCTGCCTCCTGCACACCCCCCACCAGGGATGTGCCCGCAACCAATGTACATGCCCTTGACCAGAATCGAACCTGGGACCTTTCAGTCCACAGGCTGATGCTTTATCCACTGAGCCAAACTGGTTTTGGCCAAATCTGTTCCTCTTTTAAAAGTTCGTTTTGGCCTTTCAGGTTTTCTATATTGCCATAAGATTTTTAAATCAGTTTGTAAAATTCTACATGAAAAGGTCTTTTGTTTTTGGATTTTAGCTGTATCATTTTGGGGAAAATGGACACCTTAATAACTTGGACTTTTTAATACATACATGGTATATGTCTCCATTTATTTAGATCTTTAAGATTTTCCCTCAATGAGTTATTATTGCACATATTTTGTTAAATTTATTTCCAAAAATTTTATTCTATTTTAAATAGAAATTATTTCCCAATATTGTTTTCCAATTGCTCATACATTGAAATAATTGATTTTTTGTATATGTGTTGAATCATGCAACCTTGCTAAATTCACTTATCAATTCAAGTAGCTCTTTCTGAGACACCTTTAAACATATTTGATGATGTTATCTGCAACAAAAGGTAATTCTATTTCTTCCTTTCTTGACATTGCATTTTTTATGTCCTTTTATTGCTTACAGCACTGGATGACATCTTCAATACAATATTGAACAAAAGTGCTTAGAGAAATTATATGAAACTTATTTCTGTCAATCTAAGGGGGGAAATCATTCACCATTACACTATTAAGTATATATTATTGGAGAATCTTCACAGGTGAATCTTATCAGTTTTAGGAAGTTCCTTTTTATTCCCTTTTTGCTTAGAATTAAAAATTGGATGGGTTACCTCTGTCCTCAGCATCTCTCTTTTTTATTCTTACAGATCTTACAAATTTGAGTGTCGAGTTGGTTGGTCTGCCTACCTAATTTTATCTATCTATGTATCTATGTATCTATGTATCTATGTATGTATGTATGTATGTATCTATCTATCATCTATCATTTATTTAGCTAGCTATCATCTATCTGTCATCTATATAATGTTTCCCTAAGTAGATCCTCATCATCTTAGTCAACGAGTTGTGTCTTTCAAATATGTTTTTTTTTGTATCTGTGATGTCTAGTTAGCATTCTTTATCCTGTAATATATATTACAAAGAATATATCTCAATAATGCTACTCAAAGCAATAATCTTACAGATGGAGATTAAAGGTCACAAAACCAAAGGGAGATACCAATCAGCCACTTTACATATTATTCTGTTATTTGTTGTTTTTTTTAAGGAACACCTACCTCCTCATTAAAACCTTTTAAAGGGGACTGCAGGAATAGTGGAACCTGGCAAAATGGCACATGTCTTTGCCCAGAACAGTGGAAAGGACTGAGATGCACAATAGGTAAGTTTTTTGGGGGGATAATACTAAGGTGTGAAGTTTAGGTGACTGTGTTACTAAAGACAGCAGCCAAGTTTTTCAACGGTTCTGTTAGTCATTATAGTAACAAAGAGCATAATGATGATGGCTTTAAGATGTATTTGTTAGCTGGATAGCAAGAGTTGAGTTTTCTTCTAGGACTACTTACCTGTATGTTTGATACACCTTGTCTGTTTCCCAACTATCAAGTTTCTCTGTAAACTCGACACTTCTTTTCCGTCTGGATGCAGTGTCTAATGCAGAGTAACGGGTGAAATTGTTATTGCAGGTCCTTCAACTGGTGATAAGTCATATCACATCATTTCAAATATCACAATTTTAACACATTTAACTTTTCTGAAATCATGATGCATCTTTCTAGCTACGTCTATACTTGGAGAAAGTTTTTGTCATTTCTTCCTTTCTCTTAAAGAAATGTTATTAATTTAGTGGTTTGACTTCAATCAAAGGTCTCTCAAGATGGAAGTTGAACGTCACTTGTTGATCTGCAGTGTGCATCTCAGTGCTCTTCTTGGGACCCAGGGTTTCAGGAACACACGCCCACCATTTGCTACACTCCTACCAGCCAGTATATTCCACATACACACGACTTCGGGATTTTTTTTGCTTTGACCACATCCTCATGAGGCTCTTTGCCACTCGAGGTTTTCAAGATTTCAACTAATTTGATACATTATTCTTGCTGATGTGTTAGGGATCACATCCCGCCTCTGGCAAGTCATATATTGTGCACATTTTAACTGGAACCTGTTATCTAACATACTAGTTATCTTAACGGAAATAACCAGATAAGAAAGTATGAAGTTCTTGCCCAGCCAGTGTCGCTCAGTGGTTGAGCATAGACCCATGAACCAAGAGTTCATCAGATTCCCCATCAGGGCACAAGCCCAGGTTATAGGCATGCAGGAAGCAGAAGAGGAAACTTATCTTTATGTGGTTCTTCTAGTTGCCAGGCATACTACATATCATCTCAATGGTTCTCTCTCATTAATGTGTCTATCTATCTGTCCCTCTTGCTTCCCCCCTCCCTCTCAAATCAATAAAAACGTATTTTTCTTTTCAAAAAGAAAGAAAATATGAAGTTCTTGGGCCAGTGAGTCCTATAAATTGTCTATTACCCTTTACATTATACTGGCTAAGATTTGAATTTTGACTTTCATCTGGTTTGAAATTTGAAAAGAAAAGTATAATTTAAAATGAAAAAAATTTTTTTATTGCAGTTAATTTCTGTAAAAGAAGTACCTATGAGAATTTTACTTTTAGAGAAATTGCAGTGGGAAGATATGGACCTTCCTCGGAAACATGTGGCATGGACACTCCCAATGGTATGTGTTTTTCTAAGTGTCTTCCTTGTTTAGGTATACAATCACTGTACTGGTGATACCTACCATCCCTCCAGCTAGCGTCCAGTTCCTGGAAGAGGCATCAAGGAAGGCTTTGTAGAGGGTTTGGCTCCCTTCTATGATGCCAACGTTCAAAGTTTAGGGTGTCACCTCACATTATCCTAACTTTTCTGAAAACCTTACTGTGGATCAGCTGTCCATTCCTTTTACTACGTATTCGATTGGTTTATTTTTTCAGCTTATTCTGTGTCCCAGAGTTTGATCAGGTTCACATCTGCTTCTTAAGGTTTATAATTTGTCTCAGTGTAAACAATTAGCAACACTATTGACTTACACCGTATCTGTGAAGGGACATACACAGGAGCATGTAGTTGTGGTGGCCATCTTTGCAAACGCTCTCTCTGTCTTTTTCTTTTTGTTAAAGCGGGCAGGCCGAGAGCAACTCGGCTGTGCAACCTTACTGAAGATGGAGAAATAGAATTACAAAATGCAATAATAGCAAATTGCAGTACAAATCTGGAAATCCTGGAAAAAGAGGTATGCCCCATGGCCCATGTGATAGGCAACCGGAAAAAAAACCCGATGGTCAAATCAATGCTTTTTAAAACTTTCAAATTAGAAATAACAAAAACTAGTAATTAAACCTTTGTTGTTGTTGTTAATCCTCACCTGAGGGCATTTTTTTTCATTGACTTTTAGAGAGAGTAGAAGGGATAGAGAAGGAATGGGAAGAGAGAGAGAGAGAGAGAAAAATTGATGTGAGAGAGACACATCCTTTTGTTTCCTCCCCCTCTTACCCCTTCCAGGGAATAAACCTGCAACCCAGGTATGTGCCCTTGACTAAAAAATTGAATCTGAGGAACATAGTTGGCGCGAACCCTTGATCTCAGAGGAGCTCAGATTTCGCAGCGATCCGGTGGGTGAGTTCCCCTCGGACCGGTAGTTCTGACTGAGTTCCACTCGGCGCAGCAACACCCCCCCGCCCCCTGCGCGCCAGCGAGCACGGCGCACAGAGGCTGAGGGACTGGGACCGGTAGTTCTGACCGAGTTCCACTCGGCGCAGCAACACCCCCCCCCCTGCGCACCAGCGCGCGCGAGGCGCACAGAGGCTGAGGGACTGGTCGTGGATTTACTTCTCAGCTGGAGGCGCGCCTGTCTGTGGACAGGGCTCCTAAGACTAGGGATATCTAAGGAGCAGCACAGCTGGATCTGAGTCCAAGAAGTAGCCGCAGAATTACAGGGGAGTGCAGCCAGCTCCGGACCGCCCCACCCCCAGCCATCAAAGACACAGAGAAGGGGAAAAAGCTAGAAAGGCTTTAGAGTCCTGGAAGTCATCCAGAAACACTGCCACCCAGAGGCTAAAGCACATAGGGTCTCTAGATTGGCTTAAAAATCAGGTCTTGTAATCAACATGGAGGAACGGTGAAACACAGTGAACTGCCACTACCGCCCAGACTGGGAACAGGCGTGCGAGACATAGCAACACAGAAAGTGAATGACCTTCATTACTGCAAATTTTGTTTAATTTTTAATTTTCAATTTTTATTTTTTTAACTGTTGAATTTTTGTTTTTTACCTACTTTAATTGCAAAGTTTACTCAAGAAATTTTTTTCATCTGCCATCACTAGATTTTACCTTTTTAATTAATTCATTTTTATAGGAGGGAGAGAACTACGTTACCAGGCACCCTATAAAGAGAGATCATGGGGAGACTAAGAAACAACCCGCCTGTGAAAGAAAATCAACCATCACCAGAAAATGAAGTAAACGAGTTAGAGGCAAGCAACCTACCAGAGCAAGAATTCAGAGTAATGATCATAAGTTGGCTAAAAAGAATGGAAGACAAATTTGACAATATGAATAAGACCCAAGAGGAAATGAAGAAGACCCAAGAGGAAATGAAGGTGACCCAAGAGGAAATGAAGGTGACCCAAGAAGAAATGAAAAATGACATCGCTACTATGAAGAACTCAATAGAAAGCATCAAGAGTAGACTAGATGAAGCAGAAGACCGCATCAGTGAGCTAGAAGACAAAATGGAAAAAAATACCCAATTACAGCAGTTGCTAGAAAAAAAAATTAAAAAACAGGAGGAGAGCCTAAGGGAGCTTTGGGACAATACAAAACAAAACAATATTAGAATAATAGGGGTTCCAGAAGGAAAGGAAACTGAGCAAGATAAGGAAAAAGTATTTCAAGAAATAATGACAGAAAACTTTCCTGAGATAGAGAAGAAAAAACCAACACAAATCCAAGATGCTCGAAGGGTCCCCAACAAAATGAACCCCCAAAGATCAACACCCAGACACATTATAATTAAACTGGCAAAAAACATCGACAAAACCAGAATCTTAAAAGCAGCCAGAGAGAGACAGAAAGTTACATATAAAGGAAACCCCATCAGACTAGCAACTGATTTCTCAACAGAAACTCATCAGGCCAGAAGGGAATGGGATGACATATACAAAGTCATGCAAAGGAAGGGTCTGAACCCAAGAATACTGTACCCCGCAAGGCTGTCAATCAAAATTGAAGGTGTAATCAGGAGCTTCACTGACAAAAACAGACTAAAGGAATTTATCTCCAACAAACCAGCAATGCAAGAAATGCTAAAGGGTCTACTGTAATAATAAAGAAATAGGAAGTGAAGAAGGAACACAGGGGGATAGAATAAAAATGGCATCAAATACCTACCTTTCAATAATTACTTTAAATGTAAATGGTTTAAATGCTCCAATTAAAAGACATAGGGTAACAGAATGGATAAGAAAGCAAAACCCATTCATCTGCTGTCTACAAGAAACCCACCTCAGAAAAACAGACGCCCACAGACTGAAGGTGAAAGGATGGAAAAAGATTTTCCAGGCAAACGGAAACGAAAAAAAAGCTGGGGTAGCAATACTTATATCTGACAAACTAGATCTCAAAGTGAAGGACATAACAAGAGATAAGGAAGGCCACTTCATAATACTAAAGGGTGTAATCCAACAAGAAGAAATAACCCTGGTAAACATATATGCACCCAATTTGGGAGCACCCAAATACATAAAGAAACTGCTGGAGGACATTAAGGGACAGATTAATAGCAATGCTATCATAGTAGGAGATTTTAATACTCCATTGTCACCTCTGGACAAATCATCTAAACAAAAAATCAGTAAAGAAACGTCAATTCTAAATGACGTATTAGACCAGATGGAATTAATTGACATCTTCAGAACATTTCATCCCAAAGCCACAGAATATACATTCTTCTCAAGTGCACACGGGTCATTCTCAAAGATAGACCACATATTGGGACATAGGCAAAGTCTCTTCAAATTCAAGAAGATAGAAATCTTATCAAGCATTTTCTCAGATCACAGTGCCATAAAATTGGAAATCAACTACAATAATAATAAGCCAAAGAAATTAAACACATGGAGACTAAATAGCATGCTATTGAACAAAGACTGGGTTACCAGAGAAATCAAGGAAGAAATCAAAAACATCATGGCAACTAATGACAATGAAAACACAACAATCCAAAATCTATGGGACACAGTAAAAGCTGTTTTGAGAGGGAAGTTCATATCCCTACAAGCCTATTGCAAAAAACAAGAAAGAATGGTAACAAATTATCTTACCCTACAACTCAAACAGTTAGAAAAAGAACAGCAAGAAAGGCCCACTGTAAGCAGAAGGAAGGAAATAATAAAAATCAGAGCGGAGATTAACGACATAGAGACCAAAGACACAATACATAAGATCAACAAAACCAAGAGCTGGTTCTTTGAAAGGATTAACAAGATTGATGAGCCTCTAGCCAGGCTAACCAAGAAACAAAGAGAGAGGACCCAAATAAACAAAATTAGAAATGAAAGAGGTGAAATAACAACAGACCCCGCCGAAATACAAAGGATTGTTACAAAATACTATGAACAACTATATTCCAACAAACAGGACAACCTGGAGGAAATGGACATATTCCTAGAAAAATACAACCTTCCAAAACTCAATCAGGAAGAATCTAAAAATCTCAATAGACCAGTAACTTGGGAAGAAATTGAAGCAGTCATCAAAAAGCTTCCAGCAAACAAAAGCCCAGGGCCAGATGGCTTCACAGGAGAGTTTTACCAAACATTCAAGGAAGAACTAAAACCTATCCTCCTCAGACTTTTCCAAAAAATTCAAGAGGAAGGAACACTGCCAAACTCCTTTTATGAAGCCAGCATCACCCTAATACCAAAACCAGATAAAGACAACTCAATGAAAGAGAATTACAGGCCAATATCCCTCATGAACATAGATGCCAAAATCCTCAACAAAATTCTAGCAAATCGGCTCCAGCAGTACATCAGGAAGATCATACACCATGACCAAGTAGGTTTTATACCAGGAATGCAAGGATGGTACAATATTCGCAAATCAATAAACGTGATACATCACATAAACAAATTGAGAGATAAAAATCATATGGTCATATCTATCGATGCAGAAAAGGCATTTGATAAAATCCAACACCCTTTCCTGATAAAAACTCTCAACAAGGTGGGAGTACAAGGATCATACCTCAACATAATAAAAGCTATATATGATAAACCCACAGCCAACATCATGCTCAATGGGCAAAAACTAAAACCATTCCCTCTAAGAACAGGAACAAGACAGGGATGCCCACTCTCACCACTCCTCTTTGACATAGTACTGGAAGTACTTGCCATCGCAATTAGACAAGAAGAGGAAATAAAAGGCATCAAAATCGGAAAAGAAGAAGTAAAGCTGTCACTATTTGCAGATGACATGATATTGTACATAAAAAACCCAAGAGACTCCATCAAAAAGCTTATAGACTTAATAAACGAATTTGGCAATGTAGCAGGATACAAAATAAATGCCAAGAAATCAATGGCATTTCTCTACACCAATAGTGAACTTACAGAAACAGAGACTAAAAAAGCAATCCCGTTTACCATCGCACCAAAAAAATTAAGATACCTAGGAATAAACTTAACCAAGGAGGTAAAAGACCTATATGCAGAAAACTACAGGACACTGAAAAAAGAAATAGAGAAAGATGTAAACAGATGGAAGAACATACCATGTTCATGGATTGGTAGAATCAACATCATCAAAATGTCCATACTTCCCAAAGCAATATATAAGTTCAATGCACTCCCCATGAAAATACCATGGACATACTTCACAGACCTAGAAAGAACTCTCCAAAAATTCATTTGGAACAATAAAAGACCCCGAATAGCCTCAGCAATCTTAAGAAATAAGAGTAAAGTAGGAGGAATCTCAATACCAGATTTCAAGCTGTATTACAAAGCAACTGTTCTCAAAACAGCCTGGTACTGGCACAAGAACAGACATATTGATCAATGGAATAGATTAGAGAATCCAGACATCAACCCAAATCAATATGCTCAATTAATATTTGACAAAGGAGGCACGAACATACAATGGAGTCAAGACAGTCTTTTTAATAAATGGTGTTGGGAAAATTGGACACATACATGCAAAAGAATGAAACTAGATCACCAACTTACACCATACACAAAAATAAACTCAAAATGGATACAGGACTTAAACATAAGACGGGAAACCATAAAAATACTAGAGGCATCCACAGGCAGCAAAATCTCAGACATATGCCTAAAGAACTTCTTCACTGATACTAACCCTAGGGCAATGGAAGCTAAAGAGAAAATAAACAAATGGGACTACATCAAAATAAAAAGCTTTTTTACGTCAAAAGAAACCATCAACAAAACAACAAGAAAACCCACTGTATGGGAGAACATATTTGCAAACGATATCACTGATAAAGGTTTAATCTCCAACATCTACAGACAGCTTATACAACTCAATAAAAGGAAAATGAATGAGCCAATTAAAAAATGGGCAATGGACCTAAATAGAATCCTCTCAAAAGAAGACAGAAGGAAGGCCAAGAGGCACATGAAAACATGCTCCAAGTCACTAATTATCCGAGAGATGCAAATCAAAACAACAATGCGGTACCATCTCACACCTGTCAGAATGGCCAACAT
The DNA here is from genome assembly GCA_963924515.1 of Vespertilio murinus. NCBI lineage: Eukaryota > Metazoa > Chordata > Mammalia > Chiroptera > Vespertilionidae > Vespertilio > Vespertilio murinus. The sequence continues at coordinate 127,131,232 of OZ004706.1, read as the reverse complement.
CAACAAAACAACAAACAACAAATGTTGGCGAGGTTGTGAAGAAAAAGGAACCCTCGTGCACTGCTGGTGGGATTGTAGGTTGGTGCAACCACTGTGGAAAACAGTATGGAGCTTCCTCAAAAAACTGAAAATGGAACTCCCATTTGACCCAGTAATCCCACTACTAGGAATATACCCCAAGAAACTAGAAAGACCAATCAGAAAGGATATATGCACCCCTATGTTCATAGCAGCACAATTTACAATAGCTAGGACTTGGAAACAGCCTAGGTGCCCGTCAGCAGATGAATGGATCAGAAAACTATGGTACATCTACACCATGGAATACTATGCTGCCATAAAAAGGAAGGAATTCTCATCATTTGCAGTAACTTGGATGGAATTGGAGAGCATCATGCTGAGTGAAATAAGCCAGTCAATGAAAGAGAAACACTACATGACCTCACTCATTTATGGATATTAAAGATCATTATAAACGAAAAAAAAAAAAAAATTGAATCTGAGACTCTTCAGTGTGCTGGCCGACGGTCTAACCACTGAACAACACCAGACAGAGCTAAAGCCTTTATTTTTTTAAATTGACATCTATTTGTAAAAAAAGACTAGCTGAACATGTTGGTTCTGCAAATTTCAGCAAAAATCTATAGCACATCTAAAATGACCTCATCATTTTTTAAGCCAGTGAAGTTTTGACCAAAATAGATCCCTGACATTTAAAACCAGAAATGAAGGTATTTTGCCTGGTCAGTGTTGCTCAGTGGTTAAGCGTTGACCGATTAACCAGATCAGGGCACATGCCCAGGTTTAGGGCTTGATCTCCAGTAGGGGGCATGCAGGAGCAGCCAATCAATGATTCTCATCATTGATGCTTCTATGTCTCTCTCCCTTTCTCTGAAATAAATAAAAATGTATTTTTTTAAAAAAGGAAGGTATTTTAAGGGTCTATTGGACCAGAACACAGAGGAAAAACTATGAGGCCTTTTGAGACAGGAAACTCCAGAACTGGAGGAGAGTCTCAGGCTGTATCCTTGAGCAGGTGAAATGGGAAGTACATCTAAGTAAATATTTTTTCATGCAAATTAAATTATTTTGACTAAGGAGATACCCAAATGCAAATGCTAACACCTGGGGCCAAACAAAGATAGAAGAGGGAACCTCTCTCTCCTCTAGGAGCCAGGCCTGCTACATATTATCTCATTTAATTTTTATAGAACCTCTGAGAGCTAGGTGTTATTCCAATAGTATACACAATTATAGCTAATAACACTCATTGAGCACTGACTGCATGCTAAGTGCTGTGCTGAACATTCTATTACATATGCTGTTTTATCGTATTTAAACCCTGTAACACCCCAATAGATAAGTATGAATGTACTCATTTTATAGATGAGTCACAGCCAAAAGTGATGGTGCTGCTTTTAATTTTAAAGTCCACACTGAACCATATCGGCTCCCTAATTATACACGGGCAGCGGTGGAGGTGGGGATAGGAGTGGTAGGAGGATATGGAGGTGGTGTCAACCACATTGGTTGTGTCAGCCACACGGATTGTGGGAAAGACTTGATGTTGTGGAATCTGACAAAACAGTGTTTGACTATTAGCTCCGCCACTTCTAAGCTGCATGAACTGTGGGTGAGCTCCTTACCCTCTCCAAGGCTTTAAATAGGGATGAGAATGCCCAAGTCAGTGCTGTTTTGCAGATTAAATGTAGTGACACCTGTAAAACATTTAGCAGTGCCTAACACGTAGCAGGGACCTGGACATGGAATGAGAGTATTGTTACTGTCTACTGATGGGATATTGCTTCCAACTCTTTCCTAAGCTTGAATAGCCCGGACCTTCATTTGACTTTTGAAATGATATGCTGCCATCTAGCGAAGACAGAGAAAGAGAAAGAGAGAGAGAACCTCCAGCCCCACTAATGACAGGATTAACATGTAAATGCACAGCAGGGCCTGGAGGCCCGTTGGTACCTGAGGTTGTCTAGGTCTATGCTGCCCACACTCTCTATGCTGAAAAGCTAGTTTTAAAATCTCCAACCCCTTGTAAACCAATAATCTTGTACAATACAATAAAAATGAATAACTTGGGAAATGAAATGAAGAAGACATAACGTACAAATCCATTTAAACATTATTATATGCAACAGCATAGAATTGTTATATAAGATTACGGTTGTTATACACATTATACAAGAAAAGAAACAGATCATGAAAAACTAAGTGGGGACTGAGGAGATTGGAGGCTCAACTACATTCCAGCTCATTCATTTGTAGTTGCTTGAAATGTTTAAATGTAGTTGTAAAAAGTTAGGTTTGCTCTTTTTTTTTTTTTAACAGCTAGATAATACACCAACAAGTGCTTCAATTGTTTCTAAACAAGTCCTGATTTTAACATCTAATGTCGAAAATTTAAGGCCTCAGAACATCACTTCCGCTACTAAAGTGGTGGAACAGATCTTCAACTCATCCAGGAATGCACCACCGCAGGTAAAACTCACAAGGGTTTTTGAAAAGGGAGGGGAAGAAAGAAAGAAACTCATCCCAAACTATATTCCTTATTCCAGGATATGGACTTGGGCATGATTTAGGTTGCTTAGAACCATTTTGCAGAGTATTCTTTCTGAGAGATGCTCGAAGAAATAAAGGGCTCTTTGTCCAAATAATTCTCTTTGAGGGTAGTCGCACTGATCATTACTATGTTAAATCTGGAAAGCCTATAACAAGCAAATCTGTTTCATCTTATGAATATGTTTGCCCACTGCATTTGGCCTCAGCATCCCTATTCAATTCCAATAATTTAATAAAATTGAATAAAAATTAATTTATTTACCTGGTGAAATGGTGTTACAAGGAACTCATGTTGGAACAGGATGTTTTAAACTGATCTCTTCCTGCTAAGTATATTTGCATTTTAGTTTTAGCTTTTAAAAAAATGTAGGCCTGGTTTACATTTCTGATACTATAAACTGCTAAATTCTGGTATCTGAAGTCAGTAACTATAGTCAACGTTTACCAACTGGCACAGCTTGGGTACTGGTCACACAGGCTGTAAGCCACCAATGTGGACAAACCAGTGTTTTCCAGTTGGATATCAGCATGGCCTGAAATATATATTCTTCTCTTCTCTTTAAATGTTTTACTTCAAAAAATGATTTCATATTATCCTAGCTCCTTTGGAAATTAAGGGAGATTAAAATTACAAGTTAATAAAAATGGAATTGAAAAATAATGACCTCCAAATGTAGAATTTGTGGAAGTATTAGCCAGTAAAACAGAGGAATATTAATAATCCCAAAGAGAGCAGCTAAACAGTAACCAAATGCCCAGAGACACTTTCCAATGTACTTCTGATGTTTTTGTTATTTATTTATTTATTTATTTATTTATTTATTTATTTATTTATTTTTTACTTCTGATGTTTTTAATTGTAAGAAAACTAGAAATAATTTTACTGACTCTAATAGTTACACTAGGTGTAGCTAGCGAGTTATCTTAAATCTTGTAAGCTGTGATGTTCTGACAATTAAAGCCCTTCTTAGTTTGTTTCTGCATGTGTATCTGAGCATCAGCTTTGATGTTCTTGGGGATGCGGTGGAGGGTCTGTGAAGACCTTGCTCTGAGGTCAAATTCAGAGACCTATGCCTTCTAATTGACTGCCTTAATTTTTATTTTCACTGTGCCGTATCTTTATTCTCTCTGCCATCTTCTGTAGATAGAAAACTAAGCCTTCGGTTCCACTCGATACCATAATAATCCATGCTAACAAAGGTCATGAGGATGTCCTCTGTGATGACTGGTGTCTTCTTCCCGGCAGGCAAAAATAGATGCTGTCACAACAGTGAGTCAACTGCTAGATGCCAAAGAAGATATTTTTCAAGAAGCTGTTGCTAACGATGAAGAGGCTTTTTCAAGGTAAGCACAATTCCAATTTGGAAAGAAAAACCTGACCAAGTGCTGTTTACTTTCCTAGGTTAAAGCATTAATAGAAATGTCTTTATTTCTCACATGGATGCACTCACTGGCTGATTCCTATGGGATGCAGACTAAGAAAACCTTGGCCTTGGCCTTCTACTGGTCTTCGGTGACCAGGTGGAGTTAACTCCTGGTTCCAGGTGTGGCCATGGATAGAGAGTAACCGGGATGATTTAGATTAGAACTTGTTTTACTAGCCTCAGTTTGGTATGCCCAAGTGGCAGCCGGCATGCACGGCAGGAGTGCCTCATGGTCTTTTCTCAGTTTACAGAGCTGCAATTAACAGCATAACTTTGTAAGACACATTGGTAGCCTCCCACCCACCACTCAGCCCTCCCTAAGATCCTGGTGTATTTCAATTAAACTTTCCCATGGTTACATTGGACAACAAAAGGGATCCAACTCTATACCTGTTTTCTTTCTTCTTAACTCATATGTTCTGGATTTCTTTGGGTTGTATATTTAAACTTAAACTCATATACTTTGTTCATAGAGGCCTCCCCTTAGGACTCACTATGTGTGTTTTTATCTTATATATAATCTTAACTCTTTTAAAATTTAAGTAAATATGCATGCTCATTATGGAAAAATAAAAACTATATAGATGAGAAAAATTTTAAAAATAATTCTGCCTTTGTTAACCTGTTGATATACTGTATATTCTTATAAAATGTTTTCCCTGTATATGCATTACATTACATAATCTATTGATTTATAACTTGTTTTTTGTCACTTAATAGTATATAAACATTTGATATATTTATACATTTACATCTACATCATAAATTTTAGATTATTGCATAAATGAGTGAATTTTTATTTAAGAAGTTCTCTGCCACTGGACATTTAGATTCCTTTAAATGTTTTAATATTTTGAACAATCAACATTCTTGTATATAATCTTTGTTTGCATGAGACATTATTTGTTGGAATAAATTCCTGCAAATAATTCTCAATTTTCTAATTATTATAATCAGTACCTATCTTGTGTTGAGTCTTTAAAGTAGAAAAAGAACAAAAGCATGAAATAGAACATTCAAAAGATTATAATTCTGAGAGAGGGTGGTAAAGATTGTGCAAACAGTTTAACTGGTGTGTTGTACAACTTCAAATTTCTAAGAGTGTGGTTACTCCCTTTTTTTTTAAAAAAAAAAAAAAATCCTTACCTGAGGATATTTTCCCATCGATTTTTAGAGAGAGTGGAAGCAAGAGAGAGAGAAAGAGGAAGAGAGAGAGAGAGAGAGAGAGAGAGAGAGAGAGAGAGAGAGAGTGAGATGTGAGAGAGACACATGATTGGTTGCCTTTGCACACAACCCAACTAGGGCCGGGGATCTAGCCTGCAACTGAGGTACATGCCCTTGACTAGAATCAAACCCAGGACCCTTCGGTCCACAAGCCAATGTTCTATCCACTGAGCAAAACCAGCTAGAGCCACTCCCATTTTTCTTGAAGCTGGAGAAGGATGTGGCCATGGGTCCAGAGTCTTTGTTGAGGGAACATGGAGACTGAGTCCCTTCAGAGCTGAGGCTCTGCGTTTGCCGTCTTGCCAGAAGGAAAGGGGAGTAGTGGATGCTTTTGGTGAGAAAGCCGAGGAAAGAGATGTAGGACTTGGCTGAGAAAATCACAGATCATGATGCAGATGAGAAACTTAACAATAAATAATTATGAATTTTACTGGCTTAAGACATGGAGAGAAAAAAAAAGAATTTTGTGTGTAATATCCAAATGGCTACAAAGGAAGTGGTTAGAGGATAAATGATAATTTTAAATATAGAACACATTGAAATATGAATTAATATAACCACACTCAATCCCTCCTTTCTCCCACTCTAAATTTCTAGCTTGTCTTTCTAATCATGGTCTATCAGTTTACCTTCTCCCATGGGATCTTTACGTAAGTCCTGTGGACTCAGTTCCTTCATTTCATCTCAGTCTCTGGTCCCAAGGCCAGGTCACCAACCCCTTAGCCCTCCTGAGGAGAAAATTCTTGATGGATGAGCTGCCATCAGAGGCCATCTCTCACTTTCTTCTCTCCCCAGGAAAGGAAACTAATTGCTGATTGGTGCAACCCTTCTTTTCCAAACTCCATCCCTTGAGTCTCCTCACAGGCACCAGGCCTCAGTCTTCCATCTCACTTTGTTTTCTTCATGTATAGTTTCTTCTTTGTACCCTTAAGCTACTGAGCTCCCTTTCTACACTTAGTGAGAAAGTGTAGAGGGTGAGAGTACAAAGAGAGCGTCAGGGGAGAAAGAATCCATTCCAGCTTTATTGTAAACAGGCACAGGAATCTAAGAGCAGAATTATAATGGAGCCAGAGGGTGGCAAGGCCTCACGGCAGCTTTGAAGGTCTCAATAGAGGAGTTTGTGGGTCTTCCCTCTGGAACAGTAGCCTTGGGAGTCAGACAATCTTGGGTTCATATCTTTGTGTTGTTATTCATTGATTTTGGCTGAATTACTTCATATCTTTTTGAAGAGCCTCAGATTCGTCAATATGATATGGGAGTAATTTTAGATTTTACTTCAGTAGGGTTTTTGTGAAGCTAAAATGAGATGGTGTATGTAAATCACTAGCATACCTGACATATATATGTCTTTAAAAAAAGTCATGTCTTTCTAATGAACACGACTCAATAAACACATTCACTTTATATCTTTACTTCTAGTTTACCCTTCCTAATAATTTAATCCTGTTCATGATGTTGGGGAAATAGAAATAAAAATATTGTCCCAGCCCAGAAATGTTCTCTGTAAAGGTAGTAGAGAAATAAAACACTTATATTATTGAATAAGCACTAAACCAGAGTGTGATACACACCACAGGAACACCTCTAAGAGCTTGCAAAGACAGACAAGAATCTCATCTCTTTTATATACACTAACAGATTTAACCTAGTACATACATGTTTTCAGATAAACAATGACTAGTCCTCAGTTAAGAGAACTTGATAGCACTATTTGTCAGACATAGGATATCATAACATTACCTGTGGGTGAGGTGACCATTATGGAAGCTAATTGACTTTATCCAGAGGATTTCCAAACTTCTCATATCCTTATTACAGGAAGTAGTTTTGCAAGTAGGAACAAGATGTCCAATCAAGGAAGTTAGGCTCCCATTCTCCCACAGAAACTGGGCGTAATCAAAGAGATGGCTTTCATGTCCTTGAGACATTCCTAGGTCAAAGCTGACAAAATGCCAATGTTGTCTTCAAAAGAATTTATTTACACTTCAAAGAGAGGAGAGTGTATTTGCAGCATTTCTAAAATAAAATGTTCAAGGAGGACAATTTCTCTCCTTACTTTCAACAGGAAGAATTAAGCCTCTTCTTTTAAATTTGTATTTGTCCTTACAAATTATATAATGCTCTCTCTGGCCCCCCTCTAAACCATGATTTTCCTGATACAACTGCTGTACTAAATAGAAAAGTCCTACATGAAAAGATCTAATTGTTTTTTCTACTGCTTTGTATCAAGTTGATGACCAGCTTCCAGATTGGGTATTCTGAGGCAGGCACCCATCTGTAATCCAATTAGTTATGGCAAGAGGAAGAAAGAATCAAATAGAGGTGACTGTGACTAGAGCAATCCTTTGAAAGCAAACAGTCCTCCCCCCATATATATAGTAAATCTTTCCCTTTGTCCTTCAAATGCCCTTTCATTGATTGGCTTATTTCACTCAGCATGATGCTCTCCAGTTCCATCCAGGTTGCTGCAAATGATGAGAATTCCTTCTTTTTTTATGGCACAACAGTATTCCATTATGTAAATATACCATAGTTTTTAAAAAAAAATTTATTAAGGTATTATATGTGTACATAGCTTACCATTGCGCCCCCCCCCCCATTCATGCCCTCCCTCCCCAGAGTTCTGTGTTCGTTGGTTGTACTTATATGCATGCATACCAGTCCTTCGGTTGATCTCTTATCTCTCCCAGGTCTCCTTCCCCTCCCTGCTGTCATTTGACAATCTGCTTGTTTTATGGTGACTATCTCAAGACCACCCGAATAGAATCCGCTCCTCCTCTGGTTCACCCCGCCCCCCACCCCCTGGGTCCCACCGCTTCCCTGGGGTACATGGCTCTCCCGGAACACCCAGCCCCCCTGGGGCACACAGCTCACCTGGGGCACCCAGCCCCATGGGGCACATGGCTCACCCAGGGTACACAGCCCCCCTGGGGCACACGGCTCTCCCGGGACACACGGCCCCGCTGGGTCTCTGGGGTCGCAAACTGGAGGCACCGTGCCAGCTCCTCACTAGCACGGTGGGCGTGGAGGCCGGGCTGAGATGGCTGTGGGCAGGGAGACTACACTCAAAGGAGTCTCATTCCGGGCAGGAGCCGAAGGCGCTGCCGAGGCCCGGCATCGGCTCCCTTGCTCCTATGGCGGGCCGGCCGGGAAGGCCCACTCCCTGGGCCCAGGGCGAAGTGAGCTCTGCTCTCAGTGGGCTTCCCTCACTCTCGGTGGCAGCGGCGGCTCCGGCGGGTCCAGTTCCACTGTAGTTTTAAACTCCACATGGCAGCAGCGGCGCCTTGCTTGGTCTCTAGTTGTAGCCATCCCATTCCACCTCTGATTTTACAATGAGTCTCTTGACTCTTATATTGTTATGTTTTATTCTATGCAGGCTTATTACTCAAATGGAGAATTATTCCTGGTCTTTGGGCAATACTTCAGTGGTGAATCCTAATATAGCAGTACAGTCTGTCCCTTTAAGTCCGGAAGATACTGGGGGGTCTACAGGTGTTCTCTTCACTGTGAAGAGAGGTGAGCTATTTGTTTTCTGTGCTTGTAATACCAGAGAGCATTCTTCTACCAACCATAAGTAATGATTTATTCGTGAAAATCTAGACTTTTGAAATATGCTTTTCCCTCTCATAGGAGCAAGCAATTATCTTGATTATGGTTCCACAAGTGTAGATACAAAGACGGACGATGTTCATCCAAATAAAATGACTGAACTTCAGATCTGGCTCAATACATCAAAAAGTAGGTCTCAAACTTTGTTATATTTTAAAAAAATGCACCCAAATTCATGGTATTAATAATTTAAAAATCACTGAGTGTAAAATAATGTTTACATAGTTTCAGGCTGAATAATTGCATTTGAGTATGTTAGATCTCTTCCAGATTATGGTAACCTCTATGATTCTAGCTCATAGAGATGATTACTTTTCTCCTTTCTTACTTTTCAAATATATTTGGGAGGATAGCAGAATTGAAATGCCCTGGCCATGAACACAAATCTGTGTTCTAATAAAAAGCTAGCTAATGTGGCTCATTTTAAAAAAAAAAACACATTTAAAAAATATTCAGTCATAAGCTCTGTCCATGGCACTCACATACTGGGATTCATCCTATACACCTGTGCTGGGATATTTTAAGTAATTGACACAGGCATCATTTACTAGTAACAATTTTCAGTTATATCCACTAATATGGTGCCAAACATGGGCTCTCTATCCTCTTGCACACGACCCTGCAGAAATTCTTGTCTACCTTGAAATGTTCATACTTTAAAAAGTTTGACTGATTCTTTTAAAATAATAATATGCAAACCACACACACACACACACACACACACACACACACACATTTATACTTATTTTCTCCCTTAAAAAAGAAAAGTAAAAGAAACACAATGCTAGAATGGAACTTATTTTGGAAAGATTAAATTTATATTTCTCATTGGTTATATAATTCTAATTGGTTAATAAATCTTTATGGGTCATAGAAGTTGCAAATATATTCCTTCCAGTCTATAGTTATCTTTTGCTTGTTTTTTAAAATTTATATTGTGTTTTACTTGTAAAATCTCACAGTTGTTAACAGAGTTAATATGTTAAAGTGAATTAAGTATGAGTATCCTGACCCGAGGGACAATCAACGTGGGCGAGGAGGATCCTGTAAGGGAATGAGAAGGGACAAGAGACCTAGAAGAATGGAGGCAAGACAAGAATCTGATCAAGCCTCAAATTTTATTTCAAGGTTTCTGGTACATATATATAGCTTCTTGGGGTGGGGCAAGGTCCTTTTTGTTCCTCATTCCAAGCACGTGGATAAAGATAAGAAATCAGTACTGATAACAGGATTCTGCCAGTGCCCTCGGGCTCAGGCGGCTCTCTACAAATTAGAATAACCTTTTCTTCTTTTGTTTGTTCTTAATGTCTTCTGTCATACCCAAATTTTAACTTGCAATGTATCAATCTTTTCCTCTATAATTGGCACCTTTTAAGATAAATCCTCCCCTATGCTAAAGTCACAATGATAGTTTCTTATATTTTTTCCTGGGTTTTTTAGTGTTTACATTTAGGTCTCAGTAGACCTAAAATTTATATTTGTGTTTGGTGGGAGATAGGGATCTATTTTTTCTTTCATATAAACTATCAATATAGTTGGGTGGGTTAAAAAACCACACTGTCTAAAGAAAAAAAAACCTCAGAATGGACTGAAAGGGACATCTTTTTTATATGGATTTTTAAAAATGTCTTTATTGATTAAGGTAGCACATATTTGTCCTCATCCCCCCAGTCCCATCCCAAACCCCTCCCCACACATGCCCCCGTCCCCCTGTTGTCCATGACCACTGGTTAGGCTTATATGCATGCACACAAGTTCTTTGGTTGATCTTTCCCCCTTACCCCCACCCTCCCCTACCTTCCCTCTGAGGTTTGAGAGTCTGATGGATGCTTCCCTGTCTCCAGGTCTGTTTTTGTTCATCAGTTTATGTCGTTCATTATTTCCCCTAGATGACTGAGATCATGTGATACTAGAAATACACTTATAAGAACTGAAAATGAGACAAACATTATATTGATTTTTAAAATGCTTCTAAATTTATCTATATTTATTTCTTTGTTTCCTTAAAAACACATCATTCAAATGTATGGTCAAAAATTATTGAAAATACTTTTATAAGGAGAGAAATTAGGACAACTATTCCAGAAATTGAACATCAAGTAGACAAAAAATACCTAATAAACTTGAGCTTTATATAAACTTACATGTGTGTGATTTTGTTTGTAGACAGAAGATGCATAGTAAAAATTCTTTTCAAATATCAGAGGAGTGCTTTAAAAACCGCCCATTTATTAGGCCACATAGAAAATTTACATATATAGTAAAATCTTGGACATTTCTTTATATTTATTTAATTTTTTATTGATTTCACAGAGAGGAAGGGAGAGGGAGATAGAGATACTGCCTTCTGCACACCCACACTGGAGATTGAGCCCACAACCTGAGCATGACTGGGAAACAAACAGTGACCTCCTGGTGCATAGGTCAACCCTCAACCACTGAGCCACGTAACTGTGAATTGGATATTTCTTATAGCAATAATTTTTTTCTAATATATCTAATGTGGCAAGGGAAACGAACAAAATAAACAAATGGAACTACATCAAACTTAAAATTTTTTGTACAGCAAAGGAAACCATCAACAAACTGAAAAGATAACCCACTGAATGGGAGAACAATATTTCCCAATACACCTGATAAAGGCTTAAAATTCAAAATTTATAAAGAATTTATAAAACTCAACACCAAGAAAAACAAGAAATCCAATTAAAAAATGGGCAAAGGACTAGATAGACACTTTTCCAAAGAAGAGATACTGATGGCCAATAGACATATGAAAAGATGCTCAACATCACCAATAAAAAATGCAAATTAAAACCACAATGAGAATGGCTATCATCAATAAATCAACAAACAAATATTAGCAAGGATGTGGCAAAAAGGGGACCCACATATACTGTTGGTGGGAATACAGATTGGGTGCTGCCACTGTGAAAAGCAGTATGGAGTTACCTCAAAAAATTAAAAATGGAACTGCCTTATAACCCAGCAATTCCACTTCTGGGAATATATCTGAAAAAACTGAAACACTAATTGAAAAGAATATATGCACCCTATGTTTTTTGCAGTGTTATTTATAATAACTAAGATTTGGAAGTGGCCCAAGTGTCCATCAGTAGATGAGTGGATAAAAAAGTTGTGGTAGGAGAAACCAAGATGCAGGCATAGGATAGACACCTGAATCCAGCCTACCACAACAAATTTGAATTTAGAACTGGAAAACAGGGGAGGCATTGCCCTGAAGCACTGGATGGCTAGCTGAGAGAGGCTCTGCCTTCTGGGAAGGAGAGAGGAGTGCTGACCCTCAGAAACTGTGAAGGTACAGAGAACTGTGCGCCGAAAAGGTGCTGGCTTAATCCCGGCACACGGAGAGGGCGGGCCAGGCTGAATTCGCTGCTGGCTTACTCCTGGCGCTCAGAGAGGGCAGACAGCTAACACACAGCTGGCTTTCTTGTTTGAGAGGAAAACAGAATCACCCTATTGCTCTGATAGACGGCCCCAGTCAGGGAGAGGCCAGACTGTCAGGCAGTGGGCAGAGATCTCTCAGAGCTGTGTGAAGCCAGTGGCCATTACTGCGGGACTAAGGGAGGGGCCGACAGGAAACCAAAGCTTGCCTGCACCACTCTGAGACTCTGCCCCATCCAAGCTGAGCACAGAAGCTCTCCCAGAGGCTGGCTTTCTCTAAGGAGGGACTGGCCAGAATCCAAAGCTTGCCTGTGCCTTTACCAAAGAGGTGCATGCGCCTGCAACCAATCTTGTGAGACTCACCAGGAACAGGACTTTTCTAAGGTGAGACTGACAGGAAACCAAAGATTGTCTGTGCCACCCCGAGACTCTGCCCCATCCAAGCGGAGTACAGAAGCCCTCATAGCTGAGACACTGCTGATCCTCACAGCCATTTGGCTTGGAGATCAACACTTCCCAGGGATACTAACAATAAGCAAGGCTTAACAACAAGACTGCACACACAGTCCACAAAGGGCTACACCAAGACTGTCCACTGCAGGTAACTGGGAAGGCTGTGCTACTGGGCTCTACCAGGACACCTAGCACACAAAACTATTCCATAAAATCAGGAAAACAACTAAAATGCAGACAAGAGACAGGACACAAAGGAAGGAGATGGAGGAAAAGAAAAGAATGGATAATGAGTTCAAAACTGTAGTTATAAGGCTTTTCAAGAATATCCTTTAAAAAGGCCAATAAAATAAATGAGACCTATGAGGATATGAAAAGGGATCAACTAGAAATAAAGAAAACATTGTCTGAAATAAAAAATATTACACAGAGTCCTAAAAACAGACTGGAAGATTGCAAGAATCAAGACAAAGATTTAGAACACAAAGAGCCAGAGGACACTCCTCTACAGAAGCAAAAAGATAAGAGAATCCAGAAAGTTGAAGATAGTGTAAGAAACCTCTGGGACAATTTCAAGCGAACTAACATCAGAATTATGGGAGTCCCAGAAGATGACAGAGAGCAAGACACCGAAAACATACTGGAAGAAATAGTTACAGAAAACTTCCCCCACCTGGGGAAAGAAATAGACTTAAAAGTCCAGGAAGCCCTCAGAACCCCAAACAAAAGGAATCCAAAGAACACCACACCAAGACACATCATAATTAAAATCCCAAGAGCAAAAGACAAAGAGAGAATATTAAAAGTGGCAAGACAAAAGCAGGTAGTTACCTATAAAGGAGCATCCATATGATTATCAGCTGATTTCTTAACAGAAACCATGCAGGCCAGATGGGAATGGCAAGAAATATTCAAGGTGATGAATAGCAAGAACCTACAGCAAAAAAATAATCTAACCAGCAAAGCTTTCACTCAGAATTGAAGGCCAGATAAAGAGCTTCACAAATAAATTTAAGCTAAAGGAGTTCATCACCGCCAAACCAGAATTATATGAATTGCTGAAGGGGGTTCTTTAGGAAGAGGAAGAAGATAAAGATAAAAATTATGAACAACAAATACGTAACTATCAACAAATGAAACTAAAAACCAAGGGAATTAAAAAACCTGATGAACAATATTAACTGGTGAATATAATAGAATCAGAGGTATGGAAGGGGAGTGGACTGACGATTCTCGGGGAAAAGTGGAGTGGGGGGTGCAGGAAGAGACTGAACAAAAACTGTGCATCTATGGATGAGGACACTGGGGGATGGGGAAAGGACAGAGGGTGGGGTGGGAACCTGGTGGAGGGGAGCAATTGAGGGGGGGGAGGAGAACACATTTGTAATAATCTGAACAATAAAGATTTATTTTTTTTAAGTAATCTAAAAAAAAGTTGTGGTACATTTACACAATAGAATACTGCCCAGTTGGAAGAAGAAGAAGAAGAAGAAGAAGAAGAAGAAGAAGAAGAAGAAGAAGAAGAAGAAGAAGAAGAAGAAGAAGAAGAAGAAGAAAGAGCTGAAACCAGTTTGGCTCAGTGGATAGAGAGTCGGTCTGTGGACTGGAAGGTCCCAGGTTCGATTCTGGTCAAGGAAAAGTACATTGGTTGCGGGCACATGCCTGGTAGGGGGTGTGAAGGAAGCAGCTGGTCAATGTTTCTCTCTCATTGATGTTTCTAGCTCTCTATCCCTCTCCTTTCCTCTCTGTGGAAAATCAATAAAATATATTTTTTTTTTTAAAAGAAGAAGTAAGAGGAGGAGGAAGAGAAGGATGAGGAGAATAATAAGGAGGAGGAAGAGGAGGAGAAGGAGAAGAAGAAGAAGAAGAAGAAGAAGAAGAAGAAGAAGAAGAAGAAGAAGAAGAAGAGGAGGAGAAGGAGGGGGAGGAAGAGGAAGAGGAAGAGGAAGAGGAAGAGGAAGAAGGATCTCTTACCCATGGTGACAGCATAGATGTACCTGGAGAGCATTATGCTAAGTGAAATAAGCCATTCAGAGCAAGACAATTACCATATGATTTCACTCATATATGGAATCTAATAAACAGAATGAACTTACAAGCAAAATAGAGACAGACACATAGATAGATAGGCTGACAGTTGTTGGGGAAGTTCGGGACTAATTAATGGGGGAAGGTTTGAGAAAAAAGAAAGTAAAAGAGAAAGGACTCATTGACACAGATAGCGGTATGATGATTATGGGGGTGTGGCAGAGGATGGGGGTGGAAGAAGGTATAGGGGGGATAAATGGTGATGGAGGAAAAATAAGAAAGAAAAAGATCAGCCGAAACCGGTTTGGCTTAGTGGATAGAGCGTTGGCCTGAGGACTGAAAGGTCCCGGGTTCAATTCCAGTCAAAGGCATGTACCTTGGTTGCGGGCACGTCCCCAGTGGGGGGTGTGCAAGAGGCAACTGATCGATGATTCTCTCTCATTGGTGTTTCTAACTCTCTATCCCTCTCCCTTCCTCTCTGTAAAAAATCAATAAAATATATATTTTTTTAAAAAGAAATAAAAATATCAATGTTTGCAAATTATATGATCATTTAAAAAAGAAAAGAAAAAAGAGATGATGAAAAGAATCTGGCTCTATTGAAAGAGTTCCTGATATGAACAATTTGAACTCCTGGCTCTGTGACTTAATAGACTGGTCCCTGCTCAGTCACTTTGAACAGGAGGCAGACTTCACAGGACACTTTTGTAGGCACAGCTGTCCTGGTATTCACCCTGTGCTCTTTCCTGTCTTAGCAGTGTGGGAAGCAAATCGGCTTGACCTACCTGCAGTCATGTTCACTCTGTCTTGCTGTATAGAGAGCAAGATGTTTACTTAACAATGAGATCTTTGCAATACCTCTTTGAGGTGGATTAGGCAGGAATTATTGTTCCCACTATAAAGGTAAGGAATCTGAACCCCAGGAAAAAAATTTAATGTGGGCGGAACGGCCAACCACAGATGTTATATGTTAACTAGAGGCCCGGCGCACAACATCTGTGCCCTGGGGTGATGTTCCTCCGCCTGGCTTGCACCATCTGGCAATCTGGGACATGGGAGGATTCTTACCGCTGCTGCAGAGGTGGGAGAGGCTCCTGCCACCCCCGCCGCAGCAGTCACCAGCCACCAGCTTCTGGCTCAATGGCACCCCTTCTGTGGGAGCACACCGACCACCAGGGGGCAGCTCCCGCATTGAGCGTCTGTCCCCTGGTGTCAGTGCTCATCATAGTGACTGGTTGTTCCTCCGCTCGGTCAATTTGCACATTAGGGTTCTATTGTATAGGATTACATATTTCAATTAAGTAAAGGGTCAGCCAGCAAATAATTTTTACTGTTTTAGTCAATATTCAACAGCTGTGCAGTTCAACAATGACACAGGACTTTGTTTCTTGAATGTCCTATGGTTCATCTATTGATTTTCATGTCTTTTTTTTCCTTCACAGGTAATTCCACGTCATGTGGCTTTATAGTGTATCAAAACAGCAAGCTTTTCCCATCAAAAATTTTTAAAAGTACATTAAATTATAGTATAAGAGTTGTCTCAAGCACAGCTAATAGCGCTGGGAACAAACAGGATGCTTCTGTCAAAATGGCCTTTCATCAACAGGTGAGTGTTCCCACGAACAAAATAAACATTTAGCCAACTCTTATTATGAAGCAGGGATAGTGTGGGCAAAAGGAAGGTACCCAAAAACTCTGAGAGTCTTCTTTTTTTTTAAGTATTCATTTAAACCTTCTACATTTTTTTTTTTTTGGTCAGACTAAGTGAAAAATTGAATTTTTTAATATCCCCCCCCCTTAATCTATAATGAAGATGTGATGCTTAATACATATCGATTTCTCATATGATTATCTTAACCTGTTTGATTTTTTTCTACCACTTTAAGCATTTAAAAATCAGCTGCAATTGTTTTATCAATTCACAGTTCATAGGAACAAAAAAGTTCCATTCCTTTGCCTGTGTCTATTGGAATGTTACGAAGAAGGAATGGGACACAGATGGCTGTTTCAACGAAGGAAAGAGGGACAAGGTGTTGTACTGCCGCTGTAACCATACCACAAACTTTGCTGTGTTAATGGTAAGGATGTATAGTGTAATCTCTTTCCAGACAGGAGTTTTCCTTACACCTAATTCCGGCACATGCTAATTGACATTAACGTTGGTGTTCAGTTTACTCAAATCAGATGAAATGGAAAAAAGAGAATGGGATGATAGAAGACTAAAAAGACAAAGGCAAGTAGAATAGATTCAATTTGCCCCAGAGTTACTGTATATAATTCATAAATCATTTAAACTCCAAAGCTACCTTGTATAAGTAGCTGATAACATATAACTTCAGTGTGCAGCTTTATTTCACTTCTGAAAATTCTTTGGGTGGACCCTTTTAAGAAGAGGGGCTACTCTTTGTTCCATTTCCAAAAAAACTATTATTTTGGTGACACCAGAAATGTTACTGTGTGTGTGTGTAGATATTATATTTTGTCAAATGCCTTTTCTACATCTATTAGGATGATCACATTTTTAAAATTAATATATTTTACTGATTTTTTACAGAGAAGAGAGAGGGATAGAGAGTTAGAAACATCGATGAGAGAGAATCATCGATCCGATACCTCTTGCACACCCCCTACTGGGGATGTGCTCGCAACCAAGGTACATGCCCTTGACTAGAATCGAACCTGGGACCCTTCAGTCCTCAGGCCGATGCTCTATCCACTGAGCCAAACCGGTTTTGGCTTAATGTATATTCTTGATGAAATGTGTATCTTACCCTTAATTAAGGTATTACTAATGCTGCAAATCTCCCAAAGGGAAGCTGAAGTTTCCTTTCTCTAGTAACCATGATGCATTTGGGAAGCCAGTGGAGGTCAGAATACATTGGAATAACAGAGACTATCAAATTAGAGAACATTACCCTCTCGATATTTTTTAGATAACTATAGTTTTCTTATTTTAATTATGAAATCTTAGTTGATTTTGATTGTTTTCTAACTTGTATTACAAAGATCTTCTTTCTTAATCAGGACATAATAAAGATAAAACTTTAACTTTTTTGATAGCTCAGACTGCTATGCATAGTAAATTGCCATAGTTCTTCTTTCTTTCTTTTCTTTCTTTCTTTTTGTTTTTTTTTAAGGTTAGGCTTTCAATTATTTCTTCTCACTAATATGTGAGCCCGCCTCAATGACTACCTACTCATATTTACAATTAGTTTTGGGTTGCAGAATTTAAAAAAAGGCTAGTTAGAATTCTTTGTAGTGTAAGAGCATGTGGGAGCTGAGTGAGTAGATGATTTCTATGATCTGAAGATCTATGTGTTCTGATTCTTTGTCACCATAAAGTTTTTGTTTTATTATTATTTAAAGTGAAGTTTATTTTTGTTTTTACTTCTACCAAAGAAACACATATTCACTGCATAAAGAATGAAAGTTTATCTACTGCACAGAAATATATACTGATATGGAAAAAATTTATGAGATCTTAAATAGTTATTAAAAAACAATCCTATTATGTTAATAACCCCTATATATTTGTGCAAAAGACATAGTAATATTTGTAAGCACATTAAAAAAGGTCACTTCTGGAGAAGAGACAGGATTTCAAGAGTTAGGTTACGATATGGGGTAGCTGACAGTAAAGAGAAACATGCTATTAAAATTATGTTTCAGCCGAAACTGGTTTGGCTCAGTGGATAGAGCGTCGGCCTGCGGACTGAAAGGTCCCAGGTTCGATTCCAGTCAAGGGCATGTACCTTGGTTGCGGGCACATCCCCGGTAGGGGGTGTACAAGAGGCAGCTGATCAATGATTCTCTCTCATCGGTGTTTCTCTCTCTCTATCCCTCTCTCTACCTCTCTGTAAAAAAAAAAAAAAAATCAATAAAACATATTTAAAAAAAAAATTATGTTTCTACGAGAGGCCTGGTGCATGAAAATTCATGCACTGGAGGGCGCGTCCTCAGCCCAGCCTGCCCCCTCTCACAGTCCAGGAGCCCTCAGGGACAGGAGGTGACCTGGCGATCAGGAGAAGGCAATGCCCCCATCACACCTCTGCTGCTGCCAGTGCCGGCAGCATCAGCCTCAACTTGCCCTGGTTACCTGAGCCTTGGGCAGCCCTGGGTGGCTGGGGGGGCTGAGGGCGGGTCTGGTCACACTGTGCACCTGCTTCACCACCACCACCACCACCACCACCACCACCACCACCACCACCACCGTCACCACCACCACCACCCCCAGTCCCCGCCCCGCTGGGCTGAAAGGACTTGGAGACTCTGGCAGGGCTGAGGGGACTGGGCACCACCATCGTTTTTTTTTTTTTGTTTTGTTTGTTTTTAATAATATGTTTTAATTGATTTTTCACAGAGAGGAAGAGAGAGGGATAGAGAGTTAGAAATATCAATGAGAGAGAATCATCGATCAACTGCCTCCTTCACACCCCCTACTGGGGATGTGCCCACAACCAAGGTACATGCCCTTGACCGGAATCGAGCCCAGGTCCTTTCAGTCCGCAGGCCAACACTCTATCCACTGAGCCAACCGGTTTTGGCCATCTTTTTTTTTTTCTTAATAAATCTTTATTGCTCAGATTATTACAGTTGTTCCCCACCCCCCATATCTCCCTTCCACCCGGTTCCCACCCCACCCTCTGCCCTTACCTCCCTGCACCCCACTCACCATTGTCCTCATCCATAGGTATACAATTTCAGTACAGTCTGTTCCTGCACCCCACACCCCTTTCCCCCTGATAATTATCAATCCACTCTTTTTCTTTGCCCCTGATTCTATTATATTCACCAGTTTATTCTGTTACTCAGATTTTTAATTCACTTGATTTTTAAGTTCACTTGTTGATATATATGTATTTGTTGATCATAATTTTTATCTTTTTTCTTCTTCTTCCTCTTCTTTAATAATATCTTTCAGCATTTCATATAATACTGGTTTGGTGGTGATGAACTCCTTTAGCTTTTGCTTATCTGTGAAGCTCTTTATCTGCCCTTCAATTCTGAATGATAACTTTGCTGGCTAGAGTAATCTTGGTTGTAGGTTCTTGCTATTCATCACTTTGAATATTTCTTGCCACTCCCATCTGGCCTGCATAGTTTCTGTTGAGAAATCAGCTGACAATCGTATGAGTGCTCCCTTATAGGTAACTAACTGTTTTTTTCTTGCTGCTTGTAAGATTTTCTTTGTCTTTTGCCCTTGGCATTTTAATTATGATGTGTCTTGGTGTGGTCCTCTTTGGGTTCCTTTTGTTTGGGGTTCTGTACGCTTCTTGAACTTGTAAGTCTATTTCTTTCACTAGGTGGGGGAAGTTTCTGACATTATTTCTTCAAATAGGTTTTCAGTGTCTTGCTCTCTCTCTTCTTCTGGCATCCCCATAATTTTGATGTTGGTACGTTTGAAGTTGTCCCAGAGGCTCCTTACACTATCTTCAACTTTCTGGATTCTCTTTTCTTCTTGCTTCTCCAGAGGAGTGTCTTTTGGCTCTTTTTTTCTCAAATCTTTGACCTGATTCTTGTGTTCTTCCATTCTGCTGTTGGATCTCTGCATAATATTTTCCATTTCAGTCAGTTTATGTTTAATTTCTAGTTGGGTCTCATTAAGTTTATTGGCCTTTTCTAGGATATTCTTGGAAAACCTTATAACCATGGTTTTGAACTCTATATCCTCCATCTCTTTTGTTTGAGATCTATTTCCTTGTCTCGGCATTTTTGCTGCTTCCCAGAGTTGGTAGGATGGCTTTGTGTGTTTGGTGTCCTATATGGCCCAGTGGGTCAGCCTCCTCAGTCACCTGAGGTAGACACTCTTGGTGCTCCCCTTTGTGGACTGCGTGTACAGCCTTGTTGTAGTTAAGTCTTGATTGTTGTTGGTATCCCTGGAAGGAATTGACCTTCAAGCCAATTGGATGTGAGTATCAGCTGTGTCTACTCTGGGATACCTTCTGTATTGGAGACAGTCTTATAGGATCAGACTTTCAAAACTGCAGAAGCCTCTGTGCTCAGCTTGGATGGGGCAGAGTCTCAAGGCTGAGCTGTCAGTCTTGGCTTCCCGTCAGCCTTGCCCTTGTGCACTCTCCTGAATTTCCGCCTGACCTCTGCCTTCTGTGGCTCCCCTGAGTTTCTGCCTGACCATCCCAGATTCCCCATGCAAGAGTGTGGGTGCCCCAGGGGCTTGCCTGGAATTGGGTTGGGTCTCTGTAGTCTGAAACTTCTGACTCCTTCCACTATGGAGAGGCCGCAGGAACCTCTGTGGTCAGATCTCTCTGCGTGCACACACTCCTGTGCGACTGTAGACCCTGCCTGCTGCGACTCCTGGCTTCCTCAGTCTCCTAGTCTCTGAGTCTCTGGGCGCCTTTCCCTGCAGTCCAGACTCCACCTGTATGAGCCTGGGTCCACGGGGTTTTGGCTGGGGTTGGGGTTCAGTGCAGTCGGAAAGGGTTCAGTGTAATTGGGGACTTCCTTTCCCTTCCTGACAGCCAGGCATTCAACTGCACTTCCTCTCTGCGCACGCATCACCCTACCTTAGCTCTTTGCAGCTCCCAATCTGATCCGTGAGCCTTTCACCTTCTTTCTAGTTGTAGATTTCCCACTCTGCCAGCTTTCCTGTGTTTTTGGATGATGTCCATTCTGATTTTAGTTGTTATTTTGAAATTGTTGTGCGAGGGGGCAGCTTAGGTGCTTACCTAGGCCGCCATCTTGGTTCCTCCTCTGGGCACTTCCATTTTGTGGCTATGCGCATTGCCATATTTTTGACGAGTGACAGTCAGTTTGCATATTCCCTCTTTATTAGCTAAGATCTTATTTTTATAAATAAGCACATATGGCTTTTTAAACCTTACCAATTAAAAATATTAGCAAGTATAGGAAATCAAGAATAATTATATATATCCTACACTCCCAGTGACCACTATTATTACCTCTCTTGATTTCTAAGAATACTACTTATATGAAATATACTTTTCATGGATATTTACTAAAATACTGGAATAGGGATATCCAATATAATAAAAGCCCAGCGACCAAATGGCAGAATGACTGGGAATGATCAGAATGACCAGAATGACTGCAGCCCCTTGCCCCGGCCGGCCCGACCCTCCAGCAGCCCCCCCCCCCCCCCGACCCCAATTGGGAGTGGGGCAGCTGGCAAACTTTCTGTGGCCCCTCACCTTGGCTGTCCAGGTCCCAATTGCCCCATTGGAGTGGGCTGGCTGGACCCCACTCATGCACCGGGCCTCCATAGAAATATAAAATCCTACCCTGCCACCACTCCTATCCAACCTGCCAAAGTCTCTTGAAACCACAGAATTAGATCATTGATTCAGACTAGCAATTCAAAGTATAAAGCCTCATTCACACATGAGGAATTGGCACCTCTCTCCTTCCCCTTGGACTCCGCATCTCGGAGGAGGCATGCATGGTATAAATGCGCAAATGAAAGCTCAGAAAAGTCACTGTGTTGGGGTCGTGTGGTGCCTCCATGCAGAGACAAACTGATCACCAAAAACCAAGCACCAGACTCTGTCCCTCCTCACCCGCAGCCTCAGCTCCAGGCAGGCACTCCCTGAGGCAGGATACAAGGAAAGGTCCGTCTCAACTCTTCTCATAGATGGGGATGCTCAGGAGGCCAAGATAACAGAAACCTAAGGACCCAAATGCTGGGGCCCATGCTGCCAGGGCCCGCTCAGCACAAGGCCAAGGGGAGCTCAGACCAGGTTCTGGTCCAATTCCTAACCCACTTGCAGTCAGCCATCCCTTTCACAATCCAGGACTGCTGGCTCCCAACCACTTGCTTGCCTGCCTGCCTGATCACCCCCTAACCACTCCCCTGACAGCCTGATAGTCCCCAACTGCCCTCCCCTGACAGCCCGGTCACCCCCAAATGCCCTCCCCTACATATTCCCTCTGTATTAGATAGGGTTTTTTCTTTGACATATTGGACAGTGTACCTGCCATGGTCTTGACACACCAGTAAAAAATGTAAACCCAAACTAAAAGTGTCATAAAATAAACTCATTAAACAGGAATTTCATGAGACCTTGAAAAGGTGATATCATGTGGTTGTTTCTTCCTTTTCCCCTTCTCTTTCTTTTCTTGATGTTTCATCTTTTGTCCTTTCTTTCCTTTCTCCTTTTATTCCTTTTCTGTCTCTAATTACTCTGCTGGGGGCAAGGGAAATTTCAAGGCTATAGGAGTGTGTGTGGTGGGATCACTCAATGGAGGGGGGGAGGGGATAGGCGTTTGCAAGCGCCTCCCAGGCCCACAGCCCAGGCCAAGGCTAGGAGCAGATCACGTATGGCAGTGGGGAGGTAGAGGGGTGAGGGTAGGGGTGGGGGCGGGAGGGAGGGCAAGGCCATTGCCCAGGCCATGGCTAGGGTTGCCGCTGGGAGTGGATCATGAAGGGGATACACGCTGCCTCCCAGGCCTATGGCCCAGGTTGCAGCTGGGAGCTGATCATGCCAGGGGTGCATGGCTGCCTCCCTGGACACTGCCCAGGTCACCACTAGGACCTCATCACACCAGGGTGTGCTCCACCTCCCAGGCCTATGGCCCAGATCACAACTGGGAGCGGAACTCGGGATGGGGGCAGATGTGCACACGCTGCCTTCCAGGTCGAAAGCCCGGGTCACGACTGGGAGCTGATTGTGCCAGGGGTGCACGGTGCACGCCACCTCCCAGGCCTATGGCCCAGGCTACATCTGGGAGCTGTAGTGCCTGGGGTGCACGTCTGCCTCCAGGCCACTGCCCTGGTAGAGGCTGGGAGAGGATCATGCTGGGAGTGAGAAGGCGCCTCCCAGGCCAACAGCCGGAGCCTCATGCTGCCTGCTCTCAGCAGAAACCCTCCATGGACCTGAGAGGACTGGGCGCCACCATCTTGTGTCTCTGGGCGCTGCCATTTTGTTGCGGAGTGATGGTTAATTTGCATATTACTCTTTTATTAAATAAAATGTGCACCAATCCTTCCTCTTCCAGGGAAACGGGCAAATGAGGGCTCCTGAAAGTGATAAGGAAGGCAGCAGGGTGAACTTTTTTGGGGGGCAAAGGAGGGTTTCCTCCTAATGAGGGCCTTCAAAGGACAGCAGCCTACTTCTGCTACCCTCTGTCTCCAGAGACACAGTTTCTGGTTGGCATCTGGTAGGATGGAGCAGTTGCAGGTACAGGACTGGGAGCACCTTTCTTCATGCAGCTCCCTGGACAGTCTCTTCCGGCCAAGGGAATCTTTGACCTAATGCTTTCTCCCAGAGCCAGGGCTGCTGGGTAGTCTGGGGCAGGAGTGCAGAATGGAGATGGAGAAGGGCAGGAAGGAGTATGGGGTAGAAAACTAGGGGTCAGGGAGAGAGAGGGTGAAATCTGTGTGTGTGTGGGAGGGGGAGGGCTGGTGCAGAAGGAGAGTTGGGGTCAGCATAGTGAGGTTTGGAGATACTGGGGGCGTAAGAGGGACCAGCAGATGCCAGAACAGGGGGAATGGTCTATGGAATCAGGTGGGGGTCCACCAGGGTGAGTATGCACTAAGTCCCTTCCCCAGACCCTGCCATCCGAGGTGGCTAGTGGGAGGGCTCCATAGTGAGGCACTGAGCCCCCTACACTTTGTGTCTGAGGCTCCAGAACATGTGGCCAACATGCACTTTGGTGGGAGTGGCAGTCGGACATCCCCTGAGGAGTCCCAGATTGGAGAGGGTGCAGGTTGGGCTGAGGGACAACTCCCACCCCAGTGCACAAATTTCATGCATCGGGCCTCTAGTCTGACTATATAAAAGCCTAAGCAACTGAATGACTAGTTGGCCAGTTGCTCTGACCACTTGGGGGCAGATGCTCAATGCAGGAGCTGCCCCCTGGTGGTTAGTGCACTCCCACAGTGGGAGCACCACTCAGCTAGAAAGAAGCCAGGCTCACAGGCTCAAGGGCTCATGGCTAGTGAATGCAGCAGCAGTGGCAGGAGCCTCTCCCGCCTCCATGGCAGTGCTAAGAAGCAGTGAGCTGAGCTGTAAGGAGCAGTGTGCAGGTCTGCAGTAAGGAGCAAGGGGTCCCAGATTGCGAGAGGGATGTTCTCTAAGAGCTCCTGGACTGTGAAAGGGTGCAGGCCTGGCTGAGGGGACCCCCACCCCCACCCCGTGCATGAATTTTGTGCACTGGGCCTCTACTACTACATAAAAATTAGGCCTTTAAGAAATGACTGGATAATGTGAAGAAGTTTCCATATCCTTAAAAATATTTCTGCAACTAGCCGAAACCGGTTTGGCTCAGTGGAAGAGCGTCGGTCTGCGGACTGAGAGGTCCCGGGTTCGATTCCGGTCAAGGGCATGTACATTGGTTGCGGGCACGTCCCTGGTGGGGGGTGTGCAGGAGGTGGCTGGTCGATGTTTCTCTCTCATCGACGTTTCTAGCTCTCTATCTCTCTCCCTTCCTCTCTGTGAAATATCAATAAAATATATTTAAAAAAAAAAATATTTCTGCAACTTTATTTTTAGGGCATCAGCTTAGATATAATGATTTCTCCTTGGATTAAAGTTACACATAAAAATTATATAATGGCTAAATGAAATTACTTAGCCAGTTGAGATCTCACCCAACAACTTTGATTTTAGACTGTGAGGAGCAGAATATATGTTTTCCCTAACTGAATTAGTTTAAAAAATTGCTGTTAAGCCCTACTTCATGTAAATTTAGCAATAAGGAGTTGTTAATTTATTTCCTTTTAAAATACTATATCCACAGTTATAAAGAGAAGACATATGTGGCAACTATCTGGTTATTTTAACTAATGTAACTTTTCATGATTTTGACTTTTGTAGGCATTTCATTAACTGTTACTTTAAAATAGTAATCTTGTCTTATTTTTCCAGAGTTTTAAAGGGATTGATAATCCTGCCCTAAAAACAGCATCCACTGTTGGATGTGCGCTGTCCATTACTGGTCTGATTCTCACAATCATATTTCAGATTGTCACCAGGTAAGAAGGGAAGTTGGCTCTTCTCAGGAGAGATATTGCTGTCCTTTTTATTTCCTCTGAGCAGAGAGCCCATTTTTAGTTTACATGTGTACTGTATGTTTTCCCCATTAGCGTGTAAATTGATGAGAATAGTGACCTCCTCTGATTTTGTTGTTGCTGTTGTTTGTTTTGTTTTGTTTTCACTACCATATCCCCAAGGCTGACCACAGGAGAGGAATGGACTCATAGTAGAGGAATATCTGTAACATAAATGGGTCGACCTATTGTGTACTCCCACCTGGTTTTCCTCTTATACTCAAGATAACTTGAATTCATTTTCCTTCACATTTATTTCTCTCTACTAAACTCCTTCACAACTGTTTTCTCAGATGTGTAGAGGAAAGAGAGAGAGAGAAAGAGAGAGAGAGAGAGAGAAAGAGAGATAGATAATGATTCTTACTGGAATATATAATTATATTAATGGTTGGGAATAATAATTTTCAAACCTAGCATTTTATATATTCCTTCATAAAAAAGCGTACTCTCCACCCTGGTCACTGTGGCTCAGTTGGTTGGGCACTGTCTCATGCACCAAGAGGTCACCAGTTTAATTCTCTATCAGGGCACGTGCCCAAGTGTCAAGTTCTATCCCCTGTAGGAGGCAGCTGATGGCTGTTTCTCTCTCACTGATATTTCTCTCTCTCTCTCTCTCTCTCTCTCTCTCTCTCTCTCTCCTTCCCTCTCTATTTCTCTCTCTCCCTCCCTCTCTCATAAAAAAAAATATCAAAAAAGGGTACTCTTCAATGTAACCAGAGGAATGTAACCAGAGGATGTCCCTTGATGTTATTTTGACATGTTCCTATCAGTCTTTAAGCACTTCCTTATTTCAGGCACAGCAAGATGATAAAGGCACATCTATCACTTTCATTGCCCTGTACTTAGAATCAGCCATATTTCCAAAGATCCAGAATTATTTTTTATTTCTTTTCTTTATCTTTCACACTCAATGAGTCTCTTGCCATTCATTTAAAATTTTTATACTGAGTGCTTACTATGGGCCAACCACCCATAGAAGACAGGTCAGCTCTCATCTCTCATGGTGTTTACATTTTCAGGGGGAAGACAAATGTTATACAAATATACTGCATACAGAAATTTATATACAGTAGGTCCTCAGGTTACATTGGAGATCCATTCCTATGGCATGATGTAATGCAATTTTTGTTGTAAGTCAAAACCCACCTACATAAGCACCTATGTCACTCACATGGAGCACATACACAGCAGTGATGAAGTGAAACAGTAAAAAAAATGTAAAGATAGATAACAATTCCTGACCTTTGCTTGTGGAAAATAAATAATAAAAAACATAAAGCACATATGTAAATATGTCAAAATGACGGAACTTATTTTTCATAAGTAAATGGAGATGGTGATGTAACCATGAAACAACATACACCGAGTCCTATGTAACCTGAGGACTGCCTGTAAATAAAAGCATGGCATAGCTACTGGCCAGTCGGCCGGTCGGCTGGTCACTTAAGCAGAAACCACAGGCATGGAAGCATGGGACAGACTGATGAATCTCAGAGGAAAGGGGGGAGGGGGAAGGGAGGAAGAAATTAACCAAATATCTTATATGCATACTAGAGGCCCGATGCACAGATTTGTGCATGGGTGGGGTCCATCGGCCTGGCCTGTGGGGATTGGGCCAAAACTGGCTCTACGACATCCCCTGAGGAAAGAAAATTACATGCTATGTAATTACAAGTCAGTCATACAAAAATACATGGCTCTTATATTTGTCTTTATTTGTTTTTCTACCATCACCACACTGGAGCAGACAGTTATTGGATCCCATTATAAAAATTGTGGGAGCAGCATAACTAGTTTCTTTGCCTAAAATGTCACTCCTTTGAATTATCGTCAGATTATTATTTATTTATTTTTTTTTTGCATTCTCTATCAACATGTTTCTTAGGACAATTGGTGCTACCATAGATGTTACTAGAAAGCCATCAGGAAAAAAACACAAAAATAAAAACAAAATTGTGTTGATTTTAAAATCCTGAATCAAGTAGTTTTTTTTGTTTTGTTTTTTTTTGGTTCATGGGTAGGTTCCCATATTAATATAATATATTATAGGCCCAGTGCATGAATTTGTGCATGGGTGGGGTTCAGCCAGCCTGGCCATGGGGAGGGGACATGGATGGTTAGCCAGCCTGCCTTCTGATCAACTTCCTGGGTGAGGGGACAATTTGCATGTTAGCCTTTATTATATAGGATATACACCGAGTGGTCAGATTATTATGCATTCAGAGATCATAATAATCTGGCCACTCAGTATATATTATAAATTTATGTGCATATATAATGAAGCACAGAATATTGTAATATACAGAAAAGTCAAGCTATTTAAAAAGAGTCTATTCTCCTGTGGATTATAATTTATTTTTGAAATTGAAGAAAAATTAGAAAGTAATGTTATTTTATATGAAAGGATTCTTTTGACTATTTTTTGTAGTTTTCAACTAAATGTCAACTGAAATATCAAGAGAATGGACAAAGTTCTGTTTGAATATAAGCTTTTTATTCAGCATGGAAATTCAAAGACTGAGAAAGATCGTGATGTAATGTTATAAAATCACAAAGGATATATATTCAACAAACAGATATCAAATTCTGGGGCATCCTATATAATAAAGAGCTAATATGCAAATGGTCATCACACCCTCATGTCATCATGCCTTAATGGCTCAGACACTCAACACTGGGGAGAGAGGAATGGGGACCAGCCAGGCACAAATGAGCTCTCAAGAGAGGAATGGGGACCAACCAGCCTGTGGCCTGGGAGAGGGACAAGCTGCATGACCACAGGACCCAGGCACCAGTGGCTGTGCCTGCACCTGCAGCCCGGGAGAGGGACAAACCGCCCGCTTTGTAGTCCTGGGTGCCAGTGGCTGGGGCCAGTCTGGGTAAAGCCAGCACAGGTCCTGGGTGCCTGCAGTCAGCTACAGGGAGGGAAGCCAGGCTCCCAGGTGCCTGTGACTGGCTGGAAGAGGGAATTTTGGGTCCCAGGTATGGGGCGAAGCAGAGACAGTTAGGGGCAATCAGTCCAGCAGGGGAGCAGTTAGGGGCAATCGGGCCAGTAGGGGAGCAGTTAGGTGTGATCAGGCAGACAGGAAGGCAAGTGGTTAGAAGCCAGTGGTCCCGGATTGTGAGAGGCAGTCGTACATCCCTCGAGGAGTTCCGGATTGGAGAAGGTACAGGCTGGGCTGAGGGACCCTACCCCCTGTTGCACGAATTTTTGTGCACTGGGCCTCTAGTTAAAAATAATGAGACACTTGAACATGTTAGAACGTCAAGCACAGTAATAAACTTGGGGAATTGTTATTCTAAGAGGCCTTGCAGTCTGAAAAAAATCTAGAAGTGTTTAGATGATAGTGAGTGTAGATTTTATAACTTTCATTAATATAGGACTATATACCATAGTCTACAGAGAACTGTAATGTCATTGGAGGGGACTTAAGGATATACTTACATTTAAATATTACAGAAAACAATACATGCACAATAAATGGAATATCAAACCTCACACTTGAGATTAACTTTATTAAGGCCATTCTTGAATTCTAAGCCAACCTCAAATATACACATGGTCCATTGAAGATGTATATATATCTCTCTCTTCTCAAGTCTTTCTATATCTCATCTCACTGCCTTCTGAGGACTACTGTTAAACAATGCCAGCCTGTAGACAAAGTGAGAAAAGGCTTTTATAGAAAAAATTTAGGTAAATATGAGATGAAGGGAAAAAAAAAAACCATTTAAAGAGCACTTGGCTCTACATCCAAAATTATCTTCCAATGAAAGAACAGTCCTTGGGCATGTTTGACATTAAAAGGCTCATTCAACACATCTTGACCATTTGACTATCAGCAAGTATTTCCCAAAGTATGGTCCCTGAAATTCTAGTCCTTGGGAGATACTCCATAGAAAAAGGGTTTGAGATGTCTTACAGAAAACACACATGTGAAATGTTGAGATGTTTTACAGAAAAGACACATGTGAAATGTAAAAGTCATTCAAAGGGACAGTAATCATCAGTCTATTCAAGTTATGAAGAATATCATTAGATCAATTGGCTGTTAAATGAATTTTAAATATTTTCACTTAATTTAAAAGGTTTACTTTTTATTTGTTTTTTAATATTTTTTAATTGATTTTTTACAGAGAGGAAGGGAGAGGGATAGAGAATTAGGAACATCGATGAGAGAGAAACATAGGTCAGCTGCCTCCACACACTCCTTACTGGGTTTATGTCTGCAACCAAGGTTCATGCCCTTGACTAGAATCGAACCTGGCACCCTTCAGTCCGAAGGCCAACACTCAATCCACTGAGCCAAACTGATTAGGGCAAATGTTTATTCTTTAAGTGTAATGTAAGCTAACCCTTATAACATTTTGCTAGTTTTAAGATATTTTGTTAGTTTAAAAGTAATAAGTTTAATATTACTTAAAATTATACAATTACTTAAAAATTATATCTGGCCTTATTCTTTTAAAATTTGTACATAATATTTAAAATAAAATACTTTTAAAAACTCAAGAGGCTTTCACATATGGGTTCATCTAGAATGTGTGATAATTTCCTATTTTGAAAATCTGAAAAATCCTTTTAGAACCTTTATATAGCCTTTGTATATGTCCTTGCAAATCTAGAGAAGTTATGATCTACTGCAGTATAAAAAGGCCTCCCTAAAACTTGAAAGAACAATTTATTATCTCTAATGATTCCATCACTTCACTAAGCTCAGCTGGACGTTCTTCCAAAGGGCTCTCTCTCTTCTTTTAATATATCTTACTGATTTTTTACAGAGAGGAAGAGAGAGGGACAGAGAGAAACATCGACCAGCTGCCTCCTGCACATCCCCCACGGGAGATGTGCCCGCAACCAATGTACATGCCCTTGACCAGAATCAAACCTAGGACCCTTCAGTTCGCAGGCTGATGCTCTATCCACTGAGCCAAACCAGTTTCGGCCAAAAAGGCTCTCTTAGTGTCTCCCATGAGACTGCAGTCACCTGGTGGCTGGGGTTGGAGTCATCGGCAGGCTCAGCTGGGATGCTGCAGCAGCCTGGTCTCTCTCTCTCCACAGAGTCTCAGAGCATTTCCACAAGGTTCCCGGGCAGGGTAGCTGGAATTCTGCATGGTGGCTCAGAACTCCCAGGAGCACAAAAGGAAAGCTTGTTATGACTTAGTGTGTCCCAGGCACTTTTGCCTTTGTGAGACTGCCCTCCATAAAAAAGGATAAAAAGTATGTTTTATGACAGAATTGATAGAAAGATGAACATATTATTATGTTATAAATGCTACATTCCCCCCCCCCCTTTGACATGAAAGTTCATTCTTGTTTGTTTTGGATTGAAAGGGGTTGAAACGTTGCTGTGGGCCACAAATGTATTGAGGGCCCTAAGCACCCCTGAGTCTAATGGACAAGTTGGCCCTGGCTTCCAGGCCTTCTGCTGCACGCTGTTAATTAAAACAAGCGACAGGCCAGCTCTGGAGGTGAACATCAGGGAATACATAATGGGAAGTAGAATTCATTGGGGAAGAACAGCTGTCACCTTTGATCAGAACACGTTTTCAAGAAAGGATGTATCAGCCTGTTTTTTTTTTTCTAACTCACTTCCTTTCGGACATGAGAAAAGAGGGGAGTATGTTTTTCTGATGTAGCAGGGAAGGTAGGTTTACCAGCTGGCCCACTGGGCTATGCGCTGGATTTACATTCGATAATAATATTCTGTTGTCCCCTCACAATTTCACTTAAATTTATGTTTTGCAGTTATTTTGTTTATTTACTTAATTATATTTACCAATTTATTTTCAGGAAAGTCAGAAAAACTTCAGTAACCTGGGTGTTGGTCAGTCTATGCACATCAATGTTGATTTTCAACATCGTCTTTGTGGCTGGAATTGAAAATAAGAAAAAAAATGATACCAATAAAAACGATACCAATAGTAATAATGAAAATAAACTTCGATCAGAATTCATTTCTGAGCCCTCGAAAGAATCATGCACGGCGGTGGCTATCTTGCTGCACTATTTTCTGTTAGCGATGTTTACCTGGACTGGAGTCAGCGCAGTGCAGCTCTACTTCCTTCTGATCAGGACCATGAAGCCTCTTCCTGAACGGTTCACTCTTTACATTTCTTTAATTGGATGGGGTAGGTGCTTGCTTCTCTACCTACCCAGAAATTTAATTCTGTTGAAATTATTTATTTACTTTGTGATTATCTTGATTTATTGGGGTGACATTGGTTATATAGGTTTCAGGTGTACAATTCTGTAATACTTCATCTGTATATTGTACTGTGAGTTCATCACTTCAAGTCAAGCCTCTTCCTATTTCTATTCATGCCCTTTACCTTCTCCAACCTCCCCATCCCCCAACTTTCCTTCTCCTCTGGTAAACACCATGCTGTTGCCCATGACTTTGGGGTTTTCTTTTGCTTAATCCCTTCAACTTTGTCATCCAGTCCCACAGGCCCTCTCCCCTCTGACAGTTTGTCAGCCTGTTCTCTACCTATGAGTCAGCTTCTATTTTGTTTGTTAGTTTATTTTTGTTCACTAGATTCCACATATGAGTGAAAACATATAGTACTTGTTTTGCTCTGACTGGCTTATTTCACTTAGCATAATGCTCTCCGGCTCCATCCATGCTATCACAAAGGGTAGGATTTCCTTCTTTTTTGCAGCTGTGTAGTATTCCATTGTTCTATATATTGTGTAAATGTATCACCATTTTTTTTTATTCACTCATCTATTGATGGGTACTTCGGCTGCTTCCAAATCTTGACTATTGTAAATAACACTGCAATGAACATAGGGGTGTATATATTCTTCCGAATTAGTGTTTCAGGTTTCTTCTGATAAATTCCCAGAAGTGGAATTGCTGTGTCATAAGGCAGATCCATGTTTAATTCTTTGAGGAACCTCTATACTGCTTTTCACAGCGGCTGCACCAGTCTGCATTCCCAACAACAGTGTGCCAGGGTCCCCTTTTCTCCACATCTTTGCCAACACTTGTTTGTTGATTTATTGATGCTAGCCATTCTGAGAGTTGTGGGGTAATATATTATTGTGGTTTTAATTTGCATTTCTTTAATGGAAATAATTTAATTTAAGCAAATGTCTATTGAAGACCTAATTGTATGATGACCCAATTCTAGGGGAGATGGAAAACTCAGAAGTGTCTCCCACCTAATAGCTCACAGTTCTGTGGAAGGAGATGGATCATGCTAGATATATATCGTAAGCTAACTTCAAGATATTAATTTTCTTCAATATCTCTATTAACTTGAGATTTAGACCAGAAAAATGTTCTAGCTACTTTGAAAAAAAAGAAAGAAAATGAGAGTGGCTCTTTAAGAAAAATAATTTCAAAACTGTTGACCTACAGCTATAGGATCATTTAGTACATTGTCTATAGTGGAAACAACAATACATCATGTAAAGGGTTAATTGTATAATTCATTCATGATCTTTTATAATTAATACCAGTATTGGGTAAATTATTAATTCTGTTCCTCTCTTTATTACCTAGGAGTCCCAGCTGTCATGGTGGCTATGACGGTGGGAATTATTTTTTTTCAGGATCCTTCACAATGGGAGCTAAACTACCGGCAAGAAAACATGTGAGTTATATATTTTGAAACATCCATTTCTTTGATATGAGTGTAACTATTCAGTGATATTGAGTCCAAGTGTCACTGTACATATGGATCTCACTTTATAACTGTCATATGCTAAGTGGGCATTTAAAATTCTCAAAGAAGACATTATATTTTATATTTTACATATGGTGACATGAAAGTTTTCTATGATAAATCCTCAGGTAAAGCAAGTATTTCCCTTCTAAATTTATATATTTGAACTTCCTTATGTTAAATTGAATTTAAAAAAAATATATTTTATTGATATTTTACAGAGAGGAAGGGAGAGAGATAGAGAGCTAGAAATGTTGACGAGAGAGAAACATTGACCAGCTGCCTCTTGCACACCCCCTACCGGGGATGTGCCCGCAAGCCATGTACATGCCCTTGACCGGAACCGAACCCGGGACCCTTCAGTCCGAAGACCGACGCTCTACCACTGAGCCAAACCAGTTTCCGCTTAAATTGAATTTTTTATTAAGTTGAAAAATTATAGGACAGAACAGGTGTGTTCCTTAGTAACATCTTATCTTCGTTTTCTCATCTAGACGTCAGGAATGACAATAATAGCATTACCTGCTCAGAGGTTAGTGTGAGGGGTGAAGCAAATGTGAAAACATTTATAGTTATGATCCAATTTTATGTTTATATGATTACTAGAAGCCCCATGTGTGAAGATTTGTGCTAGAATGGGCCTTCCTCTACATGGCTGCCTTCACTGCCTTTCCACTCTAGCCCAGCCTTGGAGCTGCTTCTTTCCCTCTTTCCACTCGGCCCTTCCTTGCCATGCTGCGGAGAGGCCATAAGAGACTGGGGGTGGGGTGGAAGGCCTGCATTGTTGCCATGGCAAAGACTCAAATGCCCCCGCCCCCTGTAGCTCTGTGCCTATGTATGCAAATTAACCACCATCTTTGTTGGGTTAATTTGCATATCATTCCTGATTAGCTGGTGGGCGTAGCAGAGGTATGGTCAATTTACATGTCTGCCTATTATTAGGTAAGATAATGAATATTTCATGATGATTTATTATACATAACAAATTCTCCCTGTGACTCCAGCATGAATAACTGTTAATACTGGAAGTACCTGACTTTATGGTGGTTGCTTTTTATGTGGAGAAGAAGAGAAGAAAGCTGAGCTGAACTTTTTACGTCTATTTCTGCTACAGAACAATTGCTCTTTAATCGATCCTCCCTTCTCATCTTATAATCCAATCATTCATATCCCAGATCCCACATTAAGACCCAGATCAACTCAAATAAAAATAAAACTTTTGGAAATGTGCAATACACCGAAGGGAAGGCTGTGGTCTTAGGGTGTTTACCTGTTGCCAGGGCTAACAATGTCCAGCTATGGAATAGGAGGCTATCTGCCTGGTTTGAATATAGGAGCCAAGCACTTCAGGTATTATTTTCTCTGTTTAATTAGGGGTAAGTATTTTTCAATGAGTTTTACATTTTGAATTATGAAATTAGAGATTGGGATGAGATGCACATATCTCCTGGGAGAGGTAATTCACTTCAAAGTGTATTTTTAATTTCCGACTTGAACCCAGGCACAGGGCTAGGCCTATTTCTATAAAAAGCCTTTAGGAGAAAGAAGAATACTATCTTACATTTATTCTCACTGGGCTGTAAATAATTGAGAGCAAATTCCTTCCTGATTCTTTCCTGGGCACAGTATTGGATGTTAAGGAAGACACGAGGTGGCTGATAAGAGGAGTTGGGAAGAGAGGAAAGGACGTGTAACATCTGCCTCCTCTTGGACCATTAGCCCACATATTCCACCCTATACACAGGTATCAGGGATCACATTTCTTCAGGATTTATTTAGAAAGTGGAGGAATTTTTTTGGCTTTCCTAAGTTTTCCTCCCAGTTGTTGAACCTCAGTGTCCTATGTTCTCCCCCACTGCTCCCTGCTCTGCCAATGATACCTGAAACTCCTAGCCCAGTTCCCCTCATGAAATGCTATCTTTATAAGAAGGACCCAATTAAGAGGTAAATGAAAGGCAGGCCACATTTTCTCCTTAATGCTCCATCCCCCAATTATCTGTGCCACCATCATATAGGCTGCTTTCAGACTTTCCTGAAGGGTTGATGTAATTATGATAAATTATAATGCATGAAGGGGGAAATTATTGAATTGTATGCTGTATAGCCTAACACTTTCTTCGTGGTGCGCTGCATGGAAAACTCACCAAGCAGTTAAATACTTCATCTGGAATCTCTTATGATGCTCTCCTAAGCTTGGGTCCACAGCTGTTTGTCAGTTCATCCTCGACCATGTGACTCTCCAATCTCCACTCTAGAAATCTTGCTCCATGCCTACAAGGGTTAGTCTCACTGTAGGATCCATCTCTCTCATCGGAGGCTTATTTATCAAAGTCCTAGTTATTAAATTGGGGATAACAAAGGGAAAGGCTGTTGTGAGAACAAATTCAGCATGATTATCTCTCAAAGCAATACAAATATAGAGGGGGTGAGGATTCCCCTCCTGGTGCACACTTCCTAATTACCATGGGGTGTCCAAGCCTCTTTCCTTCCAGGTCCCCATCCATGTGAGTTCATTGAATGCCAAATATATGCGAGGGCTTCTCACATTAACACCCAGATGTCTATTTGACACCTCCACTTGTGTATTAATGTGAGAAGAATAGACAAGAAACACTGATTACCACTGGAGATAGAGACTAGTAATTATGGGTAATTGTAGGTCAATTTTATCTTTCTATGAGTGTTTGCACCATTTAAATTTTGAGTCACCTAGATGTGCTATATATTAAAAAAAATAAAATTAAACAATAATTTGCCTAAAGTCAGACACCTAGTTAGTGACAGAAAGTGACATTTAAATTGGAGATTGCCTGACTCAAAAACCCATTTTCATTTTTCTATTAGGTTGAATTCTTGAAAGCCAGCTCAAATAAATAGGATGCAAAAGGATATTCTCTTTCAGCCAAGTGGAC
The DNA here is from genome assembly GCA_963924515.1 of Vespertilio murinus. NCBI lineage: Eukaryota > Metazoa > Chordata > Mammalia > Chiroptera > Vespertilionidae > Vespertilio > Vespertilio murinus. The sequence continues at coordinate 127,094,909 of OZ004706.1, read as the reverse complement.
ATCAGTAATGATAACAGCATGGAGAATTAGTATGTATAGCTTTCTTAGTCTTCTGAAATAATTTATTTTCTCTCCACAGCTGCTGGTTGGCATTGCCAAAAGATGGTGATTTTAGAAGAACTCCATTATTGTGGTCATTCATTCTACCTGTGACCATTATCCTCACCAACAATGTTGTTCTATATATTGTCATTATAGTCAAAGTGGTGTGGAAGGATAACCAGAATCTGACAAGGTAAGATTCCCAGGAAATGGGAAGCTGCCAGGCATGACTCATAGAGCACATGAAAGAGCACCCTCATTTACCTGCACTTCCTAGAAGAGCTTTCTGACTCTGGGACAAAGGCAGGGGCATGTGGTTGCAGGCAGAAGCTCTCTTAAACTTTGTCTCAGAAAGTAGATCTTCTCATCTTCCAACATCAGCTCTATAATGTGGGTGCGCTGCATCACACAACATACCTTTGTGCTACATGAGCCCAACTAAAAAACTCTACCCAAGTTTTCTCCCAAACATTTAATAAATCAGATTTGGATAAAGAAAGGGGAGGGTTATGAACAAATGCTGGTAAATGTATTTTGTAAACTAGTAGCTGTAGGTTATGTTGTACATGTGTTGCTTGAGTCACATAATGTATTTCTATTTTTTATTACTTATAAACATAAAATAACAGGGCGATTTCACTTAAAAATGTATATATTTTTTTCCCTTGGGGATAAAAAAAGAACAAGGCAATGTTAATCCCAGATTCCCTGCAGATGGAGCATGTGCTCCCTGGTTTATCAGTTTCCATGTGGACTGCTTTTCTCCTTTATGTAACCTTTATGACTCCAATAAAGATTTTCATTGTCATTCCTGATATACAGAAAAAGCTTTCAGTTGGAGAGAGAAAGAACAGAAACAATTAAATACATAAATTCCCCCCACCCCCGCCTTCTCCCACAGTACACATTGATTAAAACCTGGTGCCAAAGAGGTTATGAATTCAGGTTTAATTCTATAAGACTCTACTTAACCCAAATAGACTTACTATAAGCACACCTGTGAGTTTTGCTGGTCACCAAATGAGTGCACTTGGTATGAACAGATGATGAAAACAACTCTCATAAGTGGTACTGTAATCTTTAATATGTAATTTACTGATCAAGAGTAGTATCATCTTCCCTTTATGATAATTCATTTGAGGGAATATGGGGAAGAATATCAATGATAATCATTCAAACCTATATTTTATTAGAAATGCAGAAAAGACTAGGTGAAGTCTTCTCAGCATAATTATAAATTTAGTTATATTTTCTTTAACAAAACAATATCACTTTGGCCTCAGACATCAACCAAATTTATATTTCAAAATTTTGATTGATAGGGCTTGTTCTTAAATTGGCTTAGTTACAATGAAAAGCAGGTTACAATTTAATTGTTTAACAAGTAATCTTTCATGTATCACTTAGCTTTTGCTGCATAACAAATCACCCTAAAACTTAATGGCTTAGAATGACAAATGTTTATCATTTGTCACAAATTTGAGCATTGGTTAGGCGGTTGTCTTGGTTCTGGCTTGAATATAGGTGAATGATTTAGGGTGACTAATTATCATGCCTCATAGGTAGTAGTGGACTGGTTTTTAATGGTAGCTATTCAGTGGGGAAAAATCATTTCCCTCCATGTGGTTTCTCATCCTGTGTCAAACCAGCCTGGGCTTCTTAACATAGTGGACTCCTGATTCCAGAGAGCAATAAAGAGAAGGCAAATTCTAATTTAAAAAATGCTTTCCAGCCTCTGCTTGTGGAACAGTTGCTAATATCTCACCATTCAAAGTGAAATATTAGCAATTGTCTCACTATCAAGGGAAGACCACTCTACATTTTAACAACCTTTCATTCTATATTAGCCTACCCCTGGGGAAGGTTCCGGATGCTTTCATAACAATTTATCACTAGCTGATCCAATAGTAATGATGACTAAAATAAAATTCTCTTCCAAAGAAAGAATTGATTCTTTGTGAAAATTGCCTGTAAGAAATTGTTTATGCCAGATACAGTTATCACTGTATTTCTTAATAAAGCTTGCTAAATCAGATTCTATCCAGCATGGCATAGGTCTAGCATAATTTTTCCACTGGAGGTATAATATTGTTAAATGAACAGTATACTACATGGGCAGCTGAATATATATTCTTAACAGTAGGCTAAGAATTATATTAATTTTTTAAAAAGAGAACTGAATGAATCATATTTTCTTGCTTGCTTTCTCTTACCTAGCACAAAAAAGGTTTCATTGCTAAAGAAGATTTTTAGCACAATATCTATTGCAGTCATATTTGGAATTACCTGGATCCTGGGATTATTTATGCTAATAGCTGATGAAAAAGTCCAAGAGGTCTTCAGCTACATATTCTGCATTTTCAACACTACTCAGGTATGGTGTGGGTTAGTCTGAAAGTAGAAGACCATGCAGTGATGGAGGTGATATCTCCCTGGACCAAAATTTTCTCATTTTAAAGCTCCCTGAAGGTCATTGTTTGATACCTTTAGGAGATTCTATTTTAATATCCTTTAATGGAAGACAAAAGAAAGACTTTATGTTCTTTCCCGTGCTGAATACACATTTTCAGATAGTTTTTTTTTCTATATCTGTGAAAAATGCCAATGGAATTTTGGTAGGGATTACATTTCATCTATATTGTTTTGGGTTATATGAATATTTTCATAGCATTTATTTTCTTAATCCAAGAACTCAGGCTATCTTTCCATTTATCTGTGTCTTCTTCAATGTCTTTCATCAATGTCTTATTGTTTTAGGCCTTTTACTATCTTGGTTTAAATTTATTAAAAATTATGTTATTTTTTTTAATGCTATTATAAATAGGACTAGAGCCCTGGTGCATGATGAAATTTGTGCACAGGGGTGTGGTGGATGAGGGTTGTGGGGGATGGGGGGTGTCCATCTGCAACCTCTCCAATCTAGACTTCATCCCTCTCACAATACAGGATTTCTGGCTCCCAACTGCTTGCCTGCCTGCCTGCTTGCTTGCTCCTAACTGCTTCTGCCTGCCAGCCTGATCACCCCCTAACCATTCCCCTGCCAGCCTGATTGATGCTAACTGCCCTCCCCTGACAACTTGGTCACTCCTAACTGCCTTTCCCTGCAGGCCTGGTACTCCCCAACTGCCCTCCCCTGCTGGCCTGATCAGACACAACTGCCCTCCCCTGTCGGCCATCTTGTGATGGTCATCTTGTGTCCACACGGGGGTGGCCATCTTGAGTGTGGGAATGATGGTCATTTTGCATGTTACCTCTTTATTATATAAGATTATTTTCTTAATTTTTATTTCAGATAGCTTGTTGTTACTGTATAAAAATGCAGTAGGCTAACAATGAAACTAATTTTTAAAAAGGAGATCTGAATGAGCCATATTTTCTTGCTTGCTTTCTCTTACCTAGCACAAAAAACGTTTCATTGCTAAAGAAGGTTTAGCAATGGTTTCTAGATGTTTATTTTGTATCCTGCAACTTTACTAGATTAATTTTTTAGTTCTAACTGGTTTTTGGTGGAATCTTTTGTTTTTTCTATATAAATAAATCTTGCAAGAAAATTGATTTGTTAGAAGCAGAACACTATGAAGTTTTTGTGTATGGCATAATTATACATAGGACTGAAGGGGCTCTTATTCCTGAGTCTTATCTCAATGATACATTTAATAATAATTTTGAATAACATTCTATTAATACCTTGTCTTAAAATTTGAATGAAGATTTATATATGTTTTTATTTGGAAACCATTCTATTAACATATTGGAAGCATCTCCTATAAGAAACTAAACTTTTAGAGGAAATGTGGTCATCTAATTTTCAATTTGGCAAAAATACTGGTATAGATAAACCAAAATGGTAGATTAAACATAAAAATAACTTTGTTTGATCTCAGATGATTTTTATATGTTTATATTTGTGTATTATGTGTGGGGAATGTAAAAACTTTAAGACAAAACAAGGATTCATTATTGAAAGACTTATGTTGAAATCAGGTTTTCCTCCTGTGGCAAACACTGTCTTTTGCTCCAATGAAAAATATTACAAGGACTTTTATGTCTCTATATTTAATCTTATCTTTCCTGATTTGGCAGAGTGAATTATACTTCAATATAATAAAAGTACCCTTCTTTTATTTTTATTTAAAATATTTTCATTAATTTCAGAGAGTACGGGAGAGGGAGAGAGAGATAGAAACATCAATGATGAGAGAGAATCATAGGTTGACTCTCAACCAGTGAGCCATGCTGGCTAGGCTGAGGTGACGACTTTAATTCTAGTTTTATTAATATAACTTAAGTAAAATAAAAGGAGTGCAGTTTCATAAGTTCATTTGTCCCATTTCTTCTTGTACTCAAAAATTAACTTTTTTTTCTTTACATAGAAGTCTCATCTCCTCAACTAGATTATTAGTTCTCTAGTGCAAGTAACAGGTTTGTGTATATCTTTTGCGGTAGATATCTTGTTTGCTATAAGTATGGGCTGTACTTCTCTAATATTTTGTGAAGTAAACTGCAGTGTTTGGTGAGTGTCTTATTAAGTTGCTGAGAATAGTAACCACTGTGTGTAGTTGATATTGGTTCTTTCTAGCTTTGATCAAATATCACTGAGGAGGGAAATCTTTGATACAAAATAGAAATCATTGGGTAGGGCATTAGATAAATTTGTCTTGACCACAAATGATGAGGAGTTTGTTTAGTGAAGTGTGGAGAGCTGTTTATCTGTATGAATTGTTTATGTCACATTTAATGCTTGTAGCTCCTCACTGTCTATCCCGGAAAGCCCTCTTCAGTGCCTTTTCTGAATAACTCCTTGAAATAATGGATGTGTGCCTGGTGCTAAATTTAAATAGATATTAGGCAGTTCCTTACTGTTGGTAACTCCCAATGGAATCGCTCCAGAAGGGCAATAAGTAGGGTAAGCTTAGTCGGGGATTGCCAATTGACCATGGACTTGTTGCCTAAAGCTACCAGTAATTTAGAAAATTATCTTGAAAGGTATGGTCAAGGATATTCTTTAGTGCATGCACAGGAGAGGCACATTACAAAATAGATGCCCATTACAAAATGTTCATACTACATGGTAAAATGGGCGGTGGCCGTGGGGCAAGAGCCCTGTGGACTAAAAGTCAGGAGACTTAGGCTGTTTTTCAAGTTTAATATTATTGACTCTTGATTTTAGTTAAGTCACAACCTCTCTGAGTGAGGCATGAAAAATATAAAATGGAAGAGGTTGTTAAAATTGACACAGTGTTTTTCAAAGTGGTTCTGAATATTGCCTACATCCGAATGTACACAGTGTGTTAAATTGCTGATTCCTGGGCAACTTCACCCCTCACCCACTGCATCAGTCTATAGTGTAAGAGCTGGGAATCTCAGCTTTAAAGTAGGGCCCCAGGTGACCATGTACATTGAAGTGTGGAAATGACTAGACTAATTCATATGTAAACTCCTTCTAGTTGTAGAATGCTATCAGGCTAATACATATTGATTTGCTAAGTGCTACAGATGTTACTTAAAAGGAGCAATTTAATCTTTGTGCTAGTGATAATTAGTTTGATCCCTACATTTTGTTTTTTTCTTCAAATAACATCTTTGGGATTTTAGGGAACACAAAAATATTGGGATTCCACTGACTTCCACAGGATAGTGTCTTCATGAATTCTCCAGGGTCCACGTCTTTTCCAAATTATTGTACAATCAGAAATTCTATCTAGTATTGTCTTTGACTTAGAATTTAAATTCTGGAAAAGCCAGATGAAATAGTGTACCCCACAAAGAGATTTTCTAGGGACCAGATTTCTCCAAAATAAACTTCTCCCTTGAACAGTCAGGATGGCTAATGACCATTTTTGTCCTTCTGAAACCCCGTGCACACTTCCTTGTGTCAAAGCCGTTTTCACATGTGTTAGATACCACCTGTTGGTTAACAATAAAGTTAATTTTCCTGTTTTTGTCCACTGAACTGGTCTATCTCTTGCTAATAAGTATCAATTCTATTAGTCAAAACTCAAAATCTTTGGATTATCTTATACAGAAGTCTCCTAAACAGTATTTATGGGATATAATAATTATAGAAATAAGTTCTTTAAAAAATGTGTTTATTCATTTTAGGAAGAGATGAAGGGAGATGGAGAGAGAAGCACTGATGTGAGAGAAAAACATCCATCAGTCGTCTCCCCTATATAACCCACTGGAGACCAAATCTGACTGGGGCATATGCCCTGACTGGGAATCCAACTGGCCGCGTTTCAGTCTATGAGAGGACACTTAACTGAGTCACATTGGCCAGGGCTAGAGATAAATTCTTATAAAACTTGGGGCCATATAGATGCCAATCTGGGAGACACCCATGGATATTTATTTTTAATAACTTTTTATCTTGAGATAGTTTCATCCAAGAAGTTGCAAAAACAGTAGAGTTTCCATGTACTCTTTACCCAGCTTTCCCTGATAATCATGCCTGTATAACACTACTCTGTTGTCAAAATAGTAGTGTCATACACAATACTATCAACTCAATTACAGATGCTACTTAATAAGTATTTTAAAAATATTTTAATCGATTTCAGAGAGGAAGGGAGAGGGAGACATAAAACATTAAGAGAGGAGAGAGAATCATTGATCCGTTGCCTCTTGCACGCCCCCTACTGGGGATCAAGCCTGAGACTTGGGCATGTGCCCTGACAGGGAATTGAACCCTGCCCTCCTGGTTCATAGGTCCACGCTCAATCACTGAGTGACGTAGGCTGGACCAGATTTATTAACTTGTAAAGGTGGGAAGTTGTGTGAGTTGATGAGAAAAGGGTAGGTGACAAGGTGAAGTAAAAATCCCTTCTCTGGTTCTGTATCGCAGCGCTTATCTAAGATTAAGCTTTTATTCTCCCCGTCCAGGGATTGCAAATTTTCATCCTCTACACGGTCAGAACAAAAATCTTCCAGAGCGAAGCTTCCAAAATGTTGAAGTTGCTGTCGTCATCCGCTGACAGAGTGAAGTTGCTGCCATCCGCGACCAGGATGAGGCTGCGTGCGAGGATGTATAACATGCTCCGGTCATTCCCACCCCTAAACGAACGCTTTACGCTGCTGGAGCCAGCTGTGGTTACCCAGGAAGTGACACTCTCTGAAAGCGACCAAGCAAGCATAAGCATCTAGAGCTCTAGACAGTAAAACTGTTGCCTTCTGTGGTCCTTCTCATTCAACTTTGTGTGAGTTCTGCTTTTTCTATTTCTTTCCTTTGTTAACTAGTCCTTCAGGAAAGTCTCCCTCAATATATGTTTGGCTCAAAGTTAAAAATCAGGTAAAAACCTGTTGTTTACTATCAAAAGGGATACTGGATTGGGTAGGTTTTTTTTTCCCCTATTATTCAACAAATTCTTACTTGAACGACGTGAAGAATCCCATCCAGCATTCAAAATAATTTAAGATTATCATTGCTCTGTGTATATCATAAAGTCTGTGACAAACTTTGATAAAAATGGAGAACCTAAACAAATTTATTTTATGATTTACTACAAAGGATATAAGGGGAAAAAATTAATCACTTGATGGACACTGTGAAGAATTGCTTGTACGTATCATACTTCTGATCTGTGAATATTTAAAATTTGTATGTGCTTATACTTTCCAATTAAAAATTTTGTATCCATTTAACCTCTGGAAAGGGAATTTTTTGTTGTTTTAAAAAAATTACTACGTTTTATGACTCAGAAGCTGGCTCTATGATAAACGGGCGGGGAGAAGTAGAAAGATTAGCTGGTTACTAACACCTCTGGATATTTCCTCCCACTTCTTAATATATCTGCCTTTTCATTGATGAAATGACACAGAGCCTCACAAAGTGAAAACATTAGTCACAGTCACCCCTGTGGCTTTTGAAAGATCTAACTAATTGCTCATGAAATTCTAAACACTTGAATTATGAATGACTTCCTAAATGAAAAAAAAAAAAATGACCTCCACTGGGTTGGGGGGTACTCCTACTGGAATTAGGAGAGACACAGTCTTTGAATTGCTGTTTTGCCAAGAAGTAGGCAGCTGCCGTGAGCACACTGAACTAAGGCACTAACATGTCAGGTGAGCTGGGGCATGCTCTTTTCACCTAAAGTAGGTGTGTGGTTTTTATAGAAATGGTTTTAAATGACTGTTGTATTCCTAGTCAAGACAACAAAAGCCTGTTTCATCTGTAGAATAATTGAGACCTTCTAGGGTAATGCAGAAAGGTAAAGGGAAAAGAATAAAGAAGAAAAGCAGTTCTCAGAGATCAGTGTTTTTGTGGTGTTATGGTGCTACCCCTAGGTAGGGGCTGGACACAGGGAAAATTATAAGATGTGGTTGACCTACTCTATTTCCCAAAATATATATTCATATAAAATTAAATCTTAAGGGCCATTTTTAAATATGAAAAAAAAAAAGCACCAAAGAGCCACATTTACTCTGAGGGTGTAATTCATGTATTCCTTTGGTGGTTTTAGTTTTCTTTGCACTTTTTCAGCATTCTTGGTATATAGCAAAGAGAATTCCTTATAACATTCCTGTAATAGCTATACCATAAACTTGTAAGCTCCACTTGCATATTGTGGAGGCTAAGTCAGGCAGACATTGATGTACCTGCCCTAAAATCTAAGCACAAGAAAACAATTCTATTTAAAAGGATCTTTTAAAAAATATTTTATTGATTTTTTTACAGAGATGAAAAGAGAGGGATAGAGAGTTAGAAACATAGATGAGAGAGAGAGTCATCGATCAGCTGCCTCCTACACACTCCCTACTGGGAATGTGCCCGCAACCAAGGTACATGCCCTTGACCGGAATTGAACCTGGGACCTTTCAGTCCACAGGCCGACTCGACTCTCTATCCACTGAGCCAAACCAGTTTCGGCTAAAAGGATCTTTTTTATTTAGTGATAGAGATACAACTCAAGTTAGGTTAAGGGTCAAAGAGAATGTAATGGCTCAATTAATTGTAAAGTCCAAAGGCCAGGTTGGTTTTAGGTAGGGTTCTGATTTGCCTGGACAAGTCTCAATTTGTGCCTGTTGACTTGACTTAGATATTACCAGCAGCCCTTTTACTCTCGAAAGTGTCCTGGTTTGAGGCATAAATATATATGATAATATTAACTTATTTAGAGTTCAAATGCCAGGAGTTCAAAGAATGTGTCAAGATTCTTTTTACTTCCCCGTTTATGGCTCTTTGTGCTTCTGTGTTTGGCTTTATTCTCAAATTGGGCAGACATGGGTGGCAATTGGCCATTAGCATCTCCATCCTTCTGCCTTGCAACCTCCCATCAGTGTCTCCTGCCGGCTGTAGCCAGCCAGAAGCCAGCTGAGCCAGGAGCCTGTGGGGTTCATTCCCCTGTGACATGGAGCACAGGAGGGGGAGGGAGAGGAAAGGACCTAAGAACTGGCACGCCTTGCTTGGTCGTGTGCTCACAGGCTTTGTGTTCAGCCTGGGTCACACACCCGCTGTGAAGTGGAGGAATGGGGGATGACTTAGTTGACAGGATATCCTGAAGCGGAGAATGGACAGTTAGGCCAAGCATGGGATGCTGGCAGCATCCACTACATCTCCTGACAAAATCCAAGTGCCCTCTCGGAAGGCAACCAACCACCTGGAGGCTCATCAATCATTTTACTCTGAGTAAGCCTATTGGATCCTTGCCTGAGGCAGGGTTTGAACGGGGTGGGTAAGGAAAGCAAGAACTTATTTGTAGCCTTGGAAGTTGAGGAGCAAGGATACAGACTTGTAGAGTGACTTACTTAAAGAATTTCAGGAAAGGAGAGATGAGATTACTACAGAACTGGTTTTTGTGAACTTATATGAGGCCAACTTTTGTGGTTCTGATTTATAGTGTGTGATATCAGTGCCCTTTAGCCTTTTGATTGTGGCAACACATGTAGTTTCTTTGGAAACAAACCACCCTGACCTTTGGATTTCCTTTCCTGGGTCTTAACTGTTAGTTCAGAGCTCACTGTTTAATCGCAAGATTCTGGATTTTTTTCCCCCTGAACTCTTATTTTAAAGTTAATCTTTCCTTCCTTTCTCCCTCCCTCCCTCCCTCCCTCCCTCCCTCCCTCCCTCCCTCCCTCCCTCCCTCCCTTCCTTCCTTCTTTCCTTCCTTCTTTTCTCTTCTTTGTCTTTTTTTTTCTCGAGGTTTTTGCTATCAGTTTTTTCTCAAGGTCATTGCCTCATCAGAAGAGCTTGGCCTTCTTTGCAAACATTTGGGAAACCCTAGCCAAAAGTGTTGACTAGATTATATCAGCCTGTCAACTATAGGAGTTCTCTGGTTCTTTGGAACCTCCTTAATGTGACCCTGGGACTTTAAGTGCCTAGCTGGCAGATTAGGTCCAAGACAGAACCAGGATTATGTGTAGAACCTGGGGGCAAAGGTTCAGGGGTGGAGATGGGACATGTTACATTTACATTTATATTTTTAAAACACCGTGTTAGCCATCTTATAATGGTTTTAAAAGATACAAAGTATATATTTTTAAAAAGAAAAATTCATAATTCCCTACCCAAACATATTAATGTCTGTTTTGTCATGTTCTCTTATACTCTTTGTTTGATTGTATAAGAATTTTACATAACTGAAATATATATATATATATATATATATATATATATATATATATATATATGCCTAAGTTGACTGGTCAACCAGCTGACTGGCCAGTAGCTATGACACACACTGACCACCAGGGGGCAGACGCTCAATGCAGGAACTGCCAAGCTGTGGTCACTTGGCAGTGGTGGTCCTCAGGTGACACACCTGAAGCCAGAGAGGAGGGAGCCCAATTCCGGAGTGCATCACTTGAGAACTGCCCTCTCGAAATCCAGGACTCCTCTGGAGATGTTGGAGAGCCAGTTTTGGCCCAATTTCCACAGGCCAAGCCAAGGGATCCCACCAGTGCACAAATTGGTGCACCAGGCCTCTAGTAGTTAAAAAAACAACAACACCTTATTCAGATTTTTACTTTAAATCACCTACTAATGAAATCTTTATAATAATTAATGATTGCATAATATAGTATAGTTTTCTAGGTTGCTTTATTATTGGATACTTATATCATTTCCATTTTTAATTTTATAGTATCGAATAAATAAATTAGTACCTATATTTTTCCTTTCTTGGTAATTATTTCCTTAAGATAAATTCTCAGGAGTTCCTTTTCATTAGGGTTATCTGGTGAAAATATTTTCTTTGTTTTATTATTTTATTCTTTTTTTAATATAATAAAATGACCCTCTGCATTTAATTTAAAATATCCAAAAGATTTATAAAGGATTTAGCAATTTTTGAGTTTATATTTCCTCATATAGGCAGATTTTTTTTATTTTTATTTAGGGTTAAGGAATAAGTTAGGGACTATGTAAGAAGCTTTTAAAATGAAGAACAGGGACATAAATATGCCAACCAAAGACAAACGAATCATGTGTGACAGGTACATGACATGTCTAACCCTTCATTATATCATTCAGCTGTTGGATGAGGTTCCATGAAAAAGTTATTTTTTCCTCTTAAATATGTTTTTGACTATTTTTGTCCATCTTCCTTTAAAAAAAATAAAACATTAAATCTTGGAGAAGGGAGCAATAAGCTTTATTAACAATTATTTACTAACACACATAAAAGATCCAAAGTAGTGTTACATATGCATCATCTATATTACTTCATTTACATATAGGTACAGTATTAAAATGTGTGTTTGAAAATAATATATGACAGTTGCTGAAAAATGATTAAGTAAGAAAATCAGGAGGAAGGGAAAATAATTTAGGAGCAAAAAGTAAGAAACCAGGCATGAGATTACTACCCAAGAAGCATGTTATAAGGTCTGGAATTTTTGCTAGGAGTGGGCCACAGATTAGACTGTCAGCTTTCTGACAGCCAACATACATAGGAAATGTAATTACATAAGTCACACATCTCTTAACAATGAAACAAATAAACAGATAGTTATTCCAACACTACTTAAAATTGGTATTAAGTTTTCTTGAAAATGTCCATCTGGATATATTGCCAAATGAGAGGGTAACTGTTTTGAACAAACAGAAGGGTTATCACATTTGGAAATGCAGTTTCCGTGCCTGCCAGTTTGCTAAGTGTATGCTAAACAGTCATGGTGATGATCAGTGTTACTTCAAAGTTACACAATACCGTGTATCTACAAAGATACACGCAATTATGTACCACAAGAACCTTGAGAGTCACAAATGAGGCACTGAAGACTTTCTTCTTTTGAAAATAATAAAGTGGTTTTCCTTAATCTGGTTATTGGAGTTAGTTTTCTGTTTTGTTTGCTTTGGTAAGGGGATTGTTCTCTTTATTTAAAAATTTTAAGTAAACTTTATTGATCTGTAATTTACATGAAATAAAATCACAAATTTTAAGTGTACAATTAGATGGATTTAACAAATGTATACACCTGTGAAACCACCACCACATACAAGATTAAGAACATTTCTATCACCCTATAAAGTTCTCTAGTTCTCCTTCCCAATTAAACCCTTCCCGGATCCCCAGCCCTAGGCAACCACGGACCTGCTTTCTATGACCATGTAATAGTTTTGCCTGTTCTCCAATGTCAGAGTCTGGTTTCTTTCACTCATCACGGTGTTTTTGAGATTCAGCCATGTTGTGTGTTTCAGAGGCTTGCTTCTTTTCATTACTGAGTAGAATTCACTTGTTTTGAAATTAACAAACAAAACAGAAACAAACTCATAGGTACCAAGAACAAACTGATGGTTGCCAAAAGAGATGGGGATGCGGAGCTGGATGAAAAAGGTGGAGGGATTAAGAAGTACAAATTAGCAGTTACCAAATAGTCACGGGGATGTAAAATACAGCTTCGTGAATATAGTCAACAATCTATGTATGGTGTCGGGAGGGTACTAGCCTTATTGGGGGACCACTTCATAAGTTAACCACTATGCTGTATACCTGTAGCTAAAATAATATTGAATTTCAAATAAAGGAAATTGTGAGTTACAGAAATAAATAAAATGCATCTTGCTCTAAAAAATTTTTCAGTTGTTTGGATAGACTACATTTTTCTTATGCATTCACTAGTTTATGGACATTTGGTCATTTCCAAGTTTTGAAAACCATGAATAAAACTGATATAAATATTAACAAAGAAGTCTTTGTGTGAAGGTGTGTTTTCTCTTGAAATACCTAAGAGTAAAATTGTTGAGTCACAGAATATATATATATATATATATATATATATATATATATATATATATATGTAAGAAACTGCTAAACAGTTTTCCAAAGTGGTTGTATCATGTTATACTACCAATTGCAATATATAAACTTTGGAGTTAGCTTTTAAAGTTCCGATTTGTGAAGTTCTTTAAAAAGTTGAAACAGATTATAAATCCTTTTCACAAGTTACTGATCATGTTTCTGAAAAATTCTACTTAATATGTTATCCTTTTTTTTTTTTTTAAACAAAGAAGACAAAGAAAAAGAACAGCGGAGTGGTATGATCTAATGCTGCTATCTCTTTCAAACTATATTTCCCAGGGAACTATAGTCCCGTTTTTATCTTCTTCCAGTAGAGCTTGGTTACACGTGGAAGTGTGACATTGATAATTTGCTGAACTTTGATATAAGCTGCTATAACCATGATGTAACAGTTGAGACCTTCTGAACTTTGCAATAACAAAAAAAGGAGTGTTGTTTTTTTTTCCTGGCCACAGTACATATCAAGCAACTTCAGATTAGGAAGCATGGTGGACAGGGGGTTGTGGTCCCAACTACAAGTTATGTGACTTGAGGCAGGACATTGGCCTCTCTGTGCATAAGCCTGAAGCTCTGCCTTTGTAGTGAGACTAGGTGAACTCTAAATTCCTTACCAGATCTACATGCGGGATTAAATTATTTTTAAATGAACTTAAAGTACTTTATTTCACCCAAGTATTGCATGTGTATATTTTTCTTAGAAAGAGAAAATAAATTAAAATGAGCATGCCAGATAGAGACAAGATTCCCTTTGACTAATTTCCACCAAACTCGGGGGCCCCTCCTCGCCTCTTCCTTTCTCCTCTCCCCACAGTTAACCACTGTAATAAGTTTGAGGTGTATCCTTTCAGATTTTAAGAAATAGGTATACACAGAATTATGTACCCATAGAAATTCAGTCGTGTGTGTGCTTTTTTTTTATTTTCTCTCTTTTAAAATAATAAATGATATGGAGAACCAATTCAATTCCCCAAGACTACCTCCAGATTCAATAATTCAGCAGGAGAACTTATAGCACATATAGGATTCAGCAAAGAAGTCAGATTCATGACTCGATTATTTGCAGCAAAGCAACACAAGACAAAATCAGCAAAGGAAAAAGTCACATGGGGTGAAGACTGGAGGAAACCAGGCACAAGCTCCCCAAAATCTCTTTTCCAGTCACATAGCGTGTGCTTAGCTTCTCTAGCAATGAACTGTGGCCGCACGTGTGAAATGTGGTCTACTAGAGAAGCTCATTAGAAACGCAGTGCCCAGGTTTCTATTTGGGACTCCTCACAAAGGCACCCTCTGCCTGCCATGTTCCAAAATCCCACACTCCCAGAAAGCAAGCAGGTGTTCAGCATAAACCACAGTATTCATGCAAACGGTTTAGCACATGCACCATTCTTTTTATTATTATTATTATTGTTTGAAGTATTACATATGTCTCCTTTTCCCACAACTGACCCCCCTTCTGGCCACTTATCCCTCCCCCTCCTCCCCGCAGGACAAGCCCTCACCACCCACAGGACAACCCCGCCCCCCATAACTTCTCTCTGAGGTTGGACGGTCTGTTCAGTGTTACCTTGCCTCTGGATCTATTTTTGTTCATCAGTTTATGTTGAACATTATATCCCACAAATGAATGAGATCATGTGATATTTATCTTTCTCCGACTGGCTTATTTCACTTAGCATAATGCTCTCTAGGTCCATCCATGCTGTTGCAAATGGTAAGAACTCATTCCTTTTTATTGCAGCGTAGTATTCCATTGTGTAGATGTACCACAGTTTTTTAATCCACTCATCTACTGATGGGCACTTAGGCTGTTTCCAGATCTTAGCGATTGTAAATTGTGCTGCTATGAACATACAGTGCATTTATTCTTTGTGATTTTTTAAAAAAATATATCTTATTGATATTTTACAGAGGGGAAGGGAGAGAGATAGAGAGCTAGAAACGTCGATGAGAGAGAAACATCGACCAGCTGCCTCCTGCACACCCCCTACCGGGGATGTGCCCGCAACCAATGTACATGCCCTTGACTGGAATCGAACCTGGGACCCTTCAGTCCGCAGACCAACGCTCTACCACTGAGCCAAACCGGTTTCGGCTCTTTCTGATTTTTGGAGATATATTTCTAGAAGGGGGATTACTGGGTCAAATGAGAGTCCCATTTTTAAGTTTTTGAGGAAACTCCATACTGTTCTCTACAATGGCTGCACCAGTTTGCATTCCCACCAGCAGTGCATGAGGGTTCCTTTCTCTCTGCATCCTTACCAGCACTTGTCGTTTGTTGATGATAGACATTGTGAGATGGTACCACATTGTCATTTTGATTTGCATCTCTCTGATGATTAGTGACTTTGAGCATGTTTTCATGTCTCTTGGCCTTCAGAGTATCCTCTTTCCAAAAGTGTCTATTTAGGTCCTTTGCTCATTTTTTGATTGGCTACGGTGCACCATTCTTATCAAAGAATGTTGGAAATGCTCCCGGAATCCTACTCCCCAGACACTAGCTGTGGGCCAACCTTGTAAGCAGATCTTCCTACGTACACCAGGCTCAGGCTGCTATGTTAACTCTTTCCTGCACAGTAATATAACTTTCTGACTTGCTTTTTCATTCAATAAAATATTTTTGACATCAAAATGTATGTGTGTATATTCTTTTAATGGAGCTATAGTCCTTTCCTTGAAAATAATACATTAATGGGTATCTGTGTTCTCATCTGCAAGGATTTCTCTGGTACTCCAGAAATAGAATTGCTGGGTCATACAGGGTTAGGTGTTCTAGATGTTGATAAACATTACCATAACACGTTTTAGTTTGGGTAAATTTATACCCTTTCAGGGAAGTATGATGTCTATTTTTCCATACCCTTATAGAGTGTTATGAAACTTTGATTTTTTATCAAATTAATGTGAAAATGACATATTGTAGTTTACTTTGCATATTTTATTAGGAATGTGTTTTTCTTCATTGAAATGGCTTATTGAGAATGCCTTGTTTAATTATGCAATTATATAGTCAGACAAAAGCAGGATCATTGGCATAAATGATAGAGGTTCAAGAGCTTCTAGGTACCCAGAGTTTGGTTTGCCATGTATAATTTCTAGAATCAGACATCTAGGTTTCTCAAAAAAAGCTGAAAATAGCTACTCTTTTTTTTTGAGATATTTATCCATTTATTCATAGCTAGTGTATTATTTTATTTTTCAATTAAAGTTGACATTTAATATTATTTTGTATTAGTTTCAGTTGTACAACATAGTGTTAGACACACACACACACACACACACACACACACATATATATATATATATATATATATATATATTATAAAGTGATAAGCTGCATGATATTTCTAGTACCCATTTGGCACCATTCTTAGTTATTCAATATTACTGACTATATTTCCTATGCTATACTTTACATTCCTGTAACTATTTTGTAAATACTTATTTGCACTTCTTACTCCCTTCACACTTGTTCACCCAGCCCCCCAATGCCTCTTCCCTCTGGCAACCATCAATTGTTGCTTAAGCTATTCTTAATCAAATGAAAAGTTGTGAGGTCTCATGTATGTCTTGTGACATTAGTCTTTCAACCTAAACTCTGACAAAGTGCACAGAGGAAACAGCACTGTTTCCAGGAGACATAAATGAAGAAAAGTAAGTAATTTTAAATTTCTCACAGATAAAATTCTATATTATTGGGAGCTAGGAACTTACTAGTGATGGCTGCTCCTTGTTTCTGAAAGCTTACCCTATGAAATGGTGGAGAACTCAGTTTCCATTCTTTCATTCAATAAATAGGTATTCAATACTGAGGATGCGCCTAAGAAGAACTGTCTTCAAGGAACAACTTCTTGCCCTAACCTTTTTGGATCAGTGGATAGAGCATAGCCTGTGGACTGAAGGGTCCCAGGTTCGATTCTGATCAAGGGCATGAACCTCGGTTACGGGCAGGAGGGGTGTGCAGGAGGCAGCTGATCAATGTTTCTCTCTCATCGATGTTTCTAACTCTCTATCCCTTTCCCTTCCTCTCTGTAAAAAAATAAAAAGTTAAATAAAAATAAAAAAATCAACAAAAATATATATTAAAAAAGGGGAACAACTTCTCTAAAGAGGGGTTGAACATAGAACCCCCTGATAAAGCAAAACATTTTAGGGTCTAAATAGATGTGTAGACCGAAGTATTTTGCTTAGCTGGTGCTAAGAATGACTCACTCAAAGGTACATGGTAAGAATATCATAACTTTCTCCCTTATTCATTCTGCAGCAGGTGGCAGCTTCTTTTGTTTATGCGAACTGATTTTTTTTTTTTTTTTTTTTTGCCAGTGAAGGGGAGGCTGATCTGACCAACTGGCCTCTATTTGGTCCTAACAAGTTTCTACCTGCTGTTTGGAGTTTTCCTCCTTTAGCTGACTGTCTCAAGAGGCATGTAACTTCTCCTTGCAATTTTCATCCAAGGAGGAACTTACCTCCTTTTTTTTGGTTCCCCTGACGGTGGCTGAGATGACTGAAATTTTCAAAATGATTTAAACTAACTGCTAAAGGAGAACACGATGAAACACAAGTTTCCTCCAACTTGCTTACAAGGCTCACAGTCATTGTTCCATTTCCTGTCCACTCTGAGGTCTACTGTTTTTCATTCTTAGGATTTCCCCTCTTCTATTTGCAAAGTTCTAGCCAAACAGACTTTTAGGGAGAGAGAGCAGATGGTAAAGTGAGTTGACTGCCTCTCTCAACACCACAACCTTTCTTCAGATATCTGTGAAACATGGAAGTAACCTTTGAATGTTAGATACGCATTTCTCCCCTTGATACAGGTGGGGTCAAAGGTATTTCTTTACACAAGTTCTTCTTCATATATTTCAAACTTTCACATTTCTTATCCAAGGCTATTCTTGGTGTTCATATAAAACCAAATTCACTTGGACATAGGATAAAGGGCCAGGTGAGCATGAAGTTCAGTTTTCTCTGGTTCACTACCTTTTAAGCTCCACACAAAAAGAGAAGGTAAAATGTTTTCTAACTGTTTTAAGGGTATAACTGTATATAGAATTCCTAGAACAGTTGATTAATGCTTATATCAACAAATGTGACCATAAGTTTTAGAAAGTGATGATTATTTGATAACTTAGCCTTTTGGGCTTCACTAAAAAGCAGCAGTAACTAAAATCAGTGTCTCCGCATGCTGTGGGAGAAACCATATTTTTGGTAATGGTGGTAACTCGTTCAATTCAGGTTATCACTCTGTGGGCCAGTTATCATCTGTAGCATCAGCAACCATATCATTACAGAAATAGTAACAATTATTTTATTGACTCAACAGATGTTCATTAAATACCTGGTATTCACACATAGGGCAGACAACACCAGATACAGATATGCTCATACAAGAGACATGTATAAGAGGCACAGAGCAAAAAATTTGAGAGTAAAATTTGTGGTATATTCCCTAAAAGAAATGAAAACAAATGAACTCCAACTGTATATAGCAGCATGAAGGTACTGAGTGCAAATAATTTATCCCAGAATAATCATAGATATATAACTCTATATAATGTCTATAGACAAGTAAAACTGAATATATTCCAAATGTATACATACATATGTGATTAAACAATATAGAAGATTTTTTTTTTTTTAAAGGGGATGTTAACCACAAAATTGAGAAGAGAGGCACCACGTGGGGGAAGAATAGATAGGAGGACAATTGATAGTGTTCTAATCCTTGGGGTGTGCAGTGAGTTCTAGCAGATCATTATGCTCTTAAATTAAACAATGTAATCTTATATAATAAAAGCCTAATATGCTAAATGCCCAGTTGTCCGGTTAGCGGTTCAGCCAGTCAAAGTGTAATATGCTAATGACATGCTATTGCCACTCAACTGCTCACCATGACATGCACTGACCACCAGGGAGCAGACAGTTGACCAGTCAACTAATCACTATGACGTGCACTGACCATCAGGGGGCAGATGCCCTGACCTATAGGTTAGCTTGCTCCTATAGTCCCACTGATCAGGACTGAGAGAGACAGGCCGGACACACTGTGGAGCCCTCCAGTAGTCCCTCCCTGGCTGGCCAACCTCTTGTGTCCCTCCCCAGCCCTGATTGTGCACATCCCTTGGCCTGGCCATTCCCCACCAAGTGCACAACTTTTGTGCACTAGGCCTCTAGTTGTTATATAGGGTCAAGAACAGGAAAGTTCATTGAGGTTTTTGTGGACAATTTAGTATTAAGTCGAAACAAGAAAACTGGCAGGGAATGGCTTTGGTTATTAAGGTGTTTATAACCTAAAGAGGCAAATTAAAAAAAACTCAGATGATATTTTTTTGTGTGCTTCTCTATACATGCTCTTATATGACAGAAAATAAACCTGAATTTCCTCAATTTCATGCGCAAACACAATATTGTAAGCCTACTTCCAACTGGATAGCAGGAGGCAAATTTTTAATGAAGTTCTTTATTACAAATTTAAAAATGTTTCTTTCTGAAGTGGCCTGGGGAAATGCTTTAATGTTGCATAGATGTCTTTCTTGTCTCATGTCCCCTAAGTCTCTGATCTAGCTTCCCATTAATGCTTTACTCTCTCATTTCTCACTTCTTACCTCTGGCAGCTCCTGCTTCTGCTTTGACCTGAGGAATTATCACTACCCGTCTCTCAATTTGAACAGTGGCTTAACATTAAACAAGACTTCACTAATTGTTTGGAAATGAAGCACGAGGGAATTATAACAAAGACCCTCCAGCTGCTTTCAGAGTCCACAATCCCCAGCCCAACCACAAGACACCCTATGAATGCCTCTCTTCCTAGCTCCCAGCTGGCACCAGTGTAACAGGGGTCAGTTTATTTCTCCTCAATGGCAGGACTGTTAAGTGAGTGCCTCTTTCCTGGGAGCTTAGAGTGAGTGAAGACATCCTTTCCCCTTAATCCAGGCCAAGGTTCATCCCTTAATCTCCTGCCCTAGGATCTGACCTCTTCATAGGAAGATTGAGAGTGGTAATAGTCACTTCCTGGGGAGAACATTTTACCTCCATTCATATTTGTGTGTTTTTATCCAATCTCAGTCTCAAAGACATCAGAATATTATTATTGGACAACAGTCCATTCACCCAAATCTGGATTACTCAGTTCTAAATAACAAGAACTGTTTTTGGAGAAGATCAAGAACTTTTTTTCCCCACTCTTTCTATAATACTTTGTTCCTAATTCCTGCAAGCAAATTAATTGCCCCCAAACAATATACACATTTGGAGAATACAATTCAGAGGCAAAAAGCCTTCTGACATATCTCACTCTCAAACAGATTTTTCTGAAAAAGACCACACTATTTACAGTACCAAAAGAACATGACTTCTCACTCTGAATTCACTTTACTCAGGGCCTTCTATCCGGTGAAGAACTGGGGACCAGGTAAATTCGATTTTTTTTTTTTTGCTTAATTTCTGTCTGAAAAGGCAAAATTTGCTTGTAACTTTTAAAATAGCACTCTCCCCTTTCTCCCCGTGTAGGGTTCAGTCAGGGCACTTCTTATATAAATGTTTTCGAAACAAATGCTTTTTGGTAAGAGAGAGGGAGGATGTAGGGCATGCTGAAACGCTTAAAAAGAAAAGGAAAAAAAAAGAAAGGCTTGTGGAATCCTTAATCAGCCTTGATTTCCCAGCCTTTATCCTGTACACACTCATAGGTTTGTCCTGCCTCATAAATGCTTCTGGAAAGTCCTTGCTCACAAACTGATTCATCCTCATTCCAGCCCAGTGCGTGGCAAAGCGTAGGCGCCCCAAAAATGAATGAGTTCTAGAAGAAAGGCGGGGAAAGGTTAGTGTTTCTTTGCCAGCTACGACACAGAGAATTACAAATGATCACAAAACAACCCAGCGCACACTTGGACAAATGCCCATTTTCAACTAGTAGCTCTTCAAGCTGGACTCCAGACCCGCACACTCCACGCCCCGCCCACGGGCGATAGACTGACTAGAAAGACCGCACCAGCTGTCGGGGAAACCGGAAATGCCTGGTCAGACCCCGCGCATGCGTGCTTCCGCTCAGCTCGGACTTCCTCTACGTGGGTCGTCCAATGAGAAAGCAGAGGCTCGCTGGCTCGAGCCCGGACGGGCTCCCGCCCCCGCCGCTGCGCATGCGCCTTCCGGTGCTCGGCCGGCCGGGAGGCGGAGCCAAGGGACAGATTTTTTTTTTTTCTCCTGGCTCCGCCCCGCTCCTTCCCCCACCTGCCACGTACCGGGCCGGGGCTGTCGCCGGGTCTGGTGGGTCGCTGCTATTGGCCGGAGCCCGCGCGATCCCCGGCGAACGAGGTGCGGCGCGGAGGGCGGCGGAGTGGGCCTTGAGCGCAGCCACCCCGGACGGACGCCCGAGAGCTCGGCGGCTTTGCACCGGCCGGGCCGGCGAAGACCCGCGGAGAGGCGCCCGCGCGGCCTCCGCCAGCCGGTATGGCCGCTGGGACGGGGGCGCGGCCGCGTTCTCGGACAAAGCGGGCGGCGGGCGAGGCGGCGCCGGGAGGGCCTCGTTCGCGCCCGCCGGGGCCCGAGGGGCCTGGCCGGGGGGCTGGAGGCCGGGGGCGCGGAGGCCGGGCGGGGCCTCGCGGTGGGGGTGGGGGTGGGGGGGGGAGGAGAGGCCGCGGCGCGGTGCGGGCGGGAGGGAGAGGGTTCTCGGTGGCGGGTTCCGGGGGGCTGGGGCTGCTCCGCCTGGCTCCCGGGGCCGGGCTGCCCGAGGGAGAGGAGACGCGTGATTGCGAGGCCTGTGAGGGTCCTAACCGCCAGCGGGGACTCCTCGGGGAGGCGAGAAGGGTGGCGGATGGCGCCGGGGGGCTGGGGTGGGTGGGGGGGTGAAGTTGGGGTCCCGCCCGAGGAACCTGCTTCCTCGGCTGTGCTGGGCTCCACCGGGCGCCGTCTGAAGGCCCAGCCCAGCTGTGTAGTGAGGACGAGAGCCAACTTTTGAGACTTTGCTAGGCACTGTCAAGTCCCTTAGGATCCATGGTCTCATTTAATCACAAGGAGCCTCTCACCTTTAGATATTACCCCCCCTCCCTTTTATTTTTTATTTTTGCAAATGATGAAGACGAAGCTTCCAGAAATACGTGCGTAAGGTCGGCGAGCTGGCGGTGGGAATCCTCACCGTCTGGCTGCACCGCCTCTGGTCAGGCAGGATTGGAGGGAGGGACCAACCTCAGGACTTGTGTGCACGCATCGGAGCCTAGCGGGGGTGGGTGGGGGGGTAGGGGGGCTGGAGGCATGCGTGGGGAGGGGTTTGGGATGGCCATGGGGGGACAATTGTGTGATACCGTAATCAATAAAGAAATTAAAAAAAAATAACCAAAGGTTGATTTTTGCTTAGAATTTCTGAAGGGAAATTGCTTCCCGTCTTGGACGGGCCTAGTCCCGCCCCTCGGAACTTGAGCGCGGCCCTCCCTCCCCAAAGGGGTGGGGTTGGGGGTTGGGCCACTGCGGGAACCTGGATCCTGGTTCCGGAGGTGGTGGTGGTGGTGGTGGTCTTATGGGGCCCTGGCCAGGCCACTGTGTTCTCTGGTGACCAGTGCCCCTGTTGGGAAGTTTCCTACGTGCGTGGCTGTGTCATTTCTGGCCTTAAGAGGGAGTGGGGCCAGGACAGGGTGGGAGGGGGAAATGCTGGGTAAGGGTCCCAAGCAGCAGTCCTGGGCACTAGCAGTTCATACCCATTTCTACCTGGTGACTGAAGCTAGAGAAAAAGAGGACCTAAAATTATGCAGTTACCCACAAAAAATATGTGTGGGTGTGGGATTTCCCCCGGGAAGGGAACATTCTGTGGTACCCTCAGTTTTGTGGTATTTGTGCATGCCTTAAGGAGATCACTGCACCCACCGGGGACAACCTTTGGAACGAAGCCCGTGTTCCTAGCCACAGGGAGTTTACAGCCCATGGGAAACACCACGGAATAAGGGAATTTGCAGGCACACATAACAGATACAAAGTGAAAGAGACTCATGTTTTCCAGGCCATAGGTGAGCAAGAATTCCTGCCCTCCTCACTCCCCCCCAAAAGCAAAAATAAATAAAAATTGGGATGAAAATGTGATGTTCCTTTTAACTGAGGAGGCAAGTGTAGACTACTGTTAAATAGAGGAACTGGAGCAAATTGCTTTGATTTGCAGGTCTGGCCTTTTTATTTTGATTAAATTTATAGGGGTGGCATTGGTTAATAAAATGATACAGGTTTCCAGTGTACAATTCTATGACCCATTGGTGAGCAAGAATCCCCTCACAGGTAAAAGGACATACATACTATCAGTAATATGTGATGCTGGAAATTTCTTTTAATTAGAGTATGTTTTTGGGAGTCACTTCTAACTCTATAATGAAGGTATATTAGGTCTGACTTAGGAGCTGACCTAATAGTACAGCTTTCTCCTCCCGATTCCTTTATCAGAACTTTATTATGTCTCATTCATGTTTTGTTTATGGAACAAAATCAAGTCTTCACCTACTATATGCCAGGTTCTACTCTAGGTGCTGTTGAGAGTAGCTAGTACCATCTTGCTGAAGTTAGCCCTGGTCCTTAACTACATTATTGTTGATTTACACATCCTGTAGGTCAGTGTTTCCCAAAGTGTGGTACGAGTACCCCCAGGGGTACGGGAAGAGTTTGGTGGGGATATGCACTGCACCATGCTTAGCTGTGCCTAATTCTACCTTCTCAAGAGTCAAGTCAATTTCATTCTTCTCATTGATCCAAATAAATGTTATTTATAATATAACTTTTACTTATATTTTATTATGAATAATTTTATTTTTCATTTATTATTTTGTGTATGAACCAAAAAAATAAAAAATAAATATATTTTGATTGTTACTAAAATACATCCATTTTTTTTTTGACAAAGGATACTCAGCGTTATGAAAATTATAGGAGTGGTACACATATGTCAAAAGTTTGGGAAACACTGCTGTAGGTAATAGAAGGTAACGTTTTATTGACGTTCTTTATTACTCTGAGGCTGCAAGGCCCACAAGATGGAATCTTCACCATCTTGTTGAAGTAATTACACTTCAGAGCTTGGAACATAGCAAGATATTCCAGTAAAATTTTCCTGAATGAAGAAGTCAGGTTTGGCTAACACATAAAGCAGTTGTATAGAGGTTTCAGTTAATCACACTCTTCAGAAGTCCATTATGAAAGAGTGCAAAGATAAAATTAACTGTATTCTTACTTTACAGTATGATAAGCACAGCATCCAAATCATGGATCACAGTCCATTCTGTTATGAACTGACCTGAGAGTGTTAGATTCAGGATTTAATGTCCCGTTTTAAGATGGGGCATTAAAGATTTGTTAATAAAATGTAATCTCTTCAAAGGATGGTGTGGGAGCCTAGAGACATTCATTTAAGGAATAGTTGGAAGGATACAGGGCATTTATATGTAAAATTTATGAAATAGGATTCATGAATATTTGAATGGTTGAGATGTGTTGGGGAGCAGGCCTGGTGCTTAGACACACATACACACTAATTGTAGAGCACTACGGACACAAAGTATGATGTTAATGAATGAAATAACAAATCTAAGAGGAGAAAATAGGAAGCGGCCATAGTAAAGCATGAGGTTGAAACCAGAATGTAGCCAGTAGAAGATAATACGATGCTGTACGTATTCAGATAGATCATTTGCTTGGGACGAGAGGAAGAAGGAGTTGATGCCAGGGAAATGCTCACTGGTTATAGGTAATGTATTCAAGAACATCTTGGTCTTGAAAGAGAGATAAGCCTGGTTTGTTGGGAATAGATCAAAAGGTGGGCAAAGGTAAAAAGCAGGCAGATCAGTTTGGAGTTTCTGTAATAAATAATTCAGTCAAAAGATAATGGTGGCTTGGATCAAGCTGATTAGAAGTGAAGACAGTGAAGTGATTGGATTCTAGAGATATTTTAAAGGTAGTGCCAACTAGATTTTGGGTACTTTAGACATTTGGTTGATGTAAGGTGTGAGGAAAAGAGAGGAACTAATCTTCTATAATAATCTATAATAATAAAAGCGTAATATGCTAATTAGACCAGATGTCCTTCTGAGCAAAGCCAGGGCTGCAAGGGAAACCCCGGTCCCTGGATCCCAGGTGCCTGCTGGCGGCCAGAGGGAAGCCCAGGTCCCCAGAGGGAAGCACAGGTCCCGTGTGCCACAAGGAAGCCAGTGCTGGCAGCCAGAGGAAGGAAGGCCTACTCTTGCACGAATTTCATGCATCAGCCTCTAGTGTATATATAATCTTGAACAACTGGCAGGAGGGAATTGTCATTAACTGAGGTGAAGAAGATTATAGGAGAAGCAGATTTTGAGGGGAAGGAGTTTGTTTTTAGACATGTTAAAATAGAAATCTAAATGGTAATGTCAGATATGCATTCAACTAGACATATAAAACAATGAAACTTATGCTATTATTCACGTAATAAAATTACCTCCAGACCATTTTAAGGTGAATATGGTAATATTGGAACTGTGGATCTCTTTTGATGGTCAGAATTTATTAGATTCTAATAATAGCTTTACTTTTCAGCTTTTAAGATATGTTTTATAGCTATTTAATCATCAAAACCATTTTTTCAGTGTTTCTCTAGAATTGTATATGTCTGACACCCTGGAGTCCACCATGAATGGACAGTTGGACCTAAGTGGGAAGCTAATCATCAAAGCTCAACTTGGGGAGGACATTCGACGAATTCCCATTCATAATGAAGATATTACTTATGATGAATTAGTGCTAATGATGCAAAGAGTTTTCAGAGGAAAACTTCTGAGTAATGATGAAGTTATCATAAAGTATAAAGATGAAGGTAAGAGTGTTTCTAAAGTTAGTTTTAAAAACATAAGTATTATTATGTGTTCTTTTGAACTCAGAATAAAATTTTTGTTGCATTCATGGTGATTTGAGTGCCCACTTCTTTTATTTATTTATTTATTTATTTATTTATTTATTTATTTTAAAAATATATTTTATTGATATTTTACAGAGAGGAAGGGAGAGAGATAGAGAGCCAGAAACGTCGATGAGAGAGAAACATTGACCAGCCGTCTCCTGCACACCCCGTACCAGGGATGTGCCCGCAACCAATGTACATGCTTTTGACCGGGATCGAACCTGGGACCTTTCAGTCCGCAGACCCACGCTCTACCACTGAGCCAAACCGGTTTCGGCCACTTCTTTTATTAAATGGGATATTTATATAGTTAGTTTTCTTTTATAAGTTGAAAATAGCGAAGGAATAGTATTAACAGAAGGGGTTTTAAGTGATAGAACACTGTCACATATTTTCACAAGCATTTCTTTTTCTCTTCTGCCTGTGTAATTCTGGCTTTATTTTTGCTTTTAAAACCAAACTTTCACTCATATTGTCCAAAGTAGAAGACATATCAGTAGGTATTGAATGAAAAAGGATTCCATGGTCAACTAAGCTTGGAAAAGTTTGTTTAAAAAAAAGACAAATGTATTTCTTTATTGTAGGAAATTATGCGGATGCATATTGTCAGTTTATACTAGCAGGAGTGGGGAACATCTGGCCTGCAGGCCACATAAGGCTGAGAAATCATTTGGTCTGGCCTTGCCAAAGCATTAGAGGCGAGTTAATTAAATGGTTGATCAAATATAGCAGGCTAATTTTAAGTTGATAATTTTGTTTGGCCTATGAATGATGTTATAAATATCCAAATGGCCCTTGGCAGAAAAAAGGTTCCCCACTGCTTTATAGCATACAGTATTCCCAGACTTATTGACCAAAAAACTACTTTTATGGAGATGGGTTTTAGCATGAAAAATGTTTTATCAAACACACAGTGGGATTACAGTAGTAGACTCTTTATTTTCTTTTCTTTAAACCTGTTTTATTTGTTAACATCTTGTGAAGTTGTACTTTGGTTACCAGTATCTTTCTTAATGCTGAATTTATTCCCAGTCTGTTTTACTTTAACCCTAATACTTGCACTGCTGATCATATCACCCTGTATTAAGTACTTTTATTCCTTAATGTCTGTGACACTGTGCTTTTTTTCATAATGTATGCCCTAACAGTATCCAAAACTGATTTTTGAGAGTCACCTATGATAAGAAACAATAAAGGAGAGCAATTTATTATTTACAATACACCAACTTTCATCTCTTTGATTTACAAATATGTGCTTTAATTTTATCAGTTATAAGTGTCTTTTTTTTTTTTTTTTTTTTTAGTACTTGAGATGCTTTGCTTTTACCTCAAACTTGGCATATCTTCAACTGTTTATCTGGCTTACTCTTTTAAAAAAATATATTTTATTGATTTTTTACAGAGAGGAAGAGAGAGGGATAAGAGAGTTAGAAACATCGATGAGAGAGAATCATCGATCAGCTGCCTCTTGCACACCCCCTACTGGGGATGTGCCCGCAACCAAGGTACATGCCCTTGACTGGAATCGAACCTGGGACTCCAGTCCACATGCCGATGCTCTATCCAACAAGCCAAACTGGTTTTGGCATCTGGCTTACTCTTAACTCCCTTGTTTTTGTTTAGTTCTGGCAGGGTCAGCCAGCTTTTTCTTTAAAGGATCAGATACATATTTTAGCATGATTACATAAGGCCTGTGTCTTTTCTTCAAAACCTCTTAAAAGTATAGGAATCATTTTTAGTTTGCAGTCTTTAAACAGGAATTTATTCATTGGTTGCTGTTTGTGGACCCCTGACTTAGGGTATCCTTGTTGTTGAAACCTTGCTCTCTACATCTAGTTACCACATACATTTATTGTCCATGGTATTTTTAGGTGTTTTGAATTGTACAGGTTTGTTTTCTGCTTGCTTACATAATTTTTTTTTTTTTTTTTTTTTTTTTTTTTGCCATCAGAGATATTCTATTTCTATTGTGGAATTTAGAAAAGAAAAAGGGCAGTTATAAAGAGCTTCCTTCTTTTACATATATGCTATATTTTCCTTAAAATGTTTTTATGAATAGAATCCTTGAAGTTGAACATTAGATATGTTTATTACAAGAAATACATCTGGTTATAAAGAACTAAATACAATGATAATGTTCTCCGTATGGGTTTTATTGCTAGTTACGGCCAAATCTGTCCAACCAGTGATAAAATTGGTGTAGAAAAATAGCCTCTTAGCCTCCTTAGAACAAAACTCCTTGTCTAAAGCAGCTGTCTTTGAAGATACCCTGCACAGGACCCTGACTAACACCTTGCCTGTAGCTGCTTTTCTGTTCTTGCTCTCTCTAGACAACTTTTTCTCTCTTGCCTAGCTAGCCCTTTGAAAGCTTTTGAAATAGGTGATTGATATCCAAACTATCATTTTTTTTTTTAATCCTTGGGATCTAGGGGATTTCAGAATGTGGTGTATATGAATATTTTTGGGGGCGAGTTGATAATTTTTATCTTAAAATGGTCAGTGACCTGAAAGACTAGCGTCTACCCATCATTAGGGTGATTCTGTAAAAATCTTTTTTGCAAAACTTGTAGTTAATGTTATATATATGCCTTCTCTGCCATTTGTGTCAGGGACGTTTTAATGTAGTTAGAATTAAAATTTGAACCTTGAAAATATTACTTTAACTTTTGATAAATACAGAGTGCCCCCAAAAATGTATACACACTTTAATAGCTGATAGCTCTATTTTGAGAATGAAATGTATTTTAATAAACACTGCCTTTGTAATTATTCAAAGTATGTGTATACATTTTTTTTTTTAAATATGCTTTATTAATTTTACACAGAAAGGAATTGAGAGGGATAGAGAGCTAGAAACGTCGATGAGAGAGAAACATCGACCAGCTGCCTCTTGCACACCCCCTACCGGGGATGTGCCCGCAACCAATGTACATGCCCTTGACCAGAATCGAACCAGGGACCTTTCAGTCCGCAGACCGACGCTCTACCACTGAGCCAAACCGGTTTCGGCTACATTTTTTTTTTGGTGACACTGTATATATTTAAATTTTCTGGAATGGAAAGATGTTAATCTGAACTAGTAATTTGTGATATTGCTACCATGCATCTGGTGACTAGTGAAAGATGACTTAATGCATTAATGTTAGCTATGCTTTGGCTATTCTTATAAAAGTAATAAGCAAAATAGGTTCTTTATTCTTTTGAACATTTTCCCTAGATCCCTTAATGTTTGTAAGGTTTATTAAAAAGGAATTTTAGATAATTACTTAATTTTTAAAAAATTCTTTATTGTTTAAAGTGTTAGGAGTCTCCTTTTTTCCCGTTGACTTCTCCCCCGCCACTCCCCCAAGCACAAGTCCTTACTCCTCCTACTGTCTGTGTCCATTGGTTTTGCTCATGTGTATACATACACGTCTTTTGGTTGATCTATTACTGTTTTTAAGGGTTTTATGGGAGATTCTAATTATGCAATATGGGTTTTGGATTTTAATTTAATGTAGATTCTAGTTTACTACTGATACAAGTTTGAAACTCATGTCTTTTCTTTTTTTATCCAGATGGAGATCTTATAACAATTTTTGATAGTTCTGACCTTTCCTTTGCAATTCAGTGTAGTAGGATACTGAAACTGACATTATTTGGTAAGTGGTAAACTTTCTAATAAATTTACTATTTTATTCATTGTATTTTTATTCAAGACTTTTCTAGTTTTTTTACTTTTAAAGACTCAGAATTAAACAATAAGTTGTATCAGAATTTTTGAATTATTAAGGCTTAATTATATATGTAACTAAATTATATATATATATATATATATATATATATATATATATATAATTAATAGAAAGTAGTCATATTTAAAATTTCCCATTTGCTCCATTATCCTAAATCTCTGGGTAGTGCTGCATGTGGCCTGATTTTTTTTTTTTAATATATATTTTATTGATATTTTACAGAGAGGAAGGGAGAGAGATAGAGAGCTAGAAACGTCAATGAGGGAGAAACATCGACCAGCTGCCTCTTGCACACCCCCTATCGGGGATGTGCCCACAACCAATGTACATGCCCTTGACTGGAATCGAACCCGGGACCTTTCAGTCTGCATACCGACGCTCTACCACTGAGCCAAACCGGCTTTGGCCTGATGTTTGTTATCTGCTTCATGGCTGCCTGTTTTTGTGTCAGGCCCTGCTGCTAGATGCCACACCACCACCAGTGCATGAAACCTGTGCACTGGGGCTTTAGTATTAGAAATAAAAAGAGGCATAACTCTAAAATATAGTAAAAACATTTAAAAAATCTATATTATGACTACTGTGAATAACTTTCAATCTGAAAACTCCAATGACATGGACAATTTCCTTGGTGGATTTAATATATAAGTACTAGAGGCCTGGTGCATAAAATTCATGCACACCAAGGTGTGTCCATCATCCCAGCCTGGACCTTCTCCAATCTGGGACCCCTCGAGGGATGTCCTAGTGCCCAAATAGGCAAAGATGGAATCTGTAATTCCATCTGTAATTCCATTTTAGAAGGTTATAACTTTAACATGAAAACCACTCAATGGAAATGCAGATTAGTCTCACATAAATGGGCAGTAGGAAACCCCTCTTACAATCCAGGAATGCTGGCTCCCAACTACTCACCTGCCTGCTTTCCTGATTGCTCCTAACTGCTTCCGCATGCCAGTCTGATCCCCTAACCTCTGCAGTGCCAGCCTGATTGATGCCTAACTGCTCCCTGCTAGCCTGATTGTCCTTAACTGCCCTCCTCTGCAGGCCTGGTCACCCCCAACTGCCGTCCCCTGCAGGCCTGGTCCTCCCAAACTGCCCTTTCCTGCAGGCCTTGCCCCCCTAACTGCCCTCTCCTGCAGGCCTGGTCTCCCCCAACTCCTCTCCCCTGCAGGCCTGGATCTCCCCCCCCCCCCCCCCAATTGCCCTTCCCTGCAGGCCCAGTTGCCCCCATCTTCCCTCTGCCTGCCTGCTCACCTCTAACTGCCCTCCCCTGCAGGCTTGATTGCCCCAACTGCCCTCCCTTGCAGGCCTGGTCCCTATCAACTGCCCTCCCCTGCTGGCCAATTGAGGTGGCCATCTTGTGTCCACATGGGGGCAGCCATCTTGTGTATTGGAGTGATGGTCAATTTGCATGTTACAATTTTATTAAATAGGATTTAAAAAACAGCAAATTTGTCCCAGACATGTCATTCAGGTGACCAGGCAATAAAGATGAACAGACTTCTAGCTGTTTGATCCTGAGAGGAATAACTGGATCGCCATCTGTCTGCAGGGACCTCTTTGGGACTCAATTCTCTCTGTACTGTTTCCCTCCATCCTCAAATTTGTCCCAGTAAACATTGAAGAAATCAGTTATTCTACTAAATATTCTACAGTTGATCCCAAATTATACAAAATATTTCAGAGAATAGGCAAAAATGGAATCTGTAGTAACTCATTTTAGGAGGTTATAACTTTAACATGAAAACCACTCAAGGGAAATGCAGATTAGTCTCACATAAACCTAGATACAAAATACTAATAATAATAAATCAAATTCAGCAGTGAATATTAAAGTATATCACTGCCAAGATTTTTTCATCCTAGGAATACAGGATTGACTTAAATAAAATCTATTAATACCACTGTTCATATAAGGGCAAAACTAAACCATCATCTCTAATAGAAAAAGTATTCAGACCCCAGTCTTGTTAAAAAGTCATAGCAAACTAGGAATAGAAGGGAAATCTTTAACCTTATATTGGGCAACTATCACATAGAACAATTGCTATGTACCCTAATATAAAAGGATTATAAAATGTAACTAAAATACTAAGAATTATAACAAAATGATAATGAGGTAAATGTAATGAGGCAAGATTGTTATGGAAAAATGTGTAAAATTTTAATATGAATCTTGAAGCAGGGGTATGGGTTTTGGGTAGAGCTTGCCAGGGAAATTTAATTATGTCTGTATTGTTTTATTTCTTAATGATCAGGAGCAAAGATGGAAAAATATTAAGATTAATGAAGATGTTAATGAGTTTATCTTTTTGTGTTCTTGAATAATTCATTAAAGTCATAAAATTATACTAATAAAAATACACAATTATGGAATAGGGAATTTAAACTTATAACACATGGTATCCCAAGAGCCACTAAATAGATGACCTCAGATCATAGGCCATATTAGGGATATATCTGCTGGGTTTTTCATACAGAGATCACCAGGACCACAGCTGTAGTTGAACAAAGTTGAGTGTATTTGCATTAATTTTATATGGATAGTCTTAAATACCAAAAGGACACTGTAAGCCCAAATAACTTAGAAGGAAGAAAATAATAAAGTGCAGAGATTAATTAGAATTCAGGGAATCTACTTAGCAAACCTCTATTAAGTTTATTCAAGAAGAAAAAGGGTACAAATAAGCAACATTAGAAATGCAAAGGGACATAACTACAAATATGCAGTGAGGAGGACAATAGGCTGTTTCAGTAAAAGTGTGTTAGAAAGGGTTTTTCATAGGTCTTGTGTTAGGTGATGTTTGATAGGGTTCAAGGAAGTGGGACTTTGTTCTGGGCTGGATGCTCTCAGGAAGTGGGAGGGGTGGTCCTATGATTGGGCTCCTTACTAAATCGGAGGTGGAGGAATGAATTAAGGCTAACGCTGCAATTGTTAAAAAGCAGCAGTCACTCATATTAGGGATATTTGATAATTTTTATGGTTGGTCAATGATCTTGTTTTTGTCTGAGTTCTTACATGATTATGGATTGGCTTTGTTTTTGTCTCGATCACAGTAACGGAGTGATCTGTTCTGATTGTTGGTGTTCTTTAAAATACTTCATGTTCAGCAAGAGAACATCATAGCCTACCTTGGTGCCAGGCCAGCTTCCAGCAGCATTAACACTACCAGGCCAGTTCCTGGCTGCTTTTCTCTTTCTCAGAAATTAGAGAAAAACCAGTCACCCAGTAGAAACTAAGAATTGATATAGGTAGGAGATGATATTTAATTTCCTCATAACTGTATAGGGAGTATGTAAAATACTGGTGGGTTGTTTTCTAAAAGCTTACATTAGTAGTTTGAAATATATTTAAGCATCTCTCTGAACCTTTATTTTCAAATAGATTTCCTTTTCTGATATGGTGCCTTAGGAATTCGTATATACCATATTTTTCGGACCATAAGACGCACTTTTTCTTCACCAAATATGCAGTCCCCAGGGACACGGAAGGTCCCGGGGGACCCGCTGCCGCCCTGCAACTCGGACCATAAGACGCAGGCACTTCTTCTATTTGGACCATAAGACGCAGGCACTTTTCCTCCCACTATTTGGTGAAGAAAAAGTGCGTCTTATGGTCCGAAAAATACGGTATGTGTACTGGCAATGCATAAAGCCTTTTAGTTTAATTTTTGAGCTCCTACCTTGAGGTTTGTATTCAGAGCCTGGTGTCACTTTTTTTTTTTTTTAATTCAGCTGAAAGTCATTTGGACAAAATGGGTAATTAAATGAAGTAATGTTGCCTTCATTAAAAACAAACTGATTATTGAGAAATCTCTTGACTTTTTGTTTCTCAGATACTGCTTTTAGAAATAGAGTTGACTTGAACAATGCCTGGTTAGGGGACTCAACCCCACACACAGTCAAAAATCTGCATATAAATTTTGAGTCTCATAAATATAAATTATGAGTTTTTGAAGGTATATAATTTCTATTAGAACCAAGATGGAGATGTAGGTAAACACTGGTACTTGTTGCCTCCCACACCTACATCAAAATTTCAACTAAAATACACGACAACCATCATTCAAAAGTGCCTGAAATCTGGCTGTGTGGAAGTCCTACAACTAGCGAAATAAAGGAGAAAGTACCTCAAGACTGGCAGGAGGGGTGGAGGTGCGGAACAGGCTGGTCCACAACCCACATGGTGGTTTTTTTTGTTTTGTTTGTTTTTTAATAGGGAGAGAGATTGTGGTTGCAGAGGCTACCTATGAGAAGCAAGGGTTCCCAGCCCCACACCCGACCCCCAGCCCAGGGTCCCAGTACTGTGAAGAGAAGTCCCTGTAACTTCAGGCTGTAAAAACCAGCAGGGATTGTGGCTGAGGGACATGGAGGCTGCTGGAGACCCAGCATTCCTCTGAAAGAGTGGGCACACAAACTTACAAGTCCCACTTCCTCTGTGCTCCAGTGCCGGATAGCAGCTTTGGGGAACCCAGGGACATATGGGAAGGAACTTGATTGTTTGGCATCAGGGCAGGAACTTGGGGGCAGCTTTCTCCTAGATGGGAGTGTTCACAGGGGTCATTGTTCCTGTGCTGGGACCTCCCCTGTCACAGAGATGACTGGCAGCCATACCTGAGTTTCCATCATCCTGGCCCACATTGTTCCCTCTGCCCTGTTGGTCTCCTGGGACCCTGCCCCATCCAATTTGCAACCCTACCCAAGCTGTTTGCAGCTGCTTTTCTGTATAAACTAGAGGCCTGGTGTACAAAATTCATGTAAGAGTAGGCCTTCCTTCTCCTGACTGCTGGCACCAGCTTTCCTCTGGCACCCTGGACCCGGGCTTTCCTTTGGCCACCAGCAGGCATCAGTGACCCGGGCAGCCCTCTGGCCACTGCCAGGCACCTGGGATCCAGGCATCCCTCTGGCTGCTGGTAGGCACCTGAGACCCAGACTTCCCTCTCAGCCCTGGCCTCTTTTGGAAGGACATCTGGTCTAATTAGCATATTATGCCTTTATTATTATAGATGGCTATTCTGGCTGTGGTTTCAAACTTTCCTAAAATCTCTGAAACAAGCAGCAGCTGGCACTGTGTCCCAAACCTATCGATAAGTGGCCCAAGAAAACCAGTACTAACAGCTAGACTTTCCTGGGCACTTCAAAGTCCAATACTAGTATCAGCCATCTGCAGATCTCTCTTAGTTCCTGCTGGGTGGCCCATGGCAGTGGTTGACTTTGTAACTCCTGGGAGGCCCCAGAGCCAGTGCACCTGGTGGACAACTTTAAAACAAACCAGATTACAACTCTACACATACATAAGTGACACACTCCTGGGGCAGACTCAGTGAGCACCAAAGCTCCACTGAAGCAAATCCTGCTCCATAGGCGTGTTTCCTGCACAATAGCTCTTCCACTGTAGTCACAGCTGGTCCTCACAGCCAATTGGCCTGAGCAATCAAGGCCAATTCTACAATAGAACTGTGCAAACAGCCCTCATGGGGTTGCACCTAGAGTGCGCAGCTCAGGTTGACTAGGAAGGTTGAGGCACTGGGCCCTACAGGACACCTATTACACAAGGCTACTCTACCAATTTCAGGAGACATGGGAACTCTACCTAATACATAAAAGAAACACAGGGAAGCAGTAAAAATGCAGACAAAAATGTCACAAATGAAAGACGAAGAAAACAAACTGATACAGGGTTCAAAATAATGGTTATAAAATTGCTCAAGCATCTTAATGAGAGCTTCAAGGGACTTAGTGAGACTTTCAAGGACCTTAGAATTTCAAAGACATGAAAAAGGACCAGTCAGAAATTAAGCATAAACTAAGTGAAATAAAGAATAATTTTCAGGGATTCGACAGTAGAGTAGACATTCGACAGTAGAGTAAGGATTCTGGGAAATCAACAATTTAGAATATGAGGAATCAAAATACACCTAATAAGAGCAAGGAGAAAAAAATCCAAAAATATGAAGATAGTAAGGAGCCTCTGGGACAATTTCAAGCGTACCAACATTCACATGGGGTTCCACAAGGAGGAGAGAGAGAGAGTAAAATATTAAAAACTTGAAATAATGACAGAAAACTTCTACCTGGTGAAAGAAATAGACTTAAAAGGGCAGGAAGCACAGAGTCCTAATCAAGAGGAACCCAAAGAGGCCTACACCAAGACGCATAATAATTAAAGAAAGAATCTTAAAAGCATTAAGAGAAAAGCAGTTACCTACAAGAGTTCGCCCATATCAGCTGATTTCTAAATAGAAACTTTGCAGGCTAGAGGGAGTGGCAAGAAATATTCAAAGTGATGAATAGTAAGGACCAACAACCAAGATTCTTCTATCCAATAAAATTATCATTTAGTATTGGAGATAAAGAGCTTCACAGACATGAAAAAGCTAGAGGAGTTCATTACCACCAAACCAGTATTCCTATCCTATCTAATAAAAATGTAATATGCAAATTGACTATCACACCAACACACAAGATGTCTGCCCCCATATGAACATAAGATGGCTACCACAAGATGGCCAGTTGGGAGGGACCTGGCCTGCAAGGGAGGGCAGTTGTGGGCGATCCGGCCAGCAGGGAAGGGCAGTTGGGAGGGACCAGGCCTGCAAGGGAGGACAGTTGGGGGTGATCAGGCCTGTAGGGGAGGGCAGTTAGGAGTGACCAGGCCTGCAGGGGAGGGAAGTTGGGGGTCACCAGGCCTGCAGGGGATATCCGTTAGGGCAATCAGGCTGGCAGGGGAGTGGTTAGGGGGTGATCAGGCTGACAGGCAGAAGTGGTTAGGGGCAATCAGCAAGCCAGTCAGGCGAGCATTTGGGAGCTAGCAATCCTGCATTATGAGAGGGATGTCCCAGATTGGAGAGGGTGCAAGCTGGGCTGAGGGACCCCCATGTAAGAATTTCATGCACCGGGCCTCTAGTGTGTGTGTGTGTGTATCTATATCTATATCTATATCTATCTATCTATCTATCTATCTATCTATCTATCTATATTTTTTTTCTTCTTGATTTTAGGGTGAGAGAGAAACATCAATGATGAGAATCATTGATTGGCTGCCTCCTGCACGTCCCTTACTAGGGATCAAGCCTGAAACCTGGGCATGTGACCTTGACCGGAATTGAACCCGGGAGCCTTCAGTCTGCAGGCCAATACTCTTATCTACTGAGCCAAACCAGCTAGGGTGAAGAATATTCTTTAAGAAGAGAAGGAGGAGGGTTATGGGACCCTTCAATCTGCAGGCCAATGATCTATCCACAGAGCCATACCAGTTAGGGCAAAGGATATTCTTGTAGAAGGAGGTGGAGGAGGAGGAAGATGGGGAGAGGCAGGGTGGAGAGAGGGGGGAAGGAGGGGAATGAGAAAGAGGAAATATATGAACAATAAATGGCAAGAAAAAATAAAAAAATAGATAAAATGGCAACAAATAACATCTATCAACAATTGAATATAAAAATCAAAATAAGTGAACAAGAAACCTACTGAACAAAATATGAATAAAACAGAATCAGAGGCATGGAAACATGGAACAGACTGATGAATCTTAGAAAGGGAGAGGAATGGGAAGAAATTAACCAAATTTCTTATATACATAATAGGGGCCCTGTGCACCTTGAAGGAAACTGTGGGCTACAGGGTTGCAGTGGGCACAAGGGCGGGTTTTGATCCATCCTCTGAACCCCTGCCTGGCCCCTCCCACCATGGCCCCTGGCCTCCTGTCTGCCTGCAGCCCCTCCACTGCTCCCAGCCTTTATGGTACCAGCCCTGCTTACATCTGCTGATGGTAAAAAGTGATTGGGTCTGGCACCAGCAGCAGGTGTGAGTGGCAGCTGCTGCCCCAATTGCCCCTCAGGAGCAGGGGTAGGTGGAGAAGCCCTCGGGCAGTTGGGGCCAGCAGCTGCTGTACCCACTGATGGTGCCGAGTGATTGGGACCGGTGCCGGCTGCTGGCAGCGGGTGTGAGCAGGGCTGTCTCAGTGGGTGTGAGAGGCAGCTGCTGGCCCCCATTACCCCTCAGGAGCAGGGGGAGGTGGAGAAAAACCGGAAGGACTGTGGCGTATGGGAGCAAAGCATTTCAGCAACCACCAGAGGCTCTCCCGGATGACAGCGACTAGCGCCCCACGTTGGTCTGGCACCTCTACTCACCTGCTCTACCATCCCACTGCAACTGATGCCCGCCATGTTCCACACATGCCCCCTGGTGGTCAGCACACATCATAGTGACCAGTTGTTCTGCAGTATGGTCTATTTGCATATTAGGGTTTTATATATGTATAGATATGTAGTACCTATGGACACAGACAATTGGGTGGTGAAGGCCTGGGGTGGGATGGGAACTGGGAGGAGGGGGCAATGAGGGAAAAAGGGGGACATCTGTAATACTCACATAATAAAGATTTAAATAAATGATATCAGAGCTTTCCATAGGTTTTAATTTATTTTACTGTCATTAAATTCTTCTAAGAAACCTTTTTAAAGAATGTGATCGTAAGCCATAGATATGGCATCAGCAAAGACTAATGAATATGTATTTTCTCCAAAAAGTAAATTATTAGCAATAAATAACTCTTACCTTAAAAATAGTTACCATTCAAGTGACATTAATAAGTATCTTGTTTGATTTTGTTTCACTTTTTAAAGAAATTTTATTTATTTTTTCTTAGTGCATATTATTCTGTCAGTATACTTATACATTTGTTGTATATATACAATACATTTCCTAATTTTAACAAAATTAATTCTTTTATTTCAGTTAATGGCCAACCAAGACCCCTTGAATCAAGTCAGGTGAAATATCTCCGTCGAGAACTCATAGAACTTCGAAATAAAGTGAATCGCTTATTGGATATCTTGGAACCACCTGGCGAACCAGGACCTTCCACCAGTATTCCTGAAAATGGTAGACTGTGACCCACTTAAAAAAAAAAAAAGTTATCCTTACATCATTTTGCAGATTAAAAAAACTAAATACTCTTGAAGTAGGAGTTCAGATGGCACTCCCATTGTCATATCTTTTTTTGTTTTGTTTTGTTTTGTTGCCTTTGCTAGTATTCATATGTGTATTCCCAAAACCTGGCTGTTCATCAGGATTGTTGGGGGATTTTATTATACCAACTAGAGGCCCGTTGCATGAAATTTGTGATTGGGGTGGGGGGTGGAGGGACTTCCCTCAGCCCAGCCTGCACCCTCTCCAATCCAGGACTCCTTGGGGGGCATGTCCGACTGCCGGTTTAGGTCTGGTCCCTAGTACCTCTGCACCCAGCCTACACTCTCACATCTGGGACCACCGGCTCCTAACTGCTCACCTGTGTACTTGCCTGATCTCCCCTAACTGCCCTCCACTGCTGCCCTGGTCACTCCCAACTGCCCTCCCCCTCCCACCAGCCAGCCTGGTCGCTCCTAATTGCCCCGCCCCCCCATGCCACCTGGTTACCCTCAACTGCCCCCCACCATTTGGTCGCCTCCTACTGCCCCCCCCCCCCATGCCGTCCTGGTTGCCTTTTATTGCCCCCCCATGCTGGCTTGGTCACCCCCACTGCCCCCCTGCTGGCCTGGTCACCCCTCACTGCTCCCTCCCCTCCTCCCCCCGCCCCCGCTGGCCTGGTTGCCCCCAACTGCCCCGCCTGCAGGCCTGGTCTCCCCACATAGCCTGCTGCTCGGTCATTTGGTCATTTCTCACTACCCCCCACCCTGCTGGTCTGGTTGCCCCACACAGCCTGTGCTCGGTTGTTTGGTCGTCCCTCACTAACCCCCTGCCGGCCTGGTCACCCTCAACTGTCCCCCCACTGGCCTGATTGCCCCTCACTGCTCCCCCCTGCCGGCCTGGTTGTCCCCAACTGCCCACCGCCACCAGCCTAGTTGTCCCTAACTGCCCCCTATGCTGGCCTGGTCACCCCTCACTGCCCCCCTCTGCTGGCCTGGTTGCCCGTCATTGCCCCTCATGCCAGCCTGGTTGTCCCCAACTGCCCTGCCTGCGGACCTGGTTGCCCCACACAGCCTGCTGCTTGGACATTTGATTGCCCCTCACTAACCCTCCCAACGGCCTAGTCACCCTATGCAGCCTGTTATCCTTTAGGTT
Organism: Vespertilio murinus; assembly: GCA_963924515.1. NCBI lineage: Eukaryota > Metazoa > Chordata > Mammalia > Chiroptera > Vespertilionidae > Vespertilio > Vespertilio murinus. The sequence goes on along the minus strand of OZ004706.1, from coordinate 127,054,941 downwards.
GCCATGGTCGCTTAGGCTTTTATAAAAATAGATGCCTAGGTCTTATCATAGGACTACTGGAGAGCAAGACCCAGGAATCCAATTTGTAAAGTGCTCTCTTGGTGACTGTTTCAGTCTAGTTTTAGACTTAAGGGTTTGTGACATAGGTAATTTTTCAAACCCCTTAGACTCTTGAATCCTTTTCAGTGTAATAGTTAATGAACCTTAGCAATTGAAATAATTCCATTTCAGTTGGTATGCAAGTAGTTTCAAGTAAAAAATAATTCTAGCCCTGGCTGGTTTGGCTTAGTGGTTAGAGCGTTGGATCAAAGGGTCATGGGTTCTATTCCCAGTCAGGAGTTTCTGGTCTAGGGCACATAACTTCTGGTTGCAGGATCCATCCCCAGCCCAGGGTGTGAATGGGAGGTAACCAGTCAGTGTTTCTCTTCCCCTTTCTCTCTCTTTCTCCCACTTTTCCCTCCCTTCCATTCTGTCTAAAAATAAATGGGGAAAAGATTCTTGGGTGAAGGTAAAAAAAAAAATCTAGATTAGTGTATTCAAATGGTGTATTGTAAAGTTTATCTTAACAATTTTTAATTAAAATATGCAAAGAAAAAATAAATTTTTTTCCATTTTATAGATGACATGTACTATTTACATTCATATGAAATAAGATTTATCAGTAAATTTGGAACAGACATAAATATGCAGCTATCTATAATTTTCAGTGCTCTACCTTTGCAGTGGTTTTTGAAACTTGCTTCCTCTATGAAGCAGATAATTCAGAGGCTACCTTAGATACTGACTGACCTGTTACAGTAGCTCTAGCAGCTAGCTAACAGAGCAACTAGTAGGCGGGTGGACATATATTGTGTTTTTTGATGGATTTGGTTTGCAATTGGAAGCATGCATAGGTAGTGGAAGGTAGTAGTGTGAGGATGAATAATTTGTAAGATTGATATGATATGCTCTTGGGGGTAGCCTTGAAATTAGAGGAAGGAAAATTGGCGAGAATGATGGGTAACTGGGGGACTTATTTTAAAGAAGTATTTATAGGAATTTTCTTCTAGAAATTTAGGAAATGTTAGTGTAATTTGATACTGTGTTTCCCCGAAAATAAGACCTACTTACAGGTTTCCTTCTGAGTGAAATATAAGGCATCCCCCCCGAAAATAAGGCCCCCAGGATTCACAGTTTGTCTGGTTTGTGTTGACAACTACCATACTACCGTACCGTACACAGGTAATAAATTTCCTTTATTTTCATTTAACAATAAATGTGTACCGTATTCTTCTTCATGGAAAAATAAGACATCTCCTGAAAATAAGACCTAGTGCATCTTTGGGAGCAAAAATTAATATAAGACACTGTCTTATTTTCGGGGAAACAGGGTAGGAATGAATGAGATACAAGCCCTTGTGTGCTTATATTCTCCTTAGTACTTATGTGTGTTTTTTTTTACAAGATAAATTTTTCTTGATTAAAGATGTGATCTAATAACATGTTTATTTTGATAACAAAAAAATTGATTACTCACTGTTAATTGAGTAATTTGTTAGCAATATTCTTTTTACTTGTTTATTTTGTTCTGTTTTTATATCTTTTCTTTGTCTTGACCTCAGGTTCCTATTTGTAAAATGTAGGTTATTCCTGAATTCCTTTGTTTTTACAAAGTAGTAATATAAATACCTATTGAGTACCTTAGTATCTTTAGAAGAAAAAAAATGGTTTTAAATGTAAACTGCTCATAATGTTTAAAATTTTATTTTTCCATTTTAAAAATAGTATATTATAGAAAATTTAAACTTATATAGAAGTAGACATAATACTGTAATGAATCCCATGAATGTACACCCAACTTCAAGTCATGGTCATCATCATGTCATCTATACTCCCACCACATTTCCACTCCTCCCATATTATTTTGAGCATATCCCAAACACATTTCATTTTGTCTCTAAGGACTTAATTAAATAATATTTGGAACAAAAACATATCAAGTTAAAATAATGTTTTTAGTGTATTGGTTGGCTTGGGATTTTCATGTAATCTAGTAATAGACCAGTAGATAAGTAGAAATAAAACATAAATGTTGATAATTGTAACTAGTTAATATCTTCTTTTGCAAAATAAGTGTCCAGTATGTGTCTGATATTAGGGTATAGGTCTTGGGGCTCCAAGAACTAAAAAAAAATTAAAATTTTTTTTCCTCTTTTTGTTAAGGAGCTTATATATACTTTTTCATCCGATAATTTTTAGGGGAAAATGTTGATATAATTTTTTGAAAAAGCTGTTATTTATCTTGTATTTCTTTCTTTTTTTTTAAGTAAGTATATTTTGTTGATTTTTTTACAGAGAGGAAGGGAGAGGAACAGAGAGCTAGAAACATCGATGAGAGAGAAACATAGATCAGCTGCCTCCTGCACACCCGCCACCGGGGATGTGCCTGCAACCAGTACTTGGAATTGAACCTAGGACCTTTCAGTCCACAGACTGACCCTCTATCCACTGAGCCAAACTGGTTTCAGCTTGTATTTCTTTTTGACTATTTTTTTCTAATTTAAAAATTAAAAATGTAAATAAGTATAAAGAAGAAAGTAAAATGATCTCTAATCTTGTGTTCAGAAATACTTACTGTTAATATTCCAGACTTATACACTTATATATACAGGGTGGGCAAAAGTAGGCTCACAGTTGCTTGTATGGGAAATAATATAGTAATGAATAAATAACAATACAAGAATAAATTGTTTCGTGTGCTCACAACTGTAAACTAATTTCTGCCTCACCCTATATTTCCCTATCTTCTTTTTGTTAGCCCTTAGTGAGTATAGATAAAATGGAAACAAGTTTTTGTTTTTTTCCTCTTATAGATACTGTGGATGGTAGGGAAGAAAAGCCTGCTGCTTCTGATGCTTCTGGAAAACAGTCTACTCAGGTTATGGCAGCAAGTATGTCAGCTTTTGATCCTTTAAAAAACCAAGATGAAATCAGTAAAAATGTCATGACAGCATTTGGCTTAACAGATGATCAGGTTTCAGGTAAGTTAGTTCCTTCCTCCCATTCTTTATTTGGTCTCTCTTTCCTTCCCCCCCGCCCCCCCTTTTCTTCTCTAATAGAAGGATAATTTGGATATAGATGAGGTGCACAAATCTTAAGGTTCAATAAATTTTACATATGTATACACCTATATAAAACCCTAACAATATCAAGATGTAGGTGATTTCCAGCTTCCAGAAAACTCTCATCCTCTCCCAATTAGTAGAAAACTCCTCTTCATAGAATAATCACTTCTATGTTTAGGTAAATTTTTAGGTTTAGGTTTAGGTAAATTTTATCAAAAGTAGAAATCAGAAACCTTATTTTTTAAAAATAATATCTTTTCATGATTAAATTATATTTACTCTCTTGGCCTCTCTTATCAGAAATTTAAATATACATTTCTGGTTAAATTGCTTTAGTGTAGAAAGTGCTTTAATAAATATATAGTTTTTAAAATTATTTTTACTGATTTCAAAGAGGAAGGGAGAAGGGGAGAGAAACATCAGTGGTGAGAGAGAATCATTGATCAGCTCCCTTCTACATGCCCCCTACTGGAATCAAGCCTGAAACCCTGGCATGTGCCCTTGCCTGGGAATTGAACTGTGACCTTCTGGTTCATAGGTCAATGCTTAATCACTGAGCAACACCAGCCAGGCTATACAGATATTTTAAATCTTGTAACAATACCCATATTGTGTTGTTTTCCTTTTTATTTTTTATTTCTTCAACATTTTTTGCTTCCTTCTCTTGGGTTTCTACATGCATTGTAGAGCTTAATATTGTCCCATAGGTCCCTTGAGTTTCATCCCCCCCGCCGCACTGTTTTTTCTCTCTATTCTTCAGTTGAGGTGATTTCTATTGAACTCTCTTCAAGTTCACTGATTCTTTCTCTTATTTCCATTCTGCTAGTGAACCTTTCTAGAGAATTCTCTTTTGCTTTTAGCTCTAGAGTTTCCATTTGTTTTGTTTTTTTATAGTTTATTTTTTGTTTGTTGCGATTCCTTACCTTTACATTCATTAAGATTATTTCATTTTAACTCATTTAATGTATTTTTACTTAGTTCTTCAAAAATATTTATAATAGTAGCTTTGAAGTGTTTATCTGCTATATCTAACATCTGGGCCAATTTTGAATCACATTCTTTTGCCTACCTTTTTCTTCTGAGTATGGGCACATTTTTCCTAATATTTTGTATGCCTGATAGGGTTTGATTGAAAACTGGACATTGTAGTTAATATGTTGTAATGACTTGGCATTCTTTTTAGTTCTTTTGAGAATTTTTTTACTGTTTCTCTAGCAGGTAGTTAACTTGTATGGATTCAAATTGCTCATTTTGTCTCCCCATAGAGTATAGTAGCTGACATCTCTGCTCAGTTCTTTCAGCTCTAGGTGCTGCTTTTTTTTGAGCCCTCTTGGCTTTCTTTTGCCCTACTCATAACTCTGGTCAGCTGGGAATTTTGGACTTGGTTTATACTCAGATTTTTGGTCTCACTCCTTTGTTGATGGTTTCTCACTTTAAGGATTTTGCCTTCAAATTTCTAGGTATTTGGCTAGTCATGAAGTTAACACTGTGGCTTTCTCTTGGAGCTGCAGAAGTCAAGGCTTGCATTTCTTTCCCATTGTAATCCCATTGGGGGTAAACTCCTGATTTCTGCAGACATTTGGTTGGCTTTCAGTGATTTTAAATAGTTGTTTTCTTTTATTTTGTTCAGGTTTTAGGCTGTTACCTGTGGAAGGGTTTACCTAACTAGTTTACTTTGCCATTATTAACTAGAAATGTATGATTCAGTCTGTAAATTTTATTTTTCTTTGTACTTTTATGAGATTATTCACTAGAGAGAATTGTAAAATTCTGAAGAGACTCATATTTGTATATGATGTATGTTCTTGGCAAAAGAAGACTGTAGACAAATGACACAGATGAAAAACACATTTTTAAAGCAACTGAAATGAGTTAATATTATAGTTTTTTATGTTTAAAACTTCAAGAAATGCCAGAGAGAGGAGTAAATAATTATATATGCAAGCAGTCTTAAATTTTTATTAGAATATATTATGTGCCAGACCAGAATATTATGGTTAATACAATCACATTATTTGAAGACCACTTTTCTGGTAGCTTTATGTTGAAATACAAAAACTGCACACATTGAAAATATCAGAATACTTTGTAGTTATTCCAGTATGACGTGTTGAAAAACCCAGCTATAATAGTGAATGGACATGAGAAGGAGGGATGAAGTATTACAGATTGGATAAAATACCTTAATTACGTGCAAGAGAGAAAAAAGGAGTCAAAGTAGTCTATTTTTTTAAGGATAATAACTGATTTTTTTATAGTAGGGATGTGTATATGAATTTGTCTATATGTATGTAGGTGTCAGTGAAACAGGCCCACAGGAGCGGTCAGCCATTTTACTCTGGTAATCATCAGCTTCTCTTATATTACCACTGTTTTTAGTCCTAGTTTAGGTTCTTATCAAATCTGGACTGTCTGCTGCCAACTGTGTGCCTAATGCAGTGCTAAGTTCTAGGATATACTAGTCCAAGGGTTAGGTGTTTGCCCTCAAGGAAATTAGTCTGCTGGCAATAGCAAGCAAGTACTTATGGGGAGCTTTATAAGTGTTAATCCTAATATATAAAAACCCTGGGTCTGTCATGACTGGAGGCTGGACCAATCGGAAGTCAGTGCTGTCAGCACTGGGTTACCGTGGTGACCCAGCTCTGACTGCCATGGCTGCAGGCTCAGTGACCCAACACTGACTGCTGAGGAGGCTGCGAATCAGGTCCAGAGAGAGGCCTGAAGAGAGTAGCAGGGTCTGATCCATAGCCTTTGTGGCAGCTATTGATCAGCACTTGCCCCTCTCTTTCTCTCTAGGCCTGCGCCTCCATTTCTCTCCAGGCCTCCACGGGTCTGCTGATCAGCACTGCCTTTTGATCAGGCCCCGTTGGTAAGCCCAGAGATGCTGACTGGCATAGAAACTGACCAATCAGAACTAATTCTGGGTGAACTGTGAGGAGCCAATGGCTGCCTAGAAGGCAGAGTTTTTGATGCTGATTGCCATAGAAACTGACAAATCAAAACCAAATTGGTTGGCAGAGGAGGACAATTGGGGGTGAGATCAGGCCGGCAGGGGAGGGCAGTTAGGGGTGATCAGGCAGGCAGGGAAGGGCAGTTGGGGGCAATCAGGCAGGCAGGCAGAGAGGTTAGGGGTGATCAGGCAGGTAGGCAGGCAGGCAGGCAGGCAGAGGCAGTTAGGGGTGATTGGGAAGGCAGGCAGGTGAGCAGGTAGAAGCCAGTAGTCCCAGATTGTGAGAGGGATGTTCCCCAAGAGCCCCCAATTGGAGAGGGTGCAGGCTGGGCTGAGGAAACATCCCCGCCACGCACGAATTTTGTGCACTGGGCCACTAATACTTTAATAAGCTCTTGCTAAGTAATCACTTTTATAAACACTTGTAACTTATTCTTACAGAACCTATGGAGTAGGAGTTAGTATTAGTAGTAGAAGTACTAGGATTTGATCCTAGGGAGTCTGCCTGTGCTTTTAACCACTCCTATATTTTCTAAAAAAGAACTTAAAGGAGAAAACATATCACGAGTTGTCTTCAGAATGCCTTCTTTGACTGTCACATTAATGGAACTTTAGTGAATTTTCTCCATTTACTGCTTTATTTATGGTTTTGGAACAATATGAGTAGCTCCATGGATAAGAGAGGTAGGGGTTGTGAGGCAGATGAAAAGGATCACAAAGGAACCTGGCTAAAGAGCTTGTAGTAAGGGAAGATGGAATCTACTCAGAAATGCATAGCAGAAGTTGGTAAGAGTCATAATAAAAGTATTATATAGAAGTTCACAAGAGGAAACGCTTGTATTTATGGGTGAAGAAGTGTTACTAGAACTGTGGAGTTATAACTGAGTTTTAAAGACTTATACTTAGATGTGTGAAAATGGGACAGTGGAGGGAATAGTGATAAATGAAATGGAGGCAGGGAAAATACATATATTGGTGGAATAGGGAATAGATTAGTTTAGCTGAAGGGGGCATGTGAGAAGGAATTTAAATATCCTTAAGTACCAAACTATAGGGTTGTATTTTCTTTAATGGGCAGTGATGACCTATTATACTTTGGTTGACCTATGAACTAGATTGCATGATGTGGAGGACATGGGTATTGCAGAGATGAGTTTTGGTTTTTGCAGGGGGTGGTTACTATTCAGAAATACAGTGCTCTGGAAGAATTTTCAGTTGTAGCTGTGAATTCTTGAGACTGGAGCAAAGGAAAAAAATATATACATTAAATATAAAATTCTGCATTTATGTTTGTTTATTGTATAGTACTTTATTCTTAGTCTCTTTTAACCATACTTATGAATTGAGGTTGCTGGGGAATAGTCTTGCATTAGAAATTGAACTGACTTTTTATGACCATCCAGGGCCACCCAGTGCTCCTGCAGAAGACCGTTCAGGAACACCTGACAGCATTGCTTCCTCCTCCTCCACAGCTCATCCCCCCGGAGTTCAGCCACAACAGCCACAATATACAGGAGCTCAGACACAAGCAGGTCAGAGTGAAGGTAAAATAGAGCTTAGAGCACATGTGCAGGAAAGTACACATGCAGAAATGTTTATTGCAGCATTGTTTGTAACGGTAAATACTTGTATTCATGTTATGAACACAAGTAGGAGAGATTTTGATTGACAAATATGGTATATTTTGAGGTTAAAAAAAAGTACCAGATAGAACAATATGTCATGTATGCTTCTGATTATTGAAAAGAAAAAAGAACCCAAGAAAGTATTTATGTGAATAAAACACAAGGTAAAAGATCAGGAAGGATTCATACCAGTCAGTGGTGACCCTGGGGTAAGTGATGACTCATTGAGGTGATACTTTTAATTTAGGTGCTACTTTCTTCTCCCTTCCCCCTATGCAACTGTGTATTACTTTTGTAATTTAAAAATATTTTTAAAATAGAAGCAAAGCATATTTAAGGGTAGTACTGTTAATAATGTCTTTTGAGAAAAAAATATTTTAAAATCAAACTTTATTTCTTTAATGATGTGTGCTTGGATAGTAAATTTACTCTGTGGGTTTTGATATTCTCTCACTGTAAATTGTGAAAATTGGACTAAACCAGTAGTTTTAAAGGAAAATCTAATCACGAATGAAATTTGTAAGCTTAGTAATATTGTAAGCTTAGTATTACAATATTATGATAAAAAGGGGGTCATTGCCATATGTCAGTGATTTTTCAATCTTTTTTTATCTCTTGGCACATAATTTTAGTAAACTAATTACTAAAATTCTCCAGCACACTAAGAAATAGATTTTTTGCTAACCTGACAAAAAATAAGTATAATTTTGATTGATGTACAAAAATTATAATGGTAGTAATTACCTATCATTTTTGCTCCAAAGTGACTTTAAAATAAATCAGGTGCCCATATAAGAATTTCTGGTACCAAGAATTAACCAATCAGATGCAATCTTAATCTGTGATGTTACCAATAAGATACAGCTGTATTATATGACATGTTTATGGTTTAAGATAGGGCATTCACACCAGGTAGCTATTGTGTTTGCAGTTGTCATTTTTTTATTTGACAGTCTCAGGGAAAAAAGGTCATAGTCCTTGACTAAATAGTCAGGTATTGCATGTTTTTAAAAATTCTTGTGGCACAAGAATTTTTTTCACTCAAAAAAAGGTTATTTTATTTAATAATGGCCCCAAAGCCATTCCCATAACTTTCATTCCAGTATATTGTCATATTTATTCTATTTTATTATTATTTATTAATCTCTTATTGTGCCTAATTTATAAATTAAACTATAGTATAGGTATGTATAGAAAAAACATGATTACTTAATATATATATATGGTTGGGTACTATCCGTGGTTCACGTATCCATTGGGAACATATTCCTGGTGGATAAGTGGGTGAGGATTATTGTAGTTGCTGATCGAGCTACTGATCTCTATGGTGCCTTCCAGATATTTAAATGTTGGTTCTGTAAATTGCCCATACATAAAAGGACCTTTAAAAGTACACATTTCACTTTAAAACAAACACTAGGTGGTGCTCTAACTATTTATATAAGGGGCCATGTGGTGGTAAGATGTATTTTCAGCAACAGAATCAAGTGTGTGCTAGCTGCCTGCTGCATTTCAGTTACAGGTAAAGTGGCACTGGGTGATGCTACATTGACTTTTTTTTAGTAGTTGTCTCTTTCTTCCAAAGTATGCTGTTTTACCATAGTCTTTTAAAAATATGTTTTTACTGATTTTTATAGAGAGAAAGGGAAAGGAACAGATCCAGAAACATCGATGAGAGAGAAACATCTATCAGCTGCCTCCTGCACACCCCCTACTGGGGATTGAGCCCACAACCAGGGAATGTGCCCTGACTGTAATCAAACTGGCGAACTCTTGATGCACTAGCTATACTAGCCAGTCTACTCTCAGTCTTTTGATCAACATTAGATAGTTTGAATATTTTTGAAAGAGTTAGTCAACATAGAATTTTAAGGATTTAAATACTAGCTAGATATTAAAACGAGAGCTATTATTGCTACTCTAGGCATTAGATTGAGATAAATCCACCATTAGAACAACTGTAAAGTGGTAAAGATGATAAAGACATGAATCAAGAAAAACTTGCTTGTTTGGAAGTCACATGTAACAAAAGTGCCTGAAGGGTTTCTCTGTAGGAACTGTTGTCTACTGACATAAATAGTACTTTCATTTTCAAGTACATATCCCCAGTGTTAAGCATGTCTACCATTATTAAAAAGTTCATTGAGGAGCTATTTACATTTTATTAGATTCCATGTGATTGTCTAGGATCTTCAGATGATGGAAAAGTGAACTGTTGTCAAAATGCCAAAGGTGTCTTTGAGGTTTGAAATGAAAGATACCATGTAATTACTTGCTACCAAAGAGTTCATTCATTGAGAAATATAGTGTTTTAGGAAAGATTTGAGAGCTGTTAATGGTGTGTGTCTCTTAGATTAAAAAAATAAATATTGATTTTTTTTTTTTTTTACAGAGAGGAAGGGAGGGATAGAGAATTACAAGCATCTATGAGAGAGAAACATTGATGAGAGAGAGATCATTCAGCTGCCTCTTGCACACCTCCTTCTGGGGATGTGCCCACAACCATACCCTTGGTTGGAATCGAACCTGTTACCTTTCAGTCTGCAAGCCGACGCTCTATCCACTGAGCCAAACCAGCCAGGGCATGTTTCTTGACTCACTTGATTTTTATTGAACATTGGCAGTACATACCTGTTGGCTGTTGGGTTTGAAAATACTTACTAAATTGTTCATTACATTTTTAAATGTCTATTCATTGACATTTAAAGGGAACAAACATTCTTCTGTCTTTGTTACTCAGTATGTTTATGTGTTTGAATGGGCAGAGAATTAAATGTGCCTTAAAGATAATGTTTTTCTACTGAGTTAAACCTGCCTCTCTTTCTTGTCTTTTTTAGGTCAGATGTATCAGCAGTACCAACAGCAGGCTGGGTATGGTGCTCAGCAGCCACAGGCACCACCTCAGCCAGCACAGCAGTATAGCATTCAGTATTCAGGTGAGCAGGTGTCCAGAAGGATCTGGCTCATGGTTTTTGAGCTCTTACTATACTCACTAAACATTAATCCTGTGCTCTTAATTCCTTGATTTGTAATACTTACATTGTCATAGCAGGTAGTATTTATTTATTAGGGAAATAACATTTGTTTTATTTATTTTAAACTATTTTGTATAAATATTTTATTGTAAATCAACATTTTAGTTTTTCAGTGGGCGAGTAAAACAGCCATACCGTGTTTCCCCGGAAATAAAAGATCCTCCGAAAATAAGACCTACTTACAGGTTTCCTTCTGAGTGAAATATAAGGCATCCCCCCGAAAATAAAGCTCCCAGGCTCTGTCTCAGAATGAAAATTAATTTACCGTAAACTGGTCACTAGGGCCGCCCCGACTGGTGTCTAGCAACCAGTGACGTTACGCGGAGTCACGCGGAGTCCTGATGTCACTGCTGTGTGGAGGTGGAGTGGAGGTCGGAGTGAGCGGTGAGCACGGGGCGGGAGAGAGGAGGAGACTTTCACAGATGCATGTAGAAGAACAGGAGGATTAGAGCGAACGGAACGCAACGAAGGTGGTGAATGCTGGTCTGTCTCTGGTGACACTACCTGATGCTCACAGCCGCCTTCATGATGACTGAAGGTTCTCAGTCAGTGGCAGACCCTGCTACAGCCCAGATCCAGGCCCCAGCAAGCCCAGTGACAGTCCCCAGGCAGGCTCCAGGAGGTAAATGTCTGATAAAGGGGTAGGGGGGAAGTCTGGTGAAGGTGTTAAGTGGCACAGGGGTGGGGGGGGAGGGGGATCACTTAAAATGACACAGGAGGATCAGAGGGGGCAATCAAAATGACACAGGAGGATCAGAGGGGACAATCAAAATGACACAGGGGGATCAAAAGGGGTTACTAAAATGATAATCCCCCCTGATTCTCCTGTGCCATTTTGATTCCCCCCTCTGATCCCCCCTGTGTCATTTTAAGTGATCCCCCTCCCCCCACCTTGATACCCCAATTCCTTTTTTTTACCCCTAGAAATGAGCACAAAAAGAAAAAGCTACTCTGTGGAGTACAAGAAAGGAATCGTGGAAGACTCTTGGGGCCAAAATCTTACTGCTTTCTACAAAGAGAAGATGTTGAGTATCCGATTGGTCCAAAAATGGCAGAGTATGATAACCTCATTGAACAAGTGGACAAGGGAAATGCTAAAAAGCGCAAGTGTGGATCAGGTCGGCAACCATTATTTTCTGAGCTGGAAGACCTGATCTGTGAATGGGTTGTTGACAGGAGAACTAAGGCTTTGGTTGTGAATAGGGCTCAGATTCAAGAATTTGCCCTTGCAATGGCACCACAGTTTGACATAGCCCCCGAAGACTTCAAAGCATCACAACACTGGCTGGATAATTTTCTTCATCGAAGTGAACTGTCTTTAAGAAGATCTACAACATTGTTTAGGTTCGAAGATACTCAAGTTATTAAGCGAGCACTTGCATTCAAGTCCTTTATTGATGATGCTGACTTCTCTAAATACAGTCTTTCCAACATGATTGCTATGGATGAAACTGCATTGTTTATGGGCCAATCATCTCAAAGAACAATTGAACAGCGGGGTGCCTCCTTAGTGTACATTCCCTCCACTGCTTATGAAAGTGCACGTGTTTCCTGTATTTTGGCAATTCGTCTGGATGGCACTAAAATCCCACCTTTAATCATTTCTAAGGGCAGGAAGGAAAAGATTGAACGTATTTTGGGCGTTTTTATTCTTGAAACTAAAAAAGCCTGGGCCACACAAGCAGTTACAAGGAAGTGGGTCAATTTAATGCTGCCGCTTGTTATGCGAGGGAGCCAAAGAGGTCTGCTAGTCTGGGATGCAGCCAGCACTCACCACGCTAAAGACATGAAGACATTTCTTCACGAAAGAAAAATAGATCAGATAATGATTCCTGCAGGAATGACGGCCTATCTCCAGACTTTTGATATTGCAATAAAGAAGCCATTCAAAGACAATTTGCATATGGAAATTAATGACTACATTGAAAATAGAATGGAGAGAAATCAGCATGGAAACTTTGTGAAACCTAAACTGCAAGAAGTTGTGACTTGGGTGAAGAATTCATGGGAGAAAATCACTGACAGTTGCATTGCAAATGCACTGCGAGCAGGCTACCTTGACAAGAAATACTCATTTAAAGACAGTGCTATTGCTAAACATGAGAGATTTGGTCCACTGATTCTGAAAGAAATGGAGTCACAAGAAATTCACCAGGAAATTCAGGAATTGGATTGTTATGATGATGTTCCAGAAGATGATGACATGATTGTCATTGAATAAATGAGTAAATTCTTGATACTGTAGGATTCACAGTTTGTCTGGTTTGTGTTGACAACTACTGTACTACCGTACCGTATACAGGTAATAAATTTCCTTTATTTTCATTTAACAATAAATGTGTACTGTATTCTTCTTCATGGAAAAATAAGATATCCCCTGAAAATAAGACCTAGTGCATCTTTGGGAGCAAAAATTAATATAAGACACTGTCTTATTTTTGGGGAAACAGGGTAGTAGATGATTCTCTAATAACTTTTAGTTTAAAAAGTTTTTAATAAAAAGCTATCTCTTTCTGATGTGATCAGCTTACCCTTAGGTAACTTAGAATTGCAAAAATGCAAGGTTTTTCACTTCATTAATGTAACTCATAATCCCAGTATACTCTTAGTGTCTGTAAAAATATTAATACTCATAGTTCCCTCATACATGGAAAGGTGATCTTAATATAGGGGTGGGGGGAAAGTAGGCTTGCCATGAGTTGTGTGGAATAGACACGCAGGTTATGATTATTATAATAGCTTTATTATTCACAATTATAATCCTACTTTTGCCCAGCTCTGTAAATAAGCAAATTAAGCTACTTAGGTTTTTAAATTTCTCCAAAGTATGTAGGAGTACCAGAAACAGGTTTAAAAAAATTAGAATTGGTAAAACTTAATTCAAGCAGTTAAGAACATTAAATATATTTGTTTTGAACATAGTGATTATAACAATTCAGTTAATTTTTATATTTACTAGAGAGTTTGTGTTCAACTTTTGTTTTACAATGAAACATTAAGTGTCAAATTTCAACTACAATCAGTTTATCTAAATCTTGCCTAATTTCTATTTTATGGAGTTTTGTAAAAAAGTAGAGTAGGAGTCAGCAAACTAGAAACTATAGGCCAAATATGACTTTCTGCCAATTTTTGTGAATAAAGTTTTATGGGAACACATCTGCACTCATTCATTTTTGTACTGCCTATTGGTGCTTTGGCATTACAATTGCAGAGTTGAGTATTTGCAACAGAGATCATCCTATATAATAAAAGCCTAATATTCTAAGTGTCCAGTCATCTGGTCGTCCGTTCAACCAATCAAAGTGTAATATGCTAATGATATGCTAAGGCTGCTCAACTGCTGACATGCACTGATCACCAGGGGGCAGACGGTAGAGGTTAGCTTGCTGCTGGGGTCCCGCTGATTGTGACTGAGCAAGATGGACCAGACATGCCCTGGAGCCCTCCTGCAGTTCCTCCCCAGCCCCAATCATGCACCAGTGGGGTCCCTCGGCCTGGCCTGTGCCCTCTTGCAATCTAGGAGCCCTTGGGGAATGTCAGAGAGCCAGTTTTGGCCTGATCCCGCAGGCCAGGCCAAGGGTCTTCACTGGCACATAAATTCGTGCAACAGGCCTCTAGTAGTCCCATATGATCTAGAATATTCACTAGCCCTTTACAGAAAAAAAAGCTTGCTTGTCCCTGAACTAGACTACAAAATTCTATCATTAATTGCAATTTGACATATCTTAACACAGCAATTTTTATTTGGATTGTATTTGCTGTATAGTGATTTAACCGGTAGCTGCTAGTTTTTAGTTATATAAAATTGGTGGAATGAATTTAAATTTATATTATAATATTTGAGGGGAGGTTAGTTTTAGGATGTAAGTCCTTAAAAATTAAAGAAAAATCAAAATGTTACAAATTATGTAATTTGTAGAAATCTCAGAGCTTCAGAAGCATCCGGAGAGCTTTTCTTAAAAATTATAGGCATCTGGGCCCTCCTCCCAGAGATTTTGTTTCATTTAGTTTGTGGGACTCAGGTTTTGATAATTTGGAAGCATTGCAGGTCATTTTAAGTCAGCAAGGTTGAGTCCACTGATTTTGTCCCACCCACTCATGTTATAAATGAGGCAACTAGAGTTGGGAGTGGTTGTGGTGCATTGAAGGACATGCAGCCATTCAGTGGAGTTGCTATTTAAGTGCTATTCCCTATGTCATTCTGCATTCTCAAACCAAGCCAGGGGTTGGCAGACCTTTCTGTCATAAAAGGCTAGATAGCAAATATTTTAGGCTTTGTGGACCATATGATCCCACTATTCATTTGTTTAAAACAGAATTTTCATTTCTTAAGATTTTTGGTTTCTTCACCATAGTTACTTATTTTTAAGGGAGGTATGGTGGTTTGAGGGAAATTATACATATAATTTGGAAGTATTGCCACGTTGTGGTCAAAGACTACTAGTTTGCCAATGAAAATGGCATCCTAGGCCCCTAGGGGTCAGTCTCTTAAGAGATCATTAAGGATTCAGTTGTTTCCAAACTCCTTAGTGAAAAAGCCAGTTTAGATTTTTTTGTTCATTTTTGCCAGGATGAAAAGGCAGGTTTTTTGTTTGTTTGTTTTAATTTTTTTGTTTTTTTGTTCACAGTCTTAAGTTGAATAGACCTTTTCAGTATAAAAGCTGAGTCCGTCTGTTTCTCCATAATCTTACAGTAAAAATTTAAGTTAAAAAATTTTATGTAGAAGATAGAAGAAACTGAATGACACTCAAGATTTGATCACGAATTGACTTTAGTTCAACATTTAGAAAATATAAGTAAAATGCATTAGTTATTTGATTTAGTTATTAAAAATTAAGCTTGCTTTTAATGATTTTAGTCAGGGTCTCCATTCTGAGTAAAATTTAGCTTTTTTGAAATTGTCTTTGTATTTCTGACCCCTATTAATTTGAATTTGATTGGGAGATGTGGGAATAGTCAACTGAATACTCTGCTTGGAGACTAAGTGGTGGTGGTAGCATTGGACCATTTTTGACACTGTTGGTTTGCCAGTTTCCTTCTGACCCTTTTCCAGTTTTATTCATGGACTATGTCAAAAGGTTTCTTTCATGAGTAAATTTTGAACCCAGGTTCAAGGTGAGTTCAGAATATACACAAATTCATTCAATCCTTTTTTTTTTTTTTCAAATGTGTGGGGTTGTACATATTTTAATAATTTTCTTATGTATCTGGTATTTAATGCTGACAGGATTCCAGTCAATGGAGAGGTTTCATTGCAAGTAGCTGCAGGTGTGTTTCATGGTAGAGATAAAAGTTTATAGTGAAGCAGACCTTTTCTTTTAAAAAAATATATATATCCTTGGTAAATAATGAATATAGATGTTGCTTTTGTGGGGCAATATGGTATGCTTTTTGTGTGTTATGTTATTACTGCTAAATTGTAATATTGACTTGTAAAGGCAAAAAACACATCAGATACCAAATTTTAAGAAGTGAAAATATTAAGGATTGTGAAGATGGGTATTGTGAAGATGGGATATTCTTAAATGGCTTAGTTTTTATAGAGTGACTAAACCTTTAAAGCATCTCAATAGCACAGTTAGATGTATTTGTAACACCATTGTTTCATTTTAAAACATTAATTCTCTAATATGTTTTTATTTGGTACTGTTGTTAAATAGGCCTTCCCTCAAAACCAGACTAATGACTAGGTTTTGCATTAATTCTGCCCTTTATCATTTGAGCATCTACTCTATACTAGGAATTATGCTCTCAGGGATTATATAGTCTAGACGCAGTTGGTAGTGAAGAAATATGTGTATACACATTTCAGTTTAGGATGAATGGGTTTAAAAAATGTTAAGAAAAATTTTGATGCCATTTAGTCTGGAAATAAGATTACATGGTAGAATCTACTACCTTACTTGTTATATAAATACTTAGGATTAAGTTTGTTAAATTTCTCATCATTTTTGGTCCATAACAACAAAGGCTATTTCTCTGGAAAATTTTAATCAACAAAGACAGTATATACATTATTTATTTTGCCTTTTCAGCAGGGTATAGTCAGCAGACTGCACCCCAGCAACCTCAGCAGTTCCAGGGATATGGCCAGCAGGCAACTTCCCAGGCACAAGCTGCTGCCTATTCTGGCCAGCCTCAACCACTGCCTGCTCAACAGCCGCAGCAGTACCAGGCGAGCAGTTACCCTGCACAGACCTACGCCACCCAAGCTTCTCAGCCTACTCATTACACCGTGGCCCCTGCTTCACAACCTGGACTGGCTCCCAGCCAGGCCGCCGCAGCCTATCAACCAAGACCAGGTTTTACTCAGTCTGCAAGTACCATAACCCCTCCTCCAAGTGGGGCTAACCCGTATGCACGTAACCGTCCTCCCTTTGGTCAGGGCTATACTCAGCCTGGGCCTGGTTATCGATAAAGAGGCTCAGCTATATTGATGAAATGTAGCTGCTAGCTATTTGCCTCCCAAAAGACTCCAATGCTGTTATTTTATTTTAATTTGTATTGAAGTTCAGAAATTTAAAAAGCAGAGCATTTTTTATGGTATCATTGTTGCTCTTAATTGAGAGTATAACTTGCTAGAACAAAAGACCAAAATGAAAATTATTTCCTCCCCTGCTTAAAAGTGTAGCAGCTTCCTAGTAATTTTGGAACACTACTCTTATGTGTGTAAAGTGATTGACTTTCTAGCTTGCCTTGTCCAGAGGTTATTAAAATGCTAGGTTGAAATTTAGCCATCTCATTTGGCTTTGTACTATTAACATGATGTACTAAAAATAGATCTCTTTGAAAAGACAACTAGATATTATGTATAAAATGTAATAACATTGATAGGTTAATAAAGATGATTGAATCAATTAATGGTCTTGTAGTTTAATTTAATCACTAAAATTGTATATTCCCTTGTGGCCCAGTTCACAAAATTTGTGCACAGGAATTGGGGGGAGAGTTGGGGGGTTGGTGTTCCTCAGCACAGCCTACACCCTTTCCAATCTGGGACCTCTTGAAGGATGTCCTACTGCCAGTTTACAGGGATCAGGCCTAAACCGGCAGTCAGACATTCCTCTCCCAATCTGGGACTGCTGGGTCCTAACTGCTCACCTGCCTGCCTGCCTGCCTGATTGCCCCTAACCACTCTGCATGCCTGCCTTGTTTGCCCCCAAATGCTCCCTGCCACCAGCCTGATCACCCCCAACTGCCTCCCATGCCAGCATGCTTGCCTCCAACTGCCTCCCCTGCTTGCCTGCTCACCCCAAACTGCCTCCCCCCGTCCTGATCACCTTCAACTGACCCCCCACTGATGACCTGCTCAACCCCAACTGGCCTCTCTGCTGGTCTACTCACCCCCAACTGCCAGCCTGATCATCTCCAATGGGCCCCCCACACCAGCCTGATCACCCACAACTGCCCTCCCCTCTTGGTCTCTAACCACCTCTACCTCGGCCCAGCCACTATGGCTTTGTTCCTAAGAATGAAATGAAGGTCTTCCAGTCTAATTAGCATATTACCCTTTTGTTAGTATAGATAGAGGCCTGGTACACAGGAGGGGGCTGGCCGGTTTGCCCTGAAGGGTGTCCCAGATCAGGGTGGGGGTTCCCTTGGGACATGGGGCAGCCTGGGGGAGGGACCTGTGGTGGTTTGCAAGCCAGCCACGCCCCCATGGGGTGATGTTCCCTCCTGGGAGGCGTGGTCAGCCTGGGTGAAGGGCTGAGAGCTGTTTTCAAGCTGGCCACACCCCCATCAGGGTGGGGGTTCTTCCTGGGGTTCCTGGTCAGCCTGGGTGAGGGGCTGATGGCTGTTTGCAGTCTGGCCAAGCTCCCCAGCGGGTACCCTCACCCCATGGGGGTGTGGCCAGTCTGGGTGAGGGGCTGAGCATTGTTTTCAGGCTGGCCACACCCCCTTCACGGTGGGGGGTCCCACTGGGATGCCTGGCCAGCCTGGGTGAGAGTCTGGTGGCTGTTTACAGGCTGGCCACACCACCTTCAGGGTTGGGGTCCCCAAAGTATAGATGGTTTAACTTAGAACATTTCTATTCAGAAACTGTTTTTTGCATGTCTTTAAAGAAATGCATTTAGCAATAATTGGCTTAAAACAGTGAAACTTTAAAATTGATGTCACGGGAAGATAGATTAGCAATAATAAATAAATATAATAGATACAGTATTATAAGATACAAGGGGGTTTTGGTAGATCCTGAATAACTGTAATGTTCCTTATAGAGATGAACCATTCAGAAATAAATAACTCAGCCTTAAAAAAACACTAATCTCTTTATTGTGGTTTCTACTTGTTTGAAAAGTACAGAGTATAGCATTGATAAAATTGAAGCCTGTTGAAAGGGTCCTCAGAATGAGGGCAACAAGACAGCATTCCCACTTCCCTCTCCAAATGGGGGGAAATACCTTTTTAAATAAAAATGAGTCTGAGTCAGAACAGGTTAAGTTGGACTATGAAAACATCTTCTGATACATTCATGCCTACAAGTCTGATGTGTAAAAATATAGTAAATACCCTGTAAAATGGTAGTGATCTCATCATATGTTATTTTTGTGCTCAGACTTCACACTCAGTTTCTTCATACAACTTGTTTAGAATTATATTAAAAACAATACAAAGACAGTTGCTTGAAGGGATAGTTTGACAAAATATATTCAGATATTGTAATATATGAGTATAGTAAGAAAAGTATATTTTCGAAACTGTCCTCAATTCTATTTTTAGCTAAAATGAAATTTGCTTATTGAAACGGAACCTTTTTAATAATTTACAAATATTTGAGGAAATGTATATTCACATGAATGTTTATTTAAACATTCAGAAAAGGTATTCAGCTATTGCTAAAAAACTGAAGTTTAAGTAAACATGTGAATTTCCCCCCCAGATATATATGCTGAAGTTAATCTGATCTAATAAGTTAAACCAAAGAGAGATTTATGGAATTAACTCACCAGTAGGAAGAATACACATTAATAAAAGTAAACATTTTTTAAAAAGTATATTAGTTTTTGATGTTAATTTTGTTATAAAAGTATCTCAAAACATTACAACATGGTGATAAATAATATACAAAAAAAATCTCTTAAAATACCATGAATAGGGAGCCAGCTTCCCCAGAAAAATGTTACTCTGTTAATACCTTGCTTTATTAAAATGACTTTTTAAAACCTGATAAATATTCTCAGCAATTTTTCTAATAAACATCTAATATTGCTATCCATTAGATTTCAAACTTTTATACATAGTAAACAGAACAGCTTTAAATGGACGTGACAAATACCATAGTGTGTGCAATTATTTTTTGCCACGATGAAACAAGGCACATGTGAACACGATTGCAGCATCTACCATTTTCCAGGAATTGTGGTCCCACATTCATACCACTGAACGTAATTGATTTGGGTGTGACCACCGATTTCTCCAAATTGGACAGGCTCCTGGCGAACTGCTCTGAAATAGCCTACAAGAGAAAATTAATTATAATAATTGCAATGTTATATATGTGCCTTCTTTGCTCATAGATTGAATGGCTGAAGGTTAGTTACTCTAGGACCAGGTGAAGTATTTTAGAAATGGAGAGCAGCAGAGGCCATGGAATCTTTCCTGAGGTAGAAACGGGCTAAACATCAGGAGCATCTGAAACTCCTTAACAAAGCAGGGGACTGCTGGTAGTGTTTAGGAAACAAAGCTGGGAAGGAGCAGGTGAGATGTGTGCTTTTGAGTGTTATTGAGCACATCTACACTCTGTCTTTTTTTTTTTAAAGTATATCTTATTGATTTTTTTACAGAGAGGAAGGGAGAGAGATATAGAGCCAGAAATGTCGGTGAGAGAAACATCACCGGGGATGTGCCCACAACCAATGTACATGTCCTTGACCGGAATCGAACCTGGGACCCCTCAGTCTGCAGAGCGACGCTCTACCACTGAGACAAACAGGTTTCGGCTACACTCTGTCTTATGTGAAAGTGTACTTTCTGCACATTACAGACCTACAGTGGTCTGTGAAGAGCTGACCTGAGTAATGGTGCTATGTGTATTTACCACTGTGTTAAGAAACAAAGGTGGTATCAAGCTTGCTAAATTTCTAAGCATTAAACTTAGGTGGGATCTTCAATGACCCTATACTAACTGATTTAAAACTTTTGAAATTTCTCTGTGACTGTAAAATAGAAATATACAAAATTTATTTTTTAAAATATTTCATTGATTTTTTACAGAGAAGAAGGGAGAGGGATAGAGAGCTAGAAACATTGATGAGAGAGAAACATCAATCAGCTGCCTCCTGCACACCCCCTACTGGGGATGTTCCTGCAACCAAGGTACATGTCCTTGACCAGAATCGAACCCTGGACCCTTCAGTCTGCAGGCTGATGCTCTATCCACTGAGCCAAACCGGTTTCAGCAAAATACACAAAATTTATAGTATGTTTAAATCCAATTCCTGTGAGATACCAGTTTCAACTTCTGGTTCAGGGGTTCACAGGTCCTATCAAGGCATCTTTTTATGGTGCCAGTGAACAAAATGTGTTGCTGGAAAGACTAGTCAAATGATTTAAGGTATCTAACGAACTTCTTGGTCATTCCCAAGTAATATGAACATTTAATTTACCCTCTCCTACCTTGTCTGTACAACAAGTAAATTAATTTTCATCTTTTTAATCTTTAAAATTAAGCAGCTTAGTGCTAATGTGTCTGCAGCATTACCTTGGTTATTCATTTTTTAACATAATTGTTTTAACTGAACTTATACAATGAAGGCAAATAGTACTATTTTTCCATTTGTGGTAGTCTGTTTTTAAAATTTTTTTAAGGGAATAAAAGAATGCCTATGTGCTCAGTATTGACAAAAAATGTAAAGCTAAAATATGAATGATTTAAGTTTATGAAACATTGCTCTTTTATTCAGGTTTCCTTAAATTGAATACATTTGTCTTTCTGTAGCTTTCCTTGGTCCTAAGGAATAGTCTTAGGGACTGGGAGGAAAGTTGAGAAACTTTCATTAAGGTCTTCATATTAAGTAAGGCCTTTTAACAGTTTTTTTTTTTTCTTTCTAGCTAGATAATTATAACAATGCTACCATAGAATTATTTTTAAAGTGATTGCTTTCCTCAGCATGAATTCTTTTTGGGTCAATTTATAAAACCTTGCTTTTGAGGAGGCTCAGAAACATACCTTTTTTTGTGGGTAACTGCTCAGAAGTCAATTGCTGTCCTGTGCGTCCATCTAAAAACGAGTCCACAAATTGGCAGTGATCTTCTCCATGGCCTCTCTGATCGCCTATGTTATAAAACTTTCCTGAAGAACCAAAAATTAAAAGGATCATAAAATGTTACTTTCTTTGATATGAGACCATCTATCTATCTATATAAAGGCCTAAGCAACTGGACAACTGGCCGGTAGCTATGATGTGCACTGACCACCAGGGGGCAGATGCTCAATGCAAAAGCTGCCCCCTGGTGGTTAGTGCGCTCCCACAGTGGGAGTGCCAGATACTGGGCTCATGGCTGGTGAGCGTAGCTGCGTGTGGTGGCATGAGCCTCTCACGTCTTCCCGGCAGCTTGCTACCAAGTTTCGGGGCGGGATGAGCGGGAGCTGTGCCACACCCAGCCCGGGCTCCTCCCCGGTCGCCTGACCTGTAGGGACAGGGCCAAAATCAGCAGTCTGACATACCCCAAGGAGTCCCGGATTGCAAGAATGTGCAGGCCATGCTGAGGGACCCCACCAGTGCAGAGATGCACCAGGCCTCTAGTTCTGAAATAATCACATTGTTCCAAATAATCATTCTTTCCTGATCTTGTACTTTCCCCTACTCTTACCCTAGTTCAAGCCATCAGCGCCCTTTGACTGAACTATGAAATGGTCTCCCAGCTGACATTCCTGTTTTTCCTTTTGCCTCTCCATTCTCCCTCCCTTCCTCTCATATCCTGCATGTTTTAAAAATGCCACTCAGATGTTACTCCCATAAATCCCTCCAGCAACCTCCTATTGTACTCAGAAGAAAACCCAAAGTCTCACATGATTTCACACCTGCCTGCCTTGTCTTCCTCCTACTAAATAAAGCCTCAGCCACACAGGGAACTGGCTACGCATGTTCTGCCACAGGCCTTTGAGTTTCTCTTCCTCCCTCTCTGCTTTCCCCTAGATCTTTGCTTGGTTGGTGCCTTCTCGTAGTTTTCCTCCTAGCACAGTGTTATCTTTTCAGAGAGGCTTTTCCTAACACAATTAAAGGAGCTTTCATTCAGCTATTTTGTTCCACTCTTCCCGCCCCCCCCCCCCCCCCCCCCCCCCCGCCAAAGCACTACAACTAGATGGTAAGCTACAAGAAGGCTTGCTTGTGTCTTGTTTGCTGTGTTGTCCCGAGCACCTAGAACAGTGTTTGAATAAATCAGATACTACTTGTTGAATAATTGAACAAATGTCTGTCTTTCTAAGCCTTACTTAAAATTTTTATTGTAGGAGTGTAGAAGAGAAAATAAGCTGCCGAGTCTGGAGCCAGCAGTTGTAATCTTTTTTTTTAAAAAAATATATTTTATTGATTTTACACAGAGATGAATTGAGAGGGATAGAGTTAGAAACGTCGATGAGAGAGATACATCGACCAGCTGCCTCTTGCACAATCCCCACCAGGGATGTGCCCACAACCAAGGTACGTGCCCTTGACCAGAATCGAACCTGAGACCTTTCAGTCCGCAGACCGATGCTCTACCCACTCAGCCAAACCGGTTTCGGCAGCAGTTGTAATCTTGATCTTGTCATTGTCAGACTAAAAATGTGATTGTCTTATTCCTCCCAGGAGTACTGTTAGATACACCCATTTTATTACCAGTAAGGTGTTTGTTTATTTATTTATTTATTTATTTATTTATTTATTTTATCCTTGGTTGGATGTAACAAAATTGAGCTTAAATGTGGCTAGTGTCTTTACATGCAAGTTTGCCATGATGGTACTGTTCAAATTGCATTTTCATTGTTTTCCTTCTAATAGCATGTCTCAAGTCCTTGTTTTCTAGACTATTTCAATAACATCTTGCTCAAAAAGAAAAACTGTATCTACATCAGACCTTAGTTTCTGTCCAAAGAAGAGGCCAAGTTTTACAGAATGTTGCAAAGCATTCCCTGAAAGACAAGACTCAAAACAGCGGGTAGTCTTGCTTACCTGAGAGGGAGTCGCTCAGATAAATCTTGTATCTAAGAGAGTTGCATAGCTGCACCCCTACAAACTTTTTATACCAAGTCCTTTTGACATATTGTTTGCCTTTACATTCTGAGTAAGAGTCTGAATCAAAGGGTCTTTCTGTCCAGATGGCATCTCTTCCTCCTGCATCAGGAAAATGTAAGATTTGAGTTTAGTATCTGCTTTTGGTGCTGAAGAGCTGTCCTGAAAGCTTAAAAAACAAACAAACAAACAAACAAACAAACAAACAAACAAACGCAGTTTGCAAAGTTCACTGTCAACTTGCTGACAGCTGGCTTTCTCCAATGCTAAATATTGAAGCCAAAAAATATAGGAGTTTAGACACATAAGCCCCCACTTAAGTTCCTGTCAATAGCGATAAGGCTGCAGAGGTGTGTTTTTAGGTGTTGAATAGGCTTTGCAGTGCTAGATGCAGACAGCATCCTGAGGGAATTCAGGGTTTTTTTTTGTGTGTGTGTTGCAGCATGTACAATTTAAACAGCGGCTCTAATGTGACTTGCTGTTAAAAGTGGAAATGAGGGTATTATATCTTGACAGTTATACAAAAAATTTGGTACATGGATGAAAGCAACCTTCAAAACATCCAACTTGTTCCTAAAACATCATAGATTCTTGATGAAACTGAGTGTTCTGGGTACTCATTCATATCTGATGGATACCATGACTTACATCCTGCTATGTCTGTGTAGTTGAATCAGTTTAGAAAAGCATGTAGTTACATTCACATGGAGACAGGTACTTACCAGAAACGGGCTCGCTCACTCTCGGATCCGCTGAGGAGAAAGAGCGACAGAGTCAGAAGTTACTAAGTAGGTCTCAGTGTTCCAGTGGTACAGTGAAGAAGGTGGGTGCTCACAGGAAAGAATTTTTACCCACAAAATAGCTACTCTTTCTAAAACGGAATTGGTTAGTATGTGGGTGTTGTTTTGGAAGTCGTTCTCAATGGGAAATCTGCCAGATAGTCAGTTGTATCTTTTTTTGGGGGACTTGAGTAGTTAGACATCTTCATTGCTGTTTTAGCTTTCACTTCAATTTTAAAAGCTTCCTCTTTTAGCTTCATATAAAAATGACTGATGATAAAGTCACCAACACTTCATGAACTGCAGTTGGTGGAAAATTATACAAATGATGCTGTGAGCATATATGTATCTCATTAGGGAATGGGAGCTTAGAAGGTCACAAAAGAGAAATTTTACAGCTGCTCACCATAAAACAAACGTGTCAGATGAGTTCCCTTTCTAGATGTATGGCTCAGCATGTCTCATATTTTGATTCTAGGCATTGATGCAGGCATGCAGAAGACCATTAATTCACTAGATTTTTGAGTATAGATTGAACATTTTTTTCTTTTAAACCGATATACCTAACTTTTTTTTTTTTTTTTTACATCAAAATATATGAGGAAAAACACAAGTGGTCTTTCCTTGTGGGCATCTTCCATAATTGGTTTTGTCCCATAGATGATTTTTGGAAATTCAAGAAACTGCACAGAGTGTTTGGCCGGGCTTCAGACAAGCTCCCTATTGCAAAACACTGTGGCCCTTCACATGCTGGTTGGGAAGTGCTGGTGATGCGATTACCTGACTCAGTGCTGAATGCCACCGTGTTGCTGAGAGGGCCTTCCCCGAGGGGGTTTTTTGGCTTCACCTGGAATTCATAGCTGTGTAGGGGGGAAATAAAAACAAAATAGTAATATATTCTCCAGGGGGAGACAACATTCCCTTGTTCCACTAATGTCCTTCCTGAATCTGTTTTGAAGGGACACCTGTTCTAGAAGCGCGAGGAAAGGAAACACATAAGGCCCCACTTAAGTTCCTGTCAATAGCGATAAGGCTGCAGAGGCGTGTTTTTAGGTGTTGAATAGGCTTTGAAACAAAACGTTGGGTCTCACTTTCTAAACAGCTTGTGCAATGCTTTATGTAAGGACAGGGTTAAGTTAATAAAATAATTGTCTTTTTAAAGTTCGAATTAGTAGAGATCACTGGGAAAGTCGGTAATGGATATATAGGAAAGAGGTATGTAGTGGACCCAGGCTAATTCCAGCAACAAGGACCCTGGGTTTTCTCTAGATGTTTCAGCTACTTCCTGTTGGAGAGAAGTAGGGAGATCCCTTTATATTCCTTTTATCCCAACCCTCAAAGCCTTAGACTTAGGCCGTGTTCCTCTTTGTGGGGTTTGCACTACCTATGTTGGTATCACAGAGCAGCAGCTGTTGGGAAAGTTTGTTTTAAATGCAGATTTCTTGCTCCTTCCTATCTACTGGATCAAATTTTTGAGGGGGTCCACGTAGGAATTTACACTTGACATTTGAAAACTATTAGACTAAGCTATGGAAACAAATGCACATGAAAAAAGGTTCTTTACAAGGACTTCCTGGTTGTGTTTCCTGGAACTCCGGTCCGTGGACCATAGGAAGCCACAGCATCTCCAGAATCGGGACATGGCAGTGTCACGTCTTGGAGAGCTGGGCACAAAGGCAGACTTTTCTCTCCTCTGCAAACCAGATTCATGTGGGCGAGGCTCTTAGCTTTTATGTTAGAAATCAAATCAGGCCTGGCCGGATGGCTCTGTTGGAACATCAGCCCATACACCAAAAATATTGCACGTTCAATCTCTGGTCAGGGTGCATATGGGAGGCAACAGAAGGATCTTTCTTTCTCTTCCTCTCCTTGCCTCTCTCTAAAATTAATAAATAGATCATCTCGTGAGGATAAAAAAAAACAACAACACCCAAATAAACCCAGATCTCTAGAAGTTATATGTTTGACTATATCCTTAAGAAGCACGCATTAAATTGCTATGCAATAACTGAGAAAGGTCATGCATAGAATACTTAAGCGGAGCACACCCTTTAAAGAAATTCAAATAGTAAAGCTAGTTTTCATTTGCCTAAAACTGAGTTTCGGGTGCCGGAAAGTATTTTGGATGCAAAATCAATTTGAGTCAGCTGTTAGTATGGTGAGTCTCAAATTTGTATAGGCTTTTGGTAGATAATTCCCATTTTTTGAAAAGTTTGTAATTGAATAAGAATGCAGAACATACAAAAGGAAGATATGTTATAAATAACTGAAAAACAGGATGACAGTAATAACACATACTGCTAGAATCCTTAAGACAGACTCTAGCGATACGACAACGGCAACCCCTTTAGGGGTGCTTACTATATATCAGACACAATCATTTTGTGTATATAAAGTAACATACAAACCCTATGAGATCAGTGTTACGCCATTTTTTCAGTTAAGAATGATGAGGCTCTTAACCAGTGTTCTGTTTACTTTTACAAACTTTGTGAAATGAGGATTAAAATTTATAGGGTTACCCTAGCCGGTTTTGCTCAGTGGATAGAGCATTGGCCTGTGGACTAAAGAGTCCTGGGTTTGATTCTTGTCTGCACATGCCCAGATTGTGGGCTTGGTCTCCAGTAGGGGGCATGCAGCAGGCAGCCAATCAATGATTCTCTCTCATCATTGATGTTTCTATCTCTCCTTCTGCCTTCCTCTCTAAAATAAAAAAATAATATGTTAAAAAAATTTACAGGGTTTTTAACCGAGAGACATCAAAACATTTGGTACCCTAATCAACTGATATAAGATGCCTTTATCATTTGCAATAAGAGAATGCCAATATAAAACCACATGTCACTCATTTAAATAAATTGCATATACATAGGGAGTTTTGGCATGGAATATTTTCTAGAGATGAGATTCTTGCTCAGAAGCCTGATGACCTTAAAACAAAAACAAACCAGTATGATGAACTGATAATGGAAAAAAGAAACCACAGGCATTTGGACTTCGAGTCAAGTGGGCAATGCATTTCACATTCCAGGCCACTGCCAAGAGCCCTGTGCTTTGGCTAACTCTGATTGCTGGAGCCATCTTCTGGTCTTTTTATCCTGCAGTTATTTATACTTCAGCTCTATTTGTAGTGTGACCACAAATACTCCTAAGAAACTTTGTTTTCTTGCCAACATTTTGTGATACTTGACAAGTTTTGAAGAAATCATTTTAAACTAGATTTAATTAACAGCATGGGACTAAAAGGTACATAATTTTTGGCAGATTAAACCCTATATAAAGAGAAAATATTGAAGTGGCAAAGTTTTCCCCAAGAAGCACATTATATCACAAGATCTATGTCATTGTAAGTCAATATTGATTATACATAGGAAATAAGCATGGGATGATCTATTAAAAAGTTATGAAGCACAATAAAGTTACTTAAATAATGCTTTGAAGAAGATTTGGAAGATCAAGTTAAAGAAGTTTTACAAATACATGAACAAAAAGTCAGAAATGAAAAATGAGAGAAAATTAAAAAAAAATTGGATTATTTCAGGAGATACAATACCTAAGTATTGGGTTCTAGAAGAGATAGGGAGAAAGGAGGGTAGAAAATTATCCCGGAAATTATGTAATTTTTCAGAACTGAAAGACATGGGTTTGCAGATTACAAAGGCCCAATGTACACCCAGAAAAACAAACAAACAAACAAACAAACAAACAAAAACTATCCAAAGCACAAATGATGCAAAATTTCAGAGTATTGGGGTAAAGACACAATTTTAAGTTTCTGAGAAGAAAATAGGTGCCATTCAAAGAGCTCAGAATCAGAATAACATTTGACTTCTTAACAGCACTGGAAGTTAGAAAATAATGGAACTAAGTCTTCAAAAATCTTCATTGTACCCTAAACTCCACGTCTAGCTAAATGATAGTATTAGAGTAAAACAAGGATATTTTCAGATATGCAAAGACTCAAAAAATATTATCTTCCTTAAGCTTTTCCCAAGATGTATTTCTCAAGAAGTGCCACAATGCCAGGGAGTAAACAAAGAAGGGAGGTAGGAGATGTACGAGTTAGGTTATTCAACATAGGAGAGAGCCATAAGATGATGATGTTAAGGAATTCCAGGAGATGTTGCCATAAAAAAAGTACACAGAACATATACACTGAGTGTCCAGATTATTATGATCTCTGAACGCAAAAATATATATGCAAGTGCATGAGTGGGGTCCGGCTAGCCTGGCCAGGGGGAGGGAACATGGGCGGTTGGCTGGCCTGCCTGCTGGTCGAACTCCTGGTTGAGGGGATACTTTGCATATTAGCCTTTTATTATATAGGATATACACTGAGTGGCCAGATTATTATGCGTTCAGAGATCATAATAATCTGGCCACTCAGTGTAGATGACTCGAGCATTTGATCATTCTAAGAAATGCTCTAGAAATATGGATTTAATTGACAAAAGAAATAGCTAAAATAATTGAAAATTGCAGAGGTGACTAAGATGGTGACATACGAGGCTTCTGAGCTCCCCTCCTCCTACAGACACATCGAATGTGTAGCTCCACACAGAGCCATTCCTAATAAAGGTGATCCAGAAACTAGCTGAACAGCTCCTACACACTGGGCAAATGACAGAACACCCACCCACATCACTATGCCTAGGAAAGGCTGAGTCACTTCAGGACAGGACCCCCTGCCACAGGGTCACACAATCAGGAGCAGATCCACAACTACCAGCTTTTCCTTGAGGAGCAAAAGGTTTGGACCCCAAATCTAGCATCCGGATTTTGCCAACATTTGTGTTACCTTTTTCCCAACTTCTAAGACTCTCTAAATACCCATCTCTGAAAGCCAATGGGGATTGTGTCTATGAGACCTCTAAGAATATAGCAAAACAAAACCCAGTTATTCACAAATGTATTGAGCATTCCCTTTCCACCCGTCTCCAGGGATTAGAGCCAAGGAAACAGGCAAAAACTCCCACGTACTTTAAAGGCTACCTGAGGATGAGGTCCCCGATTTCAGCGCTCATCGAGTGACTGGCTGCAATCCTCTCCAGAGACAGAAACAGCAAACACCTTTCCTGCCTTCTCTCCTCAGCCCACTCCAACAACAAAACCAAGTTACTAGTGTCTCCCTGGAAGGAATTTTTACAAATGGGTGGCACTCCAGCTTTAGTGGCTGCCGCCCAAGGGATGGGCCCCCAGATTACCTGGCTCTGAGAGGCAATGGGCTTGTCTCCCTAGCCCCACAGTACTGTATCAAATGAAGTAGTTCTTAACAGGTGCAGGAGTATCCCCTTCCCCCCACAGCTGTATCTGGCCTAGCAGAGAGGAAGCAGGCAAAACACCCATCTCCCAGTGTTTCCCTAGAAGGGGCTTAACTACATAACTGCCCAGCTGCTACCTGAGGGTCCAGTTTCTAATCAGCCTGCAACTAAGTGCCGACTGCCATTCTCACTTTGGGGACCCTGACAGGTTTTGGCACACCCTCAACTCCTGAAGCCGCTCAGAACAAGGATGGTGGTTTGGACACTCTCAGAGGCGTGAGAGACAACTAGAAGCTTGGCTGGACTGATCAGAGTGGTTCACTTTTCTAACAGGAATAGTCTGTCATGACTGGAGAGGTGGCTGCTTTATCTCATGTTTAGAGATCACCAAAGAGAATCAAAGAAAATGAAGAACTAAGAATATGGTCCAAACAACAACAACAACAAAATCAAGAAAAATCTCCAGAAACAGATCTTAATGAAATGAACATAAGTTATTTACCTGATAGAATGTTCAAAATAAAAATTGTAAATATGTTCACCAAGGGCCAGGAGAACAATGCATGAACAAAGTGAGAATGTCAACAAAGAAAATAGTAAAAAGTACAAAACAGAAAACATATAGCTGAAGAATACAATAACTGAACTGAAAAAAATCATTAGAGTTTGACAGCAGATTAAATGAAGTAGAAGATCAGCAAACCTCACAGGGCACTAGAATATACCCAATCAAAGGAATAAAAAGGAAAAAAAGAAAGAAAAAGAGAGAAGATAGCTTAAGGGACATAGGAGACATAGCAGATCATGATATGCATTATAGGGGTCCAGAAGGAGATGAGAGAAAAGGGCAAAAAGGGCCTTTAAAGAAATGATAGCTGAAAACGTCCCTAACGTGAGGTAAGAAAGAGACATCCAGATCCAGGAAGTCGAGATCTCCAAATATAGGTGATTCAAACAGATCCACACTCAGACATTATTAGACCAGAGGCCTGGCACATGTAATTTGTGCGCGAGTACGGTTCCTAGGCCTGTCCTGTGATCAGGGCCATCTTCCCCACCTGCCCGAAGCCTGCCCCACTCCCCACTGCCACCCACCCCCAGTTCCCTGTTTGTCATTGGGTGATCGGAGCCTGCTGGCCAGGGGGAGAAACCGAGAAGTTGGCCGTTCCCCCCGCTCGCTGGCCCTGCCCATGCCACAGGTCGCCCTCTGTGTGTGGGGCAACTGGTGGGGCAAGGGCCTTGGCCTGGCGCCACTCGCGTCCCCCACCACCCACCTCCGGCTCCCTGTTTGCCATTGGGCGATCCGGGGAAAGGGACCAAGAAGTGGTCAGTGCACCTCATAGTGGTCAATCTGGTCATTTTGCTGTTAGGGTCAATTTGCATATTACCCTTTCATTATATAGGATAGAGGCCCAGTGCATGGGTGGGAGCTAGCCCACCTGCCCTGATTCGGGCCTTGGATTGGGGTGGGGGTTCCCACTGCGGGGTGAGGCCAGCTAGGGTGAGGGGTGAGAGGTGAGGGGTGCGAGGGATTTGCAGGCCCGCCATGTCCCAATTGGGATGGGTTTCCCACTGGGGGGTGGGGCCAGCCTTGGCTAGGGGCTGTGGCAGTTTGCAAGCCAGCTATGACCCTGATCATGGTAGGGGGTTCCTGCTTTGGGTGGGGGAGGGGGCGTCTGGCCAGGGTAAGGGGCAGCAGTTGTTCTGGTCTCTGGTGGTTTCACTGTTTCGGTTGCTGGGCTTTCATTATATAGGATTGTCAAATGCTATAGACAAGGAGGGACTCTTCAAAGCAGCAAGAGAAAACAACTTATATATAAGGGAACTCTCATGAGACTATTAGATTTTTCAGCAGAAGCTTTCAGATCAGGAGGGAGTGGCATGATATATTCAAAGTGCTGAAATAAAAAACTACCTGGCAAAGTTGTCTTTCAGAAATGAAGGAAAGAGAAAGAATTTCCCAAACAAAAGCTACACCAACCTTACAAGAAGAGATAGAGTTGTTGAAGCTGAAACTAAACAATGCTAAATTAATGAGAGAAAAACATGAAAATATATAACTCATTGGTTTAAAGTAAATATGTAGTAAAATTTAGAGTATTCTAGTGTTGTAATTAGGTGGGTAAAATACATAACTAATACAAAGATGAAAAAAGTATCAAAGGCAACTATACCACAATACTTGATAATGGATGTACAATGTAAAAAGATATAAATTGTGTCATCAAAAGCAAAAGGTGAAGAGGAGAATGCAGAAACGTAGAGCTCCTGTATGCATTTGAAGTTATTATCTGTGAAGAGCGGCTACAGCGTTTGGACAGGCTCAAGCTTCAGACTAATGAGAGGGCACAGACTGATGAGGGGCTTGAACCTGTCCAAAGGCTGTAGGCGCTCTCCACAATTATCAGCTTAAAACAGACTGTTATAAATAGAAGATGTTTTATGTAAGCCTTGTGATAACACAAAGTTATAACCTGTAGTAGATACATAAAAGATGAAGAGAACGGAATAAATGCAGACTACAGAAAATCATCAAATCACAAAGGAAGAGAGCAAGAGAGAAAAATAGCAACAGAAGAATTACAAAACAGCCAGAAACAGTGAACAAAATAGCAATAGTACATACCTATTAACAATTACTTTAAATGTACATAGATTAAATTCTCTAATTCCTTTAAATGTATATGGGTTAATTGAACATTGAGTAGTTTAGTGGACAAAAAAACCCAAGACCCAAGTATATGCTGCCTATAACAGACTCATTTCAGCTTTAAGGACTAAAAATGAAGGGATGAGAAAAGATATGTCATGAAAATGGAACACAAACAAAGCAGGGCACCTAAAATTATATCAGACAAAATAGACTTTAAGCCAAAGACTGTAACAAGAGACAAAGGAGATGATTGTATAATGACAAATGTGTCACTTCATCAAGAAGATATAACACTTTGTAAATATTTGTGCAACCAACATAGGAGCACTTTAATATATAATGCAAATAAATTAACAGATCTATATATGTAAAATCATCACATCGAATACATTATCTTTGCAAATGTATTTGTCAATTACACCTCAATAAAACTGAAAAAATAATTGAAAAGATTTGCTTCTGGGAGACAATTTAAGACTAGAAATGAGCTGCTTTGTAGCATTTGAGTTTAAAACCATATACATGGATTTCTGATAAAAATGAAAATTAAATTTAAAAAGCCACTGATAAGACCTGTTTAATCAAAACGAGTATCTGAACGGGGTGCAGTCCAGATGACAACTGAAGCCAAACCTTTGGGCCTCTTTGAGGGCAAGCCCAGCAAGCACCCCCCTGGCAGATGCCCTGCATGGTCCCCTGGGTAGGTATGGATCCAAACAAAAATACTCTTCCCAAGTCTCCCTGCTACGGTGCAGGTCACGCCGGAGAGACTGCTCACGGCTGCACTGCCGTGGGACTTCCGGGTAAGTTATTTAACCTCTACGAGCCTCCATTCCCTCCTGTAGAAAAACGAGGGCGATCATGTTACTTGTGACCAACTATATAGCCTCTAGAGGGTAGAAAAGTGTGAGTTTTTTGTGAGGATTAAA
The DNA here is from genome assembly GCA_963924515.1 of Vespertilio murinus. Lineage (NCBI taxonomy): Eukaryota > Metazoa > Chordata > Mammalia > Chiroptera > Vespertilionidae > Vespertilio > Vespertilio murinus. The sequence continues at coordinate 127,021,391 of OZ004706.1, read as the reverse complement.
TGAGATAATAGATTCCAACGGGTCTGGTATGTAGTGAGTCTACATATTCTCTGGTATTAAGCTCCAATTTTTATCCCAGAGGAGCGGGATAATAAAGAAGAGAGGAGAGTTTGAGAATAACTGAAAACCAGCATAAGCATTGAATATCAATCTTCAGAAAAGTACAAAATGAGGGTTTCAAAGAGTGGGGATTTGTAGGGCAAAACCGTCAGAGGCAGGGATGCTCCAGCCTGGAGGATCCAGCCTGGGAACTCTCTTCAGGTCTGGCTGCGGGGGACACTCCTGCCGTCTCCTGCCTCCCTTCTTCATTCCTCTCCATAACCGCTTCCCTTAACACAGAGCTGAGCTATGCTTCTCATGAGTGGATGGACTTTCCATATACTTCCATCGATTTAAAAAGCTGGTTTTCGCTCTAACAAAAGCCTCATAAGACCTCAAGCAACCAGCTATTTATATAGAAAAGCTCCTCCTAGCTGTTTGTTTGAATTGTTTGGTTAGCTAATTTTATCCTTAGTGTAGTCTTTTTAAAAATATATATATTTTATTGATATTTTACAGAGAGGAAGGGAGAGAGATAGAGAGCTAGAAACATCGATGAGAGAGAATCATCAACCAGCTGCCTCTTGCACACCCCACACCAGGGATGTGCCTGCAGCCAATGTACATCATGCCCTTGACCAGAATCGAACCCGGGACCTTCCAGTCCGCAGACCGATGCTCTACCACTGAGCCAAACCGGTTTTGGCCTTAGTGTAGTCTTCACGTACCTGAGCCTCATTCAAGGTGAGGCATCAGTCAGGGAGAGAGAAAAAAGTGGAATAAGAGGGAAAAGAGTAAGGGGCGCTCAAACAGGGAAAGAGAAACCCAGCCGACGAGTTCTCCAGGGACACCGCAGGCTTACGGTAAGCGTTCTTACGTTCCTACCGCATGCAGGTGTGCAGCCCCGGGAACGCGGATGAGGAGCAACAGGACAGAGCTGTGGGGATTTAGAGGGCAAAGTAAGTCCCACTCAGGGGCAGAGTGGAGAGCAGCGGGGTTCCAGTGGGCACCAGGTACCGACTAGCTGCCTGGTGTGCCCTCAGGGGCGTTTCTGTGTCTCCCATTTCTGTGGGGCCAGGAATGTGAGACCCGGGGCTGCACTCTAACTACAGTGTTGCTGTGAGTTTCTGACACCCCTCTACTAACCACTAAAACATTATAAGTGAAAACTAATAAGAATACGGTGATGTGAAAAGAGAGGTTGATTCGTCTCTTTATAGACTAGTGGAGTTCTATGCGTTTAGCTGTCCTTTTGCTCGAAGAAAAGTTGCAGATGTGACCAGTCCCCTATGTTTCTTCCTTCTCTAACGGAGAAGCAGTGTTTCGCTGCCTGCAATGAAACTAAACAAAACGGCTAAGGCCCTGGCAGCTTATTTTACTTCTCTCTACCCAGCCCAGGAGAAGAGATGCCAAAAGTTCAACACGGGGTCTGAGGAGACCAGAGTTTCGCAAAAGCACCGCGAAGGACATAATGGCTCTTCCATATGCCTGCTTCACTCGGCCAGATTTACGGTGTATAAGTTGCTGCCTCTGTTCCCGTTTACTTGTAGTGCCAAATTTTATGAAATTAAACAACATAAACAATACCCTGTTTTCCCAAAAATAAGACAGTGTCTTATATTAATTTTTGCTCCCAAAGATGCGTTAGGTCTTATTTTCAGGGGATGTGTATTATATTTCCATGAAGTAGGTCTTATTTTCGGAGGATGTCTTATTTTTGGGGAAACACGGTAGACCCAAACCATCTTTGCTGTCAGCTGCAGGGAACTAGTTGGTTTCGGCCTGAGAGAACTGTTGTCCAACAACCTCCCCTTCCTCCCGCAAAGCCACAGAGGGCAGTAGAAGTACTTGAGCAGGTTGGTGAACTTGATTTATTTCATTACCAGACCGGGTGCATTTTCCATAGGAAACTGCTGGGCCCCATGTGAGTCTGACACACACACACACACACACACACACACACACACACACACACACAGTGGGTTCTTCAGTCTTTTGGTCGGTGAGGAGGGCTGGGGCTCGGTTGAAGAGAAGGGTGAGGCTGAAGGGCCTTTTTGTTAGTACAGCAATTGCGTGCGTGCCCATCTATGCTGCCCAAGCAGTTCATCAGGAAGAACTTGGCCCATCAATGGACTATCAACATGAGTATTAAAAATATTTTTTTTTCCTAAAAACAAATTGCATTCCACAGACACAGACCCAAAGAAAAATGGATTATCGGGACAATTCTACGTGATGTAAAACTGACCTAGGTTTTGGTTTTATTTTCAGTTCCAGTTTTTCCGCTGATTCTATGCCTGGCTTCAGAAATTATAAAATTATGTCATTGGGAGAGACTCGAGATCAATTAGTCCACACTTCCTAACCCTTTAAGCAGTGGTGCAATTGTTTAAGTCATACTCTTTTTCAGTTCTGTTCGCAGAACTAAAAGTAATCATAGTGGTCCTTGTAAACCAAGTGGTTGGCTCCAGAAAGGAGAGGTTCTTCTTTTTTATTTTTTAAATATATTTTTCTTGATTTTCCAAAGAGAGGAAAGGAGAGGGATAGAGAGCTAGAAACATCGATGAGAGAGAAACATTGACCAGCCGCCTCTTGCACACCCCCTACTGGGGATGTGCCCGCAACCAATGTACATGCCCTTGACCGGAATCAAACCTGGGACCTTTCAGTCCGTTCTACCACTGAGCCAAACTGGTTTCAGCAGAGAGGTTCTTCTTAATATTTTTCTTTTTGTTCAGTACAAGGCACACATTGAGGTTTTATGGGGGGAAAAAAAGGGGTAATAAACCTTAAGAGTATGGGCTGGCTAGGTCATTGACAAGGCTGGGGCTGCCTCCACAGCCCCAGAATAGCTGGGCGGCTCCACTTTCTTTTTAAAAAAATTACTTTCTTGATTAAGATATCACGTATTTGTCCTCATCCCCCCTCCCATTCCCACCCCAAACCCCTCCCCATGTGTGTCCCCACCCCCCTGTTGTCCATGACCACTGGTTAGGCTCCTATGATGCACACAAGTCCTTTGGTTGATCTCTCTCCCTTATCCTCCCCCTCCCCTACCTTCCCTCTGAGGCCCGGCAGTCTGATCGATGCTTCCCTGTCTCCGGGTCTGTCCACTTTCTATAAACAGAAACATCTCCTGCAGGTATGGAGCTGAACCCTCCCAGCAGCAAGGAATTGCTGGATGGTCCCACGCTTGGACTATTTTTCAGGCTCTGCACATCTGTTTTCTCTGCTTTGTTCTAAGTGTGTTAAATGTTCTAACACTTAGCTCTCTACTCCACTCTCCTCTGCGCATAAAGATTAGCCAGTAATTATCACCTATTTTAGAGCTCAGATTTTTTTGTTTTGTTTTGCTTTAGACCAATGATGGAAAATGCTATTAAAATAAATTATTTACACATGCTTCCCAAGATTGGAATTCTTTTAGAAGTTATCTTCTTCAGCTTTTCAAATAGGGAATTTCGGAACAGCTATACTTCAGAGTTTGCCTATTTTGGGAATTCAATTTTACCAAATATTTTGATTATAAAATTTTCCCAAGCATTGAAATGTGACCAAAGTCATTCTTTATAAGAAAATAAAAACCACACCTGCTGGCTGCATCCTATACATACTCCCTCCTTATTTTACGTATCTTTTATCAGCATTAATCTTGGGCCATGGTTGGGTAGTAGATACAATGGGATGAAACTACAATGTGATACAGTCTGAAAAAAGCTTGCATCAAAAAGCCAATGTACCTAAATTTGGGAACCCATAATTTTATTCTCTGGCTCCAGCCTTCCTGTCGTTAGTAACTTTGAGGACTACTTGTATTTCACCTAAGTCATGCATGTGGAATTGACTTGAATGCTATTGTTGCTCTTTCTTTTCTTGCCAGCCTGTCCCATTCCTTCCTATCCGCTACTGCCAAGTTATAGTCTCAAGTGCTCTATGAGGCTTTTTCTCCTGATAAACTGCAGAACTGGGTGTAAGTCCTACACTGCCATGTTCTTTTATGCTGTTTTATGATGCTTGCTTCATGGGTGTTAGTTTTGTTTCTCTAGGTACTGTTAGGCTTCTGAAACCTTAAATTCAATGAAATAATTTGACTTCAGCTTATTCTTCCTTAACTCATTAAGTTACTTCGACTAATGGGGATTTCAAACAAATAGTGTTTAATATTTCAGCTCAAAACCTGCGCTCATTGAATTAGACTAATCTCTTGCACGCCCCTGGTAAGAGAGCCTGGGGTGCATTCACAGGCTCTTTGGGTACTGGGATCTATTGAACACCACACAGTTTCACGTATTGTAGGAGAAATCATTTTCCTCAGAGCACCTCTACACCCACAGGCATTACATTTGCCCCCAATGGGAAAATGCTCTTTACTTCAAATTACTGATACACCACTTTTAAATCCGGACCCATTAGGGACCATCAACATAATCCTGGTGAAATCATATATATGAACAACAATGGTCTATATCCTGATGGATTTCATTCAAATCTTACCAAACTCTAAAAATAACACAGAGTAAGCTACATATAGACACACTTGAATGGTTTCAAATTTATTCCTCGTAGTAAGTCAGCAGGGGTTCCTAAACTAAATTTAATATTGCTTTTCCCAGAAGACACATGCAGAAAGGCCCCCCCTTAGGGCTTTGTCTATGGATGAGAATAGGCTGTAAGGGGACTTCTTTAGAAAGCCCACTGAGGAAAGACAAGAGATGTAAGAAAGACACATATCACGAGGGCGGGATAAAGGGGACATGGTTGATTTCAGTTTGAGGCAAAGGACAGAAACTATGAGCACGCGCCCTGCAACAGTTAGACCAGACCCTAAATGTGAATCCCAGATTGGTCCTGTGATTCCACAATAAAACGCAACTCAGCTCAAAGGTACTTTTCTTGAACAAGATGCCAAAATGGTGTTCTTACGTGACATTAACAGAATGTTCTTTTCTGGTAGATTTATTTCACCAACTGTTTGTTACTCATAAGTAGCTCAGGTATAAAAATGATTTTTCCAACTAAATGAAAGTCAAAATGTAATCGAAAATGAAAGGACAAGTCCCTCCCCAGTTACCCTCCTTCAAGTTCTCCCCATCTCTTGACCCATTTTCCTGATCTGGCATGGAAGGCTCTCTACAACCTAGCTGCCGCCTCTCTCTGCTGCCACTGCTTTGGTTCACTTTCCACCTCTCACACTGGTCAAACATTGTATTGCTCACTGCCCACGACCATGCCACGCTTGCTTCTGCACTGGCAGTGCTGTTTTCTTGACATTCCTTTCCCCTGAGACAGTCACCTTGCTAGCTCCTTCCTACTTATCCTTAAGGATCAGCCAGGTGCCACCTTCTTCAGGAAGATTTTCCTAAGTTCCCTAGACCAGTGGTCGGCAAACCATGGCTCGTGAGCCACATGCTGCTCATTGGCCCCTCAAGTGTGGCTCTTCCACAGAATACCATGGCCTGGGCGAGTCTATTTTGAAAAAGTGGCATCAGAAGAAGTTTAAGTTTAAAAAATTTGGTTCTCAAAAGGAATTTCTATCGTTGTACTGTTGATATTTGGCTCTGTTAACTAATGAGTTTGCTGACCACTGCTCTAGACTTTGTGAAGTGCCACCCACTCCAGGTTCCCATAGCACCCTGAGCATACTTCTACCAGAGCTCTCACCACTCTGTGTAGTATAATCTGTTATTAACTATCCACCATATTTATTGATTTGTGGTCATAACACTGAGCACACCACTGAGATATGGTTGGTACTTAATAAATGAAAACACAAACCCTTAACAAACAACTCACATGGAAAATGTCACAGAGGCCTGACAAATGGCTAGAGCATCAGCCCATGTACTGAATGATGGGTCTCGGCTTCAATTCCTATTCAAGGGCACATACCTGGGTTGTAGGCTAGATCTCCTGCAGGCTTGTGTGGGAGGCAATCAATGGATATGTCTCTCTTACATTGATGTTTCTCTCTCTCCCCCCTCCCTCCCTTCCACTTTCTCTTAAAAAAAAAAAAGAGGCAATGGAAAAAATATATTCAGATGAGGATTAAAAAGAATTATAAAAAATGAGAAACTGTCACTGGAATAACTGTTCTACTTCTAATTATAGCTAATGGTGCACTGTGAGTTCTGAGGAGAACCTGATTCATAAAAGGAACACAATGGACATTTAGAAATTGGATGTATTTCCTGTGTACTACACAGCCCATTTTTTAAAATTAAATGGAATAAAAAGCAGGAAACTGAAGAGATATTCCTTCCAAGTCCTGTAAGCCTAAGTCCACTATTATAAAGTTCAATTTAAATGAGTTTTCTTTTTTACTTTTCTTGAAAATATATTATAGTGAAAAAAGGCTCTGTCTCTGTTAATCTTGTTAAGAAAACAGAACCAAGTTCATCATTTCTAAAATATATGCTTATTTTGGCCAACTTAAATCCTTTAAGAACATCAGCAGTTGCAAAATTTTCCATATTATAGCTCAAAATAGAAAATTTGAAAGAAAAAAACGTTTGTGGAAAAGTGTTATTTTTGCAGAATTGGACTAGAGTTTAATATGCAGCAGCCATCTGTAATGAAATAGATGCTTCCTGCTGACAGAGCCAAAATGGGCTCCTTTGCATTGTCACAGCCATATCCAATTCCATCCACTCCATTGATGACAGTGGAAGATACAAGAGGTGAAATTTATTAACAAAGTCTCCAACACTGGAGTTTCAGCTCTTACCTATGCTGATCTTTTTCAACACTGAGGAACTTCACTGAGCGATGCAATATTCTCACTGAAAAAATTCCTGATTATGTTCCTCTGAAAATTCTTCTATGTTCCTTGGTGGACTATAACTCAAGATGGCCAGTTGCTTTTCTTTTTAAACTTGAAGCACAGACAATTTACCAAACAGTGTTTTGGAGTTTGAAGAGAGATTGATTTCCCGCAGAGAATAAAATTCAGCCAGGACCATTCAGCATATTGGCTTTGTTAAGAAAAATGCTTGGCTGTATCCATTTAATAATCTCGATTTTTGATTTGTTTGACACGCCTAAATTTGGTGATTCAGCCATGTAAAACAAAACATGAAAAACCTACTGCAGCCGAGCTGGCGTGGCTCAGTGGTTGAGCTTTGACCTGTGAAACAGGAGGTCATGGTTTGATTCCTGGTCAGGGCACATGCCCTGGTTTCAGACACAATTCCCAGTAGGGGGCATGCAGGAAGCAGCCGAACAATGATTCTCTCTCATCATTGATGTTTCTGTCTCTCCCTTTCCCTTCCTCTCTCTGAAATAAAAATACATTAAAAAACAAACAAACAAACAAAAAACCTTACTACATTTCTAGAAATGTCTAAGGCCTTTATATTTTTGTAATAATAAAATGAACTGACAAAATGTTGTATAATTTAGATTTATAAAAGAATCACAAAATTACATAGCAATACAAACAACTTGGTGTCAATGTGTAATGAAGGATATCAAGAAAAAAGTTGTTTATTATAGAATGATGCTAATATTATTTATGTATTTTTTCTCAAAAATCTTTTCTCATTTATTATAAAAAACAAAAACCGAAAGCAAAGGATTGCTATATCTGGGACTCATCTCTAGTTTCATTAAGCATTAACTATTACACACTTCCCCTTGCATCTACCTCACGGCTTTTATCTCCTTGCCCTCCCTTTTCCAGCATGCCAGCTAAGTTCTTCTTACTACAAATGTAGTTCCCCTCATGCATGCTCCAAGTGTCACTGGTCCACAGACTTTCTTCTCTAAGTTTTGGTATTTAATATCAACATCTGGTACTAATGAACTTCTATTTTTCAATGTTCCCAGCTATATGTTAGCTTACAAGACCATCTTGTTAGCTCTTGTATCCCCATCAGTAATTTGCATATTTGCAAAACATGACTTTAGAGGTATCAAGTGCTGTGAAAGCCAAAGAATGAAATGCAAATTAGACCCTTCCTGAGGACAAAGAGAAATGATGACTTTTGCACTCTCAAATTTCACCTGTAATAGCACAGGTGGCTTACCTTGTGTTTGGCTTTAGATTTTCTACCGTGGAGAAGGTTTGATTTGTAATTTGAATGGACTTGTTCTTCCCACTGAATGACCCATTTTCTCTGGATATAACTTCATATTCTGTAGAGCGAAAAAGCCAACATATACTCATCTTTATTTTCTGGCTGAATTAAATGTTCTAGATGCTAATAGCATATTAAAAATAAGCAACTCTGATTGCAGTTCTGATCTTATACATTACATGTTGACATTATACATTATGCATGCATCTTATATTATGCATGCATCTTATACATTTGCAGTTTCCAGAATGGGACGGTCAGCAGATGACAAAGGCCCCAATGCATTTGGGGAGTTGCTCACAGGCCATTTCTGCTTTCCCTTTAGCAGAGCAGGGAAAGCCTGGAAACTGTGAAGATCAATGGCACTCCTACAGTAGCTTTGGAAACTGGTACCTTACCTGTGATTTTGTGAGGCAAGTCAGCCTGCCATTGGAGAGCGCTGCAGAGAGGCGTGTGTATGGGAGCCCTGAAAAGGCCACTGACTACATGGTGCTGCTGCCAAAGACTCATCTGGGTCTCAAACCATAGCAGCAAATGACAACTAACCAAACAATGAACTATACTTTCCTATCATTCATTATTCTGATTTAGAGAATTACTAGAGATCCCCAGTGCACGTATTCAGTGCATAGGTGGGGTCCTGAGGGGTGTGGATGTGATCGGCCTTCGAGTGGGTGGTGGGATGCCCTTGCCAGCCTGGGATCCAGATCCATCCCGCTGATGTTCGCACCCATTGTTGGGAACCACCTGGCAGCAGCTTTTATATCCTTTCTTCCTTGCGGTGCCCGAGGCCAACTTCCAGGAGGCCATTGGTCTTGTTGGGATCATGCTGGGGGCTCTGGTCTTTTGGTGCCTGGTCTGTTCTCCAGAGATTTAGTCCTGAGGGAGTGAGTGGCTGCTGCAGGTCCGGTAGGCTGCTGGGATGGGTTGGTCAGCTAAGCAGCACTCCGGCTGCGGGAGCGCAATGACCACCAGTGGGCAGATCCTGCATTGAGCATCTGCCTCCTGGTGGTCAGTGCATGTCAGCGACCGGTTGTTCCAGTCCTCTGGTCATTTGCTCATATGGTCACTTAGGCTTATATATATATATATATATATATATATATATATATATATATATAAACTTGAAGCACAGTGTGGGGCTTCAAGTATATATATATATATATATATATATATATATATATATATATATGGGAGTTTTGCACATACATCTTACATAAGTTATTAAGTTTTGTACATATTACTTATCTATGCCCCTTTGACAGTTATCTTTGTATTTGTAAAAAGAAGTTATTCCTTAAAGTCTGAACAGAGAGCCACATAAATTTCACTTAAGGGCATATTTCTATGAGCTTGCAGGGCTAATGAAAACAGAAAGAATTTCAGAATCTGAAATATAATTTTCAAACTTGTAAAATGGTTTTCCCTGTTCTCAGTTGGGTTTATAATACACGTGAAAAGATCATACAGAGGATTTAAAAATATACAACAAAAACAAAAAAACAAAAAACAAAACCCCACTCAAAATCAGCTCCATCGGTATGAAGAAATACACACGTGGTGGGCGCTGGGGGGAACGGGAGGCTGCGCAGGAGCTGGCGAGCTCCTGAGGATTCCTGTGTTGGCACGAACACCAAAGACAGGAAACCATGAAGTAACTCAGGAGACTTATAATCACCAATTTTCTTTTGGGAGGGATTTTCATGCTATATTTCAAAATTCTAAAAAGGAGCATGACTCTAAGAATAATGCCTTTTGGCTACCTTTCCAAAAGTCCAATAGTAAACTGGAAGGCAACGCCACTGTGTCTGGACACATCGGTGCAGCTCTTACAGGGTCAGTGGTTGGTGTTTAGTATTCCTTCCTCAGACTCTTGTTCCCAAACATTTTGGGTTTGGTTTTGTTGTTTCCCAACTCTCTTTGTTCCCAGTTCCGTTGCTTTTCTATTCTAACAGAGGGTGGAGAGAGAGGGAGGAAAGGGGAAGGACCCTGAATTCAATGTGCCCTTTATATGTCTTCCCTCAGCTGTGGAGGGATATTTATTAGAAACATGTACTAGCAATTAAATGGGAGTAACATGATTTTTAAAAAATGGAAACTGTGTGGCTTGGTGGGGAGAGACAGACCAAGCCACTTGCCTTGATCTTAGGCTCAGTTTTCCCGTCTGATTGATTTTTTTGATGCTGATTTAGATACTAACTTAGCACCTAATGGCACAGTCCCAAGTAAAGAAGTAGGACTAGGCAAGTCCCCAGGAGCCATAGGCAGTGACTGGCTTGCTCTCAATACAAAGGTAAACTTTGCATGAGGAACAAAATTTACAAAATATGTTTTTTTTTAAAAAGTTAGCTAAGTAAAGACAAGCTACTTACACTGGAGTTTCCCAGTTTGTCTGAGGAGATATACCTGCTGTGTTCTTCTTTATTCATAGGAAACGTTTCTGGCAGAGTCTGAAATGTGCACTCCTCACCCTTCTGTGTAGGGATCTCTACTCCTCCCGACAACTTCCTACTGGGCTCCCCCACCCGCCTGTCCACCTGCCTCAGGCACCCGAACAGGGACACAGGGACGTGGGCAGCAGGAACCTTGCATACGCAGGCTGTACTCTCGAGCTGATCTTTCCCACTCCTCTCCTGTTTGATTATTCTGTTAATTTTGGAGAATTAAATTCCCACCTAACAAGTTCAAAGAACGACTCAGGATTTTTGAAGGAAATGGGTGGGTGGGTAGCAGAATAAAAATTTCAGGAGATAAGCAGAAAACTGACCAGCAATAGAATTGTTAAAACATGTACCCTCAAAATGATTGAAAAAACATTTTAGCCTGCTTGGAAGTTCTAGGTTGACCTAGAAACTGGGTTGGTAAAAGGAAAACTCATTTCAATATGATCATAGGTGAGTCGCAACATCTCATATATTGTCTAATTTTCTGGGTAATGAAAAAACTAGGTATACTTCCCCATTAGGAAAGAGTTCTAAGAGGAGACGAAAAGATGCAACTTCAAGAGATCGGCTAAAGATGATGAACAGGGAGCCCACAGCCAGGACAAAGATGATCTTTCCCATCACATGACACTTTGGGCAGGGACATGCCACAGGGACAGCAGAACTCGCTGCTCCTGAGCGCGGACCCACAGGCTATAGTGTGACGCAGGGTTCGGCAGCCCCACTGGTGCACATTACTAACAGTCCTGTCCAGGCTCTTACCGGTGACAGTGTCATTGAGCGGCTTTTCCCAGTCCAAGATGACAAATGAGGGGCATCCTTCCACGGTGACCACAGTGAGGTTGGAGGGTGGGTTCTGCGGCGGGCTGGTGGCGTTCCCCTCTGGGGGCTCCTCTTTGGGGAACCGTTTGATGGAGTCGGTGATGGAGCAAGGCCTGTCCTCAGGCTTCTGAATGTATCGCACGTGAGGCCCTGGAGAGGAGAGAGAGGGGACTCTGACATTTAGCATTTTTTGAGTAAAGTTGGGGGAAGGTGAATTAATAAATATAAAATTGCTTGAGGACATTTGGTCTCACATTAACAGCAGCTAGAAGGAAGCAGTGATGTGGATGGTTCAGAAGTATGAAAATCTTGTCTCTAGGATACATGATATGGATGTTTGTTAACTTACTTTTCTAGATAGTTTAGTGTGTGCTAATTTCTAAATGTAATTTGTCCCCCCCTGAGCAAGGTTTAAACCTCATAATTTATGTGGCATGGGAAAGAATACTCAACAGGGTCTTGCCTCAACCATGGGCAATAACAAGCCCTACATTAGACACAGTTCTGGTCCCACCTAATAAATATGAAAGCTAGACTCAGAAAGATCAAGTGGTTTCAAATAATTTGCCTACACCTAGAACAAAATTTTTAAAAATATTTTAAGAATAAAGCATATCCAGAACCCAACAAGATGAAATTAACAGGAAAATATTTCCCATAATGAAGAGAAAAATAGATCATTTAAAAACCAACCTAGAACTTTCTAAGTGTTAAAATCATTAGACAAAAGTAATAAAGCAGTTATTACTACTAGTAGAGGCACGGTGCACAAAATTCGTGCACGGGTAGGGTCCCTAGGCCTGGTCCCTAGGTCGCCCACTTGATGACCTGCCCCCTGCTGCTGCTGGTTGCCTTCCTCTGTGGGGTAACTGGTGGGGCGATTAGGGGATGGGGAGTAGGTCCCTGCTGGCACCTGCCTTGGCTGGTCTGGGGCCTGAGGGCTGGGGGGCAGCTCCTGCATTGAGCATCTGCCCCCTGGTGGTCATTGTGCATCATAGCGACTGGTAGTTCCGCAGGTCAGTCTATTTGAATATTAGGTTTTTATTATCTATAATAATAATATGCTAATTAGACCGGGCATCCTTTCAGATGACCTTCCAGACGAAGCCAGGGCTATGAGGAAAGCCTGGATCACGGGTGCCAGAGGGAAGCTGGTGCTGGCAGCTGGGGGAAGGAAGGCCTACTCTTGCATGGATTTCATGCATTGGGCCTCTAGTACAGAATAATCCACATGGTCAAAAGTTAAGACATGAAAGATATAAAAGAGACCCACATCAATTTCACACCAAAGTAGAAATAAAAGGGAATGTTCTCAACCCAATAAAGGGCATCTATGAAAACTCTACAGGTAACATGATACCTAGTGGTGAAAGACTGAATGTTTTCTCCATAAGATCAGAAATAAGAAAAAGATGTCGATTCTCACTATATCTATTCAATATTTTTACTGAGGCTCCAGCTTGTGCATTAAGGCAAGAGAACAGCTATTCAAGATGGAAAGGAAGAAGTAAAATTTTACTCTCGGATAATATGATTCTGTATGTAAAAATCCAATGTATTTATGAAAACTTGATGAAGTGAGAGAAACCAAGATGGCGGCATAGGTAAACACCTAAACTGAGGCCTTGCACAACAATTTCAAGACTACAACTAAAAGATAGAATGGACATCATCCAGAATCACAGGAAAGGTGGCTGAATGGAAATTCTACAGCTAGAAGGAAAGTGGAAAGCACACAGAGAATCAGAGGACCTGCAAAGGACTGAGGTACGGAGACATGAGCGTAGAGAGGAAGGGCGTCTGAGTGCTTGGCTGGCATTCTCTGGCAGGAGAGGAAGGGAAGGCCCCAACTGCACTGAACCCCAGTTCTGACTGCACTGAAACCAGCTCCGGGTGAAACACTGTGGACCCAGGCTCATACGAGGGGGGGGGGGGGGAGAGGGGAGTCTGGAATGTCAGGTAGAGAGAAAGGCACATGGAGACTAAGAAAGCCGAGGTGGGCAGGGGTCTATAGATGTGTGCCTGAGTGCACACAGAGAAGACTGACTGCTGAGGTTGCCGCTAGCTCTCCCTAGCGGAAGGGAGCCAGAAGCTCCTAACTGCACTAAATCCCAGTTCCAACTGCCCCAGTTCTGGGCAAGCCTGGGGGAATGTGGACTATCAGGTGGAAACTCAGGGGAGCTGTGGAAGGCAGAGGTCTGGAGGCGTGTGCGCAAGGGCAGGGCTGACAGGAAGCCAAGACTGTCTTCTCATCCCTGAGACTCCACCCCATCCAAGCTGAGCACAGAGGCTTTTGCAATTTTGCAAGTCTGGTCCTATAAGGCTGTCTCCAGCACAGGTCTCCTGGTGTAGACACAGCTGATATACATAGCCAATTGGCCTGGAGGTCAATTCCTCCCAGTGATACCAACAATAATCAAGACTTTGTAGCCTAAAGCAGAGGCCTGGGCTGGCCAGGGCAGGCAGAAATCTTGGCTTCCTCCATCTCCGGGAGCAACTCAAGTCTCCTGCTCTCTCCAGCTCCATGACTGCCGCCATTTCTGTTGGGATTTATTTATCTTCTATATTGAAATTTTGTAGCATTGAGTGGAAGCCTGGGCCGGCAAGGGAAGGCAGAAAGCTTGGCTTCCTTGATTGTCAGAGAAACCCAAGCCTCCCTCCTGCTCTCCATGGCTGCAGCCATCTTGGTTGGGTTTATTTGCATATTTGCTCCTGATTGGCTGGTGTGTGTAGCGGGGGTATGGTCAATTTTCATATTACTCTTTTATTAGATAGGATATATATATACACACACACACACACACACACACACACACATATATTTGATTTTTGACAAAGATACTATAAAATTCAGTAGAGAAAGAATAGATTTTTTTTCTAACAAATGATGCCAGAAAAATTAAGTCTCCATAATCAAGAAAATTAGCTTGTGTCACATATAAAATTTGATTCACTATGGTCATAGGACATAAATGTAAAACTAAAAACCTTTGGAAGTAAACAAAGGAGGTCTTTATGATCTCTAATTAGTTTTTGATTTCTCAGAGACAACACCAAAAATACAATCTATAAAAAGGCAGATTTATAAACCAAGATTCATTAAAATTAAAAGAGAATCCACACGCTGTGATAAAATATTACAAAGCATGTGTCAGACAATATCTCCTACCCAGAAAATATAAAGATTCCTCAAACTCAATGCTAATAAAATAAGCAACTCCATAAGATAAAATGGACAGACATTTTGAACAGACACACCAAAAAAGATATGCAGATGGAAGATAAAGACATGGAAATATGTTTGTCATTCTTAGTCATTAGGAGTATGCGAAGTGAAATCACAATCAGATACCACTACAAACCATTACAATGGCTGAAATGAAAAAGACTGACCACACCAAAGGTTGGCAAAGACCTGGGGAAACTGAAACTTTCATATGCTGCTGACAGAAGGGTAAAATAATACAATTACTGTGGCAAACTGTTTCGCAGTTTCTTAAAAAATTAAACATACATGTACATATAATCTAACCATTCCTCTTCTAGGAATTTGTTCAAAAGGAATAAAAACGTATGTCTACACAAACTTATGAATAGTAAGAGAAGCTTTAATGGTAATATAAAAAAATAGAGATAATCCAAATGCCATGAATAGGATTAATTAAATTATTATATATCTAGTAGAGGCCCAGTGCACCAAATTCTTGCATGGGAAAAAGGGAGGGTCCCTCAGCTCGGCCTGCATCCTCTCCTAATCTAGGACCCCTCAGGGGATGTCAGGCCTAAACGGCAGTCGGACATCCCTCTCGCAATCTGGGACACTGCATGCACTAGTGACCATACTTTTTATACAAGTGAAAAGCATCTTGCTGTTGTATGGGAAGTTACATTTTTTTTGCCCTCATTATAAAAACTAGTACATAACATGATCCTTCTGAGGCAGTAGTACCATTTTTCCCATCTTATGGGTAGAAAATCTGAAGCAGAGAGAAGGTAAGCAATTGGCTTTGTCCCACAGTGATAAATGTCAGAATTGGGGCTGACCACAAAATGTGCATGCAAGCCAGAGTCCATGCACATCATCGCTGCATATCCTATTTTATTTTGTTTTTTTTTTCAGTGTTAGAGTAGACTTGCTAGGTTTTAATTTTTAAATCTAAGAGATGCTTCCTAATATATAGGGTAGGGTCCTCAGGCCTGGCTGGTGATGGGGGCCATCTGTGGGGCAATTGGCAGGTGGGTTTATAGGGGGGACCCCTGTTGGCACCCTCCTTGTCTGGCTGGCCTCATCCCCCAATCACCACCATTGGTCGCCTCACTCTAGGGTGGGGTGAGGGGGGCAGATGCTTAACGCAGCTCCTGTGTCGAGCATCTGCCCCCTGGTGGTCAGTGTGCATCATTGATAACCTCCAGTTGTTCTGCTGGTCATTCCTCCATTTGTTCAATTTGCATATTAGGATTTTATTATATAGAATACAATATAATACAAGGCAGTAATAAAAAGGGATATTAATAAAAGCAGCAACATGGTTAAATAATTGTGCTAAGTGGAAGAAACCAGATTAAAAAAAAAGAGTTCAGACATTGATATAAAATTCTACAAAATGCATACTAACCTATAGTATAGCAGATCTGCTGTTACCTAGGGACTAGAGGTTGGGTGGGAGGAGTGAGAGGAAGTATAAATTTTTGTAAGTGGTGTTCTTTGTCTTGATTGTGATGGTGGCTTCATGGTATATGCATATGTAAAAAGTTATCAAGTCATATACTTCAGAATAAAATATTACCAAAGGAAATACTGGGCTTTGTATCATAATACATTTCTCCTGTGTTAGATAAGATTACTGTTCAAAAATATTCTCTATATCCATGAAAGGAGTATACTTCCACAATTCTTGATTTGAGCATTGCTATGTGACTTTCTTTGGCCAATATATATTGGCAGGTATAACACAAGAAGGAGCTTAAAATATGATGGTGTATTTGGATTCCCCCTCTCTTGACTTTGTGTAGTCCTGAGAATGGCTTATTTTGGGTCACTGTTGGTCCTTCATCCTACAATGAACAGATGAGGAGAAGCCCGTCCCAACCCACAAGAGGCCCAGCAGAACCTCTCAACCAAGAACATCCCACGTTAACTGACCCCCTCTGTTAATATCATCATAAAGCTGACTTGTATACATATGAGAAGTAAATCCTTATTACCGTGTGCCACTGAGATGTTGTGGTGTTTATTGCATAGCAACTTCTGACTGATACACCCACCAGCTTGTCAACATTAAGATTTAAAGCCAGACATACCTATGTATCTGGGTTTCCCAAGATGATCAGTTTCTCTTGTTGGACTTGAGCTAAAGTCAGTTTTATCACCTGAGAAGGGAGTATAATAAACAATTCTGGCAAAAGATAAAGCTTCACAATACAATAAAAAGTAGTAAAGACTATAAATATTTAATATGCCTCCTCGTCAGTTATTCACAACTTTGATTGCCATTATTTTATTATTCACATCAACTGCAATAAAAGGTCTTTAATTGTGTCCTGCTTTAGGCATTCTACAGTGTAATAAATAAAGCTTAAAGTTTACAACCAAGTAGCTAATGATTATTAATAAAATAAGGCATAGGTAATTATAATGATGTGATTTAGTAAGAAGCACTGGGTAATATATATTTCTCAGGAAGACTTTCCTTAAAAATTTAGGTACTTTCCTCTATGTTTGTGAAGGGAAGGAGCATATTCTATGCCGAAGTATTAAAAATAAGTATTATGTTAAAATTAAAAAGAATCATATTGATCATAAGGTTAGGTAACAAAGATGATCCAGAGCTGAGACTCTTCCCCTCCTAATTTGATATCCTTGAGTATTTTGTAGCTAGTCTCCAGTTGGATGTGACTGACATACTAACCAACATCTTCTCCTGAGGCGGGAGCTGTTGGATCCTTTTTGTCTGACTCTATTCTCTCTGCAGTGGGTCCAGTAGGCTTGGGTGTTGCCCTCAGGGGTGGGGATGTTCCTAGGCCTGATGAAATGATCCCTGAAATGTAGAGCCAAAGTGTCAGG
This sequence comes from Vespertilio murinus, assembly GCA_963924515.1. Lineage (NCBI taxonomy): Eukaryota > Metazoa > Chordata > Mammalia > Chiroptera > Vespertilionidae > Vespertilio > Vespertilio murinus. The sequence continues at coordinate 127,003,947 of OZ004706.1, read as the reverse complement.
CAGAAGAGCACTGTCCAGTTTCCCATTTATTTACTCAATGCATATTTATTAGGCACCTTACCATGTAGCTTGGCACTATATGTCAGGCTGGTATCCTTGACCAAGAGGGACGTATGAGCCAAATATATGGAAGCATTACTGATATTGTGAAAGAAGTGGCTAAAGTCACACAGAGGGCAAGGGGAAGGAATAGTAATATCTACAAGGAAAGGTGAAGGGTTTTGTGGAGAGGTGAGGGAGGTAAAAATGCCTTCACAGAGGCTGTGACAATAAAGAAGAGATCACTGGGTAGGTATGAAAGCTGTATTTGAATCAGAGGTTGCAAGAAGAACCACGTCAGGGAAGCATGTAACCATCTGGTGTTTTTAATTTGAAGGGTGAGAGCCCACAGTGCTGCTGAGGGCCGTGAGAATGGAGAGTGGAGGGCAGGGAGGGCAGATCATGAAGAGCCATGCACCACAGATCTGCACAGTATTTTTATGCAGCAAGAAGCCACTGGAAGACTTTCATCTGGGAAACAACCGGATCAGAGGAGAAGAGGATGAAGAGTTAGGCTGTCAGAGAGAGAGGAGAGGAGACAAAACAGTTGTACAGGCAGGGGCAGGTGAGGTGAACTGCCACAGAAGCAGTGAGGCGGGATGGAGGGAATTAGACATAAGGATGTCAAGGAGATGGCATAGCCCAGCTGGGAGGTTAACTGGCAGGCATGGGAGATGGCTGAAGAAGAAGAAAATGCTTTTGAAGGTAACATCTGTGAATCTGGCCTAGTAGCCAGAACAGTAATATTATAGGTCAGTGTCTCCTCCACTAAAAACACTAATAAGTCTCCCAAACCAGATCCATCCCCAGGTCTAGTCCAGTCTGGGTGTTTTGCGTAGGTTGGGGGCTACATTGAATTTTATAGTCCTCCTGGGAAAAGGGATCATTCTCAGACAATAAAGAGTCAAGAGCATAGCACTGACCCCAAAATCATGGTCCAGCATGAAACCAGGGACGAGTCCCTCAGACGGGCTGCTGGAGCAACCCCAGCAGGCTCACACTCCTGGTCATGGTGGGACCAGGCCACCGTGAGATGGTGAGCAAAAACCAACAGAAGTTGCATGCAGCCTGTACTTTTACTTTGGCAAGGGGAGGGGGACTCTGAGGCCTCGGCAGCTCGGGACACAGGGGCAGTGGAGGATCTACACGCCAGCCTCAGACAGTGCTCACAGGCACCCAGAACAGTTTGCTGATTCCTGAATTCAGGGTGCACTTTCTGTAATGAGGCCAAAATTGTACAACTGCCCTTCCTGCATTTGGCTCCAATAGGTAGCCATTTCCTTTGAGTGAGAGATGGATAGTATGAGGGGGATGAGGTGGGGAACCAGAGTTAACCTCAGAAATGGGATGTGTTTGTGGTTCTTCTTCAGGTGGGTTCCCAAGCTTTCTATGGGGGACACTCAGGCATCACTTTCAGTCTGACTCATCTAATTTGACCCCAGGTTACAATTACTGAGGGGAACCAGGTGTCCTCACTGCAGCCATGCCTCTGGGCCTTGACTCAGGAAGGCTCCAAAGCATGCGTGAGGAGCTGAGCCCTCCTTCAGCTCATGGGAACATGATTAGAGGCCACTGTGCACGGCACACATCCATCAGAAAATCTTCTCTATCACCGCACCCTACCTTTGTCCTGGGAAAAGAGTGACATCTAGCCCCCTTCATGTAAACCCCTCACCCTTTCATCATTCATAGCTGTCCAACATTCTTATCCTGATTCCACCTAGAAAATGTTTAGGAAGTAGAGATGGCGGAGAGAGGGAGGAGAGGTGAGGAACATGCTGTGATTTGCTGGCAAGTCCAGTCAAAGAGAAATGAGGTAAAGCTTTGCTCTGAATCAGGCCAATTTTCACTAATTCTTCATTCCACCCATTTATTCAGTCAGCGAGAATCTATCAAATATCCTCTAGGTGCCACACACCAGATTTTGGTTCTGGGAATTCAGAGAAAATGTGCCAAGGACTCTGTTCCCACAGAACTCCTGGTCTAGTGGGGGAAGACAAGTGTGTAAACAAACAGGCATAAAACAATTTGATCCTTGCTCTGACAGAGGTGTGTATCAAGGACAAGTAGAACAGAGAAGCAATGCTAAGACTGCTTTGGGGAGTTGGAAAAGGCTCTTCTTTGAGAAAAGAGTGAAGTGTGAACATCCCAGGTGACTTGGAGGGGTCCTTTCATGGGAAGGGAGATGACACATGGGAAGGCATAGAGGTAAGAGGCAGCTTGACTTCTAAATCACACCCCTGCCTTGTGGCTCGGCCTAGAGCTGCTAATATTTTGGTCCCTACTCTTGCCTCCACTACCTAACACTGGAGCCAGCATAAAGGCTGGTGGACAGGGGAGCTTTCAACAAGATGCATGGGATTTCATTTCAGAAGACAGAATGATAAGCTGATGACAGGACCTCACATTTTCTATTACCCCTGGTGGGTTGGCAACATTCAACATCTTGCTCCAAATAATCCACTCCTGGAAGGGCCCCAGTCAGCCTCTGTCTTGGCTCCAAGCAGACATATTGGCTGGGTTGCTCAATGATGAATTCTTTCAACCCACCCATCCAGAATCAGGATATGAGTCCTCAAAGCTGTATCTGGTCTTTAGGGCCAGCCCAGGCACCATCACACACACCAAGGGCTCGTCCGTTGCCTGGGCTAGAATACCAAGGAGGGCTGTGGGTGGCTAGTACAGCTGAAATCATGGAGAGAGAAGGAAATGCATATGACTGACATACCTGCACTTCCTGGCTTTCCAGTGACATTATTTGGTGGCAATGGTTTTCTTCGAGGGGGTGCAGGTCTAGGTGGCAAGGGTGGGCGGCGAGTGCCTGGAATTGTGGCTAAGGGATCATATGACAGATAAAATTGCCATAAGGACTCACTTTATAAAAACCACAGGTTTTAAAAAAATTATAAGGTTTGATAAGTAGTAATTGAATGGCACAGATTCTATAGAAAAGTGCTAGGTAATTTCTGATATTTTTATAAAGTAATGATTGTAATGTACTCAGGAATAATGAAGCACATTAGTATATAAAACCATCCTCTGGTTATAGAAAAACATGTATAGGTATACCTGCCTTTTAAAAGACTGTGTAGATGTATAGAATTTAACATCTTTAATTTCCCACACAGTCTCAGCAATAGCACTTTTGAGTTTCATTATCTGCAGTTGCCTTTGATTTTGAGACTACAATTCTTATAACGTTTTAGCTTTAAATTGTTAAAGTGTATGATTTCTCCGTCAGCAGGTGATCCACCTCACCCCCAAACTCTATGATGTAATGATAACTAAATGAACACTTTCAAAACTTAAACCATTACAATCAAGGAGCCATGATGGCAGAAGCTAGAAACCCATAGAGAGCAGGGTCATTATCAGTGGGTGTGCAACGCACAAGGGTAGCTGGCACAGGCATGTAAGTGGGAATCAAAGTTTAACACCCACTCTGCTCATCCACCCACAAGCCCTTGTACAAAGCTGCCAGCCCAGAGGAAGGATATCTTGTTGTAAATGGTTTACCTAAAGGATGGAGGGAAGAGGCAACATTCAAACATTGCACAAGGTGTCTACTTTGCACTAAGGCTGGTAAGGCTAGGGGTGCCTGGAGCAGTCTACCTTAACCCAAATTTCCTTCCTTCCTCCCTCCCCTCCTTCCTTTCTTATTTTTTATTTTTTAAAATATTTTTAATTGATTTTTTACAGAGAGGAAGGGAGGGATAGAGAGTTAAAAACATCGATGAGAAAGAAACACCAATCTGCTGCCTCTTGCACACCCCCTACTGGGCATGTGCCCGCAACCAAGGTACATGCCCTTGACCTGAATTGAACCTGGGACCTTTCAGTCCACAGGCTGATGCTCTATCCACTGAGACAAACCAGTTCCGGCAACCCAAATTTTCTTTTAAGTCTATGTTATAGCTTTCTTTGCATAATTTATGTTGGTTTAAAAATCTTCATATACAACCCGGTGTGGCTCAGTGAACCAGGAGGTCACAGTTCAATTCCTGATCAGGGTGCATGCCTGGTTTGTGGGCTTGATCCCCAATAGGGTGTGTGCAGGAGGCAGCCCATTGATGATCCTCTCTCATCATTGATGTTTCTATATCTCTAGCCCTCTCTCTTAAATTAATAAAAAAAAAACTTATTAAAAATTTTTAAACTTCATGTACAACTGACAACCCAGGAAAATGCCCTGTGTCTTTAAGTTCTTCTTAGGAGACCAAAAAGTATGTGTGCATGTGCGTGCACACGTGCGGGGAGTGAGTGGTGCTGACAGAATTTAGATCTGTCGCCCCAACATTAATCCACCAGAGTAAGTTTCACAGAATCCTTTCAAAAAGCACAGAGTTCTTATTCAATGCCAATATTTTCCAAGTCACCAGCTACATAATTTTGGCCTAAAATGTAGAGCATAGTCATAAATTAGAAACATAAATCATTTCAGGCAAAAGGATATCGTAACAAATTACACAAGAGCAAAACTTGAACATGAGGAAGACTAGAACCCACAGTGACTCACCAGTGTTTGTGCATTATGGCCCTTCAGAACACGATACAAAGTAATTATTCAATTGGTACCCATTAGAGGTTCTTATTAATGTTTAATTTGTACACAGAGCATTTTCATTCTCCCAAAGGTAAGATGTTTGAATGCTTTCCTAGTAATCCCCATGTACTGCTAGCATGGCTCTGATGCTTTAGGGGCCGAGAGCACACTGCTGCTTTTACTGTGACAAATGGTACTGCCGTTACTGCCTATGGTCCAGCACCGAGCTGAGGAAGGGAGTCAGCATCCTACCCCTTACCTGGTTTTTTTGTGAAGTGGGTAGAGTCCATGGACACATTTCTACCAGTGCCCGATGGCTTTGGTGGTTGCTTGACCCCTATGAGCAGAGATAAGAAAAGGGAATTAATAAACATATAGCAAAACATGTGTTAAGTGTTCTTATTAGCGGAAACTTGGTAGAGTCTCAGTGATAACAGCATTCTTATTTATTTATTAGTTATTTTTTGTTAATCCTTGCCTGCAGCTATTTTCTCATTGATTTTTAGGGAGAATGAAAAAGAGAGAGGGAAAGATAGAGAGAAACATCGATGTGTGAGAAACACGTCAATTGGTTGCCTCCAGCATGAGCCCTGACCAGAGCCTGGCCTGGGGAGGAGCCTGGAACTGAACCTTGGGCCTCTTGATCTGCAGGTTGATGCTCTATCTACTGAGCTGAACCAGCTAAGGCATAGCATGCCTTCTTTACAGAGTAGGGACACTGGCAAGTTAGGGCCAGGCATCTTAATTGGCTTCTCCCATCTTCATATAGAAGAAATTCAAAGGGCTACCTTCATTGGTTGTGATATTTTCTCTAAAGAGTTAACGCTTGATTGTGGATGGTGGTTTCTGTCTTGCTTTTCCATGTTGTCTGCACAGCCTTCCTGGGAGGTACTGCCTCACCAGGGAGAGCTCATCTACAGTAATTGGCAATTCTTTCCTAACATTCATGGACACATTCTGTGGTTTTGAAAAAATTTCCTCCAACTGTTCTATCCCCATAAAAAAACCCCTCAAAATTCCAATGTGTTTGGGTTTATACTTAATGGATTGACTTTTAAAATATTTCTGGAGAGGACTTGGCTATCAGACTGGGTAGGCCACAAACTGGATCTGTGCCTTTGAGATTTGTAAATTAATCCTGGGCAGGCCTAGTACTCCAAATTGCTATTTGAAAGAAACTGATCTGAAAATTACTTTGTGTGATATTTGAACTCCTAAACTTCTCAAACACAATCTGGTGGTTATTATTCAAATGATGAATAATCATTTAGATGAACTCAGCCATTCATCTAAATACCCAGGCTTGGAGGTTAGGTTTCATTCTTTTAAAATTATCATTATCATTATTATTATTATTTTCTTTTTAAAGAATTGTTTATTGATTTTTATTGAGAGAAGAAGGGAGAAGAGAGAAACATCAATGTGTGAGCATAACATCAATTGCATGCCCTCCACTGGGGATCGAGCCTGCAAACCGGGCATGTGCCTTGACCTTCTGGTGCACAGGAAGACACCCAACTAACTGGGCCACAAAGGCCAGAGTTATTATTTGTTTATATTATAAAATAATCTTCCCTGACATGGCTGACAGTCTTCACTAAGAAGAGATAGAAACATATTTTCAGATTTAAAAAGTATCTCCTTAGATATAATGATTCATTCTAAAAGAGTCCATACTCTCAGGATTCTACAATAATTCACATACTATAAGATGAGAACATTTAATTAACATACTAGCTAGTACATTAACAATGACAAACACAACCAAAATCATAAATTAAACATACAACTTTGCTTGCCAAAAATTAGATGATATTCCCCCATTAACTTATGAAATTATTAATTATAACTACTGTAATATAAAGTAACATGATTAATATTAATGTTATAATTATTAACATTACATTCTAGCATTATTATAATTTTTAACACTTAACATTAATTTATGAACCCAAATATAATTCATACTCTCTGCCACTTGAATAAAAGATAATACATGGAATATTAGTGAAAGCTTATATGGAGTCATGAATTAATTACTGCTAATTTGCGGTAGGAAAAATATGTTTCTGGGGTCAATGACTATTTTGTGGCTAACCCTACAGGCAAGGTGGAAACAAATGGCTCATTAATTTTCATCCTGTGCCCCGCTGTCAGCGGTAATGGGCCAGGGAAATGACTCATGTGGGTGGTTGCTCTGGGCACTCATAGGGAAATGGAAAACACTTCCATCTGTGTCACTTGGATGCCCTGGCTCGGTGAGATTTGATTTACTACTATTGTTCAGGGTAAAATATGTATCATATACTGTAGAAGGTTAGTAGGCTGTGTGTGCCTTCCCTATACTTCCTCATAGCCTTTCTCCAAAATTTTCTATCCTTAAAAAAAATCGAAGTATTTTGATTTGATACTGTGCAAGTACTTTACATGGTCAATACCTTGATCCTTCTAAACCTTCTGGATGGGAGATATCACTGAGGTCCCACAGATGAGGAAACCCAAGGCAAGGGGAGATTAAGCAGATGCCCAAGGACTCACAGCTGGAAGAGGTGGGATTCAGATCCACATGCGCCTGACTCCTAAGCCTTTCTCTTAAGCCCTGAGTGGGATTGTACAGAATAATATCTTTCTCTTGTCACTTTTATTCTTCTCTTATGCCTCATAATGATTCTGAGTGACTTCAGCCCCAGAGTCCTATACTCTGTCTTTGGGTGTTTTAAAGTGCCACCACTGCATGAGGGCTACATGGTCAGGACTGGCATGCCTGTATCATCCAGCCATGCCCCTGGTGTGTGGGACTCAGGATAACCTAATACAGGGCTGATGGCAGACACCACCATACACATACTATATCTACCAGCCATGAGCTGGTGAACTGGAGATCTAGGAGAGAATCCAAATTTATGCAGGATTCCTTTATGAGTAAGACCATAGATACAAGCTGGCTTCTTTTCTAAGTAAGGGAGCAATCAGCAGAAACCAGCCATTTCGTATCACGTTTTGTAAAGGTAGAGACAGAACATCATATTGTTAAGATCCTTAAATGTAAATACTGAAGTCAAGAAAGCATCAGCTGATAAACTGGACTTGGGCTAGACTGTAAAACACATAAAAGCAAGTGGTAGATGAAATCATTGGCACACTCCCGTGAAAGGCAGCCATGGGCTCAGGGAAAGAGCACTGCACTGAGGAGCAGAGACTGGCCTTGCCTCCACCTCGCTGTGGTTTGCACATGAGCTAGGCAGCAGTGTGAGCACACAAGCTGCAGACCAGTGAACTTCTGTTTCCCTGAAGCAGAGGAGAGAGGTGAAGGCCAAAGGGGGCTGAGAGGAAATGGGAGGGGAAGGAAGAAACCAGTAAGAGAGACACCGCAGAGCAAGAATTCTTAGGAGCTGGAACATCATCAGCCACTGTGGCCCAGTCTGTGATGTGAATTCTTTCCCCTCAGGCAGGATTAACCCACATGTTTCCTAAAGTGCAGAGTTGTCTTTGGAAACACCAACACTTGAGTCTCATTCACTCTGAGCTCCTGATGGCCAAACAGGAGTTCTCCAACATTTTCAGGATTTACACAGTTCACCTCTTAGGAATTTATTGTCAAAAATAAAGTAATGATTCGGGTATTTTTAACCATGGTAACAAAAGATTTGCAAAGAAACATCGTAAACTGGACACCCATTTCCAAATGTACCAAAGACTCTGTTTCCTATAACCATAAAGGAGTTGTGTTTATGGATAATTGCTTTCCTTATTCTTGTCTCCAAATCTTAGCACTAGCTAAAAAGTCAGGGGCGACGAGCCATCAGACTAGAAGATTTAGCCACAGCTCAAACACATTCCTTAGATGTCAATGCACAAATCAAAAAAGAAGACTGGGATTTGTTGTCAAGCAAACTCCATGTGGGGGCAGTGAAGTGCACCTCAGCAGGATGTAGAAAAAGGAGTCTGGGGTTCAAGTATAGAACATATCTGCCAAACTGCATGTGCCAAGATGGTTTCCAAATTACACTTCACCTGGCACTTAGTGGGCCTTCAATAAATGTTAGTTGGATGAAATAATGGCTGCACAACTCAGCAGCTCTATTCTGTAGGGAGAAAGTTGAAAGCCTGTCTAGCACAGGGTTGGAAAACATTTTTCCAAGGGTCAGGTAGTAAATATTGTCAGCTTTGGGGGCCATATGTCTCTGTCACAACTATTCAACTCTGCCAGAGAAAGCAAGCTATGTTTCAATAACGCCTTATTTACAAAAGTAAGCAGTGAGTTGAAGTTGGCCTGTGGGGCTCTAGTCTATGAGATCTAACGCATGCTTGTTGCATTGCTGAAGTTGTTGGTTATAATATGTAGAAAACATAAGTTAAACTGAGACATAGCCCTAGAAGCCATGAAAAAAAGAGATGCAGAGATGGTGACCAGCCTAAAACTTCAGCCTCTTATAGGCTGCTTTCTAACTTTGAGGTGGAGAAATATTTATGCATATAGGTGTGGAATGTACATAAAGCAAGATAAAAATCTGTAATAGTAAGATAAGATACTTGGCTCAAGATGGCTTAAAGATTTCTGTGGCTTATGCAATCATTGTGAAATTATTAGAGAGGCCCAAATAATCAAAGGTTGATAGTTTTGAGGCCTTAAAATTTTGCTTCTTTAGTCTTCTAAGGGCACAACCTTAAGAGATCTAAGACCATGAAGAATATGTCCTATAAATCCTAAACACTTCATTTACCAAATGATTTTATTTTATTATAAAGTATCTGGGCTGCAAACTTCAAAAATGTATGTGAGATGGATAATAAAGATAAATACTCTGTGCAAGATGTGAAAGTTGAATAAGGAAGCAGTTGACACAGAAATATGGTCTCATTAAGACTCAATGGAGGTTAGAAGTGAATGCGGATGAGAAAGTGGGACTGGGTCAGAGAAGAAAATAAACTTAATGTAAATACCTGCATTTCTGCAAACAAATCAAATAAAAACCATGCACAATTAAAGGAAGGTAAACTCATATGAACCTATAACTTGGAGAGAATATATTTTAAACATTCTTTTTCTTACCAATTTTTTTTATTCCCTAGGCAAACAGTTTGAGAGCTGTTAAATTTTCCTTTCAAAAGATGCTAAATCATGTCGTCTGTGACTCCCAGCTTTTATACTACCTACTTTTCTTGACTTAGTGCACTGGCTACATACACCACTACTATTTTCAAAACAAGTGATAAAAATAGAAGCCCTTGGTTGTGTTCTTGATGTTAGGAGAAAAATATTTTGACTTTCACTATTAAGTATAATGTTAACTGTAGATTTTTCACAGATGCCCTTTATCAGTGAGGAAAAAATTTTCAATTCTTAGTTTTCTGAGTTTTCATCAAGAATAAATTTTGAAGTTTGTCTAATGGTGTTTTTCTTTAATTTTTTTTATCGAGATGATAATTTTTCTCCTTTGCTCTGTTAATGCAGAAATTTACACTAATTTGTTTGAATGTTGAGCCAACCTTGTATTGCTGAGGTAAATGTCATTTGGTTGTTATGTGTTATTGTAGTTGACATGGAAATGTACCACCCAGATCTTGAGAGGTTGACCTTGAAGTAGCTGACAGTTGGATGCTATCTGCTGACCTCACTCCCTGCAGGTGGGCAGCAAGTGTTTCCCTGAAGGGAAATCCCAATAGACAGATATTAGAACATAGAATAGGGGCAACACAGTTTGACTGAGGATGGAGGTGGAGCAAGGATAAGGGAAAGAGTGAGCTCAGCTTTGTCTACCTATGCCTACCAGCCCCTTTCTACCAGCAACCAGCTAATTAGATTGAAAAAGCCCCGATAAGAGATTAAATAACGCTAAGTTACATGAGTTATTACTACATAGTTGACTTCATCAACAGAAGAGGGTAATATATGTCAGTTTGTGTTATAAGTGGCTCTGAAAAAATGCTTTTATTGTTGATAAACTAAAATATAACAACTCTGTTTTTCCTGCTGAAGAACAATGAACACTTTCCTAGTGAGAATCAATGCTTGATTGTGCTGAAGGTTGAAGGCTTTCAAGTTTGATCTTAGCTAGTTGTTCTTTCATTTGCTTTGTTGACATAAGTGCTTTCTTCTATTATTTTTACTTAGATAATCTTGAGAGAATTACTTTAAATATTAAGAAGTTGGCTCTGTTAAGAGCCAGATTGTTCATGTCAAGTTGAGAAACTATGCATTGCCTAATCTCACTGTTGTGAAGAATAGAAGGAGCAGCTAAGCACAATAGGTATCAGAACTCTTTCTTTCTTTTCATGAGTCAGGAACTTATAGCAATTGTCTCATTACTTGGATTTCAGGTAAGTTAATTCCTAGAACTTCAGACACTATAATAACTTAGTACAAAAAGAAATTCTAAAATAAATCTAAATGATTTTTATATTGAATATCTCCAGGTATCATTTACATCTCTTTTTCATTAGGAAACTATCATGGGTTGATTAAATATATATCATTAAATAAATTCTCATTTTCATGCTTTTTTACATAAAAAAGCACAAATTTTGTACTAATATAAAAATATTGTCCTAACCAGTTTTGTTCAGTAGTTAGAAATTTGGTCTGCAGACTGAAGGGTCTTAGGTTTGATTATGGTTAAGGGCATGTATCTTGTTTGCAGGTTTGATCCCTGGCCCTGGTTGAGGAACTTATGGGAGGCAACTAATCATTGTGTTTCTCTCACATCAATGTTTCTTTCTGTTTCTCCCCATCCCTTACATTCTCTCTAAAAATCAATAGAGAAAAAAACATATCCTCAGGTGAGAAGTAATAAAATATATATATATATATGTATGTATGTGTGTGTGTGTATATATATATATATATATATATATATATATATATATATATAATACATATTAATAAATATATATTACAAGGAAATGACACCACCCATATTAAGTCATCAAAACTATCATTTATACACTTAGTGAGTTGGGCTTTTGAACTTTTATCATTCATTTTCCTAATTATCTGTATGATGCCTAGTTCTATAGATGTGACTAAATTAATGTCATTTAGTTAAACAGTATAATTTGGAAACATTAATCCTATATAATAAAGAGGTAATATGCAAATTGACCCCTCATGCCCTCACAAGATGGCTGCCCCAACATCATCACAAGATGGCTACCCCCACATCATCACAAGATGGCCACCTCATGTCATTACTAGATGGCTGCCCCATGTTATCACAAGATGGCTGTCCCTACGTTGTCACAAGATGGCCAGCAGAGGAGGACAGTTGGGGGTGATCAGGATGGCAGGAAAGGGCAGTTGGAGTGATCGGGCCAGCAGAGGAGCAGTTAGGCATCAATCAGGCTGGTAGGCAGAAGCAGGTTAGAGGCAATCAGGCAGGCAGGCAGGTGAGTGATTAAGAGCCAGCAGTCCCAGATTGTGAGAGGGATGTCTGACTGCCAGGTTAGGCCTGATCCCGCAGGGGATATTGGGCAGTTGGACATCCCCCAAGGGGTCCCAGATTGGAGAGGGGGCAGGCTGGGCTGAGGGACACCCCCCAGTATACGAATTTCGTGCAGCAGGCCTCTAGTATTACTATAACAAGGGTGATCAATTGCCAATTCCCCTCCTTATTTTAATATTATAGTCAAGATTTCTAATAGATTAAGTCTCTTAAAAGTTATAATGGTATTTATGAAATTATAAAGTTGAAAACCAAATTATTTCAGTCTCAAAGACCAAGCCTATGTATTAGATTTGTTTTGAAATGAAGGAAACAGCTATTTTGATATTTTAATTTAATAATTCATATTAATCAGGATCTTTTAAAGAATCAAGCCAATGTATGGTAGCTAATTTAGCGAACTGGGTTTAGAAAAATAATAAACTATTCTTAAATTTTTCAGAGATATAGGATGTTTTGATTTTAGAATGCATTACAATTTTCAATTCCTTAAACTAGGAACTTCCAAAACTAGTAAAAAAAAGAAATTGAAGTGAGAATTCAACAAAACTATAAAAATTGAATGAAAACACTTATAGTTTTGGCAGCATCAAAAGGAAATAAATTTGTGATCATTACCTGTTCCCATTTCATTCCCTTTGGGCATCCCACTGGGTTTGGGTCTAGTGGGTCTTGTAGTTGTTTTATTCAGAACTATAATAAAGTAGGAAAGAAATAGTTCAGACATTTTCTTATAATAATTTGTAGCCAAGGAAAACAAAACTTCCCAGAGAATTGTAAATCATTTAACCAAGCAATAAAAAAAATGATGGCTTACCAAAAATTATTGTTCAGAATATAGAAACCACAATTCTGGTATAAAAATCATGGGCTTGTATTTGGAAATAGAAACTTGGGTTTGTACTCTAATGTGTCACTGGGCTTGAAAAAATTAACTGGCAAAGAAATTTATATTTCTAAATTGGAAATATATTTCTTCGTTTATAAGCACTAGTTATGTTCCAAAATGAACTGAAGAATAATTAGGACTACCTATGCTAATGAAAAAACAAAACTTTTATTTACTTGTCAAGGCCTTAATTCATAAACTTATAAGTTGATGGTCCTTTTGCATGAGTCTCTAGGTACATAAAACCTCCTTTAAGAATCCTGGTACAAGGCCATCATTAAACACAAAACTGTAATAAAAGCATTAAAATTTCTTTCCTGCTCTGTTGACAGCCATAACATTATTAAAACTTTAAGAGGTCACTTCTTATCCTTCGCTTAAAAGACTCTTTAAAGAAAAGAACTAAATATACCAGGGTTAAGAGAGTAACCATTGGACCCTGATTGTTTGACTCAGAATCTACTTCCTATCTCTTCTTCTGTCTTAGCTTTCTCAACTCTACCTAACAAAATACAAGGCAAATACTCAGTCAGTGGTAGCCATTTGTGCTACTATTCATTGTTTTATAGAAACACTTAGTCCTCAACACCAATTCTCAACAGCTATAATGATACAAAAGTTACATGGAAGCATACTTGTTTATAAAAAACTTCTGTGCCTAATGCATTTAGGATTTGGAGGATTACTCTAAAACTTATTTGCTTTCCATAAACCAAAGAATAGAAAAAATTATTTGTTCTTTCTTCCGTTTGCCTGGAGAGATGTTAACCAAGAACATTAATTTATAAGCCAGTTTCATAATTTATAAATTCAAAAAGACTTTTAGAAACACAGTAGAAAAAGGGTAGAAAACACCAATCTTTGCTCTAACTTATACTTTAGCAGAGAAGTTATTTACATGGCTCAAATCAACCCCTCCAGTTAACAAGCTCCAGTAAGGGAAATCCTAGAACCTCTGAGAATTTAGTAAATTTAAAATATTTTCTAATGTTTAATTATCATTTTAATTTTACTGGTTAAAAACCTGAAAAATGATGTGCTTTTTTTTTAATCATCAGAAGGAATAAAGTAAAAATATTCTCCCAGAACAAGAGCCCTTTAATACTGAAGAGATGATCTTTTCTTAAAAGATAAATAATATTTTATATTTGACTTGTATACATGCATATAAGCACAACCAATAGAACAAAACACTTGTGGGGGTGGGGTGGGTAGTGAGGGCAAGTGCCAGGGGGTAGAGGAAGCTGGGAGGAGGTCAATGAGAGAAAAAAAGGAGACATAGGTATATACTACTATTTGTAATATCTTATACAATAAAATAAAATAGATTAATAATATTTGAAAGCAAGTAATATGTCACACAGAATGTTAATGCTACTTATAATTGCCATGGAAAATTGAAAAAGTGTGCATATGTAAGTGTGATTTATGCACAAATACTATTTAAAATAATTTTATATTAAATTCTATAGTGGTCTCTGAATCTGATCCTCCTTAAAAACCTCACTCAGGTCTGGTTGGTTCCATGGATCCATCATTACCTCTCCACTTACCTGCAAGGATCAGAATTTCTGTATGTCCTTTATTTCAATTTAAGTATATAGTTCTTTAGTGCACCTAGATGTTTTAATACATTTTATATCTTCTCAGGTGTGCTGATTGTTTGGGTCATCAGAAAGAGAAACAACTTACCAGGTCTGATGTCTGGTTTTTCTGGTATTTTGGGCCTCACAGGAATAGTGTACAGTCTGCGAGGTGCTGAAACAGAGCAAATGCTTCATGTTTAATACCCTATACTCCAAAGCCCACTAAATCGAGATTTGGAACCCTAGGGACCAACAATTTGTACATTGTGCACGGAAGTGGAAAGAACATTCTGCAACCGCCAATTATGCATCACAGCACTGAAGCTAAAGGAAAATAAAATAAGTGAAAGTACTCATGATTGGATATTAAGATGCACATTATCAGAATGAGGTAGGTAACTTCTAATGAGTGTAACAGATGTCACCATTAGTCCAATTTTTCAAGGACATTTACTTTACCAGATGGTTGCTTAGCATGGTAAACATAAAAGGCAGCCAGGCATTCATCCATCCATCATCCATGTGTCCATCTATCCATCCATCCACATCACTCAATTAGGCAGTCACTGTGAAACACTGTTTTGCCAAAAAAGACAAGTAATCTTAAAGGCAAGACATAAAATATTTTGAGGTAGGTAAGAAGAAAAGAGTAAAAATATGTGATCTCTACCAAAATGTCTTGGCTCATGAACCCTGAAATAAATCAATGCCCTCTCAGTGCCATCTCTTACAGCGTTAGGACGAGAGAAAATGACTTCAGGGGCCCTGCTCAGCAATCCAGGGAGAGCAAGGAGCAAGAACTCAGACAAGCTCTGGGACCAACACATCAACTTGTCACTTCCTGTTCCTGTAATCCAGGGCCTGGCACAGTGAAGATTCCAACTGAAGATTTGTTGAATAAATTAAAAAATGAGCAAGCACTGTAAACAGGCAAATTCAACAAGAAACTCAGGTTGGTTGCTTCCTAAGGTTTTAAAATATGCATTTAACCAGGAGTTTGTCTGTTCTTCCCTTCCGTCCTCTGCACCCTTGACATAGCACACTGCCTCCTAACTCTAACTTTCTTGGTAATGCTTTAGCTAAGACTGGAGGAAAACAATTCTTTTTTTCAAACTTGTAAGTAAATTACATTGCTTTTGTTTAGATCTTGAGGGAGTATGTATGTAACCATAAATCAGCAATGCTTTGCCTAGCAAGTTAAAAAAAAACACCTGCAAAACAGATTATAATGTAGCTCATTTATAAGCTTCCAATGTGAAGACCGATGAGCAGAATTTTGTCATATTTCAGGCCAAAACCCAGCCTACACACACTGATATTCTCTGTGGATTCAGTGTGGGCCCTTCAAAGTATAATGAATAGAGTGAACAGAGGCATTGATGCTATAAAATATTAATTCTTACATACCCTAAAATGCATGATGATGATTAGCTCATGTTTTTCTTTAATTTTCTTTGAGAATGATAGGATTATCTGTCAATCCAACATATTTCAGGTTTTTATATTCATTTCTTCTGTGTTAGATTGCTTTCTTTTAAAGAACTAAATGATCCTGGTTCTTATTAGTCTCATTTTAGAAGAAATTTAAATTTTAAAAACTTTAGTTAGAAGAGACTTAGAGCAGAATACAAAAATAATCAGCATTATATTCATTATTTCAACTCACAGGATTTTTTATTGTTCCATAGTCTCTACTTAAACATAGAAATAACTTTTATAAAAAAAAGCCAAAATATAATTTTAAGTTTAGGTTGTGAGTTTCTCACATATCTCATCACCAAATAACACATGGCCTTGAGAAATCTACTCTAGGGTTTTAGTTTTTAAGAAAGAAAGGAAGAGAAAGGACAAAGGAGCTTTGTGATAATATAACTCTGTAAATATCATCTTCATGTAGATTTTGGTGACCGATAATAAAAATAACTTTATATCTGAATAGTTCTATAAGAACCTATGTAAAATGAACTTGAAAACTAAACAAACAGGGATTCTTGGAGAAACACTGTGAATGATATATGTTATGCCCAGTACAGGGAGAGGAGATAGAGTATATTCAACTTTCCCTGGGTGGGTAAGTATCAGAGACTGCAAACTGTAAAATAATGAAAATACTTCCCAAATGTGCCTGGCGAAGTGGGTTTCTACTACGGGTTGAGATGAGAAAGGCAGAGCCAAAGTGTTTGAGCATTTCAGGGTGTAGAGTGCTTCAGGGAAATGTCTCAGTAGATAATGGAGCAAAGATGCACAGAGGAGGTGCTGGAGTTTCCTTGGAGCACTTGGGACCCCTGTTTGAGAGATTGGAGGGCATGCTTAGAGGGCAAAGATTAAGAGGAACAATTTCACCCCTACAGAATCTGTATCAGCCAAAACCTATTTGGCTCAGTGGAATGAGCGTCGGTCTGCAGACTGGAAGGTCCCAGGTTCGATTCTGGTCAAGGGGCATATACATTGGTTGCAGGCACATTCCCAGTGGGGGGTATGCAGGAGGCAGCTGGTCGATGTTTCTCTCTCATCGATGTATCTAGCTCTCTATCTCTCTCCCTTCCTCCCTGTGGAAAATTAATAATTTATATATATATATATAATATATATTATATATTTAATTTTCCCTGTGGAAAATTAAAAAAATATATATATATATATATATTTAAAAAAAGTATTGTTTGCTGTCCTGTGCTTCCAATGCTTGGTGTTACAAACAGAATAGCACAGCACATCCAAAACAAAATAGCTGATTGGCCGCCCCTTCCATAGAGCTCAGGCAGACGTTTATGAGGACTGGGCCAAAGGAGTTCCTAGAGACACACATCATGCCTTGACTAAAGGTGACCCTCTCTCTCAGGTAGGGCTCTCAGGCTGGGCCAGGTTGTGGATGTCACTCTCATCCTTAGATGGGGTTCTTTCCTGGGATGTCTCTTGTCACTTCATGGAAATGAATCTCTGGCGAGCCACTCTCAAGATCCTTGGCACGGTCTAGAAAAGTGTGGCTCCCAGGCAGTGCAGCTGAGACTTAAGCTGAGGATCCTCAGAACATAAGAAAAGAATGAAAACATAGTATGCTCTATCACTATGTTAAGAGAATTCATATGATGATATAAAACACTGGATATACATCTGATCAACTATGAAACTTCTATCTAATGAAACCATGTTCTAGAAGGATTTGGTAGGAATTCTACATACATTTATACTGGTAATACATCCTGGTATTCCCATTAAAGTAAGAAAATGCAAAAATAAAGAACAGCCCTATGGTCTTTCATCCTTACTTCTTCTGAAACCTATAAAGCTCTGAAAGGCTGAAAGCTCTCTCACTAGGTAACAGGACCTGTGTTTGAATTGTCATTTTTCCTGTTTAGTGTAATTTTTTTCCTGCAAAAAATTAATGTGCTTGATTAGAATAATCCAGCTATCTTCTATTAAGCCAGATATTAAAGAAGTTTGCAAAAACATAAAAAAATAAACACGCAAAAATGAGGGTGGAATACGAATGTAACATGATTAAACATCTGTTACTAATGAGGATGTGGGAGGGCTGACAGTATATTAGACTTCTGTGTAGATTTATAAATAAAAAGTGAATAAGTAGGAATGTGATAAAGCAAATAATAAAATAAACACGTAAAACATAGTAAAAATCAAACCAAACAAGTAAAACAAATTTACAAAAATTATGAGAACTGTCCTATGCCATAGTGTCCAGTCACACTTACAGAAGAAGTACATACTGCTCTACTTACTTTATATACTTTATATGCACCATAAAATTAGACTTTTATTGTAATTTGCTCTTATTACTTCAAATTTCTTCCGTTAAATCCCTCACCCCAAAATTATAATAAACAAAAGAATAAAATAAATTTGTCTTCTAATTCCTTAAAAAATATTTGCTTTTGCTTTTTGGGCTTATTTCCATAAGGAAGAGGCAGAGATGGGCAAAGGGGGTCATTTGGGGCAAATAAGAAAGAAAGAAAGAACACACAAAAATACTGGAAACCCACAATGGTTATAACCCAGATAGGATAAAAACATCCTTCTGAGAGCATGAAGATGAGATAGAGGTTTGTGTAGGTGAGTTTAATGTCCAAAACATAGAAAAGAAGAAATTACAAAAGGACATTCCAGAGAAAAGTTTCCTGGAAATTTCAATATTAAATCATCTTTAGAAACTGAGATATCGTCTTACTAGTTTCCTTCCTTGGGCCACCTATCAAGGTCTCCAGCAAGTTGGACACAGAAAGAAAAAGGAGAGGAAGAGGAGAGTGGTGGGGGTGAGGGAGAGGAAAGGTAATAAAGAGTCTCATTTATCAGATGTAGAACATGAGTCAAATGAAGGTCAATCAAGGGATAACAAAAGAGAGCTTTCAGTGTGAGTTCTCAGCTATGCATTCAAAAGTAAAGCTCTGACTAAAAACTTGTCTTCCCTACATCCACTGATAGTCATATGGACATTAATATTTGGCTGATGTCCTGCACCTATGAAATGAGAAAAATCAAGTAATTCACTGTGGTGAGAAATTACATTCTGTAAAGAAATTGGATCTCCTAATTTAAAATGAAGAAAAGAAGGTTACTACACAGAGGTGGGGAAATAGTATTACCCCGAGTTGTCTTTGCCAATTCAGTTGTTCGTGGAGTCTTAGTTGTGAAGAGCTCTTGGGTGGCTTGGTCTGTTTCTGCTGGGGAAAAGCACAGGAAGGTGGTTTGGTTTAAATAATTAACGTTATAAACAAGTGATGATAATAAAAGGGTAAAGGGCATTTATCAGTATGCCCAGTAATCATCATAATTCAAAGTTAATAGTGCATTTTAGTAACTCTCCTTTATTATATTTTCTCTCTTCTTGCACTAATTATCGTAATGATTTTGAAACACTTTTCGCTCAGGATCATTATTCCATGATACTGGAGGTGATGATACTTGGATGTGTCTCCTAACTGCCTTTGTGTCTTTTTCCTATTCCATAAATTATTCCACAAGTTTTTTAGGTGAGCTGGGAAAGAAATAGAACAGGTGAAAATATGTGTATTTGTACCATATGAGGATACATTTTATTTTCCTCATGTGAAAAGCAAAGTTTATGTTTACTGACAAATAGACACACTTCTCCTGACCCCTCCTCCACCCCATTCAAAAGCAAAACAAAACAAAACAAAACAAAAAACAATAATTATGGCAATAGTTCCACCTTCAATATTATTTTTTTTCATTACCACATCATGCAGACAGAAAATTGTTTCTTTGGCACATACTGGATCTAAGGAAAAGCTTTGTGCAAATAATATATTGTCATCTTTTTTGTTTGTTTATTTCTGTTCTGCTTTATAATTTGGATTTGGCTCAAGAGAGATACTTGAGATAAATGATAGGTGATGATTCTTGCTTCAATAAACCAAGATACATTTAAAAAATAGAGTAGAAGTTGGGTAATTAGCCTATCGGGCAGGGGTTCTTGAGAGTACTTTTGATTTCATTTTCATCAGTGATCTTGACTTTTTGGCCTAGACCACAATAGATGAACATTTGGTAATCAGGGCATATTTGCTCCTTCAGTTTTTAATTTTTTCTCTAAAAGAATTTTAAAGTGTGACCCATAAGTTCATTTCAGCAGGCATACATAAAGAATGAGTTTATTTGAAAAGGGAAGGAAGAAAGGAAAATATAGCCGCTAATTTAGACACAGCCCTGTGTGATATAGCATGGACAGACAAAAGAGCCTGAAATCACAGGCTGGGGACACTTGTTTTCTGGCTCATTGTCAGCTAAGAGTCAGGCAGACTGGGGTTTCCCACACCGTGAACTCCCCGAAAGCAAAGGCCAGCTCATCCCAAACAACTGTGCTGACTCATCCATCAACTTTTCTCCACGTGACCTGCACGCTCACCACGTTAGACTGGCCGCCAGTCTGCCCTGCGCCCCAACCCCATCCATCTTTAACCTGGAAGGACCTTGCATTTTTAACTTCAACTGTCACTCCAACTTAAGCACCCGGCGTGAATGTCCCCTCTTCTGTGAAGCCTCCCCGATGCCTGCAGGAGCTGGCTTGTTCAGCATGTTGCTCATTTCTCTGTCACACTCATAGGAAAGCATAACGCGGTGGTGAATCCCAGGAGCTCTGGTGACTGGGTGTGCGGGTCCCGACTTGGCTCTGACGTTAGTTGTGTGACTTGGCCACAATTAAAAAACCCTCCATGCCTCAATTTTCTAATCTGTAAAGTGGGGCAAGTAATGGAACCTACCTCGCAAAGTGGTCATGTGGCTTATAAATTTAAAACTACTTGCAACACCCTCAGGGGGCACTCAGGAAGTACCACTGTCCCTAAATCCTGTTTTCCTATTACAGGGCAAGTCCTCCAGGGGAAGGACCCATCTTTAAAACAGTTTTATTTTGGAGCTCCCATTGCTTAGCACTGTCCCCATAAAATACTCAATACATACTAGATACAATTTTTCTTTCAAACGCACTTTCGAATACAGAAGAAACAATAAAACATATAGGATTGATACACGTTGGGAACATCCTGCTTTTTAGAGTACTTGAAAATTTGTCAAGGTGACTTAAAACCCTCTCATTTTATATTAAAAACCACCATAAGTATTAGGACAAATATACAATTAATGTAAAAGGATCAAGTGACGTGGAGGTTTTATGTAATGGTGGAAAGAAACCCTCTGTTGCTTGGAAACAACATGAGCACAATGTAATACGGTTTCTTTAAGGACAAGCTCCAGAACAGACGTGGGCAAACTACGGCCAGTTCGGCTGTTCTATCCGGCCCGTGGAGCCAAAAGAGCGCAGGGTTCTCTTGCTCTCCCCTCCGCTCCTTCACCAGCAGCCCAAGATGAGAGTGCCAGCATGGTCAGGTTGCTTTTGTTCCAGCCCTCTGGTCCAGTTTAAGAACCCATTGTGGCCCTCGAGTCAAAAAGTTTGCCCACCCCTGCTCTAGAAGGTAGGTCTTCATTAGACTGAATTATCAGAACAAAATTTACCCAGAGTGGTTTGTAGTTCCTCTTGACTAGAACTTGGTGAAATCATAGGGATGAAAGGGCTGCTTCGGGTGTCGAAAGGAGCTGCAAAAGATAAGCACCAAGGTTTTCAGTCCCTAGATTCAAAAGCCAGAGTGCCATACCAGAATATCACATGAGATTGATTCCTTCATTTGAAACAGAAAAAGGAAAAGACTGAGTCACGAAGAAGAAAATGAAGTGTGCACAGAACCTTGGGAAAATGAAGTATTGGAATGATGGTTCTCAACTGTGTTTTCCCACTGGGATAGGGAATAAATGCCATTCGATGCTTGACACTCCATGACCATACCAGTGAGATGGGGTATGGGCCAGTCATGGTCCTGAGCATGTCAGCTGTGGTTCTCCCACTCAACACAGCACACAGGGTCACAAAATGTGTGAGAGTATTATCATGGCGCTTGCTACAATCATTGCTAGTCTGCTCGAGTTTATTTTTTTAAACTAAACCATTGGCAAGCTTCAGTACTTTGACCGATATTAATGATAATTATTTGCCAGAACAGCTCACAAATTGCTAGTATATCATAACACTACAGCCGAGAACCACTAAACCAGCAGAAAATGTTAACTGGATGGGCACGAGTGAGGTGGAGCCATTTGGAACATGGAGATAAATGAGGTAGATAGGTAGGCTTGGTAGTGAGCTGTCCTAAGCTGGTCTTCAGAGCAAAGCTTTTAGAACAGTGAAACCATTACTTTTCTGGTTTGGAAAGAATGAGAATGAGAATGAAATGATGAAATGGTTTGAGAAGAGACGAGATGTTTCAATAGGATCATTTGAGAAAGACCTGTAATCCTGATGATGACAAGGAAAACAATAATACCTCGTCAATATGGGAAAGCCATTACCTATTGTTGTCTCTGGTGGATCAATTCTAAAGGTAACAGGCTGCAGAACTGGCCAAAAGCAAACCAAAGAAACATATTCGTGAGAATTACTACTTGGTGAAGTGAAAATAGTTTCTGTGTTTCTACATGCATCCATTTGAACATTTAAAAATTCCCCAAGAACCATGATAAATATGATAAAATTATATATATTAGATGCCACTCAGGAAACTTAATTTAGTTAAAACATTCAATTTTGTATTCTCTGCCACTTTAAGAACATTTTTTGAGTCAACTCCTACATGTTTTATTTCAAAGTACATGAACAGTTGGAATGTAGTTAGATTTACATTTTGAAAGAAGGTGAAAATGGTTGGCTCAGTTAATCACTAGGCCTTATAATATTAACATGATTTCCTATTCCCATGGTCAGCAAACTGTGGCTCATGAGCCACATGTGGCTCTTTGGCCCCTTGAGTGTGGTTCTTCCACAAAATACCACAGCCTAGATGAGTCTATTTTGAAGAAGTGGCGTTAGAAGAAATTTAAGTTTAAAAAATTGGGCTCTCAAAAGAAATTTAAATCGTTGTACTGTTGATATTTGGCTCTGTTGACTAATGAGTTTGCTGACCACTGTCCTATTCAATGAAAACACTTTCAGGAAAAATAAACTAATTGCACATTGTTCACTAGTGTTAACTAGGGGAGAAAATTCAAACAGATTGTATGGTTATCCCTTCCCAAAAATAAATAAAGAAATACACCTTTTATACTGATAAATTTTTTTCAAATGTCTTCCACATCTACAATCATTAAAAAAATATTTACCTCAAGAATATTTTTGAAAAATATACTTTCTAACTGGGAAAATAAAAAGATTCATTTACCAGGTTCTCTCTGAGAGTCTTCGTGGTCTGGTTTATGGGGAAGGAGCACATCTCCTGGAACTGAAAGGAAAGGTTAGGAAACACTGTGTACTTGAAATGTCACGCCTGGACTGAAACAATTCACAGATACACAATCCTGGAAAGCGAGAATGAGGCGAGCATACTTTCACAGTGACTAAGGAACAAAGCTTAGGAGATACTGTCCTTTTCAAAGTGGGAAAATGTTACTGTCTCAGGAAGGTTCTAGCAGGAGCAGAAGAGAGTTGGTCACAGTTCATTTTGAAGCTTTCCCTTTGAAAGGGAAAAAAAGAGGAAATAACTAATGTAATTAAACAAAAGAAGGCAGGTCTCCTTCGAGTTGACGCCAAAATAGAAAGTCAATTTTTCCCTGAACTAAGTGGTTAGGGGCCATTTGATATTCATCCTAAAATTCCATTGATAGCAATAGAAAATACATGATCTTAGTTAGATAAAGTGCATAAATGGCCTAAAAATTGATAGAAATAGCAAGAAAGGTAAAAGTCTTGAATAGCTAAGAGAAAAACAAAGTTTTATTATAAAAGACACAAACTAAACTAAACTAAACTAATGTCCCAGTAATAACGGTAATTACACGGAGAAGACAGCAAAAGGAAATCAGTCTCTCATTAGAAATACCACGTGAAAAGTTTATGGAGTGTTTGTTTCATAGTAAATACTAGATAAAATTTGCCACTTTTGGCATTCTTAGTGATGTGACTTTTAGTATATTAGGTATCAGGGCCTCCTGACATATCTATAATAATAAAAGCATAATATGCTAATTAGATCAGATATCCTTCCGGACGACAGCCCAGGTCCCGATGCCAAAGAGAAGCTGGTGCTGGCAGTTGGAGGAAGGAAGGCCTACTCTTGCATTGATTTTGTGCATCAGGCCTCTAGTGAGAATATGAAAATGGAGAACAAAAATGTCAGCTTTACAGTAAACCTATTTATATTCAGTCCCTGATATCAAGTGTGTGTGTGTGTGTGTGTGTGTGTGTGTGTGTGTGTGTATAATTTTTTTCTTTACTTCTTTGGTTTTATTTCAATAAGGCTTCCAAGTATTCCATTATATGGATGGCATAAAATTTAAACAATGTTCTTTCAATTGACAATTTAGGTATTTTTCAATTTAGGTATTTTCAAGTATATTTTTAATACCTTTGTCCTCTTCTATTTTAACAAAATAAAACAGTAGGCTGAGCATTTGATTCCTTGTTTCTCAGTGGGACAAATTTCAGGGGGACTTGCCTATTGCTAGAATCAGATTTCTATGGCAAAGTCTTCTTCCAAGAATAAGATAATGTGCTTCTTTGACTCAGTTTCCCCACAAGGAATTCCTTCTCAGCCCCGCTCCCTCACTGAAAGGTTTTCCTGCCACTCTGAAGATTTCATAAATACCAGAGTCCCTTTGTAGGTAGTGTAATTTTCTTGCATCTTATACGATGCTGGGGAAAAGTAATTAGAATTCAGTTCTGCCTCAGAGAAAAATGAAGGAAAAAAAAAACACCTTTGCATCAGCTGGCCATGCACCACTTTTCCAGTATAAAAATAGGTTTTATAAAATGGACATTCACTTTTTATTGCTTTGGGGGGATCATATTTAAGGCACATATCACATCTGTTCTTAGCGAAGGATGCTCACTACCACTGAATTTACAGTTGTGGAATTTGATTCATTGACTCAATTAGAACTTCTATAAACTAAAAGGTAACATCCAGGGGAATTAAAAAAATCTGGATATTTGTTTTGAAGGAAAAAGACAAATTCAAAAAGATCAGTGTTTGTCAAAGTTAGAGAAAACCCATCATTACAGTGAATGTTTCATCTTTGCTTTATAGTATTTTGGAGAACTCAAATGGCAAAATGTGAGGAATTTCCTATTGTAAATCAAACTACATATTTATCTGGAGAGTGAAGGAGAAGGAGCTTTGATTTGGGTCTGTGAAGGTCGTGACTATACAAAGTGCCAGTAGTTTATAAATAGCCTCATTGGTTACAGTACTAGACTATACAGAGGGAGCCGGGATTAAGGAAGGAAGACTCAGAAGACATGTGCAACCAATAAATCCACCATACTGTAAATGCATTCCTCACTGCCTGCTTCAGCTGACTGGAGAATTCAGGCTGGGATAATGTGGATGCCTGCTGCTACGACTGGCACTTTGTAACCATGAAGTGATGATTTAATAAACTGCCATAGCAGGCTTCCTATAGCAGCTAAAATCAGTGGAAAGAAAAAAAAATAGAAATATTCATGGGAAAGGGTGATTGTTGCTCAATTGCAGCTTCAAGAAATTCAAGTTGCTGTTTTTTATTTCTTTTTCCTTGTGTAGCATGCCTCTGTGTATTATTATTAAATAAGTGCATGATTCCTAAAATCTAAATCTTCCATGCTGGGGGAAATAATGTAAATTATGACAATTTTTTTTGAGAGGGCACTTTTAGTTTCCTTATAAGAATTTTTACCATTATCCTATTTTACACTCAATTATATTAACCAACTTACCACGTATATTAATGAACCAGTCAACGAAATGAACTATCTTTTTTAATAAAGGGCACCGCTCCCAAGAAAAGTTCAACGAAGCCAAGGCAGTTATGAGTAACGTGTCGGATAGGGACAAATGAAAATGAATGTGCATGGATGTTATGTCAGGTGAGAGAACCAATATGCTATTCCCTGATCCAGATGGTGAAATATGAAATCTGCAATAAGGCTTACCCTGCAACAGGCTACACAGAGACTGATCCTACAGCAAAGTAATACGTGTAGGCTGCACACTCTTGCGCCTCCGGCACACTGTCCCTTAATTCTAACCGTGTTCCCTTAGGGCCAGTCTGAGAGGAAGCAGGCTTCCTGCCATTGTGGAGGCCACTCTCCAAGCTCAGCCTGGGGTCTTGGGCCCGCTCCCTTCCACGCCTCGGGGACCTTTTACTTCCCATCATTTCTATTATTTTACGTTTCCCCCCATTAGTCTGTATTTCCATTTGTCCATTAATTTCTTCCCTCTACCTGTAAAACAGAGCAAATGCCTCACTCTCTTAAAAAAAAAGAAAGAAAAAAAAAGAAAAGCCATCCTCTGACATGGCTTCTTTGTCACACCACCCCTCTCCTGCTCTCATTCCTCTCATCAAAACCCTCTACCTCACTCTGCCTCCTGGTCTCTCCAATGGAATCTCCTCCATCCACTGTGGTCGGCTTCCACTGCACTGGCCTTCTACAACCACAGACCCACGCATGATTCCTCACCCATAGTTTTGAAGTTCAAAATGCTCTGAAACTAACAATTAAAAACAACCAACCAAACTCATTTCACAGTGAAACCTAACTAGAACTGGCCTATTTACAGTTTTTGTGTGTCTTGTGTAGTATGACTCTCCGTACTTCTCACGGCAGACACACTAATGTGCTTGTGACCCGAAGACTGCTGAATTCCAAAGCAACAGCCCATGGTTTTCAGATATAGGTTTGTGCACCTGAACTATCAAGTCCAGCAGCTCTTCTGACCCCTCACTGGCATTGCTGACCACCCTTCCCTGCCTCACCTCCGGATCCATCAGCTCTTATGTCTCATTGCAGCAGAATGTGATAATAGAATGCATTTGGCTCAAATATGAAATAAAACATTTACCAGGTGGAGTATATGACACTTCTGGCCTTGGTGACATTTTTGGCTTTGAAGTAACACGCTGGAATACCTTAGGAACTGAAAGAGAGAACTAAGATCATGGGTTCTGTCAGCATCTCCCGGTCATGCTTAACAAATAAGATTTGTCAAAGTATAAGCCCAACAACAACAACAACAAAAAATTGGAAAATATTAGGTAAAAAAATAAACCTTAAGCTCTAAAAATAGATCAGTTAGATTTCCAGATACTTGTAGAAAATGAAATCTAAGAAATGCAAATTTGACTAAGCATAAGAGTAGGATGGAGAACATTTAAAAATCTTCATTTCAGAAGAGATCACCAAATTAATGAAGGAATATTCTTCTTTTCTAGATGTTTGCTTGACTTCTCACTCCTCCCCCACAACATACACATACCCTATGTTTTCTTTGAGGATGCATTCAATGAGTCAGAGTAGAAGCCCATGAGGCATGAATAAGAAAAAGAGAAGCTTAAAGTGAAATCAGGCCACAGCAGAAAGGGAAGTGAGTATGGAAGGGATGGAGTGGGTGGGCTGGCACTCTACTCTTCCTGCAATTCTTCAGTCCCAAATAAACTTTTAAATGAACGTGTTTGCAAACTACAATTATCTTTCTACAACTCTTCCTTTGTAACAGGTGCTAATGTAATAGATACCAGTGGGGGGAAAATTAATTTATTTATAGTGCATTTTATAATTTCAAAAATGCTTTCATGAAGATTATGCCCTTTTGTTCTTACCAAAATGCTAGGAGGAAGGAGTTATCAGCTTCACTTTAAAGATTTGGGTTGGCGACTATCTGCCTGAGGTTACATAGTTATTAAGTTCCAGAGAAAAGACTTGAGCTGAAGCTGAGGTCCAGACATTATCACTAGGTCCAAACACTTGAATTTCTCTATATCCAAGTTCTGCATGTCACATTTTAACTTGTTTCTCATTTTTATGAGGAAATTATAAACTTGTGCTAACTCAAAGGGTGATTGTGAGAATTAAATGTCAGAATGATGTGAAAACTCTACTACTGTATTTTTTTTCTATTTCTAGAAAAATCTTTACAAAAGTTGACATTGAAGTATCTGAGAACATTCTAATTTTCACTTTGCTCCTACAAAAACTAGGAGCACCTATAGTTTGGATGATTATAAGATTTCTAGGTATACAATTAATAATGGGATTAAGTATTACCTATGAATATAGAAATTCAAAAATCAAATCTTTATTTAATGACAAAATATTCTTTATGATTTATTCCAAAATTTTTATCCCACCTTGCCCTCAATGGCAAATATAGATTTAAAATTTGCTATCTAATTTATAAACATATTTCAAGTATAAATAAGAAAGATGGCATCTCCAGTTAAAGAATTTCATTCTAAAAAAGTGGTGGGTGAACACATTGTATATACACTATTGTCAGATGATATCCTCATAGCCCAATAACAGTAATTTGCATTTGGTATTACACATGTGAGCAGGACATTCTCCCACTCCAAAGCCTTTTGAAGTCCATAAAGAGCTAGCAAGGGTTAGAGGGGAAATACTAGAATTTGAATATCTATATTTGAAATATTTAGTAATACACACAATCATATATATATATTCTTAAAAGACTATAAAACCCAGAATAATACTGGTATCTACTAGGTAAGATCATGTTCTCTTGGGTAAGAGAGATCCCAATTTCATCCACTTTTAAGAGAAATAATTAGAATGTATTTTGTTTTTCCTGGTCAATTTTACAAATTGTTCCCTTGCATTAAGTATCACCAACGCAGCCAGACGTATTTGATTGCAGCTATCTTCCACGGGAGATGCTGATGGACTGGGAGTTAGTTGCCTGAGTTGGGACAGAATCAGGAGGCTCTCTTGCTTGTTTGGCAGCCACTCAAGGGTTTGAGATTTAGAGAGTGTAATGCATTGAACTTATGAACCTATCATTCTGAAGCTACATATCTTGTGGAGGAAGCTTGGCTAACGGTCTAAATCAAACAGATTTGAAACTTTGAATGTAGTATAATAATGGACATTTAGAGTAATCTGCTAATTTATTATTCCATATTTCTATATGTAGAGAGTACAGCTTAAAAAGAAAATTATGAATTTCTTCCTTGTTACTTCATATTTCCTTTATTTTTTTAAATTTCATTAAGCAAGAATTTATATTCCCAATGTTTTAACTCCAAGCACTTATTTTTCATCTCTACTCTTATTTTCCAACACTCATTAAACTTTCATGCTTTCTTATTTATTTCCATTTCCCCTTCCTCTGCTACTTTTGTTCTATGTTTTATATTCAAATAAAAAGTTGAGAGAATCATCATGTGATTTGAACTAATTTATTTTTTAAAGTTAGATTTTAGTTTCCTATCCATAAATTTAATCTACTTGTTTTTTTATTTATATTCTATTCATTCTGTGACCATAGAATCTACTTTTAAGGAATTCCTTTTAAAGAAAAAAATAACAGGTAAAATTTCTCTCAGAATCAGACATTAAAGACCATGCCCAAATATATAAATATTTTTCTTTCAATAGGGATACTATGAACTATGATTAAAGAATTTGTGGTGGGAATTCAGGACTGCTACCTGCTAATGTTTTCCTTTCCCATTTTTGGAAGCAGGCCATGTATAAGTGATAAATTTAAATTTAGGTGACTGGCCTAGACTGTTACTTCCTTGACCACAGAAGGATTCAATTTTGTTCACATTCCTAGTGTTTAGTGCATTGCCTGGCACACGGTCAGAATGCAATAAATATTTGTTGAATAACTGATTAAACAAATTAAACAATCACTTCAGCACGAAGGGGTGACATATTTGAAATTAGGAGAGAAGAGACACAGGAGATCAGTTAATCAATGACAATGACTAGGCATGACTGGGTAAATGCGTGGAGTAGGCACCAATGCTAGAATGTCCCATACAGATGAGCTACAGAGGCTGGATGAGAGGTAAGAATCAGATATAAGATGCTGAGAACCTGTCACAGATGTAACTGAAAGGCGGAAAAACAATAAGTTTTCTTTGAGGCATGTCAAGTTTATGGTATTCCATCATGGAGATTGGCTGAGGTAGTTGGATAAATTAGAGAAGAGTTGGTTAAGAATTTAGGGTTAGAGTTAAACATTCAAATGAGAGTTTCTTGAACAGAATAAAACATGGTTTATAATGAATCTTATTTGGGTACTTATTAAAATTTCACAGCAAAACAACCAAAGTAATATAATATAATTGTTATATTATAGGAGAGGACATATGTGTTTATTCTCCATGACATTAATGCTAAATAAAATCTACTGAAAACTTAAAAAAAAATTAGGAGATTGGCAAAAGGAGGCCCATTCAAGGACCATGGAAGCCTTAGGGATTCTCAAGCTGGAAAAGGCAGAGAGAGTAGACAGGTTACTCTTAAGAAATTCCATTCTTTTCCATCCCCCACTCAAAATAATATAATACTAAAGGAGCTTTCTGGAATAAATTATTTCAATAATGTACTTTTCAGTATAAAAGGAAATGTAAATATTTATCAGGTTTCCATGGAAGACTTGTTTTACAAGGGTTAAAAAATACAACTCACTATAATTCAGCAGACCAAGTTCACTGCCATCTAACTTTTCACTAACATCTAATTTCTCATTTACATAGAATGTAAAATATGTATTTACCTGGCTGTGTCTGAGGGACCCTTGGGTGTGGAGATGCTCTTGCTTTGGGAGGAGTGCGCGCTGTCTGCTTGGGAGCTAAAAGAAAGGACATAAGGCTTGGAGCTCTTGAGCTCTTGCAAGAATCACAGTTATTTAACAGCCTCTAGGCTCTCAGAGGTGTTTGTCGAGCGACTGATGAGGTAGATACACAGCAATTCATGCAATTAAATATTCCAAACAGCTGCGAAGTATAGGAAGATAATTTCTTGTTATAACAGAAAACAAAACAAGAAGGAACATTAAATGATATCCAAGATGTTCAGCTGGCAAATGAAACTGTTAGAATTCTATAAACACTTACTTTAAGTACCTTTTAAACAGCTTAAAATAAATTTCATAATAACAAGTATTCATCCTTACAGGTTTATACCATCTTCTCAGATTATCCCAGTACAATACATATTTTGAGTGCAAATAGATACAATTTCTTCTAAAAATAAAAGTTAGCATGTCACATTCCAAATATACCTAGAAAAAAATGAATGTATTTCAGTAGCAAGTGCTGATGGGAAAATTAATCTTATTAAAGACAATAATTTTTATTAGTCATACTGAGGAAGAGAAATTGAACAGAGATAAAAACAAAAGATTACTGAAGAAAGGTATTGCTTTGCTGGGCAATTCCCAAAGGAGTTCTAGGACACTAGAATATAATAAATATATATAAATAATAAAAACCAATTATTTCTTTACCAAGAAAATGAAAAGTATATGCTGCTGGGGAAAAGGAATTATCAAAGGTTGCAGTTTGTGGAAACATATCATTTAGTTGGACTAAAGTGTATCTGGTAAAAGAGGGGTAAGAATAAACAAAATGTTTTCCAAGGTCAGGGAGTTCCAGGTACCTTACAAAAAGACTGCTGAAAATAAGAACTATTAGATACTAGAAGATGTTTCTAGAGTCTGCAGAGACTTCCTCAGGATACTAAGTCAAAATATGCA
The DNA here is from genome assembly GCA_963924515.1 of Vespertilio murinus. Classification (NCBI taxonomy): domain Eukaryota; kingdom Metazoa; phylum Chordata; class Mammalia; order Chiroptera; family Vespertilionidae; genus Vespertilio; species Vespertilio murinus. Next base: position 126,972,382 of record OZ004706.1, on the reverse strand, counting down.
AGGCATGCATATGTTCAGTGGAATCTTCTTGCCTGTAGAGAGATAAACACCAGGGTATGTTGGAGGTGACACTGGTCTGGGAGCCTGCAACCTGGAGCGCTAGAGCTCCCTTTGCTCGTCACTGGGCGACAGCCGCAGGCTCTCCATCAAAAGGTCAGAACATTTGTTTGTTTGTTTGTTTGTTTATTTATTATTTTTTGATGTCTAAAGTCTTACATAAGTCTCCTTTTCCCCAAATTGACCCACCATCCCAGTGCCTGTGTTCATTGGTTATGCTAATATGCATGCAAAGGTACAGAATTTTTAAAGAGCCCTTCCAATTCTAAGATTCTCTAATTCTAGAGTTTCTTTCAGCTTTATGATTTCCTGACTCCCCACTTCGTTGCTTGCTGAGGTTCCCGACAGGCTATTTGCTTCCTCCCGGGAATAGGAAAAGCAGTTTGCAGGTAAAGGCATATCATGAGGCAATGCCACAAGAATGATTCCGAAAGAGATAAGAATCATCAATAGTATTTACGTTTAAACATTTCAATAACATTATCACAGCTTTAAAAACAATAAACTTAAAAAAGCCTGAAATAACTCACACAGATTCAGTCCATGTAGTCAATGCAGAATTTCAGTAATATACATTAACAGGCAATATTTAATAGGATGTTTCCATGAACAATAGGTAAAATAAGTTGCTCTATCTTTGGAAATGGAGTCATATAAAAAGTCTGATGACAATCAAAGCACAAGTTTGGACTTATTTGTAATAAACTCCTATTCCAAGAGAGTCTATAAATATTGAAAGGGCTTTTCCTTATAATCATAAGCATATTTAGTTATCCATGTTCATGACTTGTTTTCCTTAATTTCCAACTCCACCATCGAGTAAACCTTTTATGACTTTTCATAGTCACTGGTTTGATTTCACTTTCTCTTACTTGCATGCAGTACAATGGCCAAACCACTGCAGGAAGGAGCGGAAAGAAGCAAAGGACCAGATAATCACAAGGTGACAGGCCAGTAGTACCTTTTATCTGGATTGCACAGTGAAACTTGTTTCTGTTAATACCTGACCACAGAACTTGTAAAACTAGTCAAGATGATCAAGTACTTAAAATTAGGATATCCATTTACATTTAAATGGAATATAAATGGTCTTCCCCAGAAACATCACTGTTTCCCATGTTAAACACTTGCACAGCAGCTGAGAGGTGTTCTTCAGCCATATCCTAAAGACCACTCACAACACGTGACGCCTACAAGTGATGGATAGAAGAGAAGAGGGGCAGTGACAACTGTGAGCTGTGTGATTTAGGTGGGACTTCCAATGTCAAGCAACGCCCTTATTGTCTTTCCATTCTTATATTCTGCAAACTCTCACCTTCCACATGAAGTACAAAATGATGTATTTACCCAGTCCAGTGTGAGGCTCGTTTGGGCTGAGTAGGATTACACTTTGGGAAGGCAGAGTTGATGCTTCTATGCTCATTAAAGGAGACTAGCGGAGGTCACCAGGGTGCTTCACACACCTTGAGTACAGATGACAGGCATGATGGCAACAAGTAGACTTTTTTTTTTTAAAGAAAAGAAACTGCAACTCTGCCACAAAAATAGCATTCCTCTTTATGATTGCCTTAGTTTAAAAAAAAATGCTTAGAGGTGACACGTTATAAAAATACTTTCAAAGTAGGTAATGTCCTTATTTTTTAAATTTTCCCTTCACCCTTGTACCTCCTCAACAATGCTAAAAATATATATTCAGTAGTAACCATAAAGGAAAAAAACAAAGTAATAAGAAAAAGTAAAGCTAAGCCAATTCAAGAAGCATTGACTTTCACTTAAATAACGGAGAAAACACCAAACATGCAAATGAACATGATGGAATGAGTGTTAATGGGAAATGTGTTGCCAGAGTAGGAAGTATGAACAGATCATTATACAAAAGATATTATCTGACATATTCCACACAACATCAAGCTGGCAGAATATGCAATGTTAGGAAAAAAAGATGCTTTAGATTTGATAGTTTTGCTGACGTAAGTAGAGAAAGAGGCCAGGTCTTGATGCAAAACTGAATGACCAAAGAGACTTCTTGGACAATGGTTATGAATAGAAGAACCAAGAAATGATGTTGCAACATGAATTCACAATGAGAGAACCCGAGGTTCCCAGATGATGGTGGCGATGAGGACAAAGCTGCTTAGACATGTCATTACCTAAAGTGGTCTCAGGTGGTTCAGACACATTTGTAACAGATTCCACAACTGTATCAAAAAAAAAGGAGAACAATTTTAAAACTTGTCAGATGTTCAGCGGTAGTGAACTATTCTTCTTTAATATCAACACACCTCATTCTCTTAAGATCTTGCATCATATTTTTACAGATAGGACAACAAATTTAGACAAGAAAAAACAGAACCAAGAGTGGAAATTCTATAAAACAAACCCTCCAACTAACATTTACATTTTAACTGTTATTAACTGGTTGTCAATTGTTATTATGCCTCAATATTTAGATACTACAGAGAAACTGAAATCTATTTCTGTATTCAGAGAGCCAATTATTATGCTAAGATTCCAAGAAGTTTGAAAGCTCTTCAAATCTATTCAAATGAAGAGCAAGTACAGCAGCTTGAACTTCCATGTTCTATGGACATAATATACACTAACTAAATTTTGTTGGATTAAATGAATCAAAGCATGAAAACCTTTACCACCTTCAGTCTTTGGCTCCTCTGGCCTGAGTGGTGCTTTGGGAGTGGTATATACATAATGTGTCTCGGCTAGGGAGGAAACAGGGAATGTCTGGTTAGTGGTGGGCAGCCTATAGCACTCTGTAATGGAATATTGTTTAATGTGAAAACAAAGATTACGAGGTATATTTGTGAGAATAACATTGAGGTGATTTATGAAGATGACTACAATTTAAGATGGCAGATTGAAAGCCGGAAATAAGGGCGATGTGGGAGCACGCGCGTGCGAGCACACACACACACACACACACACACACACACACACACACATACACACACACACACACACACACACACACACACACACACACACGCTAATTATTACAGCAATGTCTACCTAGAGCAAAGCAGCTTGTTTCACTTACTTACATTTTTAAAAAAGAATTCTAATGAAACAAAGACATGGAATGAGTCCTTGGGAAGCATGAAGATGAATATTACAAATGATATTAAAATGAAGAATAGCATGTGCATATTTATATTGAAAGAGTGGTCAGAACAAAAATGTGAAATTTGCATTCAGACTGAGAGAGAACTAAATAAGGAAATTGTGAAACTTGCATAGCAGTAGAGCAGACACGAGCACAATGTTCTCTATGTAATGTTTGACTTTCAAAATTCACTGGATGAGCACAGACAAGATATAAGGAGCTTTAAACATCACAAAGCATGAGGGCATTCAAAGAGGACTCCCACAATGAGATGGAGAAAGCACGTAGACCTGACTTGCAATTGGGAAACGCCTTTACCTATAGCTTCCTCAGATGATTCAGTGCTAAATGTAACAGATTCCAGGCCTTCAGAAACTAGTAAAAAACAACAACACAGGATGTTACAATTAATCACTATGGGTTGTTGTGAACAATGAATGGATGAATACAAACTATTTAGAAAAGTGCCTTGTCCCTATAACTGCTCCATGCTAGCCGATATGGTAATATGTTATCATTAACACGCAAAGAAGCTCTGATAATGGAATTGAACTCACAATTATATAAATGTTGTAGGTTACCAATAAAAACCATACCTTGTACTGCCAATATGGAGTACTCAAAAGCCGTTAGCTAATTAAAAGATGCAGCAAGGAGATGAATAAGGTTACTATCCTATGCTATAAAAAATAAGATCCAATGTTTCAAGATAAATGTTAGGGTGTAACAACAGCATTGCTAAGGATGTTTTAAAAATTTAGTGTTCAATTCTGAAGGCAGTAAGTTCAGGTTTATATTGTGTAAGTAAAATTTTTTAATCTTTTCTGAAGGGAGAACTTCCTCCTTCCTTTGATGGTCACAACTGAACTAGTATTCTTTTCACGTAGCAGAACAGAATGGAGCTTATTGCTAAACTGTACCACAAATTCATAGCTATCAGTGAAAAATAAGGATAAAGAATAAAATCAATCAGTTCTTTTAAGTGGTTGTGCAGATTACTTGATCGGATACATGATTATTATCTAAAATGAAACAGACAGTGAAATAAAGATAAATTTTTCTATACTCTTAAGTTACATAATTAACATAAACATAATGCATTACCAAGTTAATACCAATATACAATTATGGAAAGAGCATCATACTATATATATATATATATATATATATATATATATATATATATACACACACACACACACACACACATATATATGTATATGTATATATATATATATATATATATATATATATATATATATATAAAGTTGTTAAATGTGCATTGTTTTGTGTCTTTAAAAATATTTGGAAATAGAAGCCTTGAAGCTAATCCCTTGAAGCTCACAGTATATTCAGATAAATAAAACAGTCTATTTACCAGGTTGACTTTGTGTCATTTCTAGGCTTGGTGATGACACTGGTCTCCAAATAAGAGTTTGAAGATCAGTAGGAGCTGAAAGAAGAGGATCTAAGTTGTCAATTATGTATAATTTATTTCATAGGTTTTAGAAAAGGGTAGCAATGAACTCAAATGCATAGACCCTCGAAATATCAGGATAAGGAGAGCTCATGCAGAATATGCATTATTGAAAGCAGAAACTGGCAAATGATGGCCCTCCTCTACTTGGCCTGCAAGCTAAGAATGTTTTCTACATTGTTAAATGATGGAAAATATTTAAAAGAGCAGCAGTATTGCATAACATGTAAAAATAGTATGAAATTCAAATACAGTTTTATGGGAACAAAGACAAACCCACCAACTAAGATGATTCAAAGCATATTTACATATCATTTACATATTGGTTTTTGTTGCCTTCTGGCTAAATTGCAGAATTGAGTAGTTGTGACAGAGACTGAATGGCCTGCAGTGTCTAAAATATTCACTAATTCTTCACATAAGAATTTTTGCTGACCCCTGATCTAAAGCATCCTTCAAAAAAGGAAGAGCCCATTTGAAAAAAATCAGGTTACGTTAATTAGTGCATCTGAATCTGAATTCCCACAAGGGCTTTAAGAGCTTCCTCCAGCTGATTTCATGATAGTATCATTAACAAAATGCTCAGTATCACCTAAGAGAGTTTTATTCAATGATTCAGTTTGACTGCCCTCGTGGGTACCCTCAGTAGGGGGTGAGACTTTTTGTTTTATTTTTGCTGTTCCCTCCCCCCTTCCATCTACTAATTCAAATCCTAAAGTTATTTCAAAGTCAAACTATTTTCTAACTTAGATCCTTGATTCCTTTAAGTATTTCCTCTACATATTATTACAACTCAATTAAACAAGCTACTTTTGTATAAGCAAACAGTCTTATATCTAACAAAAAACTTGAGAACTGTTTTTTCCCCATAACTATATTACCATCTGTTCAAAAGGTAAAACATACTCTTATTTTGATCTCCCCACCCTACCCCACTCTACTGCTAATATGGTGGTGAGAGCACAGAGGCCAAGGGAATGTTTGTTGACCTAAACCAAAGAAGCAGCACCTTTTAAAAAGAGATGAGTGAAATGGAATAGTGAGAAAATTGAATAAGATCTTTTGTCAGAGACAATCCTTATGGAGGGCATGAGATGAACTTGGCTACCACATAGATCTCCCAACCATGAGCCTTATGGTCAACCCTGCAGTTGTAGACATGCTAACCATTATTTGCACCTTCCTATTTAGAAGGCATAGAGGTGAAAAGTGCAAGTTAGGAAGACACATATTTGTCATTCGAGGGGCCTGACTGCAATGGGCTGGAAGGACTCTTTAAACCATAAACCATAGATTTTCTTGTTTTCAATGGAGAAGCTTCAGGAAGATTCAAGTTTTTGCCCACTCCATTGCTTAAAAATTAAAGAAGGAAGATGTTGGATCACTAAAGTGTTTGAAGGTCTAGAAACAACCACCAACATTATACATAGGATGTATGTTTTCTAAAACATATTAGAGTTTCTTGAGTTTATTTCCGAAGTTTGAAAAAATTTACTATACTAATAGAATTTGTTCCTTATCATCACTGAGGGTCCTTTAGAGTACAATTTAATATATAAAATGTATTGATTAAAGAAATAAATATTAATATGCATAATTAGATACACATAGTAGAGAAATTCCACTTAGATTAAGAACAATTGCTAAACTGTGGTGGAGAATAAGGAATAGCCAAATTCATCAAAGGTTGCAGAGCTTGTAATTTATATTTATTAGAATTTGCACTTCCAGGAAGCAACATCTTTTGTTAATTTAATACAACAAGGAATCCTCATTCCTTAAAATAGGAAGAGAGTAATGAGAATATTAAACAGACCTTTTAGAAAGTTAAGTTGTTCAGAGAAAGTTCATGTTACTTAGATGACATTGTTTTATAGATTTAAATACCAAATAGAAGGAGAGCAATTTGATCTTTAGGCTCTTCACTGAATCATATAATAACATTTTAAAGGGGGTTTCATAATAGATAGATGTCCTCAACTGGATCCAAAGACATTTGTTAAAAACAATAGGTAATGCTGGGATTAAGAATCCTGTTTATTTATACGATGAAGTATGAAATAGGATGACAATAGTAGACTAAGAAAGCAAGAGCAACTCTGACTGTGACAGTGATGGAATGGGTTTTAATGAGCAAGAATATACTTAATGAGGTCATAAAAATAGTTACCTAATGTTCCTGGAGCCTCAGAACTATGAATAACATGTTCAAAGCCTGTGGTGGGAACTAACCAAAAGCAACAACATGAAAATTAGAAAGTTTAAACACACATAGAAAGTCTTAATTTTTCTTTCAAAACATTAGTTTCAAATGACAAACAATTTTTTTAAAACCTTAGAATTGACAAGAAATAAATAGTTTCTTTTTAAAGTTTTGGTCATTGGAGAAGGTCGTCACATTTCTTGAACTCAGTTAAACATCTTGTGGTCAACATGAGGTTTTTCAAGGTGTTTGATTTTTCTGACTCTTAATTAATATGAAAGTTTGCTTTGGGAAAACTGTTTGGGATGTGGAAGATAAGATCATTGTGATGTTTTAGAACTGAAGGAAGAAATTTTGGATTATTCTAGAGAAGGTGGTTTTGGAAATAAGGCTCTTGATTTTCTTAATATGTTATATTTCCTTGAAATTTAAGGTATATAACTTTTAAAATTAAAATATTTTCTCCAATTTTGTTAATTTCTTTTCATTACTGAAGAGTCTTGAGAGATAAAATACATAAAATTAAGTCAAGGAGTGAAGAGTCTTAACTTCAAAAAAAGGTAAAGACTATAGCCAAACTGTAGGTCTTGTGGTCTTAAATTCACACCAAGAAATTTAAATATGCCAACAAATCCCATGGGACTATAGCAATTGTTATGTTCATGTTTAGTTTAGTCTAGAAAAGATACAGACATTACCCACTGCATTTGAAACTTAGCTTTATATGTGAGCACTGATTAGACAAAAGTATATAAGAAAAATTCAAATAACACAAACATTCTAATTTAGGTCCATGAATAGCTTTTAAAAATTGCAGACTTCTTTTAGAGTCTGCAATATTTTTTGTTTGTTTGTTTTGTTAATCCTTGCCTGAGGATATCTTTCCATTGATTTTTAGAGAGTGGAAGAGAGAGGGAAAGACAGAGAGAAACATCTATGTGAAAGAAACACATCCATCATTTGCCTCCAGCATGAGCCCTGACCAGGGCCTGGGCCGGGGGAGGAGCCTGCAACTGAGGTACGTGCCCTTGACTGGAATCAAACCCTGGACTCTTTGGTCCACAGACCAACACTCTATCTACTGAGCCAAAACAGCTAGGGTGAATCTACAATACTTTTAAGAAGAAGTGAAAATAAAGTTGAAAGACAGCAGAGGATGACAAGACAGTCCTTTGAAGCTGATGAGAATTTGATTATGATGATGACAGAAGGGGTTGACAATGGGCAGAAAGTTGATAAGAAGCACAGAACATCATTACTTAATGTAAGAATAATAGGTTTAAGGACTTTGGGGAGAACTTGCCAAAAATAATAGAATAAGCTGAAGAAATTTTAAAAATTCATTTGATGACTAATTTCAGAGGTCAATTTTTAAACTTCAGAACTCAGAGAAAAGAGATGCTTGTTCTTTGCAGGTTTAACCAAATGGCCAAGTACCCATTTTTCTCCTTACACATAGCATTGTCCTCTACTAAATATTATGTTTAACAAGATATTTGACTATATGACTTTTGCTAATATGGAAGACTCTCCTGGACAATTTTTTGCACATTTGTATAATATATGCTTTTCTAACTCTATAGGGAAAAGCCTTCATCAGTCTACTTGCCCTCTGTAGAAGTTGACATAAATGCCTACTATTTTTGTCTAGTATTTAAATAACCACAGTACAATTATGAGTTCATATGTTTGAAAACATAAGGATCAATGCATACTAAATGGACCGTGTACGTCAAAATTTTAAAGTGGTTCTTGACTCAATAAGTTAAGAAACATTTTAAAACTCTGTTAGAAGAGTTAGACTACTCTGTCACATAAGCCTGTCATTTAAACTTTCAAGACTTTACACATTTAAAATCTTAACAATTAACTAACAATATCATTCATTGAAATAATATATTTACCCATATATTCACATAGATACTAATACAATAAAATATAATAAAAAGTAATATGAGCAAAGAAGTATGGTATTTTCACAATTGATGTGACATAAGCAGGAAGGAATGGATGGAAATTCATGCTTGAAATGAAGCTTTAAAGAGACATGATCATGTGACACAATGTTGAGAAGTTACATGGCAGTTTGATGTCCTGAAATTAGTTGTGCACAGTTCTCTTAAATTCAACAGATAGCTTGACATAGAGCTAAGCATAATTTCATGATGAAGACTTTATGGATTAACAACAGAAGATGTTGAGATGGTTTTATGATGAAGGAGAACCTGTTACTACAATGGGATGACAATGAGTAGGAAAAGCACTATTTGAAGGACACACATTCTCATTACCTATGATTTCTGGAGCTTCAGTTCTAGGAGTACCAGGCTTAAGATCTGTAATAGGGACTAATCAAAAAGCAATGAAATAAACACTTGTGAAAGTCAGAAAATTAAACCTTACACATATAATATTGTTTTAAGAGGTGTACAGCAGTTTTAAATGTTGTTTTTTTCACTGAAATTAAATACCGTATTTGCCGGCGTATAAGACGACTGGACGTATAAGACGACCCCCTAACATTTCCACTAAAAATACAGAGTTTGTTATATACTCGCCGTATAAGACTACCCCCCACTTGGAGGCATATTTTTCAGGGCCAAAAAGTCGTCTTATACGCCGGCAAATACGGTACTTGTTATTTAAAATCTCGGCCACCCTATAGCCAAGTAATTGTTCTTTTATGAGATAGTCAGTCATAACCTAACACAAATCTGATTACATATCTCAATAAAGTCAACATGATACTTTTAAGTACCTAATTCCAACTATTATAGAAGAATGCTCTTAGAAACTTGCTTAAACATTTTATTAAATACCAGAGGCCCAGTGCACGAATTCATGCACCGTTGGGGTCCCTCAGCCTGGCCTGTGCCCTCTTGCAATTTGGGGCCCCTCAGGGGATACTGGATTGCCAGTTTTGGCCCAATCCCAGCAGGCCAGGATGAGATACTCCACTGGTACACAAATCTGTGCATATAAGATCTTAGGTTAATCTCTTCCTGCCCTCCCTCTCTTCCCTTCCCTCTGAGATTCATCAATTTGTTCCATGTTTCCATGCCTATGTGTTGAGCATCTACCCTCCCCACCCCCGGTGGTCAGTGCGTTGAGTGTCTGCCCCCTGTTGATCTAATGGTTGAATGGTCACTTATGCTTTTATATATATAGATATATTTAGGTAACTATTCTGGCACTTGTTGGCATATCTGTGGGAGCTTTAAGAAAATAGCGTATCCAAAGAATCATATAATAAATTATGCTTATATTTGAAAGAAGAATAAACAAAATGAAGCATGTTCATCTCATTGAAAGCTCACACTTGGAAATAGGCTCAAACCTTAGTTTAGGCACTCAACAAATCAGGATAAGGAACATTCACTCAGTGTGTGGTGCCCAATAGAGCACCTCTCTGATAACAAAAATGTGACATCCTGTGATACTTGTAAGGTCAGATCCAAACTTCTGAGTCATAACTTCAAGGATTTTTCTTTTACTACTCTTATGGACCCTTCCAAACACAGCACTATCATCACCATTTAGAAGCAGGACCCCCTTTTTCCAGAAGCCTGTGCCCCTGGTTGGCCTCTGTACCCCCTTTATTCTGCCTGTTCACTTGCATGATTTTAAGACCCAACTTGTTTCTAACTCCTTACTCCCATCCTTTACAAACTTCTCTCTCTTTGCTCATAGATGTTTACAGCCTCTGCAAAAAGAACAAACTAGGTATTAAAAATGCTTGGTTCTATTTAAGATATTTTGTCTTTAATAAAAGAATATAATGCAATAAGAAAAAGTAAATAAAATATCTATTAAAAGAGAAGATATTTTTGCAGGAAGCACAAGGAATTCAGCTGCCACACAGATCTCCATCCATGATTTCCTTTGCTAACTCAACGGTGGGAGCAGCAGATCACCTTGTGCCTTCACCCACAGAGGGCTCACATGGGCTGTCACTCCCACCATGGCCATCAACCGGAGGCTCCCCAGAGCTGCTAGGACCCGCCCCTAAACCGGAAACCCACATTTACCCAATTTGGTTTGATGTGCCTCAGTAGTTGGTGTGGTTTTAGGTTTGGGACGACGGGTTTTTTTAGGTGGACGACGGGTCCGTTTTGATGGCTTAGGAGCTGAAGAAAGAAAACCTTCAATTACTATGGAGTCTACAGTTCAGAAGTTATGGATAGCATGATGCATGGCTCTCAATTTCCTAAAACTTATCAGATTTCCTTATACTTTAGGAAATGTGTCTTTTTAAGTTTTTAATTTATAATTTGCACCCCTATTATAATAATAGTATTTCTTTTACAATTGGGAGTTCATTGAAAATAAGTCATATACTATAAGATTGTTATTAACTCAAGAAGTGAAGAATCATTTCTATGACTCTTCTGCTGAATAAAAAGGGTAAGAATCACTGCTAAAATATTATTGTGGTGGTGATACCCAAACACAAACTTTGACATTTTACTAAATAAGACCACGTAATCAACTAAAATGTCTATCAAAGAACAAATATCACATAGTTTTTTTTTTTAAAAAAGTAGATCGTTAGATCCACAAAGAAACTCCTGGACACCATAATAGTTGTTAGTCAAAATAATTGCTATTAAACCCAGCTTTAACAAACATTGGTGAAAAAAAGCCCACACAAAATGATAAAACAATTTCAGATGGTTAAGATATATAACAGATGACTTGAGTTAGGTTCATGCATGGCTCTCTGAGAAACAAGATATAACTTGTTTTAAGAATCAAAATCTTCAATACTTTTATGATGAAGAATATAAAAGAGTAACAAGAAAGAATGACAATGCAGCTTTAAGAAACAAAAGAACTTGTAGCTACGACGTTGATGGGATGAGTCTGAAAATGGGAAGGAAAGCATGTAGGGAGGATCACAATGTGTTATTACCTTGTGTTGTCACCCAAGCCTCAGTTTTGAATGTTACTGGTTCAAAGTCTGTAGTAGAAACTGACCAAAAGTATTAAAAGTATACCAAATGATTGTTTTAAATGAAAGAAAATGCAACATTTTATTCAAAATGAATCTTACTAATATAGTTTCTAGAACTATATAGCATCTTCTAAAAACTGTTAATTTTTTTAAGTTTGGTTATATCTAAGTCTTATTTTTTTTATCCCCCCTTCTTCGATTATCTAACTAATAAGCCAAAGTGGGATGTGTGGGTATTGCTAAGAACTTATCTTTGGAAAGACACTGAGGCCGCTGCATGATGAATCAGATAGTAAACTCCTCTATTCTAAGCAAAGAAAGAGCATGCCTTCATGTGCAAAGAAGAGTTTTCTGTCTACTGAGTCAAATTTCAATGGCTCTATCAGGTGCCTAGGAAACAATACCATGAAAGTCCATGGACTGATCTAGATCCAGAAAATCTTTGACTACCACCCTGAAGTCAGGCATTCTCTATAATAGTATTGCGGTTAGACTTTTTCTTTTGGTTAGTCTCTATTTTATCCACTCTTTCTGATTTTATTCCTCCCCATCTTTCTACTCATCCATGTATTATGGTGATTTCAAGGCTCCACTCTCTCTTAATCTACCTTTCCCTGCTCCAAATATTACTCCTGAGATCCTGCTGGATTAGGCTGCTGGGACTCTACACCAGGAATATGTGTTTACCTGGTTTGGACTCAGGTGTTCCAGGACCTGGTGTGGTTTTTGGTCTGGAACATGGACGGCCCTTCCGTCGTGTTGGCTTAGAAACTGAAGGAAGAAATTCCTGGGTTACTACATAACTGCATTATCTATGGTTCTGGATGCTATTAGAGGTAAAAACATGGCTCTACATTTTCCACAACTTGTTAGGTATTTGCTTTTTTACTCTGAGATTTTTGTCATATATATACTCCTCTTATATCTTCTTTTTATCATAGAAAATTATTTGAAAACAAAAATACTTTTAAATTAAATAAATAAAGATTAGTAATTATAATCAAAGTCTCATAAGACAGCTTGATTGGGTATCAAAAAGGTTAAGAACTGTCCCTAAATTTTAATGGATAATAAAGGTCATACTAAGTCTGAGATTTGTAATTTAATCTTTCAATTTTGGGCATGTTTACATAACTATTAAAATAAGAACATTAAATATAAACAAAACAACTATTAAATAGAAACAAAACAACTCAATTCTATGCAAATAGAAAAAAAGTTAGAAATGTAGACATGCAGTAATGGGTGCTCTTGGCCCTAAGATGGCTGTTAATGGCTTCTCTGTCTGGACAAGAGGTAGGGAACCATGATAGTTTGAAAATCGGTTTTACTACAAACATTGCTTAAATAAAACAAAGACTGACATGACACAACTTGGAGTAGGTTATATGGCAAATAAATGTTCTAATGTGGTTTATGTATGACTTATTCTATTAAAAACAACAGGTAATTTGTTTTAACAGTTTTCATAAATTTTCTTAATCTCTTCATCCTTCACTAAAGACTTATAGACACAGACAAACAGTATGATGATTCCCAGAAGAAGGAAGATGAGTGGGGGCAGGTAAAAGAGGGTAAAGGAAGGATAAATCATGATGGAATGAGACTTGATTTGGGGTGGTAAACACATATTACAATGTACAGATGATGTAGTGTAGAATTGTATACCTGAAACCTATATAATTTTATTAACCAATCTCAGCCCAATAAATTAAATTAAAAACAGTTTTCATAATTTTAAGAAGAACGTGAATGAATGATCATGAAGGATGACACTATTGTCACATGAAGGAAAATGAAACTCTGGATTTTACAATAATCAGGAAAAGTCTTATTGAAAACACAAGGTATTATTACCAAATGTTGTTCCTGTGGCCTCTGGTATAAAAGTGACAGGTTCCGGGACTGTAGCAGGAACTGACCAAAAAACACAGTTAACCAAAAGGATTGTAAAATATGTGAAAACTTAAAACATTCACATCAAAACAATCTTACTTTTATAGAAACAAACAAAAATAACTGAAAAAAGATAAGATGTTTGTTCATTGAAGATTTAGTCAAATTATAGTCACAGCCAGATTTAGGATTAGCCTTTGAACTAGTTTGGCCTCTTAAAGAACTCGACATGAAATTCTCCTGGGTATAGAAAACCCTACATGTATTTTCTAATATACATGCAGAAACGAAACTATTAAAACATCTGATCAACTTGTACTTCTATGCAAGCTGAACATAAATACTCACAATGTTTAAGTCAACATGGGTAAATAAGTAGTTTGTAAGTTTGAAATAGATACAAAAATTAATCATTGAAGTGGACTATATTGATCTTGCCAAGAACTCATCTATGGAAAGAATCTCGAGTCCCCTGTTCAAATCATGGTATATAAGAGAGCAGAATAAAGATAGTCTCTCAGTCTGTAATGCTCAGCCAGATGGCCTAAGCCCAGAAAAAGGTGAGAGACAGTTGATGTCTCTGTATGAAGTCAAAGCTCCTGATTCAGGTCCTCAAAATCCTCTTTCAACTCTATCTAGATGGAACCTTCCAAATACAGGGTTGTCACCAACCATGTTTTGATTATTTTGAAGTAGGAGAGTCTGTTTCAGGCAGATTGGATAACCCTCAGGGCTGACCCAACCCCTACCCTACCTACTATCATATGTCCAGTTCTTCTTTTCGTTCACTTTTCCCTCCATTCATTCAAATCCTGTAGTGGGTTCAAGATCTGATTCACCTTGATCTTTTCTTTTGCAAGATCAATATGTATTGTTTGTATCATGCAAACATGTATTCAACTTTACTGTTTTAGAAATAAAATAGGTCTCCTATAGCTGACAAATCATCCACAATTGCCAATATTACTCTGGGTATATTAAAGGGGCCTACAATTGGTTTATTAACTTGAACTTGGCTTGCTAAAGAAGTTTAAGATTTGAATAAAATTTGATAGTAAGAAATATACTAAATGCATATCAAAGAATATTTTCACATGTTATCTGACACAATCATATTCTCCTTGACACCTGGGAGGAGATGACATTATTGACTCTGCCTCATGACCTCGCACTTAGAGAAAATAAGATCTTGGCACTGCTTTGCATCCTCACTAGGCTACTAGGGCCCATCCTTAAATCAAGGGGTCACACATTTACCAGGTTTGGTCTGAGGCACTTGAGGGCTCAGTGTAGATTTAGGGCTGAGATGTGGACGATGGGGTCTTTCTGAGGCTTTGGTAGCTGAAGAAAGAAAAGACTCGTGTTACTCTAGGTCTAATGGCTTTTTACACACGGGGAAGTTTTTCCAAAACCTGTTAGATTTCCTAAAGTTGCAGGAAGTTGTCTGTAGTTTAAAATTTTCACTCATTTTATACCAATGTGTCTTCTTATTGGCATTGAGGGTACTTTGGGGTAACCTCATCACACATTCAAGTCATGAAAATTAGCTCTTAGAATCAGATTCTCAGAGAATTTTCTCACTGGGAAAAAATGATTGAGAAGGAGTGTTCAACTCTGATGCAAAAGGAGGGGAAGTTAGGGTCATGCTAAGTGTGTAATTTAAAATTTCAGATTTGGGCAATTTCTTCTTTGTCAAATTAGTAACAAAATATATCAGTACTTCAAGTACCAAGAAAGAAACAAAAATAACATGCAAATAGTTTTAAACAAAATCTAGAAACTTAGATGCCCAAGGGAACATTAGAGCTGTTATTGGAAATCAGCCTAGTTAAGAAATAGATCTAAATTTGTTTTTAAGCTCAGATGTAACACAGAACACTGCTCAAAGAAGCACAAGATAACATGACAGTTTCAAAGGCACCACATGACAGGTTCATGATTTGGACTAAGCTCATGCCTGCTCTCGTAAAAACAACAGGAAACTTGTTTTTAAGAGGCTTCAGCATTCTTCAGATGAAGGAAGTGCTTGAATGGCAATGGAGGAGGATGCAGGCTGTCTCATGAACAAGGAGTGTTATGGGAATGCAAAATGAGTGGACTGTACGATGGACAGCAAAAGCACTAGGCAAATGGCAGAGACATTACCTAATGTTGTCCCAGAGATCTCAGCTGTAAAAGTACCAGGTCCGAACTCTGTAATAGGAACTGAAGTAATAGAAATAAAAAAAGGTTTCAAGAGCGGCAGTACTTCAAAATGAATTTGCCAGTGTCCTAGCACCTTTAAAATAATTTTTAAAAATTCTGGATGAAGGTAATTATGGACTGAATTATGTCTTCCTATGACTCACATGAAGCCTTCACTCCCAATGTGACTGTATTTGGACATGGAGCTTTTCAAGAAGCAATTAATGGTAACTGATGGGTGAGACCCCGACCCAGTGGGACTAAAGTACTTATAATAAGAGGGAGAGAGATGAAGAGCCTTTGTGCGAGAGAAAAGACCATGCAAGGGCGTAGCAAGATGGCAGTCATCTGCAAGAGGAGAGAGACCTTAGGAGAAATCAAACCTGTTGACACCTCGATCTTAGCATTCTAGGCTGCAGTGGTAAGAAATAGATTACTGTTGTTTAAGCCACCCAGTCTGTAGTGTTTTGTTATGGTGCTTTAGCAAACGAATACAAAGAGAGATCACTTTCTTTGTCCTGATTTGGCCAAACTATAGTTTTCAATATTTTCATCTCAGGAGCTAGTCATCACTTTTGGTCACTGTTCAGTACCCATTCCCTCTCATACAGGGGCAACGCAATTCAGTGCAGAAAGAAGACATTTCTGATGACCATGAGAACAACGTCAGCCTCCTCCAACTTTCACGGTGTCATCCAAATGCAGAATCACCAACAAATATACGCTGGCTCATAGAAGAAGCAAGATCTCTTCCCCCACTGCTTGCCCCTACACACACCCTATTCTTTTCATCTTTGTTCACTCTCACCGTTCCATTTGTGTAAATTCTGATGTGACATCAAGGTCCAAACTCTATCCCTACTCTACAGAAGCCCAAATGGATTTTCATTTCTTCAAGATTTTATATGACTCACCTAACACTTAATGTTTATGTGTCCAAGAAAAATCTTGAATTTGTGCAAACACCCTGCCCTCTTCTCATTCTCTAGGCCTTTCATGCAGGAAAAGTTTTTCTGCTCAATTAGCCTGCAGATTGAGAAGTAAAACGTGTCTCTACTACTCAGACTTAGAGGGAAGATTATGTCTCCTCCAAACATAAACTCCTTGACAACCCTGAAGGAGGGAGGACTTCATGATTCCCTCTCTAGGGGGTATCTGAGCTCCTAGGCTCCTTAAACCAAGGACCCTGCTTTTATCTGGTGTAGCTTTAGATGCATCTGGTCATGGAGTGGTCTTAAATGTGTGTTGTGAATGACTTGTCCATTGGGATGTTTTGGGACATGAAAAAATATAATTTTTAGTTGCTTTAAAGTTTATGGCTGTGGAAAAAAAATCTTAAAGTTTTCCAAAACTTGATAGATTTTCTTGAGTTTCAGGAAATGGATCTTTCTAGTATAAACAAAATTTCTCCTGCTATGTTAATGTATCTTCTTTTGTTATTGAAGATGTTTGTGTGTGTGTGTGTGTGTGTGTGTGTGTGTGTGTGTGTGTAGAAATTGACATAAAAATGAAGTTTTAAAAAATATATATTTTATTGATATTTTACAGAGAGAGCCAAACCAGTTTCGGCAAAATGAAGTTATTAATTCAGGGAATTAGATTGGTATTTTTCACATTATCTTAGAGTTCCCTGACTACATTAAAAATGTTAAGAATCATTTCTTTTTTTTTTTTAAAAAAAACACAACTATATTTTTATTGGTTTCAGAGAGGAAGGATGAGGGAGAGATAGAAACATCAATGATGAGAGAGAATTATTGATTAGCTGCCTCCTGCACACCCCTTACTGGGGATTGAGTCCGCAACCTGGGCATGTGCCCTTGACCAGAATAGAATCTAGGATTCTTCAGTATGCAGGCCAATGCTCTATCCACCAGGGCAAGAATCATTTCTAAATTATGGTAGAGAGTAAGGGAGAGTCAGATTAACCATAAGGATGGATCTTGCCATTTAAACTTATCAGCCTTGATCACATTGTCTGTTAGACAATTCACTAAAAACATACTACCTAAATGTTAACAAAACAACAAAAAAATAGGCAGATAAAAAGGTATATGTTCAAAGAATGAATAATGAAACTTTCCTAATCCTTGCTAGTATAGACCAAGATCAGGAATATATGTAATTTACCTTAACAGAGCACTCTGGTTAATCTAAAAATGTAAGGTGGCATGAAAAAATGTTAAAGTACTGTACAGGGCAAGAAGCTATCCCAAACTAGATTTATTTATGGCTCTCTTAAGAACAAGAGGTAACTTGTTCAGCACATAAGTTGAAGAATTTAGTTGAATGGCAACAAAGTGGAACAGGTTTGACAATGAGCAAAGAAAGCTGAAGGTCAGAAAGTGGCATTACCAAATGCTGTCCCTGGAGCCTCTTTTATAGAAGTAAATGGTTCAAGGACTAGAGTAGGAGCTGACCAAAAAGAATAACAAATGGTAAACATTTATATAATCTCAGAACATTCACTTCAAAAAGAATTGTACCAAAGTAATCATGTGTCTAGAGTACAAAACAAACACTACCAACCCTCTGAGCTGAGGGATATGGCATCTCTGCACTCAGGTACCAATGTGTCACTTTGGACCACCTTTGTACTCAGGATAACTATCCCCATGAAGTGCCCCTGAAGCTTCTCACTCACTTTGATGATCCTAATCTAAGTAATGCACCAAAGCAGACCATACCTATCTTGCTGAAAACTCAACTTTGAAAGAGATCACCAGGATACTTAAGAGAGCAGCATAAGTGACACCCATTCTGTCTAAGGTAGCAGGGTATCTATCCTTCTGCCCAGTGCTTAGGGAAAGCTGGACCATACATGGATACTGATGATTCTTATGAAATCCAAACTCCCAAAGCCAACATTCAAAGTCCCTTTTCAACTGGCCCTAAGGGCTCATTTATATGCTGCAATCTCAATGAAATGCTCCAATCAACACTTAGAAGCCTTTGCCTCCTCTCACTGGCTTCTACACATGTCCTTCCTTTATGTACTTCTTCATCCAACTTCCCCTCCAAAATATTCCCCCTTCACCAAATCCTGTTCACAGCTTGTTTTCAAACAGCCCATGAGAGCAAAAAATTATTTTTCTACCCTATCTTAAGTTGTAAGAAAAAAGGGGGAAAAAAGAAAAATAGTCCCCAAAGCCCCCAAGTATTTACTATCCATCCCTTTGAGAGAAAAAAAATGTTTGCTAACTCTGGCCCTAGATCCTTACTACGACTTTTTAAAAATGTTGTCTTTATAATTGTTTTTTAGAGAGAAAGAGGAATAGAGAGATGAACATAGATGAGTGAGAAATATCATTGATTAGGTGCCTCCTGCATACCCCTAGGGAATCAAGCCTCCAACCCAAGCATGTGCTCCGACTGGGAATCAAACCAGTGGCCTCTTGGTTTCCTGGTTGATGCTCATCCACTGACCCACACTGGCCAGGTGATCCTTACTATGATTTACACAACCTTTATAGTTATCAAGAAATAATTTCCTATTTGCCCAAACATATGTTGTTCTGTAGTTGTTTCAGTCCATGATACAATTTCAATATTTAAAGGATGAGTAGAATCAAATAAGAAGTTAACTAGACATTTAGAAGATTCAGATTCACAATGTATAGGGAATCTGGCTACCACCTAAGACCTCTCCGACCGTGTTCTCAAGCCTACTGTGGAGTGGAAGCAGCTGCTGACCCGGACTTGTCCCTTCCCTTTCTCTGGACCCCACGGGGATGGACTGCCAAGACTCCTTATCCAGGATCTGCCCATTTACCTAGTTCGGTTTGAGGAGCTTCAGGACTTGGTGAGGTTTTAGGTTTGGGACGAGGATGGCGAGTTTGTTCAGGCACTTTGGGAGCTAAAGGAAGAAAATCTCTGGTTAATAGAGTTTTTTCATTCCAGAAGCTGTAAATAGGTTATGCTTGTTATAGTTGGCCTCCTTAAAACAAATGAGTTGTTTTAATATTCTTCAGGATATTAAGAAGAAATTGAATGACAATGGAGGATGACACAGAAGTCCCGTGAAGCAGAAAGATCCATGGTTGGGATGGTGATGAAATGGGTTGAAATGAGCAGGAAAAGCAGATGCTGGTGAACATGTGTCATTACCTAGTGTTGTTCCAGGAGCCTCGGTTCTAGGAATACCTGGTTCAAAGATTGTGGCAGGAACTGATCAAAAACAATAAAAGAAACCAAAGAGATTTTTTTTGTGTGTGAAATAATGAAATGTCAGAAAATTCATCTTGCTAGTAAAAATGTTTCTAAGGGAGAGGGCAAGGGGGAGGGAAATGATGGATTACACAAAGCTTTGACACCTAGAGGCAGGAGCTATGGGGGTGGGAGATGAAGTGGGGTGGGGAGTAGGGAGTAGAGCCTGTCTATCACACATACAACAGAGAGCCCTAAAGGGAGCTGAGACTATACTCACTAAGAGACTAATCCATAGGGAAAACAATAGCACAAAATACAAATAAGATGAGGAACAACCTCTCAGTTTGGGGTATCATATTATGCTAGGCATCTTCAGTTCTAAAAAAGCCCACTGGATCAAATTTAAGCTCTAGAGTAGATATCCTAGACTCTCTCTCTCTCTCCTCCTCCTCTCTGAAATATATATATATATATATATATATATATATATATATATATATATATTTCAGAGAGGAGGAGGGGGGAGGAAGAGAGAGATAGAAACATCAATGATGAGAGAGAACCATTGATTGGCTGTCTTGCACACGCCCCCTACTGGGGATAGAACCCACAACCTGGTCATGTGCCCTTGACTGGAATCAAACCCAGGACTCTTCAGTCTTCAGGCCAAAGCTCTATCCACTGAGTCAAACTGGCTAGGGCCCAGACTCCCCCTTAATTCATCCCATGAGCCCATTTAACAGGAGGGCATCAACAAGTCATCCTCCGTTTGGCATGCCAGCTTCAACACATCCCCTGCTTGTCTTCCACCGGTCCAAATTCTGTTCTGATTTCTCTCTAGTTATCCTGGATTTTTTCTGTTCCAAATACTTATCACACTCCTAGCATACAGTAATTGCGCCATTTGAGAAGTTATTTTACATTCACATAAACATGCTGCCTTCTGTTATTTTCTACTGGTTTATGCAGAAACAGCTTTTGTTTACACCTATAGTACCAACTGACTGGGGAAATAAAACATACTTCCTACTTCTGATGTAGCTCACAGCTGCTACTGTGGTTATGGGGGTTTAGAAGGGATTAACAAAAGTAGTTGAATTGATTTTGTAGGCTCGCACTTTACTGAGCAAGCTTTAACATGAATGGGCTCCAATAGCAAAAGGCACATGGATGGAGAAGATTCCCACGCAGGAGGCATGGGGTACTCAGGTCATGTTCTCCTAACCAGTAGCTTTTACTCTCAATAGATATAGAGGGCATGTATCAATTATGTGCATAGAATTTAGGGTCCTAATTTGGGTAGACTGCTGGGATTCCTTAAACGAGAAACCACATATTTACCCAGTGGAATCTGAGGTACTTCTGGATGGGGTGTGGTTTTTTTAGGTTTGGGACGTGGACGATGGGGTCTCTTTGTTGTTGTTGGAGCTGAAGGAAGAAAAATTAGTATTAATATAGTGCTGATGGCTCCATAAGCTCTGAATAGAATGATATAACGTAGCTCTAAAACTTGTCAGAATTTCTTTAAGTGGAGTGGAGAAAATTGTTACTTTGGTTTGAAACTTTCTCCTTTCGTATATTAATAGGTTTTCATTTATAATTAAGAGTTCTTCAGAGATTAAAAATTACATTATAATCATGTTAAAAAATAAAGATGATAAACTCTCATTTTCTTGAAATGCCCTTAATCCAAAACTGATTCCAAATCACTGCTACACTATGGTGGTGTGAGAGGAGTTCAAACCACCCTGCATTCACTTATAATAATTCAAAGTGATTAGGCTTGGACAAATTTTCCACGTGGCAATTTACTAGACTATAGTATACAAAATTTGCTGAAACATCAACAAAGTAAAAAAAAGTTACGTAGAACTTGAATGTAGAAAGTGAGATACTTAGAGAAACTTCATGGTATTACAATTGATACTGTACTGGTGGTCTCAGTAAGGGATATACAAATAATCATATTTGGATGTCAGCTCTAACGAACAGTACTATTTAAACAGAGATGCAATTTCAAGCTGGGATGTGGAAAAGACATCTGTCCTGAATTAAGTCTATGCCCATTTCTGTTAGAAAGAAAGCTGGTTCAATTTTAAGATGAATACTGTAACGGGATGACCCATTTGGACGTCATCGTCTATACAGCACCACAGGTAAGTTTGACAATGAATATGAGAAGGCTCTTTCTGAAGGACATAAAGAATCATTACCTACAGATGTCCCAGGAGTGACAGGTTCAGTGTCTGTAGCAAGAAATGATCAAAAGTACTTTTAAAAAGAAATGTTAAACATTGGAGAAAAGTTGTCAAATTCTCTTGAAAATAAACTTGGTCAGAATTTGCAGAGAAAAATGTGACTCAGTGGTCAGAGAAGTAAACAGATACACAGACACCAAGAAGATACCATGCCCTGTAAGGGAGTCACCCGTATTGGAGAGGGCCCTCACCCTTAAGGCTCACAGAGGTAATTAGGTGGCAATTTAAATGCCATCCAGTATCACATCCAAGGAGGTCCCACAGACACCAGGAGCCATATATTTACCCAGTGTGGTTGCAGGTGCTTCTGGGCTCGGCGTGGTTTCATGTTTGGGACGTTTTGGATGTTTTGGACGTTTTGGACGTTTTGAAGGTTTGGGACGCCGAGGACGTGTTCTTGGTGGTTTTGATGTTTTGGGGGCTGAAGAAAGGAAACTGGTCAATATCAAATAACTCCAGAAACTGAAAAAGGATTTATACATGGCTCTAGGTTTTCTAAAATTTTGCTAGATTTCTTTGAGTCTTGAGAAAATTTCTTCTTTATTTCAAAAAATTTCTTTGTCATCCATATGCAAAAAATACTTTTGGGGGGGGATCTCCTAACATTTATTTTGAAAAAGTCTATATAACCTTATTTGAATAACCTGAAAGCATTATTGTTAATTGGAGTCAGATTTTCAATGATGACCCTGACCACGGAAGTCAGAGTGCAGCATGTACTTGTGAGGTTAGAGAGGGTCCCAGGCTCACCAGCTTCTGGGGGACTTTACTTAGATACAACTTCAGTTAGGCATACATCTCATAAAACATGATTGGGAAAAGCACATTTCATTACTTAAAATACTTGGTAGACAAAAAAAAGTGCCCTGCATATTTTTAAACAACTTTCTGTTGATGTACATAAATGATGTTTATGGGGAAAAATGGTATTTGAAATTCATTATCAAATACCATTATCAAATACCGATGCTTAATCACTGAACACTGAGCAGACTCACAGGCTCTGTAAAGTATTACTAAAGCTGGATAGAATGGGAGAGAGATGCTTTGCATTAGCTGTAAATAGGCTTATATTCTAACCAAGTAACTTGTTTTAGACATCTTCAATACAAAGTGAAGGATTTAATGGAATGGCAAGAGAGGATGATGAGAAAAATTCTAGGAAAGAGAAAAGTCCCTGACCAAGATAGTAATGGAAGAGGCTAGGCAATGGGCAGAAAATGAACTTGCTTCAAGACATAGAAGGTCATTACCTAATGTTGTCCAGGGAGCTTCAGTTCTCAGAGTTTCAGGTTCAATGTCTGTGGCAGGAACTGACCAAAAGCAATACAATGAGCAATGGAGATTAAGAAACATAGGGGAAAATTTACCTTGAAAATAAATCTTAGCTCTGTAATGTTTAAAAAGCAGTGCTGAACTCTGGAAAGTATTTGTTCTCTAATAACTGACAGTACTCTGGTATCCATTTATCTCACAAGATAGTCATACTCTTTGCACTTTGAATCCTTATGAGGCTAATGAAAAGCCCCCCCCCCCCGTGTTTAATTATCTGATTCCAACTACACTGAAAACTTGCCCCTCCCCCCAATCAGATAATTAGTCTGATATCTATATTAAATTACTCTGAAAATTTATTATGAAAACCTCTGTTTGTTTGTATCTGAAACCCTTTTACCATCATTATTAATATATGTTTTGAGGAATATTGGTAGTGGGGAGAATTTTTTAAATCTTAGTCTGTTTATCAGAAATCTGTGTCAGTTATACAAAAGTTAAACTTTTGCCTTTCTCCAGAATAAATGTGATATACTTTCTTACTGTTTCTTATTTATTCATTTATTTCAAATGGATAATTAGGAGATAATTATTCAAGTGGGAAACAGAGATGATTAAGAAAAAATCTGAAAAGGCAATACTTCAATATTTTGTCTGGATAAACAGGATACCTAGAATTCTGTAAAGATTAAATTATGCATAGAGATGACATTAAGATTTATTAACTCTCTAGTTTTAAATTAGTCTCTATTTTTCATTAAGTTCAGAAGGTTAAATGTAGCATTAAAACATCTTTATCACTAAAAACTCTATAAGCAATTATATGAAGATTGTTTTTTATTGACTGTCCAAGATACATAGCACTGAGTTGTATGCCACATCTGAGAACATTTTCTGAACGAATGGAAAACATGGCAGACAGCAGAGAGGGAGAAAGTGAGAAAAACAGGATGAAAACCATATTCAAAACTGACTGCCTTCAAACAAAAAAGGGAGAATCCTTATTTTGTTTGGAATTCACCATCACAAGTTGAATTTTTCAACAGAAAATTGATATTCATTCAAGTTGTGTTTCAATAGTATGGAATCAAGGAAGCAAGAGATTTGTCGAGAAAGAAATAATTATGAATTGCGTCAAGCCCCAACCAGCTTTTTCATTGGTCCCCTCCCACATTTATAAGTTATACACATAAAAACAGAGATCTCAACAATTTTCTGGTTTAAAGGATGGATGGAGAGAGCCCCTGTGACTCCTGACAGCAACCAGTGCTGGAAGCAATGCGAATGCCTCTGAAGGTGACCCTAGGAGGAGTAACATTCAGGGGTTGTGAGCTGAGCAGCAGCTGCCAGATGGCCTCACAATGTTACAAAGGTCCCTAACAACATTGGAAATGAATGAAAAAGATGGTGAATCACCGTTTACACAAGGTTCAGACTCAGCAAGCTCAGAGAAACACTGACCAAGAGGAAAACATCCATCATTACCTATGGTTGTGGAGGGAGCTCCAGCCTCCGGTGTAACAGGCTCAAAGCCTGCATCACAAAGACAAACAGATAAAAATAATAAAAGCAGTAAGTCTAGACATTTTAGGTGACCACTGATACTTAATTTAGAGGCTAGAGAACCTGATATAAATTCAAAAGTTATATAAACTGTCTTCTTGATAGGCTTAATGAGTGATGCTCTTAGTAAGTTAGAATTTTATACTAATGGGAATCTTGGGAGAAATTTTCAACTGCAAAACAGTTGAATGTTCAGAACAGTTATATAAATATCTACTTATTTGGTAGGAAATCGCTTAGTAAATAGTGACTGTTTAAAATGTCAATAAGGAATCTGAGAGGAGGCCAAGCTCTGATTATGTGCCCGTAAAGGAAGCACGCAGGCCAGCCTCCCAGGCGCTGCCTGGCAGTGGCTGCTCCAGCGCTTTCAGAAATGGCCCAGACACAGAACACCAGGCTCCATTCACTACAAACCCAGATTCAGAAAACAATGCCTGAAATTTCTTTAACACGTTTAGGGCCATGACAGTCACAGAAAGGAAGACAAAACAGGCTTGGTGTTTAACGGGTTAAGCAAACGGTATCTGTCAGTATCAGTTGTAAAATATACTAATTTTCCACACAACTGATTTGTTCATTTAAACATTCGTGTGACTACTTTGAGACAATAATGAACAAAATCATGGCACTTGGGTTTCTGTGTTTTATATGATATAACAAACTGTAAACATTTTCAGCAACATTCCCAAAGAAAGAGCTTCTTAAACTAAATCATTGGAATTTATGTTTACCGGATTTAGTTGGTGGCGTATCTGGTTTTGCTGTGGTTTGGGGTTTAGGAAGTAATTGCTTTGGTGGTTTTGAATCTGAAGGAAAAAAGGTGCTATAATTAGTGTCACAGGAGAGCTGTGAATGTCAGGATTAATGTTACTTACACAATTTTTTCCTAGTTATAAATCAAGGCACTGAAAGTAGTGGTTACCAGGCTGAGTTTGAGGTCCGTCTGGTCTGTGTGTGGTTTTAGGTCTTTTGGATGGTTTTGATGCTAAAGAAAAAGGTATTAAAATTAGCGAAATAGTCATGGCTGTAACTGTCAGAATTAAGGACACATATGCTCAAGCTAATATACTATACAATTTCAGTGAATATGCAGCAAAATTAGCTCCGAGGTTGTGCGAAGAATGGGAAATACGTCCAAAAGAAAAAAACTCTTCAGGAAATGCTAAAAATGTGTCTTTGAGCAAAAATAATGAGAACTGTAATATTTCTTTTCTACATAAGTAATTTCAAATATAAGTATAATAGTGAAACTTGCTTAGTAGGGGACCTGGGAAACAATCTCTAACACTTGAAATTAAATACAGTGTTACATGGCTACTGATTTCTGGAATTTTCTAAAGTAAAGTAGTGACAGATTTATTTTGAATGATGAGAACTTACAATGAACTAATTATCATCAACAGCATTAGTACTGAAAACAATAAAAAAAAACTTTGAGCCATCTAATATTCTCAAGTTACAGACCATCCAATGGTTATATTGGATCCTAGACGAAGGACAGTATCTGTCCTTACAGTTATCAAAGCATACTCAAACTTCTTCTCCAAAGAAACAAAAAAGCTGAAGAAGCCATTATTTCATGCAGCTTTTAAAAAGAAAGAATGTCATACAAGTTGAATGAGTAAACCAATGAAATGATAATGAGGGCACTGAAATGAAATGCTGCCAATTTGTCAAGTTCAGGATGAGCACAGAAGCCTCTGTCGGGGAGAGTAGAAGGTCTTTTCAACACAAGGACGTGTGGGAAGGAAAGACAGAGGGTTAGTGAAAAACTAGGACGTTGTGTCTGAGGCCACGGAGCTTCCTTAAACAAGCACACAGATCTTTCTAGAAGTCTCCTATCCTCAGGTTCTTCAGACCCAGGTAGGAAACGGAGGGGATGCATGGAATGAGAACTGTGGTGATCTGGCAGAAATGCAGTCATGCCTGGGTGGAGAGTGGGAAAAGCAAAAGTGACAACGTGAGAGCAGTTGGAGGAGAGTGGAATTACCGGCTGTGGGCACCCAGAGCTCCGGTTGTACCGTAGCAGGCTGCAGCGCTATGGAAGTGAAAAACCAAAAAGAGTAATTACATCAA
The DNA here is from genome assembly GCA_963924515.1 of Vespertilio murinus. Classification (NCBI taxonomy): domain Eukaryota; kingdom Metazoa; phylum Chordata; class Mammalia; order Chiroptera; family Vespertilionidae; genus Vespertilio; species Vespertilio murinus. The sequence goes on along the minus strand of OZ004706.1, from coordinate 126,945,172 downwards.
GAAGCAGCATCTTGAGGAAGGAAACATTACTCCTCAGTCTTTACTTAACCAGTGTGCTCTTTTTGGATGCGATTCTCCCTTTTATTTCTTCCTTCCCCTCCTCTTTTCCCTATTGCTTTGCCACATCTCATCTACCATGAATATGCATCCTCCATACCTAACATACCATATGCATCCTCCATACCTAACATACCATAAGTATGTTAGGGTGCCATACTTTAATAATACGCTTAGTGAGTCAGCTTATTGCTGTGTGTATCTGTAAATGAAAATATAAATATGTATATTCATGTAACACGAATATGGAAGGTTAGTACAGATACTTAAATATGAACATCAACTAGAGTGGCTCCTAAAGTCCATCAACTTAGGTAGGAGGTAGCTACTATATCAGAAGCTATCATTTTCCACTTTCTGTGTTAATTGAAACCCTCAACATCACATTTACCGGGTTTGGACTTGGGCACATCTGGACTACGTGTGGTTTTAGGGCGGGGGCGACGGCTTGGTCTTCTGGTCATTAGTGGAGCTGAAGAAAGAAAATTAGCTAGTTAATACAGGACAAACAATTTTACATATACCTTAGAAGCACATTTAAACTCTCTGATTTATTGTGGATATCCACTCTTGTGTTTTGTACATTTCTGTCATTAAATAATAAGTGAATCTTCAATTATATATTTTTTGGCCAGTTAAGTGAATTTTCAATTATATTTTTTGGACAAAGATTTATAAACAATCACTGTTCAAGAGACCTCCAATTCATCCATTTTGAGATGTCAAACCTAGAACTCTGTGTAACTTAGAGAAAACAGTCTCATAAAAATTTTGAAAGTGCTTGTTCAATATGAATATGAAAAAAGTTATATTTAAAAAGCCACTAGGGATAAAACTTAAAATTTCTTTGGCCTAAGAGTCAAAGAAAAAATTTTGCACTTAGCAATAAAAAAAAAATCTACAAATCAGCAAGATGTATTTTGAATTCAGAAGTTATTTCAGGGAAGGTATATTTTAAAATTGAGTTGATAAAACTATAGATTAAAAATGTTTCTCTGGGAGTAAGAATAGAAATAGATAAAAGTGAATATTAATGGATTAATCCATTAATACGAGCCTGTTAATAAAGATACCATCAGTCAGGAAAAGAGGTCACTCAATAACTGCATTACCTAATGTTGTTGTTGAAAGTTTGGCTTCTAGTGTTCCAGGTTCTAAAGCTGCATGAAACATCATCAAAAAAGAATCAAGATCAAAGGAAAAATGATTAATATGAAATATTAATGTGAAATAAATATGAAAAATGTTTAATTTTTAATTACTAAGTTGAACAAATATAAATGATGAAAATTTTAGCCACACGAAAATTCTCTTTTTTATTTAAATTTGATCACTGTGCTTTTAGACAAAATGAGCAAAAATATAGCCAGTCAGTTAAGTTTGGAAAGAGAACTGGAAAGAAAAAGGTATCGTTGTTCTTATTTGGAATATGTGAATGCAATAGAGTAACCAACAGTTCGTGTTATGAAGGAAAATATGGGTAATTGGCTAAGATGGCACCAACAGAACACAGTATTTGCTTTCTTGAAGAAAAAGAAGCTATAACATTAGGGTTAGTTTTTATATTTCTCTCTTTTATGAATTTCCTAGTGACATATCAGGATATTTAGATCTGGAAAGACCATAATGTATTTCAAGAAAATCTGCAAATGTTGGAGTTTCAAAAGGAAGAAAAACATCTCCAAATGTGAAAGCAAAACATGTCCTAGGAAAGCCATGGTCCTCACCAGGTTAAAAGCAGCTAAGGACACATTCCTCAGATATAAGGAAGGACAATAAAGCATGAAAAATAAAAATGACAAGAATGTCAAGTCAAAATCAGTATGGCTTTCATGCTATCTCAGAACCTCTACTTTGTTGAGCATAGGCAGAGACTTTATCTCCTGGCAAAAATGGCTGAAAGAAAGAGCTAAAAAGCAATAAAAAACAATGAAGAAGTACTTTTTTATTTTTTAAATCTCTCTTTTTAAAGATATTTTAAATTCATTTTTAGAGAGAAGGAAGGGAGAGGGAGAGAGAGAGAGAGAGAGAGAGAGAGATTGATGTGAGGCTACCTGTCCCCTTATCAGGGATCAAACCTATAATTTGGGCCAGTAATTGAACCAGTGATCTCTTTACCTCTTGGTTCATGGGATGATGCCCAACCAACTAAGCCATACCAGCCATGACAAAATAAATTTCTAAAAAGCCAGAGTTAAGGACAGAGTTGAAGATAGAGGGTGTAAAAAAAGAGAGATAATTCTTTTTCACTAACTAACAGAAACTTCATTACCTATTGTTGACTGTGGTGGTGTTGGAGTCAGAGGTTCCGGGGCTGCAATAAAAGGAAGTTTTATCAAAGGCAATGCTGAAGAGCACCATCTAAGACAGAAACTAAATGCCCTTTAGCAGAAAAAGTGTTCTCTCATTGATGAGCAATCAGCTTCTCCTGGCTTAACAACCGAAAAGCTCAACATCCACATCCTCTCTGCAAACCACAATAAAAGTAAGAATTAAGATTTCTGTATTTTTTGGTAGGTTTTTAGCTATTGTATTTACTATACAATATTCTGAAAACCGTTACTAGTGCTTGAGGAGATACTCCATTAAGGGGAGGTCAGGCAGCACTGAAAGGTTGTGTGGAGCTCTTGTCCGCGGGCCATGTTGTTTCCATGCAGGACAGCCGGGTTCATCCAAGGAAGAAGGAACAGACTCCTCAGACCCGTGCCTATGTCTGAGTTCTGTTCATTTTGGATGATTTTTAGCCTGGCTGGACCTGATAGTATTTTCTAAAAAATAAAAATTGAACTTATGGTCTAAAAAGAATCCAAAGTGCTCATTTGATGTTCTCCATGTTTATTAGCATTACTGCTGGTGAACAAATAGGTTTACTTATAAAATGTAGTCCATTTTGGTTAGTAAATCAGCAGAAGTCAAAAGGCAGTCTCATATTTCATTGAAATGCTGAAAAATTGAATAACAATATCCTTTAAATATTCTATCAGATAACAAATCCTCAATGTCAGTCAAATTGGGAGGGGGGGAGAAATAGGGTTGGGTGAAGGGCCTAAATAGGAAAAAAATAGTTAGCACCAATACATTAAATATAATAATTTTAAAAATACCCACAGCTGAAAATAGCAAACAACAAAAATTCTTCTGAAACTTAGAGGTTGTAATTTATGTTTTAATTTCTACAAAGGTGCCTTCTGAAAGAGTGAAAAAGTAAGTAAAATTTGCTGCTCAGAGCATTTTTACAAAGATTAAAGAGTACTGTCTTTTAAGTTTTGTAAAGAAAAATCTGCATTTTTAAAATTCCTGACAGGCACAGAATACATAGGTATGTATTTCTATCAATTAAGCTTACAATTCACCTCTATATAAAAAGAGTCAATGTTTATGAAAAAGCAAATGCATTTCTGATGAGTTCCTCTTTTGACACTATTCAGGTGTTGTAGATAAAGATATAGAAATGTTGCATAAAAAAAACCCAAACTGAGTGGCATGCAAATAACTATACCACTCACACCAACACAACACAAAGAAATATACAACTTGCTCATGGATTTGTGGCTAGCAATGAGAACAATGTACAATTCCATCCACCACACCTGTAATTAATTGAAAGACTCTCTTTTTTGTGTGTTAAAAGTTGAAGAGTGGAATGTCAAAGATTGTGAAAGAAACAATTCTAATTGGATGAAGTAGACAAGAAGAGACAGAGTAGAAGGCTGGGATTTTTAAGAAAGCACTGGATTCCTCTTATGAAACAAGCCAAAACCAATGGTGGTTTTTACTTGTTAGTTTAACCACCAAGGGGAACCAAACGAAAAGCAGCCTGCATGGAAAGTGAAATGGAAAAAGAGAGAGTGAGGGGAGGGTTGGGAAAGGCAATGAATCAACTCAAATCAAAAGCTTTTGGTGGTTTATTTGCTCTCCTGAACCTTGGCTAGAAACAGAAATTTTCAGCAGAGCTATAACAGTGGCCTACACTAAAGTAAAAATAAATACATTTTTTATAAAGCCAAAACACAAGCAACAGTTTTCAGACATCTAGTCATTATTCTGTGTTGTGTGTTGCTTCAATGTCAACTTGAGTTGGCATTCATTTTGGTGCAGATTCTGAAGTGGCTATGCTTACTGCTAGGAGAAAAAATGTGGCTATTCTTAAGTGATTAGGAGGTAGAAATGAAAGGAACATAAACTCATTAAGCTTCCAAGTAATTTTCTACACTTTAAAAGGAAATGTCAAATTAAGAAGTCTCTGCTCAAATACTTTAGAATAATAAGAACACACCCTCAAATTCTCATTTGTTTTAATGTACTGCCTGTCAGAAAACTTTTTAGAAACCACTGAAGTTAATAATGTAAATTACACTGTGTAAATTATAATTAACATTTGGAGACATTTTTTGATGTTTTCAAATTTTAATTTGTAATAACAGAAATAATTAGATTGGAGAGATATTCATTTAAATTTGGTGGCCCAAACATACAGTAATATTTCTCATACAGTCTGTTTGGCAATAGTCTTCTATGCTAATGTAACATAAATGTAATAGTTACTATCCTAATCTAAAGTCCTCCAAGCATGTTTAAAAATAAATGTACATGAAACCCTTCTCTCCTATAGCTGTCTGTGTTCTTTGATTTTAAACTTGTAGGGCTCTTGAGTGTCATGAACTATGCCTCTTTCTCCAAAGAGCCTCCCTGAGTAAGAAAGCATCATTCCATGTCCTGACTTGGAGACCTCACCCATGGTCACACTCCCTTAATCCCTAATTTTCTTCAGTCTGAGACCTGTACTGCCTCTTTAAAGGCGGTAATTAGAATTCTTTTTCTGAGCAGTTACTTTTTCTTCTTTATGCATTTCATTGCAAAAATAAAGCTTGCTCACTTAAGAGAAAATAACTTGCTTTAATAACTGTGCTTTGTAAACATAAATTAATGAAAACTCCATTGAACATTATAATGAGAAATATATTCTTCCCAGAACTAAGGTTTTAAAATTTAGATGAAAACAATGAGTAGTGACAGAGAGCCATACATACACAATCATGCAAGTCAACATGTAAACTGTTGTATATATTCTGGATAGAAAATGATAAAGATTTAGTTCTTTAGTATGTCCCACAATCCTTATGTAGGGAATTAACTTTGTCTTAGATTTTACAGAATAACTCCTCCCTGTAAGAGCCTTCTTTTCTTCAGCAAAACACCCTCAATATCTCCTGAGAAGTAAACAGAAGTCAGTGTTCAGAAATCAGGCCCAGTAGAGAAAGAAGGCATGGAGCATCAGGGAGATGCACACTTTTTAGCCTGAAAACCAAGAAGCTTCAAACAAGGCAGAGTTCTTAGGGGATGGAAAGACTCTCCCCTTTCCAGCTGAAAGACAATTGTTCAGTGTCATAAGAGTGCCAGTCAATGTTGGTACTGGAAACTATTTCATAGTCCTAGACAAGGGAGGCCTCAATCGTGTACATCATTCTATGTCTGTGTTTTCTCTGTGAAGGCCATGAACATAATGCTTCTCCACACAGCTCACAGCAGCTCTGTGATAACATCAGAGGGGCTGGTTATGATGAGAGCATTTCATTGCATTTTTGCATTTTTCATGGCAAATGTGTCAAACACCAAAATACAAATCAGAAGTTCTTGTTCCAAAAAGTGGCATAAAACAACTTTTCAGTCCTACTCTTGGAATATTAAAAAAAAAATCAGGGTAATTACCAGGTTTGATGTGTGTCACTTCTGGGCTCAGAGGGATTTTAGGTTTCAAAGAAATAAATTGTGTTTTACTGGGAGCTGGAAAAATAGAGAAACAAAAAGAATCAACAAATCCATTTTTAGACATTTCTGTGTTTAAAACTACAAAGGAAAACCTATACTTTAAGTAGAATGAGCCCATCATCTCAAGATGATGGAAATAGTCCATTAAAAGAGTATTTCACGGAGTAGCATTTAATGGGAATATAGTGATAGGTTTTCATCTGGTTTGAAAAAAAATTTATAGACTATATTTGACCTAAAGAAATATTATTGCTACTAAGTAGTCATAATAACTACACAAAGACAATGTCGTTTTAATCCATGCTTTAAAAAAATCAGTGTAATCATTTTGTGCTATTTCATATTTCTTATTTACATCTAAGTCTTTAAGCACCAGAAAAAAAGACATATTTTAAAGTTAATATTTACCTATAGGTATAATGCTATGACCTGCAGCATAAAGAAATTCTACTAATACCATAATAGTCATTTTTTTCAAATGCAGTCTAAAGTTGAAATTGAGCGCATTATGAAAAAAACAATTGTGTGTAAGTCCTAACTTCATATATAATGACTGGATAGATTAGAAGATGAGAAAGAAGCAGTGGTTTTATAGCTTTTCAAGGCATAGGATGAGGTACAAGGTTCCATTCAGACCCACTTACTATCGGGCCAGCTATCCAAAACCAGGAAAGCCACAGTCGATGTACTATAGGAGATACTCAGTACTGCTGCAATGAGTCTATTAGAATATTGACTGAGACATTACATGAAAGTTGGGGTCCTGGATTTCCCATGGTGACAAGAAGTAACACATCCATAAGGACATATCATTACCCAGTGTGGTCCATGTAGGTTCAGGGCTCTTAGAAAGTTTAGAAGGAGTTGTTCCAGGACTTTTGGTTCTTTCTGGTGATGGAAAGGAAAAGAGATATTACAATATCCTAGAGACAATAAAAGGATGTCCTCCAGAGAAGAAGTGAATGTCTTGTTAAAATCCTGCCACAGCCAGTAGTCAGTGCTTATAAAGTATCCAGTGAGTAAAAGTTTTGGAAAAGAATTTTCAAATTCAATTAAAATAACACAGACTATAATAAAACCACTGTACTTGTATTACAATGGACTAATCAAAACCCAGTTGTGGAATCTAATTCTGAGCGTATTTGATGATGAAGAAAATCACCTCCAGGCTGATAAGCTGCCTCCATCACCCAAACTCTGTGCCTGAAAATAATCTTGTTCCCCACTTCTTTTTCCTTTGCCCAAATCTTACACAGATTTTGAGGCTTGCATCCTTAACTCTTACTTTCTTTTTCTGACCTTCTACATGTGTATTAGACTCACGAGTAGATTATATGATCTAATGTTGTTCTCTCATCGTTTATGATACACTAGTAGCCCTGCGCACGAACCTGTGCGTGAGTGGCTTGCTGCCGCTTGCCTCAGCTAGCCACCCACCCCCACCCTCCTGGAGCTCTCCTCCCACTGCACCGCCCTCCCGGAGCTCCTCCAACCCCCCCAGTCCCACCCCCCATAGCTTGCTGCCCTGCCCCTTCCTGTAGCTTTTCGCCACCCGCTTGTAGTTCGCTGCCCCACCCTCCTGCAGACCCATGATCAGGTCATTACGTGGTTGGTCATTACATGGTTGGTGGTTAAGTCTCAAGGTGTAACAGATAATTAGCATATTCCTCTCTTATTATATAGGATTATCTTTATAAGATCATAAGCAATTGGAAAACTGGCATTATGTCCTTTCCATAGAACAGTAATAGTAGAGCTATTATTCTAGTGAAAAACTGAAAGCATATTGGTCCCCAAAATCAAGAAATGTCACCTTATAATTACTTAAATACATACCAAGAAAAAGAATTATACTACACTAGAGGCCCGGTGTACAAAATTTGTGCAGGAGGGGGGAAGGTGTCCCTCAGCCAGGTCTTCACCCTCTCCAATCCAGGACATCCTTCTCACATTACGGGACCACTGGCTCCTAACCGCTCACCTTCCTGCCTGCATGATTGCCCCTAACTGCTTCTGCCTGTCTGCCTGATCTCCCTAACTATCTCTGCCTACCAGCCAGATTGCCCCCTAATTGCTCCCTTGCTAGCCTGATAGCCCCTAACTGCCCTCTCTTGCTGGCCTGACTACCCCCTAACTGCCCTCCCCTGCCTGCCTGATCACCCCCTTACTGTCCTCCTCTGCCAGCCTGATTGCCCCCTAACTGCTCTCCCCTGTCGGCCTGATCTCATCCCTAACTGCTTGTTCCCCTGCCATCCTGATTGCACCTAACTGATTGCTCTCCCATGCTGGCCTGATCTCACCCCTAACTGCTTGCTCCCCTGCTGGCTTCATCACCCCTAACCACCTCTGCCTTGGCCTCTGCACTGTAGCTTCGTCTGGAAGGAATTCAGACATCTGGAAGATGTCTGGTTGACCCAGTCTAATTAGCATATCACCCTTTTATTAGTATAGATATCTCACTCTATCATGTTGTGATAGCAAGACTTGTGTCTAGGTTTATACCAAAATTCACATGCAAGAACATCACTTACATAATTTTTAATAAAAGTTCATCAGAAATTACTGACTCTTGTTATTCATTTTCATTAATTACTCATCTTCAGTTAACTTAAAATTTTGTAAAGGAACTTTAACCTGTGGAGTCATGTCACTTATTTTATGGCAAAGAGATGGATATTATCTATTTGGAATTAAATATCCTGAAAGATTGAAGAGACATTTGTTTACCAGGCTTGGTTCTTGTTGGTTTGGGCCTGAGGTGTCCTTTAGATGTAGTTTGCAGGGGAGCTGAAAGGAGATTTAAAATAGCTTTCATAAATGATTTTCTTCAGGGCTGGATCAGGCTGTAAGTGCAAACTTGTAAACTTCTTGAGTGCAAGAACTGCTTTAGGTTTCTTTGTACCCCTGGAATGCCCAACACTGTGCTTTACTCACAGCAGGTGCTCAATAAAAGTGCTGATTGGGCCAAAGGAATTAATTTTCTATGTGAGAACTCTTCAACTAAATGTACTGCAAAGTGAGCACCTTTGAAGAATTTGAGAACACATGGTACAGTTTAAGAACTCAAAAGATGATTTACCAACCAGCTGGGGTGAAACACAAATAAACTATTTGGGTTTTAGAGAATAGAAAGTTCAGAATTTCCTTAATTCTGTAGCATTTTACGAACCTCACCAGGAACTAATGAACTTTATTATTCCATTAATTTAAAAAATGTAGGTTGTGTTACCTTTCTTTTGCCCATTTTTCTTCATCATACTCAGAACTGCAGAGCTCTCTTGGGGCTCTTTATACTTGGACTATTTTGAGAAAAATTCTCTGACCTCATGGTATCTGAGTGTGCTAATTAGGAGGGAATATATTTATATAATAATGATCATCTATAATCCTGCTGCTACTTTCTGGTTGGGGAATTTGATAGGATAGCCAAAAATAATAATTCTTCACAACAACTACACAATTTTATGGTAGGAAATGAAGAGAAGTGTTTACCACTGAAAATATTCTGAAAGGAGCAACATGACTGATTTTTTTTGGGGTCAATAGATCTGTTCTTTGAAAGTAAACAACTATACAAATGCCATTAGTTACCAGGTGTTGTAGGTTGCATTTCAGGACTGGTAATGATTTCCAGTTTTTGAGGAATAAATGGCGTTTCACTTGGAGCTGAAAATACAAACACCCCATCCCACCAAATAGTTTCAGTTAAAATGAGGTATTTTAGGAGTTTTCACATGCTTTTAGCTGGTGTTACAAAGCACATGCTACAAGTACATGATTAAGGATGAAAATGCAGGTAGTCTTCAAAGCTGATGAATGAAATAACAATGTAAAGTCAGGGGAAGGTCAGGGTGATAATTGTTCAGTAGTTGATTCCAGGCAGACTCAATGCATGAAAGAGAGGTAAAACAGGCCACAAACACATGAGATGGGTGAGATGGATGATGAGAGTATCCATGCAGCTTTCAAAACTTTTCATTCCTTTAGGGATGGAAAAATATAATCTATTACAATACAAAGAGAAAAAGAGACCAAAATGGAACATGAGATGCCTGCATCACAGGGAAAAAATATATATATTCAGAAATAGGAAAGAAATATATGATTAGATGTGATGGAAAGAAATGGTCATTTGGAAGGAAGGCATTCACATGGATTTTTCTTTTGATGGAAAACAAAGCACAATTTTTCTGTTAAAAACATTACCCAGTGTTGCCCTTGGCTGTTCAAGAGTTCTAGAAGTTTTAGGTGGGACAGAATCCAGAAATGGATCCCTTGTTGCTGTTGGAATAAATGTCAACATTTACAAAAGCAGTAGAAGGCCCAAGGAATAAAATACAAATTCAAGAGTAATAAATTTTGCCCCATATAGGAAAAAATATAAAGAACACTTGAGAGATTTCTCACCAACATTTTTTAAATGAGCAATTCATTAGAATTTAAATAAGAGTTCACTCTAAAGAATGTACGTACTTTAAACATCAGAAAGTATGATAAAACAGTGTCTCATATACTCAACTTAGTTTCAACAGACTTTGCTGGCTTCTTCTCTTTGTTTCTTAACTATTAGTTCAACCCACCTTTAGGATTCTATTTCACTTTTTAAAATTTTCTGCTGTTTAAAATCATTCACTTTTATTTATGACACAAATAATGCTGAGATGAGGCTACACAGAGTAAGTCTCAGACCTATATGCATGCCTGGCAGAGACCAGTCTTATTCACTTCAAAGTAGGTGCTTAATAAACACTTGCCAAGAGGAACTGTTGGACTGAGTTAAATTCACTGAAGCTGCATCAGCAAGTGAATGCCAAAAATTAGACTCACCTGAACTTCTATCCTATATAATAAAAGACTAATATGCAAATTGTCCCTTTGATCGGGAGTTCAACTAGGAGTTTGACCAGGGGCTGGGCCAGCAGCCAACCACCAGTGGCCCCTCCCTCTGACCAGCCCAACACCCTAGGCCCAATTGGGACAAGCTGGAGTACTCCACCCTGTCCTAATCATGCATGAATTCGTGAACCGGGCTTCTAGTAGATAAATGAATAGCATGATTGCCCCATAGCACGATTTTGCACCTCAGTATTATTGACATTTAGGGCTGGTGATTCTTTGTTGTAGGGGCCTGTTCTTTGCATTGTAGGGGTTTAGCATCATCCCTCACCCCTGTAGCATCTCTTTTAGCTGTGACAAACAAAAAATGTCTCTAGACATTTCCAAATCCCCTGGGGATAGAGGAGGGCACAATCACCCCATTGGAGAACCACTGCTCCAGAGAAAACTCTTTAGGATCCTAAAGCCTTTTTAGAATGATTCTGAACCACAGAGCAATAGGCCATTGCCTTACTTCGCCTCAGAAGCAACCACACCTATCTGCATCTCCCACTTGTGGGGAGCCTGTTTACCGATGGACATAAACAAATCATCACTCAGTAGGAGGAGAGGGCAGCATCGTCTCCCTGACATGGACTGCCATTTCTTTTGCTGCAGAACTCTGGAGAGTGTACTATTTCATCAGCAAAAATTAAAGAGAGAACTAGGTGCAGTACTGTCAGAACACATGGAATCCAAGGAAAGAATTGAGAGGTTGGGTACCTGTGTGGGGCTCTGATATTGCAGGCTCATCTGACGTTGTAGGGCTCGAGAAAACATCATACGCTGATTTAAAGGAAAAGGTAAAACAAAAGAGATAATGTTAATTTTGACTGAAAAGATTTCACAACATATTTTAATAATGGTCATGTCACTACAGAGTCAGCAGTCAGTAACACTTGCCTGTAGTCCCTCTTGCCCTGAACTAGGTCTCTATGCTGCGAGCCTGGACACGGCCTCAGGGCTGCTGTGCGCACAGTGCTGTGTATTTACAGTAAAGCGGTGCCAGCTCTAAATCAAAGAGCTTCCAAGAATATAAGCGTAAACGAAGTCAGATGGGAGAGATTTCCAAAGAAGGAAACAACATTCACATAGAGACTCTTTGCACAGTCTACTGCTTCGTCTTTCTTCTTAGTAAACATTTACATCATGCTACCGTAACATTTGGACAGCACTTTACAATCTGCACAGCGCTGTCCCATATATATATATTTATTTAACTGCCTTAACATCCCTGAGAAATAGGTGAGGTAGATTTTGTCCCCACTTCACAGATAAAGGGATAGTATCTCCATTTCCTAGACAATGCAGTGGAGATTCACAGTGGTGATACATTTGCCAGTGGTCACACACGGGATTGTCCAGTTCGGCATATTTTTCACTGTATTCACAGGGCCAGGAATGGCGATACTAAGACCCAGCCCTCTGTCCCTTGCACTACTGCTCCTGCCTCTTTACCTGGAGTCAGATTTCTTCCTCTGTTCCTCCATCAAGCTAGGGACCCCTCTATAATCGAGGTGGATTTAAAGATAACATTTATATTCTACAGGAAGTAAAAAAAAGCAGGGTGATCTTAAAAACAAAGGCTGGTTTTAAAACAAGGGTCATTTTCATGTTCACATAAGAGTTGAATCTTATAAACAAAATCAGGACCAAAATACAAATGTCGCCAAAACCGGTTTGGCTCAGTGGTAGAGCGTCGGTCTGTGGACTGAAAGGTCCCAGGTTCGATTCCGGTCAAGGGCATGTACATTGGTTGCGAGCACATCCCCGGTAGGGGGTGTGCAAGAGGCAGCTGGTCGATGTTTCTCTCTCATTGACATTTCTAGCTCTCTCTCTCCCTTCCTCTCTGTAAAATATCAATAAAATATATATTTTTAAAAATACAAATGTCCTCTCTTGTGCACCAAGATCTGTCACAACGATAATGACAGGTGTACAGAAGCTTGAATTGTGAGGCAGACTTTCCTTTCCTTGCCCCTTCACAAAGGCTGTACAGAAATAAACTAGAAAGGTGGGGGGAGCTCATGGGAAAATTCTCTCATGGCGTTACTTGTCATCCAATGACAGTGTAATGATTTGAACCACCGCTAGTTGAAGTTGTAAGAAAGGTAAGATAAGACCCTGTGACATACTCTGATATTCGGATTGGACAGTTTATATCTACCACATACTACAGAGGCAGGAGACACATTTCAGCTTGTTAAAGTGAGTCTATTGTTTTGAAAAATCGTTAAAAAAAACCCACACAAATAAACAACCAGTAAGAAAAGCACTCAGAATATTATGATTTAAAATGTGCAAACATTTTGAGTGTAAATACATTACATCATGATATAAAGTTCTCTTTAGGGTAGCTAAAACTTTAAAGGATCAGAGAAGAAAGATTAATCTTCCAAAGGACAGAAAAGCTGGCAGCTGCTGATCTCAGTCTTGCTTTAAGCCAAGTCCATGGAACCATCGAAGGCAGCTCTATCTACTACTACATAAAGTAAGAAACCTTGACCAACTTGTATTTCACCTCTCATACTAGGAAAGCAATTATGAATTAATAGCTTGAATTATATTGTTACTTTTGAAATACACAACTGTCTTTGTTATCCTAAGTTCCACATTTTCCTTTTCTCTAGTGACACTGGCCCTCCTTTCTTATTGTCTGCAATTTTGTCCCATAGGTTGATGCTTATTCACCCCCTTTATATTTCTTTTCCATACTTGCAATTTCCTTCCAATCTGGCACTCCAAAGCCTGGCTGCCACCCTGGCTTATTCTCAGAAGGCACTCCGCTGGGGAGGAAGCCCCCTCCCACCATTCCTGGGCAACAGCGGCCCCTGTCTGGAAGTCCTCAATGGTCAGGGACCTCTTGCTTCCAAACATTTTCTCAAACATGCTCCAAGATGAAAACAACACATTTGCCAGCAGACTTGGCCCTTCGTATTTCTATTTCTGGAGTTTTTGAGAATTGAGTGGTAAATAACAGGAGTGCTAAAATCACACAAATTCCATTTGGTGGAAGTTTTCTATTGTGTGGGCTGCCTTAAGAAGCACATCACCACCTCAGCTCATTCAGGGGTTAAACATTTTTTTTTTACTCTGAAGTAATAGATGTCAGAGGAAAGGATAGTATTGAAATGAAGATCCCTAAAAACCAACTGCTCTTGCTTTCATTACAAAACTCTTATATATGTACTCCTATGTCAGAGTAAAATGCATGACGTGGTCAGGCACTTCAGGTTTTTAAAAGGCTACACAACTGGTAAATCATTAAGAATTAGGGGTGAATCCTTCTGTGTTTTAGACACTCTGTGTTCTATCATGCATTATTGTTAGAGGCAAATATCTTGCCACCAATGTTTACTTAGTGGACGAAATGCTCCAGCCATCTGGCATTAAGCACTATATCTCACCTATAAATGAGACCAAAGGTTGGGGGAGAATCTAATGTGAGTTTAATAAGTAGTTCAATTCAAATGTTACAATGAGCAATATTAACTTCTTTCAGAATACAGTAATGACTTATGATCATGATAGCTAAGTTTTACTCTTCTATTTTTCAGATAAAAATATTATAGTGTGAGATAAGCCACACTACCATTTGCTCATAACTTCCTAAAACCATATTGTTAATTGTGTTTTGTTATTTGTATATTTTTACTTAAAAAACTGATTAGATGAAAATTCCATAATAAGATGCTCTGATATTTCTCTGGAAACATACCATGGCAACACTAATAAGGTATTTCCAATTATCAAGAATTTATCAGCTTGTTTTATTCAAATAGCATGTATATGAATAACTATGTGAAAGACCGTCATTAGTATGATAGAAATTGTGACTGTCATACTCATTATGTGCTCCAAGGTTATTTCCTCAAAGCCTGGTACAAAGCAGAGACTAAACAGAGTTAATGTACAGATGCCCATTACAACGAACAAGAAACAATGAGTTTGACAGTTGGGTAGCTTATGCTCTCAGTACAGGTGAATGAGAATAAGTGAACAGGTCCTTTAATTATTCTATGATACACATACATGCACAATCAAATCTCATTCTAGACTACACAGTTATGTGCCATGTGCTTGTGTGGCCATACCCTGCCATGGAAATAGAATAAAATATATATATATAAAGAGGCAATGGGATATATGTACCCCTATGTTCATAGAAACACATTTTACAATAGCTAAGATTTGGAAACAGCCTAAGTGTCCATCAGCAGATGAGTGGATTAGAAACTGTGCTACATCTACACAATGGAATACTATGCTGCTATAAAGAGAAAGAATCTTTGTCATTTCCAATAGCATGGATAGAACTGGAGAGGATTATGCTAAACAAAATAAGCTAGTAAGAGAAAGTAAAATATCACATGATGTCACTCATTTGTGAAATATAATGAACAACATAAACTAATGAATAAAAATAGAACCAGAATCATAGAAGCATCAAACAGACTGTCCAACCATAGAGGGAAGATGGAGGGTGAGGGTAAGAGATCAACCAAAGGACTTATATGCATGCATAGGAGCATAACCAATGGACACCTACAGTAGGGGAGTGAGTGCATGTGCTGGGGGATGGGGATGGCTGGGGTGAGGTCAATAGGGGAAAAAGGAGACTTATGTAATACTTTAAACAATAAAGATTTTTTTTAAAAAAGAGGCAATGGGAAAATACAACAGAATTATTTAAAAAATAGCTGATGAGAAAAATATTTATAAACACCACACACAGAGTTATCATTATCATTTCAATAAAGAAATAATGCTTTTTTAATTCACAGGAAAATAAAATACCTTTCTGGTTAACCCTGAAATTTGTGAAAATACAGTCTGAAAAAAAAAGTGCTCATGAAGTAAAGTCAAAGGCTGAGGTTATAAATCTCTAAAAGGCCACAGGAAATCTGTAAACCATCTACTACACTTGAATTCTATTTTCCTGCATTCGAAGCATCAACACCACCACTCATTTCTACTTTTTCTCCTCTCTAGGGCTTAATCAAGTTGGGTGGGCCAGATCTACGATAATCAACACCTGACCAGTGGGCAATAAGATCCAAATGTAGAGTTCAACATCTTTTCAGCCGCCCTGAGCAAACTACCTGGGTCAAAATGTTCTGTCCAGCATAGGACTCCTCAGGCACACTGACCAGTTCAACTTTCAAGCCTTTAAGTAATTGAAGGAACTTAAGTACATTTAGCAATTTACTACAGCTCTACAAATACTGAAAGAATTAAACATTGAAAATATTTGGTGATAAACTCTTAAAGGCATCTCTCTTTAATGGAGTCTAATGAAAAGATTGAGGTCTACCATCCTCAGTTCTGACTATAAAGAGAAGTCCCTAAAGATAACAATTTATTGTCCAAGGGGAAATACTTTTCCCAGAAGAAGTCACTGTCTTAGTCACAGTACAATTGGAAGAGAAAATCAGTTTGTCTGGACACCATTGAGGAAGAACAGACAGGAGAATTTTTTAAAGATGAAAATAAATTCACTGAATCACCCTGGGGTTATTTTTAAAAATTATTTTATTTGGGCTTTAAATACCTCCTGGTACTAAATGATGGTCTTTTAAGAGGATAATCAAGAAATTAAGGAGCCTTAATACTGATTGCACTATCAAACTAGAAACAGAAAGTTGATTTCCATCGGCCCCCTCAAACCATAACAGGGCTTTAGAAATCATGCACATATTTCATCTGAGGGATAGTAAATGCATAGCATTTATGCCTCTTCTCTCAACCCTAATGCCCACAAAAAACATAGAAAGTTGTCTTGGCAGCAATTTTACTCCTTTTTTTTTTTTTAAATATATTTTATTGATATTTTACAGAGAGGAAGGGAGAGATATAGAGAGCTAGAAACGTCGATGAGAGAGAAACATCGACCAGCTGCCTCTTGCACACCCCCCACCGGGGATGTGCCCGCAACCAAGATACATGCCCTTGACCGGAATCGAACCCGGGACCTTTCAGTCCACAGACCGACGCTCTACCACTGAGCCAAACCGGTTTCGGCGCAATTTTACTCCTTGATCCTAGACAGGGCCTGAGCCCAGTTCACAGAATGATACAGGCTGACACTCTAACTGAACAGAATGGCCAAGTGACACAATTTATCAGCCATGCTGTGGGCTTCATAGGAAATCGAGCCATTCCCATGGGGTTGCAAGGTTCTCCTAATACCATAGCACATGTCCTTTCCATCCTCCTAAAAATTTTTATACAGGTGAAATGAGAACCCAAGAATCGTTTGGTAAGCTCATATGTATATATAAGCTTAACAGTGTTTCTTCTTCTCTCTTCCTTCTTTTCATTAATTAAATAATTTATTGTTATTATTATTAAGCATTATAGCAATTCAGGAAATTTGGGTGATGGGAAGGAGATACGTTCAATGCAAAAGTCTGCTGTAGTAGAAAATGGTAGCAGGGTACCCCTTAGTACTGTGAATTAGATGAAGTGATTATACATTATTTCTAAGACATAACAACCCAATGAAAAAAATTATATATTATTTCTCTTTAAAAATGGGAAAACTGAGGATCTAAGAGGTTAAATTACTTGTCTACAACCACTTAAGTAGTAAATAGTTGAGCTAGTTATTAACCCAGCTCTGTCTCATCCTATAGTTCACAGATTAGAGGTCACACTCACATTGAGAATAAACACCAGGGACTAGCCAGCCTTCCTTACAGACCACTTGCTTTTTCTTAAAAAATTTAGAAGGCACCTGGCTCTAATAAAAATATTTGATTTTCTCTGTTGCACTATTCAGTAAAAATTTCAAAGCTAGCTATCTGACATAGTTTAACATTGAGTGGTAGATTGGATAAATTCAGAAAGAAAGAAATGAGAATATATTTTTAGCTCCTCTACCTATTCAAAGGCAAGTCTCTCACATATCTTTTTTTAAAGATATATATTTTATTGATTTTCCACAGAGAGGAAAGGAGAGAGATAGAGAGCTAGAAACATCGATGAGAGAGAAACATCGACCAGCTGCCTCCCGCACACCCTCCACTGGGGATGTGCCCGCAACCAAGGCACATGCCCTTGACCGGAATCGAACCCGGGACCCTTCAGTCTGCAGACCCACGTTCTATCCACTGAGCCAAACCGGTTTTGGCTCACATATCTTCTTAAGATAAAAGAAAATAACTCTCTTTGCTTCCAGGGACTCTAAAAGATCAATATGATGGTATAAAGACAACTCGTTGAATCTCTTAATAGAAAACTACCAAGTATGTACAAAATTATATTATTCCAATGAAGAAGTAATGCAACAAATACATGCATATACATTCAGTGCAAAATTCAGTAGGGTGCAGGTGTGGGTGAGGTTGGGGTTGGAAAGTACTGAGAGCTTTTCTGTAACTCACTCTATAATAACACAGAAATCATAGTCCACTGACCATCTCCCAATAGAACATAGAGCAATTCTATTTATCATCAGAGAGTTTGAATTCTCTGAATGATTGTCACAAGCACTAAAATATTTCTAAAATGTGGTCAACTTTCTTCTAATACAGACTTTATAAACAAGTTGGCATTCTGGCATAATTGTAGAGCAGATTTTTAAAATTTCCTTTCTATACTTTAAGAAGAGTTGGATTTGTCAAAAGACTAAAAAATGATCAATCCTACTTAAATGTACTTTAGAGAAAGTTTAATGCAAAGTACAATTCAAATAATGGCATCAGAAAATGCAGCACTAATGAAAGGTTAGGGGAAATAGGCTTGATGACTATACTTCTCAGGTTTCCTGGAATATTCCAAATTCCAAATACCCTGAACCACTCTTGTCATAAACTATTGAAGTGACCCAGGGATTTGAAAATTTAGTATGCTATTTAGAATTTCCACATAGCTTTTTATATTCAAAAGTTATACAAAAATTCTTTGGAGATTGTGCATGCTAATGATTTAATACAGAATATGAAGTAAATGTGGAAAACAAATTTAGTAAATGTGGAAGCAAAATGAATTTTACAAATGGTATTGATAAATCATGTTTCATGGTTGATAAAGAGAAAAGCAGACGCTGGCATCCAGTGCTGGTCTAGTGCTCACAGCTCGGCTTGGTATTCTTCTGCTGAACATCAACAATTTTAAAGAATACCAATATCAAAGAAGACCACTTAGTGACTAAGATGGGTGGAGACGAAAAACAAGAGCACTCTCTAATTGTATGGGACACAGACAAATGAATGAACCCAAAAATGACTATCCCTACAGTATGGCTAATATGACTGTCTGTTGCTTATTTATCAATCACAACTTTAGCTCCACTCCATTCTTCTTGTCTTCTCATTAAGAATTATAAAAACATATATGCATAGTCCATGGTCACAAACAACACTGTGATGAACTCAGGGGATGGGACAGGGAGGAGGTGGGCAAAGAGGCAGGGAAAATAGGGGATATTTATAATAGTGTTCAACAACAAAAATAAATTATTATGCTATGTATAGTCAAATTGAAGTTATGTATAAAATATAAAAAGGTAATTATTGAGATATGCAATCACAGAACTACTCCACTTTCTGACAGCATCCTATCCACAAAGCTTCTCTTCCTGGGAGCCTCTCCAGAGTCACCTAACACAGACCAAATCCTACAATAAGTCCTTTCCAACACCGTCTCACTAAATGTTCCAGTTTCTCAGGTATGCATTTCCCATTGTTCCAATGAGTCAGTAAACCTAACTTTGTTCAAATATGGGTGTGTTCCTGGTGGTCTTTGGGCAAAGGGAATTGATATAATAAATATAGATGCATTGTATCCCAACAGAGAAACCATATTATGTTAATTTTGCTATAATAAGATCATTAATACCAGTTAAAATAGATGGTTTCTTCAAAGGATGTAACAACTGCAAATTGGATTAATTGTTTTTATGAACCAGCATTCAAATGCTATCTCTACCTCTTTCCCTTCTTAATTCACCAAACAATTACATTTGAAAGTCATGTGAGTAGTTGAAATATAAAATAAATAATCCTATACATTGAAACTAAATAGGTAATAGATACCCTCAGTACATGTATAAATTCACACAAAATCAATCACAAGAAACAAAAAATGCTAAAATCAATAAAAGTGTGGCATGACTATATCAACTCTTTAAGTCACAAATAATGCATATGATAAATTTTAATTTAAAATTTAACCTGTTAGGAAGATGCCATGTAACTCCTATATAATAGATGTAAGCACTTTGCACAGTAGCAAAAACAAGGGATAAGAATCAACTCTGAGAAACCAATCTCATATGATTTGAGTCCTCTTGTCTACAATTAACCACATTTGATGACTCTTATCTATTCCATGTGAAATGTTACAGACTTCAGTGACAGATAGTGCTTCTCAAACTTTAATGTGCAAGAACACTTAGAGGTCTAAATAGCAGATCTTGACTCAGTAGACCTGGAGCAGAGCCCCAGATTCTGCCTTTCAGCTAACTTCCAGTGATGCCAGTGCTGCTGGTCCAAGGGCCGCACTGAGTAGCATGGATGGACAAATTAAATGTTGTAAGGGCAGGCTAGGAGTTCCTGGGGCTACTGGTCATGTCTGCAATAATTACCAACTGTGCTGTTACAGCTCAGGACAAGCCCCGACACTTCATCAAGAGAAGGCTGGCGGTCAACAGTTGGAAGTTCTCTGGCAGCCTAAAGTGGCCCTGGCAGCAGTGAGGCAGCTGAATAATGAAACTGCACAGCCACTAGTTATATTCCAAAAGGGTAAAACCAGAATATTTCTTTTCTGAAATTAAAGGCAAAAAGAACTCTGCTTTTAATGGGATTTGTAATCACACCTATATTTGTCTCCCTGGAACTCTACAACCTTCACTTCCCAACATATTTTCTCTACTCCCAATACTTGGTTCAATTCAGTCTTTATATATAATCCATGCCCTATGCATTAAAACTCCATATGGTTCTCTTGAGGTTTTGATCAGTTTGCTCTTGAATAATCAAAGACACACACACACACACACACACACACACACACACACACACACACACAAAAACCCCACAAAAACAAAAAACAAAACCCACACAAAAAAAACCCAAAACTAGAGGCTGCTCAAGGGAGACCTTGGGGGACCCTGTGTCTCCTGTGCTATAGCACAGAAGCTAAGAGATGAAAGGGACCTAAGAGTTCATCTAGTCTGGTGAGCTCCTAAAGTGTTTGGTTTGGGAGATGTGATGCTCATGAAGTACGTGGAAGTGAGGACAGGACTGCCTTAGTCACAAATAATGCATATGTTGCAGATAAACCATCACAGTCGCCCTTAAACTAATTGTTCTTCCATAGTCACAGTGTGATAGCTAATGGAACACAGAATGAAACTCTACTCAGGACCTGGACTTAGGTGACCTGGAATGCTAAACATACTTTTACACCCACAGTAAGTAATTGCAGTAAAGCTTCTGCATCAGTGACCAGAGTAACTGTGGCTTAGAAAGACCCAATTTGAGGCTTCCTTGGATTGGCTGACAACTTTAGCCAACTTTCAACTGTTTTCCCACTTGAGAAAATTAGTGGATATTATAATAATAGACATTCTTACTTTATTTTTTTTTAACAAACTTTAAAAAATAGAGCAAACTAAGACCCAGAAATGTAGAGTAAAATATCTAAAGTATACACTTAGCAGGAAAGCCAGAATTGGAAAAAAGTCCATTATTACTTCCAAGACCTGTGGTCTTCCCATTATATCACAGTATGCTTACACATTTTAGGCTCAGTAATAATATCTTGTACCTAGCAGGCTCTCAAATGTTCATTGTTGGCAAATATAAGGTATTGTATGAGGGGCAATGAGAGTCACCTGCCCTAACCCAACTCAGCTCGACTTGCTGATTTCCACCTGCAAGCTCAGTTGCTCCTTGCTGAGCAAATCTAAGCTGACCTGAGGACACGCAGGGGCTGGGAAGCCTTTATAAAGTTGGACTCTAGATGCAATGTCCACTCACTGGCTCCTGGGTCCCAAGTCATACCGCTCACTCCCAGGCACCTAGTACCACGTTTTGCACATAAAAGGTGCTCAATAAGTAGCAATAATTGTCACTAATGTAAGTTCATTGCTGGAAAAGAAACAGATATCTTTCTGCAAGGGAAACATTGCATTCGCACTGTTAAATCAGACCCAGGATGATGATGCTTATTTTTGGTCCTGCCTCATGGCACTAAAGAGAGCTCTAGAAATTCAATGAGCAAATGCATGGTTCATCTTCTAGCCAAAGATCTGAATAGATGTCCAGATGTTAAAATACAGATCTTTAAGACAAGTGCAAAAACATTTTGCTTTTGTTCTGAGAAAAAAATGAGATTTATTTAAGTATAAGAATGAATTATAGTTTTACCATTTACTACAAAGTATACTGATAATCAATTAAGAACAATAAAAAGATAAAAATGAGAAACTCAATACAGGCAGTCCTCGAGTTATGTCAGAGATCCATTCCTTTGGCGCGACGTAATGCAATTTTTGCCATAAGTCGGAACCCACCTACAGAAGCACCTACATCACTCACATGGAGCACATACACAGCAGTAATGAAGTGAAACAGTAAGAAAATGTAAAAGAAAGATAACATTTCCTGACTTTGACTTGTCTTTTACTTGTGGTAAATAAATAAAAAACATAAAGCACTATGTATATACATTGAAATGATGAAACTTTTTTTTTAAATAAAGAAATGGGAGGTGGCGATGTAACCACCAAAGGATGTATGTCAAGTCCGATGTAACCCAAGGACTGCCTGTACTGCTGTTTCAGTCTATTTTTAAAAAGAATGCAATTACCAGTTTGAGGTGGTAAAACTTTGGAATCTTCAGATGTTTTAGTTATAGGTGCAATCCATGGCTTTTCACTCGAAGCTACAGTAGTAAAAAGAAAGGGAGTTTGCTGAAGTTTTTTTGAGGAGGACAAAGAAACAGAATCAGGTCACTGGCATGGTGGACTATGAGAATCCTGCAATGAAAAGCACATACTCATTCTATCAAAACCATCGTCTATCAAGAAGAATTTACTATGTTCCCATCCTGAGAGCATGTGATTGGTTTGTGACTAGAGGGAGACCAAAGGTTGGTGTCGTGCTCTCAATGTTTTTGAGGACAGAAAACTAACTTCGTGAACTATGTGGAATTAATAGAGTAATGATTGATACTAAGTTTTTAAAATATCCAATCAAATATATGTTTTTTTGTTTGTTTGTGTTGCATTACCAAATCAACCACTTGTCTGGTTAAGTTAATGGAATTCATTAGTTCACTGAGGTTTGCAGAGATAGGACCCAGTGAATGTGGCCTCCAGAATCAAGCACTCATCACCCACATCTTAACACCAGGTTTCAGGTGCTGTTATTACCCAAGGCGCCCCCAGGTTTCTCAAAAGGGAAGGGTGTTTTTGCCTGAGGAAATTCTGGAAGTCTTTTCGGAGCTGTAAAGAAACACATAAGAAATGTTATGACTTGAGGTGCAAGTTAACAGAGAAAAGATTTTACTAAAGCAATAAACAAACACGGAAAGGCAAATTATTCTCGTTAAGTGGAACTATTAGTAGTGTTTTTTAATCTTGTGTTTCAACATTGGAAGATATTATAAAGCTCCCTTTTCTAGTTTTTATAACCAGACACTATACTTAAGGAATTTGAGTTCTTTTAATTTTGATTAAACTTGCTTTCTAATTTATTCAGCTATGAGAATGTGTGCTCATGTAGACTCACATCAAGTACCAAACACGTCTGAACTAGCAAATGTCCATCTACTAGCATTTAAAAATAGAATTGTAGTGACCACATGGCTCTATAATTAAGTTCACTTCCACCAATAACTTTTTTTAATACTGTGTTCATAAAGAAATTAGAAGAATTCTAAACACCTGAAGGATTTGATATATAGAGAGACTCTTTTGGACCCTAAATTATAAAGGTTCATAACATTTAAAACCAGGGTGTTGAGGAGCTAATTGGTTTATAAGCTAAGTGTTTCTTTTTTCCTGTGAGGAGGTAACTTTAAATAAATTAGCCTCAGGACTGCTTTCAAGCATGCATAAAATTTGCAAGGTATTTAAAATTTTTTTACCTAGAGTGCTCAGTGGTAACTCAAACCTAGGTATTAGAATAGTTTGCGATCTTTCCGGAGTCTTTTCGCTGAGAACTAAAATAAAAAAGAATTTGGTTAGCAAATGTGTGACCTGGGATTCGACACTGTGGCTTAACCGTGATCCTGTGATGCGTGCTCACGCAGAGTATGCACCGGCAGCTGATGCCTTTCAAGGACATGCTGGCTTTCCCTGGAAAAGGTGGACATGGCTGTTCAAAGTTGAAGGTGCACTTTCAAAGGGCGGCGGTGAGGCACGATGATCAACATCACAAGCACAGAACAAAACACATGCCGCTACTTTTCTCCAGATGAGAACCAAGCAAGTAAGGGCCTCTTGGGCCAAGAAGCAGCTAACAGGTGTGACATGAAATTATTATTAGAAAGCATGACACTTTTTTGGGTTCTCCTCATTTTTAGTACACACAAGACTTGGAAAAGCCACTGAAAACAGAAAGCACAGACACAGTCAAGACTTCCAGGTTTCCCCCACCTCTCTATGCCTCCTGGGATAAAAGGCTGTGATCTGTGTTTCTGTACATCCTAGGAGACTGGGGCAAAGGGTGTGCAGCTAGCAGCTAGCATCCAGCGCTCCCTCCAACATCATTCACCAGGATGGAGGCATGTGATTAACACTAATGAAATTGGTCCAAGAAATAGGACGATTAACTACTGCCAGTAAGGAGGTGAGAGATGAGGGGAAAGGTAAGGTATTGGGTTACTTTACTTTTCTATGAGTGCTAGGAGGGTTTTGTTTGTTTTAGAGAAAAAAAAACTTATTAGAATTACCCAGTGTTGTTTCTGAAATATCTAATGCACTAGACACAGTGGATTTAGTGGTTCCTGGACCTGAGTCAGGAGTCACTGGAAAGTAAAAAAGACAACTTTACAAATTAATATAAAATTATGAAGCAATCGAAGACTCTAAGACATAGGGGCCCTTTGAAATAAATAACTGGCACTCAGCTCATTACTTTTGAAGTTACTTATGTTAAGGACTCCATGGTTTGCTTGTGCCACAGCCTGACCTGACATTGCTCCCAACATTTCCTTTCCAGTTTGGGTCCGCTTTCCATGTGTTACAAAGAGCACTCCAAACTGACCTCCATGAAAGCACTTATCAGATTAATCATAACTCTTTATTCATCTGCCTTTTTATTTCTCTTCACCTTCAAGGCTTAGCACAATGTCTGGGATATAGTAAGCAAGCATATAATAAATGTTTATCAAATGAATCAATAAATGGGCAAATAAAACAATGATCTGGGGCAAAGAAGGTTTATTGAGAACTATTAAATTCTATGATTTCTCTCAAACTGCAGTCAACACGCAAAGGTTGGAACTAGGTTGAAATGATGATAAGGATGCAAATGCTAGGTCATAAAGACGACCTCAGCTAAATAGTGTTCAAGAAATAAGAGCCAGGATCATTGAGCTCTGGAGTGAATTGGGAGCTAGACAATTCTAGAATTTTTGCAGGGCTAAGGACTTGTAGTAACACAATAACACTGAATAATAAGTTATGGTGTCTAACTAAGTGTTTCTGAAGTGAAAAATTGTGAGGAAGATTTGGAAGAGAACTAAGAAATCTATAGACTCTTCCATGAGATGATGTGCCAAGAGAAGAAAGTATAATTGGGCAGAATCTTCGGGGCAGAAAAGAAGTTGCAGTCATCTACTAGATCATGCCTATGTTTTTATTGGTATTGAATAATTATATTGAAATAAGAAACTACCTAGGGATTTCATTCAGATAGATTATTTCAGCTTCCTGAATAGTGTTGACCTCTGCCCACCTGCCATGAAGGTGAGGGATGGAAGGTCCATCTCTCTCCTTTAGGCAGAGCCACGTACTTCTTGCTTAGTCAGAAATATCCCTATTTGAATTGGTTTCTTAAAATCACATTATTTTATTTTCCCACCAATATTTAACTCCTCTGGATCAGTTATGAATCTAAGAGTTTAGTACAACCTAAATATTACTAATATTTCAATGTATAGCAATTTTATGGGTTAAAATTTTTACTTTTTATTAAAGTTACTTTGCTAAATGTGGATTTGGGGAAATTCTTGCCAGATGTTTGCTTCACTGCATCCTAGATGAGGTGGTATTGCTCTGGCAAAACTCTGTAGTTCAGAGAATAATGTGTCCCCAGTGGGCTTGACTTGGGCAGTTCATTCATTGGAGAAATGATGAATGTTTGTTAGTAACAGCCGATGAACTGTGGAGAAAATGCATTCCACATTTATTCTTTAAAGAATTTTTACTGAACTATTACATATTATCTCTATTGGGATTTTTAATCTTCTAAAGACATTGCTGCTAAATGATTTAGCTCTCAAGCTATGGATCTGTGAAGGTTAATGATGGCATTTTGCTCCAATGACCACTTGTGAAAGTGGAGAAATGAAAAATGGTCTCAAAACCAGCCATTACATTTTAGTATAAGATTATTTCACAATGTTGAGGTAATAGCTTTCACTTAGAGTAAAGAATACAGTTTCCATATTACATATGGGTTATATGATTCAGTAGTTAATTTTGCAGCTGTTGTTTTTCCAGTCATTAGATTAAGGACCTAGAATCACATCACCTATCATTCTATGCTATCAATAAAGATGAATTTCATACTGGCTCTTAACTGGAAAAAAGTACAGGCTTGTCAAGCATTTACTTTTAGAAAAATATTACTTACTGTAAGTGAACAATATTGGGATCTCATTACCTGTTATGGGCTGTGCTGGGATTTTTTCTACCTTTGGTGTTTTAGATTCAGCTGGTAATGCCAAGGTCTCATTCTTAGCTAAAAATAAAAAAAAAGAGAACAAACAGTTTACCTCACTTCCCTATAACACAGTGTCCAAAAACAATTTATTCAAAACATAATCAAGAAACAGACTATTTCCAGAAATCTATTCTACTTTTATCTCTTCCCACCAGATAGTCAACACATTGATTGTGCATTTCTACCAGAGATTAGAATGAATGGATGACAGCATCCAGAATCTCTTCTTTTAACCCTCAGCAATTAAGATCTAAGTTGGCATTGGAATGAAGGAATAAATCACAACCCAACACTTGGATAACTCTCAAGTCATTCTTATTCATAGAGTTTCTGGAAGGCACATGTTGCATAGCAAATACTCACTGGAATTTTATATTGAAGTACTCCTAATATATTTTTTTAAATCAACGAATAGAAAATTTCCATTATTATGCATGGTAAAACATGCAATAGGTTCAGACACTGAAATTTTTAAAAAGCTTAAGCAACACACTTGGGAAACTAAATTATTTGAAAATATTTGTGGCAAAAAAAAAATACCAACAGTAATTTATTAGAGCCATGTGTTAACAAATACCTATTGTTTTGGTCACTGAGGGGATTCAGTGTAAAGATTAAAATATATTTCCCCCCCTCTTCAGACAACTGTTCAGGAAACTTCCTTCTAAAATGTAGGTATTCTTCATCAAAGAAAGTATATTTCTATACCAGAGTTTCCCAAGGATTAAGATATTTCCCATTTTTCGCCGAAACTGGTTTGGCTCAGTGGTAGAGCGTCGGTCTGCGGACTGAAAGGTCCCGGGTTCGATTCCAGTCAAGGGCATGTACATTGGTTGCGGGCGCATTCCCGGTGGGGGGTGTGCAGGAGGCAGCTGGTTGATGTTTCTCATTGACATTTCTAGCTCTCTATCTCTCTCCCTTCCTCTCTGTAAAATATCAATAAAATATGTATTTTTAAAAAGATATTTCCCATTTTAAAAATGCACCAAGGATTAACTTGAGTCAGCTCTTTCACACACAAAATAAATAACCTACTTATAATATTTTGAAACAGTCTGGTGGCATGAAAAAATTAATTAATCTTGAGATACCCTGATCATGTCACTGTGAACTGATTATAGCTAGATGGGATTTTGTAGAGTCCAAAGACTGTACAGAAACTTCTTGGGTTTCTCAACCTTGGCATTATTGACCTTTTGGGCTGGATAATGTTTTGGGGTGAGGCCTTTCCCATGTTGCAGGATGTTGAGTCGCACCTCTGGCTTTTACCACTGGATCCCACTAGCATGTACATAGCTATGGCAACCAAAAATGTCTCCAGACGTTGCCTAATTTCCAGTGGGGGACAAAACTGCTCTCTGTTGGGAACTATTGATCTAACTGTTCTCTCAAAGTTCTTTCAGGATGCAAACTTTGTAACTGCCTTTTGTAGCTCACATCCCCACTGTAAAGACCATTTTCTTCTTTTCAGCTGACATGGCATGAAATATTTATTTACTGGTGATGGACAAAGGCTGTTATAAAGTCATTCCTTTCACAATGTTAATAGAAGCCAATCAATTTTTAATCTGTGTTATAGAAGCATTCATTAGATTCCTACATAGAGCTAATTATTTTCAGGAGTGATTTAAAATGCTAGAAATAGGTGTCATGAGTGCTATATACTTGCCCTATCATATCTAATAGCCACGTGTGTGCTTTGGATTCATGAGCACATGAAGCCGTACAACAGAAATGTTTGATTCCATTGTTCAAACTAAGTTATCAGGGCATAAAAAGAGAGAGGACTCTATTTTAGAATAACTAAAAATGCCAACCCAGTATAATTTTACAAAAAAATCCTATTTTTTAAAATTTCTAAATTTGATCAACCCTTTTTTTGTAGTCACAGTTTTTGTTTAGAAGCACTATGATTGTTTGCATAGGAAAAACCATTTTGGTAACAAATTTTTATGAACAAGTTCTGGTTCTGTTATTTTCAGGATGTGCCATAGGAAGGTGTTTCCTTTTATTTTTCAAATGTAAGATCACAAGGTTTCTCTTTAAGAGTCTTTTCTTTTTCAGCATCCTCTAATCTTTTTGGGTACGTTTGCTCATCCTCTCCTCCCTGTGTAACATCCTGTGTTCTTGGTGGTTGCCAGGGTGACTAGGACTATTTATTTACTGACTTGCTTACTTATGAATGTATTTTACTCCTTGGACTTTCCTGAATGCTCTAAATTGTTTTTGCTTTAGCTTCTTATATTCTAAACATGCCCTTAGCTGGCAATCACCTTAGCCTAAAATTAAGCTGAAAAGAAGAAAAAGGGTAAACTATGCTCCCAAGAGAGCATTGTATTCTTTACATATCACCAATTCTTTACAAAGGTATATTGTATTTCTAAATATTGCCTTTCAGAATCAGAGAAATTGGTGGATGAAGAGATATTTAAATGGGGGGGGGGGAATTTTATGTTTCCTATCAAACCCAGACACTCCTCCACATCATCCACGTACAAGTGCACTCTTGGCACCAGTGGAGCAAAATCCCATCAGAATGACCTATAACCCAGGAAATTTCTTTTCCCTCTCTGATTCTTTTGTACCTTTTTTCAACACTGTTGTTTCCGTTAATTTTTGGCAAGCTAAGTCTTGACTTTGGCAAGCCCTACGTATATCCCTAGGTGATGTGGGTGTAATACTAATTTTCTTGTTTATATCTCTCATTATTCACACCATGTGCTCTTAGAACAAAAGCTAATAATTTCTCAATGTCCCATGATGGACACTGCTGGAATGAGGATATTATTTTTAGGATTTACCCCATCAAAAAATTGGACTTTTCTGAATTGTGGTGATAAGTAGCCCCAGGAAAGTTTATTTCTTCCTTAGTAGTATGAAAAATTGCTTATGTCTGCATTAAAATATTACAGTAAATTTAAAATATAATTTTTAAAATACAGTCTGTTAAGATGTTACAATGAAAGGGGAAGGGTGTCCCGGGTGAGCCGTGTGTCCCAGGGGGCCGAGTGCCCTGGGTGAGCCGAGTGTCTCAGGGGGCCGAGTGCCCCGGGTGAGCCGAGTGTCCCAGGGGGCCGAGTGCCCCGGGTGAGCCGAGTGTCCCAGGGGGCCGAGTGCCCCGGGTGAGCCGAGTGTCCCAGGGGGCCGTGTGCCCCGGGTGAGCCGTACCCCCCAAAGGGGAAGGGTGTCCCGGGTGAGCCGTGTGTCCCAGGGGGCCGAGTGCCCCGGGTGAGCCATACCCCCCCAAAGGGGAAGGGTGTCCCGGGTGAGCCGAGTGTCCCAGGGGGCCGTGTGCCCCGGGTGAGCCGAGTGTCCCAGGGGAAGCAGTGGGACCCAGGGGAAGGGGCAGTGAAAACCAGAGGAGCAGCAGACTCTATTCATATGGTCCTGAGATAGTCACCATAAAACAAGCAGACTGCCAAATGAGGAGTGGACTCTATTCATGGGGTCCTGAGATGGTCACCATAAAACAAGCAGACTGTCAAATGACAGCAGGGAGGGGAAGGAGACCTGGGGGGGAGATAGGAGAACAACCGAGGGACTGGTATGCATGAACATAAATACAACCAACAGAACTCTGAACACAGAACTCTGGGGAGGGAGGGCATAAATGGGAAGTGAGGGGGGGGGCAATGGTAAGTTATGTACACAGATAATACCTTAATAAAATAAAATAAAATAAATAAAAAAATAAGATGTTACAATGGATGGATTTACTGTACATTTTCAAACATACTATCAATCTCTTAAATGCATTAAAAATGGCCAGTGTTAAATTTGACAAGTGTTACCCAGAAATACAAGTTAAAGAGATATTTAACTATTCGCATACCATTTCTTCCCTATTAAAATTATAACCCTGACGGTTTAGTGAATTATATCAGAAAAACAAAATAAAAACAAAACAAAATCCCCGAATCTCTAAAGTAAACAAAACACCTGAGTTGATATTAAGGTAGCTTGTGGAACTTTGCAAAAACCAAAATGAACTATCACTCAAGACTAAGGACTAGGGAATGAAACATCTAATTCTAAAGTGACAGCAGTGATCTGGGAAGAAAACTGCCCATTTTCAGTCTCCTTCACATCTTGGGTTTTGTAGTTTTGAGAGACAGATTAGGGTCCAAATCAATAAGAGATTGGCTGGCTCCTTTTTTTCTCTTTCCAAACAAGTTTCCAGGTGAGGAGTAAGGTAATGTGTAGGCTCCAGACAGAGAACAGGTGAGTGCAAGAATCCTGAGCTCTGATTCCAAACACAGGTTCGCTGAGGGCACTTAATTTGGGAACTTCCTGGTTTTGAGCACAGCATACAGATGTTGTGGAGTTGAGTCACAGGGTTTTACAGTTAAAAGTGAGATGATCAAGCCTGATGTATGAATTAAGGATATGAAGCTTAGGGTCACGTGTCTATGTGCTTGGAGGTAACCCATTCTGACAGCTATGGATATTTTACAGTAAAAATGTAAGAGTTGAACAAAAATCACAAAGATTTACTGGCAAATATTTTAACATCTTAAGGAAATGGTGATGCATAAGCTGTGAAAATTGTTCTAAAACCGTAAGTCTAGTAGACCACCTATTAAGTGTTCTTTAAGATTTGTTCCCTCTTCTTCCAGGAAGTTCTCTAAATTAGCAACTAAGGAGAATTTGGGAGTTTCTAATTTTTAAAACAGGTACAGTCTGATTTCCTACAATCAGAAAACCAAGTAGGTTAGGTCTCCAACAAGGGAAAATAAGTCTGAGGTCCCAGGATGTGCTGTGTAGCTCACCATGATAGGACCCAGTAATGTGCTATCTGGCACAGAGTAATGCTTAACAAGTATTTGTTGACTGAGTGCTACCAAACGGGGGCTTGGGCCTTTGTTTTTGCATCCATACAATGTGAAGAGTTGATTATGTAAGTGCTGAAGTTCTTAGCTAGTGCCTTCTTTAGGGAAAATATTTTGCATTTTGAAGTCTTACTCAATTTCTATCACATTACACCATCTCCTTTCATTTTTATCAATAGCCCAAGACATTCTCCAGACCAGCAGTATCAGTATCACCTACTGGTAAAAAAAATGCAGATTCCTAGGCCCAAAGCTCAGACCTACTGAACCAGTAGGTTAGGTAGGGGGGAACGAGCAGCAGTCTGTTCACAAGCTCTTCGGGGTGTGTGATGCTTGATTAAGTCTGAGTATCAAACTAATTTGATATTCAAATGCAGCAACTAAGCTCAGTGATCACCACAATTGTTCTCTGGGCTCCCTTTAATTGCTGGATCCTATGGTAATTTTATTTTTTCGAGACATGGTCATACTGTTCCCATAGCAGCTATACCACTTTACATTCCTATCACTAATACACATGCCTGTCCCTTTCTTTTACTTTGAGATCCCAAATAGCCCATTTTCTAGATTCTTTTGATATTCCAAGAATATCAGTTCTAGTACTTGGTCACTAAAAAGTTCAATCACAGAACTTTGCTGCTTACCTAATTGTGACTTGATTGCATCTGAAATCTCAAACATTATGGATGTAGGAAGTTTTACGGTGGTTTCATTAAGACCAGGAATAACAAGGTGAACTGGAAGAAAACAGAAGTACAGATGAGAGAAAGAAAATGCATCATGACATAAAATAAAGTTCAGAGTGGCAGATATTATTAAATATTGAGTTTTTCACTTATTTTGCTTAGTCATTACTAACCACAACCTTAAAATGTTGAAAAAAATGTAACAGTACTTTTTAAACAGAATCTTTTTTCTTATTTGAAACTGAATTACTAAAATACTCTGGCTTTTAATCCATGGACTTAAAAATTGTAAAGTGGATGCTTAAAATGTTATGGTGAACAAAGGATACCACTATTAATAATAAACAACCAAAGGACTTGTATGTGTGCATATAAGCATAACCAATGGACGCAGACAACATGGGGTGAGGATGAGGCCAGGATTGATGGAGTGGAGGGGACAATAGAGGGATAAGCACACTTTTGTAATACCTTAATCAATAAAGGGAGGGAATAAAAAATAAAATAAGAGAAGTTCAATATGACAAAGACTCCTTCAAAACTGCATCAACCCTGTGGGGTAGGTAGGATGGGTTCTATCATTCCCACTAGACATGAGCTAGGGTTGTTTCCCTAACACATTGGGATAAAGGTAGCATCTCTTGGCTCCTAGCCTGGAATAAACACAGTCAGGATCCTAAATATTAAAAGGAAATCAATCAACATCAATTTAACAGATCTACTCACAGTGTAAAATTCCATAAAAGCTCTTTTATAAATAAAAATATAGCCTGACTTTCTCTTGGTGTAGAGTTTAAGACTGACTCACCCAGTATTGTTCCTCCAATGGGAGTCCTATCTGGAGATTTAATTGAAGCTCTGTGGGTAACATTCTGAATCACTGTTGAAATACAAAAAGATAATAGTGTGTGTTGGGAGGAAATAGTCAGAAAGCAATAAGAAGCTAATAGTGTGAAGTCATCTATACCGAAGAAGCACTGATCTAACTTTTTGGTTAATAAAAAGGAACTCATTGGGTTGACTACAGAGCCAACGAAAGGACTAAAAGGTGCATCTTACCTTAACACCAATGCCTATATGTACTGAAAGGCTATTATTACTTTATCATAAAGTGTTCTATTCTAAGAAGCTGAAAACTTCCTAAATAATGCACAAAATGAGGCAATGACCTAATAAATTTAAAAATTAGAAAATATTAGTATATATTCTCAAAGCAAAGAATCATTGGATAATTCCAATACTAATTGACCCTACTTTGAGAGTATACTTGTGACATTATTTTCTTAAAATGAAGAATAATTTTAATTCCCCGATCTCTTCTCCTAAGAAACTTTCTGGACATAATAAAGTAGACCCAGAGAGAATTATACTAAGTGAAATAAGCCAGTAAGAGAAAGATTATCACATGATCCCACCCATATGTAGAATCTAATGAACAAAAAAAACCTGATGAATAAATACAGGCCCAGAGACAGAGAAGCATGAACAGATTGTTGAATCTCAGAGGGAAGGTAAGGGTCAGAAGAGATCAACCAATGAACTTGTATACATATATGCATATCCCATGGACACAGACAATGGGGTGGTGAGGGCCTGGGGTAGGGACCGAGACAGAAGTGGACTAGAACAGGTTAATGAGGGTAACAGGAGAACCTATGTAATACTTTCAACAATAAAGATTTTAAAAATGTGTTTAAAATAATAACTTGAAAAATTGAGAGTCAAAACAAAAACAACTGGATAATGAAATAAAACATGACATTGTAATTCTTGAAACCTGGATGTCTGATCTTTCCCTAAAGCTTTCATTTCATTCATTTATATCATCTTAATGATTTTTCTTCATGAATGCTAACTTATCACTAAACTAAGCCACACATATTTAATGGGTTTTTTAGAATTGAATACTTATGATCGTTTTGTCTCTAGTTGTCCAAACAATGTGACTTGCCAGGACTAGGCCTCTTGGTATAAGAGCCAAAATTACCTATTAATTTCTAATTTACTAGGCCATACTGATTACTTTAAACATTTTCTAAAAAAAACAATAACCAGAGAAGTTGATAAATTTGTGTGATGTTGAATTATCTGAATTAAAAAAGTATATTAAAATACTTATAAATACATATCCAGAGCAGACTCATAAAATTACCTTGCTTGATGATTGTTATTGGGATCAGTTTCCTTGGGACATATGCTGGCTGAAAAAAGAGGAAGAGTCAGTTTTGATTTAGTGCTAATAAAAAAATAATAAGAACTGGAAGTAGCCCTTTCTTGTCTTCAATAAAGTCTCCCTTGACACTGGTTTAACAGTTGCTGGAAAGATCTTTAGTACACCTATATCTGTCTCTACTTTATTTTACAACCTCTCCCCATAAATGTCCAAATATTTGACAGAGACGATTTCTTCAGAACTCCCATTAGTTTACTTAGTAACTGCAATGGAAAGAAACTAAATCTTCTGAGTTGAATACTCGTTAATTTTCACTTTATTTCAGGTGTAACACATCAAACTCTGTCTTTACATTCTCTCTCAAATAGATGTTAAGCTACATATTATCTTTCTAAACCAAACAATATCAATTGTTTGAGTATACCCAATTGCTGCTGCTGATGCTACTACAACAACAACAACAACAACAACAACAACTACTACTACTACTACTACACACACACACACACACACACACACACCACGAGCTCCTGACACCACGCATTTCCTTGCCCAAGAAGGCTGAGCTTGGAATCTAATCTAGACATGTATACTTCCAAAGTCTGTACTCTTAGCCATTCTGTACATATTTATGCACAAGGGACCTCGGAATTAGAAGGGCAGTTTTCAGGAGACTATGCACTTTTATCTCTCTCAAATTGCCTCAGATGTTCCACTGGAAGTTGTGAAATCATAGAACTACTTGAACTAGGGATGGGTATAGTGTGAACTTCAAATGGAAGTCATCACTAGACATAATTGTGAAGCCAAAGAAGAGACATGGGAACAAAATAAGAGAAAGGCAACAAATGATATAGAGAAGAATTAGGTTGAGTTACAGAGGTAAGCATGACATCAATTTCTTCTTTTAAAAATGGATTTCAGAAGAGAGAGAAATGTTGATGTGAAACACCGATTGGTTGCCTCTTGCATGCACCCTGACGAGGGATCAAACCCTCAATCTGGTATGTGCCCTGACCAGGAATCAAACCCACCACTTTTGGTGCATGGAATGAAGCTTCCACCAACTGAGACACATCGGCCAGGGAGACATCAATTCCTTGATGCTTAATTTAAAGTCCATGCATAGTACATATATTCTGCCTACTAGACCTGTTGATAAATCAGGATGTGCTGAATGAAATACTTACAACATAATTGTGAGCAAAAGAGACTAACATGTTATCATTTTAATAAATGACTTTTCCATAATAAAGAAGTGCCATTATACCAAGCTTACTGTTGGCTATTTTTCTTCTTGTATTAAGGTCCTTATGTTTAAAAAATAAACAAATGAACAAAATTGACTATTATCAGATTATTTAAAAAATAATTTAAGTATTGACTTAGAGCTCTAGACTGAATGTTGTGCCCCTCCTAATTCATATGTTAAAATTTACTCCCCAATGTGATGGCATTAGAAGGTGGGGCATCTGAGAAGTGGTTAGGTCATAAGGGTGGAACCCTCATAAATGGAATTAGTGCCCTTATAAAAAAGACCCGAGAGAGCTCCCTCCACCCTTCTGCCATGTGAAGACAGCAAGAAGATGGCTGGTTGTGAACCAGGAAGTGAGCCCCACCAAACCCCAAACCTGCTGGCGCCCTGATCTTGGGTTTCCCAAACTCCAGAAGTGTGAGAAACAAATGTTTCCTGTTTCAGCCACCCAGTCAATGGCATTTTTTGTTATAGTAGCCCTAATGGATTAAGATGCTCAGCAACCTAGCCTAAGGAACTAATTGAAGATACAAATAATATTTTATGTGTAAGAGTGTTTATTATCCAATGTGAAGCAATCTCACTATCCAAAAACAGAGGTTTTATTAAATAAAGTATGGTTCAAGTTTTTGACATCTATTTAATAAAGTAGAAACATATGAATGCTGTAAATACAAAGGATACAAATTTGTAACCACAACATAACCTGTTTTTATAACAAATATGTATAGACAAAAGGCTTAGAAGGAAATAGATCACAGTTATTTTTTTTTAACAGTAGTTTGTTTT